>OY856412.1:448207156-449498406 GCA_963693085.1 Alisma plantago-aquatica
ACCCTACTTAACCGTGGTCACGACTTTCTTTCCCCTTCCCACGACCAACCACCCGCGATCTCCCTTCCTCACAACAACCGCGATCACCTACAACTACCTCCATAATTGTGACCTTCTGCTCCACCCCGACACCTGCTCCTCTCGTAGTGATCGCCTTCCGTCCGTAGTGCCTCCCTCTTCTACCTCACTGTGTCCATAGTGCCTCTTGCGACCCACGGTGCCTCCTCTCTCCACCATAATGACAACGCCTGCACCCCCCTCTGTGATGTCTGTCCTCTCCACCACCGATCGTCGGCTACTCCACCTGCAACTACGCAGCCACCTACCGCTTTGCCACGATCATGCACCTGGGGTCTCACCCACACCACGCCGCGACCGTGGCAAGTCCTCCACGCCCTCTGCCGTCATCAACCATGGCAACTTTTAAACCTTTGGATCACGATCAGCCCGCCACCTCCTCTTCACATCAGGCCATCGCCTTGCCTACATCAACAACCGTGATTGACTCCTCTCAACCCTAATTGCGACCTACAGATCAAGAAACATGACCCCCCTCCCTCAAAATTGAGGTAGCATTTCCTATAACTGTGACCAATCCTCTATAGACTGTGACCTGACCTGCAAGTCACAATCGCCTCTTCAACCCACGATCTTCTGCCCCCAACAACCACGACCACCTTCAGGTCGCGATCAACCAATCGGGACTGGCTCCTCCCTCGCGCAGGGCCATGACCTCCACCCATCCACGTGATCACTCAACCCTAGAAGGTATATAAAGACCACCGCTCGCTCCACAGAAGGGGGGAGATCTCACCCAAGTGCCACTACGCTGCTGAAGTGGGGATCAATCCACTCTACCGCCATCCACAGGGATTGGGTTCCAGATGTCGCCACCCTTCCCCCAAGGTTGATGACCCCAAGCTGCCGCCAAGCCAGGTTGCAGACTCGAAGGCCCGATCCAGAAGGGAATTGGACCGATACACAGCCATCCAGTGGCTCCATCCATCCACTTCCATCCATCCGTCCGTCCATGTCCACCAGATATGAGGTGGAAACCATAGATCTGGTTCATCCATCCGTTCATCCACGCCCACCGACTCATCCACGTCGTTGTTTGGGGCAGATTTAGAGAGAAAGGAGGCCAATGTGTCTGGAAGATCGAGGAGGAAGGCCGAAAAGATGAGATGTGACCTGCACAGAGGACGGGGAGTGAGGGCCATCTCTCCTCCATAGGCTATATCTCATTCTTATTCTCTTTCATTATACTTCATTCCTTTGTTTCTTGTACAAATGATGTTCATCCGTCTTTGTTCAGTGCTAACAATTCTTGTCTATGGCTAGTTAGCTCCTTCTTGGCTATGTAGCCCAATCTGGGCATGTATATGTATTTTTTCCTTAAGCAAGTAGATTCATATCAGATCTAGTATGTTGCATGTTCTATTTTCTCTTTCTAAGTTATGATTGCTAGTTTGGTTGATATCTTACTTGCTTGAACTGCTATTTCTGCCTGTATTGAGATACCCATTGTAGGAATAGCTAAGAGATGATAGCTTGGATCAGAAACCGAGAAGGGGGCGATCCAAGGTACTCTGATCCTAATATCTCCGGATGTCCTAAGACCCGAGAGGGAACTTAGTATATTCTGAGGTATTGATATGTCATCCTCAAGAGAGGCTCGATGACATATCGTTGATGGTTTTAGTCACACATTGTGAGAGTGAGTGGGACAACCTGCAGGACAGATGCCACTATGCTTACTAGATGCTTGCTCAGGTGTTCGAAGGTTGTCTATGCCCGCGAATGGGTGCATAGACTGCCCATTTTGTGGTTACATAGCCAGGAGCTCCTTCTCTCTGATTAGTAGAACCATGAGCTCTGTTTGGTTTTCTTTTCTTTTATTTTATTTTCTTTGTTTTGTTTTAAATCGTGACAACCTGCTAGACTAGCTCTAGCACATATTTTCATCGACTATCGGTTTGGCTTATATGACTAAAGAATGAGATCGGTGGCATCCTAAATGTCCCCACGTCCATGTATTTGACCCCGTATATCTACTTCGACCTCGTAATAAAAGTTGCGGGGGTCTTTGAAGGTTTCATGTTATAAATTTAAAAGTCCAACTCAGACCTACACAGAGGCCGAGAAGCGAGAGCCACCTCTCCTCCACGGGCTATACATCTTTCTTCTTCTCTTTCATTCTACTACATTCCTTTGTTTCTTGTACAAATGATGTTCATCTGTCTTTGTTTGGTGCTAACAATGCTTGTCTATGGATAGTTAGCTCCTTCTTGGCTATGTAGCCCAATTTGGGCATGTATATGTATTTTTGCCTTAAGCAAGTAGATTCATGTCAGATCTAGTATGTTGCATGTTCTATTTTCTCTTTCTAAGTTATGATTGCTAGTTTGGTTGATCTCTTACTCGCTTGAACTACTATTTCTGCCTGTATCAAGAGACCCATTGTAGGAATAGCTAAGAGAGTATAGCTTGGATCAGAACCCGAGAAGGGGACGATCCAAGGTACTCTGATCCTAATATCTCTGGATGTCCTAAGACCAGAGAGGGAACTTAGCATATTCTGAGGTATTGATATGTCATCCTCGAGAGAGGCTCGATGACATATCATTGATGGTTTTAGTCAAGCATCGTGAGAGCGAGAGGGACGTCTCACAGGACATATGCCCTTGTGCGTACTAGATGCTTTCTCAGGTGTTTGAGGGTTGTCTATGCCCCAGAATGGGTGCATAGACTGTCCATTTTGTGGTTACATAGCCAGGAGCTCCTTCTCTCTAAATAGTAGAAACATGAGCTCTATTTGGTTTTGTTTTGTTTTCTTTTATTTTCTTTGTTTTTTTTAAATCGTGACAACCTGCTAGACTAGCTCCAACACATATTTTCATCGACTATTATTTTGGATTATATGACTAAAGAACGAGATCTGTGACATCCTAAACGTCCCCACGTCCCTGTGTTCGACCCCGTATATCTACTTCGACCTCGTAATAAAAGTTGCGGGGGTCTTTGAAGGTTTTGGGTTATAAATTTAAAAGTCTGACTCACTTCTGAGCCGATCACATATCAAGACTAGTTTTTGCAAAATGTAAACCATTGATCTTCACCGTCATACTATAACTAGGCTACACATACATTTTGAGCCCCTTTGGATGAGTGTAAGTCACTCATCTAAGGGCAACAAAATTGATGTGCGAAACTAATTTGAAATGCATAATTTTTGCGGTCTTTATAACGTGACCTGTAAATGTCCAAATGTGCTCAAATTCTGCATATGAGCTATTCACAAGATTTTTAAGAAGATCAATGGAATAGATTTAAAAAAAAACATTGCATCATGATAAATTACTTGAGTGTGTTCTGCTCTGAATATGCTCGAGTGTATTCTATTCTGACTCTTTCTCTCTCTCTCTCTCTCTCTCTCTCTCTCTCTCTCTCTATATATATATATATATATATATATATATATATATATATATATATATATATATATATACATAGAGTCAGGCTAGAATACACTCGAGTGTATCCGGAGCAGAATACACTCAAGTAGTTTTCCATGAAGCAATATTTTTTTTGAAAATCTAATCTGTTGATCTTCTTAAACATCTTGTGAACAACTCATACGCAAAATTTGAGCACATTTGGATATGTATATCTCATGCTATGAAGACCACAAAAATTATGCATTTCAAATTAGTTTCGCGCATCAATTTTGTTGCCCTTGGATGAGTGACTTACACTCATCCAAATGGGCTCAAAATTTGTATGTAGCCTAGTTATAGAATGACGGTGAAGATCAATGGTTTGCATTTTGCATAAAATAGTCTTGATATGCAAACACACTTGAGTGTATTCGTGCGATCCGTACACTCGAGTGTATTCTAGCCTGACTCTCTCTCTCTCTCCTCTCTCTCTCTCTCTCTCTCTCTCTCTCTCTCTCTCTCTCTATATATATATATATATATATATATATATATATATATATATATATATATATATATATATATATATATATATATATATATATGGGTGTTCATTCAATGCATGCGCTGGTCGCTACCCGCTCCTAGTTTGGTTAATTTTTGGGGTTTTCTTACTTTTGACATGTAGGGGGTTACTTTACTTTGAAAACTATTACTTTTCATGCATCGATAGTTACATTTGTACCAGCTATAACAAATATACATTTGTTGACCTAGATGTTATACATTGCCTATATTTTGATAATGACTTAACCATTCCATTCATATGTATCTAATATGTGTGTTTAAGATTGTTTGTAGGCATTAGGTACATGAAAAGGATCCAAAATCCAAAGCCCTATAATGGGTCAAGTTCAAGTCAAAATAGCTACAAGTGTGTCTTTTGGGATTTCTATGTAAATGACCTTAGAACCTTTATGTAATCACTTGTAATGATGAATTGACTTGTAACTTAAGTGAGAAAAATTGTTTGGGAAAAAATCACCAAGTTTTAATCAATTTAGATGCAATTTAGAAAATTGATTTCAGGCACTTTGTCGGTCAAGTTTCCCAGCCTTAAAACTCGACCGATCATTCCTTAGTCAATTTTCTACAGATTGCATCGGTCGACTTGTGTTTACACAGAACTCGACCGATCAGGTAATTGACCATTTCGACTTCAAATAGTCGGTTGAGTTTTGTCAGGACAAACTTGACCGATCATTTGAATATCGGCTTTGTCGTTTACTTGATCGGTCGAGTTACCTTTATTGTAACTCGACCGATTGCACTGTACGGAATTTGCAGAAAAAAGTGATGTGACCGTTGGTGAGTGTTTTGAGCGAAAATGGAGTCATTTATTTGAACAAAAAATGGCTTTTTTCGTATCCAAGTGTCCCACAACTTAAAGGGGCATCCTCAACTATAAATAGACCCTCTTAGAGTTCATTCCAAGGCTGCTCATTCATTGCAAACTTGGTGCTAGCATAGTTGAGAGTGTTCTAACCCTTTGAGCCCCTTTCTCTCTCTACCTTCAAGTCAAATTCGTGAGTATGAGTGAGATAGGTCCCTGTGTAAGAGAGCTACTCCATGTGTTGATGTAAAAGCTCTCCTCCTCCATCTTCCAACCTCCATTCCTTTGAGGATTGTTGAAGATCCCTCTCCAAATGAAGGAGAAGGTGGTGCTGTTCTTCAAGGTTGAAGAAGACAAGCTGCTCTAGGTCTCCAAGTGAAGGAGATAGGTGCTCCAGATCTCCAAGTGAAGGAGAGAAGCAAGGCAACGCTCAAGGAAGGTAGGTAATCCCTTTAAGGAAGAAGACTTGAATAAAGGAGCAGGTAAGTCCATGTTGATGGCTGAAGACTCCATGCTTGAAGTGGGTAAGCTCCTTCTATAGGTTGAAGATCTTTGCTTGAGGTACTAAGCCCTTGGATGTGTGGTTGTTGTATCTTGTAATATAATTGTGGAATATAAGAGTATCAAGATTACAAATCCTAGAGACTAACCCACTCTAGGTAGTAGACTGACATTTCTCCAAATTTTAGGACATTGAACCACTCTAAACCACATGTCCATGTGCTTGTTCTTCTTGGTCTCTTATCCTTGTTGTGCATGTTAGATTAGGTCATCAAATTGCTTCTTGTTTAAGTTTGTGCAATTAATATAATTTGGTGGTCTAATCAATTTTGTGAGAATTGTGAAGCTCTATTCAACCCCCCATTCTAGAGCCCATTGATCCAACAAGTGGTATCAAAGCTGGTCTTCTCGAAGCTACTTCAACAAGTAGGAGGAGATGGGTGATTCAACACTTGGTTTGCTTAACCTCGAAGGAAGATTCTCCATGAAACCTCTAGTCTTCGACGACAAAAACTTCCTCTATTGGAAGAGAAGGATGCAGTTCTACCTTCAAGTTGTGAGCTATGAAATGTGGAAGATAGTCCACCTCAAATATGAAGATCCAAAGGGGGACATCACCACATGGACTGAAGTTGAAATGAAGCATTCTCAACTCAACGCCAAAGATGTGAGCATCATCTATGCCGCCCTTACTCCATCCGAGTTCAACCAGATCTCCTCATGGGACATCACACATGAGATATGGCACAAATTATGTGTCACCTATGAAGGAACCGAGCAAGTGAAGGAAGCCAAGGTCTACATGCTTGGTGGTCTTCAAGAGAACTTCAAGATGGGTAAGAATGAGAGAGTGGCTGATATGTACACTAGGCTTAGTGTCATCTTAAATGGTTTGGCAGTCCTTGGGAGTGTGATGGATAGAGGTACTATCAACTCTAAGATCTTGAGATCTCTTCCTAAGAGATGGGAGCCTAAGGTTACTTCAATTGAAGAGGTGTACAAGCTAAGTGAGTTGTCAACCGAGGAGCTGGTTGGTAACCTCCAAGCCCATGAACCTAGGCTTGACAAGCAAGAAGAGGAAGAGAGTAGAGAAGAAAAAGAGTCCAAGAAGATAAAGGATACAACCTTCAAAGCACAAATTGAAGAAATGGTCCGTCAACAACAACTCACCTTGAAGTCCCCCAGCCCTTCCTCAAGTGAAGATGAAGGTTCTAATGAGCATGAGGCAAACTACTGAAAGGGCAAACACTTCAAGAGCAAGCCCTCCTCTTCAACTCCAAGGTGCTATGAGTGTGGTCAAAAAGGGCACTACAAGAATGACTGCCCAAAGGCCAAGAAGAGCCACCACACGAGTAGCCACAGGAAAGACAAGGAGAACAAGAGAGAAGGAAAGTACAAGAGGAAGGACAAGAAAGAAAGAAGATCAAGAGATGCAACCCATGCAGCTTGGGAGGAGTCTTCCTCAAGCTCCTCAAGCTCCGAAGATGGAGAATGCCATCTAGCTCTCATGGCCTCTACTAATGAAGATGTATGTGAGGTAAGTGAGGTAAGCAAGGTAAGTGAAGTAAATTTGCTAGTGCTGCCTAAAGAAACTATCATTGATATGATAAATGAATGCCAATCATCCTTTACTAAATGCAAATCTAAGAGGAAAAGGTTAGGCAAGATAGTTGATGATCTTTATGCTAAAATTGATATTCTTTATCAAAATGAAAAATTGCATCTTGAGAGTATAGATTCCTTGCAAGGGAAATTTCTTGACCTTGAACTTCAATACAACAGAATAGAGGTTGAGAATGGTGTATATCTTAAAAATATTGAAAATCTTAAGATAAAAAACCAAAAGTTCCTAGATGAGCTTGATGTTCTTAAAACTGAAAATGTGGAACTCAAACTTATTGATGATGCTAGGAGAGATGAAGTTTATGCTTATCAAAGAGAAATTGTTTGTCTTAAATATGAAAATGCCAAATTGCTTGCTCAAGCAAATGACTTATCTTCTAGACCTATTTTGCAAAGTAATGAAGTTACTAGCATAGATTTAGAAAGATATTCTTTTCATACTAAAGCCCTCTGTCTTGAGGCCGACCTATTGCATGCTAGAGATGATCTTGCTAGTCTTTCTACTACTGTCATTAACCTTAGTGATGATAATGCCAAGTTAAGATATTCTTTGCAAAAGTTTCTCTCGGGAAAGAAATCCCTCAATGATGTCCTAGAACACTCTACCAAACATGTTGGTACTAGTTGTTTGGGATATGATGGGACTGCTCCCAAAGGTAAGAAAAAGAGCAACAATAAGGGTAAGAAGAAGAGTGTGGAACCTCCCATTTTCCATGGAGAGACTTCTGGCTCTAAGAACCCTATGGTTTGTGTTCATTGTAAATGTTATGACCATTACTCCACTTATTGTCCTTACAAGCCCAAGGGGACCAACCCAAAGATGAAATGGGTCCCCAAGCTAACCCCAGATCCCAAAGTTTGAGGTGGGTTCCGACATCCTTCTTTCTTACAGGTTAAAAAGAGATGGATTGTTGATAGTGGCTGTTCTAAGCACATGACTGGAGAAATCAGCCATTTCAACAAGTTTGTGAAAAAGAAAGGAGGATCGGTAACTTTCAGGGACAACAAGAAGGGTAAGGTCATAGGTGAGGGTGATGTGGGCAATGAGCTATGTATTAAAAATGTGTTGCTTGTTGATGGCCTACATCACAATTTAATTAGTGTTAGTGAACTTTGTGACAATGGATATCTTGTGTTGTTTACTTCTTTAGAATACTTGCTTCTAGATTCCCTCTCCTACAATGTTATATATAAGGGAACTAGAAATGGTAATATGTATGTTATTGTTCTTATGCTCTTAATCCCATACTAAATAGATACTTGGTAGTGGATAAAAGTGATATTTCTCTTTGGCATCGCCGTTTGGGTCATGTGAATATGCATCAAATGAAGAAATTGAGCAAAAAGGACTTGGTTAAAAGACTTCCCAAATTGGATTTTGAAAAGGATGAGGAATGCCAACCTTGTACACAAGGGAAACAAACCAAATCCTCCTTCAATTCCAAAGGAGTCATGAGTACCAAGTACCAAGAGAGTTCTTGAACTCCTTCATATTGATCTATTCGGACCAATGAGAATGCAAATGCTTTGTGGTTCCAAGTATTGTCTTGTTATTGTTGATGATTTCTCTCGATATACTTGGACCTTCTTTCTCGTTTCTAAAAGTGATACTCTTGATGTTTTCTCAAGCTTTTGTAAACAGGCTGAAAACAAAGCTTCTTGCTGAATTGTTTCTATCCGTAGTGATTATGGGGAGAATTTGAAAATGATCTTTTTGAGCATTTTTGTGAAAAATCTGGTTATTCACACAATTTCTCTTCTCCTCGTACACCTCAACAAAATGTGGTTGTAGATAGGAAGAACACGTCTCCATGAGAGATGGCTAGGACCATGCTTCTTGAGTATGACACTCCTAAGAAGTTTTGGGCTGAAGCTGTTAGCACCTCATGCTTTGTGCAAAACTGAGTTTTCACACATCCTTCTTTAAAGAAAACCCCCTATGAACTATGGCGTGGTAGAAATCCGTCTATTGCTTTCTTTCATGTTTTCGGATGTCCTTGTTTTATTTTAAACATGAAGGATTCTCTTGACAAGTTTGATCTGAAATAATATAAGGCTTTCTTCCTAGGCTATAGCACTACTAGCAGGGCATATAGAGTATTCAACATTGAATTGTCTAAAATTGAAGAATCTATCAATGTTAAATTTATTGAAACTAACCCTGTTGTTGGCAAGCATGTTGTTGATAATGATGTTGCAGATCATTTGATTCCTATCTTAAAAGACCTCAACATCAAAAATAAAGGTAAGCAGGTGATAGAAGAAGAAGAAGAAGAAAAGAAGGATCCCACTCCCCGCTTTGCAAAGAATCATCCCAAGGAGTTGATCATTGGCAACCCTTTTGAGAGAGTGAGGACACAAGCTTCTCACAACAAAGAACAAGCAGATAGTGCCTTCATCTCCCAACTAGAGCCAAAGAACATCAAAGAAGCCCTGGGTGATGATGAGTGGATCCTTGCCATGCAAGAGGAGTTAGAGAAATTCGAGAAGAATCATGTGTGGACTCTAGTTCCAAGACCAAGTGATAGAAAAATCATTGGCACCAAATGGGTCTACTGCAACAAGCTAGATGAGCAAGGAAATGTGGTAAGAAACAAACCAAGGTTAGTAGTACAAGGTTACAACCAACATGAAGGTATTGACTTTGATGAAACTTATGCTCCTGTTGCTAGATTATAATCTATTCGTATGTTACTTGTCTTTGCTAGTTACAAAAATTTCTTGTTATATCAAATGGACGTTAAAAGTGTGTTTTTGAATGGTACAACCGAAGAGGAAGTATTTGTTGCTCAACCTCCAGGCTTTGAAAATGACAAGTTACCCAATCATGTTTATTTGTTGCAAAAAACTCTCTATGGACTCAAACAAGCACCTCGAGCTTGATATGAGAAACTAAAGAACTTTTTGTTAGATAACAGGTATGTCATGGGAAAAGTTGATTCTACCTTGTTCCTAAAACACACTTCTAACCATTTTCTTATAATTCAAATTTATGTTGATGATATCATTATTGGCAGGACTGATCTTGATCTTTGCAAGGAGTTTAGTTCTCTTATGCAGAGTGAATTCAAAATGAGAATGATGGGTGAGTTGACTTTCTTCCTCAGCTTTCAAATCAAGCAAATAAAAGAAGGGAACTTCATCAACCAAGGCAAGTACACAAATGAACTGCTCAAGCGCTTTGGGATGGAGAACATGAAGCCGATGGATACACCCATGTCCAACACCACCAAACTTGACAAAGATGAAGAAGGTGAGAAGGTAGATGAGAAGCTATATAGAGGTATGATTGGAAGTTTACTCGATTTAACTGCCTCTAGACCTGATATTATGTTTAGTGTTGGCTTGTGTGCTCGCTTTCAATCTAGCCCTAAGAAGTCACATCTTATTGCTGTTAAGAGGATTTTGAGGTACTTAGCCAAAACCCAAAATTTTGGACTATGGTATCCTAAATCAAGGAATTTTACTCTTAGAGCATATAGTGATGCGGATTACGCAGGGTGTTTGGTTGATAGAAAGTGCACAAGTGGCACTTGCTTCATTCTAGAACCATGCTTAGTATCTTGGTTCTCCAAGAAACAAAGTACAATGGCATTATCAACTACCGAGGCTGAATATATTGCACCCGGGAGCTATTGTGCATAGGTCCTATGGATAAAGCAAATGCTCCAAGACTTCAACATATTTTATGTTGCTTCTCCTATATTTTGTGACAATACTAGTACAATTAATCTATCGTACAATCATATATTGCATTGTAGAGCCAAGAACATAGAGGTTCGTCATCACTTTCTCGGTGATCACATTGCCAAGAAGGATATTTATATCACACATGTGGACACGGAAAATCAATTGGTAGATATCTTTACAAAACCTCTAGCTAGAGATCAATTTAACTTTATTCGATCTAAATTGCTTATTGTTGATTTGAATGATATTGCCATGTGATCTAGCTAGTTGTCTCTTTCCTATATGCTTTCTCATGTCTTTCTTCACCTTGTTTTGCCTACATATGCTTAAATGTGCCTAACTTGCTTGTAAACATGCTTAGTTTTTGCTTGTTTTTTGGTTTTTATAGAATTCCATGTTTTATCACAAAATAGTGCCTAATGATGAGCTAAATGTGCCTAAGTATGTTCATGATACATAATAGAATGGAAAAATAAATTTTATTGGCATGTATTTGGATAGAAACTAATAATGTGACTTTTAGGTCAGGTTGACCTTCGGTCGAGTTTTCACCCTCAAAAACTCAAATGATCAGGAGCCGAGAGCAAGTCTTTAATGGACCGTTCGGTCGAGTTTTCCATACACAGAACTCGACCGATCCGTGGGCTGGGCCAACTTAAAAGTTAGGATCGGCTGTCTTTTTTCCCTCTCAACTAGAAAATAGATGACTGATTCCTCACCTCTTTGCCCTAAGCTCTCAAACCCTACCCTAAACCTCCCGCTCCTAGCCCTAGATCGACCTAGAATCGTTGTTCTTACCCTCCTTGGGCGTCAGTGGTGGTGTTTCTTCAGAATTTGAGGTTTGCTGTTGCTTGTGTGCTCGTTTTTCATCTCATTTTCACTTCCATGGCTTCTCATAGACAAAAACGTCCTGCTCTAAGCAATGCCTGAACTTCCTCATCCAATAATCATTTGATTCCGTTTGATAATACCTCTTTTGTGTCGGTTGAAGCTGTGAATAGGTACACATACCTTCTTCCCCGAAGCCCTTTTCCTTTTCGTGCTTTAATCGATCCTTCCCCTAGGTATCAAGCGATTATTGCCTCTGTTTCTCAGCTTCTCATCTCCCACCATTTGTCTGCCCTAGCGGTCGAACGTGACTATTTTAACCATGCTCTATCAAGCACTAAAGCAGTTCACGAGTTCTACGCGAACTTGCGTTGGAACTACGACACACTTATCCCTCCTCCAAATACTCCAGTAATTCTTACATCTATGATCTTTGGTCGTCGTTTCCAGATCTCCGAGGATACTTTAAATGTCTTTTTTATTGGAGATCAGGAAAATGATACATAGCGTAAAGATTATGGCGAGTATTTTAATCTTATTGACCCAGAAGGTTTTTACAAACACCATGAATTGACATTGCCGAATGTTCATCGGTTTTTGCATAAACCTAAGGTGGCCTATAAGAAGAAGTCCACCCTTCCCTCCTCCTCTCTTGACCTAAAGAGGCGCATACTAGATTTCGTGATTAACTGTAATGTCCACCCCAAGAGAAATCAAACAGACATTGCCGAAAACACCACAGTCATTATGTATTGTTTGTTAAACAATATCGATGTCAAGTGGGCTAGGTATATCTTACATCACATGACCTACTTTGACACTGGCAAGAACACCAAAGGAACCCACCCACCCTACGCGGCTTTGATATGTGGTTTTTTCAAGTTCACCACTGACAAATGTCTATTTTCTGACTTCCATTATCTGGTCGCCAGAAAGGGTGTTTGTATTAGTGAAACCACTCTTCAAAAGTCTGTTCCTATGTTTTCCTCTACCTCTGGTGCTTCTGCCTCTACAGCCGTTGCAGCTACCCCATTCTCCTCCACCCGAGCTCCACCACTGCAGCCTCCTCCTAGACCCAGCCATGCGTCTTTTCGTTTGTCTAATGAAATCCTTATGGGTTATATGATGCATCAACATGCATATAATCAACAGGTTCAGGATCACCTGCACCAGGATCTATGTTCCATAATGTCTCACATGAACCTATCCTATGCATCACCCTACGATACCTACCAGCCATACCCCAGTAGTGCCTATGCTTCATATGTGTATGAGCATTACTATCCTGCTCCCGGGCCTTCTACTGCTACTCTGCCATCTTTTGATGCTAGTAGTTCCGTTCCTGCTATTCTGTCGTTACCAGTTGCCCCCCTGGCCACTCTTCTCACCTCCTAGGGTGACTCTACTCCGTCCTTCCCACAGGCCAAGGAGCTTCTTGCTCTTAGTATGTCGTTGGCTGAGCAGAATGCCCGTTGGCCCGGTCATTCTTTTGACCCTCCTGATGATGAGGAGATTCCAGACCAGGCTGAGGATGATGATGTTGTTGCTGATCACAGTGATGATGAGGATGCTTTTGACGACGGTGATGGTGATGGTGTTGGTTCTGATGCTGGCACTACTGCTCTGCCTTCTGACTGGGATGAGGACTACACACCTGGCGATGAAGATGTTGTTGATATAGATAGCTTAGATGTTTAGGTGGTGTCTTCATTTTTAGTCTAGCATGCTTATCATTTATATATTTCTAGACTATTTTGTATCAGAAACATCATGGCACATTCGTCTGAGCTGTACTGTTTCTTATCTTTGTGTTATCAATTTTGTGTTTGTAGTTGCTCATATGTGGATGTATATCTAAGTTGTAATATCCTTGATGTGTACTATGGCTATTTCCTATGGTTTATCCTATGCTTTGGTGCCATCTTGAGTTATATTTTGATCATGACTTGGATTGTATATCATCTTTTATCTGTGTGTGATATCTGCCTTTAAACTGTTGTTTCATCCTTTGCTTACATGTTTGATTGAGGTTTTAGAGAAGACATGGATTTTACTCTTCTACCCCCTACCTTTTTGATAATGTCCAAAGGGGGAGAGATATTTCAAGTGATATCTCATGTCTTGAAACTCAGTCATATTGTTTTTTTTCTTTGCTATAATATTGCTTTTGCTTGTGAGATCCTTTTCTTGTTTAATTCACTATCCTTTAAGTGAACTTGCAAAGGACTACACATTACATATATATTGCTACTGCATTGTGTAGATAGTTTAACCATGCAAGTTAATAGAAGCACAGATTGAGGGGGAGCAATTCACATTGTTCGTATCATGAATCCCCCGAATTCACAAGGCAAAGGTATAACTTTCATATCCTTTTCAATATGCTTGAGGAATGGTTTGTCATTGTCAAAAAGGGGGAGAATGTTGACCTAGAGGTTATACATTGCCTATATTTTGATAATGACTTAACCATTCCATTCATATGTATCTAATATGTGTGTTTAAGATTGTTTGTAGGCATTAGGTACATGAAAAGGATCCAAAATCCAAATCCCTAGAATGGGTCAAGTTCAAGTCAAAATAGCTACTAGTGTGTCTTTTGGGAATTCTATGTAAATGACCTTAGAACCTTTATGTAATCACTTGTAATGATGAATTGACTTGTAACTTAAGTGAGAAAATTTGTTTGGGACAAAAATCACCAAGTTTTAATCACTTTAGATGCAATTTAGAAAATTGATTTTAGGCACTTTGTCGGTCGAGTTTCCCAGCCTGAAAACTCGACCGATCAATCCTTAGTCAATTTTCTACAGATTGCATCGGTCGAGTTGTGTTTACACAGAACTCGACCGATCATGTAATTGACCATTTTGACTTGAAATAGTCAGTCATGTTTTGTTAGGACAAACTTGACTGATCATTTGAATATCGGATTTGTCATTTACTTGATCAGTCGAGTTACCTTTATTGTAACTCGACCGATTACACTGTACATAATTTGCAGAAAAAAGTGATGTGACCGTTGGTGAGTGTTTTGAGTGAAAATAGAGTCATTTCTTTGAACAAAAAATAGCTATTTTCGTATCCAAGTGTCCCACAACTTAAAGGGGGCACCCTCAACTATAAATAGACCCTCTTGGAGTTCATTCCAAGGCTGCTCATTCATTGCAATCTTGGGGCTACCATAGTTGAGAGTGTTTAAACCCTTTGAGCCCCTTTCTCTCTCTACCTTCAAGTCAAATTCGTGAGTATGAGTGAGATAGGTCCCTTTGTAAGAGAGCTACTCCATGTGTTGATGTAAAAGCTCTCCTCCTCCATCTTCCAACCTCCATTCCTTTGAATATTGTTGAACATCCCTCTCCAAGTGAAGGAGAAGGTGGTGCTGTTCTTCAAGGTTGAAGAAGGCAAGCTGTTCTAGGTCTCCAAGTGAAGGAGATAGGTGCTCTAGATCTCCAAGTGAAGGAGAGAAGCAAGGAAACACTCAAGGAAGGTATGTAATCCCTTGAAGGTAGAAGACTTGAAGAAAGGAGTGGGTAAGTCCATGTTGATGGCTGAAGACTCCATGCTTCAAGTGGGTAAGCTCCTTCTATAGGTTGAAGATCTTTGCTTGAGGTACTAAGCCCTTGGATGTTGATAACACCAAATTTTGTGATATTTTAGACGGTTTTTCTGTTATCAAAACTGCCCTTTTTGACTATTTTCCTCTCTTTTATATGTATTTTCACAAAAATTGGCCAAACGACGCTCTTAATCCAATATTTCCTTATTTTGCAGAGTTTTTCCTCATTTTGGTACATTTTGTCATCAAAGAGGCCGTCCCGGCCCACAAATAAGCTCCACCTGCATCGGCCTTCCAGATTCCCGATACGATCGCTGCCTGATAGGGTAGCGCGACACAACGACGCACGACGTGGGGATGCCGTGCAAGAAGAAAATGATAGACGATACGTCTTTTACCCGACAGGGAGCCCAAGCTCGCCCGACAGCTAAAGCTTGTCGCCCGACATAGGCCTCCCATCGGCAGGCGCCGCCCGTCACATGATTGACAGCCGACACCCTGTGCCGGGCGATACTAGTATCAGCCGTCCACCGACCCCGCGGATAAGGAGGACACATGGCACCCTATGCACCATAACTTCCCCCAACCGTTGCCTATAAATAGCAACTATAGGAAGCCGAAAAGACAGGTCGGAAGAGCTCGAAACCTTGTGCAACCTTCTGAGGAAAGCTGTGAGAGTGAGTGTATCGTGCCTCAGTGCTGTGCCGGGCGATCCTAGGTGAGCTTTTCCCCATCCCGAGAGGGAGGTGAAGGGTTCACTTAGAATCGCCCCAGGCGACACTACAGGCCGATATCGGCCGACACGGATCTCCGACTTATGTGACTGACACTAGATACAACGGCTAGCCTGACACGATATCGAACCCGATACGCTTCGCCCGTCATAGCGTGCCGCCCGAGAGGGTGCCGCCCGACTTGAGCATATCGGCCAGGGTCCCTGAACAATGCAATTGGCCGTCATGGCGTGCTGCCCAAGAGGGTGTGCCACCCGACACAGTTGTATCAGGCTAGGCTCCTGACTGATATCAGGTCGGATGGCCCACTGTAGTCTGTCGTCCTTCTTTATCAAGAAGGCGGTATCTATCTATATTTCTGTCATTTAATTCTTTTACTACTACATTGTAATCAACACTTTTATATGTTAATAGAAATAGAAGAGTTTAACTATCTGCTGCCTTGTGCTTGGTACCCTTGTTGGATGATTGCTATGTTTAATATCTGAACTCTAGCTTGCATGTTTGGATCGCGTTTCTCTTAGCTACCAAATCGTGTTTTCCCGTCGTAACAACTTCGAGAGATGTGTTGTGGCTCTAGTGTTTGGGCTGATTTTGGAGTACGAGAGTGCCCGGAATCGGAGTTGCTTCAGTAACATTTCACTCTAACTTAAAGTCCAGCAACCTCAAGAGGGGTGTTGATGCTTGGTTAGAGGTACCCTCTCTGAGAGGAGGGGTACAGGATGTTCTTGCTGCTTCTTGTTTTACCAAAGTTTATCCTTCTCACCTTGCTTCAAGCTTTAGTTTTATCTTTCTATTTCTATTGCATGAAAACCCCTAAAAACTGCTAAATGACTAAAACCTTAAATCCTTCTTGTAACTCCAGTTGGAGATAGTTTTCTTTGTTTTGTTTGTGACATCTTACTGTTTCCCCTTGGGGAATTTACTATCTCTTTGTATCTGCCGGAGTGTAGCGTGTCGATTCAGGGTTCTCAACACTACCACCCTTGTCCCTGTGTTCGACCCCGTATATCTACTTCGACCCCGTAAGCAAAGTTGTGGGGGCCTAGAAGAGTTCGGGTTATAAATTTAAAAGTTCGACTAACTTCAAATCCGCCTCCATTTTTGGACGTGCGATTTAGGTCGGTCAACTTTCTTGATAGAGAAGGACGACAGACTACAGTGGGCCATCCAGCCCGATATCGGTCAGGAGCCTAGCCCGATACAACCGTGTCGGGCGGCGCACCCTCTCGGGCGGCACGCCATGACGGCCGATTGCATCGTTCAGGGACCCTGGCCGATATGCTCAAGTCGGGAGGCACCCTCTCGGGCGGCACGCTATGACGAGCGAAGCGTATCGGGTTCGATATCGTGTCGGGCTAGCCAGTGTATCTAGTGTCAGTCACATAAGTCAGAGATTTGTGTCGGCCGATATCAGCCTGCAGTTTCGCCTGGGGCAATTCTAAGTGAACCCTTCACCTCCCTCTCAGGATGGGGAAAAGCTTACCTAGGATCGCCCGACACAACACTGAGGCACGATACACTCGCTCTCGTAGCTTTCCTCAGAAGGTTGCACAAGGTTCCGAGCTCTTCTGACCTATCTTTTCGACTTCCTGTAGCTGCTATTTATAGGCAGCGGTTGGGGGAAGTTATGGTGCACAGGGTGCCACGTGTCCTCCTTATCCACAGGGTCGGTGGACGACTGATACTGGTATCTCCCGGCACAGGGTGTCGGATGTTAGTCACGTGACGGGCGCTTCCTGCCGATGGGAGGCCCGTGTCGGGCGAGCTTGGTCTCCCTGTCGGGTAAAAGATGTATCGTCCGTCAGTTTCTTCTTGCGCGACATCCCCACGTCGCGCGTTGTTGTGTCACGCTACCCTGTCGGGCAGTGATCGTATCGGGCATCTGGAAGGCAGATGCAGGTGGAGCTTATTTGTGGGCCGGGATGTCCTCTTTGATGACAAAATGTACCAAAATGAGGAAAAACTCTGCAAAATAAGGAAATATTGGATTAAGAGCGTCGTTTGGCCAATTATTGCGAAAATACATATAAAAGAGAGAAAAACAGTAAAAAAGGGCAGTTTTGATAACAGAAAAACTGTCTAAAATATCACAAAATTTGGTGTTATCAACTCCCCCAAACTTAGCGTTTTGATTGTCCTCAATCAATATTTAAACTTTATTTAGTGATGTTTCTTCTTGATTGGTGTAGCTTTCAGGCCAAGAGGTAAAACAAGTATCGTAATGCCTTCAGAGATAATGCTTCCTCTCTACGAACAAAAGACCTGGCATTTCCTGCTTTATTATTTCAGTAAAAGTTTTCTCTACAGCTTCAGCGAGACTTTGGTGCATGATTCCGAAGTTAGCTTACACACCAAACAACTTTATTTTTGGGTCATAAAGTTGTGTATAGGGTAGGCTAAGGCTTTTTGGGGTTTTTCTTGTCTCCCATGAGTCCATCCAGGTAAGGGTCCGTTAACGGGCAAGTGGTCCCTGCAGTCCAAGCCAGTTGGCTTTAGAGCAGTGATTTCACATCCTACGTACCACTGCCCCAGATCTACCATGCCTAAAGATGGGTACTTTTGGAGGACAAGTGTGTATATATTTTTTTCTTTTTCTTTTATTGGGCACAACTCTAATGCTTTTATTCATCCTCATAAGGCTGCTTTCTCTTTTTGGGATTCTTGTTGGGTAAGGGAAAACAAAAGAGATTTCTACTATTTGGGCAGCTTTTTCCTTCTCCATACTCGTCTCTTAGCTGTTTGCGAGATTATTATATTTTTTTCGAAATTTTTGGCACGGAAAAACCTAATCTTTTGCTTGTTTGAGGCAACGTTATCAGAAAGATATAACAAAACTTGCATCTCGTTAAGCATAAAGAAAACATACTTGGCAAGAAGTCGCATTAGGTTTTTTACTAATATAGCCACTTTGTACATATGTAGGAGAACAAAATAAGCAAAATATTCAAAATTTTATGGTAAAAGTTGTATGAGCAAACATATGTATATGTACACATGATATAAGAAAGAACAAAAAATAGAGAATTTTCAAAAATTTTGTACCTCCCTCACTGGTACATGGTACCCCCCCAAACTTACTCCACACTCTGTCTTAGAGTTGTGAAGTAGATAAGGTAGGGTAATGTTGATCCAGTGAGGGTTAGCCGATGAGCGCGCCTGCGTCAGATAGAAGCTCCCACACATATTCTCCTCTTTTGCTGTGATAATCGATGTGGTGGAGCTGGTCAGGCGTTACTTCATTTGCTATCCATTCCTGGCGATACCAATATCAGCCGTCCACCAACCCCACGAATAAAGAGGACACGTGGCACCCTGTGCGCCATAACTTCCCCCAACTGCTGCCTATAAATAGCAGCTACAAGAAGCCGAAAAGACAGGTCAGAAGAGCTCGGAACCTTGTGCAACCTTCTGAGGAAAGCTACGAGAGCGAGTGTATCGTGCCGCAGTGCTGTATCGGGCGATCCTAGGTGAGCTTTTCCCCATCCTGAGAAAGAGGTGAAGTGTTCACTTAGAATCGCCCCGGGCGACACTGTAGGCCGATATCGGCCGACACGGATCTCCGACTTATGTGACCGACACTAGATACAGCGGCTAGCCCGACACGATACCGAACCCGATACGCTTCACCCGTTATAGCGTGCCGCCCGAGAGGGTGCCACCTGACTTGAGCGTATCGGCCAGGGTCCCTGAACGATGCAATCGGCCGTCATGGCATGCCACCCAAGAGGGTGTGCCGCCTGACACGGTTGTATCGGGCTAGGCTCCTGACCGATATCGGGCCGAATGGCCCACTGTAGTCTGTCGTCCTTCTACATCAAGAAGGCGACCTCTATCTTTATTTATGTTATTTAATTCTTTACTTATGCAATGTAATTAAGACCCTTAATGTTTATGGAAATGGAAAAGCGTAATTACTTGCTGCTTTATGTTTGGTGCAATTGTTGGATGACTGCTATGTTTAATATCTGAACTCTAGCTTGCATGTTTGGATCGTGTTTCTCTTAGATAGCGAATCGTGTTTTCCCGTCGCAATAACTTCGAGAGATGTGTTGTGGATCTAGTGTTTGGGATGATTCTGGAGTACGAGAGTGCCCGGAATCAGAGTTGCTTCAGTAACATTTCACTCTAACTTAAAGTCTAGCAACCTCGAGAGGGGTGTTGATGCTTGGTTAGAGGTACCCGCTCTAAGAGGAGGGGTACATGATGTTCCTGCTGCTGCTTGTTTTACCAAAGTTTATCCTTCACACCTTGCTTCAAGCTCTAGTTTTATCTTTCTGTTTCTGTTGCATGAAAACCCCTAAAAATGGCTAAATGACTAAAATCTTAAATCCTTCTTGTAACTCCAGTTGGAGATAGTTTTCTTTGTTTTGTTTGTGACATCTTAATGTTTCCCCTTGGGAAATTTACTATCTCTTTGTACCTGCCAGAGTGTAGCGTGTCGATTCAGGGTTCTCAACACCACCACCCTTGTCCCTGTGTTTGACCCCGTATATCTACTTCGACCTCATAAGAAAAGTTGCGGGGGCCTAGAAGAGTTTGGGTTATAAATGTAAAAGTCCGACTAACTTCAAATCCGCCTCCATTTTTGGACGCGCGATTTAGGCCGGTCAACTTTCTCGCGCCGTTGCCGGGGACAAGGCAAAACGACACTGTTGACAAATCTGAATCCACTAACTACACTCCTGTGCCTCAAGCTTAGAAATGAGCTTGACAACACTCTTTTCTTTCTTTTGTTATTTTACTATTATTACTCTTTGCACAAAATAATAATTCTATTTTCTGACTTGATTTTTCGTGCCATTTCAGGGACTCTGAAGAACAGTGATCTGATCCTTCAAGCTCTGACACCATGACTCGCTGTGAGCAATCTCTGTCTGAGGGTGAACGTCAAGGCCGAGATGGGGTTTCACACCAACCCATTTTGGTTGGATAATTGTTTGCTTACATAAAGAGACAAGACACTATCATCAACCAGCTGGGACAGGGAGCGCTCGCCAGTCCTGGAGCTTTGAATTCCATGCAACACCAGATGTCGAGTTTGTAGATGCGCCAGTGCGAGGTCGATCAACGATTGGCCCAGATGGCTACTCTGAGAAAGGACCCTGTAGGAAAAACACTCTCCTACCTTGAAACTGCCAGAATGGCAGTACTAAGGTCTGGGAAGACGGTGGAGTGCACTGATGAAGCCAGACCAGATCCTGAGCCAAGGCCTGAGAGTGTGATTCTGGCTGAGGACGGAGGCAGACAAGCAGAAGCTCAAGAGCCTGCACAGAAGCCTTCCGATGAGCTATTTGGTGGGAGGAATCCTTATGCTCCCAGGCTGCCGTTTCCTTATAAGCTGATCAAGGCAAATCTAAAAAAGCATCACGAAAGGTTCATGGACTCGATCAGGAAACTGCATCTTGAAGTCCCCTTCCTTGATGCCTTGGAGGAGATGCCGACCTATGCCAAGTTCCTTAAGGATCTTATCACGAAGAAAAAAAGAGGAGGAAGGGTTGAGACCGTGCACCTAGCATCTGCTTCCTCAGCCTTTGTGAAGCCTGACCTGCCTAACAAAAGAAGGGACCCTGGAGCTTTTACGATCCTGTTTGCCATCAGGGACAATGTTGAGCGAAAAGGTCTTGCCGACTTAGGGGCAAGCATCAGTCCCATGCCCCTGAGCTTTGCGAAAAGGTTGGGTTTAACCGACATGGTTCATACCAATATGAGGATCGAACTGGCAGACCATACCTTTAAGAGACCAATCAGTGTTGTTGAAGATGTGCCGATTAGGGTCGGTAACTTCTTCATTCCTTGTGACATAGTCGTTATTGATACAACAAAAGATCCTTGCTGCCCGATTATCTTTAGACGTCCTTTTTTGGCGACAGGAAGGGCGTTGATTGATGTCTCTGAGGGGATTATCACGCTGAGGGTCGGAGACGACCACTTGGACTTCAAGCAGAAAGAAGCCATGAAGGGTCCTTCCCTATCTGAATCCGCATGTTTTGCAGACAACTATGATAAATTCTACGAGGAGATAGAGGAGGACATCCGGATAGTGGACCCCCTTGCGAGGGCTATAAGCTGTCAGGATTCCGACTTCGAAGATCCTGAAATTGCAAAGTATCTCGACCTTTTCGACCTGTCTGACGAAGATCTGCACGAAGAAGATGAGGTGGTGGAGCCCGTGAAGTATGCTTCTCTTGAGGAGGAGCCTCAAGAGAAGGCATCCAGAGCAAAGCCTGAGTTGAAACCATTGCCCGAAGGTATGAAATATGAATTCTTAGATGAAGAAGAGAGAAACCCTATCATCGTTAACGCCACTCTTTTGAGAAACCGACTGGACCGACTTCTTGAGGAGTTGAGGCTGCACATGGGGGCTATAGGATATTCAGTAGAGGACATCAAAGGACTTAGCCCCGCCTTATGCATGCATCACATCAACTTGGAAGAATCCGCCAAACCTCTGGCTCTACCCCAGAGGAAGCTGAACCAGATGCTCAAGGAAGTCGTCAAGAAAGAGGTAATCAAGCTAAGGGATGCGGGGATCATTTACCCAATCAACGATAGCAACTGGGTGAGTCCGATCCATGTGGTACCCAAAAAGGGCGGGATGACAGTGGTAAAGGGGGAGAAGGGTGACGAGGTGGTGATTAGGACCGTCACCGGATGGAGGATGTGCATTGATTACCGAAAGCTAAATCAGGCTACAAAAAAGGATCATTTTCCGCTACCTTTTATTGACCAAGTTCTTGAAAGATTAGCGCATCATGATTTCTTTTGTTTTCTTAATGGCTTTTCAGGATTCTATCAGGTACCCATCTTGCCCGACGATCAGGAGAAAACAACATTCACCTGCCTCTATGACACTTATGCTTTCAGAAGGATGCCCTTCAGACTGTGCAACTCCCCCGCCACATTTCAAAGATGCATGATATCGATGTTTTCAGATTTTTTAGAAGATATCGTAGAAGTTTTTATGGATGATTTTTTAGTCTATGGGAAGGACTTCGATACCTGCTTGAAAAATCTGTCCTTGGTTCTACAAAGGTGCGAGGAGAATAGTCTGGTCCTAAACTGGGAGAAGTGCCATTTCATGGTATGAGAGGGCATTGTTCTAGGGCATAAGGTCTCAAGGCGTGGAATCGAGGTGGACACCAGCAAGGTCGAAGCCATATCCAAGCTTCCTCCCTCGAAGTCCGTGACTAGAGTGAGGAGCTTCCTCGGACACGCCGGATACTACCGAAGATTCATAAAGGACTTCTCAAAGATTTCAAAACCATTATCCAATCTTCTGTTAAAGGATGCTGAATTTGTTTTCTCTAATGACTGTCTCAATGCTTTTTAGGCTTTGAAAGATGCTCTGGTATCCCCACCCATCCTCCAAGCACCAGATTGGGATTTACCCTTTGAGCTTATGTGCGACGCTAGCGACTATGCGGTAGGAGCAGTCCTGGGGCAGAAGAAAGATAAAAAGCACCATGCGATCTGCTATGCTAGTCGCACGTTGGATGAAGCTCAGGTAAATTACACGACCACGGAAAAAGAGATGATGGAAATTGTCTTCGCCTTCGACAAGTTCAGGTCGTACCTTGTTGGAGCAAAGGTCAAGGTATATACAGATCATGGGGCAATAAAATATCTAATGCAAAAGGAAGACACAAAGACCAGGCTGTTGAGGTGGGCCTTATTGCTGCAAGAGTTCGACCATGAAATTATCGACAAGAAGGGGGCAAAAAATGTGGTCACCAACCACCTATCAAGGATTGTAGCTGAAAGACCGGGGGGACTGCCAATCAATGACGACTATGCCGATGAGGCCCTTATGTTGACTGATGCTAAAGAAGAGGACTTGCCATGGTTTGCAGATATCTGCAACTATCTATCTTGCGGAGAGATGCCTCTTGACATTACTTACAATCAGAAAAAGAAGCTATTCGCTGATTCTAAAAACTACTACTGGGATGATCCTCTCCTGTTCAGAAGATGCGCTGACAACTTATACAGGAGATGCATCCCAGAAGAAGAAACTACAAACATCCTGGAAGAGTGTCACACCTCCCCCTACGGTGGACACCTTGGTAGCGAAAGAACGACTGCAAAAGTGTTACAGTCAGGTTTCTACTAGCCCTCGTTATTCAAAGATGCCGTGCAATTTGTAAAAGTTTGCAAGGAGTGCCAATCTACAGGGAATATAGGGCGGAGGAATGAAATGTCGATGGCGAGCTGGATCTAAGTAGAAATCTTCGATATGTGGGGGATCGATTACATGGGGCCGTTTCCTCCATCCAGAGGGTATCAATACATACTCGTGGCAGTAGACTATGTATCGAAGTGGGTGGAAGCAGTAGCAACCCAAACATGCGACACCAAGTCGGTAATCAAGCTATTCGAGAAGACGATCTTTCCTCGGTTCGGTGTACTGTGCACTGTTATAAGCGACGGAGGGTCCCACTTTGGAGAGAGGCAGTTTGAAGCACTCCTGTGCAAGTACGGAGTAAAGCACTGGATCGCTACACCCTACCACCCACAAACGTCAGGGCAGGTAGAGGTTTCCAATAGGAAAATCAAGCAGATCCTTGAGAAAATTGTCGGCTGAACGAGGAAAGACTGGACTATGAAGCTTGACGACACACTATGGGCCTACAGGACCGCCTACAAAATGCCCATCGGAACCACCCCCTACAAACTCATCTACGGAAAATCCTGCCATATGCCTCTGGAACTAGAACATAAGGCCCTTTGGGCGATCAAATTCTTAAACATGGACCTCAAAAAAGCAGGAGAAAAGAGATTTTTGCAGCTTCAAGAGCTCGAAGAGCTGAGGATGAGCGCCTATGAAAATGCAAAAATCTACAAACAAAGAACGAAGGTGTGGCATGATGCTCACCTAAGAAGAAAGGATGTGAGCGAAGGGGATAAAGGTCTATTATTTAAATCCTCCATTCGCCTCTTCCCTGGAAAGTTACAAACAAGATGGTTGGGACTGTTTACTGTGTCAAAGATATACCCATCAGGAATGATGGAGCTCTACGACAAAGGTTATCTGACAAAGGTCTTAAAGGTGAATGGGCACAGAGTAAAGAGGTTTTATGAAGATGAAGCTTTTGTCAGGAGAGCAAAAATCAACCTGCAGGATATGGGTAATGGCGAAGACTGGACGCGAAGAGCTTACACCGGTCAAGCTGGAGATGAAAACCACAACGCTCCTCGGGAGGCAGCCCGAGTTTTTCTCCCTTTTCTTAGAATAGGTTGCATTTTATTTTCCTATAAAACAAGAACAACAAATAGTATGGACTGTAATAAGGCCCGAGTCAGTGCACGCGCCGAGCGTACCGACTCTTCTGTTTTATGGGCCACTGCTCCGTTGAGGAGTAATACCATCTGAGGTCGGGGACTTTTCTCTAGGACAATGATGTTTTACCCTTCAATAGCTTTTTCTTCGCCTAGTTTTTAGTTTTTGCCACTTACCACACCAGGCAGCATCTCAGCTAGGTGCAGAACTACTTGTATCGAGCGATGGTTTCCCGGGCGTCGCAAGGGCAGCAATGGACGACAGCCAGACATGTGCCCGTATCGTGCATAAGAGTTTTTGCCCTTGATAAGACCAATGGGGTTGCACGTCTCGGGAACGGCCGGTCTAAATGCCCGACGCACGCCCCTGGAATGCCCGTTTTACCCCCAGCTGAGCTGCTATATATAGTAAGGAGGGCTCAACCTGTCGAGGCACTACACTTACTCTCTTAGCCACTTGTACCACATGCAGTAACATACCTTTTGCTCGCGTGTCGGACAGCTTGCCTTTACCCTTGTATCGGGCGATGGCTCCAAAGAGAAAAGGTATAGCCCGACAGTCTGTTTGCCCGGTACATGTTTTATATCGCACGCTGCTTATCGGGGTTGACGAGCTTAGTCAATTTATTTTGTATCACCCGACACATATGAAGCATGACATGTCGGCCGATCGCGTTTGCCCGATACGCCATATCGAGCGACACATTTTCCGTCATGACATCCTATCGGGCAGTTGTATCATGCAACCTTATCGCCCGACATACCCGTGTCGGGAAGCGTGTAGTGCTGAGCGGTTTCCCCCGTATCGCCCGATTTCATATCGCCTCAGATTTTCTTTTGATGAACGATACCCGAGCTTTTTACTACGAAACAAGTTTTATCGAGTTTTCAGATTTTCCTACCTAACATTCAAATGATCATTGAACTTGATAACAGGAATGGATAATACACAGCAAACCTCTGGAAGAGTTGGCAAACACCGTAGAAGAATCGACACTATGGCTGAAGCTGAAGCGACAACAGTCGGACAGAAACGTCAGAATCCCAAGACAGCTAGGTCGTCAAAAGAAGTCCATTTCCTTATCATAGTCTGTTATCTGCGGTGGTTTAGGGCCATCTCCAAAAGAGGAAGATAATAAAAAGGAGAGAGGCCCTCTGACTGCACACTCCTGGGAAAGAAAATGGAATCAAGTGGACTGAAACTGGGATTGACGACCAGTCCTTTTGTTCATGTTCACAACGGAAGTACCAGAAGTAGGGGGGGCAAATAATTTTGCGGGCTTTGCGCTTGTTCCGGCTGCATCCAGTTGGGTAAATAAAATGGAGGCAGCAAAGAAGCATATTGCAGCTTCTCCAAGGCACAAGTGCAACCACCAGCTAACCTTCACTGGGCTAACATGACCTCACCCTGTCTTTTTCACTACTCTGGGACAGAGTGTGGAGTAAGTTTGGGGGAGTACCCATGCATCAGTGAAGGAGGTATAAAAACTTTTCTTCTTCACCTCCACCCTTTGTGCCATTTTGTTCTTCTCCTATATAAAATGCCGTGCTCATATAAAAATTTTGAAAAAAAATATTTTGCTTATTTTGTTCTCCTACATATGTACAAAGTCGCTATATTAGTAAAAACCTGATGCGACTTCTTGCCAAGTCTGTTTTCTTTATTCTTAACGAGATGCAAGTTTTGTTATATCTTTCTAATAACGCTGCCTCAAACAAACAAAAGATTAGGTTTTTACATGCCAAAAATTTTGAAAAAAATATAATAATCTTGCAAACAGCGAAGAGACGAGTACGGAGAAGGAAAAAGCTCTCCAAACAGCATAAATCTCTTGTGTTTTCCCTTACCCAAAAAAATCCCAAAAAGAGAAAGAAGCCTTATGAGTGTGAATAAAAGCATGCGAGTTGTACCCAATAAAAGAAAAAGAAAAAAATATATACACACTTGTCCTCCAAAAGTACCCATCTTTAGGCATGGTAGATCCGGGGCAGTGGTACGTAGGATGTGAAATCACTGCTCTAAAGCCAACTGGCTTGGACTGCAAGGACCACTTGCCCATTAACGGACCCTTACCTGGATGGACTGATGGGAGACAAGAAAAATTCCAAAAAGCCTTAGCCTACCCTATACACAACTTTCTGACCCAAAAATAAAGCTGTTTGGTGTGTAAGCTAACTTCAGAATCATGCACCAAAGTCTCGCTGAAGCTGTAGAGAAAATTTTACTAAAATAATAAAGCAGGAAATGCCAGGTCTTTTGTTCATAGAGAGGCAACATTATCTCTGAAGGCATTACGATACTTGTTTTACCTCTTGGCCTGAAAGCTACACCAAGAATGAAGAAACATCACTAAATAAAGTTTAAATATTGATTGAGGACAATCAAAACGCTAAGTTTGGGGGAGTTGATAACACCAAATTTTGTGATATTTTAGAAAGTTTTTTTGTTATCAAAACTGCCCTTTTTGACTGTTTTCCTCTCTTTTATATGTATTTTCACAATAATTGGCCAAACGACGCTCTTAATCCAATATTTCCTTATTTTGCAGAGTTTTTCCTTATTTTGGTACATTTTGTCATCAAAGAGGCCGTCCCGACCCACAAATAAGCTCCACCTGCATCGGCCTTCCAGATGCCCGATATGATCTCTGCCTGACAAGGTAGCGTGACACAACGACGCGTGACGTGGGGATGCCACGCAAGAAGAAACTGACAGACGATACATCTTTTACCCGACAGGGAGCCCAAGCTCGCCCGACAGCTAAAGCTTGTCACCCGACACGGGCCTCCCACCGGCAGGCACCGCCCGTCACGTGACTGACAGCCGACACCCTGTGTCGGGCGATACCAATATCAACCGTCCACCGACCCCACGAATAAAGAGGACACGTGGCACCCTGTGCGCGATAACTTCCCCCAACCGCTGCCTATAAATAGCAGCTACAGGAAACCAAAAAGACAGGTCGGAAGATATCGGAACCTTGTGCAATCTTCTGAGGAAAGCTGTGAGAGCAAGTGTATCATGCCTCAGTGCTGTGTCGGGAGATCCTAGGTGAGCTTTTCCCCATCCCGAGAGGGAGGTGAAGGGTTCACTTAGAATCGCCCCGAGCGACACTGCAGGCTGATATCGGCCAACACGGATCTCCGACTTATGTGACTGACACTAGATATAGCGGCTAGCCCGAAACGATATCGAACCTGATACGCTTCGCCCATCATAGCGTGCCGCCCAACATGAGCGTATTGGCCAGGGTCCCTGAACAATGCAATCGGCCGTCATGGCGTGCCGCCCGAGAGGGTGTGCCGCCTAACACGGTTGTATTGGGCTAGGCTCCTGACCGATATCGGGCCGGATGGCCCATTGTAGTTTGTCGTCCTTCTACATTAAGAAGGCGACCTCTATCTTTATTTCTGTTATTTAATTCTTTACTTATGCAATGTAATTAAGACCCTTAATGTTTATGGAAATGGAAAAGCGTAATTACTTGCTGCTTTATGTTTGGTGCAATTGTTGGATGACTGCTATGTTTAATATCTGAACTCTAGCTTGCATGTTTGGATCGTGTTTCGCTTAGCTACCGAATCATGTTTTCCCGTCGCAACAACTTCGAGAGATGTGTTGTGGCTCTAGTGTTTGGGCTGATTCTTGAGTACGAGAGTGCCAGGAATTAGAGTTGCTTCAGTAACATTTCACTCTAACTTAAAGTCCAGCAACCTCGAGAGGGGTGTTGATGCTTGGTTAGAGGTACCCGCTCTGAGAGGAGGGGTACAGGATGTTCCTGCTGCTGCTTGTTTTACCAAATTTATCCTTCACACCTTGCTTCAAGCTCTAGTTTTATCTTTCTATTTATGTTGCATGAAAACCCCTAAAAACTGCTAAATGACTAAAACCTTAAATCCTTCTTGTAACTCCAGTTGGAGATAGTTTTCTTTGTTTTGTTTGTGACATCTTGTTGTTTCCCCTTGGGGAATTTACTATCTCTATGTACCTGCCGGAGTGTAGCGTGTCGATTTAGGGTTCTCAACACTACCACCCTTGTCCCTGTGTTTGACCCCGTATATCTACTTCGACCCCGTAAGTAAAGTTGTGGGGGCCTAGAAGAGTTTGGGTTATAAATGTAAAAGTCCGACTAACTTCAAATCCGCCTCCATTTTTGGACGTGCGATTTAGGCCGGTCAACTTTCTGGCGCCGTTGTCGGGGACAAGGCAAAACGACACTATTGACAAATCCGAATCCACTAACTACACTCCCTTGCCTCAAGCTTAGAAATGAGCTTGACAACACTCTTTTCTTTCTTTTGTTATTTTACTATTATTACTCTTTGCACAAAATAATAATTCTATTTTCTGACTTGATTTTTCGTGCCATTTTAGGGACTCTAAAGAACGGTGATCTGATCCATCGAGCTCTGACACCATGACTCGTTGTGAGCAATCTCTGTCTGAGGGTGAAAGTCAAGGCCGAGATGGGGTTTCGCACCAACCCAGTTTGGTTGGTTAGCTATTTGCTTACATAAAGAGACAAGACACTATCATCAACCAGCTGGCACAGGGAGCGCTCGCCCTATGGATGAAGCAAATGCTCCATGACTTCAACATATTTTATGATGCTTCTCCTATCTTTTGTGACAATACTAGTGCAATTAATCTATTGTACAATCATACATTGCATAGTAGAGCCAAGCACATAGAGGTTCATCATCACTTTCTCCATGATCACATTGCCAAGAAGGATATTTATATCACACATGTGGACATGGAAAATCAATTGGTAGATATCTTTACAAAACCTCTAGCTAGAGATCAATTTAACTTTATTCGATCTAAATTTCTTATTGTTGATTTGAATGATATTGCCATGTGATCTAGCTAGTTGTCTCTTTCCTATATGCTTGCTCATGTCTTTCTTCACCTTGTTTTGCCTACATATGCTTAAATGTGCCTAACTTGCTTGTAAACATGCTTAGTTTTTGCTTGTTTTTTGGTTTTTATCGAATTCCATGTTTTATCGCAAAACAGTGCCTAATGATGAGCTAAATGTGCCTAAGTATGTTCATGATACATAATAGAATGGAAAAATAAATTTAATTGGCATGTATTTGGATAGAAACTAATAATGTGACTTTTAGGTCAGGTTGACCTTCGGTCGAGTTTTCACCCTCAAAAACTCAAATGATCAGGAGCCGAGAGCAAGTCTTTATTGGACCGTTCGGTCGAGTTTTCCATACACAGAACTTGACCGATCCGTGGGCTGGGCCAACTTAAAATTTAGGATCAGCTGTCTTTTTTCCCTCTCAACTAGAAAATATATGACCGATTCCTCACATCTTCGCCCTAAGCTCTCAAACCCTACCCTAAACCTCCTGCTCCTAGCCCTAGATCGACCTAGAATTGTTGTTCTTACCCTCCCCGGGCGTCAGCGGTGGTGTTTCTTCGGCATTTGAGGTTTGCTGTTGCTTGTGTGCTCATTTGTCATCTCATTTTCACTTCCATGGCTTCTCATAGATGAAAACATCCTGCTCCAAGCAATGCCCGAGCTTCCTCATCCAATAATCGTTTGATTCCGTTTGATAATACCTCTTTTGTGTCGGTTGAAGCAGTGAATAGGTACACATACCTTCTTCCCCGAAGCCCTTTTCCTTTTCGTTCTTTAATCGATCCTTCCCCTAGGTATCAATTGATTATTGCCTCTGTTTCTCGACTTCTCGCCTCCCACCATTTGTCCACCCTAGCGATCGAATGTGACTATTTTAACCATGCTCTATCAAGAACTAAAGCAGTTCACGAGTTCTACATGAACTTGCGTTGGAACTACGACACACTTATCCCTCCGCCAAATACTCCAGTAATTCTTACATCTATGATCTTCGGTCGTCGTTTCCAGATCTCCGATGATACTTTAAATGTCTTTTTTACTAGAGATCAGGAAAATGATACATGGCATAAAGATTATGGTGAGTATTTCAATCTTCTTGACCCAGAAGGTTTTTACAAACACCATGAATTGACATTGCCGAATGTTCATCGGTTTTTACAGAAACTTGAGGTGGCCTATAAGAAGAAGTCCACCCTTCCCTCCTCCTCTCTTGACCTAAAGAGGCGCATACTAGATTTCATGATTAACTGTAATGTCCACCCCAAGAGAAATCAAACAGACATTGCCGAAAACACCACAGTCATTATGTATTGTTTGTTAAACAATATCGATGTCAAGTGGGCCAGGTATATCTTACATCACATGACCTACTTTGACACTGGTAAGAACACCAAAGGCACCCACCCACCCTACCTAGCTTTGATCTGTGGTTTTTTCAAGTTCACCACTGACAAATGTCTCTGTTCTGACTTCCATTATCCGGTCGCCAGAAAGGGTGTTTGTATTAGTGAAACCACTCTTCAAAAGTCTATTCTTATGTTTTCCTCTACCTCTGGTGCTTCCGCATCTGCAGCCGCTGTAGCTACCCCATCCTCCTCCACCCGAGCTCCACCACCGCATCCTCCTCCTAGACCCAACCGTGCATCTTTTCGTGTGTCTAATGAAATCCTTATGGGTTATATGATGCATCAACATGCGTATAATCAACAGGTTCAGGATCACCTACACCAGGATCTATGTTCCATAATGTCTCCCATGAACCTATCCTATGCATCACACTACCATACCTACCAGCCATACCCCGGTAGTGCCTATGCTTCATATGCATATGAGCATTACTATCCTGCTCCCGGGCCTTCTGCTGCTACTCTGCCACCTTTTGATGCTAGTAGTTCCGTTCCTGCTGTTCTGCCGTTACCAGCTGGCTCCCTGGCCACTCTGCTCGCCTCCTAGGGTGACTCTGCTCCGTCCTTCCCACATGCCAAGGAGCTTCTTGCTCTTGGTATGTCATGGGTTGAGCAGAATGCCCGCTGGCCCGGTCGTTCTTTTGACCCTCCAGATGATGAGGAGATTCCAGACCAGGCTGAGGATGATGATGCTGGTGCTGATCATAGTGATGATGAGGATGCTTTCGACGACGGTGATGGTGATGGTGTTGGTTCTGATGCTGGCACTACTGCTCTGCCTTCTGACTGGGATGAGGACTACACACCTGGCGATGAAGATGTTGTTGATATAGATAGCTTAGATGTTTAGGTGGTGTCTTCATTTTTAGTCTAGCATGCTTATCATTTATATCTTTCTAGACTATTTTGTATCAGAAACATCATGGCACATTCTTCTGAGCTGTACTGTTTCTTATCTTTGTGTTATCACTTTTGTGTTTGTAGTTGCTCATATGTGGATGTATATCTAAGTTGTAATATCCTTGATGTGTACTATGGCTATTTCCTATGGTTTATCCTATGCTTTGGTGCCATCTTGAGTTATATTTTGATCATGACTTGGATTGTATATCATCTTTTATCTGTGTGTGATATCTTCCTTTAAACTGTTGTTTCATCCTTTGCTTACATGTTTGGTTGAGGTTTTAGAGAGAACCTGGCTTTTACTCTTCTACCCCCCTACCTTTTTGATAATGTCCAAAGGGGGAGAGATATTTCAAGTGATAGCTCATGTCTTGAAACTCAGTCATATTGTTTTTTTTCTTTGCTATAATATTGCTTTTGCTTGTGAGATCCTTTTCTTGTTCAATTCACTATCCTTTATGTGAACTTGCAAAGGACTACACATTACATGTATATTGCTACTGCATTGTGTAGATAGTTTAACCATGCAAGTTAATAGAAGCACAGATTGAGGGGGAGCAATTCACATTGTTCGTATCATGAATCCCCCGAATTCACAAGGCAAAGGTATAACTTTCATATCCTTTTCAATATGCTTGAGGAATGGTTTGTCATTGTCAAAAAGGGGGAGAATGTTGACCTAGAGGTTATACATTGCCTATATTTTGATAATGACTTAACCATTCCATTCATATGTATCTAATATGTGTGTTTAATAATGTTTGTAGGCATTAGGTACATGAAAATGATCCAAAATACAAATCCCTAGAATGGGTCAAGTTCAAGTCAAAATAGCTACTAGAGTGTCTTTTGGGATTTCTATGTAAATGACCTTAGAACCTTTATATAATCACTTGTAATGATGAATTGACTTGTAACTTAAGTGAGAAAAATTGTTTGGGACAAAAATCACCAAGTTTTAATCACTTTAGATGCAATTTAGAAAATTGATTTTAGCACTTTGTCGGTCGAGTTTCCCAGCCTTAAAACTCGACCGATCAATCCTTAGTCAATTTTCTGCAGATTGCATCGATCGAGCTGTGTTTACACAGAACTTGACCGATCATGTAATTGACCATTTTGACTTCAAATAGTCGGTCGAGTTTTGTTAGGACAAACTCGACCGATCATTTGAATATCGGATTTGTCATTTACTTGATCAGTCGAGTTATCTTTATTGTAACTCGACCGATTACACTGTACGTAATTTGCAGAAAAAAGTGATGTGACCGTTGGTGAGTGTTTTGAGTGAAAATAGAGTCATTTCTTTGAACAAAAAATAGCTATTTTCGTATCCAAGTGTCCCACAACTTAAAGGGGGCAACCTCAACTATAAATAGACCCTCTTGGAGTTCATTCCAAGGCTGTTCATTCATTGCAATCTTGGTGCTACCATAGTTGAGAGTGTTCTAACCCTTTGAGCCCCTTTCTCTCTCTACCTTCAAGTCAAATTCGTGAGTATGAGTGAGATAGGTCCCTTTGTAAGAGAGCTACTCCATGTGTTGATGTAAAAGCTCTCCTCCTCCATCTTCCAACCTCCATTCCTTTGAATGTTGTTGAACATCCTTCTCCAAGTGAAGGAGAAGGTGGTGCTGTTCTTCAAGGTTGAAGAAGGCAAGCTGATCTAGGTCTCCAAGTGAAGGAGATAGGTGCTCCAGATCTCCAAGTGAAGGAGAGAAGCAAGGCAACGCTCAAGGAAGGTAGGTAATCCCTTGAAGGCAGAAGACTTGAAGAAAGGAGTGGGTAAGTCCATGTTGATGGCTGAAGACTCCATGCTTCAAGTGGGTAAACTCCTTCTATAGGTTGAAGATCTTTTCTTGAGGTACTAAGCCCTTGGATGTTGATAACACCAAATTTTGTGATATTTTAGACGATTTTTCTGTTATCAAAACTGCCCTTTTTGACTGTTTTCCTCTCTTTTATATGTATTTTCACAATAATTGTCCAAACGACGCTCTTAATCCAATATTACCTTATTTTGCAGAGTTTTTCCTCATTTTGGTACATTTTGTCTTCAAAGAGGCCATCCCGACCCACAAATAAGCTCCACCTGCATCGGCCTTCCAGATGCTCGATACGATCGTGGCCCGACAGGGTAGCGTGACACAACAACGTGCGATGTGGGGATGCCGCTCAAGAAGAAACTGACGGACGATACATCTTTTACCCGACTGGGAGCCCAAGCTCGCCCGACAGCTAAAGCTTATCGCCCGACACAGGCCTCCCATCGGCTGGCGCCGCCCGTCACGTGACTCACAGCCGACACCCTATGTCGGGCGATACCAGTATCAACCGTCCACCGACCCCGCAGATAAGGAGGACACGTGGCACCCTGTGCACCATAACTTCCCCCAACCACTGCCTATAAATAGCAGCTACAGGAAGCCGAAAAGACAGGCCGAAAGAGCTCGAAACCTTGTACAACCTTCTGAGGAAAGCTGCGAGAGCGAGTGTATCGTGCCTCAGTGTTGTGCCAGGCGATCCTAGGTGAGATTTTCCCCATCCTGAGAGGGAGGTGAAGGGTTCACTTAGAATCGCCCTGTGCGACACTGCAGGCCGATATCGGCCTACACGGATCTCCGACTTATGTGACCGACACTAGATACAGCGGCTAGCCCGACATGATATCGAACCTAATACGCTTCGCCCGTCATAGCGTGCCACCCGAGAGGGTGCTTCCCGACTTGAGCGTATCAGCCAGGGTCCCTGAACGATGGAATCAACCGTCATGGTGTGCCGCCCGACACGGTTGTATCGGGCTAGGCTCCTGATTGATATCGGGCCGGATGGCCCACTGTAGTTTGTAGTCCTTCTATATCAAGAAGGCAATATCTATCTTTATTTCTGTCATTTAATTCTTTTACTACTGCATTGTAATCAACACTTTTATATGTTAATAGAAATAGAAGAGTTTAACTATCTGCTGCCTTGTGCTTGGTACCCTTGTTGGATGATTGCTATGTTTAATATCTGAACTCTAGCTTGCATGTTTGGATCGCGTTTCGCTTCTCTACCGAATCGTGTTTTCCCGTCGCAACAACTTCGAGAGATGTGTTGTGGCTCGTGTTTGGGTTGATTCTGGAGTACGAGAGTGCCCGGAATCGGAGTTGCTTCAGTAACATTTCACTCTAACTTAAAGTCGAGCAACCTCGAGAGGGGTGTTGATGCTTGGTTAGAGGTACCCACTCTGAGAGGAGGGGTACAGGATGTTCCTGCCGCTTCTTGTTTTACCAAAGTTTATCCTTCGCACCTTGCTTCAAGCTTTAGTTTTATCTTCCTGTTTCTGTTGCATGAAAACCCCTAAAAATTGCTAAATGACTAAAACCTTAAATCCTTCTTGTAACTCCAGTTGGAGATAGTTTTCTTTGTTTTGTTTGTGACATATTGCTGTTTCCCCTTGGGGAATTTACTATCTCTTTGTATCTGCCAGAGTGTAGCGTGTCGATTCAGGGTTCTCAACACTACCACCCTTGTCCCTGTGTTCGACCCCATATATCTACTTCAACCCCATAAGTAAAGTTGCGGGGGCCTAGAAGAGTTCGGGTTATAAATGTAAAAGTCCGACTAACTTCAAATCCGCCTCCATTTTTGGACGCGCGATTTAGGCTGGTCAGATGTGTGGTTGTTGTATCTTGTAATCTTATTGTGGAATATAAGAGTACCAGGATTACAAATCCTAGAGACTAACCCACTCTAGGTAGTGGACTGACATTGCTCCTAAGTTTAGGACATGGAACCACTCTAAACCACCTGTCCATGTGCTTGTTCTTCCTTATCTCTTATCCTTGCTGTGCACGTTAGATTAGGTCATCAAATTGCTACTTGTTTAAGTTTCTGCAATTAATATAATTTGGTGGTCGAATTAATTTTGTGAGAATTGTGAAGCTCTATTCAACCCCTCCTTCTAGAGCCCATTGATCCAACAACATTGACATATTTATTCCAGAAATTTTCATTGTGTATTTTACACATTTACTATTTGAGCTGAATAGTTACATTTTGGTCAATACAGTTACTTTTTTATCGAGTGAGTTACTTTTTGACCGAATAGTTACATTTTTGGGTGCACGAGTATCGAATTCCAGGCTACCCGTATGGATATTAAAGATAAACCATATATATATATAAATATATGGACGTGTTTTTTTATTTTGGTGGGGCAAATGATATTATTTTTGGATGAGATTTTTTGTGGAGCTAGATAAAATGTTCCTCTACAATTGCCATTTTTTTTTTGAAAAATGTGACTGGAAGGGTGGGTGGGTAGCTACCCGCATGGGTATTAAAGATGAGCCCTATATATAATCTTGATTCAAGTCAAACTCTTTGACTATCTTATCAAATTAATGATTCTAGTTCTAAGATGCTTATTTTAATCTCTAGATTGAACATTGTATCCAATAGACTTTATTTGCATTAATGGAGTCATAAAACTTTTTAAGCTTTGTCACATACACATCCTCTTATTTATTCCTATTAAGGAATGCAATTTTAAACTATATATGTTCTAGTTATTTTTTTTAACCAATCTATCCTTTATGCCATCCATTTGGTCTTCCTTATGAAAACTGAACTCCACCTTTCGGGGTTTTACCCCTCTAGGGGGTACCACTAAGGTCATACCTTATTGGTATTTTTATGATTTCCATTCTGGATATAATGCCCTCAAGCCATTACTCAAACTATGGTCCCTCAATAGTTCTTAGTTGAATGTTGAATCATCATCTTATGACCAACTCACAACTTATGAGAGTTATAGGATTCACAATCTATTAATCTAAGACATTTTTACTAGAACTATGAGTTTTGCGTGTTACATAAAGACTTGAGATTCCACAACCACTTGTGGATCTCTTTGTTCTCACTATGCCTCTTATGGTATAAATGTTCTTTGTTGAATTTGAGCTTTTCAAGTTCTACTTTTCTCTCATTGATTCCTATGGAATTCAGTCATCCATCAACAAACATTTTTTTATTGGTTTGAGATAAGCAGTGTTCAACAAATCATGATTTGCAGATACACCATTTCCAAGAAACTAATTTCTATATATAGGTTTTAATCCTTAATACATATTGGGACATTCCCGTATTATATCTCATATTATGTCTTTAAACCATTTTGGATGGTACATTATTTTAAAGCATGTTTCTAAAGGAAGTTAGAAGTTTAGGTTAAATGATAACCATATCATGACTCATCACTATGTGATTTCTTTATTATGACACATCATCATGTTCTGGTGGAGTTTATCGTGATACACTATGACATTCATTCCAGAAGGGCCTCAAACTATTCAGCTAAAGGATTTCAACTTTTGGTCATATCAAAGTATCTTAATACCATTAAGGAAGTTGTCTACTTAATACATGTGATCTCCTTGATCACTTCAAGAGATTTGTATTTGACTGAGTACATATCACCATATTATCAGTAGATATAATGAAGTATAGACAACTATCTTGTAGAATTAATTCCAAAGGCCTTTGTACATCATTATGCACATGTCCTTGTAGAGTATTTATTCCCCACTACGCCTAGTGAGAGGTAACTTTGTCATGTTGCTCGTATATAAGACTTTCGTATCTCTTAGTAGTTCAATAACTAAAAGAGTCTAGATAAACATCAATATAAATTCTAGAAACATATTTCTCATATATGTGCTTTAGATGACCATGATATCGACTATTGATTGTTTGAGTTATCAATTATAATCCATTGGTATTTGTGTTATGAGCATTCATCGTTTGACCCAACTACATAAAGATCATAAGATATATGGGTCATTGTCATAAAAGATCACATCATTTAAATAGAAGCATTAACAACTCTTTATTTAGAATCATCCTTGTCTATACAAGATGCATAAAGTAAAATGTTTCTATTTATTGGCATAATGAAGTATTAGTTCAACTAACTCTATTACATGCCCAACGGGCTAAAAAAAATTCTAGATGCAGACTAAAAAATTCAGCCACTCTTGCTCAACACAGTCCATCCTTGTCCTTTCATAAAGACTTTACTTCTTATCAGATATGGCACATCAACGTATGTAAGATCTACATCTGGTATCACATACCAAGATGAAGAAGTATTCAAATGTATCTTATAATGTATATACCTGAAGTAGAGGCATGTGCCTCTTCCTTTTGTTTCTTTAGTCCGTCCAAGAAGACATGGAAATTCGTTTTACAAAGTCTATCTTGGTGACAATGGTGACATTTGCCTCCCTTCTTCACTCCTGTTTTTACCTTGAGATCTGCAGACATGGGCATTTGTCCAACTTTAGAACTCTTCTTAGATTTGCCTTTGCCCTTAGACTTTCCCTTTGTCTTGTTTTTCATCATCATAGACTTGAGCTTGCCTTTCTTCATTTGTGCCTCAGATCGATGTTCACAACATGCCTATTAACTCTTTCAACTATTTGTTAAAGTCATTCATGTTGTAGTTCATGACAAACTGACAGTAGGATTCTAGAAGAGACTATAGAATCACATTAGTGACCAACTATTTACCCAAGGGAAATCCCAGTCTACACAAGTTCTCCACATATCTAATGAGCTTGAGCACACGAGGACCTATTGGATCTCCTTCTGCCATGTTACATTTGAACAACGCCTTGGTGACATTGTATCTCTCTTGTTTTGTCTAATCTTAGAACATGTTCTTAAGACATGTAACCATCTCAATTACATCCATGTTATCATGATGTCGTTGCAACTCATAGTTCATGGAACACAACATAAAACACTTGAAATAAATGCCATCTTTAGTATTCTTCTTGTAAGCATGCCTGTTAGCCTCAGGAGCACTGGGAAGAGGTTTTTTTGGCTCTGGTGTCTCTAGGTCATAGAGCTTGTGCTCTTGTGTGAGAACAATTCCCAACATCCTAAACTAGTCATGGAAGTTGTTCCCATTTAACTTGTCCTTCTCAAGGAATGATCACAGAGAAAAGGTGTTGTGTGTTGCCATTTGATTCTACAAAATAATTTGCAATTTTGTCAAAAACTCATATTTGATTAGATTAGATTTGATTTGTAAAATTTGACGATATCCAATTAGGTTTTTGATAAATTATTTATCCCACTATTTTATTCAAATGGTTAGCCCTCACATATCAATTCAGATGATTACAACATACAACCTTCTAGTGAGCCAAGATCCAAAACAATTCAACTATTTCCCAGCCAATGCCTGTGTCCATAATCAATTATTAAGGTAGGCAACCTTTGCCAATTGTATCATATGCAATTCTTGGATAGATGATATGCGAAAATCCTTGCCATAGTCATCTTCATGTCTCTAGTGCTTAATCCCATTAAGCACACCGGTTAAGCCTAGCCTAAAAGCCCATATAATAGATATGCACCCTACTTGGGTAGAATCTACATGTCTACCATCACACTTCCATGAGATGGACGGTGTACCATGCTTTGACGTAACCTACACTTGGTCAATCAAGATTTTCACGTGTGTTGCTAATGGAAAGCATCTATGACTTAATGTTTAATTTGAGGGAGTTTGTATTTATAAATACATATACTTTATCCAATCACCCCATATATATAGTGTAACACCCCTGACCTGGGTTATGGCCTAACCCTAGATGTTTGGATTAAGTAAACTGCTTACAATTTGTTCTTATCTTTTGGGGAAAAGTAATTAAGGCCTTTGTGGAGTTTATTCTCAAAATTTAGCAAACTATGTTGGCATTATATGCTAATCTAAGTGAAAAGTTCAATTTACCCAAGATAAGGGTTATGTTGAAAATGTTACATGTTGAATATATTTTAAGTGTTCTATATGTCATGAAAGAGAATATGATGCTATGTGGTGGCTCGTGTAGAGCCTAAACCCTAAGTGATAACTTGTGTAAAATGCTAAGTGCTTGGTGCATCAATTGTAGTACAATTTAAAATATGTATAAAATGTAGGGATAATGTCTAATTTACCACCTCTACATTGTTTTTACTCTTACTTAGTGTTACGTAGAGGAAAGAGAAATAAGGAGGCAATATGATTGAAGCATCTTGAAGTGTTAGTATTCTTAATAATAAAGAAAACAAGAAAATGCATAAAGTTGGAGTCATGCATGTGAGCCATATTGATTAAGGACTAAGGGAAGGAGCCCCTATTGGCCATAGAGCCATAAAGAGGGAATCGTATAGGTTTTTGGAGCCTTAGTTTGACCCATGACAGGCAAGGCACTTCAAGAAAAATATAAGGCATCGATTTGCTTTTGTCTTGGAAATGATGGTGTGGAATATAATAAAAGCTTGGTGGAGGAAAGCTTGCCCTATGAGACAACTTAATAGCCACCCCTTATCTTTTCTTTATCCTTTTTGCATGACAAGAAGATAGTGGCATTCATGCAAAAGCATGTGTCGACCTTGCATGGCTAGGTGGCATGAAGCACCTTAAGTAAGTGACACATATGACTCTCTTTTCTATAAACCTCAAGTATAAATACCTTGACCTTCATTTGTTGGCAAGATTTTCAGATCTAGCAAGTGCCCTTTCTCTTGTATTGTGCAACACCACTTCTTGTGTCACCCATGGTGAAGAGGTTTGAGTGTTATCGGCCAAAGTGGAGAGATATCAGCCAAACAAGGTTGAAGCAACCACTTAAGATGATATCACCAAATATGATGAAGGATATCATACAAGAGCTTGAAGCCCAAGTCTTAGAGCTTGGAGAAGGTCCATCCTCAACCTTGGAACGTGAGGAAGTGAGGCTTGAAGCTTGGAATCTCATAAGAGGCAGGTTATATAACTCAAACCCTTCAATATCATCTATCCTTTCTTTAATGTTATTCAAATTGTTGATTATTTGCAAATTAGGGTTTCCTATGATAAATTGATGTAATCATGGGTTCTAAAATGTAATTAGGATTATTATCCATAGTTTTGAATAAGATTAGTGATCTTGTGGTTAATGATGATGACATCATCATTGGACACCCGATATGTGTTGATCACTCTTGAATAACCCGATATGGGTTGAAGACCTTGCAACCCTGACATGGGTTGAAGAGTTGGAAAAATTGATATGAAACCCAATATGGAGACTTTCCCAATATGTAGGTAAGTCATAGTAGGTCTTATGGACGATGTGAAGGATCCTTATTTAACACTTGTACTTTGTACAAAGGTGAAACAATACCTTGTGTAAAACCCTAGAATGAGGATATGTTGCCCAAGATGGATGGCTGATATGTTGCCCAAGATGGATGGTTGATATGTTACCCAAGATGGATGGCCGATATGTTGCCCAAGATGGATGGCAGATATGTTTCCCAAGATGGATGGCCGATATGTTTCCCAAGATGGATGGCCGATATTGTGCCCCAAGATAGTGCACGATATGGTAACCTATGTAAGTGCACGATATGGTAACCTATATGAGTGCACAATATGGTAACCTATGTGAGTGCACGATATGGTGATAGGGGATATGCCCTATACCCGATATGAGGATGTAGTTATACCACACGATCATAGTGAATAGTTGACAAGATGATATATGAATGACATTATCAATCATACTACTTGATATTGTAGGCATGTCGTCAATTATTAAGATTGACTAAGTGATGAGTATGATTAATGTAATAGTGAGATACAATGAGCTTAACTTATTTGATATTGATAAGGTTGTAGACCTTACAGGTATGAACTAAGAAATTTATATCCTAGTAAGGATGAGATAGAATCTAAGACTTGAAAGAAGAGTATGTATTTAGCATACCTTAACTCAACATGACTACATGATTTGATGATAAGAGATATGCCCTAAGCCCGATATGATGGTGTGATTTCTCCACACAAAGAAATAATTATTCGTTATGATGATACATGCATTATCAAGCATAACAGAACAAGTATTATTGATCATGCTACCCGATATGGTAGACATTCTTTAATCCATTAAAAATATCTACGTGATGTATGCTAAGTGATTAAGTTTAGTGATGTTAAGGTAACATACCTTAAGAGGTGAATTAAATAAGGTGTAATCTATATCCTATTAAGGATAAGAGAGAAAGACTTTAACATGGGTGGTAAATATGTGGGGAAACATGTGTTGATGCTCCTATGATGAGTGGAGTATGAATTATGGTTTGATTCTAGATATTATGATCTTGAATCCCTAATTGGTAATAAAAGAGAAATCCAACCCTAATAAAGGGTGATGATATGCTTGTACAATTATAATCGATTAAATTGAGATGACCCTAACCCTAACAATGAGAGGGATGCACTTTCTTATATCACAAAGAGATGATGTAAATAATCCTAACCCTAAGCATGGGTAAGATTGAACATTGATATTATAAGAGGTATTTCATCCTAAAGCGTACACTATCCCGGAATCATGAAATGATAAATATTGCAAGATATGAGCTAGGATGTCCTATATTGATAGACTTAGATGAGTCTTGTAAGCTGTGTGGAATAACTGTATAACAAGTAGACTAATATCTTAAAAAAAATAAGTTGTTGCCTAAAATGAGGTGACAAGATGAACTATGTGAGTTGTGTGAAATGCTTATATAGTAAGTAAAGAAGAATACCTGGATCAGAGAACTTGGAGATATTAGTTACTTGTTACAAAGGTGTTAATACTAAGTGGGGGTCTAGGGATCTGAATACCTAGACCCAGCAATCATGATGATAATGAAATCTTGAAACCCTAATCGATTGAATATAACCCTAATTCAATAGAAGGATGTGTTCCTTATTAATTCATGGTTAAAGACATATGTTAAAATTGTTGATAACATGATATAATAATCATCCAAATATCTTAATGCATTAAGCATGTTCAAGTAAGAGTTTTGTGACTATGTGATACAAATCCAATGAGCTATGTGGACTATGTGAATAAGTATCTGGGTCTGATGACCTTGAGTTAATGATTATATGCTAAGTGGTGACAATGCTAGGTGATGAATGAAGGGTTGAATACCCAAGAGAGATGATGACAAGAGGTTGAGATTCTAAGTGAGCTATGTGACTCAGTGCATATGAAAGTGTCCAATGAATGCTTTTATGCTTTCCTTTATAGTAATTGTTGTTAATCTTCTTTGTAACTTGATTGATGCTAAAAAGATATAGTAATACAATTAATTAAGCAAGATGAATATTATCATGTAGTTGCCCAAACCATAGATCCATTTAGTGTCAGCAATTACTGAATGGTGAAATGAGTTTTACTTGGAAAGCATATTTTTTTGAATATGTGATAATATAAGGGGGCTCAGTGGACTCCCAAACTAAAATAAGGGTGCTTGGTGGACTCCCTAAATAAATCAGGTTGCTCAGTGTACTTCTTGATAAAATCAACACATGATCGCTCAGTGGTCATCCTGATAATCCCAGAAAGCTAAGTGGTCTTCTCCCAAAGAGAGTCCATGCTACGACAATAACTCTATAGCAAGGATGCCTCTATACCCCATCATAGATAATTCCAGCAGACACGAGATGTCATGCTAAACCTAAGTGTTACCTAAGTGTTCTCGAGCTGACTGAGAAAGAAGAGGTCTTGACAGTCGGTTCTACCATTGACCTTGTATGGTACCGAATTCGACTTCCTAGTGATCAATTGTAGTATGAGTGGTATATCTCATCTCCTGTGGGCATAAGTATGAATGTAAACATGTAATTAGCCGCATAGTATATTCATTTAAGGATCAAATATGGAAACATTGGCTGATGCCTTATTACTTTTATACATCTTATTAGATAGATGATATACATGTTCTTTATATTCCATTTCAAGCAAAGATGAATTGTAGATCTGTTATTAATATCCTTGCTTGGTACTTGAAGATATATCTGTCAAACAAATGGAATACATGTAGTTTAGTTTTTATTATTTCCTTTGATAATAATATTGTTGGCAGAGAGTTATATCTCTCACAGGGACAATAGTCTCACCTTGTGAGATCCACAAATTTTAGGTAAGATGCAGAAGGGGGGCTAAGAATCATGTTGCAGAAGAAGCAGTGTATCAACAAGGATCATAGTTGTATATCAGGTTGAGTACGCTGTCTGTAATGTCCTATAGATAGAAGTCCTATGTGTCGTCTCTATACTCTCAGGTCCTTGGGAGATAGTCTTAGTGGTTTTCACGAGCGACATAAGGTTTTGTTTATCTCGTGGATTTTATGTTGTTACTGTGTGTATTAAAGAAAAGCGGTTAGTACTTGTCATCCTCGAGGAGAGATAGAACACTGAATGTATAATGTAAACCATGTGTATATGAGACTTTGGTTCTTTATGTAAGAGTTTTCTGGAAGATGGGCCTATGTGCAAAATGGTTTTAAATTTTAGTGTTTTTGTTAATCTATTGTTTATGGTTATTCCATTTAATTAATAATGATTTGTTTGTTGGTTTGAGAATGGTCGTTACATATAGTATGTATCATATACATGCTATATCCCACAATGTAAACATGCAATATAAAACGTTAACAATGGTGATGGCCATACTACTATAATTCCTTGGAGCCACAAGGAATTACTACCACCTAGGTCAATATCACATGCATGAACATGTTGTTGGTATAGATTTGTGCTTGCCAATCCGAGTTGATTGATTCAACCCTTAAAATGATGTGCTCACCTCTTGTCCGATCAGTTGGTCGTCTAAAGCGGTCATCTAGCCTCTTGTCCAAATGATGTTCAGGACACCTCCAGACAATCGGTTGGGTCCACCAATCGGTTGGTTCATTCTTTGTGATCTTCCCTCTTTGGTCCTCTAGCCGGTCGGCTCGTCACGTGGAATAGTTGTCTCGCATGACACTAATCGTTGTCTTTGACATTGCAAGAAAAATAAACTATCCTAATGCTATTTAAACTTATGACATGGTAATGTGAAAGCTTGAGTTACATTTAAGAGGAGCAAAGGTAGGAAAGAATAATACTTTTACATTGGTAAGAATAAGGTAGAGGCTCAATGTGCAAACCAAGATAAAATAAGAATAAAAGGAACCATCCAACCACACACAAATATTTTGGTTATTGGCCATAACCAAGCTACACATCCACCATAAAAATCACTTTTAGGATGACACATGTGAATTGCATATATATAATATCATATATATATATATATATATATATATATATATATATATATATATATATATATATATATATATATTAGTTTGGGATTATATGTAGTCTTTGATCGTATATACACATTAAGCAGTTTAAGTATTCACATTGTATGCAATAAATAAATGATGAAACCCAAAAATTTGATCATAACGATTATCTGAAAACATAGTAAATTGACCTAACTTTGATACCACTATTGGGAAATATGGGCAAATAGTAGGTAGCAGAAATAAAAATAATCTATCCATATTCCCAGAACAACAAGATCATGTCAGGAACTATGTAATGGAAATGATGGTTTAATGAGTTCATAACTGGTCCTAGACCAAGTCCAGTGACTATTCCTCATTGCAGTAGTGCAACTCTTGTGGTTGCACTGGGATGGTGTCTACAACATCTCCTGGTCTCCACCATGGACTGCAGGCTGACATTGTCCTCCTAGAGGTAGATAACAACCTCCTCACCTCTATGGATGTCCACACAGACTACCTAGAACTCATTTCATTCTAGTAGAATAGACACGAAGGAGTTGTTCCTCCTGTTGGTGTACTATTCACCAACTTGATCTTCCACAATTGCTCTCCCTTGCTATCCCTCCCTTTATTGGGTAGGACTTATTTGGGCTCTCTATTGTTTACCACAACCAGAGAGAACAACAACTGTTAGAGTCAATTGACTTGTGTCTCTGGGAATCCCCCAATACTCCTCTATTTATAGGAGGGTCAGGGTAGGTTTTCTATTATGTGCGGAAGTGGAAAGGAACAAAATCTCATGAATTTTTACATCATGCGATAGGCAAAATACTTGGTTCACAAGTGAACCAAGCAGTTGGCATGTGAGTCGACCAATTCACCCAATGAACTAGTTGTTTTGTCATGTTTCCCAATCGTAATTTTATTGGAAATTAATATATGATTTAATGAACAACATGACATCAGCACAAATCCTTGAATCAATTGAATTGATCCTCCAACCACTCTGTTCACAACCTGAACTAGCTGGTTCGTGGAACTGAGCCGATCAGTTCACTTCCTGAACCATTCAGTTCACTATCTAGAATCGCCAAACTTGGTTCTATTGACCTGACACACTAAAACAATCTATTTAATATTTGAAACGACCTGTTCAACTATCCAACCATTAAATTTTCAACCAATATTGTTTAAATTGAATACCTAAACACTTTAGCAATCAATTTAATTGTCATTCATGATCAAAATCCTCTTATAGGTGTATCCTATGTGTGTGACCCCATAGGTTCCATGTTATGTTGGTAGTGAATGTCCATAACTGACTTATGACATCACAAGCAAAGAGCGGTGCCTAGTTAGACATCATTGTTACCCAAATAATCAAGAAAGTTGGAGAACAACTTCAACCTATGATCTATGTCAGGTGCTATAGGGATTGTCTAATTCCTTTGTCTCTAATATCCAAAATGAACTCGAGGCATGGAATCATCATCCTCTAAATGTTCAATCCATGTTCCTTGATCCAAAGAAGATTGTATCAGATATATGTGATGTTATTATCATATATTGATTCACATGTGCATGCACATGCTTTTCTCATTCTTGCATATCAAGTGGTCATGATATAAGACTCTAGTAGGAGGGAAAAATCCCATCTACATCACTTATAATCACCCCCATGTGTCACAACTCATCTGATATCACCTTTATGGAAACCCTTATTTAGGATCATGTTGGATGATGTTAAAACATATTGCATGACATGTGATAAGTGTAGTGACTTTAGGTCAAAGAACCACAATCACTACCTTCACTATGAGAGATGATTTTGACCACCAATTATGGTTTCAATGTGTCACTCTCAAGGTGGGTCTGTCTGATACATTGTTCCCTAACAAGTATCTATGTGCTTGGTTTGATATCACATATATCATGATTGATTAGATTGTATGATCAACCAGCACACACTCTAGTATTTAGTGTTACTACTATCTATCAACCTTCCATAGTAACATCTGACCCCAAACATAATAAGAATGTACATACTCTTAACATCCATATGATCTCATTGTTTAAGTCACTTACATCAAGACATATGCCATTGAGTATTGTAATTCTTTAGGCATTCATTATGTTTCCTCATTATCTCATACCCGAGTGGAACAAAATGAATAGGAATCTTGCCTTTATGATTATTAGTTAAATCATTTATATTATATTCTATCAAAATCATCATATGATTGTCTCTCTGGGCATACATACCAACTCTACAGTCATGCCTCGGTGTGAGAACAGTTGTGGTCGTATCTCAAAGTTCTGTGATATGATATTTTTGAGGGCAATGTCGATTGTACCTCGGTGGCAGGGCTTCATACCCTAGTTTCTAGCACTGTAACATATATACCAAGGGGGCTAGGCATTTTTTTCTAGTTTGACCTTATATGTCATTTTGGTGGACTCATACTGACTGAGAGTGTGGGAGAGCATAGGAGTTTGGCTCTCCTAGATCTTGTATGGAACAATTTTTGACTTTGTAGTGGAAAGTTGGAGTTTGAGTGGTATACCTGAAATTCATTAGGGCTTAAAAGATGTAATATGATTGTGTAGTATAATTGCTTAGAGTAATCAGATTTCACATTGGATGTTAACCCAAGCCTTTTTTCTTATACTGTTTAGTTGATATATAATGCAGTAAGAGAAATTAACTATTATACATGTTCTTCATATTCCTTCCAATAATGTATAATGCCTTGCTTATCTATTATAGATACTCAACCTGTTTAACCTATGTAATCAATTTAACTAATTCATTTTGCTAAATCTGCTCATCCTATTTAATAATGATATATCATGTTGTAGCAATAATGTTGGTGAGAGTTATGTCTCTTGCTGGGATATGGGTTTCATCTCATGGGTTACCACATCTTTTTAGGTGGTTGTCAATGACTTGGGCATGATCATTCTATTGAGGAAGAGCAGCTTAAAGATCAGTAGATGTAGAAGGTTGGAAAGTTGCTAGTGATGTAGTAGAGTCCTAGTATTGCCCCTGTACTCTCAGGTTAGGAAGAAATGTATTTTGTAGATGATCTATACATCGATATGTAGTTTTGGAAGTGTGCCTATGTTTGTATAGTTGGCATGTATATGTAAACCGAATCTTTTGTATACATGTTTTGGATGATGCCACTGAACATATGTAAATACCTAATATTGTATGTGATATGATACAATTGTTGGACCCTATTATAATGTGTTTCCACACACATTAGTAATATGAAACCAATTTTAATTAATCTGATTTTGTAGTAGTTTGGTTGTTTAGATGTTGATCACGTGTTTTGGTTTTGAATAATCCCATCGGTGTGGTGTTGGGCACCACAGTGTGGTCCTATGCTAAGTCAATTACTCAAAGTTTTTTTAGAAATGTCATGGAGATGGATAATACAAAAGGTGGAAAATCATTAATTTTGGCAAAAAAAATCTCAATTAGAGAGGTGAAAAATGCATTACAGAATTGGCAATGTCTCATACTGCTACTCAAAGATATAAAGTTGATAGATTCCAGACATTTAAATTGTTACATGATTTAAGAGTATGAGTGAAAGAATTGCAATTCATGTTTATCCGAATACCAAAATGTATAGATGAATAGCCATGATTCAAAAATTTTCAATTAGGGTGATGCGTACCCAACTATCTTATGTAGCCATTATCATAATGTAAGAAAATGGTTCAAGCAAAAAGAAGAGACAATGACCACAACTAGATTGTCAATCATTATCATGCAAGATCTCAACAAAAAAGGGTGAAAGAGATTGAGAAACATGCAACAAAAACAAATGACATGAAAGGGAAACCTACTAAGACTAAAACTACCAGTTGGCTGCTCCCCTCTAATATTGAAATATGCAGTGTCCTTACTGAATCAATCAAATTCAAGTGGATATAAATCATGTACCTGCTAGAATGAATCAAAGTATAGGCCCAGTGCTCTCAAGTCCATTCAAGAAATGTTGGCTCATAATATCAATATCATCAGGAATGGGAGTGGAGGTTAGCTCCTACGGTGGTGGTGGTGGAGGATGGGATATTGTCCTTGAGATATGTTCCACATATCCATACTCTATAGCATGTGATGCACATTGGAGTACTACTGGATCATCTGGTCTAGGTGGGTGTCCTAATGATCAAAACATTGTTGGACATGCCCATAAAGATTTGCATGTATGCATAGCCGAACTGTACTCAGTCTGAGTTCCAACAGAAGGACAGTGGGATGATACTGTAACATACTGAATCTTAGATGTAAACTCCATATATTCCTTTTTCCCAAGTTTCCCTTTTGTTTCTATCCTTTATGTCCTTGATGATTAGTTAGTGGAATTTGTAGTGGTTTGGTGAACATTTATTCACTATTTGTACCAATAAAAAGGGTTTATGCACAAATACCTGAGTGGAAGTCTATTTAAGGAACTTAGTTAGGTGTTTGAAACATCAATATAACTTTTTATGTGTTTTGAAATAATAAAATGAGCCAAACTTTCAAATTTGGTTAAATTTGGATGTTGTTTGTGCAAGTTAAGCAATTTTAGGTACATTCTGGACTTTTATGCAATTTACCCAATTGGGAGATTTTCTTTGCAAATTATCACATTTATTATGATATTTAGATATTCCCTTACCATTCTCGAGATTTTGAACCATGGGGCACCTAGTTGCACCTTTTTTTGAGGTGTTTCTCTCCAAGGGCATTTTAGGGATTACCCTCTTTATAAATGAGCTTATCTTTAAAATCTATCAACCAATGGGGTTATTTCTTTGATTGGAGAACTGTGGGGATGGCACAGAAGTCTTCATGGGGTTTTAGAACTGACATTTGATATTAAAGAAGCCTCTATGAGCCGTCCTCTTGCATTTCCATGAAGCCCTGGCTAAGGACACATGGAAAGTCCCATAGACACCTCATGCTTGCCCCCTTCTTTATAAAGCCATATCTACATGTTTCTCTCCTTATCTTTCCTCTAGCTTAGAGCATATTTCCTACTCTATTTGGTCATATATGTTCTATCCCATGGTAAAAGAGAGTGCCTACCTTGGTGAAAAAGGCTCCTAGGGTATTGAATTTGATCTATTTAGGGTTTCTAAAGCTCCTTCTTTGTGATTTCGACCAAAACTAGTAAGTTTCCTCCTTTACTTCCCTATTTTCATGCTGTTCATCTTCCTACCACATTATTCCAGGTTGGAACCATGGCCTTCCATGGTGAAACCCCTACTAGAGACCTTAAACACCTCATCTCCAAGTTCTTTTACTAGGGTTTTTCACCTCTGAAGTGGAGAAGGTACCTCTTGCTCGAGATAGGAGATTTGTTGGAGAAACCAGCCTCTCTATCTCGGGAGACTTTCTATTTGAACCTATCCACCTTCCTATAGGCGAGTTTTATAACCCCCTTCTTATATATTGCTTACTACATGCTTAAAACTCATGCTTCATTGTTTAAAATTGATGATCTCCATTTCTATTTACCATGTTCTTCTAGAGTTTTGGTTTCTTGCTATTTTACCTTCTCTAAAAGATCTAGTTTGGATGCCTATGCATCTCCAACCCTGATCTTGGGTCAAATGGTGTTTTCTCCCTCTCTCTCACTCTTTCTCTCTCTCAAAGATTTCTGACTTGTCATTTCCTGATTGGGTTAAATTGAAAAATTCATAACTTTTAATCTATTTATCCAAATTTGACAAATAAATATGTTTTGGAATTCGAATAGTAATCTCTATCTAATAAAAATATTTTCAAGGTCTGATTTTGAGGTTTGATGAAGGGTGATTTTTGTGAAATGAATTTAATGCATATAATCCATAAAATTATATCTTAATCATTATAACTCAAAAATTAACATAAAAATATGTTTTCTCGATTAGGAGAACCTAACAAGTTCATTGGTGAGGTTTTCAGAATATAAATTCGATTTGTTTCTAAAAAATATCTAAAATTAGGGTTTCTATACATTAAATGTGTATCATGTACTCTAATACATGTTAATACATTGAAAATAGGTAGAGTGAAACTTGGACTCAATTAAAGTGGTGAACGATAGTAATTGATATCAGTAAGAGAGGTATGTGCAATCACTATTTATGTATGTGCATTCCTTACACACTATGCTGGGATAATTGCAACCACACCCTATATTTCCCTAATGAGGATTTAATGAACTCTATTTCCACTTTTCATGATTCTTTTGTTCAATTGCCTCTAAATTAGTAATGATGTTCTTTTTCTTGGGTCTTGTATCCCACTGCCATGTTCTAATTGATATAATGCTTTTACTTTCCATGATTTCTTTTCTAGCATGTTGATTTTATGGATTATTTAGCTATAGTAGTGGTACGTATGTACAACCATCCATAATAGGGCATGTATTAATTTGCCTTGGGGAATGTCTTATTCTCTCCCATAAAGTATGTGGACGTGAATAGGAATGTATTAATTCTCCCCTCACCGATAGGTTGAGGTCTGGTAGGTACCTCAACCCTACTTAGTTAATGTAGTCGATAATAATCATACATGCAACCATTTTATTATATTTTTTTTATGGAAAGCATCTATTTAAAAATCACCTCATACTCTTGAAATCTTCATCTTATAATGAAACCTAGCCTTTATTTACATGTTTTCTTTTCCTTGATATCCTATTCATATTTGTTGATACATACTTTGTTTTCCTTTCCCTTTTGCTGGGTGTTTTCCCAACCACCTAGGTTTAGATCGAGGAGTTGAACATGATCAAGGAGAACATAGCTTCCAACATGGACCTAGCTCTTGGAGATGTTGCTTGGAGACATATTTGAAGTAGTTTGGACTTCCCTCTACTTAGATCCTTATGTTGTATCATACATGTAAACCATAATAGGATATTATGATGTACTTTTGTAATGTTTTGTGAAAATTGAATATAAGCATTTGTTGAATTCAGTTGCTACACTTTTATTGTTTTGAATACCATTTATTGAAATTTGAAAATTTTACACCTATCCAGCATACCTTTGAGTGTGTTCGGAATGGATGTTTTATTCTTTAAATTTTTAGTATAGAGTGGATCCCCTCTCAGGTCCCACTCCTTACAGAATGGTATCAGAGCCCATGATAGTTGGAATCTAACTATTTCAACTTTGTCTCCCTAATTAGATCCCCTGCCTCATATAGTTCCTCATTAAGTGACATGTTTGCCATATAATTGGTCTATGCTACACTTGAGATGATGAAAGATTGATTTAGGATCATACAAATTTCTCACTAGAAACATGTTTAGTTTACCATAATGTGATGCGCATGTTAGGCAGGTATTAGGGCATAATATGAAAGCAAAGGTATCTAGAAAGGATCAGGGTTCGGGGGCTGGCAAGATTTTCCTCCATACCACTAGCTTGGTTTATGAGGACTCTTAGATCCATATGTTACCTGCCTGGCCTGAGCTGATACTAAATTTCTAAAATAGCATGCCTACAGATAGTAGTAGCCTTAGGCACCTCAGTTATACACTCCTGAGAACTTAATATGTTGACCTTATCTTTTAGGTGTAATGACATTTTTGAGGATGGATACCCAATATAGTTCCCTTATGTCCCCTAGAACCACATGTTTGGATAGTCTGTCCCTAATAACCTAGACTTTGAAGTTTGGTGTTTAGTGAGCAATCAGAGCACGCATTGAAAGCGTGATGGATCTTGTACATGGTTTAGTTAGACTCACCATTTTACCTCTAGATTAGTTTGTCTTGGTAGGTCAAACCTTTTAAGGGGTGGAGAGTAGTGGTTTGATGATATTTGGGTAGTTAGATTTTGAGGACGAAACCCTTTTTAAGGGGATGGAGTCCTATAACATATCGAAATCTAGCTACACTAACTCTAGAAACCCTAACTCCATGTTTAGGAGGGTAGTTTGTTTGGATCCTTAGTTTTGACCAAACAAGTGATAATTATAAACTGACATGCTTGTTTATATACTAATAATGAACATATAAAGGTCATCTAATGAATAGTTTATATGTTGAACCCTAATGAATATCTAATGCACATAATATGAGTAACTCACATATTATTACTAATAGTGGGTAGACATGATGATAAACATGTCTTGGGCCAATAAAATCTAAGATATGATGAGCAAGATAATTGTAACCTAATCTTAGACTTAGTGCATAATAAGAATGTATAGGTGAAAAATAATGACCATATTGACCTAAACCCTAAGTTGTAATCATTGAACCTTAACCAATACATCCTTAAAGACATTCTTGATACATTAGCAACATTAGGTCTCATATTCAGATAACATACTTTAATACATATCAATGATATATAATCACCTAATCATAGATTAACCAGGTCATCAATATGAAATGCCTATCACCTTGTTCTCTAATACACACCTAATTAATCACCTAATCTTTACTTGGTATGTGAATCAAATCATTAATATGTAATATGTCCCACCTTGATCACTAAAATACATATAATGACTTCACTATGGATAAGAAGTAATTGATTCATATAAATGTCCATAATCAATAGTAAGAAGTGAATAAATATGATAAAATGATAAATGATGACATCAATTTAAAAAAGTTAATGTGGAAATGTTTAATATAGATATAAGTAATTAATGTGACATTATTTGTATTAATTGTAACAAATCGGATAAAATGCCTTAGTTCATGCAAAACAATTTGTTACAATACAATATGTTGATAACAGAGAATAAATCCAAATTATTAATGATAATAATCATGTTGAGATAAATTAGTAAATCCTAATTGCACTAAAACTCTTTATGAGATAAATAAGAAATATATAGGACTTTGTGTATAATAATAAAATATAACTCTTTTGGAAACAAAGTAAATATAACATGACATAATTAAAAGAATAATAAGGATTATATAATATCATAATGAATATAATATTAATAGGCCTAAAATGTTAACTGTGTTATATCTAATAAAATGAAATATTAATAGTGGAACCCTTAGTGATCCATGAGAACCTAAACTATGTGAAGATGCTTCAGAAAATTCTAAACTCTAGAGTTAAGAAGTGGAAAAACAAGGAGTTTGAGTTAGTGAAAATTTTGGTGGAAGTTTTATGGTTTGAAGGAAATAACCTAGGAGTCAAAGATAAAATGTTTCATACTCACCCTCGTCTCTTTGCTTGTTATTTTGAGGACAAAATATTCTTTAAGGGGTGGAGTGATGTAACATATTGAATCTTAGATGTAATCTCCATATAGTCCTTTTTCCCAACTTTCCCTTTCATTTTTGTCATTTATGTCCTTGATGGTTAATTAGTGGAATTTATAGTGGTTTGATGAACATTTATTCACTATTTGTACCAAAAAAAGGGTTTATGCACAAATACCTCAGTGAAATTCTATTGAAGGACCTTATTTAGGTTTTATAAACCCTAATCTAACGTTTTATGGTTTTGAAATCATAAAATGATCCTAAGTTTCAAATTTGGTTCAATTTGGATGTTGTTTGTGCAAGTTAAGCAATTTTAGGTACATTCCAGAGTTTTATGCAATTTACCCAATTGGGAAATTTTCTTTGTAAATTATCACATGCATTATAATCCTTAGATATTCCCTTACTATTATCAAGATTTTTAACCATGGGGAACCTAGCTGCGCCTTGGTTTGAAGGTGTTTCTCTCCAAGGGCATTTTAGGGATTACCCTCTTTATAAATTTTCTTATCTTTAAAAGCTATCAACCAATGGGGTTATTGATATGATTGGAGGACGGTGGGGATGTCCTAGAAGTCACCATGGCATTTTAGAACCGAATTTGATATTCAAGAAGCCTCGATGAACTGTCCTCTTGCATGGCCATGAATCCCTAGGCTAAGGACACATGGAAAGTCCCATAGACACCTCATGCTTGCCCCTTCCTTATAAAGCCATATCTACCCCTTCCCACCTCCCAATTCAAAAACAATTTCTCTCCTCTTTCATCCAGCTTAGAGCATCTTTCCTAATATATTTGGCAATGTAGGTGTTGTACCAAGGTAAAAGAGGGTGCCTACCTTGGTGAAAAAGGTTCCTAGGGTTCTGAATTTGCTCTATTTAGGGTTTCTAAAGATCCTTTTTGATGATTTCAACCAAAACTAGTGAGTTTCCTCCTTTAATTCTTTGTTTTCATGTTGTTCATCTTCCCTCAACCTTCTTCCAGGTCGAAACTATGGCCTTCCTTGGTGAAACCCCAGCTAGAGCCCTTAAACACCTCATCTCCAAGTTCTTTTGCAAGGGTTTTTCACCTCTAAAGTGGAGAAGGTACATCTTGCTTGACATAGGAAATTTATTGGATAAACAAGCCTCTATAGCTTGGGAACCTTTCTATTTGAATATGTACACCTTCTTAGAGGCAATTTTTATAACCCCCTTCTCATATATTGCTTACTACATGCTTAAAACTCACGCTTCTATGTTTAAAATTGATGATCTCCATTTCTATTTACCATGTTCTTCTAGGGTTTTGGTTTCTTGCTATTTTACCTTCTATAGAAGATCTATTTTGGTTACCTATTCATATCAACCATTATCTTGGGTGAAATGGTGTTTTCTCCCTCTCTCTCACTCTCTCTCTCAAAGATTTTTGACTTGTCATTTCCTGATTGGTTCAAATTAAAAAATTCATATCTTTTAATCCGCTTATCCAAATATGACAAATAAATAAGTTTTGGAATTCGAAATTAATCTATATTTAATAAAAATATTTTCAAGGTCTAATTGCGAGGTTTTAAGAAGGTGATTTTTGTGAAATGAATTTAATGCATAAAATCCATAAAAATTACATCTTAATCATCACAACTCCAAAATTAACATAAAAATATGTCTTCTTGATCAAGAAAACCTAATAAGTTCATTGGTGAGGTTTTTAGAATCTAAATCTAAGTTTTGCTAAAAATTTCTAAAATTAGGGTTTCTATACATTAAATGTGCATTATGTACTCTAATACATGTTAATACATTGAAAATAGGTAGAGTGGAATTTGGACTCAATTAATGTGGTGAATGTTAGTAATTGATATCAGTAAGAGAGTTATGTGCATTCCTTACACCCTATGTTGGGATAATTGCAACCACACCCTATATTTCCCTAATGAGGATTTAGTGAACTCTATTTCCTCTTTTCATGATTCTTTTGTTAAATTACCTCAAAATTAGTAATGATATTCTTTTTCTTAGGTCTTGTACCCCATCTCCATGTTCTAATTGATATAATGCTTTTAATTTCCATGATTTCTTTTCTAGCATGTTGATTTTATGGACTATTTAGTTATAGTAGTGGTACTAATGTACAACCACCCATAGATAGGGCATGTATTAATTCACCTTGGGGAATGTATTATTCTCCCCCATAAAAATATGTGTAGGTGACTGGAAATGTATTAATTTTCCCCTCACCTATAGGTTGAGGTTTGATAGGTTCCTCAATCCTACTTGGTTAATGAAGTCAATATTAATCATACATGCAACCCTTTTATTATATTTTCTTTATGGCAAGATTCTATTTAAAAATATCCTCATACTGTTGAAATCTTCATCTTATAATGAAAACTAGCCTTTAATGACATGTTTTCTATCCTTGATATCCTATTTGTATTTGTTGACACAGACTTTGTTTTCCTTTCCCTTTTGCTGGGTGATTTCTCAACCACCTAGGTTTAGATCGAGGTGTTGAACATGATCAAGGAGAATATAGCTTCCAACATGGACCTAGCTCTTGGAGATGTTGCTTGGAAACATATTTGAAGTAGTTTGGACTTTTCCCTCTACTTAGATCCTTATGTTGTATCATACATGTAAACCCTTATGGGATATTATGATGTACTTTTGTAATTTTTTGTGAAAATTGAATATAGTCATTTGTTTAATTCTGTTGCTACACTCTTGTTGTTTTGAATACCATTTATTGAAATTTGATAATTTTACACCTATTCCAGCATACCTTTGAGTGTGTTTGGAATGGATGATTTATTCTTCAAATTTTTAGTAGGGAGTGGATCCCCTCTCTGGTCCCACTTCTTATAGATACTGCTACTGCATTGGAAATTCTAAGTTTCTTTCCAAAGTCAGTTCTGTCGTCAAAAAAAAATTCTACTTATTTTTGTTTGTCAATATAAACCCTTTCAAACTAGGGAGTTCCATGTACTCTTCATGCTCTTGAAAATATTTTCTGAATTTGTTATCATTGGAGGTATCTCTAACAATCAATCCTAAGGAAGAAACTAGAGGTCAATTTTGTTCCTCTTGGTGTAGCTTCCTATCTTCTCAATTCAACATTAACTTTTCAAGAAATGTGGTTATTAGTCTCCTAATCATAATGTCACTAGATTTATTACATCTGATTTCAAAGAAATGATAGAGTATATAATAACCATCACTAATTTTGAAATGATGCAACATTTCCTACAAGAAGAATAGATCTTGCGTTTCACTAGTGTCCTGTGTTTATTTTGTAGAAAAAACATAAGTGCTAAGGATCCTATGCAAATAATAGAAAATAGGATTGTGGATATGTGATGCCCTAGATTTTGCAGCATCATGTATGTCATCTGATGCGATGATTTTAAGTCGCATTTAGAGACCTATTTCATATGTGTTTTGTGCCTTAATTACTCATTTTCATGGATATTATTGCATAATTCACTTTATTTGGTCTTTGCCATCATTTTATATCAAATCCCCTTTGTTTTACTATTTTGAGCATTATTTATCATCTTATTATAAATTGTGTGGATTTACTTGGGCCTGTTGTGAAATTTCAGGAAGAACAAGTATCTGCTTCCGTCGATACCATCGACGGAAGTCGATACCATCGACCAAGCCACAGGTTGTCAGCCGAGAAGAGCAATACAGTGTCGATACCATCAACACCTACGTCGATGGTATCGAGATCCCTTCAAGTTGCTGGCGAGGAAACTGTCGATACCATCGACCCAAGTCGATGCCATCGACACAAGGAGAGCTACAACGTCGCTAAACGACAACAACCGATGCTAAAGGAGTCGATACCATCGACACACAAGTCGATGGTATCGAGATCACCACAGGCGCTCAGAATAAAAGAAAGGAAAGCTGCCGCTAATCCGCTGGGTCGATACCATCGACCCGCGTCGATGGTATCGACGCCGGCAGATATGCGTTGGATTTGTTTTGATTTCGATCGGATGGCTGTTGTTATTTGACGACCTAATTAGGGACTTCTACCTAAGGACGGCCGCCCAGACGTAAAAAGGATCTCATATTTTGGATTGCACGAGTGCCGAGGAGGAGAGAAAGGAGAACGGAGGCCGAGAAGCTCATCCCGAGTGATTCGGACGCTGCCAAAGACGATTTCCACCACCGACAGGCGGGGAAGCTCGTGTTTTACGCCAAGGATCCACCGGTTCTTCTCCGTTCAGGGGTTTTCCCATTTATTTCCCGTTTTTCTTATGAATTCCCCAATTTCTACCATGTACTCGTGTGAGATGAACATGAGAGGCTAAAACCTTCAATCTTTAGGACCGGGAGTAGCCCGGGAATACATTGTATGACATTTTTATATTGATAATTCATATTTTCTCTCTCAAATCCGTGGTATAGATTCGTTTTCTCCATTTCTATTGTTATGCTTGATCACCATAATAATAACTTAATGCCCTTAATCACTTCGACAGAAGGATTAACGGTTGAAAAGAGACGAAATCTACATTAATTAATAAAACCCTTGATAAAGGAGTTGTAAAATTAATGGTGGGAACTGAGAGACCGTTTATAATGCACTTAGTTTAGGGGAATGATTACTACGACGGTGGAATCAACCTAAATCTAAGTAGTGAATTACACCACGACAGTGGGTAATTCTGTTTTCAGGCCACTACCCGGATAGAGAGAGAAGTGTGAAGAATGATATGAAACTTAATACAATGTTGACCCGCGGTGAAACCGCCATCCTAAAGATATCCCTTTTAATTTATTAAATTAACCTTTAATCGATTGTTTTCTTTGTTTGATTTTTATTTTCTTTTAATTTGAACAACAAAACCCTACTTTGTTAATCGGTCTAGCTGATTGCGATTAGTTAGTAGAAGTCTCCAATAATTCACGTATCCCTGAGTTCGACTCGGGCCTCAAAAGGCCTATATTACTCGACGCGTACACTTGCGTTTTTAGCGTGTAGTAAAATACACGTCAAGTTTTTGGCGCCGTTGCCGGGGATACGACGAATTATTGGCACTTTGAGTGCTAAGAGCGGCCATTCTAGGCCACATTTTTTATTTATTTATTTTTAGAACAATTTCAAAAATTCCTTTATTTCTCTATAATAGTGTTGACTCGTTCAAGGCATTGTACTGAACCACTACTTCCAAATTTCAGGTACTTTGTATGGTGCACACACGTAGTCGAGACTACGTGAATCGCACACCTGAGGTTCCATCTGCGGGACCAGAGGACGAGGACTACTACGAGGAGGAACACCACAGTGATATACATTCTGAATCTGAGCAAGAACAAGAAGAAGTAATGGCTGAAGCACAGACAATATGGGAGAAGATCAAGGCGTCTTCTTCCTCGGCATCAAAGGGGCCTATAAAGAAACAGGGGCTAAACATACCTACATACAAGATCGACCCAGCACTGATTAACTTGGTCAAATCCAATGCATTTCACGGACTGAAAAATGAAGATCCAGTGGCACACATTAGTCAGTTTGTGGAGAACTGCGATATGGTGAAGATAAATCGATTTCCGCAGGATGTGCTCTATCTCAAGTTATTCCCGAGTTCCTTGGCTGGAGTGGTAAGAGAGTGGCTTCATAACCTCGACGACGAGTTTGTTGAATCATGGGATCACATGGTGGAGGTTTTCTTCGAGAGGTTCTTTCCTCCTGAGAAGACCAATGATATGATCCGGAAGATCCACAATTTCACCCAACAGGCGGGTGAAAACTATTCTGAGACTTGGGAGCGATTTCAAGTCATGTTGAGGAGATGTCCACACCATGGACTGGACAAGGAAACCCAAGTGAAGATCTTCTACTTTGCTCTCTCCGAGCATGACAAAAGCAATTTGGACTCGGCTGGCTCTGGATTTTTCTTAAATAACACTGATACAAGATGCTGGGAAATACTGAAGAATATGGCACGAAAGCAATCTTGGGGAGAAAGAGAAAGAGGCCCAGTTGAGCAAGCAAGAATTGCCAGTGAGTCAAAGGCAATGAGAGAGCTGAATGAGAAGATGGATCTTCTCGCAAAGAAGTTGTTGCAGAAGGAAGACAATGAGTCCGAGGATGAGGCTCAGGTCAAGTACATGAGGCAACAACAGGGGTACAGGAATAACGATTATTCATGGAGGAAAGACAAGAAATTTTCATGGAAGGATCCAAATAACTTTCTACAGGATCCGGACGCCAAACCTGCACCGGTCACGGAGGACAAGAGCACGGAGTTGCTCAATCAAGTCATAAAGCAAAATCAAGAGTTGATGAACACTTTTGGGCAGCAAATAAAGCAGCAGGGTGAATTTATGAACCAGTTCGGGCAGACTTTGAAGAGCCACGGGGCTCAAATGAGAACTATAGAGACTTCCATGGCACAGATGGCAGCCGAGATTGCAAGCTTGAAGAAGCCAGCACATCCGGGTTTTCCGAGAAACACCAATGTTCCCGGGGGAAACCAACAGGCCAAGGCCATCTTATTGAGAAGCGGTAAGAAAGTGTTAAATCCAAGGGCGGATGACACAAGCACACTGCAGGACACAGTTGAAGAAGCAACAGTCAAAGAGCAGCCCCCACCTGTCATAGAGCAAACTGAGGACATAGCTGAAGATAGTAAGGAAGAACAAGCCACTGAGGAGGAACCACATAAATTAACTCCCTATGTGCCACCTCATCAAAGGGCACATACCGTTCCGGTTCCCTAACCCAATAGTGCAAAAGCAAGAAAGGTGGATGCACAATTTAAGAAATTTCTGGACAGTTTTAGGAAGTTATCAGTGAATATTCCTTTGCTAGAGGCGATCGAACAAATCCCGTCTTATGGGAAGTTTCTCAAAGATGTAATCACCAAGAAGAGAAAGATACCCGACACTGAGGTCGTAGTATTGAAGGAGCAAGTGAGTGCTTTTATTATGGGCACTTTGCCACCAAAGAGACAGGATCCCGGTTGTTTCAATATTTCTTGCTTTATCGGGAAGTTCAAATTTGGCGAAGCACTTTGTGATTCTGGGGCAAGCATCAATTTGATGCCCCTTTCTACGTTCAAGAAACTTGGATTGAAGGAGTCGAGACCAAGTAACATGACCATCCAATTGGCCGATAATTCTGTGGTGAAACCGTATGGAATCTGTGAGGATGTTTTGGTAAAGGTAGACCGCTTTGTTTTTCCGGATGATTTTGTCGTTATGGAAATGCAGGACGAGCACGGTAATGAGTTACTACTTGGTCGGCCATTCCAAGCTACAGCTGATATGATCTTGGAGATGGGGAGAGGTCGCTTGACCTTGGGCATTGCGGATGATCGCTTTGAGATGGTCATGCCAAATGGTAATGCATCTAATAAAGCAAAAGCACATTGCAATATGGTGAAGCATGTGGAACAAAATATCTCACTTTGTCTTGGGAAGCCATTTTTGGATATGGCTCATGTTATGAGTAGGATAGATAATGGGACCCTAGCAGTGGACCTTATGGAGCAAACTAAAGTTGTCTCTTTATGCAAGGCTGTTGGGTTTCCAAATGATGAGAATGAGGACATTCCACCTCCATGGGAGGATGATGTGATTATTACTTCCATCTTTGATGCCTATCCGGAATTGCCTTTGGAGGCGTGTTTGTTAAATGTCACTTATGATTGGATGCGGAGTACTTCACTCAAGGAGTGCGCCAAAATGCTTCAAATGCTTCCATGTTTCTACACGAGGTACTATGAGGATTTGGGTACACTTCCCCCACCGCTACAATCATCTCTTATTTGCCCACCTGATCTGGAGTTGAAGCCATTGCCCCTACATTTGAAGTACGTCTTTCTAGCTGAGGAGGACAAGTTACCAGTGATTGTTTCTGCATACTTGAGTGTGGATGAGGAGGAGCAACTACTGATAGTGCTCAAGAACCACCGTGGAGCTTTTGGGTGGTCTGTGGCGGACATCAAGGGGATCTCCCCTACACTTTGCCAACACAAGATTCGGCTTGAGGAGGGAGCCAAGCCAGTCATACAGCCTCAAAGACATCTAAATCCAAGCATGATGGAGGTTGTCAAGAAGGAAGTCATAAAGCTTCTTGCTGCAGGGATCATTTATGCCATATCCGATTCAACGTGGGTGAGTCCCATACAGGTAGTCCCTAAAAAGGGGGGAATCACTGTCACTACTAATCTTTTGAATGAACCTGTCACCACTCGATTGGTAACCGGGTGGCGTGTTTGCATTGACTACCGCCGATTGAATACCGCAACTCTTAAAGATCATTTTCCATTGCCATTTATCGATCAGATTTTGGAACGTCTAGCTGGTCGGTCGCATTTTTGTTTTCTAGATGGCTATTCGGGGTACAACCAGATTTCTATTGATCCTTTGGATCAAGAGAAGTCTACGTTTACATGTCCCTATGGGACGTTTGCTTACCGCCGTATGCCGTTCGGTTTATGCAATGCGCCGGCGACTTTTCAACGCTGCATGCTCGCCATATTCTCTGACATGGTAGAGCGGTGTCTTGAAGTTTTCATGGACGACTTCTCGGTGTATGGAGCGTCTTTTGATGAATGCCTTTTTAACTTAGATAAGGTGTTGCAGCGGTGCGAGGACACACACTTAGTCCTCAATTGGGAGAAATGTCACATGATGGTGACGGAAGGAATTGTGCTAGGACACAAGGTGTCTAGCAAGGGTCTTGAGGTAGACCCCGTAAAAATTGAGGTGATTTCTAAGTTACCCCCACCAAATTCTGTAAAAGGGGTGAGAAGTTTTTTAGGACACGCCGGGTTTTATCGGCGATTTATTAAGGATTTTTCGAAAATCGCAAAGCCATTATCGGAATTGTTGGAAAAAGATGCAGTTTTTGATTTCAATGAGAAATGTCTTCACGCATTCGAGGTCTTGAAGGAGAAGTTGATTTCAGCTCCGGTTGTTCAAACGCCAGATTGGGCAAAGCCATTCGAGTTGATGTGTGATGCGTCCGATTATGCTGTGGGAGCTGTTTTGGGGCAAAGGGTAGATAACAAGCCTGCTGTGATTTTCTACGCCTCAAAAATGCTTAATGATGCTCAATTGAACTACACAACTACGGAAAAGGAGTTACTGTCCGTCGTGTTCGCCTTTGAAAAATTTCGGCAGTACTTAGTGGGTTCTAAGGTGGTTGTGTGGACTGATCACGCTGCAATAAAGTATTTGATGGAGAAGAAGGATGCGAAGCCTAGACTAATTAGGTGGATTTTGCTCCTACAAGAATTCGATATTGAAATTAAGGACAAGTCGGGAATTGAAAATGTGGTGGCTGACCACTTGTCTAGGTTAGAGCGGGTTGATGAACAAGGTTTGCACATACCCATTACCGAGACCTTTCCCGATGAGCAACTTTTAAAAATTTATTCTAAAGAACCATGGTTTGCGGAAATTGTGAATTATTTGGCTTGCGGGATCATCCCGGAGGATTGGTCCTATCAAGATAAGAAGAAATTCTTTCATTCATTGAGATATTATTTTTGGGATGACCCGATTCTCTTGAAGCAGTGTAGGGATGGTATTCTTCACAGGTGCGTGCCGGAGGTGGAGTACGAGAGTGTTCTCCACCACTGTCATGTGTCGCCTACAGGAGGACACCATGCTAGCTCATGGAAAGCAGCTAAGGTGTTGGAGAGCGGCCTTTATTGGCCTACTTTGTTCCGGGATGCCTATGATTTTGTTAGGCAATGTGACCCGTGCCAGCGCACAGGTAACATCTCAAGGAGACAGGAAATGCCCCTGAATGTATTTCAGGAAGTTGAGGTATTTGATTTATGGGGCATTGACTTCATGGGACCCTTTGTGTCCTCAAATTCAAATCTTTATATCTTACTTGCTGTAGATTATGTGTCGAAGTGGGTGGAGGCAATCCCCACAAGAACTAATGATTCGAACGTAGTGTGCAGGTTTGTCAAAGAGAACATTTTCTGCAGGTTCGGGATTCCCCGAATGATCATAAGTGACAGAGGCACACATTTTCGAAATCAGAGATTCGCGACACTTTTAAAGAAATATGGGGTCAAGCACAACATCGGCACCCCATATCATCCACAGACGCAAGGACAAGTGGAGGTATCAAATAGAGAAATCAAGAAGATTTTAGAAAGGACCGTAGCATCCACAAGGAAGAATTGGAGTGTATTGCTACCGGACGCACTTTGGGCTTATCGAACGGCGTACAAAACACCTATAGGAACCACGCCTTTTAGGTTGGCGTACGGCCGGGCTTGCCATCTTCCGGTGGAATTAGAGCACAAGGCCCATTGGGCGCTAAGAAGGCTGAACTTGCGCTATGATGAGGCCGGGAGAAAAAGGATGTTTGAATTGAATGAATTGGATGAGCTACGCATGACGGCATATGAGAATGCCCGCATCTACAAAGAGCGCACAAAGCTGATACACGATCGCCATATTGAGATGCGCACGTTCAAGAAGGGAGACAACGTTCTATTGTTTAACTCCCGTCTCAAACTGCATCCCGGGAAGCTGAAATCCCGGTGGAGTGGACCCTTCATTGTGGAGGAGGTGAAACCGCACGGAGCGATTCTCGTGCGTGATGGAGATGCCATGTTCTTGGTGAACGGGCAACGCTTAAAGCTGTATTTTGGTGAGAACTACAAGAGGAAAGTGAATGAGGTCAAACTCATTTCACTTGTGCAAGAATGAGATGGAGGGAAGACGTCTAGCCTAAGACGCTAAACAAGGGCGCTTGTTGGGAGGAAACCCAACCATCAGTACACTAGGATAGTTTAATTTTAGTCATAGATTGCTTTTATTTGGTTTGAATTTTAGTTTAAAAATGATACCTTGATCCGTTTGTTGAATGTGCAGGCACAGGCAGGGTCGATACCATCGACACATCCGTCGATGGTATCGACATGGGTTCAGGTTGACACCAGCAGAAATCGCACTGCGTCGATACTATCGACACCCCCGTCGATGGTATCGACATGGTCACAGACAGGTCGCAATAAAAGTGTCGATGGTATCAACACCCCAGTCGATACCATCGAGATCTCTGGAGATATTCAGACGGATTTTGCTCAGTCAACTCAAAACCATCGACGGCTTCGTCGATGGTATCGCCATCATCACAGGTTGAATGCAACACAACGGCGGTGTCGCAATAAAAGCAAGTCGATACCATCGACATCTGTCGATGGTGTCGACGGACATGTCACCGATCTGCATACAGACATCGACGACGATCGCAACAGCCACGTCAGCGATCCGGGTGCTGTGTCGATACCATCGACTTCTGTCGATGGTATCGACACGTCAGCGATCCGGGTTTTTCGATCCAGCAAACGTCAGCCGTCGATACTCGCGAGGGAGGCGGATACCCGCGAGATGTGTCGATACCATCGACCCTCGTCGATGGTATCGACGGGCCAACAGGGGCGCCGATCAAGCCTATTTAAGGGGACTTGCAACGTCACTTGACGTCACACCTTCAGAGCAAGTATCTTCCTTTGCGCCGAGCACTCCCCCGAGCCTTCCAAGACTGCAGAGAAGCGTCATCGAGTGGAGATCTTCATCGAGCGGAGAATTCTCTTCTCCATCTTCACCGAGCTCTGTTCTTCTAATCCCTTCTTTTCTCGCAACCATGGTGCACACCGCCAGAGCGTCGTCCTCAAGCGCTCATCCTATGGAGATCGAGGAGTTTGTTCCTCCCCCACCCGCTTCCATCCCTCGTCCACGCCTCATTCATGCCAACATGGATGTGAGGAAGGTCTACGAGGATATTATGAAGCGGAAGTTCGAGCCCACCCGGTATGTGGACCGGGGAATGATCCAGGAGCTGGGGTTCGAGGCCAACTTGGCCTATGTGTTGGCCGGGCAAGCGCGGCATACCAATCGCCTTTATGAGATCGACTGTCATGCGGATGGGCAGCCGTTTTTTCGGCGAATGGCCCACATACAAGGAACTGGTGGCCGAGTTCATGGCGTCTCTTGATATCTGCGTCGTACCAAATGACGTGGTACCATCGGACCAGACGTGGATCCGAGGAAGGGTGTCCTTCCGACTCTTCAACAACAATTACAACATCACGTTGAAGCAGTTCAACGACATCTTCAACTGGAACCATAGCCGCAACGATCACCGACGCCCCGACGCCCGCACCGACTACGACAAAATCTTCGCCGAGCTAGTTACAGTGCCGGCAGGGAAGACTGTGAGCTACCATAATGCAGCGGTAGCGGATTTTGAGCACCCGTTCGTCCGGGTCCTGCACAGGATGTTGAGCTTGACTTTCTTCGCTCAAAGCGATCTTGCTTTGAGCAAGTTTCAGGAGAGTGACCTGTTCTTTCTCTACGCACTCCTGAAACGTCAAGAGTGCAACTGGGGGGCGTTCTGGCTACAGCGCGTCCTGGCGGTGAAGAGGAGCACAAGGAAGGCTCCAGTCCATTTTGGTGATCTTGTCACCAAGTTGGCGCTTTACTTGGGGCTGAACCTTCAGTCCATGACTCCGATCTTTACGAGGACCAAGGTGAACGTGCAACATTTGCACCGTTCAAACCTTATTCTTCTACGGGACGGGTTGGCGTATGCTCATTGCCACGTCAACCAAGCTTATCAAGAGAGCTCCCTACCGGACGACGTCTTCAACATTGAGGGCAAGCAGCACTTTCGGTGGCCAATCATAGCCATCGAGTCCTCTGAGGAAGACGACGGTGGTGACGAGCAAGAAGGCGAGGCTGCAGAGGAAGAGGAGGCTTTCACACCTCTTCGAGCACGTGTGGCACCACGGAAGCGTCCTAGGATGCATCCAGGTGCATCTTCATCATCTCAGCCCCCGCCGCCATCACCACAGTACGAGCAGCCAGCTGCGGATCCCTATTCCATGCAGGGGATGTACACCATGCTGCAGGACATACAGCAGACTCAGCTGCAGCACATGGGTATGTATACCGGCATTCATGACACTACGAGCCGGGTACTTGACAACCAACGAGCTATGTTCGAGAACGATCGGCTCATCCTCGCCAACCAAGAGCAAATGCACACCCGGTTGCAACGGATAGAGACGCAACAGGATCCCTTCTTTGACCATTACTGGAGTCAAGACTACTTTGGAGGCTATCCACAGCCTCCGCCGAGGACCCAATATGATCCAAGCTTCCAGGGGGAGTACCCGTCTTGGGATCCTACGGCACCACAATACCCACCACCGCCTCTGCAAGATTGATCACGGTATCACTGTTCCACCCTTAAGTTAGTTTTTGACTATGAGGCCATAGTCAGATTCAAGCTTAGGGGGGTGGCTGGAACAGCTCTATCTTTTATCTTTTCTTTAGTTGTTTTTAGTTTCTGCTTTGTTATTTGTTCTTGCAATTTTAGTGTTTGTTTAGGATCCACATCTATCTAGTGTAATCGTGGATGTCTTAAGAAAAAATTGTCATCTCGCTTTTTCATGGGAAATTTAAGGGAATTTCAAAAAAAAAAAATTCTGGGTCTTTTGGATAGCTTAACTTGGTTGTCCTTGGGAAACTTGTCCTATGAAAATGATTGATTATGTCAACTTTGAAGCAATATGTCACACTCACACCCCCATTGAATCATGAAAAGTGGATAGTAACGGTTGTTTGAGCCTAACCTAATCAAATAGTAATGAGACCTTAATTGGATATACGAGAAAGAACCCTTTGAACTACTACACATGTCAGTAAGGAGGGACACATGATATTTTTCTAAGGTTCAGTAACTTAATCTTGTGATCATTCCACTTCATATTTTTCCATAATCCACCCAAGAATTGGAAGTAAAGTACAGTTTTAACTTCTTTTGCGTGCATAGCATGTAGATAGGATTTGCATTGTTATTTTCATATTTTTGCATAAAATGAAAAAAAAAATGTATAGTGATTCATGCACATTACCTTTAGGTGCATGTCATGTAGTTGCACTCATAACTTTCATGATTTTCATGCATAAGTACACCATGTACCTCAGTTTGTCTTGAAAAGTGATCTAAATTGTCCCATACCCTCGAAATAGTACAAAGATTTCCAATCATGAAGAAAAATAGCCTAACACATGTATCTCTAAGCAATTATGGATATATGGGCTAAGAGGAAAGGAAAAAAAAAAGAGAATTTAGAAGGAAATGGAATAAGAGGGAGAAAGGAACATAATATCACTTGCATAACAAGGAAACTGAGTACATGATGTGGCTTAATTAGATTTCTATCTCTTTTTGAGGTGGAAGGTTAGTGCATGCATCATTCCACCCAATTTTAAGCATTAGGGCATTTTGTTGTATGCATTTTGAAACTGTGTAATACTTCCAAATTCTTCCATGAACCACCCATTCCATCCACCCGTTGCTCGGATTGGTAGGCCACCGTGATTTTCTCCTCACTCATGTTTATCAGGAGAACTGCTTCCATGTAGATGGTAGTTAGGGCGAGCAACGTAGTGTAGGCGATCACAAGATGCACTAATGCTGAATCGGCAAATTTTATTATGTTAACTGCCTTATGTGATAGTGTTCATCGGTTTGAAGGATAATTTCTTTTATTGATGATTATTGTCGCCTGTAGGGTAATTACTGTTCTGTGATTAGGAAAGGCCGGTTTGAGAATGTCCAGTGGGAGTAATGTGGGATGTGGGGTGATGTGTTGATTATTAGTTGACATCTGCAATTCTATTCTAAGGGTTAGTTGCTCGAGGGCGAGCAATGTTTAAGCTTAGGGGAGTTTGATGCGATGATTTTGAGTCGCATTTAGAGACCTATTTCATATGTGTTTTGTGCCTAAATTACTCATTTTCATGGATATTATTGCATAATTCACTTTATTTGGTCTTTGCCATCATTTTATATCAAATCCCCTTTGTTTTACTATTTTGAGCATTATTTATCATCTTATTATAAATTGTGTGGATTTACTTGGGCCTGTTGTGAAATTTCAGGAAGAACAAGTATCTGCTTCCGTCGATACCATCGACGGAAGTCGATACCATCGACCAAGCCACAGGTTGTCAGCCGAGAAGAGCAATACAGTGTCGATACCATCGACACCTACGCCGATGGTATCGAGATCCCTTCAAGTTGCTGGCGAGGAAACTGTCGATACCATCGACCCAAGTCGATGCCATCGACACAAGGAGAGCTACAACATCGCTAAACGACAACAACCGACGCTAAAGGAGTCGATACCATCGACACACAAGTCGATGGTATCGAGATCACCACAGGCGCTCAGAATAAAAGAAAGGAAAGCTGCCGCTAATCCGCTGGGTCGATACCATCGACCCGCGTCGATGGTATCGACGCCGGCAGATATGCGTTGGATTTGTTTTGATTTCGATCGGACGGCTGTTGTTATTTGACGACCTAATTAGGGACTTCTACCTAAGGACGGCCGCCCAGACGTAAAAAGGATCTCATATTTTGGATTGCACGAGTGTCGAGGAGGAGAGAAAGGAGAACGGAGGCCGAGAAGCTCATCCCGGGTGATTCGGACGCTGCCAAAGACGATTTCCACCACCGACAGGCGGGGAAGCTCGTGTTTTATGCCAAGGATCCACCGGTTCTTCTCTGTTCAGGGGTTTTCCCATTTATTTCCCGTTTTTCTTATGAATTCCCCAATTTCTACCATGTACTCGTGTGAGATGAACATGAGAGGCTAAAACCTTCAATCTTTAGGACCGGGAGTAGCCCGGGAATACATTGTATGACATTTTTATATTGATAATTCATATTTTCTCTCTCAAATCCGTGGTATAGATTCGTTTTCTCCATTTCTATTGTTATGCTTGATCACCATAATAATAACTTAATGCCCTTAATCACTTCGACAGAAGGATTAACGGTTGAAAAGAGACAAAATCTACATTAATTAATAAAACCCTTGATAAAGGAGTTGTAAAATTAATGGTGGGAACTGAGAGACCGTTTATAATGCACTTAGTTTAGGGGAATGATTACTACGACGGTGGAATCAACCTAAATCTAAGTAGTGAATTACACCACGACAGTGGGTAATTCTGTTTTCAGGCCACTACCCTGATAGAGAGAGAAGTGTGAAGAATGATATGAAACTTAATACAATGTTGACCCGCGGTGAAACCGCCATCCTAAAGATATCCCTTTTAATTTATTAAATTAACCTTTAATCGATTGTTTTCTTTGTTTGATTTTTATTTTCTTTTAATTTGAACAACAAAACCCTACTTTGTTAATCGGTCTAGCTGATTGCGATTAGTTAGTAGAAGTCTCCAATAATTCACGTATCCCTGAGTTCGACTCGGGCCTCACAAGGTCTATATTACTCGACGCGTACACTTGCGTTTTTAGCGCGTAGTAAAATACACGTCATCATCCTTGAGTGATTTCTCTCTAAAAACATCACTTCTTAATTGAGATTGGGTTTGACATGACCCCTCTATAATGGCATTGAAAAATATCACAGAGCTTGGAGGTAATCTTATAGTTGCACCCAATAAGTCTGAAAATAATAATAGCAAATGGGGCATTGAAAAGTATCACAAAATTTCTTGAAGGTAATCCTATAGTTGCACCCAATAAGTCTGAAAATAATAATAGCAAATGGTTCATAGAACTTCTTTGGATTATCAGCAACATATAGAGTAGTTAGAAATTCAAAAGTGAATCTTGGAAGATAGGGCTTATAGTGAAACATGAATACTCGACCCCTAGTTGTTCGAGAAATCTCAAGACTTCATCCTTGAATCCTAGCACCTCTAATGTTTCTTCATAGGAAAAGCATGTAGGGAAACCCTATGGGAGATCATAGTTTGATATGTCTTGTCTTCTTCAATGGTGACAGTTAATTGCATTGAAGAGATATAGATTGGTGCGGAAGAACTCTCATCATGGTGGAACTTTGTTGCTTTCTTGATTGAATCTTTTGGTACTTTGAGTTGTTACTGGAGATGCGAACATCACATGTTGAAGTTAAAACATGGAATGTCTTATTTGGGATGAGGAGGTGTTGTTTAATGGATAGATAGGGCGTGTCATCCAATAGACATTGTGTCTTATGAAATTTGGGTGACTTTCAAGTTGAGGATGATTGTGGATTCATGACTTGTTTGCTAGGTTCACTCCATGTTCCAAGTTTGTTGACATTAAAGGAGGAGGCAGAGAGGTGGATATGACATGCTTGCTAGAGTTGATGATGGTCAGTTTCTTGGATACTACTTCAATGTCGGCAAAGAAGGAGCTCCCTCAGACTAACAATGAGTAGAAGGTGCAAACATGGAAAGATAGGGATGATTGGAGATTTTGTAGATCTGAGAAAGGGGCAAGCCATTGCGGCGACTATGGTGGTGGATCTAGACTACAACAATGGAGGGATGACCAGGAAGGTGGTTGTCGATGTCTCACATGGTGGTGGAAACTAGTCATTGTAGCTCGACACGACGTGAGTGTGAGTACAAAATTACAATGATTTCAAAATTAAGTGAAACCCCTATTTCAAAATGTTGAACATGATGTATGTGCTAAGTCACACGCCATGTTTTCATGTGTATAACCTACCACTTTATATCTTTTCCTTGCTCGATGTGGAAAGGTGTGTTTAGAATTAACACACTCCGTATTCATTCCTAGAAAAACTTCAATATGATTCACCTAGCATGACACACCGTGTGCTAAATTTACACACATCGCGTTTGATTCTAGTGGAATTGTCAAATTGCTTTTCCTGATGAGGACACATCGTATCTTAATAGTGATATGACTTGTACGATTCCAGAAGATTATCAACATATGAATGACCTTTTTGGAAATGTTGTGTGCATATTAAACATACCTCGTGTGTTTTTCCAACAACCTTCTTGAATTTTTTCTTAAACGGTGCATGTCGTGTGTGGAAATCCACATTCTATATAATCTTTACTATTTACCCAAAATTCATCTTTCATGTAGGTAACATGCCATGCATTCTCTTATACACGACATGTCTCGACTTAATATTTGTAGAATTTTAGATATTTCTTATCTTTTCATCTGCACCTACAATGATGACGATACATATCTTATAAGGGTTTAATTTTTTTTACATTCATCCATGTGCAAATTTATTGTGAAAAGGAAATGTTCTCAATCAAATGCGTAAAATGAAATATATCCTAATTGTGGGGTCAATTTTCATAAGGTCCACCATTTGGAGTCTGGAGTAAGACTTAAATCTATAGCATCAGATGTTTAGAGGGAGTATTAGGCTTCCCATCCTATCTTCAATCATTGGGTATAGAGTTTGTAGCATTGTCCATTAACCTTAAATATTGATTGTTACCCTTATAGTTCTACAATGTTGTATGGATAGACTTTCAACATTAAGAATGGTCCAGACCATTTTGAATGGATCTTCCAGGGAAATTTTTTTAGTGTTGAATTAAAAAGAAACCCTTCATATCCCTGTATGAAGTCTCTTCTTCTTGTCTTCTTATCATGCCATGCTTTAGTTCTTTCTTTGGAGATCTTAGCATTCTCATAAGCATCTAGTCTGAGTTCTTCGAGTTCTTGAAATTGCAGCAGCCGCTTTTAACCTATTTTATTCATGTCAAAGTTAAGAAACTTGATGGCCCATAGGTCTTTATACTCCATCTCTAAAGGAAGATGGCAAGACTTTCCAAGCAAGAGCTTGAATGGCATGGTACAGATGGCTATCTTGAATGCCGTCTGGAGTGCCCAAAGAGCATCATCCAACATGAGGGCCCAATTTTTTCTTGAACTTGAAATAGACTTCTACAATATTCTATTAAGTTGTCTATCTGATATTTCAACTTGGACAGCAGTTTGAGGGTGATAAGAGGTAGAGATCTTGTGCTTCACTCCATATTTTTGTAGGAGATTATTGAAATGTTTATCATTGAAATGTGTACCTTCATCTAAAACAACACCTCTAGGAAATCCAAAGAGAGGAAATATGACTTTGTGAAAGAGTATAATGATTGATTTTGCATATGGGGCTTGGGTGGGAATGGATTCCACCCATTTTAAAACATAATCACAAGCATCTAGGATATATTTTTAGCCACAAGAAGATGAGAAAGGACCTTGTAGTTTACACCCCATACATCAAATACCTCAATCTCCAAAATCTACTTGAGTGGAATTTCATCTCTCTTTGATATTCCACTTGATCTTTTGGCACTTGTCATAGGCTTTCACATCAACATGTAAAACTTTGAATAGGGTTGTCGAATACAATACATCTTGAAAAAACTCTATAGTCATCTTCTTACCTCCAATATGACATTCGTAAGAAAAATAATGACATTTAGAAATAACATTCAGAGTCTCTTCCTAAACCAAACATTGCGAGACCAGTCTATCGGTTCCTTACTTGGAAAGCAAAGGATCATCCCAATAGTTGAATTTGGAATCATATAGAAATTTCTTCTTTTGTTGATAAGTTAAATTAGCAGGAAGAAGCCTAATAATAAGGAAATTGGTGATGTTTGGTAACCATGCTTCTTATAGTGTACCAACAACATACAATCTTTCAAAGCAAACATAATCATCAATGAGGAGTGCATTATATGCATCTATATTCATCCTGGAAAGATGATCAAAAACATTATTCTCAGTGCCGTTTTTATCCTTGATCTCAAGATCAAATTCTTGAAGCAACAAAATTTAGCAGATCAAATTTGGTTATGCATACTTTTTATTCAACATATATTCTATTGTTTCATGGTCAGTATATAAAATGACTTTGGATCCAAGTAGATACCAACACAACTTATTAAAGGAAAACACAATGGCTAACATCTCTTTCTCTACAATAGCATAATTAATTTGGGCCTCATCCAAGGTCTTGATGACATAGTGTATTGCATGAAACTTGTTGTGTAAAGAGTGGGACCCGATAGGTGATACACTCTTCAATGAACTAAAGAATATGTCCATCCAATTCCAAATAATAAGGAAAGGAGGAATTTCATTCATTTCTCAAGTGGTATACATATCAGAGCTTGAAGTTCATAAGCAGCGGAAACAAAACTATATCAAATTTACAATGTGTATCATTTTACGATTGTTCCTCAACATAATAAGGTGGTAGATAAAATCAAAAGGGTACACATTAGTAAATTTAATAACACACACTACCCATTGCATAGGGAAACCCGACCATTTCAAGCTATCCTTAGGTCCAAAAACATGTGTATGGTCTTCATGCATCCTTTTCTTCTAATGTACCTACACTTGGGTGGAAGGGAACATCACCTAGAAAATAGGAAGCAAAGGCATGAGGTCAACAAAGGCTGAGTATGTACATATACAAAACACTTTGGGCATTATGTTGGGTTGAAAGTGCTAAAGATATGTTCCCACAAGAAGGGGGTATTTTCAACTAGGTAACTTCAAAAGAATTATAACAAGAGAAATGAGGCATACTAAAATTCAGATTGCAAGCATGAGAGTAAAAGTGCCTTGCTATAATAGTTATCAAAAATCTCAATATAACACAATAAATGTTCACATGCATACCAATGTAGACTAAATATACCTAATAAGGGCCATAACACCATATGATCATGGCCTGAAAAGAAATAAGGGTGGAAACACACACCTCAGGCAGAATACACATGCCTTATATATGTATGGTTGTACATAAGTACCACTATTCTAGATATTCTAGTCAAACATGTAGCATGCATAAGATACAGATTCAAGACTATCATTTCAGTCAATTTCATATAAAAAGCAATTATAGTAGGAGGGATCCAAAAACCCATTATGATAGAGTAATTCAAGAATAACAAGAACTTAAATGAATCCAAATCAGGAATTATGAATGTGTAATAATTGAGTTTCAAACAAAATCAATATTCAAGAAATGCCTCATTACAAAGAATGTAGGTTTTAGTCAAATAATGCCCAAAATAAATCAGAGGATGTACATACCTTATCTTCATGACTAGTGGTTAACTCAATTGATATACTTGGTCCATAAGGTCAAGATTTCATCCTAGAAACATATTACTTGTGTTAGTCAAACCAAAGAGAATCTGTGAATACATTTCTAGTATAGAGATGCATATGATTCTTATCCAGATTCTAGTCACCTAATCTTATTTAGTGAACACTTGAACCATTATATATATATATATATATATATATATATATATATATATATAGTACTTCAATATCCATCTTAAGTCACATAAATCTACATATTTCTAGATTATTTATATGTCTTGGTAAAAACATGCATTCCTCCCATTTACTTCTTAAATGGCATGATCTTTCTACAACTATATGATTAAATATCATCCCTAACCTCATATGTTTCTTGTGTATTAGTGTGTATACCCACTGTTTTACCTAATTACCATCAATTATGAATAACTGTATATGGGAATATAGGGTTTTAGATTTTCAACAATCTATTTTATTATTATGATTAGGTTTTGAATTCAAATAATTCAAAATATAATCTGAAATGTCACTAGTATACAATTAACACATTTCTTAAGTTTAAGGACATTATATTGTCAGGCATACTACATGCAAACATAAGTTCATTAGTACATAAAGTTTTCCTAGGTTTTGTTCTACCAATATGAATGACACTTATATGTGTAACATCCTTATCATAATCAATATCTTATGTAATATTTCATTACTAACTAAGTTTACTTAGGTAGCATTATAAGAAACAAGACCTATTCGTATGTATATACACATTTTACTAATTTTTCATATCAACACATTCTTATTGTTATGTATGTGCATAGATGTATACATAGTTTGAGAAACATAACTGATTATATTTAGATATGATACACTAGATTTAGTGTTTAAGATTTATAAGCTAATAAGCATACATCACTGAACTGGCTTGGTAGTCTTAGTATGTATTATGGTTGCATTTATCAATCATATTGCCATAAATATCATCAAACTCGTCTTTACTCTTATTAAAATAATCTTTTTGGAATATGAAAAATGTAGTAGATGATTATACTTACCTATAGAACCACTTGTTTTAGGTAGTCTTCGATAACCGGTCTTTGATTCATCTTAGGATGGAGGGACTTAGTTTTATCCTCATCATGGGAGCCCCCTGGACCATGTCGAAGGTATGTTTAGCATCAAGGTGGCAAGATTACCATGGAGGTCTCAACAAAGTCTAGCATTTTCGTTATGTTGACTAGCTTGATGGTTAAGGAGATGAGATGCTAAAAGGGTTGAGGAAAGGTAAGAAGGTTGATAGGAGAGATGTACATGATCTCATGATATATCCACATATCTATAGTTCTCCATCGAGGAGGTCCAGAGGGAAAGGCTTTTTGTTATGAATTGCAGGTTGAGATTCCTTGAGAAGAGGAGTCTAGGGCATATACATTGGAGGATGACAGTGGGATGAAACATTAGTTGGAGAAGTAGGCTAGATGTTGAAGGTGTCAAGCACAAGTGATAGCTTCCCCTGCACATGGACAACATACCATCTGCAAGGCCTAGACGACAACACCCATCATTAAAAGGCCTAGAGATTGCATGGAAGGGAAGGGGGGAAGGATGGCCATATGTGGAGGTATTTTCTACACTAGCAGAGATGGAGATTTGTGATGTAGGTGGCCATGGATGAAGAATGATTATGAGATTCTAGGTAGGTGACAGTGATTGGAATTGGAGGAGGATAGGTTTGTAGAAGTTAGGTCAAGGAAGTAGATGATGAGGAAGGATGGAGTGCAACGATGACTAGGTTTTCCTATCATCCCGTTGGTTGTAGGGACACGCGAAGGAAATACTAAGGCAGGTCCAAAGATGTTATAGTACTAGAGGAGGCTATAGTTTGCATCTGATATCAGAGGTGTTGGCATCTGTGGTGGTTGCAACACCTGATTGCGGACGAGCTATCTTGGTGGAGATGATGTAGATCCTGGTGGTGATGGAAAACTGGATGGTGAATGAAAGGAGAAGACATCACTGTTGATAGGTGAAGAAAGGGGCCATCAATGAAATCCATTACAGTATATAAGTAGGTGCATCGTGACACTTCCTTGGTTGTATAGATTGGAAATGGAGCATGAGTGTTGGGATACAAAAGGTTTTGACCCATGTCCTAATTGGATTTGAATTTGAGTAGGAGTTGGGTTGTGTTGCCAATCCTAACAGAAGTCAATTCCAAGGAAAAAAGTTGGATCCCTATTTGATATATGGAATTGGATTAGGAATTGGACTAAAAATTAGACTAGGATTTATAGCTGCATCTGTATGGCATGGAGGCCTATAAATAGAAGCCTTGGGGAGGGCATTGAGACATCCCATGTGATACCCCTAACCTTGCTTAAAGTGTTGAACAAGCTTAATTATCATAATTGAATTCTTATAACCCTAATCGAACCTTATGATATGCTTTGAAATCATAAGACAAGATTAAGATTCAAATTTGGTCCAATTTGGACATTGTTTGAGCAAGTTATACAATTTTATGCACATTTTGGACTTTTTTGCAATTTTCCCAATTGAGAGATTTTTTGCAATTTATCACTTGCATTATGTTCCTTGGATATTCTATCATCATTCTTGAGCTTGTTGAGCAAGGGTATTTTAGGGTTTACCCCTTAATGGATGAGATACCTTTAGTAGCTATCAACTAATGAATTATTTGATTGGCTTGGAAATTCAACAAAGGTAATTTAATTAGGTCTATATGGATGGTGGGGGAGTTTCTTGTGTGTGTTCTTGTTTATTCTTAATAATTTAAGGCCATGAACACTTGGAAAGATATTAGAACTTCAACTTTTTCTTTTTCTTTATCTTAAAGTTTTATATACTTAAGCCTAAGAACCCAAACGAGCCGTTTTATATCCACCACTTCTTTTCTTCTATTAACCTCGTTCTCCCTATATTTTTTCTATGAATTTTCTATCCGAGGAAGAAGAAAGAGGGGATCTTCTTGGAAAAAGAATCTAGGGTTACAATTGACTTCCTTTTAGGGTTTGAAAATCTTCCTTCTAGTGATCTTGACCTAAAAGAGTAAGAATCCCCTTCTTTCCTCCCTTTATTTCTTTGTTATCCTTCCTCCTACCTTTCTCTAGGTCAAAACCTTGCTTTTCCATGGTAGAAATTTCTCTAAATATCTAAAACCCTACATTTCTTACTTCTTATGCTTAGGGTTTGCTCATTTGATGAAGAAAGGTGCTAGATGGATGAGTTCACAGCTTATGCTTGGATTTCCTACCCTACCTGCTCATGTTTTCTTCTATTTGGGAGTTTATCTTCTAATTAGTGGCAAGTTTTATAACTTGATCCATGTTTATTGCTTACCATAAGCTTTCTAGCTCATGTTTGTTCTTGAAAATGATGATCCATGCACTAAAAAGCTATGCTTGACTTGGATTTCAATTTTTATAATGTTCCCTATTCTGATATCAATTCTAGATGAACCTATATTCATGTGTATGTTATTTCTAAGGTATAATATGACTTGGATTAGGTTGGTTTGACAAAATATGGTGCTAAGCACCTACCGACCAATGGTCAATTTTCGGGTTTTAAGCTGATTTCTTCTACAAACTCATGACCCGATGATGGTACCATTGCAACAACCCTATGGTGTTGTCTTCATGACAACTGATGGTGGTGACTCTTTCTAGAGAACAACTCAATGACTTCATATGTGGTTTGTTTAAGATGTTTACTTATGTAGACAACCAATGGCTTTACCTTTTCAACATTTAATGGTTAGAAGTTGATGCCTCAATATTCCCATTGTTTTGGGTGAAGTGTGTAGAGTAATGTTATGATTCTGATGATTGGAATTTGATGGTTCAATGCATTAAACTTGTAGTCTTACCCTTTCCCTCATATTGTTATGATTTATAATCACCATAATGAATTAATGGGTAACCCTAATGAGGTATAGCTTTTTGTACCTAGCTTTAATATAACTAAATGATGGTAATTGGGTATGAATAGTCTGTGAATGATTAAAACAATCATGGAGTACTCTCATATTGTTGTTGAAACCCTAGTATGCTATAACCCAATGGTTACACCTTGGTTTATGTGTGGGTTCATACTTGAGAATGATATGGAATGGGATGGTGATGCTTCACCTTATGCATCAATGATCCAATGGGGATGCTATGAGTTAGGGTTTGGGTATAAGTGCTGATTAGTAACATCAATATAATTTATCTTGTTGAACCTAACTCTAATGCAAATAGATAAAGATGAGTATTCAAGTTTAACCTTATTATATGATGGCATGATGGTCAAATAACCTCCTTAATATGATCATAACCTTAATGTGTTAATTGGTGGTTAATATAGCCACATGGCTGATACTTTCTTATGCTAAACATGTGCATTATGAATATGATGAGGGTTAATCATATCTAGATTCCTTGCATGTTAATGTAATAAAGGAATATTCTTAATGTTAGTATAACCCTGCTATGATTTTTTATGAATATCTCCTAGCTCATTAATGCAACATTGTGCTGATCTGGTGTATTATATGTAAGTGATGTTGTTGAGCCTTGTTATAAGGCATGCGAAAATAATGATGATGTTGCAGGGAATAGTATGATGGTCTTAATGACCTTTGGGCATGGTTGAGCCCTGAATGAGGTGTAATCCTCTTGTGTTGATAAGGGTTGATACCCTATGATATTGTGAAAAGGATTTATATCTTTTGATAGTATGATGACTAGTATGGTCTCATGAATGGCAAGTGAATAGTACCATGTGATGATGAGATGAGAAATTATGTTCCGCACATTTTATATCTTTCAAAAGTTGTGAGATTTATATTTTTGCAAGAACTGAATTAGGGTTTGTATGTCCACTTGTTTGATGCAGCCTTAATTCACCCAATTGGCATAACTAATCAAGTGTAACTCTAATCATGTAGTGCCTTGTGCCATAGAGCCATCTTCAATGTCAAAATTTGTTGGATGGTGAAATGAGTATTCCTAAGGGAAACTCAGAGTGCATACTATTGAGTATGTGGGGGTGACAAGTTGAGGATATATCCTTGTCATCCACAATGTAGGTTGTGGAGGATGGCTATGGTCATGCCTCATACATCTGATGTGATTGAGGACAACTATAGTTGTACCTCAGATTAGAGGGTTTTGTATACCTTGGTTTGTAGTGTTGTGACCTATACCAAGGGCAAACTAGTGGTTAGCAGCTTGACTATATGTCACTGTGGTGGTAGGTTTGACTGATATGTCACTGCCTTTTTACTCGTATTGACTAAGGGGAAAGAGATATTAGGATACCAACACTCCTAGATCTTGTACGGAACCGAATATCCCTTCACAGGGGTTAGTTGGACTTTGGATGGTACGATTCAAATTCCCCATGGCATAATAAAAGATGTAAGACAACCATGTAGCATATCTATTTAGGTTTATACACAATGCTTCATATTGGATGATAACCCTTGTTTTCTTTATTTTCATTGAGATCATGTATAGTACAATAAGAGATAATAGATATGCTTATGTTGTAGTTATGATCATGTTGTAAACATGCTTATGTTGTCAAATATACTAACACTGATGGTTAAGATGATTCTGTTAGCTATGTTTAATATTTTTAGCAATGCCTATGTAATTATAAATGCTTAAACTGCTAATCAAGCCTATGTAGTTAATTGTGCTATGATGTTAGTTCTACTTATGATATAGATTTGTTCACTTTATTTGAGATGCCAATATTGATAGCCATGTTATGTTACTAGACATATTCATGATGTCAGGGATGATTATGCTACTAGGTTGCTTATACTGTTAGAAAGGAATATGATGATAGTCAGATTAATGATAATGTTTATTATTAGATGCATTTTATGATATTTGAGTAGATATCTATCTAGATAAATGGATTTATTTGTTATCTATACATGCATTGATGATCATACTTGTTGCTAGGATGATTTGCTTAATATGTTTAGTAAACTTGAACTATTCAATCTGTTAAATTGAATATTCAATACTCCAAATGCTTAGTTATCTACTATTTAAAATGTTGTAATCAATAAGTGTTGTTGGAGGTTATATCTCTTGCTGGGACATGGGTCTCACCCTTGTGGTTAGCCACATTTTTTTAGGTAATCAGAAGTGATGAAAACAAACATGTGGCAACAAAGAGGAGGTATAGTAATGAATCTTTAAGAAAGTTGATTATATGTCTAGTGTGTCCTAGAGTCATCCCTGTACTCTCAGGTCCGAGTAGGAAAAGTTTGTATATGGTGTTTCAAATGAATCAAACTTTTGTTAGCATGTTAATGTTAATTGTGTGGCATATATAAATATTGTTCTCTGGTGTATATATGTTGTAGCTAAGGTGATAGAACAATTTGTATCAAATTCTTGGCATAGTGTGGATATAAGAAAGATGTTGGGCTCTTATGTAAATATTTTTGAGCGAGTGCTGACGTTGAAATCGATTTTAATTTATCCATATTTTTGGGTATGTGCTTAATTGGTGATTGATTGTGTTTTATGTTTTGAGTAATCTCATTTAGTGTAACAGGTTCTCACATCCCACTTGTTGGTGTGTGATCCCAGTAGTTGTTGGCTACTGGTGCCTTCTGTGGTAGAAGAGCCAGAGAATAATAACAACTGGTGGTGCTCTCTTATGGTAAGAGAGGGTCAACGACTTTGCCTTGAAGTGAAGTAGTGGCTGGAAGTCAGTGGCACATTGGTGCACTGACCGTATAGCTCTCTTGTGGATAAGAGAGGTCCAATAAATTTTCCTTGAGGGAAAGTAGTGGTTCGCAGTCGGCAACGCAATGGCAGTGCATCGAAAATGGAGGCTAGTCCGAGTAGCGGAGGACACACATCAGTTGGTGGCATTTTGTTGGTGTTGTGACATAAACATTGACTATGACAATCAATCCAAGCAGAGGAAGACACTCATCAGTCGATGTCTATGACGATGACAACAATTTGTCTAGCCAGAGGACACACATCAGTCAGTGACACATAGGTGATGCAACAACCACGACGGTGGATCCAAGTAGTAGAAGATGCACATCAGTTGGTGGCACACTATTGGTGACGTGAAAACTACAACGATTTGTCCAATCAGGGGAGAATGCCTATCGAATCTGTCAGGTAGAGAGAGTTCTAGAAGCATGTCAGAGTTCTAGTTGGAGGCACCAACTAGAACGAGTATTGTTTATGGAAATGAGGTAGAGGACCTCGTCAAGAGAAGAGGCAACCTGGTCAGTGGTCGTAGCAGAAACAAGCAATCCCCTACAACGACAGTGGTGTTGTGAGGGGAAAAAGTTTAAGAGGGAGGGTTTGTAGACTTTGGGTGTAATTCTATTCTTCCTTATCTTTGTTCTCGGGTGGGGGGAGCTTCCCACATTTAGAGGTGATTAAATCTAGGCAATGTGAGTTGTAATTCTGATTACACAGTGCTTGTTGGCCGCTATTGCCCCGTGGTTTTTCTCTCCTAGTGTTGTGGAGATTTTTTCACATTAAATCTTACGCCTTTAGTCTTGCAGATCATCATCACTTTCCCGCCACAATTCCTAATAGTGAGAAGGTAGGTTTTCTCCATGGTCAGGCTAGAGGTGTGGCTTGTAACCTACACAGAAGGTGGTAGTGCCCCTTGTGGTATCATCGGCGCTTGAACCACTACAAGGGTTGGTGGCAGAAGGCACCAGGTACAGAGGGATCTGCTGGAACTATCCTTACCACTACAACATTCGACATCTGATCTTACTGCTAAGGTGGCCGATAGTAAGGTGAGAGAGAACAATCTCTGGCTAGGGTTTCCTGTGGCTTCATAAATGAAGTGGATAGGAAGGATTAGGAGGAGAAGAGGGGAAGAAGTACTAGAATAGAAGGTCGATGTTGATAGCCTACAAGCCTCACTATTGGTTCTTCAGTGTAAGGAGCACGTCGAACTCCTAAAACTGCATTCAGGGAGAAAATAATGCACAAGGCATTAGCAAAGGGTGGAAATACAACCTACTGGACATTGTCGATTCCATGATGATAAATGAGTAGGTTAATATAAAGTGGGCTAGATAATTACTTTCTTTTCTAGAGAAATTTGGAGTAAATTATGTCTAGTTGACTTGAAATTTGGAATCTAGGCCAAATCGGACATGAGGAATCCAAAATTAACATTGGTTTATCTTTTTAAGACCATTTACTAGAAGATAAAAATAGATATAAGGCATAGATTCTCCTTTTTAATTAAATTGATGAATGATTTATTTCCTTCATCAATTAGGCACTAGAAGATTTCAATGTGTCATCTTGGGCTAGATCATTTTGCTTTATATTTATCCTTATATATCTAATCCTTTCTTTATTAACTCACTCTAAGACTTCACATGAATGAATAATTGTTATGTATATTACCTGACCACCAATTACTCCTAATATGATATTATTTAAGGAGAATGGAACATGTACTAATGTTATTGGAAAGGGACCTAATAAAAGAAAGGTTTGAGTCCTAATCCACAATTAGGGTATGTTACAAGTTGTCTATCCATTTATCTAGTACTATGTTGGTTGCATAGTCACTAGCAACACACATCAATTTGAAGGGAACATTCCAATGCATTGACTGAATGATTGGGGTTGAAATGAGGGCATCTTTGAGCTTCCTAAAAGAAACTTAACATTCATCATCAAACACAAAGTCCATGTCTTGGGAAAGCAATGAACATAACAACTTGGCTATCTTGGAAAAATCTTTGATTAATCTCCTGTAGTCCAACATGACCAAGAAAACTTCATACGTCTTTGACTGTTGATGGAGTGGACATCTTTTCTATTGCTTCTATGTAACATCCTAGGATTTGAGGCCTCAGATAACATGATCTTAAATGGAATAATTGGACTACCCATATCACCAAGGTGCACCTCCTTTTCTGGGAGCCCATCACTAAAGAAGTCCATAGTTAAGCATGCTCATCTTGGAGTAGTACTAGGATGGGTGACCAGTCAAGAAGTTGACCCCGGCTTGCGCGTGAGTGAGGAAAAAGTGCGCAGTTAAGGCTAGTAGTGGTTTGTGGGGATACTCGTCATTCCTATAACTCTACTGAGCCTTGGGTAGTGGGCCCGAGCATTTACAAATGGTATCAGAGGCATAACCCCTCCAGTGGGTGGGGCCCACATTGACATGTGGCATGCCAGTCTTGAGCCGTGCAGTCCAGACAAGTTGGAAAGGGTTGTCCATGGTGATGTAGCCACCCTTGCGCTGGTATTATGTGATCGAGAGCTGGGTGTCCATGGGACATTCTGGGTTTGTATTGAAATGGGGCAATGTTATGAGGTCATATAGTTGATCCTTGACGAGGACGTCAAGAGTCTAAGTGGGGGAGATTGTAATGTCCCAGGATCTGAGGCCTCAGATAAAATGATATTAAAAGGAATAATTGGACTACCCATATCATCAAGGTGCACCTCCTCTTTTGGGAGCCCATCACTAAAGAACTCCATTGTTAAGTGTGCTCAGCTTGGAGTACTACTAGGATGGGTGACCAGTTGGGAAGTTGAGTTAAGGCTAGTGGTGGTTTGTGGGGCCAGTCGTCATTCTCAAAACTCTACTGGAGCCTTGGGTAGTGGGTCTGAGCATTTACATTCTACGTTTACCCTGTCAACTTCAATACCTTTCTAAGATATCACATGACCTAGTACTACTCTAGATCATACCACGAAATGGCACTTCTCCCAATTTATTACTAGGTTAACCTTTTTACAACACTTAAGGACTTATGATAGATTTGACAAACAATCATCAAATGAATTTCATAAACACTAAAACCATTCATGAAGATTTCCATAATAAGCTCGATGAAATCAGTGAAAATAGCTATCACGCAACACTGAAAAGTCACCATTGCATTAGAAAGACCAAAAGGCATGCATCTATAAGCGTAGGTTCCATAGGTTCATGTAAAAAGTTGTATTTTCTTTGTCAGGTGGGTAGACTGGTATCTAAAAAAATCTAGAATAGCTATCTAAATAACAAAAATATGAATAGTTGGCTAATCTTTCAAGCATCAAGTGAATAAACAACTAGGGAAAATGGTCTTTATGAGCTACCTTATTCAATTTTATATTATCAATACACATGCTCCATCATGTAGCTACACGTGTTTGTATCAGTTCCTCATTATCCCCTTTAACAACAATTGCACCACCCTTCTTGGGTACTATATGAATAGCATTCACCCAGGGGCTGTCACTTATAGGGCATATGACACATGCATCTTTTAACTTGGAAATTTCTTATTTTAGAACCTCAAGCATGTTTTGACTTAAACGCCTAGGAGATTGAACATGTGATTTGGTATCATCTTATAAATTGATTTGATGCATGAAAATGGAAGGATTGATTCCTTTCAAATCAGTGATGGAATAAATAATTACTTCTTATGAAAACAAAATTCATTAAGCACTTTGATTTCTTGTTTGTCAGTTAAATCAACATTTATGATGTCAGGAGATGAAGAATCAGGATCAAGAAAAACATACTGTAACCCAAGTGGAAAGGGTTTGAGTTCTGCCTTTTTCTCCTTAGTTGGCTTGCATGAATCATGCTGCAATGGTGCAATATCTTCATTGGTTGGTTGTGGATCATGATTAGAGGAAGCATCTAGGAATTTTGTGGTCATCACAGTGTTCAATTGATTTGATTCATAATAGCTTATAAAAAAAATCTTTATCTTTTTCCAGAAACTTGTCAACACAATCAACTAAGAAAATGTCCACAGTCTTGGTTGGGGCTTTCAATGCACCTACAATAGAAAATTCCATTGTTTCTTCTCCTACTCTAACAGAGATCCTGCCTTCTTATACATAGACTATACAATCAATTGTGCAAAGGAAGGGTCCTCTGAAAAGGATAGGGTTGGATGGAGCTTCATTCATGTCCAACACAACAAAGTCACATGGAATATAGAATTTTCCAACCTAAACAACTACATCTTCAATAATTCTTTTTGGATATTTGTTGGTGTGATCTGAAATTGAATGGCCATCATAGTCGGGTTCATGTCTCCAAGGTCAAGTTATTCCCATAGTGCTGAAGGAATAAAGCTTATGCTAGCTCTCAGGTCAACTAGACCCTTGTCAAATGTTATGTCACCAATTTTGTATGGCAATGTGTAAGCACCTTGATTATCAAGCTTCTCTAGTAGTCTATTTTGGATAATGGAACTCATCTTCTCAGATAGCATAACAATATCCACTTGATCAATTCTTCTCGTCTTAGTCAAGATGTCTTTGAGAAATTCGGTAGAAGAGGGCATCTCAGCAATAACCTCAATGAAAGGAAGATTGACATAGAGTTTGTTGAGAATGTCGATAAATTTATGGAACTTGACTTTGGCATGGTTGGTTGCACTCTTTTATGCAAGTAATTGTATATAAAAATATAGATTGAAAATACAAACATCATGGTTAATGAAGATGACTTTAAGCTCATCAAATATACAATACCTTTGTTATAACGACCTCACTTCCCACGTCCCTCAATTAAGGAAAGACGTTCAAGTTGAGAACCATTACCTATATTCTCAAGGATCCAAATTTAACAAATAATAAATAATAGATTTTTTTTCATTATTTCACATATATTGTTTACAAAATGCTTACATGAAATTTCATTACCAGAACTATACATCAAGAAGAAGTGTCTATCTAAGATCTCCTTACTTAGATTAATGGCTTCACATGGTTTTATCAATATCATCATATACCTAAAATGTCGTGAAACAAAACACGACCAGTATAACAAGTTCTACTGGTATGTGGGGGAATGAAAACTTCACAAGTAATGGTAACAACATAAGTCAACAAATTATTGTTTAATAAATCAAATTTAACATTTTCATCATGACTACCCAATCTAGGTTTCTCCACCCTCTGTCATAACCCCTCAGGGCCTCATACTGTAGTATTCACTGTCTTCTCCTATCTAGGCGGATGACTTCATCATGTATCCCCTATCTAGGTGGGTGACTTCTCATGTAACCCCTATTCAGGATGGTACCAAAATATGCCTTCCCCTATCTAGGAAGATGGTCTTTCCAAATATCTAGTGGTGGCCTAGATTCAGGCTAGTCATGTTCATATATAATGTGATATTCATAGTCACTTTAACATTTGCATGGAATGAAATAAACAAGCAGACATATTTTCAAACCATGCGAACAAATCTCCGGTAAACCATGTAGAACTATAATGATTATTCTTAGGCATGGAAACATACCTTTTCCATATAGATTATTCAATTATACTTCAAGCATATTGTCCAGTACAGCAAGTAAATCAAGCAATCATCATATAATTTGCATTACGTAAATTGTAAATTGTCACCAAACATATTAAACACATTATACCCTACTTGGTCCTAACCTAGGGTTTAGGTTTCGGATAAGGAAGTATTGACCCTATTTCCATTACATATTTAACATTAGGTGAACCCTAGTTACTATATCCATCTTATCCTCTCATTAAAATCACTTAGACCAAATATGTTCATTAACAACATAGCAAGTTAGGATCTTTAGCTCTAATTCCACACATTAAAAATTATCCACATTAGAGCCCCTAATTACCTTATCATTATTACCGTCAGTACATTTATCATTATTATGCTCAACTAGATTAGATAATAGCATAAAAGAAAGGCTTTTAATGTTTTCAACATTATAATACTCAAAACTAGGGTTTCCATGTGTAAATCACCACTTTATCGTATGCAACCATATTTTTGGAACAGAAAGCCTAATTAGATCTCAATTATATTTTCTTTGTGTTCCTCTGAATTATCCAAACATTTTGATATATAGGTTGGATATATTCAGATAAACCTGGTATTTTCTATGAATTAAGCAAGATAAGTCATTATACCTTGATCATGAGGCGACGTGGCACCTCCTTAGTGGCCTATGCCATCTTAAGTCAGCACCAAGTTGGGGACATGGTTCTGGTTCTAAACCACTTGGTTTTCTCATGGACGTGCCAATTAGTTGGTTTATTTCAATGGACCACTGGTTGTCACAAGGGTCGGCTTCCTCTCCCCTTCATCGTTCTTATATGTTGAGCCTGTCGTTGCCAACTGCCACAAACCATCGATTGTCGAATCCTTTGTTAAATGGAAATCCCACCCTTGGGTCTCCTCATGGCTCTACAGCTTTTTTTAGTCTGCTTCCTTTCCCACCATCTGTGATCCTCCTCTGTTTTCCTCACGTAGGGCACGATTCTCCCATGGCAGTCCGCTCCGACAATATTGTCCTCCTCCTCCCATTTCTACATGATCTAACAGGATCAGGTCAGTGGTGAATCTCCTCACCAAACATGCCAACCACTAGTGGTGGTTCTCCCTATTCGATAGTGAGGGAGCCAGTCCCCTCTCCGATGACTCTGCTACTCACCATCACGTCAACAAAGCCACAAGGTATCTTGACCTGAGGGTTCTCCTTGCCATGAAGATGGATGGCCTAGCACAAATTGCTTCCAGAATGTAAGACATGCTTAGCACCCTTTGGGAATCGATCGTAGATGTCAACAAGGTATAGAAAAAAGCCCAATTGTACTAGCCTATCCATGCCAATGTACAGGGACCATAGACCATCTATAGGTCATCTTGGTGATCGATGAAGGTTGTATGTCCCTCGAAGACGAGGGCCATGTGGATTCTATATATATATGGCTTGAGAGGGACCCTAATGGTTCCAAGATCAAAGAGGGAGGAAGAGAAGGTTATGTTCCCCTTTCATCTCCTTGTATACGACACTAGTCTTGTGGTAAAAGAGTTTCCCTTCTCAAATAACCACAAATGAGGCAGATAACATGATCGTTTAAGGAAGGTGTTTAATTATGAAAACAACTGAGTAATGATAACAGAGGGATAAGATATGTTATTCTTCCTAATCTATATCTTTCAACTTTAAGGATATTATTTTCCTTCTTTTTATTAATCTCTTTTCTCCCTATTGATTATTACCCATTGCTGCAACCAAAGAAACCAATAAATACTTCTTTACCTTATATTCAGCTCTTGTAATTTATTGAATAAGTTTCTTATACAAAACTTGTCTCTTAAGGAAAACAATTTCTATTACTTTATGGAGCATCCTTTTTATCCCAATTTCTAGAATCTTCTTCCTTTTCATTATTATTCAAAAGTCTTATTGAAATATCCTTGTTTGATGTGTCCAACATGGTGTTTCCAATTATGGCTAGATAATTACTCTAATAATTATTTAACACACCATATATTTTTCTTTTCAAAACTTTGTATATAAACTTATTTTTCAATTGTCCCATAATTAACAAAGTCACCATTATTTATTTTTGCACAAAAACTCTCTTTTCTAGAGTATTCCACTCCATTCCATATTTGTTTACCAATTGTCTATTTTTTTGTAATTCATTTATCATTAGCTTTTCCCTTCCTTCTTTGTTCAATATCTATTAATGGGTGAACTACACCAAAACTCATCCCTTACGGAGTATTTGTACTTTCAAACCATAATTTTCAAACAAGACACATAGAAAACCATCTTCATAATGTTTCTTTCATATTACATTATTTGTAAACAAATATATTAATAGATGGGAAAAACCAAGTTATAACATCCTTTCTCTTATAAAGGAATTTTGTCCTCAAAATTCATACCTAGTAGGTTTTAAGGTGAAAACTTAGTCTTAGCAACCCTATTTAGCTATCACTAACATCTTTTAGCGATATGAAAAAAAAAACCACACATCATTACTAAGATTCTTACACAACATCAATTCAAGACACAACCACATTCTTTGTTCTTACATAATATCATCTCTCCATGATTACATTTTCATGTGTGATTTTAATTTCACTTGATGACTACCTTTTCTCCCAAACTATTGTTCATTTATTTCCACATACGGGTGAGATGTAGGTCATGTCATTATTACTGAACTTATGTTATTCATTCTTATATGTCATCTTTTAAGCATTGCATGTGCCTACCCAATCTCTCTCCCTCATAATGGGATTAAATAAGCACTTAACTGCAGCCCATACACAAAGTTCATCTCCTTCCAAGAGTAGAGATAGTATATCCATACATTAGCTCAAAATTTCATATTTAGGTTGAATCATTATCAACATGACTCTGAATCATACCCATTTTTTAATTCACCAATATTCTTAGATTCCATGAAATCAAATATGCTTTTCACTCTTGAGTTTGTACACAACTCCTCTTAAGATTTCACTATTACATGACTTCTACATATCTTTTACATTTTACACCTTAGGTACTGTGAGCCTTAGCTACTTCCTTAATGTCTCTAGGGGTATAGGTACTTTTTGGAGTGATCTCATCCTTATGCATCTAGGGAGTGCACCTCATGTTCACCCATTGGCCACATGAACATCATGAAGGTAGCTAATCTCCTAAGACATGGGCGTTGAGCAAACATAGGTGTTACCTCCCGACCAAATGGTCTTGTGCATTCAAGGAACAATCAACTCCTAATCTCATTGGCCCATGTACCTTTAATACTCCCTACTTGACCTTACGATTGACTTCGGGCTCTATCCTTCCCAAGAGTTCATCATTAACACACTATTTTCGTATGTAATTCTTTAAACTGGATTCCTCCATCTCTTATAATGCTCATTATTCACTTTATGTCCCCTGATTGAACTCATGGAAACATTTCATGACAACATTTATTTTTCAGACTCGGTCTCATATGGTCAGCCACTTCCATAGTGAATTTTCCTCGTGTTCCTCAGAGATAGCATACTTGGGTTAAAAAATCATACTCCATATATGAACTTTCATCTTTTATATTAGGTGACATCCACAGTTACCTCAATCTTTAAATTGATTTGGTAAACTAACCTTTCTAGGGAAGGTCCTAACCTAGGGTGCCTTAATGGCTCAGGAGGAAGTTAGGCTCTCTACCCACAACTTGACCCCAAGGTCTAAGGTTTTGCCTCCCCCCATAGGTCATCTTCCCACTCTTGGGTCTGACCCACCATAGGTTGGCACACTAGCCCTAAAGGTTTCATATTTTCATCTTATTCTTTGTTTTTCTTATTATAACTTCTCAACCCTTGTTTGCTCAATATCTGGGATACCCTCTCATGGGGTTTGTCCATGCAGTGGATGTGGGCCACCTTACCCTCCAGGGGCTTGGTTCCTATGTCGACCTTCCCCTCCAAGGGCTTGGTACTATGTCGGTCTTCCCCTCCAGGGGCTTGACCTTCTACGATCTTCCCCTCCAGGGGTTTGGTACTATGTCGGTCTTCCCCTCCAGGGGCTTGATCTTAGATAGTCAAACTTCTAGAGATAGCATGAGGGGTTCGAGCAAGTTATATTTATATTTAGAATTTCGTTCTTCATGTATATAACCTTTGGTTACTGATGTTTCTCATGTATATTCTTATGCATTTGCTTTCTAAGTTTTCAACTTAATCTGTATGGGACACTCCCTCTCTAGAGAATTCATGTGGGGAACCTTCTCTCTAGGGTAAGTCCCTATAGAGGACATCATACATAAGCCCTATCCCAATTACCTATCACTATAGTATCATTCATACATATGCCTTTGCCCGAGGTGATTATCCTTTCTAGTCCAGATCACCGACCGCCATAGTGACCATACATAGGCCCTTTTGACCCGAGGTGATTAGATAGGCCCAATCATACATCCCACATGCATTGCATACATCCATCAGAGTTAGTTAAGCAAGTTATTCTCACATTATGTGTTGTTCTTACATTTCTTAAAACTTTTCTCATTAATGCCTTGTTCCATTTGCACACATGCATGGGAAACTAAGTCACTTAACTCGATTATATTCATATTCTTTCACAAGAGTTCTTCATGCATGGGTTACCAGAAACCTTTATATTATCTCTTTCCTCTTACCGTAATTGGGTTCATATGGGTAGGGTACTATATCACCACACCATTCACATTTCTCATGATTAGGGTTTTAGGGTTAGGGTTAGGGAGACTACACCCTATCTCTTAGAGTTTCTATGTCCCTTTACCCACTGAATTTTCCTAACCAACCCTAGTTCCATCTATTACTCACATAAAGAAAGCCCGTAAAACAATTTTCTTCTCTTTACCTTATTATTATTTTTGCATGTACATGTGCATTATTATTCCATATTACACATACATTATTATTTCCACATTATATGTACATTAATTGGTGGAGGATCCCTTAATCCTACTTCTTCTCAAAAACCCTAACTTTAGATGAGGATAGAAGTTCCTTTTAGGGCTCATTAAGGAAGAGGATGAGAAGTGGATGAAAGAGATGAGAAGAAAACCTAAAGGTATTTTACTTCGAGCAAAGACTTCTGACTTTGTCCAGGAAGGATGCACAGGTCCATGAGTCCTTGTAAGATGACTAGCGATGCCGAGGAAAATTTTGCCAACCCCCGATCGTGGTCCCTTCTAGACACCTCGGTCTTTAAAAAATGCCCTAATATTTCCCTCATATTTCTACAGATTGCTTGAAATTATAAACTATTAAATATTATTTGAAAAAATCCGGGGCTCTAATACCAAATGTAATGACCTCACTTTCTATATCCCCCAATTAAGGAAAAACCTTCAAGTTGAGATCCATTACCTATATTCCCAAGGATCTAGATTTAGAAAATAATAAATAATAGAAAAAAATCATTAATTCACAATAACTGTTTACAAAATGCTTACATGATATTTCATTAGCAGAACTGTACATCGAGAAGGTGTCTGTCTAAATCCTCCTTACTTGGATTAATGTCTAAACATGGTTCATCTTTATTTTCATGTCCCCTATCATGTATATCATCATATACCTAAAATGCCGTGAAACAAAACACGCTCAGTACAACAAGTTATACTGGTATGTGGGGAACCAAAACTTCACAAGTAATAGTAATAACATAACTCAAACAATTATTGTTTAAAAAATCAAATTTAACATTTTCATCATGACTACCCAATCTAGGTTTCTCCACTCTCTGTCATAACCCCTCAGGGTCTCATACTACGGTATTCACTATCTTCCCCTATCCTGGTGGATGACTTCATCATGTCTCCCCCTACCTAGGCGGGTGACTTATCATGTACCCCCTACTCAGGACGATACCAAAATATGCCTTCCCCTATCCAGGCATATGACCATTCCATAGATCCAGAGGTGGCCTAGATTTGGGCTAGTCATGTTCATATATAATGTGATAATCATAGTCACTTTAACATTTGCATGGAATGAAATAAACAAGCAAACATATATTTTCAAACCATGTGAACAAATCTCCAGTAAACCACATGAAACTAAAACCATTATTCTTAGGCATAGCAACATACCTTTACCATGCAGATTATTCAATTATACTTCAGACATATTACCTAATCAAGGAAGTAAAACAACCAATCATCATATAATCTACATTACATAAATTCTAAAGTGTCACCAAACATATTAAATACATTATACACTAGTAGGTCCTAATCTAGGGTTTAGGTTTTAGATAAGGAATAAGGGTATTAACCCTATTTCCATCGCATATTTAAAATTAGGTGAACCCTAGTTACTATATCCATCTTATATATCCTTTCATTAAAATCACTTAGATCAAATATGTTCATTAACAACATAGCAAGTTGGGATCTTTAGCCCTAATTCCACACATTATAGATTATCCACATTAGAGACCGTAATTAACTTATCATTATTACCATCATTACATTTATTATCATTATGCTCAAATAGATCAGATAATAGTATAAAAGAAAAGCTTTTAATGTTTTCAACATAATAATATTCCAAACTAGGGTTTCCATGTGCTAATCACTACTTTATCATATGTTACCCTATTTTTGGAAAAAAAAGCCTAATTAGATCTCAATTCTATTTTCTTTGTGTTCCTCTCATTTTTCCAATCATTTTGATTTATGGGTTGGCTATATTTGGATAAACTTAGTATTTTCTATGAATTAAGCAAGATAAGTCATTATACCTTGATCATGAGGCGGCATGGCGCCTTCTTATTGGCTAGTGCCATCTTAAGTCAGCACCAAGCTGGGGACACGGTTTAGGTTCTAAACCGCTTGGTTTTCTCATGGACCGGCCAATTAGTTGGTTTATTTCAATAAACAGCTAGCTCCCGCAAAGGCCGACCTCCTCTCCCCTTCATGCATTCTTTCATGTTGAGCCTATCATTGTCAACCACTGCAAAGCCTCAATCATCGAATCCTCTATTAAATGAAAAGCCCACCCCATGGTTCTCGTCCTCATTGCTCTTCCGCCTATTTCGGTCTGGTTCCTTTTCCACCATTTGTGATCCTCCTCCGCTTTCCTCGCATAGGGCACGATTCTCCCCTGGCTGTCTGCTCTGACACTACTATCCTCCTCCTCGTGTCTCTGCATGACCAGACAAGATTTGGTCAGCACTAATGCTCCTTGTTGGACACACCATCCACTGGTGGCAGTTCTCCCTAGTGGAAGGTGAGGTAACCAATCCCCTCTCCGATGACTCTTCTACTCGCCATCATGTTAACAGAGACACAAGGTATCTCGACCTGAGAGTTCTCCTTGCCATAAATATGGAAGGTCTAGCACAAACTGCTCCCATAATGTCAAACATGCTTAGCACCCTTTGGGCATCGATCGTAGATGTCGGCAAGGTATAGAAGAAAGCCCTGTTGTACTGGCCTATCAATGTTAATGTATAGGGACCATGGACCATCTATAGGTCATCATGGTGATCGATGAAGGTTGTATGTCCCCCGGAGACAAGGAGCAAGTAGATTCTATATATATGGATTGAGAGGGAACCCTAATGGTTCTAAGATCAAAGATGGAGGAAGAGAAGGTTCTGGTCCCCTTTCATATCCATGTATACGACGCTGGTCTCTTAGAAAAAGAGTTGCCATTCTCAAATAACCATGACTGAGGGAGACAACTTGATCTTATAACAAAGGCGTTTAATTATGAAAACCACTGAGTAATAATAAGACATGGATAATATATATTTTTCTTCCTAATATATATATTTCAACTTTAAAGATATCATTTTCCTTCTTTTTATTAATCTCTTTTCTCCCTACTGATTATTACCCATTGTTGTAGCCAAAGAAACCAGTAAATACATTCTTTACCAAATATTTAGCTCTTGGAATTTGTTGAATAAGTTTCTTATTAAAACTTGTCTCTTAAGGAAAAAATTTCTATTACTTTATGGATCATCCTTTTCATCCCAATTTCTAGAATCTTCTTCCTTTTCATTATTATTCAAAAGTCATATTGAAATATCCTTATTTAATGTGTCCAACATGGTGTTTCCAATTATGGATGGATAATTACTCTAATAATTATTTAACACACCATATATAGTTCTTTTCGAAACTTTGTATATCAACTTACATTTCAATTGTCCCATTATTAACAAAGTCACCATTCTTTATTTTTGCACAAAAACTATCATTTCTAGAGTATTGCACTCCATTCCATATTTGTTTTCCAATTGTCCATTATTTTTTATAATTCATTTATCATTAGCTTTTCCCTTCCTTCTTTTTCAATATCTATTAATGGGTGAACTACACCAAAACTCATCCCTTATGGAGTATTTATACTTTCAAACCATGATTTTCAGACAAGGCACAAAGAAAACCATCTTCATAATGTGCCTTTCATATTGCATTATATGTAAACAAATGTATTAAAACATGGGAAAAACTAGGTTATAACATTTATTTCTTCCTTGCTCAAACATTTGAATATATGTTGCCATTGTTCTTGTCTACAAATTAATTTAGGTGAAAATTGAAGCTCTTCTAGAGACATAATTTCTTCCACTTCTTCAAATTGTGGCAATATGTAACACTAGTTTGTACCTTTATTTCACATCATTTCATCACACAATACATGTTTGAAGTTAACTTATTAAATTCACATATCTTTAATAAAAAGAGTTTATATTGTAAGAATGATTAGTTGGATGGCAATATACAAATGATATATATAAATTTAAGTGATAATAATGAAGGCACAAATAGTACCCGAACCTTCATTTAAATACCAAGAATTTTTTTCTTGCAAATCAGTACATGTAAGGTGCAGTGGAAAACTATCTGTATCTGAAAACTTAAATACTAGAAATCTTCTTAGAGTACCACCATCATCACCCACATGCACATTTTTTTAAGTTCCCAACAAACATCATTCCTTTTCCTATTGGAGGTTTAATGGATTCATTTCCAATCCACCCACAACGTCTCTTTTCTTTATCTACATGGGAACCAATATTTTTTGAAAATGAGGATTTTAACACTACTACTTTATGATAAGAAAAAGAAAGAATTTTTAAAGACATATACATGTAATGCTAGTCTCCATATTGCCAAACATTTTGGGTCCACAAATATGCTTCCTCATACAATATGATTGGTTAATTGTAGATTTCATGTCTTTTGCATTTTCTTGTTGTTATCAAACATTTTTCAATTCCAACACAAAGTCTTTCACTTTCTGTCATGAAAACACTTATGTATCAACAAAAGTATGTGTAAAAATCTAGCAGCAATAGATTTATATGCTAAAGAACACAACACTAAATAGGTACATGTTTTTCTTTGGTTCATATAATATTTAAATTTTTATAAAGAAAAATGAAGTATTTTGAAACACACAATTATCTTGCAAAACATGTTGAATTTTAATTTTACAGTTATTGAAAAGTAGAAATGTACAAGAATAACATGTTGTTACCATCTTCTTTGAGCACATGAAATTTTTTCTCAAAATGCCTTGTTTCACAAGCACACATGCATGGGAGACTGAGTCACTTAACTCAATTATATTTATATTCTATCACATGCATTCTTCATGCATGGGTTACTAGAAACATTTATATTCTCTCTTTCTTCTTACCCTAATGGGGTTCATATGGGTAGGGTACTATATCACCACACCATTCACATTTCTCATGATTGGGGTTTTAGGGTTAGGGTTAGGGATACTACACCCAATCTATTAGAGTTTCTATGTCCCTTTAGCCTCATGCTTTTCCTAACCAACCCTAGTTTCATCTGTAACTCACATAAGGAAAACCCATAAAACAATTTTCTTCCTTTACTTTATATTATTTCCACACGTACATGTGCATTATTATTCCATATTACATGCACATTATTATTTCCAAATTATATGTACATTAATTGGGGGAGGATCCCTTAATCCTACTTCTTCTTAAAAACCCTAACTTTAGATGAGGATATAAGTTCCTTTTAGGGCTCATTAAGTAAGAGGATGAGAAGTGGACGAAAGAGATGAGAAGAAAACCTAAACGTATTTTACTTCGGTCAGGAAGGATGCACATGTCCATGAGTCCTCATAAGTTGACTAGAGATGTGAAGGAAATTTTTTCCAAACCCCGTTGTGGTCCCTTCTAGACACCTCAGTCTTTAGAAAATGCCCGAATATTTCCCTCATATTTCGATAGATTACTTGAAATTATAAACCATTAAATATCATTTGAAAAAATCTGGGGATCTGATACCAAATGTAACAAACTCACTTTCCACGTCCCCAATTAAGAAAAGACCTTCTAGTTGCGATTCATTACCTATATTCCCAATGATCTAGATTTAGCAAATGATAAATAATAGAAAACAAATTCAATAATTCACAACAATTGTTTACAAAATGCTTACATGATATTTCATTACCAGAATTGTACATCGAGAAGATGTTTCTACCTAAATCCTCCTTGGTTTAATATCTTCACATGGTTTCATCTTTATCTTCATGTCCCCTATCATGTACATCATCATATACCTAAAATGTCGTGAGACAAAACACACTCAATACAACAAGTTCTACTGGTATGTGGGGAACCAAAACTTCACAAGTAATGGTAATAACATAACTCAAACAATTATTGTTTAACAAATCAAATTTAACATTTTCATCATGACTACCCAATCTAGGTTTCTCCACTCTCTGTCATAACCCCTCAGGGTCTCATACTACAATATTCACTGTCTTTCCCTTTCTTGGCGGATGACTTCATCATGTCTCCTCCTATCTAGGCGGTTGACTTCTCATGTACCCCCTATTCAGGCTGGTACCGAAATATGTCTTCCCCTATCCAGGCAAATGACCTTTCCATAGATCCAGAGGTGGCCTAGATTCAGGATAGTTGTGTTCATATATAATGTGATAATCATAGTCACTTTTAAATTTGCATGGAATGAAATAAACAAGTAGACATATATTTTCAAACCATGTGAACAAATCTTCGTTAAAGAACATGAAACTACAACGATTATTCTTAGGCATAGACACATACCTTTGCCATGCACATTATTCAATTATACTTCAAACATATTGTCTGATCAAGCAAGTAAATTAAGAAATCATCATATAATCTGCATTATGTAAATCCTAAAGTGTCACCAAACATATTAAATACATTATACCCTACTCGCTCCTAATCTAGGGTTTAGGTTTTAGATAAGGAATAAGGGTATTAACCCTATTTCCATCACATATTTAACATTAGGTGAACCCTAGTTACTATATCCATCTTATATATCCTTTCATTAAAATCACTTAGATCAAATATGTTCATTAACAACATAGCAAGTTGGGATCTTTAGCCCTAATTCCACACATTATAGATTATCCACATTAGAGACCGTAATTAACTTATCATTATTACCATCATTACATTTATTATCATTATGCTCAAATAGATCAGATAATAGTATAAAAGAAAAGCTTTTAATGTTTTCAACATAATAATATTCCAAACTAGGGTTTCCATGTGCTAATCACTACTTTATCATATGTTACCCTATTTTTGGAAAAAAGGCCTAATTAGATCTCAATTCTATTTTCTTTGTGTTCCTCTCATATTTCCAATCATTTTGATTTATAGGTTGGCTATATTTGGATAAACTTAGTATTTTCTATGAATTAAGCAAGATAAGTCATTATACCTTGATCATGAGGTGGCATGGCGCCTCCTTATTGGCCAGTGCCATCTTAAGTCAGGGCCAAGCTGGAGACACAGTTCAAGTTCTAAACTACTTGGTTTTCTCATAGACTGACTAATTAGTTGGTTTATTTTGATGAACCACTAGCTATCCCAAGGGTCAACCTCCTCTCCCCTTCATGCATTCTTGCATGCTGAGCTTGTCGTTGCCAACCACTACAAACCCTCAGTCATCGACTCCTCTATTAAATGTAAAGCCCACCCCTTGGGTCTCCTCCTCATGGCTCAGCCTCGTATTTCGGTATGGTTCCTTTCCCACCATATGTGATCCTCCTCCACTTTCCTCGCACAGGGCACAATTCTCCCATGGCAGTCTGCTTGAATATTGTTGTCCTCCTCCTCCCATATCTGCATGACCACACAGGATAAGGTCAACAATGAAGCTCCTCGTTGGACACACCATCCACTAGTGGTAGTTCCCCCTAGTCGAAGATGAGGGAACCAATTCCCTCTCCGGTTACTCTGCTACTCACCATCACGTCAACAGAGCCATAAGGTATCTCAACCCAAGGGTTTTCCTTGCCATAAAGATGGATGGTCTAGCGCATACTGCTCCCAGAATGTCAGACATGCTTATCACCCTTTAGGCATCTATCGTAGATGTCGACAAGGTACATAAGAAAGCCTCGTTGTACTGGCCTATCAATGCTAATGTATAGGGACCATGGACCATCTATATCTCATCTTGGTGATCGATGAAGGTTGTATGTCCTCCGGAGACAAGGACCATGAATATTCTCTCTCTCTCTCTCTCTCTCTGTCTCTCTCTCTCTCTCTATATATATATATATATACAGATTGAGAGGGAACCGTAATGGTTCCAAGATCAAAGAGGGAGGAAGAGAAGGTTCTAGTCCTCTTTCATCTCCTTGTATATGACACTGGTCTCGTGGGAAAAGAGTTTCCCTTCTCAAATAACCATGGCTGAGGGAGATGACATTATCTTGTAAGGAAGGTGTTTAATTATGAAAACCACTGAGTAATAATAAGAGAGGAATAAGGTATGTTATTCTTCCTAATCTATATCTTTCAACTTTAAGGATATTATTTTCCTTCTTTTTATCAATCTCTTTTCTCCCTATTGAATATTACCCATTGTTGCAACCAAAGAAACCAATAAATACATTCTTTACCTTATATTTATCTCTTGGAATTTATTGAATACTTTTCATATAAAAAACTTGTCTCTTAAGGAAAACAATTGCTAATACTTTATGGAGCATCTTTTTCATCCCAATTTCTAGAATCTTCTTCCTTTTCACTATTATTCAAAAGTCATATTGAAATATCCTTCTTTAATGTGTCCAACATGGTGTTGCCAATTATGGCTAGATAATTACTCTAATAATTATTTAACACACTATATATTTTTCTTTTCGAAACTTTGTATATCAGCTTACATTTCAATTGTCCCATAATTAACAAAGTCACCATTCTTTATTTTTACACAAAAACTCTCTTTTCTAGAGTATTCCACTCCATTCCATATTTGTTTACCAATTGTCCATTATTTTTTTGTAATTCGTTTATCATTAGTGTTTCCCTTCGTTCTTTTTCAATATCTATTAATGGGTGAACTACATCAAAAGTCATTCCTTATGGAGTATTTATACTTTCAAACCATGATTTTTAGACAAGACACATAGGAAACCATCTTCATAATGTGTCTTTCATATTGCATTATTTATAAACAAATATATTAAAACATGGGAAAAATCTGGTTATAATATTTGTTTCCTCCTTACCCAAACATTTGAGTACATCTTGCCATTGTTCTTGTCTACATATTAATTTATGTGAAAATCAAACCTCTTTTGGTGAAAAAATTTCTCTCGACTTCTTGGAATTGTGGCAATATGTGACACGAGTTTGTACCTTTATTTCACATCATTTCATAACACAATACATGTTTGAAGTTAACTTATTAAATTCACATATCTTTAATAAAAAGAGTTTATGTTGTAAGAATTATTAGTTGGATGGTAATATACAAATGATACATATAAATTTATGTTATAATAATGAAGGCACAAATTGTACCTGAACCTTCATTTAAATACCAAGAATTTTTTTCTTGCAAATCAGTACATGTAAGGTGCAGTGGAAAACTATTTGTATCTGAATACTTAAATCCTAAAAATCTTCTTAGAGTACCACCTTCATCACCCACATGTATATTTTTTAAGTGCCAAACAAACATCATTCTTTTTCCTATTGGAGGTTTAATGGATTCATAGCCAATCCACCCACAACCTCTCTTTTCTTTATCTACATGGGAACCAATATTTTTTGAAAATGAGGATTTTAACACTACTACTTTGTCATGAGACAAAAGAAAGAATTTTTAAAGACATATACATGTAATTCTAGTCTCCATATTGCCAAACATTTTGGCTCCACAAATATGCTTCCTCATACAATATTATTGGTTAATTGTAGATTTCATGTCTTTTGCATTTTCTTGTTGTTGTCAAACAACTTTCAATTCCAACACCAAGTCTTTCACTTTCTATCATGAAAACACTTCTATATCAACACAAGTTTGTGTACAAATCTAGTAGCAATAGATTTATGTGCTAAAGAACACAAAAATAGGTAGGTACATGTTTTTCTTTTTTTTGGTCAGTCAAAAAAGTGTGTTACTATAATCCAAAACTTTGGGCAGAGAGTACCCCCTTACATGAATAGGAGCTAAAGAGATCGACCAAGGATCATATACCCCACACAGGGGGTATTACACTAGACCTAAAGATAATAGGAACTGAGAAGAACATCAATCTAACAAGACTAAAACCAGACATTCCTACCAGGAGAATGATTAATTACAACCTGCAGATATATGTATTAAGCCCACCCACAAATAGTAACTACATATTGCAACATAGTATCCACCAGGAAACCCTGCCTGGAATAACACCACTACATTTAGATCTTCTCATATCGCTAGACCCATCACGATCTATCAACAAAGAACTGCAAGGCTAAGATGTTCGAAACAACCTATCATTCTTGGCACGGTGCCAGCTGTCTAATGGAAGCACCCACAATGTGTGGTCCTATGCCAACATTTTGGGGTTCAACTAGCATCCGAACCAGGCACCAATCTGTTGATGTCCTGCAATAGGAACAACAACCGACTCATTATGAATAGGCTATTCATACAAAACCCTAGGGGTGTTCCTACACACAACAAAGAAGGGGGGATCAGGAAGCGACCCTAGCAGCACCTTGTTGTAGCTTTGATCAGGAGCAAACTCGGAGTAGCATATGGTTGAACACCTTGAGAGTGCTCACCCTCACAGCAATAGAAACTAGCCACGCCTGAAGAGTGCAGCTCCTGGGATCAACTGGCACCAGCCGTAGAGAACCACTGTGCTAGTGAACTAGCGGAGCCTCCCGCAGGCCTAGATTTTTCTGTCGTGGACGCCGGTGAGTAGCAGAAACCTACCGCCAATAGCATGAACAAGAAACTTGTAAGAGACACACCCATACAAGGACTTGAAGCCCCTGTTTGCACTGGGTCATATCAACAGGCACCTAGCAGGCATGCACCACCACAACATCAGCTTGCTGTGTTATGAGGCTGATCCTCCATGTTGTGGCCATAGGCCATCCACCGGCAGAGCAAGAACAAACATATGCGAGAGCAAGGGCCCGATCACCTCCGCTCACTGGATGGGTGTAGCACGCCACCAAATGCCGATAGACGAAGAGGGAAACTCCACCCATCGACAGAGGCCACCCACCAGCAAAACATGTTTTGAGAAAAAAATCATGTTTTTCTTTGGTTCATATAATATTTAAATTTTTATAAAGAAAAATGAAGTATTTTGAAACACACAATTATCTTGCAAAACATGTTGAATTTTAATTTTATAGTTATTGAAAAGTAGAAATGTACAAGAATAACATGTTGTTACCATCTTCTTTGAGAACATGATTTTTTTCTTCTCAAAATGCTTTGTTTCACAAGCACACATGCATGGGAGACTGAGTCACTTAACTCAATTATATTTATATTCTTTCACATGCATTCTTCATGCATGGGTTACCAGAAATATTTATATTCTCTCTTTCCTCTTACCCTAATGGGGTTCATATGGGTAGGGTACTATATCACCACACCATTCACATTTCTCATGATTGGGGTTTTAGGGTTAGGGTTAGGGATACTACACTCAATATATTAGACTTTCTATGTCCCTTTACCCGCTGGCTTTTCCTTACCGACCCTAGTTTCATCTGTTACTCACACTAGGAAAACCCATAAAACAATTTTCTTCTCTTTACTTTATTATTATTTCCACATGTACATGTGCATTATTATTCCATATTACATGTACAATATTATTTCCACATTATAAGTACATTAATTGGGGGGGGGGTCCCTTAATCCTACTTCTTCTTAAAAACCCGAACTTTAGATGAGGATAGAAGTTCCTTTTAGGGCTCATTAAGGAAGAGGATGAGAAGTGGATGAAAGAGATGAGGAGAAAACCTAAAGGTATTTTACTTCGGGCAAAGACTTTTGACTTTGTCCAGGAAGGATGCACATGTCCATGAGTCCTCGTAAGTCGACTAGAGATGCAGAGGAAATTTTTTATAGCCCCCATTGTGGTCCCTTCTAGACACCTCAGTCTTTAGAAAATGCCTGAATATTTCCCTCATATTTTGACAGATTACTTGAAATTATAAACTATTAAATATCATTTGAAAAAATCTAAGGCTTTGATACCAAATGTAACAAACTCACTTTCCACGTCCCCAATTAAGGAAAGACCTTTTAGTTGTGATCCATTACCTACATTCCCAAGGATCTATATTTAGAAAATAATAAATAATAGAAAAAAATTCAATAATTCACAATAATTGTTTACAAAATGCTTACATGATATTTCATTGCCAAAATTGTACATCGAGAAGAAGTGTCTACCAAAATACTCCTTACTTGGATTAATATCTTCACATGGTTTCATATTTATGTTCATGTCCCCTATCATGTACATCATCATATATCTAAAATGCCGTAAGACAAAACATGCTCAGTACAACAAGTTATATTGGTATGTGGGGAACCAAAACTTCACAAGTAATGGTAATAACATAACTCAAACAATTAATGTTCAACAAATCAAATTTAACATTTCCATCTTGACTACCCAATCTAGGTTTCTCCACCCTCTGTCATAACCCCTCAGGGTCACATACTACAGTATTCACTGTCTTTCCCTATCTTAGCGGATGACTTCATCATGTCTCCTCCTATCCAGGCAGGTGACTTCTCATGTACCCCCTATTCAGGATGGTACCAAAATATGTCTTCCCCTATTCAGGAAGATGACCTTATCATAGATCTAGATGTGGCCTAGATTCAAGCTAGTTATGTTCTTATATAATGTGATAATAATAGTCACTTTAAAATTTGCATGGAATGAAATACACAAGTAGACATATATTTTCAAACCATGCGAACAATTCTCCGTTAAATCACATGAAACTACAAAGCTTTTTCTTAGGCACAACCACATACCTTTGACATGCACATTATTCAATTATACTTCAAACATATTGTGCAGTCAAGCAAGTAAATTAAGCAATCATCATATAATCTGCATTATGTAAATTCTAAAGTGTCACCAAACATATTAAATACATTATACCATACTTGGTCCTAATCTAGGGTTTAGGTTTTGGATAAGGAATAAGGGTATTAACCCTATTTACATAACATATATATCATTAGGTGAACCCTAGTTACTATATCCATCTTATCCTTTCATTAAAATCACTTAGATCAAATATGTTCATTAACAACATAGCAAGATAATTAGATCTCAATTCTATGTTACACTATTTTTGGAACAAAAAGGCTAATTAGATCTCAATTCTATTTTCTTTGTGTTCCTCTCATTTTTCCAATCATTTTGATATATAGGTTGGCTATATTTGGATACACTTAGTATTTTTCTATGAATTAAGCAAGATAAGTCATTATACCTTGATCATGAGGCGGCATGGCACCTCCTTATTGGCCAATGCCATCTTAAGTCAACACCAAGCTTGGGAGATAGTTCTAAACCGATTGGTTTTCTCATGGACCGACCAATTAGTTGTTTTATTTCGATGAAGCACTAGTTGTCATAAGGGTTGACCTCCTCTCCCCTTCATACATTCTTGCATGCTGAGCCTGCCATTGCCAACCGCCGCAAACCCTCGATCATCGACTCCTCTATTAAATGGAAAGCCCACCACTTGGGTCTCCTCCTTATGGCTCAACCTCCTATTTCGGTCTGGTTCCTTTCCCACCATTTGTGATACTCCTCCGCTTTCCTCGCACAGGGCATGATTCTCCCCTGGCAGTCTACTCAGACATTGTTGTCCTCCTCCTCCCATCTCTGCATGACCAGACAAGATAAGGTTAGCACTAAAGCTCCTCATGGGACACACCATCCACTAGTGGCAGTTCTGCCTAGTCGAAGATGAGGGAACCAATCCCCTCACTGGTGACTCTGCTATTCACCATCACATCAACGGAGCCACATGGTATCTCAACCTGATGGTTCTCCTTGCCATAAAGATGGATGGTCTAGCGCATACTACTCCCAGAATGTCAGACATGCTTAGCACCATTTGGGCATTGATCGTAGATGTCGACAAGGTACATAAGAAAGCCTCATTGTTCTGGCCTATCCATGCTAATGTACAGGGACCATGGATCATCTATAGGTCATCTTGGTGATCGATGAAGGTTGTATGTCCCTTGGAGACAAGGACCATGAAGATTCTATATATATATATATATATATATATATATATATATGGATTGATAGGGAACCCTAATGGTTCCAAGATCGAAGAGGGAGGAAGAGAAGGTTCTAGTCCCCTTTCATCTCCTTGTATACGACATTGGTCTCGTTGGAAAAGAGTTTCCCTTCTCAAATAACCACGACTAAGGGAGATAACATGATCTTGTAAGGAAGATGTTTAATTATGAAAACCACCGAGTAATAATAAGGGAGGAATAAGGTATGTTTTTCTTCCTAATCTATATATTTCAACTTTAAGGATATTATTTTCCTTATTTTTATCAATCTGTTTTCTCCCTATTGAATATTACCCATTGTTGCAACCAAAGAAACAAATAAATACATTCTTTACCTTATATTTGGCTCTTGGAATTTATTGAATAAGTTTCATATAAAAATCTTGTCTCTTAAGGAAAACAATTGCTAATACTTTATGGAGCTTCCTTTTCATCCCAATTTCTAGAATCTTCTTCCTTTTCATTATTATTCAAAAGTCATATTGAAATATCCTTCTTTAATGTGTCCAACATGGTGTTGCCAATTATGGCTAGATAATTACTCTAATAATTATTTAACACACTATATATTTTTCTTTTCAACACTTTGTATATCAACTTACATTTCAATTGTCCCATAATTAACAAAGTCACCATTCTTTATTATTGCACAAAAACTCTCTTTTGTAGAGTATTCCACTCCATTCCATATTTGTTTACCAATTGTCCATTATTTTTTTGTAATTCATTTATCATTAGCTTTTCCCTTCCTTCTTTTTCAATATCTATTAATGGGTGAACTACACCAAAACTCATCCCTTATGGAGTATTTATACTTTCAAACCATGATTTTTAGACAAGACACATAGAAAACCATCTTCATAATGTGTCTTTCATATAGCATTATTTGTAAACAAATATATTAAAACATGGGAAAAACATGGCTATAACATTTGTTTCCTCCTTACCCAAACATTTGAGTACATGTTGCCATTGTTCTAGTCTACAAATTAATTTTGGTGAAAATCAAAGCTCTTCTGGTGAAAAAATTTCTCTCCACTTCTTCAAATTGTTGCAATATGTGACACTAGTTTGTACCTTTATTTCACATCATTTTGTAACACAATACATGTTTGAAGTTAACTTATTAAATTCACATATCTTTATTAAAAAGAGTTTATGTTGTAAGAATGATTAGTTGGATGGGAATATACAAATGATATATATAAATTTAAGTGATAATAATGAAGGCACAAATACTACCTGAACCTTCATTGAAATACCAAGAACAAGGTGCAGTGGAAAACTATCTATATATGAAGACTTAAATCCTAGAAATCTTCTTAGAGTACCACCTTCATCACCCACATGCACATTTTTTAAGTGCCCAACAAACATCATTATTTGTCCTACTAGAGGTTTAATGGATTCATAGCCTATCCACCCACAACCTCTTTTTTCTTTATCTACATGGGATCCATTATTTTGTGAAAATGAGGAGTTTAACACTACTACTTTGTCATAAGAAAAAGAAAGAATAATTAAAGCCATTTACATGTAATTCTAGTCTCCATATTGCCAAACATTTTGGCTCCACAAATATGCTTCCTCATATAGTATGATTGGTTAATTGTTGACGTCATGTTTTCTGCATTTTCGTGTTGTTGTCAAATGTCTTTCAATTCCAACACCAAGTCTTTCACTTTCTGTCATGAAAACACTTATGTATCAACACAAGTATGTGTACAAATCTAGTAGCAATAGATTTAGATGCTAAAGAACACAACACTAAGTAGGTACATGTCTTTCTTTGGTTCGTATATTATTTAAATTTTAAAAAGAAAAATGAAGTATTTTGAAACACATAATTATCTTGCAAAACATGTTGAATTTTAATTTTATAGTTATTCAAAAGTAGAAATGTACAACAATAACATGTTGTTACCATCTTCTTTGAGCACATGAATTATTTCTCAAAATGGATCCTTAGCCAACTTGAGATCATAATGAAACTCTCAGTTGACCTACTTAAAGGATTCAATGGTTTTTTTTTTTTGAATTTGATCGTATGAAAAAAGATGTAGCTACCATTCTCTCCAGAAAATTCTATTCAATCTTGGTGTTTTCTTACTTCACCTGTGACATGAAAATGAATATCATACATAATGTCATATCTAATAGAATTTGACATATCATCATCGTAAGCTACTTACAGTTATGGAGATAAATAATTGGTCATGTAACCCGAGTGAAGCACTTTTAGAATGTGTGAAGTCACGAGAGAGATGGGTGACTCGATGATCTTGAATGACACTAGTTTACATTTGATTTTCTTAATGAATAACTTTATTTAAGTACTTCAACTTTTTCTTTGGAGGCATGATTTTTTATCAACACTATTATATACATATAAAATGTAATAAGGTATGAAAATTATTATAAGGAAATAATATGAAATTTGGATTATGAAAATAATCTAAAGTAGAATATTATTTTCAATTATTATGGTACCTTGGGATACTTATATGTTCTTGGATCCATAGTTAATAATGTACGATCAACATGTATAGGGATGCCTATACCTGAGTGAACCAACATGTTTTCATTGTCATTTTCCAACCCACCATCTCTCTGATTAATTCCCTCAATAATTTATTCTATATCACCTTCATCACTATGTAAAGTCCCTATAGGTAAATCAAAGGTGTCCCTTTCTCTCCAATGACAAACAATGCTCCTAATATTTTCTTATATATCAACTGAGTAGAATACATGAATATCTTGGTCATGATAAATACATAGCTCATCATCAAGACTTATTTTGCAAGCGTTGTGACATACCTCATTTTCCAAGTATGTACCAGGGTGTGACATAATTTATGACCTTTATTAAGATCCAAGTGATTAATGTGTTACATTATGTCTCATGTGAGTGTAATACGTTATTTAATGAATTTTTAGTTAAAGATAATGATGAGGTGAGATTTATGACCAATTTTGGAAAGAAAATGATGTTCCTACAATTTGTTACAAATTATGAAAGTTTAAATCTAAATAAATTGCTTATGAATTTGAATTATGAAAATTTGAAATTTGAGCCCACAATAACGGCCTTCATGGTAAGTGAGAGTTATGGTTAAAATTTAAAAAAGATGTTTGACCTTAGTTGACCCCTCAAATGATTTTTGGGGGTTTCCATATAGTAGGGACTCAAATAACCTTGGTTTTCAATTTCTATAAGGTCAATTTCATATGGTTGAGCTATATTAAATTCTCAGGTAGACATTTTTATTTGGGCTCCAATTTTCTCACCTAAAGTCCCAGTTTATTGGGATTGTAATGTGTTTCATTTAATGTTTCCTATACATGGGATCATCCTGGACCATTGGATGGCGATCTAAGGGGGGAGCCCTCATCGCCTAGCTCTCGTGTCTCGCTGGACTTTGAAGGAGTTTGCAGACTCTAATTTTTGTTAGACTTTCTCATTTTAGAGCCAACTTCCATGGAAGATAAGAGTCTAAATGAAATCAAAAGATGATCTTGTTATATAAAGACCCCAATTTTGAACCCTAACATGCCATTTTTAGAAAATCCCCAACTCGTCTCTTTCCCTCTCGGCAGCGTATGTTGCAGACAGGATTTTTGGGAACCCACAACAGAAGAGGATGATGCATGAAGATTCTTCAAACCTAAAGTGATCTTCGTTAACCTCCAATTGAAATCCATCTTCACTAAAAGATCCGCCCTTATACATTCTTAACCTTAGGTGGAAACAAGTTTTATATAGAAGTACGTGCCACCTTTGTCAAATTTTCTCTCCAGTAAGTTTCTCCACCACATATCATTGCTTTCTATGGTTTCACCTCATTAGAGTTAGGGCGGGTGGTCAAGCCATCTCATATAATGTTTTAGCCCCAATTTCTTCTCGCCAACCTTCAACGGGTAATGGCAAAGTCGTTGTCATCGTTTGATTTTTATTTTCATTGACAATGCACTATTTACACAAAAGGGGTCCTTCTGCCCTATTTTCTGTAGTAGTGGGGGCTGCTACTTGAACTTTGTGTATTTTTCTGATTTCTCTTGACATCTCACCTTCAGTCACACAAGTTGGATTCAATGAAAAAATCTATCAATTCATTGGCATCAAGTTCTAAGATATCTGGTCTAGACATGGAATTTCTCCCTCCTACTATGGGGTTGGTTTGTGGTGGGTGTTCCCTGTCATCCCCAAGCTCAGTTTGAGGCTCATCGGGAGCGAAGGTGGATGGAAGAGCTAGTGGAAATATTCTCCTACACCCAGGTTGCAAGTGGAGCAAGTTGGGGCACAACTTCATGCTCCAGATAGGTGGCTTTGTGCCACGACTCAAGGAACAAAAGTTAGGAGTCAGCGTGAAGAAGGAAAGAGACCTGAGATTCCCTATATAGATATCAATGTGTCACATGTTTCTTTGATTAGACTTAGATCTTATGATGAAATATGAGTTTTAAAGTATGATATTTATGAATCAGTTTTATTGGTTCACCCCTATCGTGCCTATGACCAGAATTTGGAATTATGGGCATATTTGTCATCTTAATATTTCTTTATCCGATCCTAGGAAATGATTTAAGAGCCTTTAAGATGACCTAATTAGGGTTTACGAGATAATAATTAGGGTTTGGGTTATAATTATAGGAAGACTAAAGTTCCAAGATAAAGAACCTAGGAGCAAGTGTTTCTACTAGACCAGGTAAGTGGTCCATGCCTTGGGTTTATTAAACTACATGTGTTAAGTTTTGCTCGCTTAGTCATGTTTAAAGTTTATGTTGTTATCATATGAGAACCTTAATGTTTTAAGAGGTATTCTTATATGCACATCTTATTTGATTTACGACTTACATGCTATATGTTTAGATTAGATAAGTTATAAGAATATACCTCTTCAGGTTTAAGATCGGTAAGGCAATTATGGGTAAAAACCCTAAGTAAGATAAGATCAAACCAGTTAAAGAATGCACCTTTCGTGTCTAATATGAGTAATGTGATTATGGGTGAAAATCCTATGTAAGATAGGATCAAATTAAGAAAAAAAATTTAGGCCCTACACATGAATTTTTTATGGAAGGTTGGTGCCTTATGAGCCTCTTCACTTTATGGGACAAGTCCAATCATGTTCACTTTGTGTTCAGATGACTATTCACTTTTAGTGTGTTCAATATGTTAATGTTCCTATTCACTTTCAGTGTGTTCAGATGAATATTCACTTTTAATGTTCTCGGTATGTTTATGTTCCTATTCATTTTTAGTGTGTTCAAATGATTGTTCACTTCTAGTGTGTTCAAATGTTTATGTTCACTGAGTAGGTGCCCTAATAAGAAAGCTTAAACAAGTTAAGAATGCATTGTTTATCAATAAATAAATGTTTATGCAATTTCATATCATATTTTAAAGTTTTATGCTATCTTCATATATTAATATTGAACCCAACAACTTACAACCAGTTTTTCAAATGCATGGTTGGGGGTGTGATGCCTGCAGGTAAGGAACACACATAGAGGGTAAAGCCATATGATGTGAAAGGACTATCTCAAGGATATATGTATGAGTTCAAGACCATGGTGGGTTTCCATCTATACGATCCAAGGATAATCAATTAGTGTTCAATCTTTTTATGTATCAGGTTCTCTAGTTGTAGGTCTTGTAATAAGAATGTGTATATGTGAATCAATGTAATCATATCCTATGTAAAGTTATTTCTATTATTGAAATGAATGATATATGCTATTTGTGACGTTCCCCAAGTGCGATATTTATGGTTCATGCTTCCATGATATTGTTTTATGGATTGAACTTGGGGGATGCTACAAACGTGGTATCAGACCAATAATATAGATGGCCACCAGGAAAGATTCTCACATTCATATACATCTTCACATCTTAGATGCGTTCTAGGTGTAAGACTGAGTGAATTCAGACTATGTATTAGTAACAAGATCCTCTTAAAAGATATAGGCCTTTGTTATCTTAATTCCCATTTTCAATGAATTGCGGGAGTTTGCAGATATAGGATATCCTTGCGCATGGGATTGTTATACCCTAGACTAAAGGTCTACTAATATATGAAGATAATTAAGTGTAGATGAAGTAGGATGAAATCTTGCATAAGTTAGAATTGGTGATGATGGAAAACTTAATGACCTGATGAGGAACATATCTTTTTTTTAGGTCAGACCCCTCACCTTGGATACACACCTATCATTAATGTACAACTTTCAATTTATGTTTTCCAGAATAATGATTTTCGATCCACATTTAATGAAGCTTTTATCATTTCTCTTGAGCACCTTGGTTATGATCGAACAAAGAAAATGTTGTCTTATAATTCTTATATCGTACAACGATTCAAGTTTTCTTGAAGTTTTCAATTCTCAAGATCTTTTGAAAGAAGGAAAGAAAGAAGTATTCTGTCAAAATTTTATGTTTTAGAAATTGAAGCTGTTACATATAGAATGCAAGAGCCAAAGATGGATAAGTAAATCTAGGGTTAAGTGTCTTTGTTTGATGTGTGTTATGCGATGACTTCATAGATCATAGCACATCCTATTTATTTCTCGATAGTTTGTTGTATTAGAAGCAAATAAATTGTGAACCTTAGAAGGTACATTATGAGTCACATAATATTATTATACTAATCTCATATCTGGTGCTTGTAGTATGGGACACTTGTACTAGGGGTTTTTGGGGATGAGTATAATATGATCTATCATCTTTAGATATGTATGTTTGTGAGTATGTGTCAAGAGATGACATAAAGAATGAATGCTAGGAACACATCCATGTGGTCACTTGAACCTGATGATACAAGAACTATGTAAAAGTTCAAAAATCATGGTTGATAGTAGATTATTTGGTATAAAGAATGAAATAATGGGATTAGAATAATAACTTAAGGGTTTAGGTTAACCTCAAATTTGCAATAGTAAGGCTTCTTAGTGTACATGTTCATCTAGTAATGCATGCTCTAGGTTAACTAGAAATACATGAGAAATATTGAGAATTAAGTAACTCATGAAATTGAAAGTAAAATATATTTCTTAACAAGTAAATAAATATATGTGTGTAGTAATCAGTGATGTGTGACCCTAAGGCTTTCTAATGAAATGATATTATAAGCTTGACATTAATAAGTACATCAAGGACTTATTGCTAATACATAGGGAGCCTAACCTAGGAAGAAGGGATGTCATGTTTTATTCTGAAGAATACACTTGTATGTTTGTGTTTTTGGTATGTATGCCCAGAGAGCCAATCATATGATGATTGGATTGGCATATGTTCTAATTGATTTGATAAATATCAAAGGCAAGCTTCCAATTTATTCTAGTTCAATCAATTATGAGATACATGATGGAGAAAAATGAATGTCTAAGGAATGACAATACTCAATGATGTATGTCTTCAAGTACGTGACTTGAACAATGAGATCATATGAATGCTAAGAGTATGTACATTCTTGTTATGTCCCTAGTTGGATGTCATTATGGAAGGTTGATAGACAACAATGACACATCAAGACTAGAGTGTGTGCTGGTTGATGACAATGTCTCATTAGTGTAGATATGTTATATCAAACCAAGCACATAGATACATGTTAGAGAACAGTGTATCGGACAAACCCACCATGAAGAGTGACACATGGAACCATGACATGGTATTTATAATCATCTCTCTTAGTGGTGGTGGTGATTGTGATTCTTAGACCTAAAATCACTACACTTGTGCTTGGGTACACTTTGACATCATCAAACGCAGTCCTGAAACATGGGTTGTTATAAAGGTGATGATTGGGTGGCTTTGACACATGAGATAGATTATGAGTGATAGATATGGGATTTATCCCTCCTATGCGAGTTTGGTGTCCAGGCTACTTGATAAGCGAGACTGAGAAAGCATGCACATGCACATGTGAATCGATATATGATATTGATGTCACACATATCTCAAAGAGTCTGCTCTAGGTCAAGAAACATGAATGAATGTTGAAAGGATGACAACTCCATGCCTTGATTTCATTCAGGAAATCAGAGACAAAGGAATCATACATTTACTGGAACACCAATTATAGACTGTAGGATTGAAAGTTGTTCTCCAACTTTCCTTTTCACTGGGGTAGCACTGATGTGCGACTAGGTACCACTCTTTGTTTGTGATGTCATAATCTAGTTATGGACATTCACTGCCAACAAGAAATGGGACCTATGGGGTCACACACATAGGATTGACCTGGAAGAGGAGTTTATCCATGAATGATGTTTGGATTGATTAGTAAAGTGTTTCGGTACTCAATCAAACATTCAATCAATAAACTTGACTCGGAATCATCAAGTTCAAGTATTGAACAAACTGATTAGAGTGTCAGATTGATTGAGAACTAAACTGACTATGTTCTTCAAAATCTAGACCACCAACCAATCCGTTCACTGGATGAACCGATCGACTCATGGACAGTGTGATGACCAGTTCACTCTAGTGAACCAATCTATTCAACTAGACCAAACAAGCAGTGTTGAGTTGTTCGAATTTGTGAGAAAAGTTTTTTGTTTCACTTGTTCAATTCGATTGGGACAAGAAATAATCTTTGTGTTATTTAGAAATGAATAAGGAAAGTCAATTGTTGGCAGGTTAGGGAAGTAAAACGAGTGGTTCACTGGGCGAACCGATTGGCTCACCTTGCCAAACGACCGATTCAATTATGAAACGACCAGTTTACTTGTCGCAGTGCAAATTATTCATGGAAATTCTAGACCCTTCTACTCCCACACAGATTGGGAACCCTAAATCTGCCCTCTACTATAAATAGAGGGGTATAGATTTCTCTAGACACACAACTTAGATCATCAGTTTCTCTGTAAAGTTGTTGTCCTCTCTGGTTTTGGTAACTGAGAGAGACCAAGCAAGTTCTACCCATCCAGGGAGAAACATCAAGGGAAAGACAACTGCAAAACAACAAATGGTTGTGGGAGAGTGTGTCAGTGACTAGTACACGAATAGAAGGGGACAACTCCTTCTAGTTCATTCTTTAGGATGACTAAAGCTCCAGTTAGTCTGTGTGGACTATCTATAGAGGTGGGATACTTCTGCCACTCAGGAGGATGACAGTCAACCGTAGTCTGGGTCAAGATTAGGAGCTTCACAGACACTGTCAAAGATAGGTGGTTGAAGACCACACTTGCTGTAAGGTATAGTCACTGAGCAAGCCTCAGGACCAGGTACAACTTTCTAAAACCATCCTTCCCATTAGATATATGTTGATGCGATTTGCTGGCTATGGGTTTATGGTCAAGTAAATTTTTGTTTCCGCTGCCTACTCTGACCGTAAAACCAAACATGTGTATGGGTATTTAAGGTGCGGAAAGGATTACATAAATCCCATTGTCATGGTTGAGTTCAGTTCAAACAATATTATGTTTCTTAATTATGAAAAGTAGAGGTACATATATCATGGAACACATTAAGGTAATTAATCTCTAAAGAAAATGAATATAAATTCTTTTCACCAATGTATATGCTCTTATACATATTAAAAGTTTAAGATCAGAACATTGTAGTATGCATCTAAACCATGTTTCATGAGCATAAATCTTATGTTGATGAAAATCCAAAAGGTTTAAGTAATTGATGAAAATTGTACCTGGGACTGTACCTTGGGTTTCAACTATAGAACTATGTGATGGGACTTGGTCTTGGTAGCCATCAACATCATGTGGTAGGGATATAGAAACTTATGTTTAAGGTGGCTCATATCATAGGATGGAGACCAACCTATGTTTATGTGCACCATGTTGTGTATCAGATCAAATCAGTTCCAGGTGTAGATGTTCATACATATAATTCATGTAATGAATTTAAAAATAAGAAGACACATCATTAAATCTATTTAATGAATCATGGTCAGAGATGTTTCATGATGATAATGTTGTAAGTGAAAGTTTTATGTTAATAATGATAAGGGAGGACATACTTAGTAATGTGATATTTAGAGGTATACTTTGAAGGAGTAGATCTCATCCTTGTTGGTTTACCAATTTAATGATTATAGGTAGACATGGTGTTTTCGTACTATACATTTTATGAGTATGAGGAAGCCCTAAACCCATAGTTCCAAGGAGGAACTTGTAACGCAAGTGAACTATGATATTTACTAAGGCAAATAGTGGGAACTAATATTAATCATGCTAAGATCCAATGTTAAACTCGTAAGGTAGTATCATGATGATTTCTAGAGGTATCTAGACATGATGATGTTTTAAACATGTGGTGGTATAACTTGTATAGTATAGACCAGTTGTCTAGGATCACAATTAGTGAGGTTCTTTGTGATGTTGATATAGGATAGATACTAGAAAAGGTGACATGATTAATTTTTTCTTTAGTTTTCTTAAGGATAATAATGGTGTTATAGTAAGACGAAGACTAAAAATACCATGGGCTTATCTATCTTAGATCAACATGGTAAGATAGATAAAGTAATTAAGAGCACTATTAAGAAAGAAATGCTAATCTAGTGATTCTCCATGGATAATGGGATCTTAGGATCAATGAGCACTTCAGTGCAAGTTTATGTGGAGAAATCACTTTTGCTGACTCACTAGTTGCAAGTAATAAGGCATGATAATGATAATGAATGATGAAACAATATTTAATGTGTATTATAAGTCTATGAGTAAGAATCCTTTGCAATAGTCTTAAAACATTAGTTTTCATCCTAAAAAAAGGATGAGTTGTTAACTTCACCATGATGTTAGGAGTATTGTCAACACATAACATAATGATGAATGGTTCTTGCCACCTATGATAAATCAGGGTGCCACAATTCTAATCACATTGAAATATCCTTTTATCACCTAAGCCAATGTATAATATTGTTATAAGAAAGGTTATAAGGACTTGAGTATAAGAAATCTTACGAACTTGTTGGGATCCTTTATGTGTAACATGAAATAATGCACCTTGCATGGAGAGTAATCGTTGTTCATAAATTAAGAGGAAAATCCTTGCAACATGGGTAGTTTATAATGTTCGTTCTTAACCTATAAACTTAGTTCTAAATGGCTTAAAGTTGACCTTACTTGATAAATGGAGTCATCTACTAAGAAAAATGATAAAATTTGGGCATGTTGGAATCCTTGGTATGCTTGAATAAAATTTAGGCATGTGGTAGTTGGAGGATAGGGTGACCATAATTAGTCACTAGTCAAATATGAGTTTATCACCAGTGTATCCTCTAAAACATGCAATGCACAACCAAACATCTTGTATGATGGGTTTATGTAATAAGTATCTAAAGCTCCTAAATCCTATAAGTTTCAAGGATGAAACATCCTTAAGGAGGGGAGGATTGTCACATCCCTAATTTTCTAAGTATGTACAAGGAAGTGTTACATACTTTATGACCTTTATTATGTCCAAATGATTAATGTGGTATTTTATGTGTCATGAGAGTGAAATATGTTATTAAATGGATTTTCAATTAAAGATAATGTTGAGATGAGCTTTATGACCAATTTTGGGAAGAAAATGATGTTCCTACAATTTATTAGAAATTACGAAAGTTCAAAGCTAAATAAATTACTTATGAATTTCAATTAATTTAATTTGAAATTTGACCACAATAACAACCTTTGTGGGAAGTGAGAGTTATGGTTAAAATTTGAAAGAGTTTTGACCTTGTTTGACACCTCAAATAATTTTTGGGGGTTTCTATATAATTGGGACAATTACCTTGATTTTCAATTTCTATAAGGTCAATTTGATATGGTTGAGCTATATTTAATTGTCATGTGGACATTTTTATTTGAGCTCCAATTTTCTCACCTAAAGTCCCAGTTCATTGTGACTGTTATGTGTTTCATTTAATTTTTTCTATACATGGGATCACCCTGGACCATTGGATGGAAAACTAAGGAGGGAGCCCTCTTCGCCTAGCTCCCAGGTCTGGCTAGATTGTAAAGGAGTTCATAGAATCTATTTCTTGCCAAACTTTCTCATTTTATAGCCGACCTCCATGGAAGATAAGAGTCTAAATGGAATCAGGAGATGATTTTGTAATATAAAGACCCTAGTTTTGAACCCTAACAAGCCATTTTTTGAAAAACCACAACTCGCCTCTTTCCCTCACAGCTACATATGTTGCATACAGAAGGTTTGGGAACCTACAATGGTAGAGTATGATGCATGAAGCTTCTTCAGTACTAAAGTGATCTTCGTCGACCTCCAAGTGAAATTGATCATCACCAAAAGAGTCACTCGTATACGTTCTTAACCTTTAGTAGTGATGAGTTGTATACAAAATCACGAGACATCTTTGTCAAATTTTCTCTCCAGTAAGATTCCATAACACATATAATTCCTTTTTAGGGTTTCTGTTTGTGACGAGATCTAACTAAGTGATGAGTAAAAAAAACTCATTCATCTCACCAGAGATATGGAGGGTGTTCATGCCATCTCATGCAATGTTTTTTCCCTAATTTCTCCTCACCAACCTTCATTGGGTAATGAAAAATTCGTTGTTATTGTTTGATTTTCATTTTCATTTTCGGTTCACTATTTCCACAAAAGGTGTCCTTCTGTGTTTTTTGTAGAAGCGAGGAATGCTACTTGAACCCTATGTATTTTTCTGATCGCTTTTGACATCTCACATTCATTTGGATGATTTGGATTCAATGGCAAAATCACTCTATTAGTTGGCATCGAGTTTGAAGATTTCTAGTCCAAACATGGACCTTTCTCCCTCCTGCTATGGGGTTGGTTCATGGTGGGTGTTCCCCGTCAACCCTGAGCTTAGTCTGAGGCTCATCGGGGGAGAGGGTGGATGGAGGAGCTAGTGGAGATCTTCTCCTACACCCAGGTCGCAAGCAGAGTAAGTTGGCATGCTGTTTCATGATCCAAATGGGTGGTTTTGTACCATAACTCCAGGACAATATTTAGGAGTCAGAGTGAAGAAGGAAAGGGACCCAGGATTCCCTGTAGAGATATCAATGTGTCACATGTTGCTTTGATCAGACTAAGATCTTTTGATGATATATGAGTTTTGAAGTATGATATTTATGAAACAGTTTTACTAGTTCACCCCTATCATACCTATGACCAGGATTTGGAGCCATGGGCATATCTTTCATCTTAATTTTTCTTGATCTGATCCCTGGAAATGATTAAGAGCTTTTATCTTAATTCTAATTGGTCCAAACCCAAAAATCCATATCTTTTTATTGGTTTATCCAATAAGGTCAAGTTATATATTGATTTTGATCAATTTTTCAAGATCTAGCAATTCAGATAGGTTAGGAGTATTGATTCAGACTCTAGTTTCTCGAATTTTAAGACTTGACCTAAATAGGGTTTACGAGATAATAACTAAGGTTTGGGTTATAATTATAGGAAGACTAAAGCTCCAAGATCAGGAACCTAGGAGCGAGTGTTTCTACTAGACTAGGTAAGTGGTCCATGCCTTGGGTTTAATTATACTACATTCATTCAGTTTTTCTCATGAAGTCATGTTTAGAGTTTATGTTGTTATCATATGAGCACCTTAATGTTTTAAGAGGTATTCATATATGCACATCTTATTTGATTTACTGCATACATGTTATATGTTCAGATTAGATAAGTTAGAAGTATATACCTCTTCATGTTTAAGAACAGTAAGGCAATTAAGGGTAAAAACCCTAAGTAAGATCATATCAAATCAGTTAAAGAATACACTTTCATGTTTAAGATCAATAATGTGATTATGGGTGGAAAACCTATGTAAGATAGGATCAAATTAAGAACGAATGTTTAGGACCAACTCTTGAATATTTTATGGAAGGTTGGTGCCTTATGACCCCCTTCACTTTATGGGTTTAAGCCCAATCCTGTTCACTTTCAGTGTGTTTGAATGACTATTCACTTTCAGTGTGTTTAGTATGTTTATATTCGTATTCAATTTCAGTGTGTTCAAATTACTGTTCACTTTCAGTGTGTTCAAATGACTGTTCACTTTCACCGTGTTTATTATGTTTGTTGGTATGTATGCCCATAGAGGAAGTCATATGATGATTGTAATGGGATACTTTGTAAATGATTTGAATAATAATAAAGGCAATTTCCAATCTATATGTTTAAACTATTTCTGAGATGATGGTGTAACATGATAGATGTCTAAAGATTGTTTTACTCAATGACGTATGCTTTTGGGTTGACGACCTAAACGACGAGATCATACGGATGCTAAGAGTATTCTTTCTTGTTTAGTCCCTAGTCGGTTGTTATTGTGGAAATAACCATAGACATCAATAACAATAAAGACTAGATTGTGTGTTGGTTGATGACAAAATCTCATTAGTCATGATATGGTGATATCAAACCAAGCACATAGGTACTTGTTAGAGAACAAGGTACCGGACAGACCCACCGTGAGAGTGACACATGGAACCATGACATGGTAGTCACAGTCAGCTCTCACAGTGATGTTGGTGAGTGTGATTCTTAGACCTGAAATCACTACACTCAACACATGTCGTTGGGTACACTTTGACATCATCAAACGCAATCCTGAAACATGGATTGTTATAAAGGTGATGATTGGGTGTCTTTGACACATGGGGATTTTGAGGGGTGAGTGATAGATATGGGATTTGTCCCTCCTAAGGGAGTTTGATATCCTTGGCCACTTGATGAGTAGGATTGAGAAAGGCATGTGCATGCACGTGTTAATCGATATGTGATATTGATGTCATACACATCTCACTCGGTCTACTCTGAGATCAAGGAAATGAATGAACATTGACAGGATGACTGTTCCATGCCTCGAGTTCATTCTGGATATCAGTGACAAAGGAATTATACATTCACTGTAACACCATTCACGGATTGTAGGATGAAAGTTGTTCTCCAACTTTCTACTTTCAATTGGGTAGCAATGATGTGTGACTAGGCACCGCTCTTTGCTTGTGAAGTCATAACTGTTATGGACTTTCACTGCCAACGTGAAATGGACCTGCAGGGTCACACACATAGGAATTTTCAGGAAGAGGAGTTTTGTCCACAAGCAATGTTTAGATTGATTACTAAAGGAGTTTAGTAGTTCAATTAAACACTCAATTAATCGATAGCTCAATATCATAATGTTCAAGGTGTTGGATGCATTGATTAGAGTATCGGATTGATTGAAATCGCAGTTGACTGATTCTGCACAATCTGCATTCCCAACCGATCGGTTCATGTGATGAACCGGTCGGCTGATGTTGCTGAACCGGTCGGCTCAATTGTTAAATCGATCGGCTCATGCACAGAATGAAACGACCGGTTCAAGTGTTGAAATAATCGGTTCAACTGGTGCAATCGAGCAACTTTGGAAAGTAGGATTGGTGAGAATTTTCCTTTCGTTTCAATAGTCCAATATGATTGGAAATAGGATTAGTATTCGATACCGATTGGAAACAGAAGAAGGAAAGTCAATCGGGAACCAACCTGGAACCCCAAACGACCGGTTCATGAGTGAACCGATCGGTTCAAGGGTCCCAAACGATCGGTTCAGTGGTGAACCGATCGATTCAGGTCCCCAACCGACCGGTTCACTTGTGAACCGATCGGTTCAGGTTGCGAGATGGTTGCTTTTTGTGGAAAATCCCGAACCCTTCTACTCCTGCTTTAGTCCCGTATTTTCGGGCACAGAGAAGCCTGTCCCATGACTCGCCTATATATATAGGGGTATTGGGGGCTTATCAGAGTACAACTCAGTGTAAGTTGATTGCTCTGCAAAGTTGTCATTCTCTCTGGTTTTGGTAACTGAGAGAGAGCCCGAGCAAGTGCTTCCCGCAAAGGGAGGTGCAGCAAGGGAAGGACAACTGTACTTGCAGTCGACAGAAGGAGAGTGTGTTGGCAACTAGTACGTCAACAGGAGGGTGCGACTCCTTCCACTTCCTTGTGGGACAACGAGAGTGGAGTTCCAGGTGGTCCGTGTGGACTACTTCAGAGGCGGGAGGTCACTGCCGCTCAGGAGGACAACTGTCATCCGACAGTCCGGTTGGAGGAGGAGTCTTCAGTCCCGGTGCGACCAGGAGCTGCACAGACACCATCCAAGACCGGAGGTGAAGACCGTGCAAGGTGCGTGGCACTGTTGCCGAGAAAGCCTCGGGACAAGGTATGATTCACAAACCATCTTTCCTATTACATAGATGTTGACGCGATTCCTTTTGTTCTGGGTTTGGGGAGAATTTTTTTTTGTTTCCGCTGCTTCTCTGCCTCCTTCAAAACCCAACAGTGGTATCAGAGCCACGTCAACCTCTCTATATTTTAGGATTATCGATGTGATCAATTTTGGTTTGTCGCCTTTATTTATTGCATGCGATGCGAATAATATCGGCTTTATACATGTCCAATCCACAAATCCCTAATTTACATATATGATATGTAATATTAATGCACTCGATACGCGTCACCCTTAAACGGGTTTTGTGGTGGATGTGTGCATGATTATGGCATATAAACCCCTATATCTGTTTGTGGTTGCTTGCATCTCGGTCTGCGCACCGATTCCCTTTCTCATATTCCTGATGTAACTCGAAATAATTCGAGAATTATTTTCCTACCTTTGCTCCCCCCGAATGTAACTCGGGGTTTCATAATTCAATTGTAAATATGATAGATTTTATTTCCTATTATGTCAAAGAACGGCGGACAACCTGAAGACGATCAGTTCAAGGAGTGAACTGATCGGTTGGTGATCCAGATGGCCGGTTCGAGGAATGAGATGAGCGAGTGGCGACCTGAGGAGATGCACGATGACCGGTGAACCCATCGGCTGGAGGCGCCAGTCGATCGGCTGGTGGCACCCGAACAACCTACCTGATGGCGAGCCGATTAGTCATGGAGATGAGCTGATCAAACCCAGAAAGGCAGGCACATATTTCATCTTGTACAGGTTGCATGTGATGTAGACCTAGATGACCGTGATTCCTCTTGGCTCGAGGAATCACAAATAGGATAGCCATAATCATTGCTTTTTATCGTTTATGCATGTTTTCTTTGGGATATAGCATGTATATGATACGTACTATATATTGTGGTGATTAGATATGTATATGTATATAAAACCAAATCCCTCATTAAAATATTAAGTCTTATATGCCTTCCATTAGCGACACACATGGAAAACTTGATTGACCAAGCGTAGGTTACGCCAAAGCGTGGTGCGCCGTCTATCTTGTGGAAGTGTGAAGGGTCGACATGTAGGTTCTGCCAAAGCAGGGTGCATGTTTACCGTGTCGGCTTTTGGGTTAGACTTAACTGGTGATTCTTAGAGCGTCTAAGCCCAGAGGCACAGAATGTTCATGGCAAGGTGTTGTGCATGTTCATTCATCAAGAGTTGCATATGATGCAATTGGCAAGAGTTGCCTACCCGGAAGATCTGAGTTGTGGGTGACAGCCAAAGCTGGTCCATGGCTTAGATGATTCTAGGATCTTGACCCACTAGAAGATTGTACGCTGCAATCTTCCGAATTGATGGTGAGGGCTATCAATTTGAGTCAAAATAGTGGGAGCGGTAATTAATTAAAGGCCTAATTAACTATCATCAAATTTTATTCAAATCAAATCAAAAAGGTTTTGACAAATACAAATTTTCTCTTGTAGAATGGCAAAAGAATCATCTTTTAAAATGGGCAAATTAATTGAGAATAAATTCCATAACTGGTTGAGGATTGTGAGAAGTGTTCTACACAATCCAGATATACCAGGAGCCTTAGAATCCACTCTATGTACGCTTAATGCATTGGTGAAGAAGAAAGTAGGTAAGGGAGAGAAGTGTTCTCTCGCCAAACCAATTTCTTCTACATGGAGAGGATGGAAGGAACAATGGAAGAAGAAGTCGGAGATAGAGATCTCTACTTCTGGTGTATACGTGATAGAGACTAACTTTACTACTTCTTCGTCATGGGTACTTGATACCGGATGCGGATCTCACATTTGTTCGAATGTGAAGGATCTTAAGAGAAGTAGGCCTTTGGGGAAAGGCGAGGTTGAACTACGAGTTGCTAATGGGGCAAGAGTTTCCGCGAGTGCCGTAGGAACCTATGAGTTAACTCTACCCAGTGGGCTAATAATAGAGTTGAAGAACTGCTATTATGTACCTACCGTAAATAGGAATATCATTTCCGTCTCTTGTTTGGACAAAGATGGATTTGAATTTCTTATTAAGAATGGAAAGTGTTCCATTTCTAAAGATGGGATCTTTTATGGCAGTGCCCCTATGTCTTATGGTCTATACTTGATAGACTTGGAGACAAGAGTATACAACGTAAACACCAAAAAGCAAAAACTCAACGACTCAAACAAAACATATCTCTGGCATTGTCGTCTAGGGCACATAAATGAGAAGCACATTTCTAGACTCCATAAAGATGGTTATCTAGACTCTTTTGATTATGAATCAATAGAGACATGTGAATCTTGTTTGTTGGGCAAGATGACCAAGACTCCCTTTTCAGGTAAAGGTGAGAGAGCTAGTGATCTATTAGGACTCATACATACTGATGTATGTGGGCCTTTTAGAACTAATGCCAGAGGTGGGTATCAGTACTTCATTACCTTTACTGATGACTTCAGTAGGTATGGCTATGTGTACCTGATGAAACATAAGTCAGAAACCCTTGAAAGGTTCAAGGATTTCATGAATGAAGTATAGAACCAGCTTGGCAAGAGTATTAAGGCACTTCGTTCCGATCGAGGTGGAGAATACTTGAGCCAGGAGTTTGAGGACCTTCTGTGAGCCCGTAGTATTGTATCACAATGGACTCTGCCTGGAACACCACAACATAATGGTGTGTCTGAAAGAAGGAATCGCACATTGTTAGATATGGTGCGATCTATGATGAGTTTTGCTAATCTTCCAATTTCTTTCTGGGGTTATGCTCTTGAAACCGCCGCGTTTACACTTAACCGTGTACCATCTAAATCGTTTCAAAAGACACCATATGAGATATGGACTGGGAAGCGTCCCAATTTGTCTTTTATGAAGATTTGGGGTTGTGGGTCTTACGTCAAGAAAATGTTTCCTGATAAGCTTGGACCGAAATCTGATAAATGTTACATTGTTGGATATCCCAAGGAAACCAAGGGATACTATCTATACCACCCTACTGACAACAAAGTGTTTGTTGCCAGGGATGCTGTGTTCCTAGAGAAGGAATTTATTTCCAAAGGAAACAGTGGGAGGAATATAGAGCTTGAAGAGGTTCAAGCCCAACAAGAGAACGTTGAACCGGTAGATGTACCAGAGGAAAATGTAGATTCACAAGGTGTTGTGGAATCTCAGTCTCCTCAGGTAACACAAGGACCTCGTAGATCTAGTAGGGCTCGCCTTGAACCTGAGAGGTTTGGATACCTTGTAACTCAGGTTGGTGGAGGGTTGATCATAGATGATGATCCAACTACCTACGTAGAGGCTATGGAGGGACCAGATTATGAGAAATGGCTTGAAGCCATGAGATCCGAGATGGAATCCATGTACTCCAACAAAGTATGGACTTTGGTGGAACCACCCGAAGGGGTAAAACCCATAGGGTGCAAGTGGGTCTTTAAGAAAAAGACTGACATGGATGGCAATGTGCAAACTTATAAAGGCAGACTGGTTGCGAAGGGTTTTCGAAAAATTCAAGGTGTTGACTATGACAAAACCTTTTCTCCAGTTGCCATGATTAAGTCCATCAGGATCATGCTTGCTATTGCATCTTATTATGACTATGAGATTTGGCATATGGATGTTAAAACCGCATTCCTTAACGGGAATATTCATGAGGATGTGTACATGACACAGCCTGAAGGTTTTGTAGATCCAAAGAATGCCAATAAAGTTTGTAAACTGCAAAGGTCAATCTATGGATTGAAGCAAGCATCTCGGAGTTGGAATCTTCGATTTGATGAAGAAGTCAAAGTGTTTGGCTTTATTCAAAATGAAGATGAACCTTGTGTGTACAAGAAGGTTAGTGGGAGCTCGACCACATTCCTCATATTGTATGTGGATGACATACTTTTGATGGGGAATGATGTCTTAGCCTTAGAGAAGGTAAAGACTTGTCTTGGGAAAACTTTCTCAATGAAAGACTTAGGAGAAGCATCCTATATTCTAGGAATTAAGATCTATAGAGATAGATCTAGAAGGCTTCTTGGACTAAGTCAGAGCACATACATTGACAAGGTGCTGAAGCAGTTCAGCATGGAGAACTCAAAGAGAGGCAACGTCCCTATGCTACATGGAGTTACCGTCTCTAGAGCTCAATGTCCCCAATCTTGTGAAGAGAGGGAGCGGATGAATGGGATCCCATATGCAGCAGCCATTGGATCCATCATGTATGCTATGTTGTGCACACGCCTAGATGTCTCGTATGCTCTAAGTATGATGAGCAGGTACCAGTCAGATCCCGGGGATGCTCACTGGACAGCCGTGAAGAACATCCTCAAGTACTTGCGAAGGACTAAGGATCTGTTTCTTATGTACGGCGGCGAGGAAGAGCTGGTTGTAAAGGGTTACACCGATGCAAGCTTCCAAACTGATAAAGATGATTACAGATCGTAGTCAGGATTTGTGTTTTGCCTTAATAATGGAGCTGTGAGCTGGAAGAGTTACAAGCAAGAAATAGTTGCCGATTCTACTACAGAGGCCGAGTATATTGCTGCTTCGCATGCAGCAAAGGAGGCTGTGTGGATCAGGAAGTTCATTTCTGAACTTGGTGTAGTTCCCAGTAGCTGTGATGCAATTGAGCTTTATTGTGACAATAATGGAGCTATTGCACAATCTAAGGAGCCCAGATCACATCAGCGGTCCAAGCACATACTGCGGCGCTTCCATCTCATACGAGAGATCGTACAGCGAGGAGATGTGAAGATTTGTAAAGTACCAACTAAAGACAACATAGATGTTCCACTGACTAAGGCCCTTTCTCAGCAGAAGCATGATGGTCATGCTAGGTCACAAGGACTGTGTTTCCTTGGTGACTGGCTCTAAGTGCAAGTGGGAGTCTGTTGGTATGTATGCCCATAGAGCAAGTCATATGATGATTGTAATGGGATACTTTGTAAATGATTTGAATAATAATAAAGGCAATTTCCAATCTATATGTTTAAACTGTTTCTGAGATGATGGTGTAACATGATAGATGTCTAAAGATTGTTTTACTCAATGACGTATGCTTTTGGGTTGAGGACCTAAACGATGAGATCATACGGATGCTAAGAGTATTCTTTCTTGTTTAGTCCCTAGTCGGTTGTTATTGTGGAAATAACCATAGACATCAATAACACTAAAGACTAGATTGTGTGTTGGTTGATGACAGAATCTCATTAGTGATTATATGGTGATATCAAACCAAGCACATAGGTACTTGTTAGAGAACAAGGTACCGGACAGACCCACCGTGAGAGTGACACATGGAACCATGACATGGTAGTCACAGTCAGCTCTCACAGTGATGGTGGTGAGTGTGATTCTTAGACCTGAAATCACTACACTCAACACATGTCGTTGGGTACACTTTGACATCATCAAATGCAATCCTGAAACATGGATTGTTATAAAGGTGATGATTGGGTGGCTTTGACACATGGGGCTTTTGAGGGGTGAGTGATAGATATGGGATTTGTCCCTCCTAAGGGAGTTTGATATCCTTGGCCACTTGATGAGTAGGATTGAGAAAGGCATGCGCATGCACGTGTGAATCGATATGTGATATTGATGTCATACACATCTCACTCGGTCTACTCTGAGATCAAGGAAATGAATGAACATTGACAGGATGACTGTTCCATGCCTCGAGTTCATTCTGGATATCAGTGACAAAGGAATTATACATTCACTGTAACACCATTCACGGATTGTAGGATGAAAGTTGTTCTCCAACTTTCTACTTTCACTTGGGTAGCAATGATGTGTGACTAGGCATCGCTCTTTGCTTGTGAAGTCATAAGTGTTATGGACTTTCACTGCCAACATGAAATGGACCTGTAGGGTCACACACATAGGATTTAACCAGGAAGAGGAGTTGTGTCCACAAGCAATGTTTAGATTGATTACTAAAGGAGTTTAGTAGTTCAATTAAACACTCAATTAATCGATAGCTCAATATCATAATGTTCAAGGTGTTGGACGCATTGATTAGAGTATCGGATTGATTGAAATCGTAGTTGACTGATTCTGCACAATCTGCATTCCCAACCGATCGGTTCATGTGATGAACCGGTCGGATGAGGTTGCTGAACCGGTCGGCTCAATTGTTGAACCGATCGGCTCATGCACAGAATGAAACGACCGGTTCAAGTGTTGAACCGATCGGTTCAACTGGTGCAATCGAGCAACTTTGGAAAGTAGGATTGGTGAGAATTTTCCTTTCGTTTCAATAGTCCAATTTGATTGGAAATAGGATTGGTATTCGATACCGATTGGAAACAGAAGAAGGAAAGTCAATCGGGAACCAACCTGGAACCCCAACCGACCGGTTCATGAGTGAACCGATCGGTTCAAGGGTCCCAAACGATCGGTTCAGTGGTGAACCGATCGGTTTAGGTCCCCAACCGACCGGTTCACTTGTGAACCGATCGGTTCAGGTTGCGAGATGGTTGCTTTTTGTGGAAAATCCCGAACCCTTCTACTCCTGCTTTAGTCCCGTATTGCCGGGCACAGAGAACCCTATCCCATGACTCTCCTATATATATAGGGGTATTGGAGGCTTATCAGAGTACAACTCAGTGCAAGTTGATTGATCTGCAAAGTTGTCGTTCTCTCTGGTTTTGGTAACCGAGAGAGAGCCCGAGCAAGTGCTTCCCGCAAAGGGAGGTGCAGCAAGGGAAGGACAACTGCAGTTGCAGTCGACAGCAGGAGAGTGTGTTGGCGACTAGTACGTCAACAGGAGGGTGTGACTCCTTCCACTTCCTTGTGGGACAAGGAGAGTGGAGTTCCAGGTGGTCCGTGTGGACTACTTCAGAGGCGGGAGGTCACTGCCGCTCAGGAGGACAACTGTCATCCGACAGTCCGGTTGGAGGAGGAGTCTTCAGTCCCGGTGTGACCAGGAGCTGCACAGACACCGTCCAAGACCGGAGGTGAAGACCGCGCAAGGCGCGTGGCACTGTCGCTGAGCAAGCCTCGGGACAAGGTATGATTCACAAACCATCTTTCCTATTATATAGATGTTGACGCAATTCCTTTTGTTCCGGGTTTGGGGAGAAAATTTTTTGTTTCCGCTGCTTCTCTGCCTCCTTCAAAACCCAACAATGTTTATGTTCCTATTCACTTTTAGTGTGTTCAAAAGACTGTTCACTTTTAGTGTGTTCGGTATGTTTATGTTCATTGAGTAGGTGCCCTAATAAGAAAGATAAATCAAGTTCAGAATGCATTGTTTAGCCATAATTAATGTTTATGCAAGTTCATAATAGTTTTTAAAGTTTTGTGTTATCTTCATATATTAATATTGAACCCAACCACTTACAATAAGTTTGTCGAATGCATGGCTGGGGGCATGACACCCGTAGGTAAGAAGGAACCATTGAGGATAAAGCCATTTGATGTGCAAGAACTATCTAAAGGATCTATGTAAGAGTTCAATACCATGAAGGGGTTCCATCTATATGATCCAAGGAGAATGAATTAGTGTTCAATGTTTTTATGTATCAAGTTCTCTTGTTTTAGGTCTTGTGAAAAGAATGTGTATATGAGAATCAATGTAATCTTATCCTGTATAAAGTTATTGTTAATATTGGAATGAATGGTATATGTTATTTGTGACGTTCCCCAAGTGTGATATTTATGGTCCATGCTTTTGTGATGTTATTTTATGGATTGAACTTAGGGGATGATACATGCATGAACTACAGTGAAAAGTTCATTAACATAAGAATCTAAAAAATGCTACATATCATACCATATGCACTTGAAAAGACAAATACGAGTAAAGTTCCAAATTGGAGCTCTGATATGTCAACTAGGACTCCATAAAATATATTTTGATCACCTCCTTTTGTTGCAATATCACAATTTTGGGTTACATGGGTATTAGCTATTTTTTCTATATCCAATTTGTAAGCATTCACATATCTTTTAAAACCTTACTCCCTAATGTAGGCCCACTAGCAAGACAACTCACAACAGTTGGAACAACCATATCATGAGATAAATAACATACCTAATAAAGATACATAGAAAAATGTTATATGTGATAGGTATTATTTTCTCAAACTATTAACATAATTACATAAGTTGAGATCAATTTGACAAAATGATTGTATTGTTCACTTTGTATGTCTTGTTCATTCTAGTCTAGATTTTGAAGCATGATCTCATTCTAATGTAACCTAACGTCAAAGATTTGTAAATATTATGGAGAAAATGTATTATTTACTTTAAAAGATCTATAAAAAACACTTACATTATGTACGGTTCAATTTAACTATGTTGAATTGAATAAACATGTGTGCTTGATTGAATTGATCATATGAGAATGTGACAAATAAACTAGCACCAATAGGTCCATCATTGTATCAAACTTTATTATGTAATTTGGACTCCACATATTTGAGATAGTGCTAACAAAAGATAGTTGCTTATTTTAAAACATATCCGTCAACAATGGATCCATCTTATATACTTCAATTGTACACATATTGTTTCAAAGAGTATAGATATATCTCAACTGGGTACATCCAGTAGTATTCAACTACATCTGCACCTTTGGCCTGATATTGTAGGTGTATGATTAAATGAACCATGATGTCAAAAAATTGGGGGAAGATCCTTTAAAGCTTGGAAATAAAAATTGGCATCGAACTTTTGAGTTTCTCCATGCTTTTGTAGCTAATTTTCTTTGCACATAGGGGCTTATAAAAAATAGAAAAATTATATCAAGACTTCTACAGTAGGTTTGGAAATGGTTCTCCTTAAACATAGAGGTAAAAGATACTTCACCAAGATGTGATTTTCATGACTTTCAACCCAATAATCATTTTGGCCTCTATTTGCACGAGGATTATATATTTGAAGAGAATCCATCTTGTAATTTCAATTTTTTAGCATCTACAAAAACTCTTCTTTTTCTTCACTTGTCATGCTATATGATGTTTGAGGCACGTGAATTCATCATTGTGTGTTTTCTTTTGTTTGGCTACGATTGTTTTCTTATATTCATTTTTTTGTCAAAATATGAGTTGATATTCTATTTACTAAGTCCATCTTTGTGCAACAACCAATTAAGAATATTTTCACTTGCATTCTTCTCAATATGCATTACTTCCAAGTTATGGTGGATCCATAAAGTAGAATACAAAGGATGCTCAAATAAAAAACTCTTCTTTTTCCATTCCTAAGGAAATTGAATATTTTCTTATTTCCTTACCCCAAATATATCACCAACCAAATTAGAAAAGTCAAACTTTTCCCACAACACTAGTATATCAAAACCACTAAGCTGATCACGTTGACTATCATGTTCTTCCAATCCATTAAAATTCGTATTATATAAATTCCATGAATTATTTGCATCTAGAAACTGACGATGTCTCATGTAGACACATTTACAACTACATAGAAGATAAATTGAACAATGGTCCATACCATAATACATGCCTTATATACTATGGAGCTAAAACTGGATAACATACCATATATAGGAAAATCATTAATTATCCATAGAAGTGATACTCACATATTTAAATTTCATCTTTATATTCATCATAAATTAGTAGAATATCCATCCATAATGTTTCCAACTCATCAATAAATTATTGCAAGAATGTGTCAATTATGGTTCCAGGAGATTTGGGCCTTCTATAAGAAGAGATAATGAAAACAATGATGGGTTCACTATCAAGCATGAATGAGAGTTGTAACATGTTAAAGTAATAGGCTAAGCATTCCAATTACTAACGTTCATGTTATTCAAAGGATTGAAACCATCACTTACAAGATCAAGTCTTATATAGAGAGGTTAATAACTAAATGTTTTTTTGAAACAGATGAAACCATCACTTGCAATATTGTCTTATATAGCGAGGATAAGAACTAATCGTTGGATGTTTTGATTTAAAAATCTTTTCGTGCTAATCAATGTCTTGGATGATTATCACTCTTAGGTAAAGTATCATGTCCAATTACAAGTGGGGTTAATTTTTAGGAAATTTAAAAGCCTCTTATCCTTGAGGTCAATAGAAAGAAGCAAAGGAATTTTAAAGGTACTCTCTACAATCTCAACACCCTTTTTTTCTCTCAATCTTTCCATCTAGAAGATCCAAAAACATGACATGGTACATGTTTTTATACATACCACTAAATAGAACAAAATCATTTTGACACACATAGTTTTTTGATAATGTGAACCCAAAGTTTACATTAACTTTTGACATCCATACCAACTCTTTGGTAGAGTACTACCCTCAGGGAGGAATTCAATCAACATCATAAAAAAGGTTGATAATGAACTATTATTCAAGTTGAATTTTCAATTATATTTAGAAACCTTAATAATGTAACATAATTTAGTATACTTCAAGCATCCATGATATATAGGTTCACTAGAATCTTCTAATACTTCTTTAAATTTCTCTATATCATAAACATGACATTGATCAATAGTGTCCATTGTAGGACCAGAAGCTACATATTTTGGTTGTCCCATTCCATCATTGACGATACCATTTATATCATAAATACAATTAGCTAGTTTATCATGTTGATCACTTATTTGACTTTTGGGCACCTCACCATGTCTTGTACAAGTTTTTTAGTACTCTAAAAATCCATTCTTTATGATATGAATTCTTATGGTGTACACATCCTAAAATTATCGATGGACTTATTCTAAAATGCAAATCTAGAATACATCAACTCCTTGTTAAACTATGTTATTTGACATCTATCAAAACTAGGCTTTCCATGCCAAATCCAACTTTTATCACCAATTGTATCCTTCATAACTTAACACCCAGTTAAAAATAATAAATAACATGTCAATTAAAGTATATCTAGATAGTCATCAATGATGAAAAGTAGTTGAGAATCCATGGAAAAAATATTTTTTCTAGTGATTAGTCAATCCACCTATATGTTATGTTCAAGAAAGATTTGTTTTTCTCATTCTGATTGTATTATATATCAACAAGACTAAAAAAGTCTCTATCATTTTATATTTTCAAAGGAATTATGTATGAAAATATACTAAGAGATGAAATACCAATAAACTGAAAAATTTACATTTTTTTCAAAGGCCAGTGAAGAGCATGATTATCAATATATTATTTTCTATTTAAATGTCCCAATGTCATAAAATGCAAGTTAACTAAAATATATGCTTGTCAATGAAGTGTATAGGTATTGACATGCATAAGAGTTAGAAAAACTTACCACAATTGATACATTTTTAGATATGATTCATTTTGCTTGTTTTTAAACTGGTACAAATGACGTTCTACTCCCGTGTAACTTATAATTCCACGTGTTTTCTATCAAAATACTAACAAAAAATGAGATTAGCATGGATAATGTATTTGGGAAGTATGTAGAACATAAATGCCCACATGTGAGCATCGCTCAAGACCAAGAATGGATAAAATATATGATATTTCTTTGTCTCTAATCAAGTAGTGATCTTACCAAGACATGAACTTGACTTCCCTATAAAATATGAAAAATTTAGAAGAAAATTTGCAACTCCAACCATGAGTAAAAAATCTGTATGCATTAATGATATTCATGATACAATCATCTAGAAACTCACATCATAAGAAATATTGTATAAACATAGACCTCTACCCAAAAATATCCATGTATGATTCATTTAGACATATCTCTATATTGGATTTTTAAATTTGCAATTTTTAAATATATCTACCAAGATTATTATATTAAAAATAATTTCTTAAGTAGAGGTATTTATTTCTCAAGTATGGTTTATTGTTTATTTTGATGATAACAAGATGTAGATGGAGTCTCTTTTACACTGAGAATTTTAAATAGAGAAGGTGTGTAACTTGTTTTTTCTTGGAGCAATTGAGCCTGGGGTCATTGTAGATTCCTGATGACGCACTCCGTCTAGTGGCCGAAACCTAGTCCTAGACACCTTCATATGCTACTACCGACTAGAGAACCACCGAAATGCAAGTTGTCTGTAATGTCTAAGTCTACAACTAGAGAAAAATATGTGATGATGAGAATGAGGCAAACTAGACCGATGAAGGATATATGAAGAGAGAGGATGTCATAGAACCATTATTACCCCAATATCAATCCCACTATCCAGACAATGGTAGAGGAATTGAAACAACCGTCCCTAGGTGGCCCAAGGGAAAGGACAGACTAGAGTATACAATAAGATATAACAACTCAAAACATGAAAGAAATAACACACTACCAGTTTGGATTCATGATCTAGTAAACTAGTCCTTGTCATCAAAGTACTCAGGAATGGAATTACATCTTAGTCATCTCATGAAATCTATATGCCTAATAGAGAAAATTAATGACATGCAGGCAATGAAACACACAGATATGTTTTCGATAAAATGAGAGAAATCATATAACAAAATAGGTTTTGGCATTTATAAAATAAACAAGAATAAAATTTCAGTTAAAGAAAGTCTTTTTCATAACATGATTTTTTTTAACAATTGTTCCTTTATAGCATTTAAATGGCCATTCTTGTCAGATATATATGCATTTGAAACCCTTTCAACACCCAACATGAGGGTCTGTTTACTTCCACATTAAATCCATTTACTGCACCTATAGGTGTCGACATGTTTGTTTAAATGTACATTGGGCCCTATCTACACACAATGGTGAGGGTTTGTTTGTAACTATGCATTAAACCTTAGCTACACCCAAATGTTAGGGTCATTTTTCATGTCAAATTTCAATGTAAAAATATAATGAATTTTTCTAGTATGATTCAAGGTTTTTAGAATATACATATAGTGGAAAATGGGATAATTATATCCTAGGAAGTCACTTATTTCATCCAAATACTACTATATGCCCAGAGAAAGAGAAGAACTGACACAATCAAGCAAACACTACCGTACATTATCAATGAGGGTAATAAGATAACTTCACTAGAGTTTACATTAATAAGATAATTGGGAATCAATAGTAGGTCAAAGTCAAATCCTGGCACAATAATGGGTACGCATCCACTAGTATTTTAGTCATCAAATGACCATATCATGGTTTCCTAAGACTCAATATTGTTATGAGGTGTGGTACCCCATCGATGACCAACATTTTCAAAATATCATGTTTTCAAGATTAACATTATGTTTTGACATCATCATTATCAAAGTTGATGGATATCCACACCAAATCCATAATGGAAAGTTAAACCCTAACCTAACATAAAATATGAAGTCAAATTTAGTACTCTCATATACAAAATACCACAATTTTGAGATTGAAATTCCATCATCATCATATTTTAGATATTAGAAGTGAAAGAATCCTTGATGTTAGGGTTTTCTTCCATGATTTAGTCAAGTCTTGTCAACCTAGTTTAGAGTATTATAATATAAACATTACAACTTAAAATGTGGGTTCATAGATATCAAATGCCATAATCAAATTATCGATAAGTTGGATAATCAAAGAATAAAGTTTTGGGATGTCAGTGAAAAGTGTATTGAATTAGAGGTTGAAATGATTTTTAACTGATTTGTTGGAATTTTCTTTTCAAAATGGACTACTGATTCATTTATTTTTCACGTATGTTTAGAAAACTATTAATTTTATAAGATTTCATTTATTTAATAAGAAATTGGGTAGAGAGAAGGTTAATTCCAAAAAAGATAACATGTAGGAAAAATATCAACCATGGGAACAGGTCTAGCCTTTGGCCATAAACTCGGATCTACAGCCTAGAGATTGTCTCCTATGGCCAAAAACTGGCGCACAAGGAAAGGCGGCAACCTAGACAATGTTGGGCTGAGGTAAAAGAGGCAAAAAAGAGGGTAGAAGGAGAGAGGAGGTGAGGGTTCTGATTGGTATTTAGGTGGTGAACTAAAACTAGTGTTTGGGTTTCGTAGGGTAGTGGGGTTAGATTAAGGGTTTGTAAATGGTGTAGGTTTAGGAAAATCGGTGACAAGATTAATCAATGCTCAAGGTGTGGTTCATTGGAAATAATGGGTGTGGAAGATTCACTAGTGTGGGGAGGAGAGAACTTTATAAGAATTATGGTTCAAGAGGGGTTTTTGTGTGCTCGAGCTACGATAGGGATAACTAGATGCATGACCCACCTGCCATTCTCCTATCCATGGTAGGAGATGATCCTCTCACTATTGGATCTTGATCCAGCATTTACCGGATTGAGGGTCAAGGTCAAAGCTGGTTTAGTGCCTAAAAATGACAGGTTCAAGGGAGATTATCCAGTTCAATTACACCATGGTTGGGTCAGGCTACATGATGCGTAGAGAAATTGTAATGGGTTGAGCCCAACAAGCTAAAAAAGAGAAATTAGGGCTAAACTATAGTAAAATCTTTACAAAATCATATTAAATCATATAGAACTTGGATTTCTATCCATTTTTGGCTAGAGCCCCACAATAGAGTGTAGAACTAATGAATGCATATTCATATATCTTTTTGCATATATTTCATAGTCCTTTTTATCAGAACTTATATCTTTAGTGGTAATTTCTAGATATTTTTTAATTTACCCACTTTTTGATTAATTATGCAAATATATATCTTTTCAATTGCTTTTTCTAGGGTTTTCCTTAAAGCAAAATTTTGACCTAACTAATCCCACGAGATGACCATCTCATAGCACCAGACAACCAATTCATCTCCAAGAAGTTTCCAACCCTAGAGCCAGATGACCAATTGGTACTCGGATCAACATGCCATTTGGACAGTCTAGACAACCATGTCATGACCACGCTAGGTAAACATTTGTGCTCCGCTCAAACCTTTAGGTTTCAAGTTGATTAATGCACACTACGATGCGATATGGGTGTCCCACACCCATACGATAGTTTTGATGTCTTGCTTCAAGCCCAATAAATGGAATCAAAGGGTGCTTCCACCCCCTTGCCTAGGGTTCGACCTATGCCCCTTAGGATACCCCATGCCATTATTCAAACGAACGTCTCATCTAGAGATACAACTATTTTATGGCTCACGAGCAGCACAAATCTGCATCCACCTCTCCCATTTCTTTCTCTCCCCTTTTAGGGTTTCCATCCCTCCTTCCCCTATAAAAAGGAGGGGGAATTCCACTAATAGAAGGATCATGTATTTTGTACTTGCATATTTTAATTAAGCTCTACTACTTTCAATTCATAGTTGTGTAATTTTCATTTTGCAATAAAATTCCATTCTCTGCCTCTAGATATGGATCTCACCTTATTTTCATGTTCACTGCTAGTTCATTCTCTTGGAGTGGGGATTAAGAGAGAAAGCCATTTCATAGTCACCAACATTGGTCTCTTTGGATATTCTGTCCTTTTGGTCTATGGCTTCCTACCTTCTTCCATTTGCATATCCTTCCTTCATCATGAATAGTGAGTAGTTTCATTATCGAGGCGAGGGGAGTAGCCTTTTAGCCATGTGTTGATCGGATCGAGTTTTATATGACTATTTAGATGGATGGTTTTTTGTTTAGAAATCACCGATTTTAATGAAGTAAATAATAATTTTTGTGGTGGGTTAATCTCAATGGATGCGACTGTGGAAACTGGGATTTAGATTGCCTAAATTGATTACATGGGGATTTAGATGTGACCGTAGAAAAATCCCTTTTAGGAAGATGATTGAGGATGTGTGAACACCTAACCCAATGGGTTCATGTGGAGTTCATCTCTTGTGTTTTATTCACGAATGATTCACAAACCTTCTTCTATCTTTCTTGTTGTATACTCATTCAATCTTATTTTCACTTTGGCTAAGGTGGTGAAACCCCTAAGCCTTGATGCCACCCATCTAATTTACTTGTTTCTTTCAAACTTTGTGTTCCAATTGCCTTCCTTCAATTCATGCACTTTATTTCTTGTCCATAGACAATCTTTCTTTTCTAACAATCTTCTTTCAGTCTTGTCTTAGCATAATCCTTTCATTTCATTTCTTTAGTGTAATCTTCCATTTCATTTGTACTTTATTTTCTTTCTTTAGTGTAATCAACCAATCTCTATATCACATAATTTAATTTCTTATTCAAATATTCAAAAACTCCAAAAATAAATAAAGTTCAAAATAAATTGTTTAGAGATCACAATCATTAAAATGTAGTCCTATGGGATTGACCCTTCCATACTAGCCTTAATTGGAAAGTAAGAAAAGGTTAAACTCTAGGATAATTATCTTAATGAATTGGTGTGCACTCTAACACATATCAATTTTGACGTCATTGTCGGGGACTCCAACAAGAAAAGGATCCTAGATTTTGTACTTGCATATTTCAATTAAGCTATATTACTTTCAATCAAAGTTGTGTAATTTTCATTCTACAATAAAATTCCATTCTTCGCCTCTAGATCTGGATCTCTCCTGATTTTCTTGTTTTTACTTCAAGTTCATTCTCTTGTAGTCAGGTATTAAGAGAGCAAGCAATTTCATAGTCACCAACATTGGTCTCTTTAGAAATTTTGTCCTTTTGATATATGGCTTCCTACCTTCTTCCCTTTGCATCTCCTTCCTTCATCACAAATAGTGAGTAGTTTTATTATCAAAGTGAGGGGAGTAGCCTCTTAGCCATGTGTTGATCAGATCAACTTTTACACGACTATTTAGATGAATGGTTTTTGGTTTAGAAATTGTTTATTTTAATTAAGTAACTAATCATTTTTATCATGGGTTAATCTCGGCGGATGCACCCATGGAAACTGGGATTTAGAATGCCTAAAATGATTACATGGGGATTTGAATGTGACCATGGAAAAATCCCTTTTGGGATGATGAATGAGGATGCATGAACGTTAGACCCAATGGGTTCATGTGGAGTTCTTCTCTTGTGTTTCATTTATGAATGATGCAAAAACGTCTTCTATCTTGTTTGTCGTATACTCCATCGATCTTATTTTCACTTTGGATAAGGTGGTGAAACCCATACACCTCGATGCTTTCCCATCTATTCACTCATTTCTTTCAAATACTATGTTCCAATGATATCCTTCAATTGTTATACTTTATTTCTTGTGCAAAGATAATCATTCTTTTCTAACAATCTTCTTTCTTTCTTGTCTTAGCATAATCCTGTCATTTTATTGCCTTAGTGTAATCTTTTATTTTATTTTCACTTTAATATCTTACTATAGTGTAATCAACCAACCTTAAAATCTTAGAATTTAATTTCTTGTTCAAATATTCAAAAACTCCAAAAAGAAATAAAGTTCAGAATCAATTGGTTTAGAGAACACAATCTTAGAAACGTTGTCTTGTGGGATCCACCCTTCTATACTAGCCTTAATTGGAAAGTAAAAAAGGTTAAACTATACGATAATTATCATAGTGCATTGGTGTGCAGTCCAACACACATCAACTTTGGTGCCGATGTCGGGGACAACAGATTATTTTCTCAAATCCTGAAATTTTTTGAATAAAACTTTTTTTATTTTTTATACCTTCCATAAAATCCCAGAAATTTCTAAAGATTCCATTAGACTTAGGAAGTTCAAATACTCTCTCTTAGGGAAAGAAAACACTTGGTATAATGCCATGGAGGGCAAAGAATGTGTCACCACCTGGGAGGCACTTCAAACCAAGTTCTTGGCTAAGTATTTCCCCCCTTCCCTCACCTATGAAATCAGGGGACCGATTCTTCAATTCTCTATGGTCCAGTTGAAACTCTGGGAGATACTTGGGAAAGTTTTAGGGAGCTTCTTGATGCTTCCCTCACCAAGACATTATCCAATCTCAACTCATTGAGATATTCTACCATGGTGTTGATAATGACACCAAACAATTTCTTGATTCCTCATCTAGAGGAAATTTCATGCTCCATAACGTGAGCAATGATTGAGAGGTAGTAAAACATGCCTCTAATACCCAAGAAAGATGAGGAACCAGTGGGATCCTCAAGGTAACAAAGGCTGAAGGAAACTCTAACATCAAAAACATTGTTGAGGCCCTTAAGTTGATTTTAAACATGATCGCCTAGAATCCTCCCTCAGCACATATGAGAGGCAAACTCAACAAGTTGAAGCCATATAATATCTCTATGGGATTTGCCAAGGGTATGATCATGCTACCCTTCAATATCAATACCTCTACATTACTCCTATGCAACAGGAAGTTGGTCAAAGGGAGAATCTCATCTCCATTCACAACATCCTAGGACAAGCATATTACAACCCAAACAAGTGAGAAATCACCCTGGATTCCAATATGCGAACCCATCCGGTGGTGAAAATGTTTCCCAATTCACCCTCAACAAAGACTCCTAATCCTTAAGCCAATAATCATCCCCCATCAGGCTTTCCCAACAACAATGAGAAGAATTTTGGGAATCAAAGAAATTACAGAGGAAATTTCTAAAATCATGGGCCCTACCAAGGGCAACAATACCAAAAATTGAACCATCCTCAACAAAATAACCATGGTCCTCTTTCTGATAGTGAGAAGATAGTTTCCCTGGAGCAATGTATTCTTTTTAAAAATCACATCCTTCTTTCCCGACAGGTCCACCATATGGAAACTAAGACTCGGTTAGCCTAATTGTTCGCTCAACAGAAACACCCAACCAGTGTTTTCATTGTCCCACCCAAACCCGATCCTAAGTATTTAGAAAAACTTAAGGCAATTACTGTTGGGTTTTACGGGAGGCAGAGAAGCAGTGGAAATAAAAAAATTTCTCCCTTAAACCCAGAACAAAAGGAATCACGTCAACGTCTATACAATAGGAAAGATGGTTGGTGGATGCATACCTTGTCCCGAGGCTTGCTCGACGGTAGTACCTCGTGCCTTGCACGGTCTTCACCTCCGATCTTGGATGGTGTCTGTGCAGCTCCTGGTCGCAACGGGACTGATGACTCCTAATCTCACCGGGACTGTCGGGAGTGACAGTTGTCCTCCGAGTGGCAGAGGTCTCCCGCTTCTGCAGTCGTCCACATGGACTGCCTGGAACTCTGATCTCCTGGTCCCATAAGGAATCGGAAGGAGTCGCACCCTCCTGTCGGCGTACTAGTCACCAACACACTCTCCTGCCACCAGTCGCTTTCTGCAGTTGTCTTTCCCTTGTTGTGCCTCCCTTATCGGGTAGCACTTGCTCGAGCTCTCTCTCGGTTACCAAAACCAGAGAGAACAAAAACTTTACAGAGCAACTGGTTGCACTGAGTTGTACTTTGAGAAGCCCCAAATAACCCTATATATAGGAGGGTCATGGGACAGGGTTTTCTATCGCGGGCAATGCGGGACTAAAGCAGGAGTAGAAGGGTTCGAGATTTTCCACAAAAACAACCAACTGCGTAACCTGAACCGATCGTTTCACAACTGAAACGGTCAGTTGGGGATCTGAGCCGGTCAGTTGACACCTCAACCGATCGGTTGGGACCCATGAAAAGTTCGGTTCACTTCTGAACCGGTCGGTTCGTGGTCCTGATCAATTTTCGATTGTCTTTTCTTCTTTTGTTTCAAATTGGTATCAAATACCAATCCTTATTCCAATCAAATTGGGCAAGTGAAACGAAAGGAAATTCCTCACCAATCTTACTTTCCCAACTTGCTTGGTTGGACTTGAACCGATCGTTTCAACACTTGAACGAATCGCTTCACCCTATCCATGAGCCGACCGACTCACTAGTTGAGCCAATCGGTTCACCAAGCTCAACCAATCAGTTCATCACATGAGCTGATCGTTTGGGAGTGCAGATTGTGCAGAATCCGTCAATCGTAGTCCCAATCAATCCGATACTCTAATCAATCAGTCCAACGCCTTGAACACTGTGATACTGAGCTATCAATTGATTGAATGTTTAATTGAACTACTAAACTCCTTTAGTAATCAATCTAAACATGTTTGTGGACAAACTCCTATTCCAGGTTAAATCCTATGTGTGTGACCCTGTAGGTCCATTTCACGTTGGCAGTGAAAGTCCATAACACTTATGACTTCACAAGCAAAGAGCGGTGCCTAGTCACACATCAGTGCTACCCAAGTAAAAATAGAAAGTTGGAGAACAACTTTCAATCCTACAATCCGTGAATGGTGTTACAATGAATGTATAATTCCTTTGTCACTGATATCCTGAATGAACTCGAGGCATGGAACAATCATCCTATCAACATTCATTCATTTCCTTGATCTCAGAGCAGACTGGGTGAGATGTGTGTGACATCAATATCACATATTGATTCACACATGCATGCACATGCCTTTATCAATCCTACTTATCAAGTGGCCAAGGACATCAAACTCCCTTAGGAGGGACAAATCCCATATCTATCACTCACCCCTCAAAAGCCCCATGTATCAAAGACACCCAATCATCACCTTTATAACAACCCATGTTTCAGGACTGCGTTTGATGATGTCAAAGTGTACCCAATGACATGTGTTGAATGTAGTGATTTCAGGTCTAAGAATCACACTCACCACCATTACTGTGATAGCTGGCTGTCACTACCAAGTCATGGTTCCGTGTGTCACTCTCACGGGGGGTCTGTCTGGTACCTTGTTCTCTAACAAGTACCTATGTGCTTGGTTTGATATCACTATATCTTGACTAATGATATTCTGTCATCAACCAACACACAATTTAGTCTTCAGTGTTATTGATGTCTATGGTTATTTCCACAATAACAACCGACTAGGGACTAAACAAGAATGTATACTCTTAACATCTGTATGATCTCATCATTTAGGTCCTCAACCCAAAAGCATACGTCATTGAGTAAAACAATTCTTTAGACATCTATCATGTTATACCATCATCTCAGAAATAGTTTAAACATATAGATCGGAAATTGTATCTATTATTATTAAAATCATTTACAAAGTATCCCATAACAATAATCATATGACTTGCTCTATGGGCATATATACCAACAGACTCCCACTTGCACTTAGAGCCATTCACCAAGGAACCTCAGTCCTTGTGACCTAGCATGACCATCATGCTTCTGCTGAGAAAGGGCCTTAGTCAGTGGATCAACTATGTTGTCTTCAGTTGGTACTTTGCAAATCTTCACATCTCCTCAATGTACGATCTCTCGTATGAGATGGAAGCACCGTAGTATGTGCTTGGACCGCTGATGTGATCTGGGTTCCTTAGCTTGTGCAATAGCTCCATTATTGCCACAATAAAGCTCAATTGCATCACAGCTACTGGGAACTATACCAAGTTCAGAAATGAACTTCCTGATCCACACAACCTACTTTGCTGCATGTGAAGCAGCAATATACTCGGCCTCTGTAGTAGATTCGGCAACTGTTTCTTGCTTCGAACTCTTCCAACTCACAACTCCATTATTAAGGCAAAATACAAATCCTGACTACGATCTGTAATCATCTTTATCGGTTTGGAAGCTTGCATCGGTGTAACCCTTTACAACCAGCTCTTCCTCACCGTCGTAAACAAGAAATTGATCTTTAGTCCTTCACAAGTACTTGAGGATGTTCTTTATGGCTGTCCAGTGAGCATCCCTGGGATCTAACTGGTACCTGCTCATCATGCTGAGAGCATACGAGACATCTAGGCATGTGCACAACATAGCGTACATGATGGATCCGATGGATGATGCATATGGGATCCCATTCATACACTCCACTACTACAGAAGTGCCTTTTAGTGTCGGTTGTTTAACCCCCTTTGGCGTCGGTTTCTGAACGACGCCTATGTGGGCGCCGCTAAAAGGTTGGACACTTCAGCGTCGGTTAAAAAACCGACACCTATTTAACATAAAGGCGTCGGTTTATTATAATAAACCGACGCCAAAAGGGTTCGCGCCACAGAAAACAGCGTCATCTAGGACGCTTTCTGCGTCGGTTATATACTAAACAACCGATGCAGAAAAGTGTCATAGATGACTCCCATTTCCTGTAACGCGAACACTTTTGGCGTCGGTGTTCAACAAAAAACCGACGCTGTAAGTCTGTGCTGACGGTTATCGGTAAATAACCGACGCCTATATCTATTTTTTTTTTATAAATCTGTTTGCAGGCCTGCTGTGGCTGGTCAGCAGGATGTGAACCTACAGTTCAGTTTTCTGAACTGTAGGTTTACGACATCCATTGATATCAGCCTACAAACAGGCCACAAACCTACAAAATTAACATAAAAAGATTCACACAAGTAGATACATTCAGACATCAATTCAATTGTCACGTTCACACATATAGAATAATTCAAATACATGTTTTAACATTCAGAAACATTCATTTACAAAGTATCATTCATCATCACTATCAACATCCCAATTATATCTTACAGTTGCCACTGTTTGTACAGCTATTGCCCATTCTTCTCTTACTTCATTTAATGCTTCCCTCGTATATGGAGCATGTACATTTTTTAAGCATTTGCCTATAGTGTGGTCAGTTTTAAACACCTGCAAAGAGAATGATGTATATATATAAGTAATAATATAAAAATAAGATTGATATATTTCATACTAACTAATGAGACTATATATAATACCTCATGTATGGTATCGATGTCCAATGCGGCATGTTTGATAATCATCTGCATAAATCGCATCACATAGTATGCGCATGCCCAGCCATTGTCTTGTGTAGCGCACTATAAATTGAAACATACAAAATAATACAACTAAGCACAATTCACATCAATAATATATACATTGGAGTCGGGGAGTCGGGAACTTACTTTTACGTTCTCCCAAGACAATGGCTGGTTCTTTTTCCTTGGGACCTTTCCTCCAGCATTTTTGAATGCATCTAAACCCCTACATGTTAATATAACACACTAAGTTGCATAAGTAAATAGTAATGTAATAAAAGATGTTAACGGATATAAAAAATGAAATATTTCTCACCAGAATAATGCCATTCTCATTACGTGTCCAATTTTAGTGTTTAATGTACTTCCTGCGGGATCTAGATAATAAACAGTGAACGTCCCGGGGACAATAACTAGTAACTCCCAATGTCTACCACTAGAGGTAAAAAGCTAACAATTAATAACTCAAAATGTAAAATAATAATGGAATTTTCTTAAGTCCAAATTATAAATAAAGCAAACTTACTTGACATTGAATGGAGCTATTATTATAGTCTTCATTTGATGACCAAAAATTGTAAAAGCATCTATACAGTATTGTTGAACACTATCAGGATCTTTAGCTACCATACTAATCAATGATGGAATCAAAAATCCCACATGATCATATGCAAATTGTTTGCAATGATCTTCGATTAAGTAGCTGCAAAACATATAGACGTATGCATTAATATATAAGAAACTAGATCACCGGATCTTACACAAGGTATATGGATGTATAAACAAGATCTCACCTTATCCATGTCTCTATCATTGATGTATTCAACCAATCATACATAAACAGCTCAATAATATCTTGTATAAATAAAGAGCTGTCGTATGATTGACCTGCATAATCTGCATCTAAAGAAACAATTATAGGGCAAAGTATATTATGTGCCTGTAGCCAACATGCCATTCCCCTACAAGCAGGACCTAACGGGTATTGTAGGTCAGTTGGAACCCAAGTTGGTAATGCGGGAATTGGAGGTGGAGGCCTAGGTGCTCCTGGTGTCTTCTTTTTAACCTGTATATATAATTTCAGATCAGTTGACATCATATATACACATTAACAGTCTAAATCAATGTAAATTTATCTTACAATTTCAGTCGTGTAGAGGACATCTGCTTTGGGCCACAATATGACCCCGCTTTCTGCCTCACCAAGTGTATCAATATCTGGGTGGGCATATGGCAACTCAACTTCCCTCCAATCGGGTAATACATGTATCGGGCTCACACGAATGTAGCCCTGCGACATTGGAGTCCCATGAAACGTTGCCCCAGGAAGGGACTGGTAAGCTTGCGCCTCTGCAACAACATAGTTTTCCATTCTTAAGCGGCATGGCTTCAATGCCTACAAATTTACGTAAAGAATGTTATACATATATACATATCATCTTGAAAAGACTAGCTACAATGTCATAAACAATACTTACAGCAGACGTGTTAGGTGATGGGTCTCCAGGATTACTTGCAGTCTGTGCACCAGGAGAAGAGTGGGTCGGCATAGGATGATTGGAAGCCTGAGATGCCTGCCACCGCAGCAATTCTTCCTTGACCTTCTCAGCAACCACATCGTTGAGCTTCTTAGCAACTATATCCTCGACTCTCTTATTCTCCTATACATGGATAAAACAAATATTAGCTTTTTATTAATGAATTTTCTTTTGCAGTAACATTATAAAAATAGAATATGTTACCTCTTCTTGAGAAAGTCCCGCTCTGGGTTTGCGCTGGGATGGCCCAAATAATGCTTTGATGCCCACACCAGCGCCGGCACCTCTAACACGTCCAGGATGCTCTGGGTTACCCAGAGCAACTGTCAATTCATCCCTTGTGCCCTGAGGGATGAACGTGCCTTGTTTCCTCTACTCGTGCAGCTCCCGCTAATCACCATAAACAAAAATTGGTAAGTTAACACCACAAATAATCAATATTCAAATGATTGCTCTAAGAGTTGTATTTTACCATTTTTGCAGCCGCCTCAGCAGTTTCGGGCTTCTTTATTTCACCCTTCTTGTTTTTCCTGCCAGCTATCCAGATATCATGGCGAGGGAAGGGTGTGGCCGCAGACTCCTGAGTAGTCACAGACTCCTGAGTAGCCGCAGACTCCGCCTGTAGTCTTTGGCGAATGCTTGCATAGCCTTTTGGACCCATAGTATGGTCATGTACATTCAGTGCACGCCTTGCTTTTTGTGCGTCACTGAGGGCCTAGTTAGTATGCACATTTATAATTAGGTTAGTAGCACTAAATTTTAATCTTGAATAGCTGAATACAATGTATATTAATTAAAATGGGAGTGACGCCTAATACCTTGAATTCTTCAGATTTTCTTGAAGCAACAAAATTGTCCCAATCTTCTTTGTCCAAGAAGTTCCATTGTTCAAGGGCTAACTTCTTCTTCTTATCACCCTGTCTTATGTATTCTCTGTTCAGATTTGTCCTGTAATTCCTAAGCATCTTTCCAGCGCGTTGCATCACACTTTTACGATGCAACATCTCATCCAATGCAAACAAATTCTATAAAATAGAAATGTTATTAACTAGTACCAAAAATATAATTGCAAATAATAGAATTTGTAATCTACAAAATAGAATTGCAAATAATAATAACTCACGCATAAATCTTTCCATATCAAGTCTTTCTTCGCCTGAGGAACTTTATGCCAATTATCATACTTAACACCACAATGGCTTCGAGTGACAACCCCAAGATAGTTTATAAAATTATTGCGGTTCACTCCAATTGCATTCCCTCCATTATCAAACTCCACAACCAATTTGGATCCACTGCCACTCAGCGCAAGTAACTTTTTCAACAGAGTGATACCCCTTTTCTTGTTAAGTTTTTGTTGCTGCGCATCAAGTTGCTCAATTGCTTCAGTGGGTAGCTGTGCATCATCAACCTAAAATTTGACAAAAATAAACACACTGAATTAAGCCAATATAGAAATACAGGATATATGACATAACTAGAAGATAATGAATTTTATAGAAATACGGGATATGTTTTTAGAACTTACGTTGGTATCCTCGCCATGCTCGTCATGGACAGCATGCTCATCATGGACTTCATGCTCATCATGGACATCATTCTCATCATGGTGAGCCATCTGAAAATTTCATTAAAAAGGAAAACATTTAGCATTTGTATCAACTAGAATAAGGAAAACATTTAGCATTTGTATAAACATACATGTCTCTAAAATTGTGATCTTTTATCAATTAGCAATCCTTCAATGTACAAGTAATATAAAAAACAATGATTGTTCACATTCTAGGCCAACAAACACATGTGATGTCATTCTTATATATAATAAATGTGTACCACATATCCCATCCTTGAACACCTAATCTCACTAGTAAGTGTATAATGTGTATTGGGTTTTCAAGAAAATTTCGGTAGCATTTCCCCGCTGTTCTCTAATTACATATGTACTTAGAGAACAAACGGGGAAATGCTACCAAAATTTTCTCAAAAACTCAATACACATTATACACTTACATCCTAAGTGAGATTAGGTGTTCAAGAACAGTCCCAAACCGGGGACTATCCAAGATTTACTCCTAATGAGTAAATCTTGGACGGGTTTCTAGGCCAACAAACACAATAATAGATATCTACAATGAAGCCGGACTCCATACAAACAGTATATAATTTAGTGATTGTTCATTCTAATTTATATCAATGTACAAGTAATATAAAAAACAATGATTGTTCACATTTTAGGCCAACAAACACATGTGATGTCATTCTTATATATAATAAATGTGTACCACCTATCCCATCCTTGAACACCTAATCTCACTAGTAAGTGTATAATGTGTATTGGGTTTTCAAGAAAATTTCGGCAGCATTTCCCCGCTGTTCTCTAAGTACATATGTACTTAGAGAACAAACGGGGAAATGCTACCAAAATTTTCTCGAAAACTCAATACACATTATACACTTACATCCTAAGTGAGATTAGGTGTTCAAGAACAGTCCCAAACCGGGGACTATCCAAGATTTACTCCTAATGAGTAAATCTTGGACGGGTTTCTAGGCCAACAAACACAATAATAGATATCTACAATGAAGCCGGACTCCATACAAACAGTATATAATTTAGTGATTGTTCATTCTAATTTATATCAATGTACAAGTAATATAAAAAACAATGATTGTTCACATTCTAGGCCAACAAACACATGTGATGTCATTCTTATATATAATAAATGTGTACCACCTATCCCATCCTTGAACACCTGATCTCACTAGTAAGTGTATAATGTGTATTGGGTTTTCAAGAAAATTTCGGCAGCATTTCCCCGCAGTTCTCTAAGTACATATGTACTTAGAGAACAAACGGGGAAATGCTACCAAAATTTTCTCGAAAACTCAATACACATTATACACTTACATACTAAGTGAGATTAGGTGTTCAAGAACAGTCCCAAACCGGGGACTATCCAAGATTTACTCCTAATGAGTAAATCTTGGTCGAGTTTCTAGGCCAACAAACACAATAATAGATATCTACAATGAAGCCGGACTCCATACAAACAATATATAATTTAGTGATTGTTCATTCTAATTTATATCAATGTACAAGTAATATAAAAAACAATGATTGTTCACATTCTAGGCCAACAAACACATGTGATGTCATTCTTCTATATAATAAATGTGTACCACCTATCCCATCCTTGAACACCTAATCTCACTAGTAAGTGTATAATGTGTATTGGGTTTTCAAGAAAATTTCGGCAGCATTTCCCCGCTGTTCTCTAAGTACATATGTACTTAGAGAACAAACGGGGAAATGCTACCAAAATTTTCTCGAAAACTCAATACACATTATACACTTACATCCTAAGTGAGATTAGGTGTTCAAGAACAGTCCCAAACCGGGGACTATCCAAGATTTACTCCTAATGAGTAAATCTTGGATGGGTTTCTAGGCCAACAAATAATGTGTTGTCATTCTTATACCTAAAATCCTAGTTCTTCAAATTAGGGTGATTATTGATGTCTTCAAATTATGAAGTAAATATACACTTAATTAAGAATAGCATGACACACAAAGTTGCAGTCAACATCATTATGTTTTGTTCTATCATGGACTATCAGATTGGTATATCACATATGTATCAGTACATTATTAAATAAACACAATCAGTAAATAACTTTTAGCAAAAAATCCACTAGACGTGCAGCCTAGACGTGCCCTGGCGCCGCCCAAGCATCTGCCCAGAGGCCTATCTAGGCAGGGCACCTCGGCTTGGGACCCTAGGCGTGCCCTGGCACCTACTCAGGCGCTGCCTGCGTGAGTTCTAGGTTGGCGGCGGCAGAGAAAAGCAAGGCAGAGGACAAAAAAGGTGGTGAAGGTTTGTGGGTTACCTTGCACGAGGACAGCACGAGTAAAGCTGCTTCTACCGGTGGGGGCGGAGGTGACGACGACAGCACCGTAGCTGCTTCTACTGGCGGCGACGACTACAGGAGAGCAGGGGCGGTGGGCAACGACCGGCGGCGACGAGCGGACAGCAGCAGTAGCAGGGGCGGCGGAGAAGAAGGGCTCCAGAGAAGAAGGACGCCGGAGATGGGGCACCGGAGAGAAGCGCCGGAGAGCAGCAGCAGCAGAGAAGCGCCGGAAAGTCGCCGCAACAGGGAAAATCGCCGCAATAGGGTAGCAATGAAACAGAAGAAAGGGGAAGAGTCGGGCGATCGCTGGGGGTTATAAGTTCGCAAATAGCGTCGGTTGTTTACAACAACCGACGCCTAAACATCTTTAGCGTCCATTGGTTGAAACAACCGACGTCCAATTGGACGATATTTTCATGGAAATTTTTGGCGGGAACCACCTTCAGCGTCGGTTAGAGAGGGATAACTGACGCTGAAAATGACACTATTTTTTTTATCGAAAAATGGATTTCGCGGGTGACTTTAAGCATCGGTTGTTTATAAAACACCGACGCTTAATACAAAGCGGTACCCGTGTCTGGCTGGTCTTCGAATATAGACGTCGGTTTTATTAAACAACCGACGCCTTATATGTTAGGCGTCAGTTTTCCTTAATAACCGACGCCCAGAAAAGCGACACTGAATGCTATTTCTGTAGTAGTGCTCCCTCTCTTCACAAGATTGGGGACATTGAGCTCTAGAGATGGTGACTCCATGTAGCATGGGGATGTTGCCTCTCTTTGAGTTCTCCATGCTGAACCGCTTCAGCACTTTGTCGATGTACATGCTTTGACTTAGTCCAAGAAGCCTTATAGATCTATCTCTATAGATCTTAATTCCTAGAATGTAGGATGCTTCTCCTAAGTCATTCAATGAGAAAGTATTCCCAAGCCAAGTCTTTACCTTCTCTAAGGCTAAGACATCATTCCCCATCAAAAGTATGTCATCCACATACAATATGAGGAATGTGGTCGAGCTCCCACTAACCTTCTTGTACACACAAGGTTCATCTTCATTTTGAGTAAAGACAAACACTTTGAATTCCTCATCAAATTGAAGATTCCAACTCCGAGATGCTTGCTTCAATCCATAGATTGACCTTTGTAGCTTACAAACTTTATTGGCATTCTTTGGATCTACAAAACCTTCAGGTTGTGTCATGTACACATCCTCATTTATATTCCCATTAAGGAATGCAGTTTTAACATCCATCTGCCAAATCTCATAGTCATAATAAGCTGCAATAGCAAGCATGATCCTGATTGACTTAATCATGGCAACTGGAGAAAAAGTTTCATCATAATCAACACCTTGAACTTGTCGAAATCCTTTCGCAACCAATCTGCCTTTATAAGTTTGCACATTGACATCCATGTCGGTCTTCTTCTTGAAGACCCACTTGCACCCTATGGGTTTTACCCCTTCGGGTGGTTCCACCAAATTCCATACTTTGTTGGAGTACATGGATTCCATCTCGGATCTCATGGCTTCAAGCCATTTCTCATAATATGGTCCCTCCATAGCCTCTACGTAGGTAGTTGGATCATCATCTATGATCAACTCTCCACCTTCCTGAGTCACAAGGTATCCAAACCTCTCAGGTTCAAGGCGGGTCCTACTAGATCTACGAGGTCCTTGTGTTACCTGAGGAGAATGAGATTATACAACACCTTGTGAATCTTCATATTCCTCTCGTACATCCATCAGTTCAATGTTTTCTTGTTGGGATTGAACCTCTTCAAGCTCTATTTTCCTCCCACTACTTCCTTTGGAAATAAATTCCTTCTCTAGGAATACAACATCCCTGGCAACAAACACTTTGTTGTCAGTAGGGTGGTATAAGTAATATCCCCTCATTTACTTGGTGTATCCAACAAGATAACATTTATCGGATTTGGGTCCAAGCTTATCAGGAAACATTTTCTTGACGTACGCCTCACAACCCCAAATTTTCATAAAAGACAATTTGGGACGCTTCCCATACCATATCTCATATGGTGTCTTTTGAACCGATTTGGATGGTACTTGGTTAAGTGTAAACGAGGCGGTTTTAAGAGCATAACCCTAGAAAAAAATCGGAAGATCAACAAAACTCATCATCGATCGTACCATATCTAACAATGTGTGATTCCTTCTTTCAGACACACCATTATGTTGTGGTGTTCCAGACGTAGTCCATTGTGATACAATACCACAGGCTCGCAGAACGTTCTCAAACTCCTGGCTTAAGTATTCTCCACATCGATCGGATCGAAGTGCCTTAATACTTTTACCAAGTTGGTTCTATACTTCATTCATGAAATCCTTGAACCATTCAAGGGTTTCTGACTTATGTTTCATCAGGTACACATAGCCATACCTACTGAAGTCATCAGTAAAGGTAATGAAGTACTGATACCCACCTCTGGCATTAGTTCTAAAAGTCCCACATACATCAGTATGTATGAGTCCTAATAGATCACTAGCTCTTTCACCTTTACCTGAAAAGGGAGTCTTGGTCATCTTGCCCATCAAACAAGATTCACATGTCTCTATTGATTCATAATCAAAAGAGTCTAGATAACCATCTTTATGGAGTCTAGAAATGCGCTTCTCATTTATGTTCCCTAGACGACAATGCCAAATATATATTTTGTTTGAGTTGTTGAGTTTTTGCCTTTTAGTGTTTACGTTGTGTACACTTGTCTCTAGATCTATCAAGTATAAACCATAAGACATTGGGGCACTGCCATAAAAGATCCCATCTTTAGAAATGGAACATTTTCCATTCTTAATAAGAAATTCAAATCCATCTTTGTCCAAACAACAGACGGAAATGATATTCCTATTTATGGCAGGTACATAATAGCAGTCCTTCAACTCTATTATTATCCCACTTGGTAGAGTTAACTCATAGGTTCCTACGGCATTGGCGGCAACCCTTGCCCCATTGGCAACACGTAGTTCAACCTCGCCTTTCCCCAAAGGCCTACTTCTCTTAAGATCCTTCACATTTGAACAAATGTGAGATCCACATCTGGTATCAAGTACCCATGACAAAGAAGTAGTAAAGTTAATCTCTATCACGTATACACCAGAAGTAGAGATCTCTATCTCTAACTTCTTCTTCCATCGCTCCTTCCATCCTCTCCATGTAGAAGAAATTGGTTTGGCGAGAGAACCCTTCTCTCCCTTACCTTTCGTTCCATTGATCTCTATCAATGAACTTTCTTTCTTCTTCACTAACGCATTAAGTGTACATAGAGTGGATTCAAAGGCTCCTGGTATATCTAGATTGTGCAGAATACTTCTCACAGTCCTCAACCAGTTATGGAATTTGTTCTCAATTAATTTGCCCATTTTAAAAGATGATTCTTTTGCCATTCTACAAGAGAAAATTGCATTTGTCAAAACTCCTTTTGATTTGATTTGAATAAAATTTGACGATAGTTAATTAGGACGTTAATTAATTACCGCTCCCACTATTTTGACTCAAATTGACAGCCCTCACCATCAATTCAGAAGATTGCTGCGCAGAATCTTCTAGTGGGTCAAGATCCTAAAATCCTTTGAGCCATGGACCAGCTAGGGCTGTCACCCACAACTCAGATCTTCCAGGTAGGAAACTCTTGCCAATTGCATCATATGCAACTCTTGAAAGATGTCATATGAAACTCTTTGCCATGATCATCTCCATGCCTCAAGGTACTAGATCCCATCTAGATCACCTTGTTAAGTCTGACCCAAAGCCAACACGATGAATATGCACCCTACTAGGGTAGACCCACACATTCATCCTTCACGATTCCACGAGATAGACAGTGCACCATGCTAGGGCGTGCCCACACTTGGTCGATCAAGCTTTTCACGCGTGTCGCATTTGGAAGGCATCTAAAACTTTAATATTTAATGAGGGATTTGGTTTTTATATACATATACATATCCAATCACCACAATATATAGTACGTATCATATACATGATATATCCCACAGAAAACATGCAAAATGATAAAAGCAATGATTATGGCCATCCTATTGTGATTCCTCGAGCCAAGAGAAATCACGGTCATCTAGGTCTACATCACATGCAACCTGAACAAGATGAAATATGTGCCTGCCTTTCTGGGTTTGTTCAGCTCATCTCCATGACTGATCGGCTCGCCATCAAGTTGGTTGTTCAGGTGCCACCAGCCGATCGACTGGCACCTCTAGCCGATCGGTTCATAGGTCATCGTGCATCTCCTCAGGTCGCCACCCGCTCATCTCGCTCCTCGAACCGGTCGTCTGGAACACCAACCGATCGGTTCACGCCTTGAACCAAACATCTCAGGTCGTCCACCGTTCTTAGATATAACAAGAAATAAAATCTATCCTATTTAAAATTGAATTGTGAAACCCCACATTACATTCGGGTGGAGCAATGGTAGGAAAGAAGTCTCAAATTATTTCGAGTTACATCAGGAATAGGAGAAAGGGAATCGGTGTGTAGACCGAGATTCAAGCAACCACATACAACCATACACAAATATAGGGTTTATAGGCCATAACCATGCTACACATCCACCACAAAACTCGTTTAAGGGCGACGCGTATCGAGTGCATTAATATTACATATCATATATGTATATTTGGGATTTGTGGATTGGACATGCATAAAGCCAATTTTATTCGCATCGTATGCAATAAATAAAGGCGACAAACCAAAATAGATCATATCGATAATCCTAAAATATAGAGCGGTTGACGTGGCTCTGATACCACTGTTGGGTTTTATGGGAGGCAGAGAAGCATCGGAAACAAAAAAATTTCTCCCTCAAACCTAGAACAAAAGGAATCACGTCAACATCTATACAATAGGAAAGATGGTTTGTGGATGCATACCTTGTCCCGAGGCTTTCTCAGTGACAGTACCTCACGCCTTGTGCGGTCTTTACCTCCGGTCTTGGACAGTGTCTGTGCAGCTCCTGGTCGCACTGGGAATGATGACTCCTGGTCTCACCGGGACTATAGGGATTGACAGTTGTACCCCGAGTGGTGGAGGTCTCCCGCCTCTGCATTTGTCCACACAGACTGCTTGGAACTCCGATCTCCTTATCCCACAAGGAATCAGAAGGAGTCACACCCTCCTGTCGTCGTACTAGTCGCCAACACACTCTCCTGCCACCAGTCGCTTTCTGTAGTTGTCTTTCCCTTGCTGTGCCTACCTTGTCAGGTAGCACTTGCTCGGGATCTCTCTCAGTTACCAAAACCAGAGAGAATGACAACTTCACAGAGCAACTGGTTGCACTGAGTTGTACTTTGAGAAGCCCCAAATACCCCTATATATATAGGAGGGTCATGGGACAGGGTTCTATATCCCGGGTAATGCGGGACTAACGCAGGAGTAGAAGGGTTCGAGATTTTCCACAAAAACAACCAACTGTGTAACCTGAACCGATCGTTTCACAACTGAAACGGTCGGTTGGGGATCTGAGCCGGTCGGTTTACACATCAACCGATCAGTTGGGACACATGAAATGGTCAGTTCACTTCTGAACTGGTCGGTTCGTGGTCCTGATCAGTTCCCGATTGACTTTTCTTCTTTTGTTTCGAATTGGTATCAAATACCAATCCTTGTTCCAATCAAATTGGGCAAGCGAAATGAAAGGAAATTTCTCACCAATCTTACTTTCCCAACTTGCTCGGTTGGACTTGAACTGATCATTTCAACACTTGAACGAATCGCTTCACCCTGTCCATGAGCCGATTGACTCACTAGTTGAGCCGATCGGTTCACCAAGCTCAGCCGATCGGTTCATCGCATGAGCCGATCGGTTGGGAGTGCAGATTGTGTAGAATCCGTCAATCGCAGTTTCAAACAATCTGATACTCTAATCAATCAGTCCAATGCCTTGAACACTATGATACCGAACTATCAATTGATTGAATGTTTAATTGAACTACTAAACTCATTTAGTAATCAATCTAAACATGTTTGTTGACAAACTCCTATTCCAGGTTAAATCCTATGTGTGTGACCCTACAGGTCCATTTCACGTTGGCAGTGAAAGTCCATAACACTTATGACTTCACAAGCAAAGAGCGGTGCCTACTCACACATCAGTGCTACACAAGTGAAAATAGAAAGTTGGAGAACAACGTTCAATCCTACAATCCGTGAATGGTGTTACAGTGAATGTATAATTCCTTTGTCACTGATATCCTGAATGAACTCGAGGCATGGAACAGTCATCCTGTCAACGTTCATTCATTTCCTTGATCTTAGAGAAGACTGGGTGAGATGTGTGTGACATCAATATCACATATTGATTCACACGTGCATGCACATGCCTTTCTCAATCCTACTCATCAAGCTACCAAGGACATCAAACTCCCTTAGGAGGGACAAATCCCATATCTATCACTCACCCGTCAAAAGCCCCATGTGTCAAAGACACCCAATCATCACCTTTATAACAACCCATGTTTCAGGACTGCGTTTGATGATGTCAAAGTGTACCCAACGACATGTGTTGAGTGTAGTGATTTTAGGTCTAAGAATCACACTCACCACCATCACTGTGAGAGCTGACTGTGACTACCAAGTCATGGTTCCATGTGTCACTCTCACGGTGGGTCTGTCCGGTACCTTGTTCTCTAACAAGTACCTATGTGCTTGGTTTGATATCACTATATCATGACTAATGAGATTATGTCATCAACCAACACACAATCTAGTCTTCAGTGTTATTGATGTCTATGGTTATTTCCACAATAACAACCGACTAGGGACTAAACAATAATGTATACTCTTAACATCTGTATGATCTCATTGTTTAGGTCCTCAACCCAAAAGCATACGTTATTGAGTAAAACAATTCTTTAGACATCTATCATGTTACACCATCATCTCAGAAACAGTTTAAACATATAGATCAGAAATTGCCTCTATTATTATTAAAATCATTTACAAAGTATCCCATAACAATCATCATATGACTTGCTCTATGGGCATACATACCAACAATTACCACCAGATCCGACCTTACCATACAAGAAAGGGAAGATTCCCTGCTCATTGATTTTGACCAAGGGGAAGATGATGTGGTATTTATCCCTCAACCTCTGGTATCAACTGCCCCACCAGATGAGGTTCCTGTGTATAATCTGTGTATACCCTTTTTTATTTGGATGAAGAAGACCCAGTTGGACTCTAGGTTCAACAAGTTCAAGGATATTATGAGAAAGCTATGTGTCAACATAGATGCCATGACAGACCTACTTAAATGGGGAAAATTCTTCAAAGACCTTCCAAACTATAAGTGTATGAATAAAGAATTTGAAATGGTAAAACTGGTGAGAAATACATTCGACATCATCCAGACTAAAGCGCCAAAGAAACACAAAGACCTAGGATCTTTTGGGATCACTTGTTCTGTAGGGGATTCCAGCAGCCATTCAAGATTAGCTAACCTTAGAGCTAGTGTATCCATCATCCCTCTAAGCATGTCTAGGATGCTCAGTCTCACAGATGCTAGATCCACTCTAATGCACATTAAATTAACATGCTCTTTTGATTACCAAGTCTCTTGGCATTATTGATGATGTTCCTATGAAGGTTAGATATTTCTATATCCCTTGTGAGTTTTTGGTGATGATATAAAAGAAGACAATCACTACCCTCTCATCTTTGGCATGTCATTTCTTGCCACGGATAGGGCACTCATCGACATTAAGGAAAGACTTCTCACACTACAAGTGGGAATGTAATTCATCAGTTTCTAGACCTCTGAGGGTGGCATGAAGTATACCTAAGAGGAAGAAGTCTACTTCTTGAAATGCAAAGACTAGTTGAATCACATGCAACAACGCTTCCTCAATTCGTAATGTCCACCTATGTCCAAAACCCATATTTATCTGGTGGGCAACCAAGTTACTATTCAAGACTAGGTTTCCCCAGCCGACCCTATGAAGATGGACCCTCTACCTCCTACTGTCTCCGCTATGGCAAGGACCAACATCACCAATAAAAATACCTTACCCTAGAATCGGTTCCCCGACCCCAACCCTTTCATATCTTCTCACCCCTTTTACCTTTGAGGCAGCAATCTATGATACTTGTCATACTCCTTACGAGTCCCAATCTCCCATTGCATCTCAAGTAGCACAGCTAAAAGACATGGATGGATGCTCCACTTACAATAATTTCAACCCATCACCCATTGACATTAGTGGCCAATATAGTGGAATGACCGAGCATCCACACTCGAATGACAACCCTAATAACTGTCATTATTCAACACAAATTTTCCATAGATATTGCTTGCCACATCTTGAATCATGGGAACATATATGTTGTTATAACCTCATTTTCCAAAACATGTAATGAGATTTGTGAATCTCCTTTAAAAGATAAATAAGATCAATGTTTGATTTCATGGTTTGATTTGAATGAATTTCATGAATAATAGCCTTTCATGCTTTCTTGATGGGCCTTATTGGCCATTAAGCCCAATTGAAAGAAAAAGAAAAAGAAAAGAAAAAGAAATTCAATGGGATAATGGGAAATATAAGAAAATGAATAAAGTATGATTAAAAGGATAAAAGATATTTTCCCAAAAATATAATTTCGAGTTATAAAGGTTTGTTGGGGTTCAAGGAACTCAGGATAATTATATAATAGCAAGGGAAATAAAGAGTATGAGGAAAATATGAATAAAAGGGTGTTTTCTTGCAACCAAAAAAAAGGGACCGTTTAATTAAGATAATGATCCCAATTTTTGCAGGATGAAAGATAAAAACATAAAAGAGTTTCCCTTAAAATTTTAGGAAAAAGTTATTAAGAGTTTAGAGTTATCGATTTTTCAAGATTATCTTCAAAATAGGATTTTCCTTGGAATTTAGGAAATCTTTCCCTTTTGTTTGAGCATGGATGTTTATGGTTGTTGGATCTTGATCCAACAGATCTGGCTCATCATCTAGAGTCCTATGGGACGTGGACTGTAGCACGCCCACATGGGAACTTTCCCCTTTGATTTCGATCGATTCAATGCTTGTGCAAGCATGGGAACATGTTCTTTGGGTTCAGGAGTGTGGGGCGAAGCATCTCGACCCTACTTTGGTGGGTTCCCATCGCGAATAGGAAAAATGCCTAATTGGGCTATTTTCTGAGATGGCAGTAGGGTTGGGGGAACCCTAGAGAGGCCTCCACACCCTATAAATAGGGTCCATCCTGACTCCTCACACCCTCACGATCCCACACGTCTACTCCATTAGCTCCAAGACCCCCCTCTTGCACTTGATTACCCCTGCTCTGACGAGCTTCTTCCGCGGTGCCACTGCGTGGTTCGAAGAGGAAAAGAAGGTGAAGGAGACGAGCAGTAGCCTTAGATCTCGGGACCACTGTGAGCCCAAGCACGATCCAACGGATTGGCTAAAAGGGGAGGGCACACATATGAGTAGTGGAGTCAGAGAACGTGAAGCGTTTGATCGAGGGTCCATTGTGGACCAAGGAACATCCAACGACTAACGGCGAGCAGTGGGGCGTGTCACTTAGTTAGTGGAGCCGGACAGTAAGGAGCGTCAGATCGATCAGTGGACCAGCGGCGCACTGATCCAACGCCCGAGAATTTTTGGTAAATCCCCTCTCTGATCAAAATTACAGAATATTGCTTTTCCCTACAAAATTAATAGAAATAGCTAGGAATCTCATATAAAGGAACTTTATACATGAAAGTTGGGTAGAAAAATGTAAGGAACCTAGTAAAAATAATTTGAGAACCTGTTTCTATTTCGGTTTGCAAAACTGCCTTGTGTTGTTATAAAAGTGTATTGAAAAGTAATTAGAAACCCTATTTGCATATAAAGGATGATTCTTCGCAACTTAATTGGTTAAATTGAGGATTATTAACCTGTTAATTAATAATATGGAGTTTTCATATATTTTGAATATAAAGATGGTTAATTTAGGGTTTATGTCTATAAATGAAAAGGGTATGTATATGGAAACCCTAATTTAGGATAAAAGAAGAAGAAAACCATGTTATGTTGGATTAAGGAAGTAAATTGCTAAATAATTATCCTAAGACTGTTAGGAATATTAAAAGGAGAGAATTTAAAGGTTTTAAGTGGATTTGATGAATTAGGGTTCATAATAATTAAGAATGAAGGCAAAACCCTAGTTTCCAAGAAACCCTAAAATTGGGATAGAAACCCTAAGGGATATGATGAAATTGGATAAATATTAATAAAAGTAAACTTGTACTTTTAGTTCAGGGTTTCTGTGCAATTTGCTTGATTGATTTTATTTTCTCTCTCTACAAATTAATTCTATATCTAAATCTGCAATACAGGTATGTGGTTATGCTTATGATTATCCCGATTAATTTTCCAAGGATTTTATCGACGTTTCCCTCATGGCTTGAAATAACTGTTGGATGTTTTAATTCATGCAACTATAGAGTGACTATGACTATCACTATGAGTATACATGTATAACTGGCTAGATTAGAGTCTACCCCTGTGGCTATGCAAAGGCTAAGGATAACCTAGAGCAAGGTCTAGGGTATCATTAGCTAGAAACTGGGCTACACATGTGTAGTGCTATGAGACTCTTAGCATACCATGAGTTAAGGAGTGGGCTACCTACGGGTAGTGCCATGTGACTCAACCCTAGAAATTGATTCACCTATTAGGTAAAGTCATGAGCGTTATAATGGGAATCTACCATAATGGAGGTAGTATCCAGGTCCACTACATGGACAACGCAGGGGATAGGATACACATGGATCACGTAGTTATACTTAAAACGTAAAATTGTTTGTTAAATGATAATTGAATATGCAATACAGTGTTATGGATAATTGCATGATTAGTGAATCCCCCACATACCAGCTTTGGCTGACCGATGTTTTGTTTGTCAGCGTTTTAGGTACAAAACAAAAAGGACAAACAGTAAATCGTCATATTGTGAAATACACAAATTAAAGTCCAAGGAGGATTAGTTAGTTGGTTCCAGTTCTGGATAGCATTATAGAAATCCCAAATTTTTAAAGGTATGCAAAATTTTATTTATTACAGCTTTTCAGTATAGTCTAGTAGAATTTATTAATTGTTACCAATTAATTGCTGAACCTTGATTCGGAAAATCGGATAACGGCACTGACCTTTCAGTCTCCCTTAAATGATGGTTACTGGAAGGTGGGGTCATTACATTTGGTATTAGAGCCAAGGTTCTCCACTTAATTGTTAATAATTATTAAATTTTACAAACTTTGTAGAACCCCAGGGAGTTATTAGAGGATTTTCCGAAAGACTGAGGTGTCTAGAAAAGGATCACTTCCAGGGGCTGGCAAAATTTTCCTCCGCAACGCTAGTCGGAATACGAGGACTCCCGGATTGTGTGACTTCCTGGCCGATGTCCTAGGAACTGAATCAAAATAAGATACCTTTAGGACTTTCTCATCTTATTCATCCCTTCTCATCACATATTCTATTAAGGACTTTAAGAGTTAGGGTTTTCTCTCTCTTCCCCACCCTCATGTGGTATGGGCAAGTAAGTTAAGGATTAAGGAATCCTCCATCAAATTAATAAAAGATACGTAATGAGATGTCACTGACATAAGTATAATTAGTTTAATGATAAACCAAAGGTTTGTTTGTTATGCTTATGTAGATGGCTCGTACAAAGACAGTTGCTATCCCCGAGGGCACTGGGAACCCAGCTAGGAGTGCTTGGCCTTCCCGCAAAGGAAAGGGGTCTTCAGAGAAGAGGAAGAAGAACCATGATGGTGAATCCTCTAAGAAGAGAAAGAGGCCTGAAGAGACCACTCATGAGGTCCCTAACCCTGACCCAATACCCTTCGACAACCTTGATCAAGAGTAAGACCAAGGGTATGAAGAGCAACATGTGTACGAGGAAGTAGACCAGATGGAAGAAGACCAAGATGGAGGTCCAGAACCGACCGTGATGATCCACACCCCTGAAGCTTTGTGGATGGAGAAGCAGAGGAAGCTGACAGAGGCCATTAATGCCTTGGCACTCCGAGACCTAACCAGAGCTGAGAATGGTGAGCAGCTTCCGGTTCATCCTAGACTGGGGGCCACCATCCTGGACTTCATCAAGTTGAATATGGAGAAGTTCTAGGGAGAGGACAAGACAGAGGTAGTCGAAAAAGTGGATGCTTGGCTGCTTGTAGTTGAGAAAGGATTCCGCATGCTTGAGGTACAGCCGAGCAAGAAGGTCCTCTTTGCTGCTCATCTCCTGGAAGGAGCAGCCAAGATATGGTGGGAGACCCACATCCCCGACCGGGATTTGACAGAGGAACCCATGGCATGGGCTGATTTCAAGACGATCTTCAAAACCAGATTCATTCCAGTCTCAGCTAAGAAGGAAAAGGAAAGGGAGTTCACCAACATGACCCAAGGAAACTCTTCTGTGGTGGACTTCGAGCGCAAGTTCAAAATCCTAGAGTGTTTTGGGTACAAGATGGATGAGGAAAGAAGGGTGGACCACTTCATAGAGCATCTTCACCCTGCCATCAGGCCCCATGTGATGGCAAGCAAGCCTAAAACTTTTGCTGAAGCCTACAAAACTTCTTTAGACATGGAGAGGACTGTGATGCCTACCTAGTTTCCACCCAAGGGGTACTTGGGTTTCACTAAAGGAGCCGAAGGCCCGATAAACAACCACAAGAAGGGTCCAGGACGTCATCAAGCTAAAGGAAAACATGGAGGAAAAGGGAAAACCCATCAAGAGAACAAACGACCTCCTTGCCGCACCTGCGGAAAGGGGCACGCCGGTGAATGCCGCTACAAGAAGAAGACGTGCTTTCAATGCCACCAAGAAGGACATCTACAATCCGTCTGTCCTATGCGAGATCCCAGGGGACCAGGACAAGTGGCAGCTCCACCAGTAGCAGCCCCACCTATAGCTGTAGCCCCACCTGCTGGAGAGAGAAGACAAGCTCGGGTGTTTGCCATTGACAATGAGTAGGCTCAAGTTAATGCCAATCAGTTGATCAAGGGTAATAACCCTTAGAGTTTTCTTCTATGTTGAACAATAATGTAGGCATGCTTGAAGTTATGGGACATAATGTGAAAGCTTTGTTTGACTCTGGAACTACTAATACTTTCATTTTGAGAAATCTTGCAACTGTGCTATGTTTGGATATCAAGGAATTAGGGTATGTCTTAGATGTTACAACCCCAAGTGGTCGAATCTTTACTTCCCTTTTGAAAACCTCGGTGGTATCTGTGAAATATCGAGATCATGATTTTCCTACAGACTTTACCCTTCTTGACATGAATGATTTTGATGTAATCATTGGTATGGATTGGCTTTATACGTATAGGGCCAATATCGAATGCAGAGAGAAGAAAGTGATCATCAAGAGACTAGGTCAACCACCTTTTGTCATTAGGGGTAGGAAGGATGCCACTACCAGCCCGTATGTGTTATCCATTTAAGCAGAGAGGATGATGAGTAAAGGGTGTCGAGCTTTCCTAGAAGTAGTCACCGAACCAGAACCCAAGGTGCAACCCTTAGAAGAAATAGAGGTAGTTAGGGGCTATGCAGATGTTTTCCCAGATGATCTACCTGGGATTCCTCCCGAAAGAGAGGTAGATTTCTCCATAGATCTAGCCCCTGGTACAAACCCTATTTCCCAAGCACCTTATAGAATGGCCCTTGCTGAGTTGCTTGAGTTAAAGAAGCAATTGCATGAATTGTTGGATAAGGGTTTTATCCTCCCTAGCACATCATCATGGGGAGCACCAGTGCTTTTTGTAAAGAAAAAGGATGGTTCACTCTGAATGTGCATAGACTACCAGATGATCAACCAGGCTACCATTAAGAACAAATACCCTTTACCCCAGATAGATGACTTGTTTGACCAGTTGAAGTCGGCTCGAGTCTTTTCCAAGATTGACTTGAGATCGGGTTACCACCAGTTGAGGGTCAAGAGTGAGGACATCCCGAAAACAACTTTTAGAGCATGGTATGGCCACTATGAGTTCGTGGTTATGCCTTTTGGGTTGTCCAATGCACAGTGTGTTCATGAACCTTATGAACAGTGTGTTTCAACCCTTCCTTGACTCGTTTGTCATAGTGTTCATAGACGACATATTGGTTTATTCATATAACTTAGATCAACACCGAGACCACTTAAGTAAAGTCCTTGATATATTAAGAAAGCAGAAGTTCTATGGGAAGTTCTCTAAATGCGAGTTTTGGATAGACCGAGTCATGTTCCTTGGACACATCATCTCGGGAGGAATGATCGTTGTAGATCCAGCTAAAGTGTCGGCGGTTTGAGACTGGCCAGCACCGAAAAACCTCTCCAAGATATGAAGCTTCTTGGGGTTAGAAGGATATTATCGGTGCTTCATCATGGATTTCTCAAAGACCGCCTTGCCTCTGACCATGTTGACTCAGAAAGATGTGAAGTTCGTGTGGTCCGATGTTTGTGAAGCTCGTTTCCAGGAGCTGAAAGAGAAGCTGACCACTGCACCAGTTTTGACTCTACCATCAGGCAATGAGGGTTTCATGATTTTCACCGATGCATCAAAGATGGGACATGGCTGTGTGGTGTAATAGAATCATCATGTGGTTGCATATGCCTCCCGACAACTCAAGCCCAAGGAGATGAATTACCCGAAACATGACCTAGAGTTAGCTGCTATTATCCATGCCTTGAAGATTTGGCGACATTACCTGTATGGTGCCACTTTTGAGATCTTCACTGACCATAAGAGCCTGAAGTACCTCTTGACGTAGAAAGACTTGAACCTACGACAACGACGATGGATGGAGTACATGAAGGATTACGACTTCACCATTGCCTATCATCCAGGGAAGGTGAATGTTGTAGCTAATGCTTTGAGTCAGAAACAACTCAGGTGTACAGCTGTGTTGTCCAGTCAGTAGAAGAGCTTAGAAGAGTTGGTGGAATGGTCACCTCAACCGTTAGATGATTGAGTTCGTTTGGCCAACATCCAGATACAGTATGAATTGTTAAGTGAGGTGGTCGCAGCACAGTTGGCCAGTGGAAGACTTGACAAGATGAAGGATTTGATGAAGAAGCCTCAAACCCGTCTTTCTTTGGGAATAGACGGAGGAATACGATTTGAGAATCGCATATGGGTTCCTGAAGATTCACCATTGAAGGAACATATCCTATAAGAGGCTCATGGTTCTAAGTACATGGTACACCCAGGAACTACGAAGATGTTTAAGGACATGCAGAGGTTTTTCTGGTGGCTAGGAATGAAGAGAGACATTGCAACTTATGTATCCAGTTGTTTTACGTGCCAAATGTTGAAGGCTGAACACCAACGACCTAACGGACCTTTACAGTCTATAGAGATTCCAGAGTGGAAATGGGAGCAGATCAACATGGATTTCATGGTGGGTCTACCCCATACCAAGAGAGGTCACGATGCGATATGGGTTGTGGTAGATCGCCTTACCAAGTCAGCACACTTCCTTGCCCTAAAGACCACTGCCAAGGTGTCAGATTTAGCTGAGCTGTATATCAGAGAGATAGTGTGCTTGCATGGCATACCTGGTTCCATCATCTCAGATAGAAACCCAAAGTTAACTTCCAAGCTGTGTAAGCAGGTTCAAGAGGAACTTGATACAAAGTTGAAGTTTAGTACTACCTATCACCCCCAAACAGATGGTTAGTCAGAAAGGACAATTCAAACTTTAGAGTATCTACTACGAGCTTGTGTACTCGATTGGGGTGGATCATGGGAGTAGTACCTACCTTTAGCTGAGTTCTCCTACAACAATAGTTACCAAGCCAGTATTGGGATGCCTCCATATGAAGCTCTGTATGGGAGACCGTGTCAGTCACCACTTCACTGGGATGATGTTGGTGAAATGACCTTATTGAGGTCAGATGAACTCCAAGTGTATGATGATAAAGTCGCTTTGATCAGGCAAAGGCTAAAGAGAGCCCAGGACTGAAAAAAGTCATATGCTGATGCGAAGCAGACTGATGTGCCTTTCACTATGGGAGAACATGTTTTTCTGAAAATCCGACCGCTCTGAGCTATAGCTAAGAATAGAGGAAAGTTGAGTCCCCGATACGTGGGTCCGTTTAAAGTGTTAGAACGGATTTGTGAGGCCGCATATCATTTGGCGTTACCCCCTCAATACAGTATGATGAATGATGTGTTTCACATGTCCAATCTAAAGCGATATGTGTAAGATCCAAGCCATGTGCTGAGCATTGAACCTATTGAGCTTCAAGGAAAACTGTCTTATCCTGAGTTGCCTTTGCAAATTCTAGATACCAATGTAAAAGAGCTCATAAATAAGAATATTGAGATGGTAAAGGTTCTTTGGAAGCACCATGGAGAGGATGAGGCCACATGGGAGCTGAAGACAGACATGGAAAAAGCATATCCTGATTTGTTTTCTTGATTGTTGAATTTTGAGGGAAACATTCCTATAAGGAGGGGAGGATGTTATAACCTCATTTTCCAAAACATGTAATGATATTTGTGAATCTCCTTTAAAATATAAATAATATCAATGTTTGATTTCATGGTTTGATTTGAATGAATTTCATGAATAATAGCCTTGCATGCTTTCTTGATGGGCCTTATTGGCCATTAAGCCCAATTGAAAGAAAAAGAAAAAGAAAAGAAAAAGGAATTCAGTGGGATAATGGGAAAGATAAGAAAATGAATAAAGGATTATTAAAAGGCTAAAAGATATTTTCCCAAAAATAGAATTTCGATTTATAAAGGTTCCTTGGGGTTCAAGGAACTCAGGATAATTATATAATAGCAAGGGAAATAAAGAGTATGAGGAAAATATGAATAAAAGGGTGTTTTCTTGCAACCAAAGAAAAGGGACCGTTTAATTAAGATAATGATCCAAATTTTTTCAGGATGAAAGATAAAAACATAAAAGAGTTTCCCTTAAAATTTGAGGCAAAAAGGAATTAAGAGTTGAGAGTTATCAATTTTTCAAGATTATCCTCAAAATAAGATTTTCCTTGGAATTTAGGAAATCTTTCCCTTTTGTTTGAGCGTGGATGTTTATGGCTGTTGGATCTTGATCCAACTGATCCGGATCATTGTCTAGAGTCCTATGGGATGCAGACTGTAGCACACCCATAGGGGAACTTTCCCCTTTGATTCTGACTGATTCAATGCTCGTTCAAGCATGGAAACCTGTTCTTTGGGTTTGGGAGTGTGGGGCGAAGCATCTCGACCCTACATTGGTGGGTTCCCATCGCGAATAGGAAAAATGCCCAATTGGGTTGTGTTATGAGATGGCAGTAGGGTTGGGGGAACCCTATAGAGGCCTCCACACTCTATAAATAGGGTCCATCCTGACTCCTCGCACCCTCACAATCCTGCACGTCTACTCCATTAGCTCCAAGACCCCCTCTTGCGCTCGATTACCCCTACTCCGACGAGCTTCAGCCATGGCGCCGCCACGTGGTTCGAAGAGGAAAAGAAGGTGAAGGAGACGAGCAACAACCTTAGATCTCGGGACCACCGTTAGCCCAAGCACGATCCAATAGATCGGCTAAAAGGGGAGGGCGCACATATGAGTAGTGGAGCCGGAGAACGCGAAGCGTTTGATCGAGAGTCCATCATGGACCGAGGAACATCCAATGACTAACAGAGAGTAGCGGGGTGCACCACTTAGTTAGTGGAGCCGGACAGTGAGGAGCGTTAGATCGATCAGTGGACCAGCGGCACACAAATCCAACGCCCGAGAATTTTTGGTAAATCCCCTCTATGATCGAAATTACAGAATATTGCTTTTCCTTGCAAAATTAATAGAAATAGCTAGGAATCTCATATAAAGGAACATTATAAATGAAAGTTGGGTAGAAAAATGCAAAGAACCTGATAAAAATAATTTGAGAACCTAGTTCTATTTCATTTTGCAAAAGTGCCTTGTGTTGTTATAAAAGTGTATTGAAAAGTAATTAGAAACCCTATTTGCATATAAAGGATGATTCTTTGTAACTTAATAGGTTAAATTGAGGATTATTAACTCGTTAATTAATAATATGGAGTTTTCATCCGTTTTGAATATAAATATGGTTAATTTAGGGTTTATGTCTATAAATGAAAAGGGTATGTATATGGAAACCCTAATTTTGGGTAAAAGAAGAAGAAAACCATGTTATTTTGGATTAAGGAAGTAAATTTCTAAATAATTATCCTAAGACTTTTAGGAATATTAAAAGGAGAGAATTTAAAGGTTTTAAGTGGATTTGATGAATTAGGGTTCATAATAATTACGAATGAAGGCGAAACCCTAGTTTCTAAGAAACCCTAAAATTGGGATAGAAACCCTAAGGGATATGATGAAATTAGATAAATATTAATAAAAGTAAATTTGTACTTTTATTTCAGGGTTTCTATGCAATTTGCTTGATTGATTGGATTTTCTCTCTCTACAAATTAATTTTGTATCTGAATTTGCAATATAGGTATGTGGTTACACTTATGATTATCCCAATTAGTTTTCTGAGGATTTTATCGACGTTTCCCTCATGGCTTGAAATAACTGTTGGATGTTTTAATTCATGCAACTATAGAGTGACTATGACTATCACTATGAGTATACATGTATAACTGGCTAGATCTGAGTCTACCCCTGTGGCTATGTAAAGGCTAAGGATAACCTAGAGCAAGGTCTACGGTATCATGAGTTAGAAACTGGGCTACACATGTGTAGTGCCATGAGACTCTTAACATACCATGAGTTAAGGAGTGGGCTACCTACGGGTAGTGCCATGTGACTCATCCCTAGAAATTGATTCACCTATTTGGTGAAGTCATGAGGGGTATAATGGGAATCTACCATAAGGGAGGTAGTATCCAGGTCCACTGTAGGGACAGCGCATGGGATATGATACGCATGGATCGCGTAGTTATACTTAAAACATAAAATCGTTTGTTAAATGATAATTGAATGCAATACATTTTTATGGATAATTGCATGATTAGTGAATCCCCCACATACCAGCTTTGGCTGACCGACATTTTGTTTGTCAGCGTTTTAGGTACAAAACAAAAAGGACAAACAATAAATCGTCATATTGTGAAATACACAAATTAAAGTCCAAGGAGGATTAGTTAGTTGGTTCCAGTTCTGGATAGCATTATAAAAATCCCAATTTTTCAAAGGTATGCACAATTTTATTTATTACAACTTTTCAGTATAGTCTAGTAGAATTTATTAATTGTTACCAATTAATTGCTGAACCTTAATCCGGAAAATCGGATAACGGCACCGACCTTTCGGTCTCCCTTAAATGGGGGTCACCGGAAGGTGGGGTCATTACATATGTCCTAATTCTTGTCCTTGGTATACCTATGTACGCCAAGAACTCGAGGATACTCTTTCAGGAACTCAAGCAAAGATGATGCAATGGTTCCAAGGTAGTCAATCAAGTCCATACTTCAACACTTGCTCCTACTCCGCTCATCAACCTACTTATTGCTAACCACCTCCATGATCGTATTCCCTCCATCTCCAATTTTGGTTTTTCTTAAGATGAGCAAAAATCTAATTTTGGGGTGGATGTGGGTGGTATGTATATATTCCACCCCCTTATCTTTTCCCTTCTTGCATTATTTATGCTTTTTATTTATTCTGCATGTAGTTGTTTTGCTTTTATGGTCATTATCTAGTCGTCCAATATGAATACATGTTTTTCATTGTACCCCAACTGAGTTTAGTAAATCTTTTGCAAAAAAACTTTTACAAATATCCATGTCTGAAACCACCATGTCACCTAGGACCCCAAAATAACATCACTCCTTAGAAAAGTTGTCAAGTCATATCGAATCAATCAAAACCAAACACAATTTTATCTATTTCAAACTATGGATTAACTTGATACAAAACACGTATAATGTTATTAACAAGAATACTCTATCTAATTAATGACACTTTTGAAAAAAAATCATGTGAAATTATAACCACATGAACACCTTTTGTTTCCTCTGTTATTTTCTTACTCAAGAAAGAGAAGCAAAGAATCACCACCGAACAAAAACCAAGTCTGAAGTGGCATGCTTCCCATATCAAAAATTCCATACCCCATAAAGGGGCATACCATCAAAAGATGCCAAAAGAGCACATTGAAAAAATCATTACCAATGTAGCGACAACTCCATAAACTAAATATATCCTAATTCAAATAGAGGAGGGAATCATCATCCTTTTCCGCACCCTCCTTCGTCCTGTTCTTTTGCAACATCTCAAAAAAAATGAGAGTGTCAAAGAAAAAGTAAGATAAAGTTTATTTTTCTTCAAAATCTTGGTTTAGAAACAAGCTATGAAATTTGTTTTGATAGAGAGTATTAGAACTTTAAATTTTGTGGTTTTAAGAGATAAGGTTGTTTGACCAAATTTAGAGGTAATGAATAAAGTGATGTTACAAGGGTGAGTATTGACATGTTGCGGTATAAATTGGATGTATTTGTGATATTCTTTTCTCAATACGAACAAAGATTCAAGTCTGGGTTATTTTGATAAATGCAGATTCATCTATCTTTTTACATATATTTCATAGTCCTTTTATCAGAACTTATCTCCTTTTTAATAATTTATCGGATAATTTGTAATTTACCCACTTCAATTAATTGTGTAAATATATATCTTTTCTGTCACCTTTTGTAGATTTTTCCTTCAAAGCAAAGTTTTGACTTAACTGAGGCAACGAGATGACCATCTCATGACCATGCTAGGTCAAACATCTACACCACGCTCAAACCTTGGGGTTTCAAGATGATTAATGCGCGCTACGGAATGAGATGAGTGTCCCGCACCCAGACGATCATTTTGATGTCTTGATTCAAGCCTCAGAAATGTAATCAAAGGGTGCCACCCCCCACCCCTCCCCGCCTAGGGTTCCATCACTGCCCCTCATGCCAGGACACATCATTAGTCAAATGACCATATCGGCTAGAGAGATGGCCATTTTATTTTCTCGTGAGCATCACAAATCAGCAACCACCTCTCCTATTTCTTTCTCTCCTCTTTCAGGGTTTCCACCCCTCCTTCCTCTATAAAAGTAGGGAGGGAATCCACTAAGAAAAGGATCCTAGATTTTGTACTTGCAACTTTTAGTTAAGCTCTATTACTTTCAATTCATAGTTGTGTAATTTTCATTTTGCAATAAAATTCCATTCTTCACCTCTGGATCTAGAACTCGCCTTATTTTCTTGTTCTTACTTCTAGTTCATTCTCTTAGAGTGGGGAATTAAGAGAGCAAGGCCTTATTTTCTTGGCCTCTTTGGAGATTCTTCCCTTTTGGTGTATGGCTTCCTACCTTCTTCCCTTTGCATCTCTTTCCTTCATCATGAATAGTGAGTTGTTTCATTATTGAGGTGAGGGGAGTAGACTGTTTTCCATGTGTTGATTGAATTGATTTTTATAAGATCATTTAGATGGATGATTTTTGTCTTAGAGATTGTCGAATTGAACAAAGTAATGAATTGCTTTTATCATGGGTTAATCTCGACGGATGCAACTGTGGAAACTAGGATTTAGAATGCCTAAACCGATTAGATGGGAATTTGAATGTGAGTGTAGAAAAATCCATTTTACGATGATGAATGAAGATGCATGAATGCCAAGACCAATGGGCTCATGTGGAGTTTGTCTCTTGTGTTTTATTTATGAATGATTCACAAACCTTCTTCTATCTTGGTTTCGTATACTCCTTCAATCTTATTTTTACTTTTTATAAGGTGGTTAAACCCCTAAGCCTTGATGCTTTCCCATTTCATTCACTAATGTTTTCAAATGCTGTGTTCCAATCACCTTCCTTTAATTCTTGCACTTTATTTGTTGTCAATAGATAAACTTTATTTTATGACAATCTTCTTTCTTTCTTGTCATAGCATAATACTTTCATTTCATTGATTTAGTGTAATCTTTTATTTCTTTTGTAGTTTAATTTCTTGCTTTAGTGTAATCAACCTCAAAATCTCAGAATTTCCTTTATTGCTCAAATATTTGATAACTCCAAAAAGAAATAAAGTTCAAATCAATTGGATTTAGAGAATACAATTTTAGAAACTTTGTCTTGTGGGATAGATCCTTCTATACTAGTATTAATTGGAAAGAAAAAAGGTTAAACTCTAGTATACTTTTCTTAGTGAATTGGTGTGCACCTCGACGCATATCAAGAACACATGCACCAAATTCCAATTCTTAAATAGCAGACATGATAAAGATATTAATCAAAGGTTTAATGACTATTTTTAGACTAGGGGTTTTGAATGTGTGTGTATCACTTGATTCAAAAAAGTGGGCTTTCATCCTTAAGATCATCACACATTCATTGTCCATGAGAAATTAGTAATTTTGAAAAAAAGTCAATTCAGGGTTAAAGTGTAATTAGATAATACTTGTGTTGAAATGTGCATTGTTACATCCATCTCCCCCTTTAGAGGAATTTTGTCCCCAAAATTCAATCCATTATCTCATAATTCACATCATCATTCTGAGAATCTTAGTCACTTGTAAAAAAAATTGGCTAGTTACATGTTTGGTAATTCAAGTTCAAAATTGAGATGATCGAACTGGTCTACATAAGATATTCATTTTTTAATCCAATTTCATGATAAGTTCTAAGTCATAGAAAAAAGTAGCATCCCAACACACTAGAGAATCATATTTCAAACATTCAATCCTATATTTATCACAAGGTTTGTTGAAAAGTGAAAAGAGTTTCATAAACTATTTCTAATTCCCTTTGTTCACTTGTTGTCTATTAGCATAGTTGGCATTGGAAGCCCATGCATAAGGTGGGTAAGGACATTGATTCTTAAAGTGTCCTTCTTCCTTGAATAAAAAGTAGAGTGTATTTTGATTCTAGCATGGTCCAAGGTTCCTATTCCCACATTGAGGCATCTTTCTAATTTTACCCTTTGGTTGTTTTTTTGGATTAGGACCATTATGGTAATTCTGAGATGGGTTTTTTTGGGATTCTTGTCACCTTTAGGTTCTTCCCCTTGGTTAGGATTTGTCATCACAATACTATTCAATCCTAAATAGGTCAAGATTTTATTATTCCCTTGTTTTGACTCCAGGGTTCTTTCCAACTTCAGAGCATGATCAATTCCAACTTGGGAAGTGGCGGGTCTAGATAATGCAGCCAAAGTCTATAGTGTCACATGTATTCCTTCAACAAATCAATCCAAATTCTCTTTTTGAGTTAACTTCTTATAATGACACTTCAAGATTCCGAACTAGTGACTGTATTTAGACACTAGGAGTCCCCTTGAGTGAGGGTTAGAAAATACTTCTTCTTTTCCTTCAACTCATTCCTAGGCATGAAATGGGCTACAAATATAGTCTTGAAGTCATTTGAATTCAATGATATGATTTTATGGGAGTTGGTCTGATTGTCTGACCATATTTTGGTTGCACCCTTCATTTGATAGGTGGAAAAAGTCATTTTCCATTATTTTCATGAAATCCCATCACTTTGAAGGTATTTCCCATAGAAGTTATAGATGCATCAAATTTGTTCAACACATTGTTGGTTAAATTGGACATTAATATGCCATTTGTTTTGATTATGACTAGCATTTCACACTTGTGGATCTAACATGTCAATTGAGTATTTAAGGGTTCAAAGAAATAAGGAAATTCTATTAAGTGGAAACATGAAGATCAATGCAAATTTAAGAACAAATGTGTTTAATTGTATATATATTCATGATGGTACTCAAATGTAAACACATGTACAAAAATATAATGTACAAGTACGTAGACATCATGTAAATCAAGCGTTAGATCTTCCCTATCCACCCATAACCCTTAGATAGGTTTCCCCCAAAGTTAGGGTCACCATCACTCATTGAAATACACACTTAGTAGGTGATTCAAAAGTCTAAAATAGTGACACCCTCGGTCAAAAAACTTGTCCATCGAGACACACTCGGTCAATGTTTTTGTTGACTGAGAACCACCTTGGTCAAAATTGTGAGCACTATTTAGTAACTTACACATTTGTGCTAATGATAGTATATGATCTTGTCTTGATCAGGTTTAACAAAGTTATAGATGACATCAAGAATATGTGATTAGGTTTTTTCTTGACCAAGGTACGCCATTACCTCTTACTTGGCTTATTATACAATATGCTTGTGTTATATGGTAGTAAATACTTGGCATATGGTATTGGTTGAAATGATTGTTCTTGTATGATATGTTGCTTGAGCTTTCCATACCTATTGTTATGACCACATCAAAAATAATATATATGTTCCATTATATGAAAGCACTAATTCTCTTTGGTAGCATAGTGCTGGAAAGTGATCATTCTCTTTGGTAGTAGATCACATTGTACAATGATCTAACTCTTTGGTAGTAGATCATAAGGCCTTACATCTCATACTCTTTGGTAGCTGAGATGATGCATTATTCCCTCAGGTGGAAATGCATGGATATATAATGGAAAATGTGCTTAAAATATGTGTTCTCTTTTGCTAATGAATATCTTTGTGCAAGTATACACTTTTCTTATATTCTTGTGTTATTGCCAAGTATATTAGTTTTATCTTATTGCCAAGATATGATGAGAGGTATATAAAAGACACGTAGGCGTACTCAGTACAATATTCTTGAATATTGTGTTGACGTGTACCGCATGTAATCTTTGGTTTAGGTTGTGGACGTATGCTCTTGAAGATCCATGATAGTTGAGAGATGTGTGGCGAGCTGATGTAGCTGGACTTGTTGTCTTAAGATCTTATAGTTTAGTGGTGGTACATATATAGGTATAGTTTGTTGTTCAATATGTGATATCAAATATTGTAATAATTCATGTTGTAATTATATGTTGAATGTTGAACAGGTGTGTATGGTTTTATTATTGTTCATGTACATGTGCTACTGATTGTTTCCTTCTTACTCCCTTGATTTTCTCTTTCTTAGCCTAGTGTGTGATGTTTAAATTAGGATTCTCACTGAGGTGTGGGTTTCAATTTGGATGTCACACATCAGATTAAGTTTTAAACAAATCTGGGGATGTCATAGGTGGTATAAGAGCATGAACAATAGCATGGCCTGACATTTTCTCATTATGCAACTTAAAACTAAAGAACCTTGAACTTAATAATATTTAGGGTTAGATTAGACATCTTTTAGAGACTAGATCTGACCTAGCCTATAGGTTAGCACCTAGATGTCTGAGAACTAGATCTAGACTAGTGCTTGTTGTATAGCAGGTCCTTATATGTCGTTCTTTCCTTGTAGTGCAGCGGTATGGGACACTACACTATTTGGAAATGACCTAGATCAAGGGAAGAGAAACCCTAGACATGTTGCACATGTTGTCTAGAGTAGATACACTAGTATACCCCTTGTTCTCACCCTTTTCACTAGTTTTCATGACATTATACTCTCTGCTATGTGTGGGACACTCATTTTCAGGATTTGGTTTTTGATTCCAAACGGATCGAACCTCTATAGTTTTCTCCGACGCTTGTTTTATCGTAGAAAAAGTATATAATATTTTATTATATATATGTATTATAAAAATGTGTCCCTACACATGTACGAGTAGGAGGTGGTCATGTAAGCTAAGTGAAAGTGAATGACATCAGTCTAGAAGAGAGAGAGTAGTTTAGATTAGATGTCTAGAGCCTTTTTGTAATATGTGATAGATGGAATTGATGAAATAAGTTTTGATGATATGATGTATGTCTTACACAAATGACATAAGATGGTTATGATGATATATGTTTGTCTTTGAGGACATGAGTTCAGTTTTGAGGTTTTGAGATAAGTTTTGATGATGCAAGTAAATCGGCTTTTATGAGATAAGATATGTTAAGCTAAGATAGGATGTGAGTCAGCATGAGCCTCAAGCTCTTTTACAAAGGAGGAACTCTAGTGTTAGGACTAGTTTTAGGGTTAACTCCAAAGTGAGTGAGACCCACATGGAGAAGGTCAGAGAACCTAAACTCCAAGATATGAGAATTATGAGATATGTGATATGATATGTCCTAAACTAGACTACTCCTGAGTGATTGAGATGAGTTGCTTTATGCATATGATTCCTATAGTTTCTTGAAACATATATATCCTTGGGAGGACCAAACCCTAGAGATAGAGAGAGGCTTGTTATATATGTGCAAGTGAAAAGTTACATGAGTACCTACCATCTGGGTGAGGGAGAGAGAGTCCCAAAACCCTGGAGGAGGTAACTATGTTTTAGTTTTCTATTCAATATGTAATATCAAATGTTGTAATAATTCATGTTGTAATTATATGTTGAATGGTGAACATGTGTGTATGGTTTTATTATTGTTCATGTGCATGTGCTACTGTGTTTCCTTTTGACTCCCTTGGTATTCTTCTTCTTAGCATAGTGTGGGATGTTTAAATTGGGATTCTCGTTGAGGTGAGGTTTCAATTTGGACGTTACACATTAGATTAAGTTTTAGAAAATCCGGGGATGTCATAACCTCGATCAAAATTGTGAGCACTATTTAGTAACTTTCACATTTGTGCTCTAAAATGATCTTCGATAAAAATATCTTGGACAGAGGAAACTTCGGTATAAAGCTTGTGTTCGTTAGACTAAGTGGTTGGTAGTTGGTAGTTGAAAATAGATGTTGTAATAATTTTGTCTTAAACCCAGGCTCGGTCGAAGAAATTCTCGACTGAGACATAGTTCAGTCGACAAACTTGTTGACCGAGTGGGGTTTTGGACTGTTCTTTTCAAGAACGAACAAATTAGCAATTGCTAGCCAACTAATTTGCACCTAACGACTAGTTAAGCACTAAGAACACTGTATAGACTCCCTAGAATTTATCTAATTGCTTGAAAATCATTTCTATAAATAGGAGAGGCCTTAGGACACCTAAAGTACCTAAGTTACACTTGAGCATTCACTATTGACAGAAACAAAGCTAAGATTCACTTGATGTCTTGTTCCTTGTACTCTAGAATTATCCTATAGATACAATCTCCTAGCCACCATACATAGACACATTCATCTAAGTGGATAGGAGATCCACACACTTGATATAGGATCAAGGCACTATACTCAATTGTTGTATTTCCTTCTTCCAATCCCCCTTCATAGGTACAAGCTAATTTTGCTCCTTGGCTACTCCAAGATTGTGGAGGCTTCTTGAGGGAGCTCAGTTGAAGCTACTTCTGGGTGGAGAAGGTTTCTTGAATAGGTGCTTGATACTACTTTAAGGAAGGCTATCTCAAGGGAGGTTGGAGCTACTTCCAAAGGAAGGCTATCTAAAGGTGGTAGAGATTCTTATAGGAGGAGAAGGCTGCTCAAGGGCTTGGAGTTACTTTAAAGAAGGCTTCTTCAAGGAGGTTGAGGATACTTCTAGGTGAAGGCTACTTCAAGGAAGGTGATTGTATTTTATTGTAACATCCTTGTGTGGTAATAAAATTAATCACTTTCAAAATCCCAATTGGAGACAATTGGGAAGTGGACTGACAACCTTTGAATTCAAAGGTTGGAACCACTCTAAACACAAGTGTCTTCCTTATTTCCTCCTCCTTATTTGTTTGAGTGTTTTATCTATCTTTAAATTATCAAAAAGCTTTATTCACCGCTCTCTAGATCTTTTAATTGCTATCATAGTAGGTCTTCAAGGAGCCATAACATGTCTTGAATAATGGGGAACAACATGCTTAGCAACCTCAGCCTTGAAGGAACTCATGTAACTCAACCACCACCTTTTAATGGAAGAAAATACACCTACTGGAAAATAATAATGCAATTATACTTTCAAGAAATCAAATTGGAGTTATGAAGGATGGTGTCTACTCCTTATGTGCTTCGCACAACTAAATATGCAACATGAGATCCAAACATGGTAAAACAAGTTCAATTAATTGCAAAGGCGGTAAGCATACTATATTGTTCTATTTCTGTAAGTGATTTTAATAGAATATCTTCATGTGATACGGCTTATGATATATGGCATAAACTCTCAATAAACATGAAAGTACTACCCAAGTCAAAAATATCAAAATCAATATGCTTAAGAAAAAGTTTGAACAATTTTTTATGCAACCTAATGAATCTATTAGTGAAATGTATGCATGATTTTCTTCCATTTTAATAGATTAAGCGCATTAGGCAAGTATATAAGTAAAGAAGATCAAGTGTCCAAAATTCTCAGATCTTTTCCTATAAAATACAAGACAAAGGATATGGCCATTGAAGAAGCAGATATCTCACCACAATGAGGATGGAGCAACTCATCAGAAACCTAGAGACTCATGAGGTCACCCTTAAAGAAGAAAAAATATTAGAGGCCAAGATTCAAAAAGGAAAAAGAAAGGACATTCCCTTAAACATTGCAACAAAGGTTCAATCAAAGGTCATCACTCAAGAAAGTGATGATACAAGTGAAGGAGATGAAGAAGAAGATGCATTCATTGTAAATGGTAAGAAATATAGAAGGTATAAATCTAACACAAATTCTAGTGCTTCTTGCTCTTCATCCCTTAGGTGTTTTGAATGCGGAAAGAAAGGACATGTGAAGAATGAATGTCCCAAAATCAAGAAAGGGAAGAAATCTTCCTTAAAGAAGAAAGACAAAGGAGATAAAGCTTACAAAGATGCTTGGGATGAATAAAGTGATGAAGGTGAAAGAGGATAGGAAGAAGTGGAATGTCTTATGGACAAAGAAGATGAAAATTAGGACTCAAGTGAGGTAAGCCTTCTTCAACTATCTAAAGAAATCAGTCACTAGCCTTCAAGAAATACATGACAAATATGTTGATTGTAAAAAGAAATTAAAGAACCTTACAAAATCAAATGATGATTTGCATGTCAAGTTATATACCCTCTCTTATGAAAATGAAAGTCTCATATATGAAAGAGATACTTTAAAATCTTCCATTAATGAGCATAATATCAAGTTGTTTGTTGTAGAAACAAACTATAATTTTCTTTGTCAAGAAAAGGTTGAATTGCTTGCTAAAATGAATGATCTTTAAACTCAACCTATTTTATGTACTCATTTGGATTATGATGCTATTGTCAAAGAAAGAGATAGTTTGTTATATAATCTAGACCAAGCAAAGTTATACATTAAAAAGAAAATGGATGAAATTTCTAAGTTGCAAAAGGATATAAGTAGCTTAAAAAATAAAGACATTCTTGATAAAATCCTAAAGGACTCATCTGGTCAAATTGGGAGGAGAGGCCTAGGTTATGTACCCAAAGATAAATCCTATACAAAACCAAGAGCTAGAAAGATACAAGTGCCTAAGACCAAAGTCATGTATGTGCATAAAAACAATACATCTCATGACCACAATTTTAAAAAGAGAAATGAAATTGATTTCATCTGTTGTCATTATTGTTTACGTCTTGGACATTATTCATTTTCATACCCTTACAAGAAAAATAAGGATAAGGATCTAGATTGGGTTCCAAAACCACAAACTTAGAAATATGGAATACTTAGTTGAGATTTGACCTAAAACATAATTTATAAATATGATTGTCTTATCTCAACTAAACTAAGCTTTAACTTGCATATTCTTGTATGATTTGATTGGAAACAACAAAATGCTTCTCTTATATTTGATAAACTTAGTGGAACACACAGTTTCCTTCTCAGTTGAAAAAATTTTGGACTGAGACTCTCTTCGGTTGAGGAAATAGTAGAACAAGAGATGTTTTATCAAAATCATATCTTCTGGAAAATCATTCCGGTCGACAAATAGCTCGATCAAAAAACCTTTCCGGAAAAACAATTGTCGATCGAGCACCATTCTGTAAAGAGATTGTCATTGAATCAATAAACTTGTGACTATATTCAACGTTGTTGCTCAAAAACCTTTAAAAACTTTTCCTATAAAATACAAAATGATTTAATAAATGTCCCTAACCAAAAGGACCATCACATGGGTACCAAAATCTATCTATTTTGTAGGATTGGGTGGTTGATAGTGGTTGTTCCAAACATATGACTGGAAACAAAGATGCTTTTCAAATATTTGAAGAAAAGAAGAGTGGAATCGTCACATTTGGAGACAACACCAAAGGTAAAATTATTGGAATAGGGAATATTGGTACTAACCTTCAAATAAAAATGTCTTATTTGTTGACGGACTACGTCACAACCTAATTAGGGTTAGTCAATTATGTGATAGTGGTTATGATGTTCTATTTAACAAATCATGTAGTAAGATACTGATGGAGAACACTAATAATGTTGTTTATGAAGGAAAAAGAATAGGAAATATATATATACTTAGACCTAATTCCATGCAAGCTATTATTGGAAAATGTCTTATTTCAAATGAAGAATCTTTACAATTATGGCATAGAAAATTAGGTCATGCATGTTCACATGTTATCAAAAAGTTGATTAAATATGATCTTGTTCGTGGTTTACCTAAACTCTCTTTTGATAAACCTGAAAATTGTGAACCATGTACTTTAGGCAAACATAGTAAAACTTCTTTCAAATATAAAACTTTGCTTAGAACTACTAGATCATTAGAACTCATTCATATGAATTTATTTGGTCCTATGAGGAATCAATCTATTGGTGGAAAATGATATTGCTTTGTAATTGTTGATGATTATATTAGATACACTTGGGTTCATTTTCTTTCAACTAAAGATGATACAATTCGAATATTCATTCAATTTTGTTCTAAAATTGAAAATCAACTACAAAACAAAATATGTACCATTAGGAGTGATAATGGTGGGGAATTTGAAAATATCATCTTTGAAGATTTTTGTACATCCCAAGGATACACTCATAACTTCTCAGCTCCACACACCCCACAACAAAATGGAATAGTAGAAAGGAAATATAGGTCTTTACAAGAAATGGATAGAACAATGTTACTAGAACAAAATACACCTGAATTTTTTTGGGCTGAAGTAGTCAATACAACATGTTATGTATTAAATCGTGTAACAATTCACTCACATCTTAAGAAGACTCCTTATAAACTTATCTTCAACAAGAAACCAAGAGTTGACTATTTTCATACCTTTGGTACACCATGTTACATCTTAAATACAAAGGATGATAAAGATAAATTTGACCCTAAATCACATTAAGGATTCTTCTTGGGATATTCAAATTCTAGTAAGGCATTTATAATATCTAATACCATCTCTAAAGTTGAAGAATCAATTCTATCACATTTCTTGAAATGACAACACAAAGTGCTAAAAATGAAAACTTAAATGACATTACTCATCAAATTGAGGACCTAACCATATCTACAAAAGATGATCAAAATACCAAAATTGAACAACAAAATGAGACACAACAACCTATTCCTAGATTAATCAAGGACCATCCTCAAGACTTAATTATAGGAAATCCTTTTGATAAAATAAAAACCCGATCATCATTTAGAGATGTTGCAAACATGGCATTTGTATCAATTGTTGAACCTAAAAAGGTAAATGAATCTTTAAAGGATGAATATTCGATAATGGCTATGCAAGAATAGCTAAATCAATTTATGAAAAATAACGTATGGGACTTAGTTCCTAATCCACAAGATAAAACCATCATTGGAACTAAGTGGGCTTTTCGAAACAAACTTAATGAAGACGGGGAAGCAGTTAGAAACAAAGCAAGGCTGGTATCTCAAGGATATAATCAACAAGAAGGGATATATTTTGATGAAATGTATGCTCCCATAGATAGACTTGAAGCTATTGGCATGTTATTAGCTCTAGCCACCCACAAAGATATCAAACTATTTCAAATGGATGTAAAAAGTGCCTTTGTAAATGGAATCATAGTAGAAGAAGTATATGTTTCTCAACCACCTAGCTTTGATATTCCAGACAAGATTGACCATGTATATAAACTTAATAAATCTCTTTATAATCTAAAACAAGCACCACAAAATTGGTATGAAGACTTAAAAATTATCTATTTGATAATGGTTTTATAATAGGAAAATTAGATTCTACACTATTCTTCAAAACATATAAATCAGATTTTCTTATTATTCAAATATATTTTGATGACATCATCTTTGGTGCCTCAAATGATTCCTTATGTAATCAATTTAGTGATATCATGCAAAAAGAATTTGAAATGAGTCTTATGGGAAAATTAACATTTTTTCTTAGTTTTAAATTAAAACAAACGCCCACCGGAATTCTTCTAAGACATGAGAAATACACTAAGGAACTCTTAAAACAATTTGGTATGGAAAATTGCAAACATGCTACCACACCAATGGAGACTTCTTCCAAAATTGACAGTGATGAAGATGGTGAACCCATTGACGATTCCTTATACATGGTCATGATAGGTAGTTTGCTATATTTAACCTCTTCTAGACCGTATATCATGTTTTCCATTGGGATTTGTGCTAGATTTCAATCAAAACCATTGCACTCTCATTTTCAAGCAGTCAAAAGGATCTTAAGATATCTTGCTGGTAATATCGACTATGGTTTGTGGTATCCTAAGGGACAATCACTGGATTTAAAAGCTTATACCGATGTCGATTATGCTACTTTTTGACTTGATCACAAGAGCACAAGCAGTGGTTGTTTCTTACTAGGAAGATCCTTAGTATCATAATTTAGTAAAAAACAAAATACAGTTTCCCCATCCACCACTGAAGTCAAATATGTGGTTGCTGGTTCATGTTGTGCTTAAGTATATTATATGCAACAAGTTTTGAATGACTATGGATTTGAATTTTATTCTACGCCATTTTTTTGTGATAACACTAGTGCTATAAACTTGGTCTAGAATCCTATTTTGCATAGTCGTGCCAAGCATATCAAATTTAGACATCATTTCTTAAGAGATCATATTTCTCAAAATAATATATTTGTCCATCATGTTGATACTGAAGAGCAACTAGATGACATATTTACCAAACCTCTTCCTCTTAATCAGTTTCAATATATTATAAAGAGGTTACTCATTACTCCCCTTGAAGATGTATTCTTTGATATATGTGCTAAAAATTCTTACTAATTTTCTTAATTGAATTTCATGTTATTTTTATTGCATAAAATTCTAGAACTATTTATTTGGTAAGCCATAATAATTTATTAGCATGAACAAGCACATAAACAAGCTCAAATCAATTCAACAAAACTAGTCACAATCTCTTATTTGGTCAAAAATATTTTGGACCAAGAAGACAGTCGGTTGAAAAAATTATCGATTGAGTTCCATTTGGTGGAACCCTCGACCGACAAGGCAATTTTGAACCAAGTTTCCTCTAAAAATTTCATGAACTGATTTATTTTTTCAAAAAGGCCCCTCAATCGAAATTTATTTCGACCGAGACCTCGTCACAACGGGAAAAATTTTAAATTCCAATGGTATGCCAAACTAGCCGTTACAAGGAGAATCGGAATAGAGCCATTGGACCCTTGATTGATGAAATCATCGACCGAGCAAGTCCCTAGTTTTCTATAAAAGGGACCCCAATCCACCCATTCTCTTCACACTTTAATTGCTTTCTTCTCCATCCCTTCTCTAGTGATATTTAGAGCTATTTTTCAAAAACACTCTTCCACTACCATCTTTATCTCTTCTTCCACGTCAAATTGTTCAAGATGGCCTCATCTTTAGCTCATTGTGGGAAGAAGTAAGTAGCTGTGAGGAAGGGAAGAACGGTCACTCCAGACTTGAGCGTCATCAGTGACATTTCATTGAATGATGTTTCTACTGGAGAATGCTACCTCAAGCTCACCTCGAAGACCCCTCTTCTTTGATGCCCGGTGGACACCATCGACTCCATCATGCTCCTTGATCTCTCCAAAATCTTCAAGGTGCAACATTTAATGGAGTTTCTTACCCCATCCTTCCATTTCTAGTCCACCCAAGCTGTTAATGAGTTTTATGCTAACCTCACAAGGGATTCCAATGAACCATTCTCCTTCACCTCCATGATTGATGGGCTAGCTTTTTGTTTCTCTGAAAAAGACATCCTTAAAATTCTAGGTGTAGATGAGGAGGAGTATGGATATTTCATAGACCTAACCACCGAAAACTCTATATCCAAATTCTCCACTGATGAAAATATAATTTGCCTAGGAGACATAAAAAAGGCCATTTTCCTTCCTAATCCTTCATCTCATGAGAATAGGGGGACTTACTATGCTACATCTCTAACCCCTGAAGCTAGAGTAATAAACCTTGTTATCTCCCATAACATCTGCCCTAGAGAAAACAAAACTGAAATCCCACAATTCAGGATGTGTCTAATTTATGCTATCCTAGAAAGCATTCCTATCAACTTTATCTGCATTATCTTATCCAATATGTTTGGCTTCTCTAGAAATCCTCCCTATGCTGATTTTGTGTGCTAAATTATCCAATTTTTCATTGAAAAAAACCTAGAGGATTTAGACTACAAGTGTGAAGGCATACTCAAAGAATTACCAAAAATGTTGTAGATAAAATGGGACTTGAATTTGGGCACAAGAGAGATAGGATTGAAGGAGAGACATCCAGCAAAGCAAATCCTCCACCTCCTACTCCTCCTAGATACTCCATAGAAAATATAGAAAATGATGTTTTCTATCTAAAAGGGGCTACCTATCATCTTGGGAGACAATTAGATTACAATCATCATGCCATGACCTACCTCAATCAAAGAATGCAAGTTTTGTCTCCTAATGTTCCCAACACATATCCATACACACTATATCCCAGGAGTCTCTATCCTCTTAACCCTTCAACCCAATACACCCAAGTCCCACAACCACCTTCACATGATCTTTCCAATACCCAATACTCACCCATGCAACTCCAGGACATAGCTTCCCACTTCAGGTTTGATCAGGAACCTACATTTTTGGAGGCATATGCTCTTACCAAGACAGGTGCACTTGATTGGAAAACACTTGTCAAGTACTATGGTGATGCTCCATTTCCTGGGAAAGATCCTGAGGTTGATGTAATCTTGCAATTTTTCAAGTGATGATGTCCTATGTAGTGAGTAGTTAAAGCTTATGTAATCACTTTAGTGAAGCTTATGTTGTTATCCTATGTTGTTATCAATGAAATTAAGATTGTATGTGTTCACTTGATCATGATAATAAAAATCAATCTTGTGGCTTTCATTGGACATTTTTTTACAACTTGTGTATGATATTAAGGGGTAGTATCCCATTCAGGGGGATTAAAATGATTATATGTCTATCTTTCTGAAATGACAAAGGGGGTGAAATAATATAAATAAAAAAGTGAGTTTCATGTTCTCTTGGCTTGACATTAATTGATGCTAAATTCCATAAGAGATGGATACTATGTTCCATACATCATTAGGAATAATTATCACACACTTTATGAAAATAAGAGAATCTCTTCATCTCAGGTAAATCTCAGGTATGAAACTCATATCATTTAAATTATTTTGATTATATTTTAGAAATGATTGTCATCTTCAAAAAGGGGGAGATTGTTGGCTAAATTGGACATTTTTGATGATGACAAACATTTCACACTTGTGGATCTAACATGTTATTTGAGTATTTTAGGGTTCAAAGAAATAAGGAAATCCTACTAAGTGGAAACATGAAGATCATTGCAAATCGAAGATCAAATGTGCTTAATTGTATATATGTTCATGATTGTACTTAAATCTAAACATTTGTACAAAAATATAATGTAAAAGTACTTAGACATCCTGAAAATCAAGCGTTAGATCTTCCCTATACACCCATAACCCTTAGATTGGTTTCCCCCAAAGTTAAGAGTCACTATCAATCATTGAAACACACACTTAGTAGGTGATTCAAAAGTCTAAAACAAGGACACCCTCGTTCAAAAAACTTGTCGACCGAGACACACTCAGTAGAAGTTTTTGTCAACTAAGAACCAAGTCAGTCGATATTGTGAGAACTATTCAATAACTTACACATTTGTGCCCTAAAATGGTATTCGGTCGAAATATCCTTGACCGAACAAACTTTGGCCCAAAGCTTGCGACCGTTAGACTATGTGGTTGGTAGTTGGGAGTTGAAAAAAAAAGTTACAATACTTTTTCCTTAAACCCAATCTTGTTCGAAGAAATTCTAGACCGAGACACCAGTTCGGTCGACAAACTTGTCTACCGTGCAGGGTTATGGATTCTTCTTTTCAAGCACAAACAAATTAGTAATTGTAGCCAACTAATGTACACCTAACAACTAGTTAAGAACCAGTAACACTATAGAGACTCCCTATAACATCCCTAAGTACTTTCAAACCATTCCTATAAATAGGATAGGCCTTAGGACACCTAAAGAACCTAAGCTACACTTGAACATTCACTATTTAGAGCAATAAAGCTAAGATTCACTTGTTTTCTTCTTCCTTGTGCTCTAGAATTGTCCTATAGCGACAAAATCCTTGACACCACACATAGTCACGTTCATCTTAAATTGATAGGAGATCCAAACGCTTGATATAGGATCAAGGAACTATACTCAATTTTAGTATTTCCTTCTTCCAATCCCCCTTCACAGGTATAAGCTAATTTTATTCCTTGGCTACTCCAAGATTGTGGAAGCTACTTCTTGGTGGAGAAGTCTTCTTCAAGATGTTATTGAGATTACTTCAAGGAATTCTTCTTCAAGGGAGGCTGGATCTACTTACAAAGGAATGCTATCTCAAGGTGGTGGAGCTACTTCTAGGAGGAGAAGGCTGCTCCAAGGGATAGGAGTTACTTCAAAGAAGGTTGCTTCAAGGAGGTTGATGATACTTATAGGTGAAGTCTACTTCAAGGAAGGTGATTGTATTTTATTGTATCATCCTTGCGAGGTAATAACATTAATCACTTTCAAAATCCCAATTGGAGACAATGGGGTAGTGGACTGACAACCTTTGAATTCAAAGGTTGGAACCACTCTAAACACAAGTGTCTTCCTTATTTTCTCCTCCTTCTTTGGTTGAGTGTTTTAATTATCTTTAAATTATCAAAAAGATCTATTCACCCTCCTCTAGATCTTTCACACATCCACCTTGTCGTCACCATAAAATGATTGTAGATTCCATATTAAGAAAATTGGTGATTATGAAAGGCATTGATCCATTAATGCGGACTCCTCCAGGGGACAAGGTGGTTGTGTATTTTGCCATATTTATCATGGCATTCATAAGTGCCTTGTTTTTACCTCCCGAACACCATCCTTAAGGACCTCTCTTGGTACATCCTCATCATAATCCTCTTCTTTAGGCCTAGATTTTTTTGGATTCGTAGCCCTTGTCGAATCCTTTTTCCTTGTCTTTCTAAGCTTCTGATTCATCTTATTTGTCCTATTTCTTTTCCTTTTCTTTTTTAGCTACCTTTTTCATTTCAGCTTCCTTCTTCTTCTTTTTAGCCTATCTTATCTTCTCAACTTCCATTTTCTTTTTATCCTTCTTCTCCTTTCTTTCATTTTTTATTCTAGAGGGTCTTTCTCATTAGTAGCAGGGTTTTAAAATCAAAACCTTGTATTATGAGATACTTCTAGTGGAAAATCAGAACATTGTATCATAGAAGTTCACTTATTTTATCCAAATAGTATAATATGCCAAGATAAAGGGAAGAACTCATACAACACAAGCAAGAACATACATACATATCTCAATTAGTGTACCAAGTGTACCTTCACCAAAGTTTAGTGTAATAAGATCACTGGGGGTCAATAGTAGGTCAAAGTCAAATCATGGTAATGGGTATACATGCATTACTATTCTAGTCATCAAATAACCCTATCTAGGTTTCCTAAGTCTCACTATTTTTCTTAGGTGTGGTAGTCCATCAATGACCAATCTTTTGAAAACATCAAGTTTTTAAGATTAATATTATATTTTGACATTGTAATTATCAAGCTAGATGGATATCTACAACTAATCCATAACATGCACTTAAACCCTAATACATCATCAAAGGAGAATTTCAAAGGGTCAAGATCAAGGTATTCATAAGATTTAATACTGTCACATACAAAATACCACAAAATTTGGACTAATATTCATCATTAAGAGTAGTGTTCATCATATTCTAGATATTAGAGGTGAAAAAGTCAACACAATTATGGTTTCTCCCATCATTTAGTCAAGTCTTGTCAAATTGGCTTAGAGTCTTGGAATATAAACATTAGAACCCAAGATTAGGATTTCCAAAGAATAAACACCAGAATCAAGTTATTAGGTAATTTTTATAATCAATGTATCAAGATTTAGGGTATCAGAAAAAATGCATAATGAATCAGAGGTTGAAACCAATTTTAAGTGATTCATTGGATTGTTCTAATCAAAATGGATTGGTTCATATTTTTTGGACATAGAAAACAAAAGTTATCTTTTTTATAATTTTTGTTCAATTTAATAAGAAATTTGGTAGAAAGAAGGTTAGTCACCAAAAAAGATAACTAGGGGGAATATTTAATGTCACGAGATCAGGTCTATCCTTTAACCATGCTTTCGACCTACATCCTGGAGCTTGTCTCAAATATCCAAAAAACTATGCGCTAGGTAGGGTGGCACCATGGTGGTGCTTGCCCAAGGTAAAAAAGGAAATAGAGGAGGGAAGGATAGAGGAGGAGAGGGTTCCACTTGATATTGTTGCAGAAAATAAAATAGTGGTTGGGTTTTGACAGGGTAGTGGGTTGAGATATAGGGTTTGCAAAGGGTGTAGATTTTGGCAAGTCGGTGGCAATATTACTTGGCTCTCAAGCGTGAGGTGTGGAAGATTTTCAAGTAGGAGAAGGAGTGAACCAACAAAGAAACAAGGTTCAAATGGGCTTTTTTTTAGCTCGAGCTAGGAAAGGTTTAGCCAACTGTAGGGCCCACCTGCAAGGTAGGAGATAACCCACGCATCGCTGGAACTTGATCCAGAGTTTGTCAGGTCAAGGGTCCTGTTTGGGGCTTGTTTACTACCAAAAAATGGTGTGTTTAAAGAAGATTGTCTGGTTCAATTCCACCATCACCGGGTTAGGCCACGTGATGCCTTGAAAAGGGGTAATGGTTCAAGTCCAACTAGCTAAAAAAGAGAAATTAGGTCTAAATTAGTGAAAAACCATTACAAAATTGTATAAAATTGTACAAAACTCAAATTTCTCTAAAATGTTGACTAAAGATCCATACTGGAGTGTAGAACACAAGTGCAAAATTCCAGTTCAAAAAGAGCAAGCAAGATAAAGGTATTAACTAAAGGATTAAAGAGTATTTTAAAATAAGGATTTTATGAATATATGTGTATCACTTGATTTTGAAAAGTGCATTTTCATCCTAAAGATCATCATAGAGTCAATTATCATCAGAAATGGGTAACTGTGAGAAAACTAGTCAATTGAGTGTGCAAGTGAAATTAGATCATACATGTTAAAAAAGGCACATTGTTACCGAGTAGGTCGTGCGGGAAGCGTGAAAAATCTAATTGAAGGGCGGTGGTTGGGAGTAGATGTAGGTAAAGGAAGGGAGAAAATCTAGTGGTAGAGAAGGAAAAATGTCAGCAGAGTAAGGGAACAGACTCGATAGAGGTGAGGATTAGATGTCATAATAGGAGGGAGGGCAGACGTGGTCAAAGCAACGTAGAAAACCTAACAATGGATATGATCATACACTGGTGGTAGAGAGGAGTTGATGCCAATAGATGAAGAGAGCATACCCCACTTTGGAGAGGAGTATATGAAAAAAGATGAGGGGATCAAATGCCATCATAGGAGGGGAGAAGATTCTAATAGTAGAGGAAAGAAGATGCATCCTCATGAGTGGGTAGACACCCAACCAAGGAAGATCATAGATGTTGATTACACGAAGAGGAAATAAGACTCTGACCGAGGACTTCTCGAGAAAACATGAGGTCAAAGAAAGAATTGGTGCATGAGGCCAAGTCACATGACACCTAACACCTCCTTTCACATTCCATATTCAAAGTAAATAGCAGTTGTATAAATTTTGAAAGACATCAAAACCTTTTGTATATGATAGGAGTGAATGGTAGGAGCCCGTCTAAGCCATTGTGTGAGGATCTATATTCTAACATATTAGAATAAGAATTATAACCCTCACACATTTATTACTTCCAACCCTAGAACAAAGTGATGTTACTATTGTGAGAAGAAGCACAAAACATGCTTTGTTAATAATATAGGAAAGCATTTTACACAACACATTTTACGTCTCTATTGCAGGAAGCAACACGTATTGTAACATCCCAATTTTTTTGAGTATTTTAAAACTTTTTTGTAGTTTCTCTAAATGAAAATGTGTTAAGGGCCTTAATGCAAATAATTCAAAATAGTGTTACTTCAAGGATTACAATGAAAAGAGAAATAGGAAAAGGATTCAAAATAACTTTTCCCTTTTACTTAATGTGCTGCAAATATTTGTGTAACAATTGTAATGTGTTTTCCCTTTTCTTTTTATGAGTCAAAAAGGAATGAAAGAGAAAGAGAAATATAAAGAGGAAAGAAATTTGAAATATCAACGACTTAGGCAATAAGTATGCTTTTTTTATAGATTTCAGGATAAATCCTTTACTGTTCATCTTTCTCTCTCCTCTTCTTAGATTTTTCCGAAAAAGAATAGTAATATGTTTCTTAGTCAATAATTTCAAAAATATGATAAAAGATACCCTTTTGGCATCATAGAATCACTTTCCCTTTTATTTTATAGGAGGGAAGTGACATTACCTCTTGTTTTCTCTCTCCTCCAAATAAAGTACACAAAAAAGGCAATAAAGAGGTGTGGAATGACTTTAAAAGAGACAAATAGTGTTTATCTTGAATTTTGGAGTAAAAATCCACAAAGGAAACTTTCCCCTTAATTATTTAATTAGTTTTTTCATTTCAATTAAGAAGAGTGATAAAAATAGAAATCATAGACTAAATGTTCAGGAGACCAAAATCTAATTGGCTAGGAATATTCTAGACCACTTAATTAGAAAATGGTCCAAATTTGGACTCAATTGGAGTTTGTTTGTCCCTCCAATTGAAATAGGAAAGACTTATATATAGTTTTAATAGGAATTTCATTTAATGTCCTTGAGTTCCCTATAGTTCTTGGATTTACATGTTGTCATGCATTGTTTTTATTTTTTTTTCCTTTTTCAAGTGCCTTGTGGGCCATCGGATCTTTGATCCAACAGTGGGGATATCATTCCCTTCCTCCCGCCTGTTTAGGCAAGTGGGGCACCGACGTGAGATTTATTTATCGTTTGATTTCTCCCTCAGTCATCTGCTTCGCGAAATTTATGCGGGTTGGTTTCCTTTTTCTCTCCCACACCAAACGACCCTTAGATTACCTCCTGTAGTGCCCTAGGAATAAAATGTCCATTAGGTCTTGCACTGGCCTCTCTGCCGGTTCACACAGTTACTACCACAGCCACCTCACACCCTTCCAAAGGGTCATGCTCCATCCCCTGACCTAAAGAACTACTTCTCCACCTTCAATTTCTCCACCTACATTCTCAAATACCAGGACCTACTCCTCCTCCATCTTCAACAACTTTGGCTTTGTTCGGCCTCCTCCATCCACCTCGGCTCAATTATACACGTGGTGAGCATCCTCAGAACCTTCCCTATATTTTGGCTTTTTTGGTTTGCTCTATAGTTTCCATAATTTTTGCACCCTATAACCAGGTCCATGACTTCCACCGGCGATTCTGTGCCACGATGCCCCAGTTGTACTCTAGATTGGGTGAGACCTTGGGTGAGTCCATAAGACTTAGAAGGAGCTTGTTCTGGCTTCAGTTGGTGCTTTTGTGCTCTGAACTCATAGCGGGTAGACTCGAGCATCCTTCCCCTATTTTCTGCCTTTTTTTTAATATGCCGCTGGTGTTTCCTGGGTTGGTTCCTCCCCACAATGACTCCATCATCTTCAAACTAATCTTGCGATGGTTCCAAGCTTGTCCTCGTATCTTGTTTGTGGGGTTTTCTCTGGGTTCGGTTCCTACAGGCTGAGCTTGGCCATGTCAGAAGCCGTTTTGGAGCTACAATGCTCGCCATGGTCCAGGAGATGACTCCCTATCTCAGCCGTGAGGCGAGGAAGTCTACTAAGGTCTCAGTTTCCCACATAGACCTCTTCTGATTAGATTTGATTGGGGCTTCATGCTCCAGTCTTGCTACCTTGCAATGGCAGGAGCTGGAACAAACTCGGTCAACGAATGACCTAAGTATCCCCATTGTCTTAATTGATTCATTCGTATAACATGGGAAATCTTGAGTTTTCACACCCTTCTCAGTTCTTTGACTGCTTATCCACCTGGGAGAGACCCGCACCTAGATGGTTGGCTCTCATTATCCCACATCAGCCAGGCCCAACAACGCAGTGGATGAAAGGCCGCCTGTGTAGCATTTCTTTGGTTTCTGATTGGTTGGTTTTCATAAATTCATAGTAAATCGCTCGATGCTTAGAAAAATGAGAAAAAATTGTTTTGTAAATGGTTTTTCAAGAGGAATATAAATATGTAGTTTTTAGAGTACGTTTCTAAATCTCCAAATGTTGGTTATTTGGGAAATGGAAATTAGAGTTTCATTTGGTGAATGAAATGTATAATAATGTAAAAATATGTTGCAAGTAGGATGATTAGGGTTAGCCAACCCCCAAGATCGTGATTAGGGTTTTACTCAACCTAGGAAGAGACAAGATATAATCTCCAAGTGAAAAAGTAAGTGGTCCATGCAATTGAACATAGTTAAATTGGTACTTTTATGTATGCATGTATGGATATGCAATGAATGTCATGTTTATGTTATTTACTGTTCTAATTTGCTAAAGTTAGTAAAATTATGATGAATTGAGTTTCATGTTGTATATGGTATCACCTTCATGATCATTAATGATAAAGTTAGAAATAAAGTCCAAAGTAATGTAAAAAGATCTAAGAGAAAGAAAAGGTAAAAGATAAGACTTTTATAAGTTCGTCATAAGAGAAGAGGCACTTCGGTGCATAAGAGAAGTGGCACCTCGGTGCAACCTAAGAGGCACTTCGACGAATAAGAGAAGAGGTACATTTGTGCAACCTGAGGACACTTATATGGGTTAAGATAAAAGAAATTGACCAAAAAGGAATTGTATGTCTTTTGTTCAATGTTAAATGCTTATGTTCAGTTTCAAGTTTTCTTTATATTATAACATGTTCAATCCACTTACCATTTGTTTGATGCATGGATGGGGTGTGATGCCTATAGGTAGGAGCAAGCTCAGGAGCTAGCAGGCCATCTAAGGAGAAAGACCTAGTTCATGGACCACAAAGAAGAAAAGCATATGTGGGGTGCCAACCATACCTAGTTTATAGATTGTTTCCTTTTGTTGTGTTTATGCACATGTAAACTTTGTTAAGATTTGAGAATGAGAAATTGTGCTTTTCATCCTATGGTGGTTTATTTAAACTCTATTTTTTGGAATTAATATCATGGTTGTGACATCACCCTTGATGTGAATGATATATGTGCTTCCACTATGAATAGTACAAGTGGGGTGTTACATGTATCCTCCCTATAGTACAATGGTTCCACTTTTCTATAGTTTGAGTTCTCTTCTACCCAATGTGATTCTAATCTATGATGCAATGATAACAACTAGAGGAACTTCATTATTATTCCATACTTAGGCCCAATATGGTAGGAAATAAAATGTTAGTCAAATGATAGTTGGAAAATAGGAAAACCAATATACTGAGATCAAAATCAAAGTAAATCATTTGGTTGTGTGAGGTTTTAACTCATCAAGTTGGATGGATTTTTTTTGGTACAACATAATTTTTCCATCACACTAGTACTCTCTCCCCTTTTGCCTTTCCTTCCTATCCTGACAGCTTCTACACAAGTTCTTGACCTCCTATCTTTCCTAGTCCCCCAGTTCAACTCCATCTTGTTGGACAATGCTCTTGCATTTAGCATCGATTTTGGCCATCTAGATACAAGTACATGAAATCTATGCCCACCTAGATACCCGATATAAACAAAATATTATTGAGGACTCTCACTCCAAAACCCCCAAGGTAGGGCTCCCTACAACCCACATCCAACTCACTATGGAGTTGGATCCTCTAATTAAGGGATTGAAATAGTTCCAAACTTCTTCAACATATAATAAGGTGCATGAAAAATTCTATCACTTGTAAGGATCTCAAAAAGTTTAGTACTGTTATAACCTCATTTTTCAATACATGTAATGAGATTTGTAAATCTCTTTTAAATGAATATATAAGACCAATGTGTGATTGCATGGTTGTTTTTGCATGAATTTTGTTTCTAATGGCCTTGCATGCTTTCTTGATGGGCCTTACAGGCCATTAAGCCCATTTGAGAGAAAAATGAAAAGAAATGAAAAAGGGAATTCCATGTAATAAAAGAATATAAGGGAATAATGGAATAATATAAGATAATAGTTGAAAGTGATAAAAAGGCTAGAAAATAATTTCCCATAATAAGTTTTCGTACTATAAAAGATCCTTGGAGTTCAAGGAACCCAAGTAAATAGAATAATAGCCAAGGAAATAAAGAATATGTGGGAAATGCCATTAAATAGGGGATAATGTGAAACCGGAATAAAGGGGCACGTTTCCTTGGATAATAACTCCTATTTTTGCACAATTGGAGATAAACATATGAACGACTTTCCTATAACAATTGAGGCCAAAAGGGCTTATGGATTAGGAGTTATTAATTTTCCAAATTAATTCCTAAAAATAGAGTTTCCTTGGAAATTTAAGGAATTCTTTCCTTTTGGTTTTGAACGCGGATAATATTAAACGTTGGATCTAAATCCAACGGATCGGGCTGATCGCCCAGAGTCCCAAAGGAACTCGGACACAACGCATATATAGGGGATTTTCCCCTTGGCTTTCCAATTGTTACAGCGCATCTGCGCTTATGGTTTTGATCCCAATAGGTTCGGGAGACTCAGACGAAAAGAGTGGACCCCGGTTTTGCCATCTTTGGCGGCGTATATCCAAAACGCCCAAACAAGCAAGAACCAGGGATGGCGGCGAGGTCGGAAACCCTAGAGAGACTTTCCCCTAGCCTATAAATAGGCCTAGGGTGGTTTCCCTCACCCTAACGCACCCCGACGGCCGCTTTTGAACCCTGGAGACCCTCTCTCCCTCCTAATTGCTTGTGCTTAGGCGAGCTTGCCGCCGCGGTGCCGCCGCGTTCTAAAGGAAGGAGGAGACGTACAACTGCCGTTCGATTAGGGTTCAGCGTGTGCTCGCAGCAATCCAACGGAGGAGAAGAGATCAGCTAAAGAACAAGGCGCGCGCGGCTCCGAGCGTTGGATCGTGATCCAGCGACTGCAATCAATCGGCGGAGCGCGCCACTTAGTTAGTGGGGGCGGGCGACACTGAGCGTCAGATCCAAAGGTGATCCCGGGCGCACCGATTCGACGACCCAGGAAAATCGGGTAAATATTTCTTTCTAACGAATAATTCAGAAAATAACAATTTCTTGCAAAAATCATAGAGGTTGCTAGGAATCTCGGATTGAGAAAAGTGATATATGAAAGTTGAGTAGAAAATTACAAGGAATTTGTTAAAAATGTTTAGAACACCTAATTCCAGTTTGTTCTCAAAAGTGATTCAAATTGCTAGTAAAATATATCTAATTTATTTGAAACCCTAAAAATCTAGAAAGGATGTTTCTTTGTAAACCTAATGGGTTGAATAGAAGGATATTAACCTGTTTAGTTGTAATATGAAGTTTTAATTTGTTTTTGTATACCAATATGCCTAAATTAGGGTTTATGTCCAAAAGGAGAGATAATGTACATGAAAACCCTAATTTAGGATTAAAGAAAAAGGGAACTTTGTTATTCCAGTAATTCATTACATTATGATCCTAAAATTGTTAGGAATATTAAAAGGAGGTGATTTAAAGGTTTTAAGGGAATTTGATGAATTAGGGATCATAGCAATTGAAAATGAAAGCAAAACCCTAACTTTCAAGAAAACCCTAAAATTGGATAGAAACCCTAAGGGACATAATGATGTTGGATAAATATTAATAAAAGTAAATTGTACTTTTATTTTTAGGGTTTCTTTGCCTTTGCTTGCTTAAGTTGGCTATTCTCTTTCATTCTGTATCTGAGACTGCAATAAGAGGTATGTGGTTACGCGTATGGCTATACCGCTTAGTTTTCCGAGGTTTTACCGATGTTTCCTCGAATGTGTGAAATAACTGTTGGATGATTTAAATCCTATCTTTATAAAGTGACTATGGCTATCATAATGATTATAGATGTATGACTAGCTAGATCCGAGTCCACCCCTGTGGCTATGTCAAGGCTAAGGATATCCTAGAGCAAGGTATAGGGTATCATGAGTCAGAAATTGGGCTACACATGTGTAGTGCCATGAGACTCTTAGCATACCATGAGTTAAGGAGTGGGCTACCCACGGGTAGTGCCATGTGACTCAGCCCTAGAAATTGATTCACCTATTAGGTGGAGTCATGAGGGGTAAAATGAGAATCTACCATAAGGGAGGTAGTACCCAGGTCCACTGCAGGGACAACGCAGGGGATAAGGTACACATGGATCGCGTAGTTATACTTAAAACGTAATATTGTTTGTTAATTGATAATTGGATGCAATAATTGTTAGGGATAATTGCACGATTAGTGAATCCCCCACATACCAGCTTTGGCTGACCGACGTTTTGTTTGTCGGCGTTTTAGGTACAAAACAAAAAGGACAAACAGTAATCTGTCATATTGTGAAATACACTAATTAAAGTCCAAGGAGGATTAGTTAGTTAGCTAGAGTTCTGGATAGAAGTATTAGTGTTCCAAATTTTCAAAGGTATGCAAAAGTTTTATTTATTACAGCTTTTCAGTTTAGTATAGTAGAATTTATTAATTGTTATCAATTAATTGCTGAACCTGGATCCGGAATTTATGTGTGCGGCTTCGACCTCTCGGTCTCCCTTAAGTGGGGGTTATCGGGAGGTGGGGTCGTAACATTTGGTATCATAGCCATGGTTCTCCACTTAATTGTTAAATATTATTAAATTTTACAACCTCCATAGAACCCAAGGGAGTTATTAGAGGATTTTCCGAAAGACTGAGGTGTCTAGAAAAGGATCACTTCCGGGGGCTGGCAAAATTTTCCTCCGCACCGCTAGTCGGAATACGAGGACTCCCGGAATGTGTGACTGCCTGGCCGATGTCCTAGGATTTGAATCGAAATAAGATACCTTTAGGATCTTCTCCTCTTATTCATCCCTTCTCATCACAATTTCTATTAAGGACTTAAGAGTTAGGGATTTCTCTCTCTTCCCCACCACCCTCATGTGGTATGGGCAAATAAGTTAAGGATTAAGGAATTCTCCATCAAATTAATAAAAGATACGTAATGAGATATCACTGACATAAGTATAATTAGTTTAATGATAAACTAAAGATCTGTTTGTTATACTTATGTAGATGGCTCGTACAAAAACTGTTGCTATCCCTGAGGGCTCCGGAAAACCGGCTAGGAGTGTTTGGCCTCCCCGTAAAGTAAAGGAGTCTTCTGAAAAGAGGAATAGGAACCATGAAGGTGGATCCTCTAAGAAGAGGAAGAGGCCTGAGGAAGTCACTCAAGGAGTCACTGACCCTGACCCGGTACCATTTAGTAACCTGAACCAAGAAGAAGACCAAGGATATGAAGAGCAGCATGTGTATGAGGAAGAAGCCCAGATGGATGAGGACCCAGTCGATGATTCAGAACCCACCATGATGCTCCATACCCCTGATACCTTGTGGTTAGAGCAACAGAGGAAGTTGACATAGGCCATTAATGCTTTGGCCCTCCGAGACATAGCTAGAGCTGAGAATGGTGAACCACACCCTGTTCGTCCACGTGTGGGAGCCACCATCCTAGACTTTGTCAAGTTGAATATCGAGAAGTTCTGGGGAGAAGACAAGACAGAGGTGGTCGACAAAGCGGAAGCTTGGCTGCTTGCAGTCGAGAATGGATTCTGCATGCTTGAAGTTCAACCAGGCAAGAAGGTCCTCTTTGCTGCACATCTCTTGGAAGGGGCAGCTAAGATATGGTGGGAAACCCACATCTCTGGCAGAGACTTGACAGAGGAGCCCATGGCATGGGCCGACTTCAAGACAATCTTCACCGCCAGATTCGTCCCAGTCTCAGCTAAGAAGGAAAAGGAAAGGGAGTTCACCAACATGACCCAAGGAAACTCTTCTGTGGCAGACTTCGGGCGTATGTTCCGGATCCTGGAACGTTTTGGGTACAAGATGGATGAAGAAAGAAGGGTGGATCACTTCATAGAGCGCCTTCACCCTGCCATCAGGCCCCATGTGATGGCAAGCAAGCCAAGAACCTTAGGCGAAGCCTACAATACTGCTTTAGACATGGAGAGGACCGTGATGCCTGCCCTGTTTCCACCCAAGGGGTATTTGGGTTTCACTGAAGGAGCCCAAGGCCCGAGAAACAACCACAAGAAGGGTCCAGGACGTCATCAAGCTAAAGGTAAACATGGAGGAAAAGGGAAACCTCGTCAGGAGAACAACCGACCCCTTTGCCGCACCTGCGGGAAGGGTCACGCCGGTGAATGTCGCTACAAGAAGAAGACTTGCTTTCGTTGCCACCAAGAAGGACATCTGCAATCTGTCTATCCTATGCCAGAGCCCAGAGGACAAGGACCTGTGGCAGCCCCACCAGCAGCGGCACCACCTGTGGCAGCACCACCTATAGCTGTAGCCCCACCTGCAGGAGAAAGAAGGCAAGCTCGGGTGTTTGCCATTGACAATGAGGAGGCTCAAGCTAATGCAAATCGGTTGATCGAGGGTAATAACCCTTAGAGTTTTCTTTTATGTTTTAAGGTTAAGCATGTAATGATCTAATGCATGATGAAAAACAATGTAGGCATGCTTGAAGTTATGGGACATAATGTGAAAGCTTTATTTGACTCTGGATCTACTAATACTTTCATTTCGAGAAATCTTGCAACTATGCTTTGTTTGGATATCAAGGATCTAGGTTATGTCTTAGATGTTACAACCCCGAGTGGTCGGATCTTTACTTCCCTTTTGAAAACTCCGGTGATACCTGTGAAATATCGAGATCAAGAGTTTCCTACAGATTTTATCCTTCTTGACATGAATGATTTTGATGTAATCATTGGCATGGATTGTCTTTATACCTATAGGGCCAATATTGACTGTAGGGAGAAGAAAGTGATCATTAAGAGACCAGGTCACCCACCTTTTGTCATTAGGGGTAGGAAGGATGCCACCACCAGCCCGTATGTGTCGGTTTTGAAGGCAGAACAAATGATGAGTAAAGGATGTCAAGCTTTCTTAGCAGTAGTCACCGAGCCAGAACCCAAGGTCCAACCCTTAGAGGAAATAGAGGTAGTCCGAAGCTATGCAGATGTTTTCCCCGATGATCTACTCGGGATACCACCCGAGAGAGAAGTAGATTTTTCAATAGAGCTAGCTCCCGGTACAAACCCTATTTCCCGAGCACCCTATAGGATGGCCCCTGCTGAGTTGCTTGAACTAAAGAAGGAATTGCAGGAATTGTTGGACAAGGGTTTTATCCGCCCTAGCACATCACCATGGGGGGGCGCCGGTTCTTTTTGTAAATAAAAAGGATGGTTCGCTCTGAATGTGCATAGACTACCGGATGATCAACCAAGCTACCATTAAGAACAAATACCCTTTACCCCAGATAGATGACTTGTTTGACCAGTTGAAGTCAGCTCGAGTCTTTTCCAAGATCGATTTGAGATCGGGTTACCACCAGTTGAGAGTCAGAAGTGAGGATATCCCAAAAACCGCTTTCAGGACCCGGTATGGCCACTATGAGTTCGTGGTTATGCCTTTTGGGTTGTCCAATGCACCTAGTGTGTTCATGAACCTTATGAACAGTGTGTTTCAACCCTTCCTTGACTCGTTTGTCATAGTGTTCATAGATGACATACTAGTTTATTCTGATGACCTAGATCAACACCGAGACCACCTAAGTAGGGTCCTTGATATCTTGAGAAAGCAGAAGTTCTATGGGAAATTCTCTAAATGTGAGTTTTGGATAGACCGAGTCATGTTCCTTGGACACATCATCTCGGGAGGAACGATCGCCGTAGATCCAGCTAAAGTGTCAGCAGTTCGAGACTGGCCGGCACCGAAGAACCCCTCCGAGATACGAAGCTTCTTGGGGTTGGCAGGATATTATCGGTGCTTCATCGCAGATTTCTCAAAGACCGCCTTGCCTCTGACTATGTTGACTCGGAAAGATGTGAAATTTGTATGGACCGATGTCTGTGAGGCTCGTTTCCAGGAGCTGAAAGAGAAGTTGACCACTGCACCAGTGTTGGCATTACCTTCAGGCAATGAGGGTTTCATGATCTTCACCGACGCATCAAAGATGGGACTTGGCTGTGTGTTGGAACAGAATCGGAACGTGGTTGCATATGCCTCCCGACAGCTCAAGCCAAATGAGGTGAATTACCCGACGCATGACCTGGAGTTAGCTGCCATCATTCATGCTTTGAAGATTTGGCGACATTATCTATATGGTGCCACTTTTGAGATCTTCACTGACCATAAGAGCCTGAAGTATCTTCTGACGCAAAAAGACTTGAATCTATGACAACGACGATGGATGGAGTATATGAAAGATTACGACTTCACCATTGCCTATCTTCCGGGAAAGGCGAACGTCGTGGCAGATGCCTTAAGTCGAAAGCAGCTCAGGTGTGCAGCTGTTTTGTCTAGTCAGTGGAAGAGCTTAAAAGAATTGGTAGAATGGTCACCTCAAATGTTAGATGATCGAGTTCGTTTGGCCAATATCCAGATACAGTCTGAATTACTAAGTGAAATTGTCACAGCACAGTTGGCCAGTGGGGGACTTGATAAGATGAAAGGCTTGATGCAGAGGCCTCAGACTCGACTTTCTTTGGGAGTAGATGGAGGAATCAGATTTGAGAATCGTATATGGGTTCCTGAAGACTCACCACTGAAGGAACGTATCTTACAAGAGGCTCATGGTTCTAAGTACACGGTACACCCAGGGACTACGAAGATGTTTAAGGACATGCAGAGGTTTTTCAGGTGGCCAAGGATGAAAAGAGACATTGCAGCTTATGTAGCCAGTTGTCTTACGTGTCAAATGGTGAAGGCTGAACACCAACGACCCGGCAGACTTTTGCAGTCTATAGAGATTCCAGAGTGGAAATGGGAGCAGATCACCATGGATTTCGTGGTGGGTCTACCCCGGACCAAGAAAGGTCATGATGCGATATGGGTCGTGGTAGATCGCCTTACCAAGTCAACACACTTCCTTGCCTTAAAGACCACTGCCAAGGTGTCCGATTTAGCTGAGCTGTATATCAGAGAGATAGTACGCTTGCATGGAGTACCTGGTTCCATCATTTCCGATAGAGACCCAAAGTTTACTTCCAAGTTGTGGAAGCAGGTTCAAGAGGAACTAGGAACAAGGTTAAAGTTCAGTACCGCCTATCACCCCCAGACAGATGGTCAGTTAGAAAGGACGATTCAGACCTTAGAGGATCTGCTGCGAGCTTGTGTGCTCGATTGGGGTGGATCATGGGAGCAGTATCTGCCTTTAGCTGAGTTTGCCTACAATAATAGTTACCAAGCCAGTATCGGGATGCCTCCATATGAAGCTCTGTATGGGAGACCGTGTCGGTCACCACTTCACTGGGATGAAGTTGGTGAAAGGACCGTATTGAGGTCAGAGGAACTCCAAGTGTATGCTGATAAAGTTGCTTTAATCAGGCAAAGGCTAAAGAGAGCCCAAGACAGACAGAAGTCGTATGCTGATGCGAAGCGGACTGATGTGCATTTCGCTGTGGGAGAACATGTTTTTCTAAAAATCTGACCGCTCTGAGCTATAGCTAAAAATAGAGGAAAGTTGAGTCCCCGATACGTGGGTCCGTTTGAAGTATTAGAACGGATTGGTGAAGCCACATATCATTTGGTGTTACCCCCTCAATACAGTATGATGCATGATGTGTTCCACGTGTCCAATCTGAAGCGATATGTGCAAGATCCAAGCCATGTGCTGAGCATTGAACCAATTGAGCTTCAAGGAAAGTTGTCTTATCCTGAGTTGCCTTTGCGGATTCTAGATACCAAGGTAAAAGAGCTCAGAAATAAGAATATAGAGATGGTAAAGGTTCTATGGAAGCATCATGGAGAGGATGAGGCCACATGGGAGCTGAAGACGGACATGGAAAAGGCATATCCAAATTTGTTTGTTTGATTGTTGAATTTTGAGGGCAAAATTCCTATAAGGAGGGGAGGATGTTATAACCTCATTTTTCAATACATGTAATGAGATTTGTAAATCTCTTTTAAATGAATATATAAGACCAATGTGTGATTTCATGGTTGTTTTTGCATGAATTTTGTTTCTAATGGCCTTGCATGCTTTCCTGATGGGCCTTACAGGCCATTAAGCCCATTTGAGAGAAAAATGAAAAGAAATGAAAAAGGGAATTCCATGTAATAAAAGAATATAAGGGAATAATGGAATAATATAAGATAATAGTTGAAAGTGATAAAAAGGCTAGAAAATAATTTCCCATAATAAGTTTTCGTACTACAAAAGATCCTTGGGGTTCAAGGAACCCAAGTAAATAGAATAATAGCCAAGGAAATAAAGAATATGTGGGAAATGCCATTAAATAGGGGATAATGTGAAACCGGAATAAAGGGGCACGTTTCCTTGGATAATAACTCCTATTTTTGCACAATTGGAGATAAACATATGAACGACTTTCCTGTAAAAATTGAGGCCAAAAGGGCTTATGGATTAGGAGTTATTAATTTTCCAAATTAATTCCTAAAAATAGAGTTTCCTTGGAAATTTAAGGAATTCTTTCCTTTTGGTTTTGAACGCGGATAATATTAAACGTTGGATCTAAATCCAACGGATCGGGCTGATCGCCAAGAGTCCCAAAGGAACTCGGACACAACGCATATACAGGGGATTTTCCCCTTGGCTTTCCGATTGTTACAGCGCATCTGCGCTTATGGTTTTGATCCCAATAGGTTCGGGAGACTCAGACGAAGAGAGTGGACCCCGGTTTTGCCATCTTTTGCGGCGTATATCCAAAACGCCCAAACGAGCAAGAACCAGGGATTGTGGCGAGGTCGGAAACCCTAGAGAGACTTTCCCCTAGCCTATAAATAGGCCTAGGGTGGTTTCCCTCACCCTAACGCACCCCGACGGCCGCTTTTGAACCCTGGAGACCCTCTCTCCCTCCTAATTGCTTGTGCTCAGGCGAGCTTGCCGCCGCGGCACCGCCGCGTTCTAAAGGAAGAAGGAGACGTACAGCTGTCGTTCCATTAGGGTTCAGCGTGTGCTCGCAGCAATCCAACGGAGGAGAAGAGATCGGCTAAAGAACAAGGCGCGCACGGCTCTGAGCGTTGGATCGTGATCCAGCGACTGCAATCAATCTGCGGAGCGCGCCACTTAGTTAGTGGGGGTGGGCGACGCTGAGCGTCAGATACAAAGGTGATCCCGGGCGCACCGATCTGACGACCTAGGAAAATCGGGTAAATATTTCTTTCTAACGAATAATTCAAAAAATAACAATTTCTTGCAAAAATCATAGAGGTTGCTAGGAATCTCGGATTGAGAAAAGTGATATATGAAAGTTGAGTAGAAAATTACAAGGAATGTGTTAAAAATGTTTAGAACACCTAATTCTAGTTTGTTCTCAAAAGTGCTTCAAATTGCTAGTAAAATATATTTAATTTATTTGAAACCCTAAAAATCTAGAAAGGATGTTTCTTTGTAAACCTAATGGGTTGAATAGAAGGATATTAACATGTTTAGTTGTAATATGAAGTTTTAATTTGTTTTTGTATACCAATATGCCTAAATTAGGGTTTATGTCCAAAAGGAGAGATAATGTACATGAAAACCCTAATTTAGGATTAAAGAAAAAGGGAACTTTGTTATTCCAGTAATTCGTTACATTATGATCCTAAAATTGTTAGGAATATTAAAAGGAGGTGATTTAAAGGTTTTAAGGGAATTTGATGAATTAGGGATCATAGAAATTGAAAATGAAAGCAAAACCCTAACTTTCAAGAAAACCCTAAAATTGGATAGAAACCCTAAGGGACATAATGATGTTGGATAAATATTAATAAAAGTAAATTGTACTTTTATTTTCAGGGTTTCTTTGCCTTTTCTTGCTTAAGTTGGCTATTCTCTTTCATTCTATATCTGAGACTGCAATAAGAGGTATGTGGTTACGCTTATGGCTATACCGCTTAGTTTTCCGAGGTTTTACCGATGTTTCCTCGAATGTGTGAAATAACTGTTGGATGATTTAAATCCTGTCTTTATAAAGTGACTATGGCTATCATAATGATTATAGATGTATGACTAGCTAGATCCGAGTCCACCCCTGTGGCTATGTCAAGGCTAAGGATATCCTAGAGCAAGGTCTAGGGTATCATGAGTCAGAAATTGGGCTACACATGTGTAGTGCCATGAGACTCTTAGCATACCATGAGTTAAGGAGTGGGCTACCCACGGGTAGTGCCATGTGACTCAGCCCTAGAAATTGATTCACCTATTAGGTGGAGTCATGAGGGGTAAAATGGGAATCTATCATAAGGGAGGTAGTACCCAGGTCCACTGTAGGGACAGCGCAGGGGATAGGGTACACATGGATCGCGTAGTTATACTTAAAACGTAATATTGTTTGTTAATTGATAATTGGATGCAATAATTGTTAGGGATAATTGCACGATTAGTGAATCCCCCACATACCAGCTTTGGCTGACCAACGTTTTGTTTGTCGGCATTTTAGGTACAAAACAAAAAGGACAAACAGTAATCTGTCATATTGTGAAATACACTAATTAAAGTCCAAGGAGGATTAGTTAGTTAGCCAGAGTTCTGGATAGAAGTATTAGTGTTCCAAATTTTCAAAGGTATGCAAAAGTTTTATTTATTACAGCTTTTCAGTTTAGTATAGTAGAATTTATTAATTGTTATCAATTAATTGCTGAACCTGGATCTTGAATTTATGTGTGCGGCTTCGACCTCTCGGTCTCCCTTAAGTGGGGGTTATCGTAACAAGTACCTCCATAGTGAAGATGAAGCACCTCTTAACAATCCTCCAAGTCATTGACAAGAATATGCTTTATCTAGGAATGTAACCCCCTTTGTATACTCAGTCTCTTCATAACAACAATTACCAAGCATTGAGATACAAACAACATGTCATATGAAATATTCACATCCAGAGAGCGTAGTGATGATGAGGATGATGATGATGAAGTGCTCACAAACAATGATTCATAATCTAATTGTTAGGTTTCATGAAAGGAAACAAACACAATAGAATAACAATAGATTTTTTTCCACATACCCTACTAGCAGATCTTGTTGATAGAATCGTGTTTGGAAAGAGGGTGTATGGGATATACCTTATCGTGGGGCAAATATGGTAATGTCCCTTCACATGGTGATGTGCGTCACTCTTCACATCCATGGATGGTCCTTTTCGACGTCCTCCAAATGTAGGCATTCAACGCATGCATCTCTACTTCATAAATGTGGTGGATTGGAACTCCACATCACATTTTTTGAGCAGCGGGAAGGAAAAGTATTCTTCTTGATGATGTGATAGCTTTGTGATTGCTCCCCTTCTTCACTCACTTGGGTCAAAATACGACCATGGTTCACGTACAAGAGCATATATATAAATTCAACTGTCATGTCCCTATGAATAGCACATGAAAGGAAGTAGGATTTTCCAAAACCACTGGGAAAACAAAAAGGCTGCATTTGCATTTGAAATGAGCCACTCGTGGACTATTAAAAGAATATTCTAGAATCAATTAATTAACCAATTAATCATATTAATCGATTAAATAATATTGTCATCTGGCTCTAGTCAATCACTAGGGATTACCCAAATGACTTAACAATGTAAATCTAACTAACTGGCTTAACATTTTACCAATTAAATCAGATTATATTCCAATATCATTCTAGTAGATTACCTTAAAAATTAGTAATCAATTTGATTTGGAACATTTCCAATCACATCCACAGTTGTACTCCTATTCCAATACATCCTAGACTTGTGAACCAGTAGGCACCAAATTACTTTGGTAGTGATATTCATAATTATATTGTGATTTCACAAGCAATGATTGGCATATAGCAAAGATTCATTGCTACCCAAGTAATTAGAGAAGTTGGAGAACAACTTAATCTAGTGTTGTGACTAGTGATACATCAATTGTATATCCATTTGCCTTTAATATACAGATTGAATATGAGGCATTGAAACATCATACTCTTAATGTTGAATCATAGGTACTTGATCTAGAGTACATTATTGAGATAAACATGAACTTAATATCATATATTGACTCAAATGAGCATGTCCATACATTTCATAGTCTCACTCATCAAGTGGCCATGATATCACTCCAATGGAGGGACAAATTCCAGCTACATCACTCACAATAATATGCATGTGTCACAATGCACATAACACTACATGTATAGCATCCCTTTGCAAGATCACATTAAATAGAGTTAAAGCAAATTGAACAACATGAAATTATTGTAGTGACATCAAGTCTAAGGACCAGAATTACCATTGTCACACTTAGATGTGATTTTGACCGCCACCATTGGATTCCTTGTATCACACTTAAAGTGGGTCTATCCAACACACTTGTTCATAACAAGTACCTATGCATTTGATTTGGTATCAAATATCATGACTAATGAGATGTAGTCATCAACCAACACACATACTAGTCTTTATGTATTATTTTTGTCCCAAAATCCACAGTTTTATCAGACTAGGGACTAAGACAATAATGGATACTCTTAAAATACAAGTGATCTCACATTCAGATCCCCAACCTGAACTCACATGTCATTGAGACATACATTCTAAGGACATTTTTATCTCATATTTAAACAAGCCTAATAACAGAATTGTCTTTATTAATAATCAAATAAATTACAAGACGTTCCATGACAATCATCATATGATTATCTCTCAGTGCATATCAACAACACTGACAAGGATGAGTCTGAACAAGCTTATGTGCTACGTCTAGAAATTGATGGCGCCGATGATTCTTACAACGTTGAAATCATGCCAGTGAATACCTTTTTGCTAATAATAGATGGTGGCACCATCCTTGCATCACATCGTTCTTGACCACTCAATTCATCACATGCCATCACAACATTGGCAATACCTACACCTCCATCTTAGTGTTGTCTATGTTTGTGGATTTTCTAAAGATATAATCAATACCACTACTTCAACTCTAATACATGAATAAGGTTGACAACATCTTGAGTTTGGTCACAAGGTGATGCTAAGTCAACTTGCCCTACCATTAGCCAATATTGGGAGAACCCATGTATCATATGAATTTGACCCAAAATTTCTATCTTTTGACCATTGAGGGAGTTATACATGACACATGCAATGTTATTCAATTTTTTGTACTATGATTTTTATTAGGGACTTAAGTGTAATTATTTAGTTACATTCACTTAGTTTCTAGTTTATTTATTGTATTTTAGTTTTGCATTTAGTTTGACAAATTATGTAATCGACTCAAGTCTAGGGTTTCATGTTTTTTATTGTAAATAGCTGCCTTAGGGATTTGTTCCAGACAATTGAATATGATTTAAGAAATTGATATTTCATCTATCTTCTTTGGTCCTCCTTCCCTGAAGCATGCCACATCACCTTTGTTTTAATTATTACTCAAATATTTAAATCGATTATCATAATGTTTGAAACTATTTAGTCTCCCTTAGAGTTCATTATATAAAATGATTTTAGTCCCTGAGTCAAAAAGTATTACAAACTTGCCCCTCAATTAATTTTCATGACATCATTTTGCATACTTTTAAATTCTTGTGATCATATACTATATATTTTGAGTAGACATTCTATTTCAATGATACACATGCTTTATCAACTCATAGTTTAAATTAAAAAATGCCTCAAATTGAAATATTCCTCATCCTTGAGCAACACAAAATCAAATAAATCTACCATATAATACTACCAACCTATAATCCAATCTCTAATAGCGTCATTGGATCCATACTGCCAAATTCGACCAAGCAACCCCAATTTCTTGGAATCACTAAATGAAACTTTTCACTCCATGTTGTAGTAGATTAAAATCTAGGTATGAATTCATATTTGTTATTTCCAATTAATAAAACATATTATGTTATCTAAATTTATTTAATTACTTGAATATGGTTAATAATAAAAAAACATCAACTTGATTTTTTATTTAACACCTAAAATATATTTGGAGGTACTCATTTACATTTTTAGTTGACATTTAGAATGAATTTTACACCCTAGTGTAATAAACTATTTAATTATCTAAAAACTCTGACATGTTAATTTGTTTAGGTGATATGATGTATAATATTTTCTCTCCTTAATAGTCAACCCATTTATACAATTAATAATGTAATATAAAAATCAATGAAACCTTTTTAGATTATCATGGAAATCAATTTTTCTCATTCCTTAAAATTTCTCAAAACATTAAACATCATTAGTATATTACATATTGTAACTTTTGGTATTCTCGAGATTGGTTAGATAGTTATAATCTTTTAGAGTCATAAAATACCAAAAAATGTCCTAGACTAAGTAACTGTTAAAACTTATCTAAAATACAATGTAAATATTTAATTTGATTATTATAGGTTTACTCTTTAATCCCATAAATTTCATTTGAAACATACTTTATTTTCTTGTTTTTTTAAGTTGTAATAGAAGTTCAAATTACTTACATTTAATGCCCTTGGACTATTCTTCTTTCTTCTACCCCTCATCCTGATGTTACTAGTCATCCGAAGATGTTGTTGAACATACAACAAAGGACAAGTCGGGTTTGAATGGATCTATCCATAACTAAAAACTCATTATGTTCCCTCACTGCTCAACACTTTCTCTTCCCATCTTCTCCTCCTCCTTCATCTTCCCTTCGTTCTTCCTCTATTTCATTCCTCCAAGTACCTTCTTCGCCACATGTACAGTAGAAGCAGAAAGTCTAGTCTCCTCCTTTTTCATACCTTCTGCATTGATGAAGGAAACCCAATGCCACTAAGAATCACAAATGCTAGTTGTACATCATTACCTCCCCTCCACCTTCTTCCTTCTCCTATACACTTTTAGCAACTTCAAAGAATTGTTTCCACTGTCTTATAACCTTATCCTTATGCCCTACCATGTCAAGATGTCAGATCCTTCTACAACAAATGCCACTCCCTCTAGAGTTCATTATTTATCCATATGTTCTTCCATTTTATGAAACAATCAATATCACATAGGAAAACCACCACTCACTCCAATAGACTATACCAACTTAGTAAAGAGAAGGATCATCATTTGATCATGGTGAATGTGTCATCAACTCAAAAGGAAATACTACACCATTGGCAATTAAACTCAATCTGATAACTACGGAAATATGTCCTTCTTAATTACCTAATGTTGACCACAACACCACTGCACTGTAGGGAAATAAGTCATTAGGATAGGCTGCAGAAACAAAAAATTATTTGCCATATTCCCCTTCAACAGATAATCATGTCAATACCTATGTAATGGGAAGGATGGTTTTGAGGTAATACTTGGTCCTGGAGCTAGTCTAGTGAAAATTTCCTCGATACAGTGCACACCTTCCTTCAAGTCGCACCTAGACAATGACTACAGTAGCTCCTGGTTTATTATCACAGACATCACCATAACTTTCTCCTCCTAGTGGTAGGAAATAGCCTCATCGGCTCTATAGTAGTCCACACATACCACTGGGAACTCCTGTCATTCTAGAAGAATAGAAAAAAAGGAGTTACCACATCTAGTTGGTATACTAGCACCAACTTGCTCTCCCAAAATTGTACTCCATTGCTATCCCTCCATTTATTGGGTAGGATTTGCTTGAGTTATCTCAGTTACCACAACTCAAGAAGACAATAATTGTCAAAGATAATTATTGTGTTTAAGAAGCCCTCAGTACCCCTCTATTTATATGAGAGTCAGGTTTCCCAGTCTATACATGAGTTGAACGAGACGGGATTTCATGAATTTTCACATCTTGTGAGCAGAGAAATGGTCAGTTTACAAGTGCACCAATCGGTTGGCATGTGAAACTATCTGTTTAACCCTATAATCCTATCATCTCATCATATTTCCCAATCACAATCACATTAGAAACTAATATCCAATTTAATGTACAACATGATGTTAGCACTAATCCATGAATCAATCGAATTCATTAACCAAATAGTCAGTTCATATCCTTAATCGGTCATTTCATGGACCTAAGCCAATCAGTTCACTTCTGGAACTAATCAGTTCATGTACCTGATTGGAGATATTAGTTCAATTTGTAGTGAAATATGGCGGCAGCGTGGGCAGCGGAAACAAAAATTTCACTTCCATATCCCCCTTAAACTAATGGAGTGCTTAAAAAACTATGCAACGAGAAGGATGGTTTAGAGGATATACCTGGTCCTAGAGAAAGTCAATTGACAATATCCTCATCATTGTTGTGCGTCCTTCCAGAATTCACACTTGATTAGCATCTATTTTGGACTCCTGGTTGATCATCATGAACAACAGGTTGACATTGTCCTTAGAGTGGGAAAAGTATACACACATCTAGATTAGTCCACACAGGTCACTGGGAACTTTTGTCGTTCTAGTAGAATGGACAAGAAGGAGTTGTCCCTTCACATTGGCATACTAGTTACCAATTTTCTCTCCCACAATTGTTCTCCCTTGCTATCCCTACCTTTAATGGGTAGGAGTTTTTCAGGTTCTTATGGTTACCACAACCAAAGAAGAGAAACACTTCTTAGAAGCAATTGAGTTGTGTTTGTGGGAAGCCCCTGGTACCCCTATATTTATAGGAGCATTAGAGTCAATGTTCCCAATCTATGCGGGAGTGGAAGGGAATGAAATATCACTAATTTTTGCAACCTATGAGTAGTGATACAATTACTTAACCGATTAGTTCACATGTGAGCCAATCGGTTCACCCAGTGAACCACTCATTTCATCATGTTTCCCAATCGCAATTGTATTGAAAATTCTAATCTAGCTAATGCATGACATGAAACCATCACGAATCCTTGATGCAATCAAATTTCTCTATGAAGTGGGTGGTTCATCTCATGAACCAATCATCTCACAAGTGTGAGGTGATCAGTTCCCTCAGTGAACCAGTCAGTTCTTTCCCTAGTTCATCTAGAATTTACGCAATGTAATATCCAATCAACTTGACACTCCAACTGGTCGATTCAACACTTGAATTGGTTGGTTAATAGCCCAGTCAGTCAATTGTTGTCTAAATTGAATACCTAAACACTTTAATAATCAATTTAATATTTATTCATGGTTAAACTCCTATTCCAAGTGAATTCCTATGTGTGAAACCCTATAGGTCCCATATTATGTTGAAATTTAATGCCCATAACCAATTTTTGGATCACAAGCAAAGAGAGGTGCCTAGTCACACATCATTGCTACCCAAGTAAATGGAAAGTTGGAGAACAACTTCAACCTACAATATGTGATTGGTGTTATAGTGTTTGTATAGTTCTTTTGTCAGTGATACCCAGATTGAACTCAAGGCATGGAATCTTCACCCTCTTCAATCATTCAATCTTGTTCCTTGAACCAGAGCAGTCTGTCTGAGATATATGTTAGCTCAATATCACATGTTGACTCACATTAGCATGTCCATGCATTTCTCAGTCTTTCTTATCAAGTGTCCATGATATCATGCTCATGTACGAGGGAGAAATCCCATCCACATCACTCACAGTCATCCCCATGTGTCATGGTGCACTCGATCATCACCTTTTTGGAAACCCTTATTTAGGATCACGGTAGATGATGTTAAAGCATACTGAACAACATGTTATGAATGTAGTGGTTTTAGGTCTAAGAATTACAATCACCACCAACACTATAAGAGATTATTTTGACTACAAATTATGGTCTCCATGTATCACTCTTATGGTGGGTTTGTCTGATACACTATTCTCTAACAAGTATCTATTTTCTTGGTTTGATATCACATATAATAATTGATGATATTCTCTCATCAACCAACACACACTCTAGTCTTATGTGTTATTGTTGTCTATTAGCCTTCCATAATAACATCCAACTAAGGAAATAACAAGAATGTATGTACTCCTAGCATCCATCTGATCTCATTGTTCAAGTCACATACTTGAAGACATACATCATTGAGTAATATCATTCTATAGACGTTTACTATGATACTTCATGATATCATAACTAATTAAAATAGAATAAATTGGAAGCTTGCCTTTATTATTAATCAAAACATTTACAATTTATGCCATTAAAATCATCATATGATTGGCTATCAAGGCATACATACCAATACATTCCCACTTGCAATTAGAGCCAATCACCCATGAATCTTATTCCAAGTGACCTAACATGACCATCAAGATTCTATTGTAAAAGTGCTTTAGTAAAGGGGTCAGGAACATTGTTCTCGTTTGGAACTCTGCAAATCTTCACATCTCCTTGTTGTATGATCTCTAGTATGAGATGGAAATGCCTTTGTATATGCTTGGAATGCTGATGTGATCTTGGTTCCTTATCTTGTGCAATAGATCCAATGTTGTCACAATATAGCTCAATTGCGTCGTTGATGCTTGGAACTACCCCAAGTTCAGAGATGAACTTCTTGATCCAAACAACTTCCTTTGGCATTCAATGTAGCAATATACACAGACTCTCTTGTAGAATCAACAACTATCTCTTTCTTGGAACTCCTCCAACTCCCAACTCCTTTGTTAAGGAAAAACATGAATCCATATTGCAATGTCTAGTCATCTTTGTCAGTTTGAAGTCTTGCATTGGTGTAACCCTTTACCACCAACTCTTCCTGTTCGCTATAGATAAGGAACCAATTCTTAGTTCTTATCAAGTACTTAAGGATATTCTTGACGTCTGTCCAATGAGATTCACGTGGGTCTAACTGATATCTGCTCATCATGCTCAAGGAATATGACACATCAAGATCTATTCACAACATTGCATACATGATTGAGCCAATTTCTTATGCATATCGAGTCATACTCATGTCATCTGTTTCTTTGCAAGAACATGCATATTAATCTTTAGAGATTGTAACTCCATGACACATGTGTAGGTTTCCTCTCTTTGAGCTCTCCATGTTGAAGCTCTTCAACACTTTGTTAATGTATGTGCTTTGACTTAGTCCAAGAAGCATTTTGGATCTATCTCTATATATCTTGATCCTCAAGATGTAACACGCTTCTCCCAAGTCTTTCATAGAAACCCTATTTCCTAGCCATGACTTTACCTTTTATAAAGTAGGGATGTACTTCCCCATCAATAGTATGTCATCCACATACAATATGATGAAAAAAAATCATGCTCACACTAACCTTCTTGTACACACAAGGTTCATCTTCATTTTGAGTAAAGACAAACTCTTTGAAAGTCTCGTCAAAGAAAAGCTTCCAGCTCGAAGATGCTTGCTTCAATCCATAAATTGACATTTATAGCGTACAAACTTTATTGAGTACTTTAATTTTATGAAACCTTCAGTTTGTGTCATGTACACATCCTCGAGAAGATTCTCATTAAGAAATGCGGTTTTAACATCCTTCTGCCAAATCTCATAATCATGATAAGCTGCAATGACAATCATGATCCTGATTCACTTAACATGGCAATTGCAAAAAAAATTTCTTCATAGTCAATACCTTAAACTTGTCTAAAACCATGTGCAACCAATCTTCTCTAATAAGTTTGTACTTTAACATTTATGTTGATCTTCTTCTTGAAGACCCACTTTCACCCTATGGGTTTTACCCCTTTAGGGGGATCCACCAAGGTTCATACCTTGTTGGTATTCATGAATTCCATCTTAGATCTCATGGCCTCAAGCCATTTCTCAAACTTTGTTCCCTTACTAGCTTCTATATAGGTTGCTGGCTCATCATCTATGACCAACTCACCACCTTCCTAAGTCACTAGATATCCAAATATTTGAGGTTCAAGGTGTGTCCTACTAGTTCTATGAGGTACATGTGTTGCTTGAGGAGTTTGAGATTCCATAACATTTTGTGATTATCTTTGATCCCCTTGTTCATCTATTGACTCAATGCTTTCTTGTTGGTGTAGAATCAAGTTCTACTTTCTTCCCACTAGTTCCTTTGGAAATAAAATCCTTTTCTAGGAATGTAGCATCTCTAGCAACAAACACTTGGTTGTTATATAGCGAATAAAAGAAATATCTTATGGGCTCCTTAAGATATCCAACAAAATAACATTTATCAGATTTAGGACCAAGCTTTTCAGGAAACATTTTCCTTAAATAAGATTCACATCCTCTAATCATCATAAAAGACATATTAGGATACTTCCCAGTCCATATCTCATATGGTGTCTTTTGAACTGATTTAGATGGTACCCAATTTAGTGTAACTGTGGTGATTTTAAGAGCATAACCCCAGAAGGTAGTGGAAGTTCATCTAAATTCATCATTGATCGCAACATATCTAACAATATGTGATTCCTTCTTTCTAATACACCATTTTATTTTGACAATCCAGGTGGATTCCACTGTGATATAACACCATGGGCTCGTAGAAGGTCCTTAATTTCTTGGCTTAAGTACTCTCCACCTCGATCAGAATTAAGTGCCTTAATACTTTTCCCAAGTTGGTTATGTACTTCATTCATAAAATCCTTAAATAAGCTGATCTTAAAAGGAATGATTGGACTACCCATATCACCAAGGTGCACCTCCTTTTTCGGGAGCCAAATGCTTATTTCCTCTTGTTATGGGAGTGAGAGATAACCATGAAGGCTTGGGCAAGGTTCTAAGTTGGACATGTACTATAAATGGAGAATCCTAAGTTTATCCTAGGGTCAGGTGGGGATAAGACCGATGGAAGTAGGAGTTGCCTAATTCCCTAGTTGCACATGACAATAGGGTTGGGAGGTAACAACTATCATTGTCCGTGGGACATGGGTTAGGAGATTGATCACCTTCATGAACTCATGGGACCCAAAGGGCATATGAATAGGGCACTCTCTAGATGCATAAGGGAAGAGGGATGACCCCAAAAGTGTCGGTACCCCATGGACCTAGAGGAGGTGACCAAGGATTGTGTTTGGACCAACTAGTTTCAAGACTAGTTTTCCATGGAAGTAACTGTGATATCAAGATGAATGTGATGTTGAGACATATGTGGCACGTTTCAACATAGATTTAAAGGTGTACTGGCAAGGTGGGATGTACCATCTCTACTCTTGGAATAGGAAGAACTCTGTATTTGGACTGCAGCCAAATGCAGTTTTAGTTTTCCATGGAAGTAACTGTGATATCAAGATGAATGTGATGTTGAGACATATGTGGCATGTTTCAACATAGATTTAAAGGTGTACTGGCAAGGTGGGATGTACCATCTCTACTCTTGGAATAGGAAGAACTCTGTATTTGGACTGCAGCCAAATGCTTATTTCCTCTTGTTATGGGAGTGAGAGATAGGACAGTACGCATGCCATACACCAAGGATAATAGATGATGAGAGTTGGAACGTTGCTATGAGGTATGAGGACAGATAAGAAAACATACTCTAGTAAAGTGAATGATACATGGATGGTTTGCAAACGCTAAAGAGAAATGAGGTAGTCACCTTATGAGGATGATGTTATCATGAGATATGAAGTCATACAAGGTTGAGTTTGATTACCAAGAAAATGAGCTCAAAAGTGTTCTCAATGAAGATAGACTTAGAATTCGATTTTGAGATGATAAGTGAAATGCGTGGAAGTGTATGTCTTCAATGTTACCTAATACCTAAGGGATGTTCTGGTTGAGATGTATCTGACTAGTTTGGCTAGAAGCTAGAAGAGGTTGTTAGGCTAACCTTATGTTTGGAAAGGAGATGTGTTTGGCTAATACTTCGATGTAATGAGATCTGTTGAACAAGTTGATGGTTGTTTGGTTAGCCAGTCTAGTCCTTGATGCAATGAAAGGATGATGGTAGAACCTCAGATGCACTTCTTTGGAAAAGAAGGTGATGAAACCCCGACTGGACTGGTTTAGGGTTTCTGAGGAATCGATCTTGAGGAATCATGACATACAGGAGATCATGATTTTAAGATCACCATACACCGTACCACCAAGATGATAAGTGACAATAGGACTTTGGATAAAGTTGCATTGGGTATATGGCCATGCAAGCCAGGAGGTAAAGGTCGAACCCCTATAACCCAGTGTATCGATATAGAGGACAAAAGAGTCCCTGAGAGGGAATGGGAGTTCATCATTATGGATGTTGTGATAAGTCTCCCCTAGACCAAGGAAGGTCAAGATGCAATATGGGTTATGGTAGATCACCTTACATAGATGACATGAGAAAGAAGAGAGTTCTATCATGAGACAGATCTAGTTGAACTACTCATGAGAGAGATGGTTCAACTACACCATGAATCGAGTTCAAAAGTCCTTGAGTATGACCTAAAGGTGCCCTTCCAAAAGTTGGAAGTAGGTACATGAAGGACTCGATGTTAGTACATTTTATCACCCCTAACTAATGGTTAGTATGATCCAGACGAAAGGGTCTGATGAGAGCATATGTGCTCATTCAGGGTGATAGTTGGAGACAATTTTATCCTATGCAAGATGTGAAGATAACCACCATAGCTAGTATCGGGATTTAAAGAAGCTTTGTAAGAGAGGTTGTGTCGGTCACCACTTCAGTAAGGTGATGTTGGTGAAAGGACCATGTGATGGTTAGAAAAGGACCACAGTGTGTGTAGATGAAGTCGCTTTGATCGTTCAATGGCTGAAAGGAGCCTAAAGACGACAAGAGTCATGAGCGGATGTAAAGTAGACTGACATGCAGTTCACTGTGGGAAATATATGACATGAAAATGCAACCCCTCTGAGATATAGCTAAGAAAGATGAGTCCCCGATACATGGATCCATTGAGATAGACTGGTGGAAAAGGTTAAGTTTGACCTTACCCCTCAGGATAAAGTAATGGGTGATGAGTTCCATGTGTCCAATTTAGAGCACTATGTGAGGTACCCCGACCATGTACTGAGCAATGAACCTAGTGAGCCCCAAGGAAGGCTGAAATGGCCTGAGTCACCTGTGCGGTTTATAGACGCCAGGATGAAAGAACTCAGAGGAAAGAATATGTGATGATAAAGGTTCTTTGGAAGCGCCATGGGTAAGGTAAAGCAACATAGGGGCCGTTGATGGACATTGACTAGTCTTATCCTGAATTGTTTGTTTTTCTTGATTGAATTTTGAGGACAAAATTCCTATAAGAAGGGAAGGATGTTACTGTAAAGACCCAAGTCTCTACTATTAAACATGATAAACAAATCATCAATTGGATAGCAGCGGAAGAATAAAATCTTGACTTTATTCAAAATGTATAAAGAGTACATTATAAAATTTCCATAAAGGAAGTACAACTTTATACAAGCACAAGGATCTAGGTAGAGGAAGACTTAACTAATACAACATTGTCTCCAAGCAAACAACTATATAACATAAAAGCAAACATGTTCACTCAAGCTATATATTCCTTTCTTCTTATCCTATCCTTGGGTTCACCAAGCTTCCATGCGCACTCTGATCCTATCCTGGATGGTTGGGGTCATCCAGCAAGAGAAAGATAAACAAGGTATGTGTTAAAAATAAGAGATAGGACAAATCATAATAAAAAGCTTTACAATATAAAGGATTCTCCACAATAAGAGATTTCAAAAGGAATGAGGCTAATATATGAATATTCCAATAAATAACAGATCTTGCCACCATTAATCATCACATTAAATTAAATATTTGCATGTAGATATATTGGACTAAAGTAACTATAGTAGGGCCATGACACCACTGAGTCATTGACCAAAATATAAAATGGGTGGAAAAGCACACCCTAGGCGGAAAAGCACGCCTCTGTATATATAAGGGTAGAAAAGCATACCCCGGGTAGAAAAGCATACCCTAATGGTTACGCATAAGCGTCTACGATAGTTAGCCAGTCAAATAATCTACCATGCATAAAATAGTGGCAAAATATATCATTCATTAGACATTTGCATCATAAGACAAGCACAATAGCATGTGGGGTCATTGACCCAATTCAACCTGTAAATAATAATTCCAAGAGAATAGGATATGTCAAAGTGAAACAAGAGCAAGTATATCAAAAGATGAGACAACAACGGTATTAGAAGCATAAAATAAGTTAGGAGCCAATACATGCAATTAGAGGGAAAATGAGGCTAGCACAATAATGAGTGGGGTTGGGTAAAAGCCCAACTGAAAGTTAGGTAGTTTGCACATTATATATTCCACATATTCATCATAGTTGTTCACATACATAGGGGTCGGATACAAAATAGGGTGCACATACATAGGAGCCACATACATAAAATAGGCTTCACATACGAAATAAGTTTCACATACCTTAGATATATATACATTACCATCATATCCATCAAACTGATAGCAAACCATCCATATATCCTAGTTATAAACATAACACATGTATTAATATATATAAAGACATAAAGCATAGAAAAAACCCTAACTTTACAAAACCACGATTTAGGCTCAAAACCAAGTCCAATCGATTACTCATAATCTCCTGATTAAGAAAACATATTTTATTATATAAAACAGAGTTAAAATGAATTAATTATGTATTTTAAAACATTTACATACTAAAAATGCCAATCAAAGAAAACTTCGGAAAACCCTCGAGAATCATGTCAAAAATAATAAAATCAGATTCTACGTTAAAAATCCTTTCCATCGACTATTTATTCATATTTTTCTGACAAGGGATCGATTTACTATGAATTAAGTAAACCTGACCAATTAGAAATTAGAAAAACCATAGTGTGACAGGTATTTAAATAAAAATGAAACTCAATGTAAATTATAGATGAAAGGACCAAAATGCCCTTGCTCGCTAAATCAAACCAATTAAAAGTACGAGGGCAAATCGATAATTTAGAATCTTCATTCGTTTGCGCAAGAGAAGAAGAATGATGGGCGAAAAGACGATAATGCCCCAGGTACAGTAAGTCGTTCCACTGGCTGTACATGACCACTTTGGTCATTCCATCCCCATGCTTGTTGCTGTTGCGAGCCATGGCTCGAGCGCACAGCCTGGAGGTCGGGGACCTATGGCTCCTGACTGCATCCCTGCCAGCTGACCCAAACTGAGACCGGGAATGCGTTCCCCGACGTCTCGTGGTCACAGAGAACTCACACACGCACAGAGGCGTGCACAGGCACAAAGAAGGGAGGCCCAAGATGGCCGGAAACAGGGGAACAAGGGTGGAGGTGAAACCACACAAAAACGCCACCAAATCGACAACCGAGACCGGGCGTAGCTTCGTGGAACCAAATTGAGTCGAACGGATGTATCTCCGTGGGCGGAGGAACACCAGGGTCAGAAAAAGCATGGCGCCGGCGGAGGTCAAGCCTGGTCTATAGGACCCGTCGATCAGAGCCATCGTGAGACAAACGAAGAGTCGGAAGGGGTAGAGGGTAGGTCTGTGATGCTTACTACTCAGGTAATTGCAGTGAGGTGGCCAGAGGAGAGAACAGCAAGCCGAGATCGCCGGAGAAGAAGAACGGAGTAGGTCAGGGTGAAAGAGGGTAGCTTAGGGTAAATTGGTCGTGGAGGAGTGACGCGCGGAGGATGAGGGAGGTTTTCTAGGCCTCAGGTAGGTAAGAGGGTGGGTCTATCCCACTCTGTAACCCCTCCGCGAAGAGGAGGCGGAGAGCCCAGTTGGGCGTTTCGTCAACTCAATGAGATAGGCGGTGGTCTAGGGTTCACTCGAACCGGATCGTCAAGACGAAGCCAACGGACGAGGAATGGCGTTAAACGGTGGAGGAGGGAGTGAGAACGGGTTCGGGGAAGGTAGCTGCTGTGAAACGGCTGTAGACCGCGCGGGCGAGTGGTTGGAGACGAGTTCGCGTCCGTTGGATCGAGCGGGGAAACAAATCTGACCGTCGGATGGCGGGTCCACGGTGAACCGGGCGCGTGACAGGTTAAATAAACCGGAACATAGCGTTACATGGTGAAATAAATGAAATCAATTAAGCTACTATATTCATACCATAATAAAAGCTAATAAAATGGATTTGAAGGGTCAAATCAACTCCAAATAACACCAAAATTGAACCATAGGCTCATAATGACGAGTATTACAATGCTATGCAATCACTTTCTCGTTTAATGCATAATATGGCCATTAATAAATATATAGCTCATAAAGGAGTATAATAATATATTAATATGAAGGAATTATATGAAAAGGCTATTAATGAGAAACGTGTGAGTAAATTCGACATATAAAACACATTAGGGTACAAATACTCATTACTCAACAAAATAACATATTAATGTGAACTAAAATCATATTTTGAGGAGAGAGAAACAATAAAGGTTAATATACACATATATGAATTCAAATACACATTATTAATAATATATTTATCCAAAAAGCTCCAAATAAATATAATCTACTATATTATCCCATCAAAGACAGAATTACAATATTAACCCTAACTTATCTCCTAATGTGGGTTATTTGTGCAAACACCCCTCAATTTACATCAAAGAGGGTAAATAGTGATTTCAACATCAAATTGTGCTCAAATTGCACAAGGTGTCCAAAAATGATCCAAAAGGATGTGAAATTTATGGAAAAGGTCCAAATGGACTAAAAGTCAAAGAAAAGCTCAAGAATGGGTAAATTGCAGGGAAGACCCTGAGTTTCAGTATGTTACAACACACCACCCCTTAAAGAGGATTTCATCCCCGAAATCACAACAAGAGGAAAGAGAGGGTGAGTGTGTAACATCCCAACCATAAACAACTAGGTTATAACCCTTAATCTAGGGTACCATCTAAAACCTACATAAGTCAGGTATTACTAAGGTTTCCACAAAACCTATAGCCTTTTATTAACTTAAACTAACATCTTGTTGCATAAACTCTATCATGAAAAGGCAGCATAACTATTATACTATAACTTGTGCCACATTTTATTACATCTTTACATCTGAATATGTGTATCATGGGTATCTCCCTCATCGAGGGTTTTAAGCACAATTAGGGTTTACTAAGCCATTACAACATATATTAAACCATTCCCAACAACAATTAATGTATTAGGTCAAAACCTAAATAACTCAATATTATTACCCAACAACTACATCATGTGAGATTATGCCATATAATTTTATCCAACAAATTATTACCCTAATAACAGGTCTAAGGGTATATGGCTTATCTTCAAGGAACATATGGTCACAACATCTAACATACTCATATCCATGTCATCATAAATCATTATCTCTCACAACACTAATTACTATGAATTAACCTCACATTATGTGAATCTAATTACTCATCATCTCATTACTGATTTGATTCATAAACCAATAAGATGATCAATGAGATGTATTTTAGTGAACAAGGTGATATGCCTAACATGTGTTGATAATCAGGTCATAATTATGATTAAGGGATTATAATCCATCTACATGTACCCAAGCATAATATGTGATGACACCTAACATCACTAGAGTATCATGAAAGGCATGAAGGGTATATATATATGTAGTCAAAGCTAGATGATTACATCTTAGGGTTTAGGTCAACATGACCATTACATATTAAAGCATCTTAGGGTGTATTTTACCATACACATTTTATCATTAGGGTGACTAACCCAAACTATATGTATATCCACATATGAATAATTAATGATTATGTGCATCAAGAGTATATTAAGGTTCAAGCATAAGGATTATGTGACTTATCCATTTGTTCATAAGCAAACAAGATGAATTACAACTATATTAGGTTTATTAAACTCTAAACACATAAGCTCTCTATTCCCATGTCTAAGGAGTTATGGTTACTTGATTTCAAGGCATTGAGGGACTCCAACCCCCTAAACAGGATTTCGTCCTCGAAATCAACAACTCCAAAATCTATTAGGGTACTAACACTACCTTTCCACTCAAAGGGTTGTCTAAGTCAAACTATTTTAATGGTATAAAGCCCAACATAAAAAGCCTTACTAAACTCTATCTTCTAAACTCAAGGTATAGCATAGGGTTCACTAAACCCTAAACATGGAAATCTAAGGCTCATAAAAGATACTTAGGGATTACAAGACGATTTTTGTTTGAGAAAAAAAAATCAAATCATCATATAAGGATTCTAAGGTTATTCAACAATAAGGGAATATGTCTAAGGGTAGACTATTTCGAGCTGTCCGTTTCAGATCAGGCCAGGCCAGGTCATATGAGCTCAGGAGTCCTCGTGACCAAGCTAGTGGGGTGGAGGAAAATATTGCCAGCCCCCAAGCTCTGACCCTTTCTAGACACCATCACTTCAACTTCTTGCTCTAATAGCTACTTAATAGACAATTCACCAAAAAGTTGACAAATTTTATTTCTAACAAGAAATTATTATAATCCTAAATCAAACATTCTTGCTAGGTCAACTCTAAGGTGAAAAACTAACTAAAGGAAAACTATATAAGATAAGGGTTCTATCTAGGAGACAATTTTGAACTAGTCAAGAATCCGACTACCTTGATGCTCTGATACCATGCTGTAAAGACCCAAGTCTCTACTATTAAACATGATAAACAAATCATCAATTGGATAGCAGCGGAAGAATAAAATCTTGACTTTATTCAAAATGTATAAAGAGTACATTATAAAATTTCCATAAAGGAAGTACAACTTTATACAAGCACAAGGATCTAGGTAGAGGAAGACTTAACTAATACAACATTGTCTCCAAGCAAACAACTATATAACATAAAAGCAAACATTTTCACTCAAGCTATATATTCCTTTCTTCTTATCCTATCCTTGGGTTCACCAAGCTTCCATGCGCACTCTGATCCTATCCTGGATGGTTGGGGTCATCCAGCAAGAGAAAGATAAACAAGGTATGTGTTAAAAATAAGAGATAGGACAAATCATAATAAAAAGCTTTACAATATAAAGGATTCTCCACAATAAGAGATTTCAAAAGGAATGAGGCTAATATATGAATATTCCAATAAATAACAGATCTTGCCACCATTAATCATCACATTAAATTAAATATTTGCATGTAGATATATTGGACTAAAGTAATTATAGTAGGGCCATGACACCACTGAGTCATTGACCAAAATATAAAATGGGTGGAAAAGCACACCCTAGGCGGAAAAGCACGCCTCTGTATATATAAGGGTAGAAAAGCATACCCCGGGTAGAAAAGCATACCCTAATGTTACGCATAAGCGTCTACGATAGTTAGCCAGTCAAATAATCTACCATGCATAAAATAGTGGCAAAATATATCATTCATTAGACATTTGCATCATAAGACAAGCACAATAGCATGTGGGGTCATTGACCCAATTAAACCTGTAAATAATAATTCCAAGAGAATAGGATATGTCAAAGTGAAACAAGAGCAAGTATATCAAAAGATGAGACAACAACGGTATCAGAAGCATAAAATAAGTTAGGAGCCAATACATGCAATTAGAGGGAAAATGAGACTAGCACAATAATGAGAGGGGTTGGGTAAAAGCCCAACTGAAATTTAGGTAGTTTGCACATTATATATTCCACACATTCATCATAGTTGTTCACATACATAGGGGTCGGATACAAAATAGGGTGCACATACATAGGAGCCACATACATAAAATAGGCTTCACATACAAAATAAGTTTCACATACCTTAGATATATATACATTACCATCATATCCATCAAACTGATAGCAAACCATCCATATATCCTAGTTATAAACATAACACATGTATTAATATATATAAAGACATAAAGCATAGAAAAAACCCTAATTTTACAAAACCACGATTTAGGCTCAAAACCAAGTCCAAACGATTACTCATAATCTCCTGATTAAGAAAACATATTTTATTATATAAAACAGAGTTAAAATGAATTAATTATGTATTTTAAAACATTTACATACTAAAAATGCCAATCAAAGCAAACTTCGGAAAACCCTCGAGAATCAGGTCAAAAATAATAAAATCAGATTCTACGTTAAAAATCCTTTCCATCGACTATTTATTCATATTTTTCTGACAAGGGATCGATTTACTATGAATTAAGTAAACCTGACCAATCAGAAATTAGAAAAACCATAGTGTGACAGGTATTTAAATAAAAATGAAACTCGATGTAAATTATAGATGAAAGGACCAAAATGCCCTTGCTCGCTAAATCAAACCAATTAAAAGTATGAGGGCAAATCGATCATTTAGAATCTTCGTTCGTTTACGCAAGAGAAGAAGAATGATGGGCGAAAAGACGATAATGCCCCAGGTACAGCAAGTCATTCCACTGGCTGTACATGGCCACTTTGGTCATTCCATCCCCATGCTTGTTGCTGCTGCGAGCCATGGCTCGAGCGCACAGCCTGGAGGTCGGGGACCTATGGCTCCCGACTGCATCCCTGCCAGCTGACCCAAACTGAGACCGGTAATGCGTTCCCCGACGTCTCGTGGTCACAGAGAACTCACACACGCACAGAGGCGTGCACAGGCGCAAAGAAGGGAGGCCCAAGATGGCCGGAAACAGGGGAACAAGGGTGGAGGTGAAACCACACAAAAACGCCACCAAATCGACAACCGAGACCGGGCGTAGCTTCGTGGAACCAAATCGAGTCGAACGGATGTATCTCCGTGGGCGGAGGAACACCAGGGTCAGAAAAAGCATGGCGCCGACGGAGGTCAAGCCTGGTCTATAGGACACGTCGATCAGAGCCATCGTGAGACAAACGAAGAGTCGGAAGGGGTAGAGGGTAGGTCTGTGATGCTTACTACTCAGGTAATTGCAGTGAGGTGGCCGGAGGAGAGAACAACAAGTCGAGATCGCCGGAGAAGAAGAACGGAGTAGGTCAGGGTGAAAGAGGGTAGCTTAGGGTAAATTGGTCGTGGAGGAGTGACGCGCGGAGGATGAGGGAGGTTTTCTAGGCCTCAGGTAGGTAAGAGGGTGGGTCTATCCCACTCTGTAACCCCTCCGCGAAGAGGAGGCGGAGAGCCCAGTTGGGCGTTTCGTCAACTCAATGAGATAGGCGGTGATCTAGGGTTCACTCGAACCGGATCGTCAAGACGAAGCCAACGGATGAGGAATGGCGTTAAACGGTGGAGGAGGGAGTGAGAACGGGTTCGGGGAAGGTAGCTGCTGTGAAATGGCTGTAGACCGCGCGGGCGAGAGGTTGGAGACGAGTTCGCGTCCGTTGGATCGAGCAGGGAAACAAATCTGACCATCGGATGGCGGGTCCACGGTGAACCGGGCGCGTGACAGGTTAAATAAACTGGAACATAGCGTTACAGGCTGAAATAAATGAAATCAATTAAGCTACTATATTCATACCATAATAAAAGCTAATAAAATGGATTTGAAGGGTCAAATCAACACCAAATAACACCAAAATTTAACCATAGGCTCATAATGACGAGTATTACAATGCTATGCAATCACTTTCTCGTTTAATGCATAATATGGCCATTAATAAATATATAGCTCATAAAGGAGTATAATAATATATTAATATGAAGGAATTATATGAAAAGGCTATTAATGAGAAACATGTGAGTAAATTCGACATATAAAACACATTAGGGTACAAATACTCATTACTCAACAAAATAACATATTAATGTGAACTAAAATCATATTTTGAGGAGAGAGAAAGAATAAAGGTTAATATACACATATATGAATTCAAATACACATTATTAATAATATATTTATCCAAAAAGCTCCAAATAAATATAATCTACTATATTATCCCATTAAAGACAGAATTACAATATTAACCCTAACTTATCTCCTAATGTGGGTTATTTGTGCAAACACCCCTCAATTTACATCAAAGAGGGTAAATAGTGATTTCAACATCAAATTGTGCTCAAATTGCACAAGGTGTCCAAAAATGATCCAAAAGGATGTGAAATTTATGGAAAAGGTCCAAATGGACTAAAAGTCAAAGAAAATCTCAAGAATGGGTAAATTGCAGGGAAGACCCTGAGTTTCAGTATGTTACAGTTACAACCCCAATTTTGGGTTCATTTGGGTGAGAAATGTAATTTCTCACATAAAAGATATTTGAACAAATAAAGATATAATTTTTTTTGAATAAAGGATTTTTTTTACAATAGCCTTGATGATTGTGTTGTGGGTTTTATTGGGTATTGGGCCCAATAACAAGGAAATCCAATTAATAAATGAATAATTGAGTTTTTGAGAAAAGAAAGGTGTGGAAACCTATAGAAGGCAAAAAAACTTAATCCAAAGGTGGATTTCATGCCACATGGGTTCCTTGGGTTCCAAGGAGTCCAAAGTTGCAAAGAAAATCAATAATAAAAGAAAAGAGTAATTTCTTTATTAAGAAAGAAATTGAAAATATTGATGAAATGTGGAAAATAAGTGAGAAGAGGTATAATGGAGTAATCCTTGGTGGAATTTTGTGTTCCAAGGATTCCTAATGATAAAAGAAATACCAATGAGGAAAATAAAAAGAGAAATCCTCAAAAGGAAATATTTTAATAAGAAATAAAACAAGATAATGAAGAATAATGCATTTAGATGCATCTAGAAGGATAATGAGTATCCAACAAAAAGGATTTCGAAATAATAGAGTGTCTTGGGGTCCAAGGAGTCCCAATGAAGAAATAGGAAAGAGAAAATACCAATAAAGTCAAATAAGAAGATAATATGATGCATAATGAATAATTATGATGTATTGTTAAAAAGAAGTATTGTTTCAACAAAAGGAAATATACTTTCGTTGTTAATGGATTAAAATGCAAGAAAAATGATAAAAAGAGAAAGGATTTTCGTTTTTCCAATTATCCATGAGATAAAGCTTAACAAAAGGATAATGAGGAGAGAGAAGAATACTTCTCCTAGAAGGAATATGAATCCTTTTGGAAAGCGACTTTTTGAGTCATGTGTAAGCATACCTAGGGCTTCGTTTCTCTCCCCTATAAAAGGGGTAAGATCTTGGTTCGAGTTCTGGAGGGAGTCCCACACAGCTATCCCCTTTCTCCTTCTTCCTTCATGTTAAACCCTAACTAAGAAGGGAAACGCGACCCTAGTGCAATGGGGAACTATTAAGCGGTCTTGATGGATGCGGGATACTCTCATGTTGGCCTAGGAACGATCTACCTTCATCCCCGTACCCCCACCTTCACGTAGCACCTACTGGAGATCCATATCCTTGCCGTGAGTTGCAGGCCTAGAGCCCTTGCACGTGGTCGTTTCGATCGTGCTTTGAGGCCTGGCTGGGTGCGGCGGAGATGGGAGAAGGTAGGGCAATGGCTTCTAGTGAGGTTCGGGCCCTAGAGGGGGGAGAGAAGACCCCGCGAACAGCTGCACCGGTGACAACCCTAGGGTTCACGAGGTAGAAGAAGAGGATTGGCGCATTTGACGGTTCTGCCCCTCCGCGGGCTGAAGAGAAGATGGACTCAACGAGGGCAAAACTGTAATTTGGTTATAAACTCAAAGGCAAGTCGTATTGCATGCATAAGGCGACGTGGCGCTCTGTGATTGGCCCGAAGTAAGTGATTCTTGTTAAATTCTTAACTAAATAACCGTAGCTCGGATAGATGCGCATTATACATGAATTTTGCTCAGAAAAATGAGAGGAATGCAATAAAAATATATGTGAAGCCTAATGCTACTTGCAATTTGAAAAGTAATGGAAGTTGTTAACTTTAATGTGTTAATGTTTAAAGAACCCTATTTTGAAATGAATAATATATTTATAAGGGTTTAGTGGATGATTAGAGTTGATGTTAACCTGTTAAATGTAAAAAGGTACATTATGTTAAAAAAGGAAGAACTTTGCATGTAATTAGTCTAATTTAGAGTTTATGTGCATAAATATGCTTGAAATTTGAAAAGTACATAAAGTTATCATCTTTAATGATTTAATTAAGGAAAAACCCTTAGATTTGATGATAGATGGACTTAATGACGTTATTTGGATAATTCAAGCTGATATTAACCCGTTGTTAATAAAAGTGAAAATAGGATCTAAAAAGATGATCTTTCTATATAATTGGCTTAATTTAGGGTTTCGTGCATGAATATGCATTAATGAGCTTGAAAACCCTAAATTAGGTGAATATGTCTTTTAATTGTTTTAATTGTTCAAATCCATAAATAAATAGGGATATGATGATCCTAAGTCAATTTGGGTATAAAAGACTATTAAAATGGATAGTTGAGCAATTAGGGTTTATATGAGTAGAAAAGAGTATTTTAGGATTTGTTGACCTAAAAGGGATAAAGTTTGAGGAATGGATCTAAGAAACCCTGATGAAGATTAATGAAACCCTAAAATGGGTACAAAAACCCTATAAAGATAATCCAAGTCAATAAAGTAGATTCTTGATAAAGTGTGTAATAAATAGAGTACATATTCTTTTCAGGAATTATGTGATGATTGAATTGCTTGCTTGGATTGCATTCTTGGTTGGGTTTTCTTAATGCTTGTGAAATCATCAAATCAGGTATGTGGTTACGCTTATGAATATCTCGAGTTAGTTTTACGAGGTTTTCCGAAGTTTTCATCGATGACATGAATTAACTGTTGGATGAATTTAATTCATGCAAACTATAATGTGGATATGACTATCACATAAGATATGTGTCTACTAGCTCAGATCCTAGTCCCCTCTGTGGCTTAATAGTTGACCTAGTACATGGCTACCTATGGGGTAGGTCCATATGGTCATTGGATGACTTAGTACATGGCTACCAATGGGGTAGGTCCATCAAGTGACATTGAGTTAGATATTGGGCTACCTTTGGGTAGTGCCATGCGACTCTATTATCCTATGTATTGGCTACCTGTAAGGTAGGACCATGGTGGTAAGAATCTACCTAAAGAGAGGTAGCATACAAGACCACTGCAGGGATATCACAGAGTTAGGGGATAGGTAAGGATTGAGTAGTAGGGCTTAAAACGTAATCTTGGTTGTTAAATGATTAATTGAATGATTACTTTGTTATGAATAATTGAATGATTAGTGTTTACCCCACATACCAACTTTGGATGACCAATGTTTTGTTTGTCGGCATTTTAGGTACAAGTCAAAAGAACAAACAGTAAATCGTCATACTGGGAAATACATGAAGTAAAATACAAGGAGGATTAGTTAGAGTAGAATCCTTAAGTGGATAGAAGTTTAGAGATCCAAGTTTTCAAAAGAAAAAAAAGGTACGCAAAAGTTTATTTTCTTATAGCTTTTCAGTTTAGTCTGTTAAAATTTAATAATTGTTCTTGGTTAATTGTCGAACCTTTGATCCAGGTTATTGGTTAATGGCTATGTCCTTTCGGTCTCCCTTAATTGGGGGTTACTGGGAGGCAGGGTCATAACAATAGTAGTTCAATAACTCTACTACAATACTTTGTGGGAATAAATAGTCTATAGGTTCCAACTATAGTGGCAACAACTCTTTCTCCATTTGCAACTCATAGTTCAACCTCATCCTTTTCCAAAGGCCTACTTCTTTTTGGATCCTGCATATTCAAGCATATGTGAGATCTACATCCGGTATCTAGTACCCAAGATGAAGTAGATAAGTTTATCTCAATAACATATATACCTGAAGTGGAGATATCCATCCCTATCTTCTTCTTCATGAAAGCTTTCAAGTACAAAGGATATATTCCTCTTGTATTTTTCTCTCCTTATCTTAAGTGTTGAAGATCTGGATTTGGGCTTAGCCTCAGAATTCTTCATGGCCTTGCTTTCATCCTTGGACTCAACTCCACAGATGATTATCACATATATGTCCTTCTTCATTCTTTCTTAGGCATTAATCAACATGCCAAGCAAATCTAACAATGGTCTGTACATGTTATTCAAGTGGTAATACCCAAAAAGTGGCTATATGATTCAGGAAATGATTGTAGAATCATATCCATGGACAACTCTTGGCTCAAAGAGAATCCCAATTATTCTAGATGTTCCACATGTCCAATCATATAGAGTACTAGTGTCTCTACTAAGTCTTCATCTTTCATCTTACACTCAAAGAGCGCCATTGAGATATTATACCTTTCTTTCATTGTGTGCTTATGGTTCAAGTATTTAAGATGTATTACCATATCAAGTATCCCCATGTCTTCATACTATTCATGCAACTCATAGTTCATGGAGATTAGCATAAGATGATTTATATCCAAAGAATCGTTGGCATGATTCTATTAAGCATCCACTTTAGGCCTAGTGCATCAGGAACAGGTATTTTGCGCACTGGTGTTTTGGGACATAGTGTAGGGAAATATGGCAACAAAGTAGGTAGCGGAAACAAAAATTTCATCTACCATATTCCCCATAAACCAACAAATCGAGTCAATTACTATAAGATGAGACAGATGGCTTTGAGGATAGACCAGGTCTTGGAGCAAGTTTAGCGAAATCTCCTCGTCATTGTATATGTGCAACCGTCTTCTACTTGCACTGGGATTTGTCTGATTGTTGTTCCTTCTGGTCTGCACCATGGATTGAAGCCTCAACCGTCTTCGTCTGTAGCAGCTCCTCTCATAATGGACTGCTAGTTGACATTATTCTCCTAGTAGAAATGGATTCTCACCTCTAGATAAGTCTACACGGACCGCCTAGAACTCTTGTCATCCTTATAGAACGGACAGGAATGAGTTGTCCCTCCTATTGGCATACTAGTCACCAACTTACTTTCCCAAAACTATGATCATCAGTTGTTCTCTCCCATAGCTATCCCTCCCTATTTGGGTAGGACTTCCTTGGGATCACTTACTTACCACTACCAAAGAGGACAACAATTGTCAAATCAACTGATTCTCAATTGTCTGTGTTGTGTTCTAGGATGCCCCCAATACCCCTCTATTTATAGGAGGGGTTTCAGCCAGGGTTCCCATTCTATGCGGGAGTGGTAGGAACCAGAAGATCTTGAATTTTCACAACATGTGAACACTCAAACGATCATTTGGCATGCGAGACATTTTTCTCATACTAAGTGATGGTAATTTCACATGTTTCCCAATCACACACAAAATGGGCAATTGGGATCCAATTAATACATGACATGAAGTCAACACTAATTCCTTAATGCAATAGAATTTCCCACAAACTGAGCAATCTCGCTCACCCAGACGGTCATCTAGTGAGCCGAGCTGAGTCGGTCCATTCAATAGATTGAACCGGCTAGTTCACACCTCATTTTGAGTAGAACTTAGCCAACTCAGTTCCAATCAGTCTGACACTCTAAACAACTGTATGACACTCCAAACGACCATCACACTTGAGTGATCTGATCATATGGCAGTGTAGCCAGCTGATTTGTTTCATGAATTGAATACCTAAACATTTTAGTAATCAATTCAATCCTCATTCAAGATTAAACTCCTCTTCTAGGACAATAGATATGTGTGTGACCCTATAGGTCTCATATTATGTTGGCAATGAATGTTCATAACACTTTTGACATCACAAGCAATGACTGGTGCCTAGTCACACATCAATGCTACCCAAGTAAATGGAAAGTAGTTGAACAACTTCAACCTATAATATGTGCTTGGTGTTATAGTGTTTGTATAATTCCTTGGTCTCTGATATCTAGATTGAAATCAAGGGATGGAGTAGTCATCCTCTTCAACATTCAATCTTGTATCTTGAACCAGAGCAGACTGTCTAAGATATATGTAAGCTCGATATCATATATTGACTCACATGTGCATTGCCAAGCATTTCTCAATCTTGCTAATCTAGAGTCCTAGGATATCATACTCATGTAGGAGGGACAAATCCTATCTCTATCACTCATAGTCAGTCCACATGTGACACAATCACCCAATCATCACCTTTATAACAACCCATGTTTCAAGACTATGCTTGATGCTATCAACGGATACCGAATGACATGTGATGAGTGTAGTGATTTCAGGTATGTGAGCCACAAACACAACCATCACTATAAGAGGTAACTATGACTACCATAGTAATGGTTTCTACATGTCAGTCTCATGGTGAGTCTGTCTGATAAATTGTTCTCTAACATGTATTTGTGTACTTGGTTTGATATAGCCATACTATGATTAATGAGATTTTATCATAAACCAACTCACACTTTGATCTTATGTGCATTATTTTCTATCAACCTTACACAATAACAACTGATTAGGGACATAATGAGAATATATATATGTACTCTTAACATATGTATGATATCATTTTCCAAGTCATGTAACTGAAGACATACATCATTGAGTAATATTATTCTCTAGACATTTATAATGTTACATCAGTATCTCATAATTGAATTAAACATAATAAATTGGAAGCTTGTATTTATTTTTTAATCAAATAAATTACAAGTTATGCCATGAAAATCATCATATGATTGTCTCTCTAGGCATACATACCAACATACTCCCACTTGCACTTAGAGCCAATCACCCATGAATTGTATCCCAAGTGATTTGACATGACCATCATGCTTTTGTTGTGAAAGTGCCTTTGTCAAGGGGTCAAAAATATTGTTCTCAGTTGGTACTTTGCAAAGCTTTATATCTCCTCATTGTATGATCTGTTGTATGAGATGGAACAACCTTTGCATATGCTTTGAGCACTGATGTGATCTGGGTTCCTAAACTTGTGCAATAGCTCCATTGTTGTCATAATATAACTCAATTGCATTCCTGATGCTTGGAACGACCCCAATTTCTATAATGAGCTTCATGATCCATACAGTCTCCTTTTCTGCATTTGATGCAGCAATATACTTGGCCTTTGTTGTAGAATTGGCAACTGTCTTTTGCTTGGAACTCTTCCACTTACAACTCCATTATTGAGGCAAAACAGGAATCATGATTGCAATTTGAAATCATCTTTGTCAGTGTAGAAACTTGCATTGGTGGAACCTCTTACCTTTAACTCTTCCTCTCCACTATAGACCAAAAACCGATCCTTGGTCTTTCTCAAGTCCTTGAGGATGTTCTTCACGGCTGTCTAGTGAGCACCACCTAGATTTGACTAATGTCTTCTCGGCATGCTCAAGGCATACGAGACATCTGGATGGATACACAACATTACATACATGATTGATCCTATTGCTGAGGCATATGGAATCAAACTCATGTGTTCCCTTTCTTCACAAGAATTGGGAATTTGACTCTTAGAGATGGTAACTCCATGTAGCATGGACACATTTCCTCTCTTTGAGTTGTCCATGCTGAACTGCTTCAACACTTTGTCAATGTATGTGCTTTGACTTATTCCAAGAAGCCTTTTGGATCTATCTCTACAGATCATTATTCCCAAGATGTAGGATGCTTCTCCCAAGCCTTTCATAGAAAGTGTATTTCCAGGCCATGTCTTTACTTTTTGTAAAGTAGGGATGTCATTCCCCATCGATAGAATGTCATCTACATATAATATAAGGAATCTCACTATGCTTCCACTAACCTTCTTTTACACACAAGGTTCATCTTCATTTTGAATAAAGACAAGCTCTTTGACTGTTTCATCAAAATGAAGATTCTAGCTCTGAGATGCTTGCTTCAATTTATATATTAACCTTTGTAGCTCACAAACTTTATTTTCAAACTTTGGATTTATAAAACCCTTAGTTCGTGTCTTATAAACATATTCACGAAGATTCCCATTAAGGAGTGCGGTTTTAACATTCATCTGCCAAATTTCATAGTCATGATAAGCTATAATAGCAAGCATGATCTAAATGGACTTAACCATGGCCACTGGAGAAAAGGTTTCTTCATAGTTAACACCTTGAACTTGTCTAAAACCCTTTGCAACCCTTATAGGTTTGTACTTTACCATCCATGCCAGTCTTCTTCTTGCAGACCCACTTGCACCCTGTGGGTTTTACCCCTTTAGGTGGATCCACCAAGGTCCATACCTTATTGGTGTACATGAAATTCCATATCATATCTCATGGCCTCAAGCCATTTCTCAATCTCTGGTCCTTGTATCGCATCTTCATAGGTTATTGGCTCATCATCTTTGACCTATCCACTGCCTTCCTGAGTTACAAGATATCCAAATCTTTCAGGTTCAAGGCGTGTCCTATTAGATCTATGAGGTTCCTATGTTACTTGAGGAATTTGAAATTCCACAACACATTTTGATTCTATTGGTTCCTCTTGTTCATCTATCGGTTCTATGTTGTCTTGTTGGCCTTGTATCTCTTTGAGTTCCACTTTTCTATGACTGTTTTCTTTAGATATGAAATCCATCTCAAGGAATGCAACATCCCTAGCAACAAACACTTTGTTGTTAGATTGGGAATAAATGTAATATCACTTATTTCTTTAGGATATCCAAAAAAATAATATTCATCATATTTTGGACCAAGCTTATCAGAAAACATTCTCTTATTATTTTTTTTAAGGAAGCCAGGAAGCTATTTATTCATCTTGCCTTCCCCTTGCTAGCGAATTTGAAAAAGGGTTACAACCACTAGTAACATGATTAAATGTGGTAGTACAACTACCATTATAGTGATTAGCCTCGTTGATAATTAAAGGTCTCAATGATGCCAGAGGTCTGATGTAGTTGAAGAAGCCATCTTTGTTTTTGAGGTGAATCTTAGCAAGAGAATCAACAGCTACATTGTAATTTCTGTTAACATATTTGATGATGTAGTCATTCTCATTGACAAGTACATATATCCTCGCGATCAGGTTGGCAAAGGACGGGTTGTTCGTACCTTCTTCTAGAATTGATTGGGTAGCAATAAGACTGTCAGTGTATAAAATGATAGAGCTAGTGAGGTTGGATCGCGCATACTCCATAGCCTTGAGTATACCAATGAACTCAACATAAAGGATTTTGTTAGTCACAATGGTTTCTCCAACTCCACCTATCCACTGTCCTAAGTGGTCCCTAACAATACAAGAAACATCAGACTTGGTTTCACCAATAGCAGCATCCGAATTTATAATTAGGTACCCGATAATAGCAGGAAGCCATTGTGCAGTTACTGGATTTTGGGTATTCACCCTTGTATTTTTGTTTTTAGAATAAACAACCTTTTCATTCATTTAAAACTGATATGATATGCGATTGAGAATACCCTCGGTCGTGCATTTGGTATTATTGAAAACCTCATTGTTTTTGTTTCGCCAAACAACCTGGCAAGTAATGGCGTAAAGTCTGCCAAACGAGTTGTCTTTGCTGGTGTTGTTAAACATCCATATGCCTCCCTCATTTTCATTCTAGAAATTTGCAGTAATGTTGCTTTGTAAAACCTTCATCCAGATCGTTCTGTTCTATCTGCAATCTCTCAGGGCATGGAGCATAGTCTCGCTCTCAAGGTGGCATCTAGGACATAGGCTATCCATAGTCATATTCCTTTCATGTCTCTGTGCATTAGTGAGGATGGCTTCATGACCCATAGTCCAAAGTAGCAGCTTGGTAGAAGGGGGTACCTTCAGCTCCCATATAGAGTTCCATTTTTGCTGCATAGCCAAATCAGGTGTAGGTCTGATCCTAGAGTAAGCAGACGCACTAGTGAATCTTCCACTGTTAGTTAGCAACCAGGCTCGAGTGTCTTATTTTGTGGTGTTGAATGGTATAGCAATCTTTAGGATCTCCTGGACCACAGGAGGATTAAACCAGCTGTCCAGGAAGGCCCGATCCCAGTCCCCATTGTCATTGATCACACAACCAACCTTAAGATTTGTAAGATCTGGGGGGATGGCTTTGTTCACTGCCTCCCTCAAACGAACATCGTGATTAGTCCATTTATCATCCCAGAAGTTGATGCTCATCCCTTTGACATGTATCATGATGGATTTCTGTAAAATGATATCTTTGTTTTGAAGGGCTTCAGTAGCCATGCGGGAAACAATAGGAGTCTGCTTGTTCTCGTAACGGTCGAAGCATCTTTTTAGGCCTGTGCACCATAGAGTGTTCTTGTCAGTGGCTAAGTCCCATGTGTTCTTGAACGTGAGAGAAATATTCCAATCCCTCATGGATTTGATTCCTAACCCTCCAGCAGCCTTGGGATTCATCAGCTTCTTCCATCCAACAAGAGATACGGGATTGGGGTTAAAACCTCCTCCCCATATGAATTTCCTCACGCTGCAATCAATTTGATCACATAGTTTCAAAGGTAACTTGGCAGTTTGCATTATGTATGTGGGTAAAGCAGTGAGTGTCGACTTGGCCAGGCATACTCTTCCTGCCCTGGAGAGGCATTTAGACGACAAGGAGTTCACCCGACTGTTGACCTTTTCAAGGATAGAGCTGTAAGTAGATTTATTAATTCTATTATGTACTATTGGAACTCCAAGGTAAATTCCCAGATCAGTAGTAGTTTGGAAGCCACTAATTCTGCTGATTCTTCTTCTGGTCTATTGGTTAACAGAGTTGGAGAAGAAAATGTGGGTTTTTTTTGTAGAAATGGATTGGCCAGATGCATTACTGAAGTCTTTAAAACATTTCCAGATATGCTTGATTTGGTCCACTTTAGCTTCTGCAAAAAGGATGATATCGTCCGCAAAGAAGACATGAGAAATACTAGGTCCAGATTGACTTATTTTCAGAGGTTTCCAGTCTCCTTTATTGACACTGGCTTGTATCATTAGGCTTAGCCAGTCAAGACATAAAACAAATATGTAAGTTGACAAAGGATCACCTTGTCTAATACCCCTAGTAGCCTTGAAGGGTTCTGAGATACTCCCATTGCAGACGACAGAATTGTATCCTCCTGTAATTGAGTTCATAATGAACTTTCTGATGTTGTTCGGGATACTAGTTTTCTGAATAGTTTCATCAATGAAATTCTAATCCATTTGATCAAAGGCTTTAGTAAGATCGATTTTAATGGCCATGGCAGTGGTGCTATTTTTGGGCTTCATTCTTTTGATTAGCTCTTGTACTACTGCTATTCTATCTGTTATTCTGTGACCAGGGATGAAGCTACTCTGCTCTTGGGAAATCCAGCCGGCGATGAGGGGCTTGAGTCTATTGACAACAATTCTAGATGCCAGCTTCAACATGATGTTGGTTAGAGAGATAGGGCAGAGATGCTCACATCTTTCAGGGTGAGCAATTTTCGGAATAAGGATGATTGTGGCATTGCACATGTCCACATCGAGAGGAATTCCAGCTAAAGCTTGAGTCATGGTTATAGAGACAACACTCTTGAGCATGTTCCAGTTCTTTTGAATGAAACCTGCACTAATGCCATCAGGTCCAGCGGCTTTCATCGGGTCCATCATCATAATAGAGTAGTGGATTTCTTCGTATGTTGGATTGCTTGCTAACTTCCTTGAAATAGTCGTAGATGGAATGCTGGACCTGCCGGGTATCACTATGTTACCTTGCTGACTTGTAGTAGCCGGCTTGGAAAGGATATTCTTAAAGTGATTTGAAATCATGGTCCTAAGCTCATTGGGTTCTGTGATCCAAACATTATCATTGTTTTTGAGAGTCAGAATTGTGTTCTTCCTCTTCCTTTGATTGATCCAGGCATGATAGAATTTTGTGCAAGAATTGCCATTCTTTAACCAGTTAATGTGGGATTTTTGTTTCAGATCCTCCTCCTCCTTGTTTAAAAGTAGGAGCAGCTCGTCCTCCATCTTAATGCATAGATTATTTGTCACAGTGTCATATCTCTCAGAGAGCTGCCATTGAAGCACAGTGATGTTCCTCGTCATCCGTTCTTTGTGAGCATGCCTTTGTTTGTAAATGTTGTAACTCCAGTTGTTGATTTTGTTCCTGACATAGAGAATGTTGGACTTAAAGTCGCCTTCCTTGTTCCAGTTCTCCGAAAGTAGCTTGACAAAGCTGGGCTCATCCTGCCAGGAATCTTTAGTAATAAATCTTGGCTTGGACTTTTGCCTGTTATTCATTTTTAGAAGGATGGGACAGTGGTCAGATGAGAGTCTCGGAAGGTGTTCAACCGATATATTCCCCCACTTTAGAATAAAGTAGTCATTAGCCACTGCTCTGTCCAATCTTTCGTGTAACATTCCATGCTTATAGGTGAAGTTCACGCCATTGAACCCGATGTCAGTAAGTCTAGCCTCCATGAGAGCATCACATAAGAGGTTTGCTTCAGATTTGACAAATCTGCTGCTTCCAAACTTCTCAGATGGGTTGGTTATAGCATTGAAATCGCCAAGCACGACCCAAGGCTCTTTATATATAAGATGCAGTTCAGCCAACCTTTTCCATAGTATATTCATCAAGTTAAGATGCATGTTGGCGTATATGAAAGTGATGATGAAAACTTTGTTAATTTTGTAGCTAATGAATTGTCAGTGGCTGCATAGCATTTCAACATCGCAGTCATTTTGGTTCCAGCAAACCCAAATTCTACCAGAAAACCCGCGTGCCTCGACGCGATGAGAGTTGTTGAAACCCAAAGCTTTGATAGTGTTTGTGGCCTGGGTTGAGCTAATTCTAGGCTCCAGAATGCTAATCACCTCGGGCTTGTGTTGTCTTATAAGCTGTTTGAGTACATTGAAGGTGTCATCATTTCTGATTCCTCTTACATTCCAATAGAGGGTATCAAACATTAGAGGTCTTGACTGAGTAAGAAAACTAATAGAGAGTTTAGGAGGAAATAGCTTTATTGATCTCCTTATTAGTTGTGTTCTCCTCAATCTCAATCTCTTCTTTAGTTATGGCTTCTAGAACGTTGGCATCATTGTTGTTACTGCCTTCTGTGATCCTTGAGCTTCTGCATCTGTTTTCTGCTTGTGAAGATGCTCGAGTGGTACCTTTTCGCTTCATCTTCAGACCACTACCTCGCAATCATTTATTAATCGAGAAGCACGCATCTGGTCTTGGTCCCATTCCGTCCGGGGGGGGTAAGGTTGCTAGGATCTGCGTGAATGCAATTTGTGTTATCGATGGTGGTAGTTGTTGTGTTAATGGTGTTGCTCTCTGTTTCAGTGACACCCATGATGATCTCATCAACTTCTGAATTCGAGACAGTATGATTCTCGTTGGCGACTTCTATAACTGGTGATGTGGTATTTGTGCTTGAGGTGTTTGTGGATACCTTGATGACCTGCTCTTCTTTGTCTTTCTGTTGTGCCTTATTTGTTTTACTTTTTGGTTTCCATACCTTTGCTCCTTGTGTGTCACCATTTCTTCTAAGGGTTTCCTTGTTTAGATCTGTAGCTGCGATTCCTTCCTGATTATCTTCATCTTGTGCATCTTCTGCGTTCAATGAACTGAATCTGTTGTTTAGATTCGGGTTTGGAGGTTTATCCGCTTGGGCTTCCTTGGGCCTCCTATTTTCGCTTCTTTTCTTTTGTATTTTCCAGGTAATGGGAGTCTGTGGTTGAGATGTGTCTTCTGCCTGGTTGCGTTGTGGACTATTGTAATTTACCTCTTGGTCTTTATCTTCCTCGTTAGGTGCTGGATTGCGGCAGTGTTTTGATATGTGTCCTTCCTCACCGCACGCTAGACACATCCATGGGAATCCCTCGTATTCCACTTCAAATTCAATTCCATTAATTAGAATTGTTGGCATGAATGGTTTCACAGTGTTGACTTGCACGACTAGCCTTGTGAAGGGGCTACGAGTTCTTTTCAGAGTGTGGTCATCAACTTTCACTAATCGTCCTAAAGCCATGACCAGATATTCAAACATGGTAGGAACATAGAGATGCAAGGGTAGGTTCAGAATCCGACCCCAAGTCACCATATATTCAGGATAATCTTCTGTCGGGGTGAAATTTTCATTCCATTCCCAGACCATGACATTTTTTCCAAAGAGCTTCCAAGGTCCTCCGAACATAGCTGTGTCGTAGTCCTTCTTACTGGAGAATTGTAGGACAAAGTGTCCCATATCCAATTCATACATAGTAAATCTTCCTGAAATGCTCCAAAGGAGTTTCAGTCTGTCTCTTAACGTGAGATAACCAATGGTGGTCCCGACCAAACAAATGATGACAGCATATTTCCAAGGTTTGGAGAGATTCTCCACTACAGTTGGGTTTATGTTTAGTGTAGGTTTTCCATTTTTGACCATCAGTGAAACATCCTCCATAGAAAGATTATTCTCAAACAGTTTGTCCACAAAAAAACCAATTGTTTCGTCCACAGCGTCTGCATCTTTGATTAACAACATTCTCAGTTTGCTGTCCGCCCTCATGATCGATGATGATAGCCTCGGTGCCATTTTCAGTCCCTACTGGTGGAAAATCCCCCAAGAAAAGGTTGAAATCATCCTAATTGTCATTCAGATAGATTTGGTTTTCCACCCCGTATGTAGTTCTATTGTATCCTTTCATTCCGGCATAGTTGAATTCGATTCCAGCACCAGGAATGCCAAACCCTGTGGTGTTATCTGATTCTCATCCAGGCGATCGAGATCTTCCTCTCCTTCCATTGTCTTGCCCGAAATCCTCATCCTCTTCCACCAGATCACGGCCGTCGCCACGGTTAGGTTATAGAGCCAAACGATCGCCCCTGCAATCGCTACTCCTGCCCCTTCCTCTCCCACTAAACATGCTCTCTTAGACAGCCTCAACGTCTTCTTCTTCTACACCCGAAGAAGACCCAAGTTGATAGGCAGTGGCACTTCCTCTACGTGCTCAGAGAGCCGTTGGCGCCGGCGCCGAAGCTTTCAACACAAAAATATGAGCTCTCATAGATAGATATAAAACATTCTTTTAACATAATCTTTACATCCCCAAATCCTCATAAAACACACTTTGCGACATTTCCCATGCCATATCTCACATGGTGTCTTTTAAACTGATTTAAATGATACTCAATTTAGTGTATACGTAGTGGTTTCTAGAGCATACCCCTAGAAGGTAGTCAGAAGATCAGCTAAACTCATCATTGATCGCACCATATATAGAAATGTGAAATTCCTTCTTTCACACACACCATTATTTTAAGGTGTTCAAGGTGGATTCTATTGGGATAAAATCCCTTGGTCTTTAAGAATGTTCTCAAACTATTTGTTTAAGTATTCTCCACCTTGATCAGAAAAAAAAATTCTTTAATACTTTTACCAAGTTGGTTCTGTACTTCATTCATAAAATCCTTGAACTTTTCAAGAGTTTCTGACTTATGTTTCATTAAATAAACATAGCCATATCGACTGAAGTCATTAGTGAAGGTAATGAAGTACAGATACCCACCTCTAGCAGTTGTTCTAAAAGGTCCACACACATCAATATGAATGAGTCCTAATAGATCACTAGCCCTCTCATTGTTACCAGTGAACGGGGTCTTAGACATCTTGCCCAACAAACACGATTCACATTTCTCCATTGATTCTATATTAAAAGAGTCTAGATAACCATCCTTATGCAGTCTAGATATGTGATTCTAATTTATGTGCCCTGGACGACAATGCCAAATGTATGTCTTGTTTGAGTTTTTGATTTTTAGTTTTTTGGTATTTACATTATAAACAACTATCTTCAAATCTAACAAATAAAGACCATAAGACATTGGGGAACGGCCATAAAAGATCCCATCTTTTGAAATCGAACATCGACCATTTATAATATGGAATTCAAATGCAACCTTGTCCATACAAGATACAAAAATGATGTTTCTATTTATAGGAGGTACATAATGGAAAATTTTCAACTCTATTACAAGCCTTGTGGGTAGAGGTATACCATAGGTTCCAACTACGTTGATCACAACTCTTACACCATTCGCAACTCACAGTTCCACCTCACCTTTTCCCAAAGGCCTACTTCCTTTTAGATCTTGCATATGAGAACATATGTGAAATCTACATCCAATATCTAGTACCCATTATGAAGAAGTAGATAGATTTATCACAACAATGTATATACATGAAGTGGAGATTACCGTCCCCATCTTCTTGTTCCTAAAAGCCATCCCCATCTTCTTCTTCATGAATGCCTTCAAGTACAATGAATATGTTTTGCTTGTACTTTTCTTTCTCCTTATCTTGAGTGTTGAAGATTTGGATTTGGGTTCGACCTTAGAACTCTTCTTGGCCTTGTTTTGATCCTTGGACTCATCTCCGCTTATTGTCATCATGGGTTTGTCCTTCTCCAAATTTTCTTTAGCATGAATCAACATTGCAAGAAAGTCTGAAATGTGGTCAACCACATTATTCACATGATGACATGAAATAAAGCAACTATATGATTCTGGAATTGACTTAAAATCATACCTGTGGCCAACTCTTGTCTGAAGGTGAATCACAATTCTTCGAGATGATACACATGTCCACTCATACTGAGTACGTGTTCTTCCACTGAGGTTCCCTCTACCAACTTCGACTCAAGTAGCACCTTTATGATGATGTTCCTTTCTTTCTTTGTAAGACCAAGTGTCACATTCTTAAGATGTGTTACCATATCAAGAACACTCATGTATTCACACTTCTCATGCAACTCATAGTTCATGCAACTAAGCATAAGGTACTTTATCTCTAACGCATCATTGGCATGCTTCCAATAAGCACCCACTTGTGCCCTAGGTGCATCAGGAGCAGGTATTTGCGGCACTGGTTTATCAAGGATGTAGAGCTTACACTCTTCATCGAGAACCCTTCTCAAAGTCCAAAAATGTCATGGAAATTTATCTCGTCAAGTTTTTTTTCTAACGGACTGATTGCAATACATATTTGTTTGTCATTTGATTCTATAAGAGAAAATTTGCATTTGTCAAAACTTTTGATTTGATTTGAAAGTTTTGTTGATATTATTTAGGTCTTTAATTATTATGGAACCCTCAATTTTATTTCAAATTGATATGGAAGTTGTTATCGTTTGAGATAACAGGCTGAAACAATGCTCTTTGACCAAGTGTGGAGTCCACACCTTCATTGAGAACTTGAATAACTTCATTGACTCTGAAAAAATATGGGTGCATATCAATCCTTATCTTCATATAGGGTGGCAAACTATTGTAAATTGTAGCATATCTTGCAATAAGTTCTCCACCACCTTCACATTTGGCATGCCTATGCATCTGTCTACTTCTAATAACCATTCTACGATGGTATCTAGGCATCCGTTGGGTGGACCTCAAATCATAATTGTAAATATATCTTTGAAATTGTTGAGATCTACATGACTCTATTGAAGTAAGACACGATGCAAGCATGTCACAACTTTGAGATGTAGTGCTGGAAGATAGGCATGTTTCCTCCATAGTGTGCATGAATCCTTCAATTTGGAAACTGCAAACAATGAGAGGGATTCTATATGCAGTGATATGACTCATATAATCTATTTGAAAGACATTATTTTATTAGCTTCAATTCTCATATGACAAACCAAAATAAAAAGCCTAATGTGTTCGATTCAGACAGTTTTCTAATACAATTTTGACAACTCTAATTAAAATTACCACAAGGCATACACTTAGATTTAGGGCTAGTTTGGTTGGGAGTAATGGGGTGTAGTTATGAATTTGCAATGTAAAAATATACATCAAACACCCACTTTGTAATCCAAATATATCATACCAAACATGCCCTAAATATTGGAATATTATGCAGGTTTATTTTCATTGAACACATGCATTATTGTTAGATGAATTTCTATAATTGTCAGATAGCTCAACTGGTTAAGCATGCTACTTGTAAAGCGCAGGTTGTAGGATCGACATCATTCAAACTCACTCGGAAGGTATCAAATTCAATTTTATCACCTTCTCCATGCATACGATTCACTTTTCCAACACTGTACCTCCATTTTGTTTGATTTTATAGATCGGCAACACTCTTTATCGAGGTAGAAATGGGTGAGCCTTTACCCAATACCAATCTCGATTGGGGAGCATGCCATCCATTATTTATGGTAAAATCTATATCTAAACACATTAATTTTTTAATAATGCTAGGTAGACCCCATTTTCAAACCCATAACCAAACACGGGGCAATCTCCACCACATGTTACGACACATAACAAATAAAATATGTATTTTATTTGTTATGCCATGTAATATGTGGTGGAGATTGCTTCATGTTTGGTTATGGGTCTGCATAGAAAACCTCATAATTTTTATCGGTCATGTTAATTTGGCCTCTTTTATCTTTGTCATCATTCCATTTTTCAGGGATTGACAACTGCCAAAACCCACCGGCCAACGAATCGATCCCTAACTATTGTCCCATTTACCCTTTCATATAGCCAGAAATAATATCCCCTCCACCGACCACTGACCATAGACCGTCGAACCCAAACCCCCCATTCCTCACTCCTCGACCCCCCATACCCCTTACTCCCTGACCCCCTCACTACCCGGCCCCCTCTCTTCTACGTGTCCTAATCATAGCAGTAATTCCTTCTGCTCCGATGCCCTAACCCGACAGCAGATTCCTCCCTTCCGATAGTGCTTCATCCCTCTGGTTCCATTTCCTATTTTTGACAACAGATCCCCGCATCGTAGCACTCCACGAGCCGCAACCTTCTTCAAGCCCTAATCACATTAGCGGCAATTTGGACGGCTCTAGTGCCCTAACCTGAGAGCGGAGTCCTCCCTTTACTGCATCTGCTTCATTTTTCATTTCTGACGATCAATTTCATGGTTTTAGCACTCCCTGACCCCCAACCTTCTTCGTGCCCTACTCACAGCAGTGGCGATTTAACCTGCTCTGGTGCCCTAACCCAAGAGCAGAGTCATCCCTTTCCTCCCTCGAGTTGCATTCGTGTTTCTGACAATGGATTTCTTCAGATCTCATCAGATCTGCTGCATGCACAGGTAGTGTCTCACTCCTTCTCATTCCCCGACCTAGCCCTAATTATTTGATCTTCTGGTTGGTTGATACTCACATATCCACTAATGTTTTTGTAGAAAATGATCGCTCGTTCACATGTTTTAGTGAAAGAAATCCAGCAACTCACCTCCTCCTTTCATCCATGCCAAGCCAGAAGAAGGGACCACAACAATCATGTCAATATTGATCTTGTTAGATGTACTACATCCAGAGCCGGTGTCTCACTCCTTCTCATTCCCCGACCTAGCCCTAATTATTTCATCTTCTGTCTGGTTGATACTCACGTATCTATTGATGTTTTTCTAGAAAACTGATCGCTCGTTCACATGTTTTAGGGAAAGAACTCTAGCAGCTCACCTCTTCCTTTCATCCACGCCAGGCCAGAAGAAGGGACCACCACAATTAGGTCAGTATTGATTACTCTGGTTCCATGCCTGCTTCCCACAAGAATCAGGTGAGTATGATGTCAGAAATCTGTGCAAGGTATCACCTAACCTGATAGTAGAATCCCTTTCCTCCCTCCGGTTCCATGCCTATTTCTCACAATGAATTTCTTCAGATATCGTCAGATCTGCTGCATGTACAACCCGTGTCGCACTCCTTCGCATTCCCCAACATATCCCTAATTATCTGATCTTATGGTTTGTTGATGCTCACGTATCTATTGATATTTTTATATAAAACTGATCACTCATTCACATGTTTTAGTCACTAGCTAATATCTGACTTTAGACGTAAGTAAGGTTCTCTAATTGCATGTTTAGACATAACTAGATTAGTACAGTTTATTGGTTTTTTCTCATTAATGCCATATTACATGAAACTATGAGCAAAAATTCATTTATTACACTAATATTGTATATGCAAATTCATCTTTAACACAATCCAATGTCTACTTGACCAAGACATGTAAGACGTCCTTCATATAAAACACTGCTATAGTTTTTATTTTTTATAAACTTTCTCATGCTTATGTTATAACTACCCTATAATAAGCAAGGTGATTAGAAATCATTCTAGTAATTTTTTTACACATCTAAAAATATTGTCTAGTTTGGTATGATTCTGCTTGTGTGGGCAATGTCATACTGTTCCAGGGCTTATTTAAGTTTGCACTTAATCCGATGTATGACAATATGTATTGTTATGCTTTGTTTGTAATCTCAACAGTAGTCTTTGACATTAAAATTAATGAAGATAACAACTTGATGATTATATAAGCCTTTAATAATATTTTTGATAAATGTCTCTACTGATAGATTCCATGAGGTATGCGTCGGCCATAGGAGTGATTTATATGTTGTGTTTAATTTAAAGGTTTAATTACTTTATAATTGGTTACTGAATACATTTGATTATTGTGGCCTTATCTTTTTGCATACATATGTATGCTATGTGAGATCTAGCTTCAGTGACTTGATCTGGATTTGTCTACATATTCCTGATCGGCATATCAACAAATACATGAAGGTAATTTAGATGACCACATTCTATTACTTATAAATAGTGTATACATATGATTAGTGTGAACTCCCTATTGATGTAGGTGATGGGTCCATTCATATATATAATGTCAGGGTGGCCTTTGGGTCTCTATTGATAATTTCCATGAGGTATGATTCTACTTAGGTGCCCTTTACATGGTGTGTTTACTTTTCAAGGATTAGGTTCTAATTGGAAGTTGATTACATTTGGTACTTGTGGTCTCTATCTTGTTGCAGGTACATGTCCCATCATGTAGGACAACACATGTATGTTATGTGACATCTGGCTTCAGTGAATTGATCTAAGATTATAAAATGTGTTCTGATTGGCATATGAACAGATACATGAAGGTACTTGTGGTCTCTATCTTGTTGCAGGTACATGTCCCATCATGTAGGACAACACATGTATGTTATGTGACATCTGGCTTCAGTGAATTGATCTAAGATTATAAAATGTGTTCTGATTGGCATATGAACAGATACATGAAGGTAATTTAGATGATCACATTCTATTACTTATAAGTAGTGTATACATATGATTAGTGTGGACTCCCTATTGATGTAGGTAATGGGTCCATTCATATATATAATGTCAGGGCGTCATTTGGGTCTCTAATGATAATTTCCATGAGGTTTGATTCTGGTTAGGAGCCCTTTACATGGTTTGTTTACTTTTTGAGGTTTAGGTTCTAATTGGCAGTTGATTACATTTGGTACCCATGGCCTCTATATTTTTGTAGGTACATGTCCCATCTCTCTGCAGCACATGTATGTTACGTGAGATCTAGCTTCAGTGAATTGATATAAGATTATCAACTGTGTTCTGATTGGCATATCAACAAATACATGAAGGTAATTTAGATGACCGAATTCTATTACTTATAAGTAGTGTATATATTTGATTAGTGTTGACTCCCTATTGATGTATGTAATGGGTCCATTCATAAATATAATGTCAGGGCGGCCTTTGGGTCTCTATTGATAATTTCCATGAGGTATGATTCTGCTTAGGGGTCCTTTACATGGTGTGTTTACTTTTCAAGGTTTAGGTTCTACTTGGTCGTCGACTACATTTGGTACATGTGGCCTCTATCTTGTTTCAAGTACATGTCCCATCATATATGGCAACACATGTATGTTATGCGACATCTGGATTCAGTGAATTGATCTTAGATTATCAACTGTGTTCTGATTGGAATATCAACAAATACATGACGGTAATTTAGATGACTGCATTCTATTACTTATAAGTAGTTTATACATCTGATTAGTGTGGACTCCCTATTGATGTAGGTAATAGGTCCATTCATATATATAATGTCAGGACGACCTTTGGGTCTCTATTGATAATTTCCATGAGGTATGATTCTGCTTATGGGTCCTTTACATGGTGTGTTTACTTTTTAAGGTTTAGGTTCTACTTGGTTGTTGATTACATATGGTACCTATGGCCTTTATCTTGTTGTAGGTATAGGTCCCATCATGTAGGGCAACACATTTATGTTATCTGAGATTTGGCTTTAGTGAATCGATCTAAGATTATCAACTATGTTAAGAATGGCATATCAACAAATACATGAAGGTAATTTAGATGACCACATTCTATTACTTATAAGTAGTGTATACCTCTGATTAGTGTGGAGTCCCTATTGATGAAGGTAATGGGTCCATTCATATATATATAATGTCAGGGCAGACTTTGGGTCTCTATTGATAATTTCCATGAGGTATGATTCTGCTTAGGGGTCCTTTACATGGTGTGTTTACTTTTCAAGGTTTAGGTTCTACTTGGCCATTGAATACATTTGGTACTTGTGGCCTCTATCTTGTTGCAGGTTCTACTTGGTCATTGATTACATTTGGTACATGTGGCCTCTATCTTGTTGCAGGTACATGTCCCATCATGTAGGGCATCACATGTATGTTATGCGACATCTGGCTTCAGTGGATTGATCTAAGATTATCTACTGTGTTCTGATTGGCATATCAAAAAATACATGAAGGTAATTTAGATGACCACATTCTATTACTTATAAGTAGTTTATACATCTAATTAGTGTGGCCTCCCTATTGATGTAGGTAATAGGTCCAGTCATATATATATAATGTCAGGGTGGCCTTTGGGTCTCTATTGATAATTTCCATGAGGTATGATTCTGGTTATGGGTCCTTTGCATGGTGTGTTTACTTTTCAAGGTTTAGGTTCTACTTGGTCATTGATTACATATGGTACCTTTGACCTCTATCTTGTTGTAGGTATAGGTCCCATCATGTAGGGCATCACATGTATGTTTTGTGAGATCTAGCTTTTGTGAATTGATCTAAGATTATCAACTATGTTCTGAATGGCATATGAAAGAATACATGAAGGTAATTTAGATGACCACATTCTATTACTTATAAGCATTGTATACATCTGATTAGTGTGGACTCCCTATTGATGTAGGTAATGGGTCCATTCATATATATAATGTTAGTGCGGCCTTTGGGTCTCTATTGATAATTTCCTTAATGTATCTTCCTTGTGACAGGTGATTGTTGAGAAGGCTAAAAAGTGAGAAATACTAAGTTGCAAAGAAATATAAGTCCTATTTCAACAAACTGATCTGGCCAATTTGGTTTTTTGGTATTTTGAATTGGCTATATCATCAACTACTTATTTTCTTTAATGTATCTTCCTTGTGACAGGTGATTGTTGAAAAGGCTAAAAAGGGAGATATACCAAGTTGCAAAGAAAGATAAGTCCTATTTCAACAAACTCATCTGGCTAATTTGGTTTTTTGGTATTTTGAATTGGCTATATCATCAACTACTTATTTGACCTAGTCATTATTGTTTTATATTAATTTCTTTCTCGAATGAATATTACAGTCATTTCAATTCAAAAAGGATGTTAGTGGAATATTAAATGCAACCATCATAGACTCTGCATTAGATTTACATGCATATATTACATATGGCCATATGCTTGAGTGAAAAATGAGGTGTTTTTTGTGTATTTTCCTATAGACTATTACATCTTAGATATTGTTTAGAACTCATTAGAGCCTGATGGCATAGTTTATGTAGACCTTGTTGACTATTTTGTGTTATGATTCTCAAACCTCGTGTTTGATGCCTTAATTATGTCTATGAAATATATAAGACTTTTATAGTCTTCTCTTGGTTAATATCATGTTAATATCTATATTTGAAATTGATCTCATGAACCAATCTTCAAGTACTCTATATGTTGATTTTGTGTGTTCCTTTTGGTTTTGAGGTGCTGCTTGTGTTTATCTAAATATTGTGGCATGAGATCTACATGCATATATTACGTACTAACATATGCTTGAATGTAAAATGGGGTGTTTTTTTGTGTATTTTCATGTAGACTATTACATCTTAGATATTGTTTAGAAATCATGAGAACATGATGGTGTAGTTTATGTAGACCTTGTTGACTATTTTGTGCTATGTTTCTCAAACTTCGTGTCTGACACCTTAATTCTATCTATGAAATATAAAAGACTTTAACAGTCTTCTCTTGGTGTTAATATCATGTTAATATATACCGCTTAATACAGATGTATTATATAAGCATATTGGAATCTATGTTTGGTAAAGTTGTGTGCAGTAAAATCATTATTTGCATCATGTTCTTAAGTATCATTGTTTTTTTTTTCTCATATTAAATGATAGTATATAATTGAAAATAGAAATTTATGGCTTTTTTGCAAGAATAAGACATTGAATGCTTTGTAAATGAAGTAAACCTATTTGTTGAATAAAATTACACCTGGAAGTGTTTCCTCAGTAGTAGGCTCTTGAAGAGCAGCAACAAAAAGATAATCGAATCCAACAGATGATATTGATTGTTGTTAACTATGAATCCCTCAGATCAATATGGTCACTGAATCTATGAATCTGCTACAGTTGTATCTGCTATTTAGGTCACTGCATTAGGTTTGAAAAAGTTAGAACTCTAATATACATTATGTATGAAGAGTATTGATGAAATATATTTGTTAATACTAAATCTCACCTCAAAATGTTTTTTCTTCTAAAAGTTGCCTTTCTGGATTGCAGTAGAGAATCTAAATCTCTACATTTAAAGCACAGTAGAAACTCTTTAGCTGTGATACTATCTCAGTTATTTAGATTACTGTGTAAGAAATCAAGAAGTGAGAAACACATGGAGTAAATGGTAGGAGCTCCTGATTAGGCCTATGACTGTTCTAGGAGATTAGAAACCTTATGTACGCACAATATATGTGTACTAATAACAAAATATCTCACTTGTTGGTGTTTTCTTCTGGCTGCAGTGAGCTAAACCTTGTGAAACATGCTTGGGAACTCGAGGAACAACAAAGGCTATCTGTCGACTACGTAAGAAATTAGGAGGTGAGAAACACATGGATTAAATGGTAGGAGCTCCTGATTAGGCCTATGACTATTCTAGGAGATGAGAAACCCTGTGTATGAACAATATATGTGTACTAATAATAAAATATCTCACATGCTGGTGTTTTTTTCTGGCTGCAGCGAGCTAAAGCTTGGGAAACATGCTTTAGAAATCTGGGAACAACAAAGGCTATCTACTAGTATCTGGTTTCTATAGCAGTGGTTTCTGTAGCGCTAGTGTTTTCTTCTGGCTGTGGGGAGCTAAAGCTTGGGAGACATGCTTGGGAACTCGAGGAACAACAAAGTCGGTGTCCCGCTATTAGGGCTCTGTAGCGGTGGCATCACTTTGGGAGTTCAAAGGAGTGGGTGTTAATGTTGGGCATCATGTTTGACATGGCTTTAGACGTGGTGTTGGACTTAGTTGTTGCAACAAACTCGGTTATGTATTTGAATTATCTATAAAGATTCTTTATTTACTTCATAGCAACAAGTTCAAAATGTATTTGAATTATCTGTGAGTGAAAATATGTTTTTAGTTTGAATTATCTAATGAGAAGATTTTGGGTTGGCGGAAATTTTGTTTGACCAATGGGTATGGGTTTCAAATATGTGGAGAGAGGAGGGTGTAAGAAATTAAAATTCAAATGTGAGACAAATAGGTGAGATTGAGGTTCAAAAGTTGTTCTTCCTTATTAAATAATTTTTTTAAAGTAGAAAAATCTAAAAAAATGTGAGAACAGATTGAGTGAAGGAGAGTGCAATGTTTTGACATGTTGGCAAAATGCTATTGTATGATTGGTCAAGGATGAGTTTGGGCAGGTTTATTTGAACTGGTTGGAGAACATGCTCTTTTTATAGTAGTATAGATATACTTTGTCCAGTCACCAAATATATACCATGTATCATATACATGCTATATCCCGCAACAAAAATATCCAATAAATGACAGGGATGGTTATGGCTAGCCTAATGTAATTACTTGGAGTCACAATGAATTACCACATCTTAGGTCTATATCACATGCATAAACCTATTGCTGATAAAGATCTGTGATTTCCAATCTGGGTTGATCGGTTCAACCTTTGAACCTATTGGATTGCCTCCTGGCCTATTGGATCGCCTCCTGGCCGGTCATTTAGCCCTATCACTGCTCGTCTGGTTCATATGTTTGCCATTTGCTGGCTTCTCTAGTAAATCAGTTGGGTCCACCAGGTGGTCAATTCGTCTCATCCTTCTGGTCCTTCATGGTTCTCCAACCGGTCATCTCATCTCTTGGATGGTCATTTGCCGTCTGTTGAACATCCTTGTTCTTCGTCATAATAGGAAAGAAAACTATTCTACTAACATAATATATTGAGAAACATCGAGTTACATTCGAGGGTAGCAAGGGTAGGGAAAAATTAACTTTACAGTTGGAAGATAAGATAGAGGCTTGGTATGCAGATTGAGATAAAAGGATTAACCAACCACACATCCATACACAGATAATAGGGGTTATTGGCTATAACCATGCTGCACATCCAGCATTAAAACCTCTTTTAGGGTGACACATGTAAATTGCATATATATATCATATATATACTAGTTTGGGATTATTGTGGTAATTAATTGGAGAAGAAATTATTCACATTGCATGCAATAATAGAACGATAAACCAAAATCTGATCATGCTGATTATCCCATAATATAGTAAATTGATGTTGGCTCTAATTCCACTATAGGGAAATATGGCAACAAAGTAGGCAGTGGAAACAAAAATTTTATCTACCAAATTCCACATAAACCAGCAGATCACATCAATCACTATAAGATGACAAGGATGGATTTGAGGATATACCTGGTCCTGGAGCAAGTCTAGCAACATCTCGTCATTATTGTAGATGCACAACCATCTTCTAGTTGCACTGGGACTCGTCTGACTATTGTTCCTTTTGGTGGTCACCACGGATTGCAACCTCAAACATCGTCATCTGTAGCAGCTCCTCTCACAATGGACTATTGGTTGATGTTGTTCTCCTAGTGGAAAACAATAGCCTCGCTCCTCTAGAGAAGTCTAGATGTACTACTTAGAACTCATGTCGTCCTACTAGAATGGACAGGGAGGAGTTGTTCCTCTCATTGGCATACTAGTCACCAACTTCTTCTCCCACAACAAGAATCCTCAATTATTCTCTCCCTTAGATATCCCTCCCTAGTCGGGGAGGAGTTGATTGGGCTCTCTTGGTTATCAAAACTAGAGAGGACAACAATTTTTGAAGCAACTGATTCTCAATTATCTTTGTTGTGTTCTGGGAAGCCCCCAATATCCTTCTATTTATAGGAGGGGTTTGGGCCACTGTTTTCTATCTATGCGGGAGTGGAAGGGACTGAATGATATCTTGAATTTTCACAACCTGTGAACACCCAAACAGTTGCCTGGAAACCTAAACAATCATCTGGCATGCAGGACAATCATCTTGTATCATGAGAGGGTCATTTCACATATTTCTCGATCGCATACAAAATTGGCAATTGGAATCCAATAATACACAACATGACGTCAACACTAATTCCTAGATGCAATCAAATTTATCACAAACTAAGCAATCTCACTCACGTTAGATGATCATCTCACTCTCCCAGATAGCCATCTAGTGAATTGAGCCAGTCAATTTAATAGATTGAACTGGTCAGTTCACACCTTGGTTTGATCAGAACTTAGCCAATTCAATTCCAATCAGTATGACACTCCAAGAGACCATCTCAACTCTTGAGACGACTGTGTGGCACTCCAAACGGCCATCTCACTTGACTGAGTCAATATTCTAGTAGTGTACCTAGTTGATTTGTTGTGTGAATTGAATACCTAAACATTTTCATAATTAATACAATCATCATTCAAGATTAGACTCCTCTTCTACATGAAGACCTATGTGTGTGACCCTATAGGTCCCATATTATGTTGGAAGTGAATGTTCATAACACCTATGACATCACAAGAAATGATAGGTGCCTAGTCACACATCAATGCTACCCAAGTACATGGAAACTTGGGGAACAACTTCAACCTACAATCTATGCTTGGTGTTACAGTGTTTGTATAATTTCTTTGTCTCTATTATCCAGATTGAACTCGAGGCATGGAGTAGTCACCCTCTTCAACATTCAATCTTGTTTCTTGAACTAGAGAAAACTATCAAAGATATATACAAGTTATCACATATTGACTCACATGTGCATGGCCATGCATTTCTCAATCTCGCTAATCAGGAGGCCTAGGATATCATACTCCTGTAGGAGAGAAAAATCCCATATCTATCACTCACAGTCAGTTCCCATATGTCACTATCACCCAATTATCACCTTTATAACAACCCATGTTTCATGACTGTGTTTGATGATGTTAAAGCATACCAAATGACATGTGATGAGTGTAGTGATTTTATGTCTAAGAACCACAAACACAACCATCACTATTACATATGACTATGACTGCCATAGTAATGGTTTCCATGTGTCAGTCTCATGGTGGGTCTGTCTGATACAATGTTCTATAGAATATACCTATGTGTATGGTTTGATATAGCCATATCATGATTAATGAGATTTCATCATCAACGAACTCACACTTTGATCATATGTGTCATTGTTTTCTATCAACCTTCCACAATAACACTTGATGAGGAACACAATAAAAAAAAATATTCACTCTTAACATATATTTTTCTCATACTTGAAGACATACATCATTGAGTACTATTATTCTCTAGACATTTATAATGGTACATCATTATCTCATAACTAAATTAAATAAAAGAAATCGGAATCTTGCATTTATTTATTAATCAAATCAATTACAAGTTATACCATTACAATCATCATACGATTGGCTCTCTGGTCATACATATTAACACATAGATCTTGTGTTATTCATTGAGAACCCTTCTCAATGTCGAAAACCAGTCTTCGAAAATATCCCGTTAAAGTTTTCCTTCCTAAGAACCAATCACGAGGATGATTTGACTACCATTTTATTCTACAAGAAAAAATTGCATTTTGACAAAAGCCCCTTTTGATTTGATTTGAAAATTGACCATATTCAATTACGCCTTTAATTAATCATTGCTCCCACTATTTTATTCAATTTGATAGCCCTTACATATCAATTCTGAAGATTGCAGTGTACAACTTTCTAGTGACCCAAGATCTAAAATAATTCAATGATTACCCGACCAGCGCCAATGTTAGTAGTCAATTATTAAGGTAGGAAACTTTTTCCAATTGCATCATATGCAATTCTTGGATAGATGATACGCACACCTCTTTGAGATAGTCATTTACATGTATCTAGGTGCTTAATCCCATTAAGGACACCTAGTTAAGCCTGGACCAAAATCCAAAACAATAGAATATGTACCCTACTTTGGTATAACCTACATATCTACCATCACATGATGGATGGCGTACCATTCTTTGGTGTAAACTATGGTTGGTAGATCAAGCTTTTCATGTGTGTTGCTTATGGAAGGCATCTAAGACTTAATATGTTATTGAGGGAGTTTGTGTTTATAAATACATATACATTATCCAACATCCACATATATAGTATGTATCTTATACATTCTATACCCCACAACAAAAACATGCAATAAAGATAAGCGATAATTATGGCCATTCTATTGTAATTCCTTGGATCCACAAGGAATTACCACCACCTAGGGTCTACATCTCATATAGAAACTTGTTCTTGATGAAGATATATGCTAGCCAATCAGGGTTGATCTGTTCAACCCTTGAACCGATTGGCTCGCCTTCGGGCCAGTCGGTTGGTCGTCACATTGGTCAACTAGTCCACAATCCACCATGTTATGGATCCTTCAGTGGATCAGTTGGGGCCACTAGCCAATTAGTTTCGCTTGTCCACCTTGATTTTCTAGCCCGACGACTCACCTTTGAGGCGGTTAGTTGGCATGGTGTCGAGCATCTTTTTCTTCGTCGTAACAAGAAATTAAACAATCCTAATGCTATTACACATTACATGTTGTAAGGAAAAACCTCAAGTTACATTTGAGGGAAGCATAGGTAGGATAGAATAATACTTTTAGAATTGGAAGATAAGGTAGAGGTTCGATATTCAAATCGAGATAAAACCAACACACAACCACACATAGATATGTAGGGTTATTGTCCATAACCATTCTTCAAATCCACCATCAAAACTAACCTTTTGGGTGACACATGTAAATTGTATATATATATAAATATCATTTCATATATATATATATATATATATATATATATATATATATATATATATATATATATATATATACACACACTACTACATAAAAGCATTTTAGCGTCAGTTATTTAAGCTCTTTTGTGTCGGTTTCAAAGCGACACCCAAGTGGGTGCCACTAAAGGGGGACACCTTCGGTGTCGAATCCCAACTGACGCCAAAACGTTTTTTGCCACTGAAAACGCGCCAGCAAAGGGACTATATGCGTCGATTGTTTAGTAAAAATCGACGCCCAAACTCGTCCTGCCACCGAAAATGCACCAGCAAAGGGACTATAGGCGTGAGCTGTTTACTAAACAACCGCCGCCAAAAACTCTTCCCGCCACCAAAACACGCCAGCAAAGAGATTATAGGCGTTAGTTTTCTAAGAGAAACCGATGCCACATCATATGAACTGACGTCGGTTTTGTGATAATAACCGACGCCCTATCCCCTGTCTACCACCACGGCAGTGTTTCTCAGCACGACCATGGTACCTGGTCACATAGACGTCGGTTTTAGGTGGAAAACCGCTGCCGTATAACATAGGTGTCGATTTTGTTCAAATAACTGACGCCTATGTTTTGATTTTTTTTTTCTATCAGTCTGCAGACCTACTATGGTTGGTCGCAGGATGAAAAACATGCAGTTCAGTTATGAACTACAGGTTTTACAACATCCGTTGATATCAGCCAACAACAGGCCACAAACCTGCAAAATTAACATGATGGACAATATTATATATATGTCATTCACACTCATGTATAAGAACATTTAATTCATATTTGTTTTTCATCACATGCATGTAGAAACCAGTAGCAACCTATAATTCCATTTATTTCATCTCTTTTCACATTCAGACACATGTAGAAACATTCATCTATTGATGATTTTCACACACATATGACAATTCATAAAAATTCATTCACATTCACACAAAATTAATTATGAGAACAAAGTTATTCTTTATTCATCATCATCATTGTCATCATTGTCAGCAAAATCATATTGAAAAATTCCCAATCTTTGCAGGGCTTTTGCCCAATCTTCTCTTACAACATCTAATTCATCTCTCGTATAGGGAGAATGTACATTGAAACGCTTCGCACCTGTGTTGAAGTCCTCAGTTTTAAAGACCTACAAAGAGAATGACGTACATACATAATTATAATAATATATAATAAGATTCATATATTTCATATTATCTAATGAGACTATGTATAATACCTGTTGTATGTTATCGATTTCCAATACGGCATGTTTGATGATTAGGTCCATAAATCGCATCACATAGTAGGCACATGCCCAACCGTTGTCTTGTGTAGCACACTATAAATTGAAACATACAAAATATTCAAAAATATAAATAAGCACAGTTCACATAAATAATATATACATTGAAGTCAGGAAATTACTTTCACATTCTCCCAAATGAGTGTCATATTTTTTTCCTGGGGACCTTTCCTCCAGCTTTTTTGTACTCTTGTAAAGCCCTATATATGTTAATGTAACACATTAAATTGCATAATTAAGTAGTAATGCAGTAAAAGATGTTAACAGATATAAAAACATAAAATATTTCTCACGAGAATAATGGCCTTTTAATTACATGTCCATATAATACATCCAACTCACTCCCCGCAGGATCTAGATAATAGACGGTGAATGTCTTGGGGACAATAACTAATAACTTCCAATGCTTAGCACTACAGGTAAGGAAGTAGAAAATTAATAACTCAATATCTGCAATAAAAATATAATTTTCTTAAGTCCAAATTACAAGCATAGTAAACTTACTCGACATTGAATGGAGCTATTATCACCGTCTTATTATTTTTACCAAAATATTCAAAAGCATCACAGCAGTATGAAGTAACTGAAGAAGGGTCTGTATCTATAAGACTAATCAAATATTGAACCAAAAATCCCACATGGGAAAACCCAAAATCTATACATGTCTTGTATAAGTGGCTACAAATCATGTATTATGTATGCATTAATATATTAGAAACCAGATTGCCATATATAAAACAAGGTATATGGATGTATAAACCAGATTGTCATATGCATTAATCTCACCATATCCACAGCTCTATCATAGATGTGTTCAGCCATTCATAACTAAACAACTCCAAAATATCTTGTATAAATATGTTGTTTTCGAATGTTTGACCTGCATAAATATGTATCCAGAACTTCTATTACGTATGCATTAATATGTATGCTAAACTTGTATAAATAGATTGTTATCGTATGATTTACCTACAACATTCTCTGGAATAGTAACATTTATAGGGAAATTTGGATTATGTTCGCCGATCCATACTGCCACACTCCTAAAATTAGGACCTATCGAGGCGTGTAGGTCCCCTGGAAGCCAACTTGGTAGTCGAGGAGGTGGAGGCTGAGATGTAGCGGGTCTCATCTTTTTGACCTGTATATATAATTTAATATCAATAGACTCATATATATACACACACTAACAAATTAAAGTAATGAAAATTTATCATACAATATCAGTATAGAGGACATCCTCTTTGGGCCACAGTATCACTCCACCTACTATCTCACCAAGTGTTTCACCATCTGGGTGTGCATGAGGCAGTGCAAGATTCGTCTAGCCAGCGAGTATATGTATGGGGCTCACACGTACCATGCCATCTGGTACTGGAATCCCATGAAACATGCACCCTTTAAGGGGTGGGTAAGCCGATACATCTGCAATGATATATCCTTCACTTTGTAGTCGGCATGGCTTCAACCCCTACAAATTTACGTAAAGACTGTTATATGCATATATACACAAACATATCATCTTGAACAGATCCTAGTTGTTATATATGCCATAAAAATACTTACAGAGGACATGCTAGGTTGTGGGTCTATAGGATTACTCCCAACCTCTGCAGTACGAGAAGTAGGAGAAGAGAGGTTTGCCACAGGTATTGTCTGAGTGGTAGTCTAAGATGCCTGCTACTTGTTAAATGCTTCCTGGAGTCTTTTATCAACTACTTCCTCGACTCTCCTATCAATTAAGGAATCTACCTATACATGGATAAAAGAAATGCTAGTTTCTGATTATTGAATTCCCTTTCACAATAATGTTCTAAAATAAGAATTAGTTACCTCAGCTTGTGAAAGTCCCTCTTTTGGGACAGGTTTGCGTTGGGATGGCCCAAAGAATGTTTTGATGCCCACACCAGCACCTGCACCCCTTACACGTCCAGGATGCTCTGGGTTACCCAGAGCAACTGTCAGTTCATCCCTTGTGCCCTGAGGGATGAACTTGCCTTCCTTCCTCTGCTCGTGCAACTCCCGCTAAGCACCATAAACAAAAATTCAAAAGTAAACATAACAATAATCAATATCGATAGATTGCTCCAAGAGTTTTATTTTTACCATTTTTGCAGCCGCCTCAGCGGTTGTGGGCTTCGGTATCTCTCCCTTCTTGTTTTGCCTCCCAGCTATCCACATAACATGATGAGGCAGAGGTGCGGGAGAAGTAGTAGAGGACTCTGCAGTCTCCTGAGTAGCAGTAGGCTGAGTAGACTCAGCCTGTAGTCTTTGGCGAACGCCTATATATCCTCTTGGACCCATTGTGTGGTCTTGCACATTCAGTGCATGCCTTGCTCGTTGAGCATCGCTGATAACCTAGTTAGTTAGCACATTGATTTGGTTAGTAACACTAAAGGTTAATCTTGAATAGGTGAATACATAAAAACATATATTAATTAAATTTTGAGTGGTGCTTAATACCTTGAATTAATCTGTTTTTCTTTGGGTAACAAACTTCTCCCATTCTTTGGGGTCCAAGTAGTTCCATTGTTGTGTGGCTTCCTTCTGCCTATATTTATTTTTCAAAGAGAATACAAAAAAAAATTATTAGTGTAGAGTTAGTGAAATACTGATTAATGTCTAGAATTGGAATCAATCAAGAACCTATTCTCAGCATCGCGTATGTAATCTCAGGTGAGATTGGTCCTATAGTTCCTTAGGACCCTCCCACAACATTGCATCACACATTTATGATGCAGCTTTTCATCCAGATCAAATATGCTCTACAAATTAAATATAATTGCTATTAACTAGTATCCTAAAAATTAGTAATCTACACAAATAGAATTACAAATAATAATAACTCACGCATAGTTCCTTCCATATGTGGTCTTTCTTCCCCTTAGAAACTTTATGCCATGATTCTAGGATAGGACTACAATGGCTGCGAGTAAGAACCCCAAGATATGAAACAAATGAGTTGTGGTTCACTCCATATGGATTTCCTGCCTGATCGAAATCCATAGCCAATTTGGGTCCATTGCCCCTTTGCTGTATTAACATGTTCATCATTGTGATGCCCCTCACTTTCTCAAATTTCTTTTGTTTCTCATCAAGTGTTGTAATTTCTTCAGGGGGTACATCACCAACCTAAAATTTGATAAAAACACACTTACATAATATAATTATAAATGAACATATAGATAGAAACCTTAGGGATGTATTCTTAAAACTTACATTGTCAGGCGCTGCAAGCACGTCCTCACCCTCACGGTGATCATCAGCACGGTCATCACCCATCTGAAAGTTCACATTCAAATTATAAATTTCACATTATAAAGTAACACTAATTGTAAAGTTCACATTGTAAAGTACACATTCACATTGTAAAGTAATTTACATTGTAAAGTTCACATTCACATTGTAAAGTTCACAATCACATTGTAAAGTAATTCACATTGTAAAGTCCAAATTCACATTGTAAAGTTCACATTCAAAAAAATAAAACATAATAAAAATATAAACATCCATGCCTCTAATATTGTGATCTTTTATCAATTAACAATCCTTCATTATGATCCATGCGAACATACAAGTCATTATGATCCCCAACTTCAATGTTTGATGGTGTTGGCAACCCATCTGAGAATGGACTGGAGTCATCATACTTATCATAGTACTCTTCTTCATCTATAGGATCTTCAATGACTGTCTTTTACCATGAATAACAACCGACCATTTATCATTTGTAGGATCATCGATATAAAATACTTGTTTCTCCTGTGATGCCAATATGAATGGCTCACCCTTCTCGCCAATCTTTTCAAAGTTCACTAATGTGAAACCCAATTCATCCACTATAACTCCTTTGTTATTGTCAACCCAATTACATTTAAAGAGCGGAATTCAAAAATCTACATAGTCAAACTCCCATATGTCTTCAATGACACCGTAATATGACATTTTAGCTTCACGTGGACTTTTATTCTTTGCACTTGCAAAAAACAATGAAGACGCTTGAAGGGTGACCCCACTATTTTGGACGACACTCTTATCATCTTGACGCTTTGTGTAATATGACAAACCATTTATGTCAAACCCTTCATAAGACATAACATTCAATTTTTGTTTAAAGGTGAGACATTTGATGGTTTCAGTAAGATTATCTGTTGTTTGAGATAGTTGATGTAAGACTTTATCTTCAAACCACTTAATAAATGTCTTGTTATGCTCTCTAGCAAGCCACATTGTATTGGATCGAGGATATTGTCTCTTGATGAAATTGGTATGTTCCTCGATATAAACACTCACTTCGTCCATGTTATGTAAAATATACAAGTGACCTTGCTCCAACTGCTCACGGCTGATTACTTTCACCTATGATCCCAAAACTCCTTTGCCAAAATGCTCCTCAATATTCTTGTCATTCACGGGAGCGTCATTACCACTCAGAAAGTCATTGCAAAAATCCATAACCTCTCTCGCCACATAACCCTCAATAATACTCACTTCAGGCCGATAACGGTTTCGAACATCACCTTTAAAAATGCTCATGTATCGTTCATAGGGATACATCCAATGCAAGAAAACTGGTCCCAACATTTTCACTTCCCTAGTCAAGTGGACAACAAGATGTACCATGATATCAAAGAACAACGGAGGAAAATACATCTCAAGCTGACATAGGGTAACAACCACTTCTCTTTGCAAATTATCCAGAGTATCAGGGTCAATAATTTTGCTGCACAGACTGTTGAAAAAGAAACAAAGTCTGGTGATTGCAAACCTTACATGCTTTGGCAATATAGATCTAATTGCCACAGGCAATATTTGTTGCATTAGAGTGTGACAATCATGAGATTTAAGACCTATTAACTTCAGATCTTTCATTGATACCAATGTACGGATGTTGGATGAGTAACCCTGTGGCACCTTAACATTTACCAAGCATTCACAAAATGCTTTCTTCTCCTTTCTAGACAACGTGTAACAATAGGGAGGTAAGTATGTTCTCCAATCGCTACTAACTACTTCTGTTAATTCTGTCCTTATTCCCATTTCACGTAGGTCCATTCTAGATTTGATCCCATCTTTAGTCTTACATGGTATATTCAACAGAGTACTGATGACACTATCACATACATTTTTCTCAACGTGCATGACATCGATACAATGCCTGACTGTCAAAGAACTCCAATAAGGAAGATCCCAAAATATCGACTTCTTCTTGAATAAAGACTTGTCACTCCTTGTGGCCATCGTACATTGTGATCTCTTACCAAATTCATTGGTGACGTCTTTCACTCTTTCATGAACATCCTCCCCTGATATAGGTTTAGGTGCACTACGTTCCTCATTCCATCCATTGAATGCTTTACGCAACCTATGATACAGATGAAATTTTGGAAGAAACCTTCGATGAGCAAGATATACAGTCTTGCCTCCGTGTTTTAGTTGTATTGAATCAGTGTTCTCTTCACATATAGGACACGCTTTAGATCCTTTGACACTATATCCAGACAAATTCCCATATGCTGGAAAGTCATTCACAATGCAAAACAACATAGTGTGCAAACAAAATGTCTCTCTTCATGAAGCATAATAGGTCATCACACCTTCACCCCAGAGCTTCTTCATGTCATCAATCATAGGTTCAAGATAAATGTCGATATCATTTCCAGGTTGTTTAGGGCCCGATATCAAAGATGACAACATAACATACTTATTTTTCATACACAACCAGGGAGGAAGATTGTATATAACAAGCATAACTGGCCAAGTACTATGTTGACTGCTCAATGTCCCGTATGGATTCATCCCATCTGTACAAAGCCCAAGTCTTAGATTCCTGTCCTCTTCACTGAATTTAGGGTACAATAAATCAATCTTCTTCCACTGTGATGAATCAGACGCATGTCGTAGGATCCCATCATTATTTTTATTAACATCTGCATGCCACCTCAAATTCTTCGCATCTATAGGATTGGCAAACAAGCATTGAAACCGTGGTATTATAGGTACATACCACATCACCTTGGCGGGAGAACCAGTTTTGGACTCCCCCGAAGTCGTCAATTTATACCTTGACGCAACACATTTTGGACAATCTTTCAAATCCACATAGTCCTTTTGAAATAATACACAATCATTCTTGCATGTGTGTATCTTCTTGGCCTCCATTCCCATTGGGCACAACAATTTCTTTAACTGGTATGTTGAGATCGGTAGCTCGTTTCCTTCAGGAAGAATTTCTTTCAACAAAGATAACAATGACGTGAAGCTTTTGTCTCTCCATCGATTGTTAGCTTTCAGTTTATACAATCTCAACACAGCGCTAAGCTTCATAAACTTACAACCCGTGTATAACGGTATCTCAGCATCATGCACAATGTTTCTAAATATGGGAGGTGGATCAGTTTTGGTGTGCTCTACCCCACAACTATGCAGCATCGCATCAACGATGTCTACTGGAACTGATTCGTTAACATCTACATCATCGAAGGCAATTTCTTCTTCTACACAAGAACTGCTATCGACATCCATTGGTTTCGAGTTTGAAATCTCTCCATTCCAGTTCCATTCTGTATAGCCTTGTACAATCCCATTGCACATGACATGACTTCTGATTTCGTCACCAATATTGACTTTCAAGTTGTTACCGCAATGCCTACATGGATAGTAGAACCTATCTCCAGGTTGTTTCCTATGTTCCTCGGAAAATCTAGTAAACTGATCAAGACTAGAAATAAACTTTGGGGTGCAGCGATTGTGAATGGACATCCATGATCCATCCATTCTATGATCAAAGAGAAAATAAGTATATATTACAACAAGATTAGGGTCTAGGGTAAACAAATTAGAGTTAATGGTTAAAACTTTAGGGTTTATACATGTGATGTCATTCTTATATATAATAAATGTGTACCACCTATCCCATTCTTGAACACCTAATCTCACTAGTAAGTGTATAATGCATATTGGGTTTTCAAGAAAATTTCGGCAGAATTTCCCCATTGTTCTCCAAGTACATATGTACTTAGAGAACAAAAGGGGAAATGCTACCAGAATTTTCTTGAAAACCAAATACACATTATACACTTACATCCTAAGTGAGATTAGGTGTTCAAGAATAGTCCCAAACTGGGGACTACCCAAGATTTACTCCTAATGAGTAAATCTTGGATGGGTTTCTAGGCCAACATAATATAACTCCAGTCCCTTATTTGAAACCCCATTCAACACACAATTTTCTTATCAAAACACTTGTGGACAGCCATAACAACATATCAATGCTTCTTAAATTAATCAATGTATTATTTTATAACACAAATCATTGTGGGTATAACATAGCAAAAAACTCAACATGTCACAACAAAAACATGTCCTTAACCTAATATACAGATATTTGTAACAAAACTCATTAGGAAGACCATTCACAGATATTTGTAACAAAACATGTCCTCAATACAACATTATTTAAAAGATATGATGTGCATGTGACATCAACTTAGGGTTACAACAACATAGAGAGAGAAAGTACTCTATCATTATAATAATGACACAAAAGGCTATGTACCATCATATCTTACTTGGATTAGGGTTAGGTTAAGAATTATAACTAATCTTTTCATATATGATTAGAAACTCTTGATGAATTATAACTATAGTATGTGTTTCAAATAATGTTGTTTGAAATTCAATGGAGGCTCACACTTCTAATCTGTACACATTATGTAGCATAAGAATGCATGTTATATATGGTATACTACTAACTAATTTTGTCACATTCTCGCAAATGAAGTTGATTTTAGTTTTGGGCTTCTCAAATATTAAGTCCATGGATGAGTAGGCGAGCAGGTACCTTTTGATCAAGAAGATGAGTAGTGTGGCGGTGGCGAGCAGGCGAGCAGGTCACAACTGGGAGGAGTGAAGGCGGTGAACATGGAACATCGGCGGTAGCGGCGAGCAGGGAGGAGTAGTGGCAGCAGCGAGCAGGGAGAAGGAGCGGCACAACAATGGCGAGAAGGGAGCAATAGGGAGCGAAAGGCGGCGGCGAGCAGCTCATAGATGGGAGGAGCGGCGGCAGCAAGCAGGGAGTCGATGAGAAGGGAACAGCGACAGTGGTGGTGAGTAGGGAGGAAGGAGTGGCGGCAGTAGTGAGCATGAGAAGGAGCGGCTGGCCTGGAGCGCAGCAGCCGGAGGACCAGCAAATGGCGGCGGTGGAGGCGAGCAGCGACACAGGAGCGGTGAGCAGAGGAATCGTCACTGGAGCTTAAACCCTCGAAATCGAGATGAATGAAATAGAGAAAGGGGAAGAGTTGGGCTCGCGCGGGTGCTATTAAGTTAACATTAGGTGTCGATTATTAAATAAAATAGACACATAAAACTAAAGGTGTCAGATCTACAAAAAAATCGACACTTATTCTCAATGATAGTCATCGGTTTTAACTAGAAAAAAACCGACGTCATCTACATATGCCGATTAAAAAAATTGTTCTCGATTAATGACCATAGTTGTCAGTTTATATAAAAAACCGACGCTCAAATGGTGTAAAAAATTTCCCGCAGACAGTGCGGGAAAACCCATAAGCGTCGATCACTATTGTAAAACCGATGACCAAAATGTGGCCAATTTCTGTCTCACGAATAACCTTTAGTCGTCAGTTTATTAGTTAATAACCGACACCATATGCTAAATTTTGGAGGTAATTTTTTTCACTGGAAATTTTGGATTTGGCGGTTAATTTTAGGCGTCGATTTGTTATTAAGGAACCGACACTGAATAAAAGTGATACCTGTGGCTGGTCGCCCTTCACAGATTGATGTCGGTTTATTTTATAAACTGACGTTGTATTGTTTAGGTGTCAGTGTATTTATACAACCGAAGCCTTTAAAAGTGACGTTATAAGCCATTTATGTAGTAGTGATATATATATATATATATATATATATATATATATATATATATATATATATATATATATATATATATATATATATATATATATATATATATATATATATATATATATATATATATATATATATATATATATATATATATATATATATATATTAATTAGGTTCCTATTTTGTGTTTATTCATATATTCACATTAATCTGTTTAAGTATTCACATCGTATGCCATATATAAACAATCAAAACCTAAAATTAGATCATATCGATTAACCTAAAACATAGTAGACTAACGTGGATCTAATACCACTATAGGGAAATATGGTGATAGAGTGGGTAGAAGAAACAAAAAATTAACTTCCATGTTCCCCTTAAACCAATTGAACATGTCAATAACTATTCAATGGGAAGGATAGTTTAGAGTATATACCTAGTCCTAGAGAATGTCCAATGACAATATCCTCATCATTGTCGTGCGCCATTCCTGAAGTCACACTCAAAGAGCGTATGTGTCGACACCCTAGTTGATCACCACAGATAGCAGGTTGATGTTTTCCTCTAAGAGGAAGAAGTATCAACGCCTCTAGAGTAGTTCACACAGAACACCATGAACTCTCATCATTCTAGTAGAATGGATAAGAAGGAGTTATCCCTTCACGTTGGCATACTAGTCACCAACTTGCTTTCCCACAATTATTGTCCCTTGATATCCCTCCCTTTAGTGGGTAGGAGTTTCTCGGGTTCTCTCGGTTACCACAACCAGATAAGACAAGAAATTGTCATAAGCAATTGAGTTGTGTCTCTGGGAAGCCCCCAATACCCCTCTATTTATAAGAGGGTCAAGGTCAGGGTTCCCAGTCTGTGTGAGAGTGGAAAGGACGTAAATCTAAAAAATGTGTACAACCATGAACGGTGAAATGATTGTTTCATAGGTGAACCAATCAGTTGGCATGTGAGCCAATCAGTTTCATCATATTTACCAATTGCAATTGTATTGCATATTCTGATCCAATCAATGCATGACATGACATCAACACTAATCCTTGATGCAATCAAATTTCTCAATGAATCAAGTGGTTCATCTCATGATTTGGTCATCTCACGACCATGAGGCAATCCGTTCACTCAACAAATTGGTCAATTTGTGCCATGGATTATCCATAATTGAGCCAATGCAATATCCAATCAACCTAACTCTCCATCCGGTCATTTCAACACTTGAACTGGTCATTTCAGAGTCCAATCATTCAATTTTAGCGTAAATTGAATACCTAAATACTTTCATAATCAATTTATTACCATTCACTATTAAAATCTTATTCAAAGTGAATTCCTACATGTGTGACTCTATAGGTCCCATATTACATTGGCAGTGAATGTCCATAACAAATTATTACTTCACAAGTAAAGAGCATTTCCTAGTCACACATCATTTCTACCCAAGTAAATGGAAAGTTAGACAACAACTTCAACCAACAATGAATGACTGGTGTTACTGTAACATCCCTGATCTAGGTTATGCTTTAACCTTGGAAGTTTTTCTTAAGCAAGTTAATTAGATCATTAATTTTATTTTGTGAAAAGTAATTAAGACTCAAGAGGAACTTATGCTTCAATTTTAGTCCTTTTTGAACAATGTTGAAACAATGCTTAGCTTGTTTTGGACTAAAGTGCAAATTACCCAAGTTGAGGGGTTAAATTGCAAATTGTGCATGATAATATGTTCCTCATGTGCTGAAGCATCATGAGAAGGAATATGATGCATAGGTATGGCTTGTGGAAGCTTGAGCACCAAGAAAGAGCTGATAAAGCAATGTTTGTGCATTAAAACCTAATTTTGGTATAAAGTGCAATTTACCCAAAAACCTAGGGTTCAATATGCAAAGTACCACTTAAAAATAGTCCCACATATTTCTTGGCATCATGTAGAGCAAATAAAATGAGGAGAGTGCCTCATTTGAATTAATTTGGAGGAGAGAGAATCTTGATATTAAAATAATCAAGATTTATGCATAATTGAAACCCTAATTCAATTTAATTCAAAAAGAAATATATTAATTAAAGAGACCTTCAACCAAAAGTTGAAGGATGAATTTGAAAAGAGGTTGGACGAGCTTGTTCCTTGCAAAGGCACGAAAATATCCAAAGGAAGTTGATAACTCACTCACATTATTATAAGAAAAAGAAATATCCACTCACTTATGGATATTATTATAAAATGATTTAAGGTGCTTAATTTCTTTTCCTTTAATTCTTGGATAATGAAGAAGTTTTGCAAGGAAAATAAGATGGCTTCGTGGCCAATGAGTTTAGGGGGAAGAGGCAGCACAAATTGTGGAATTAAATGATTTTTATATGGCATTTTCTCTCTCATTGTTTTTCTTATAAAAACACCCTTTACAAGCCAAACCAAAGGCTTTTTCGGAATCCACTTCTTTCCCTTGCTTGCAAACGACCAAAGGGGCTTTGGAGGATCAGGAGGACGACCCCCAACCTGTTGGTAATCTTCGTGACCTCCTTTCTCCTTGAATCCATGGTGAAAATTGAAAATCAATGCATGAATTCTTCATATCTCGATCCCCTCTTCAATTATAACCATTCCTTTTCACTCAAAGCTTGAGGATGAGCCTTGGGATAGAGAAATGAGTTTCATTCACCATTGTTGACGTGAGCGTGAAGCTTTGGAGCTCAATTGGATTCGGTTTTTACAACTTGAACCCTTAATATTGTTATTGCATTCAACTTCTTATCAATTGTTGATTCTTTCTTTGTGTCTAAAATTTTATTTAGTTGATTGATGCAATCACCATGAAAATCACAACATGTTTCATGGGTTTGGAGCTTGATGATGATGACATAATCCTAAGAACACACCTCAAAAATATCATAGGCAAACAGTTTCAATTGATGGACCAAATGGTTTCAATGAGTTGGCCCAAACAGTTTCACCAAACCGTTTGGAGACCAAACAGTTTGCAAACCGTTTGGTGATTTGAGTCCCAAACCACATGAGAGTGTTGACCATTTGGATGGGTTGACCATTTGAGGTCTGAACCCTAGAAAATGTTGGATAATGATCCAAGGGTTCCAATTGATTGATTCAACATAAAGACAATCCTCCAAGTGGAAACCCTAATCGGCTAAGTGTTGAATTTGCAATGAATTGAGTTGATGTTTTGGGTTGATTAACCCAAACAGTCTCAAGACTGTTTGGAGGTCACCCAAACAGTCTCAAGACCATTTGGAGGTCAACTAAGACCGTTTGGAAGTTTTTTGGAAGTATGATTGGATGGTTGAAGATCCAATGATATTACATTGAAATACAATCAATAGCTTAATTGATGATTGATTCAATGATGCAAACCCTAATTGAATTCCATAGATTTTAATGATGGTTTGGGAAAACGGTCTCAAGACCGTTTGGAGGTCAGGTCATGTCATAGCTAAGTGGTTATTCAATAATTGCAATTGAATTAGTTCCACAATGTCAACCATTGATGGTTCCTCGATTGCAAAACCCTAAGTGATGGTTTCTTGATTATAAACCCTAGTTCAATTGGGTTCAAAACCTTAATTGAAGGTCCAATTGAAGGGTGATTCAATGGTTCAATTGAAGAATAAATTAGTGATCTAATTAATAGATGGTTCAATGATTGAAACCCTAAATTGACGAAGTGTTGGAAGACCCTTTTGGTCCATTCGGTTTTGAGAGAGTTTGGACCAAACGGTCTTAAGAACGTTTGAGTCCAAACGGTCTCAAGACCATTTGGGATCAAACAGTCTCAAGAACATTTGAGACCAAATGGTCTCAAACCATTTGGAGGCCCAAGCTCATTCAGTTTCAACATATTCCTTGCTCAAACGGTTTCAAAGGCAATGTGCCCAAACGGTTTCAAACCGTTTGAACTCTTTTGGTCAAGACCGTTTGAGGTCTAAGTGACCAAGACTGTTTGGGGTCTAAGTGACCAAAACTTTTGAGGTTCAAATTGGTTAAACCATTTGGACACCTAATATGATTAAAGGTCAACTAGCTGCTTGATTGATAATGATGTAGTCTAATGGTGATCATAATGATTAACCCTAAACTCTGTGTACTTAAAAGAAGAGTTGAACTAGATCAATCTTAGAGTACTTAACATCCTAGAGAGGATGAGAGAGAGAGAATGAGAGAGATGACTACTTATATAATTAAGCCCTAATTCTCTCATTATGAATAAAATATATGATTAGGGTTTGATCCATAATAATGAGATCATGAAACCTTAAACATAAAGATTAACGAACCCTAACCCTAATTCAGGGCAATTCTAAGTGAATCCCTAATTGGGATGAATGGTAAACCATAATTGTGGGTTATTGAATGTAGACCCTATTCTGGGGTGAAATTTATGTGAAACCCTAAATTAGGGCAAAGCTAGGTGAAACACTGATTGAGGGAGATGTCAAGTTAAATCCTAATTTCAAGTAATACTAACAGAAACCCTGATATAGAAGGATGTTATGTGAAACTCTAATGAAGAGTGATATTAGGAGAAATCCATAATAATGAGAGATGTTATGTGAATCTCAATTTATAAATATGGAAAACCCTATTCCTTATAATGGAATAGTGATCAATGTATTGACAAATGTAACACCTAGAGAGGTTGATAATGGATATCCTCATATCAATAGTTCCTAACTCAAGAATGAGTCCATATCATTAGAAACAGTTGAAATTTCTAAATACAGTGAGTTGTGGCCAATACAATACTTTATAAATGTGATGATCTGGTATATAAAGTATTAGGATGGGAAATACCCTAATACAAGCTAAGTGGATGCACTCATGTAAGGTAATGGTGATGAGGGATGTGATACATCAAAATATGATAGATATCACATCTAGCACCTCAAGTGTGATATACCTTTATGTATTTTAAATCCAATATACTTGGATGAGTGACACATGAAGTGTGTCATGTCAGTTGTTACATTCAGATGTAATGCCTTTTGATGAATGTAAGCTAACCTTCCTTATGAAAACGTTAATCCAAATCAATAAACTATGATGCAATTATATTCTGGTAAAGATGAGAGAGAAGCTTATACCTTGTGATGATAATTCATTTAAATGATGAATGATGAGAATAAATAAGTATGATTGAATACTTATGTTATCCATATTGATTCCTAGCTGGGTGATGTAATGGAATAGGACTTGATCATTAATAATATGATCTTGAGAACCTATGTGGTTATTTATGGGAAACCCTAATTTAGGGTAATAAAGTGTAAATCCCTAATATGGGATGATGAACGTGATAGAAAACCCTAATCCAGGGTGATGTTATGTAATGTTAACAGTAAACCCTAATTTGGGCAAAAGGACATGATGGACCCTAATATGATGTGAATAGTGCATCCTAACCCTAAATTGGGTAATAGGATATAATAAACCCTAATATAGGGTAATACTATGTGAAACCCTAATTTGGGTGATGCTATGTGAAGTCCTAACAATAGAGTAATCCTATGTGAAGTTCAAGTACATATTGATAAGTTATGAATGTAATAAGAAAACCCTTGTATGGCATGGTACTGGTATATAATTGTTATCATGAGTACTAATCATGCAGGTATGTTGAGATAATGAGCATAGCCATGTATGGGATATGATTCTCTGTATATTGAAAATGTTTTATGGGCTTCATAAGCCATAATATGCCTTGTTTTTGATTAAGGGGTAATAAGAGGTGATATTAGCTTTGTGAACTATGTGGAATACTTTGTGTAGTAAGAATCATAATATCCTAGGTCAGTTGACCTGAAGGTATTAAGTTACCTAATAGGTGGTAACAAATATTCTATAATGAGGTAAGGGTTTGAATACCCATATTCTATAGTCATGATGATGAACTTGTTAAGAGATGGAAATGCACTTGATGAGATGAGAGATTAAGATCCCAATACCTTGTTAAAAGAATATGGCTACCAACCATGACTCCAAAAAGACAATGACAGGCATTAGCTATGTGATCTAAGCCTGAAGAGAGTATATGCTGTGATTATAAGACTATAGTGAATAAATGTTATACATATTCCTTAATGAATAAGTAAATGTTGTTAAACAATAATGAATCTTCTATTCAGATTTATTTTATTAAACTACAATAACTATGTTTCTGGCAGAGAGTTATATCTCTTGCTGGGGCAATTTACAATTGTCTCACCCCCGTGGGAATCACATTTTTAGGTGGACGTGGACGAGGAGGAAGGAATCCTTCAGTAGGTGAAGGACAACAACAGCAGCAGCAGGGATAGTAGTGAAGTCTCAGGTGGAGACACTGGCTGATATGTCTTGTATAGATGTACCTAGAGTCCTATGTGTCGTCTCTGTACTCTCAGGTCTTCAAAGTAGTAGTTAATGCTTTTGAGATTTTGGCTTAGTGCCTCGAGATTTCATACTGCCTGTATTTAGTTTAACAGAGCAGTTGATGCATGTAATCATCAGAAAAAGATGATACAGGTCATGTACTTGTGAACCAGTATGTAATGAAGTTACTCCGGTTCTTTATGAAAGAGATTTCCTATGTGTGGACCTCTTTGTAAAAATGGTTTTAAGTTTTATTGATTTTTGGTAATCCGCTGCTTAGTGATCGCTTCTGCATTAGTTAATCATGTTTTTTTGTGATCGGTGTGCCACAATTAAGTGGTATCAGAGCTCTAGGTTCGGTGAGTCTACAGAGACATAGGACTAAGGTTTTGAGTCTGTGTTAGTGTTCTCCAGTATACCCTATAGTGACTTTTGCTTATGCAGAGTAAAGGGTAAAGTTTATAAATGACTGGGGAACACGAGGGATACATTGCTAAGGGCAATGATGTTGCACTAGGAGAGGGTGCAAGGGATCAGGCAAGAGAAGAACAAGTACCTAAGAATTCCCATCTTGACCTGATCAGGATAGAGAATCCTATGTTTATGCTCTTGAAGGGCAGGTTAGGAAAACATTAATGCATATAGAAGACTGGATACTAGCATTACAACCTAGGTTACTAGTCTTTAATGCGGAAACTTTGGGCTTTGAAAGGGTTCTTGAATGACATTGTCATGTTGGAACAGTGGAAATGTGACAAAGATTAATATATAGCGAGAAAGTAGACTCTACCATAAGTTTAGATAGATAGTATATCTTTGATGATAGTGCCCAAGGAGGGGCAATAAGCTGAGATTTAAGGTAAGATCTCTATAATTTAGAGACATTTTCCTAATTGTTCTAAAAAGCCAAAGTTTTTGGTGTCACCAATGCAATAAATGCCTAATGCACCAGGGCAGTAGCCACTAAGTAAAGGCAAAAGCAACAACAAGCAACTGCGAGGTTCTATGTAATGAATCAATCTGATGCAATAGTCAACCCTCAGGTTCTGACAGATCAGATGAAATAGATTCATTCTAAAATTTCATTTCATGATTCTATGTGTTAAAAAAAAACAGGAAACTAGTTGTTTTTGAACTTCCTCTGATTAGTCCTATAAGGACACAAGAAAGATGAGAATTTACATTTTACTCAGTATTCCTTAAAATGCTTTATAATCTCCCTTATATGTGTGTTAAAAGATGAGATATAGAAGTGATGCTAGAAGAAAAATCCAAAAATGAAAAACCTTGTGTATAATGATATGAAGAGTGAGGAACATGATAGTAAATAAAGTGCATACTACCTAATCTCAATACTTGTATACCCTAGCCAGGTATATGATTATTGGAGATAAGGAAAGTATGGAACTCTTAGATTGTTATCTTTCTGATTACTCTAATCAAGTAGTCATTTTGAAACAATCTAGAGAGTATAATGAAATTAAATAGGAAGAGCTAAGTGAACCTTCCCAATTAAATTGCTCAGTGAACTTTCCCAAATAAATTTCTCAGTGAACTTTCCCAAATAAATTGCTTAGTGAACTTTCTCAGTGAACTTTCCCAAATAAATTGCTCAGTGAACTTTCTCAGCGAACTTTCCCAAATAAATTGCTCTGTGAACTTTCTCAGTGAACTTTCCCAAATAAATTGCTCAGTGAACTTTCCCAAATAAATTGCTTAGTGAACTTTCTCAGTGAACTTTCCCAAATAAATTGCTTAGTGAACTTTCTCAATGAACTTTCCCAAATAAATTGCTTAGTGAACTTTCTATGTGAACTTTCCCAAATAAATTGCTCAATGAACTTTCTCATTGAACTTTCCCAAATAAATTTCTTAGTGACCTTTCTTAGTGAACTTTCCCAAATAAATTGCTCAGTGAACTTTCCCAAATAAATTGCTCAATGAACTTTCCCAAATAAATTGCTTAGTGAACTTTCTCAGTGAACTTTCCCAAATAAATTTCTCAATGAACTTTCTCAGTGAATTTTCCCAATTAAATAGGAATTACTCAGTGAATTTTCCCAATTAAACATGAATTGCTTAGTGAACCTTCCCAATTAAATTGCTCAGTGAACTTTCCCAATTACATAGGAGCTACTGAGTGAGTTTCCCCAATTACTTAGGGTTTGTTGAGTGAATTTTTCCAACCACATAAGGTTTGTTAAGTGAACTTTCCCAAACAAATAAAAGATTTTTGAGTGGAATACTTCTGTTAAATGTATATGTTTCTCCTTTGATAAACAATCTTGGGTGATGATAGGAGTATGTTACTTTGTGTTTCTTCCTTTCAATTAACATGGCAATCAAGTAAGTAATATGGACATCATATGTTAGGGGTTTATGCTTTGCATAAACATAAACATTGATAAGGTTGAACTAATGGAAGGAACCTTGTGTGGATTAAAGATCTATGGTATCTCCATGACATTGAGATGTTATGTGGAGACTTGATGGTATGGTAAGTGATTAAAATTTGTCTCTCCTTTTTCCTGGGATTTCGGGGATGAAATCCTTATTAGGGGTTTATAATTTGTAACATCCCTGACCTGGGTTATGCTTTAACCTTGGAAGTTTTGCTTAAGCAAGTTAATTAGATCCTTAATTTTATTTTCTGAAAAGTAATTAAGGCTCAAGAGGAACTTATGTTTCAATTTTAGTCCTTTCGAACAATGTTGAAACAATGCTTAGCTTGTTTTGGACTAAAGTGCAAATTACCCAAGTTGAGGGGTTAAATTGCAAATTGTACATGATAAGATGTTACTCATATGTTGAAGCCTCATGAGAAGTAAGATGATGCAGAAGTATGGCTTGTGGAAGCCTGAGCACCAAGAAAGAGCTGATAAAGCAATGTTTGTGCATTAAAACCTAGTTTTGGTATAAAGTGCAATTTACCCAAAAACCTAGGCTTCAATATTCAAAGTACCACTTCAAAATAGTCCCTCATATTTCTTGGCATCATGTAGAGCAAATAAAATGAGGGGGGCTCCTCATTTGAATTAATTTGGAGGAGAGAGAATCTTGATATTAAAATAATCAAGATTTATGCATAATTGAAACCCTAATTCAATTTAATGCAAAAAGAAATATATTAATTAAAGAGCCCTTCAACCAAAAGTTTAAGGATGAATTTGCAAATAGGTTGATGAGCTTGTGCCTTGCAAAGGCACGAAAATATCCAAAGGAAGTGGATAACTCACTCACATTGTTATAAGAAAAAGAAATATCCACTCACTTATCACTACTACAGAAAATGCTTTTTACAATAGGAGATAGACAACAGTTCTGATGATTGTGTTGTAGTTAGCATACTTATCACAACAAGCCCATTTTTGTGTTGTATATTGTATATTTTATACAACACAAGTCATTTACAACATGCCAAACCTGTTGTAGTATAGGAGGATACTACAACAACTGCTAAAGTGTTGTAATAGGTTGTAGTATCACAACATATTCAAAACCATTGTAAAAGATGTTATTTACCCAACATATTTTGACCCGTTGTAATAGTCACATGTTGTAATAGACCATCATTACACAATGCAGACTCACCCGTTGTAGTATGTATTAATTATACAACAAGCCTTTACATGTTGTATTTGGTACATGTTGTAATACACCACCATAATACAACATATTAAAACTCGTTGTTATATCCCAACATGAGACAACAGACTCCAACCTGTTGTTATATATTATAATTACACAACATGTTGTAACATGTTGTAATATCCACACATAAAAATCGTTGTAATAGACCTCCATTCCACAACGTAAACTAAACCATTGTAATATACTATAATTACACAACATGATATCACCTGTTGTAATAGCTACATATTGTAAAAGACCATAGTTAAACAACACATCATATTCACATAATTCTCTGAATTTTTCAATTATTCACGTATAATATGCACATTTTTTATTAGATGTATGGTACACCTGAATTTCATATTAAACCCGTATTTTCCCCGAATTTTACGAATTATTCGTGTTTTATTTGTCATTTATGCATTTTCACGTATTATCCCGAACAAAACAATTTATTTCCTAATTGTTTAAAAAAAATACTCGCTTAGCATTGTTTCATGTTTTAATATTTTCTAAAGATTATTTCCCCTCAATCACTACTACAAAACTCAACAAGGCTGAAGGATTTTTCCTCAAGGTCATAATCCCTGAGAAGTGTATTAATTTTTCTGAAGGCTTATCCCTGACCCTTGTGATGCTGGCTTTGATGAGTATATTAAATTTTCCCAAAGGCTTATCCCTGACCTAATTATGGAAATGTATCCCAGACTATTATTTAATTTACCCAAGGATTGCTCCTGACCCTCATTAACTTTTTTCCTAACCAATATTAACTATATTAAACCAACCATTATCTCTTTTACTTTCGTGAAGAGGATCCATTTGATTTTGGACATTTATCCTTTTCTTTTTAGATAATCATAATTGTTTAAATGGATCAACCGTTGATTTTAAACAACAATTGCAGTTTCCTTTTTTGTAAATTGTTGAATTCTAATTCATTTAGATGGTGGATTACTTTCCAATACATGTCTCCCTTCCATTCTATATCTACCGCTCCAAAAACAAAACAACGGCGCCAAACCCTCACTCTCGCTCTCACTCCCGCTCTGGAAATAGAACGACGCCAAAGTCCCGCCTCCAAAACCAGAACAAGCACTCCCTCTCCTTGTGCCGCTGCAAGTCTTCTTCTGTCTGGTCTCCCGTTGTAATAGCTACATGTTGTAATAGACCATAGTGACACAATATGCTATAATCCATTATTATTTGCTAAGATTATACAATAGACTCTGACTTGTTTTATATACCCAGAACCGAGCTAAACCCAATTTTTTATTAGAGAATTTTATCATGAACATGTAATCAAATAATTATTTTTTCATATAAAATTATTGTCAAATATGGGTCTGAGTTCTTTTTGGGCTTTAATTTTTTTAATATGGGTTGGTTTCAGTTTGAGAGGTCGATTTAACAAAATTTAATTTTGTGTGGTGGGAATGACAATTTTTTTATTAGAGAATTTTATCATGAACATGTAATCAAATAATTATTTTTTCATATGAAATTATTATCAAATATGGGTCCAAGTTCTTTTTGGGCTTTAATTTTTTTAATATGGGTTGGTTTCAGTTTGAGAGGTCGATTGAACAAAATTTAATTTTGTGTGGTCATGTGGGAATGACAATTTTTTCACTCTGGGTAGATGTTTTGACCCAAAACCGACCACCCAATATTATATCACACAAAATATAACACTACAAGAAATGAAGACATCAACGACGAAAATAACGACAACATATATTATTTATCATAATTATTAGTTTAAAAGCGACCATAATTTTTTCCGTCACTATTAGCACAATTAATAACGACTAAATATTTAAATCGTCTTAAATACTATGTTCATTCCGTCACTAAAACTTTTATCTCTCTTTCCACTATCCTATTTTCCTAAGATCTCTTTTTACTACCTAAAATTAACTTAACATCAACTTAATTATAAGGAAAAAAAACTAAAATTTAGTTCATGAAAAACCAAAACTGATTGATTAGTCTTTTCATCTCCCGCGCCCTCTCCCTTCCCCCGCCAACACAGGGAGCTCCACGCGAATTAAGCAACTGACCCCTCTTTCCCCTGACACAAACAACTCCCACTGCTCCTTCCAGTGTGGCTCCCACTCCGGCCAGATCGTTCCCCCCTGCGCACCAACTCACACGAGGAGAGACCCGACTCCACACCACAAACCTCCCTCCCCACCCGCAACTTCCCCACTCCCACTCCTTCTCTCACTCCGCATCCCATTCCCAAAGGGTTCTCTTGTTCTGGCGACATGGATAGCGATGCCCTACGGAGGATATAGGGTAGGAAGGTAAAAATGACGATCGGTCAAGTGCATGATGCTAGCGTCGGTCAAAGGCAAGGATGCTAGCATCAATCGAGGGAAGGGATGCCCACAGCCGACGGTCTCTTCTGTCTTTCTATTTCCGCAGCAGTAGCAGGTGGCCCGTAGATCCAATGTAGGAGGACAAATTAGGAGGCAACCACTGCAATCACACAAAAAAAAACATTGCTAGAGACATGTTCAGGTATGACAATCTATCTTTCTCTTCCTAGTTCCTACTAAAAAATCTACACTTGACGTCAACCAATAACATGGTATGACATTCTATCTTTTTCTTCCTACTGAAAAATCTACACTTGACGTCAACCAATGTTGGATCACACTATTGTGCGATTATCAAAATACTAATTCTTTTGTTTTGTGGATGTCATTTCTTTCTTCTGGCCTCTGCTCAGTTGATTCTATGACGAAGTGATACAAAGTTGGTAGCATGAGAGAAGTCGATTTGGTTATTTTTGTTCTTCCGAGGGGATTTTTTTTGTCAAGGTATTTTTTGAATCACTGGCTTGAGAGTGAAAGATAGTTTGATTGTGATTTTTATGTTTTCATGGAAATGAATGTATTGAAACATATAATGAACAATTATCAATCTACATGGAGTTATCCTCAAACTGAAGTGATTAGAATATACTGAGTATCACTATTATGAATTTGTTTTTTTGGTACTCATTTCCTTTCAATTGAAATACATGGTATTGAAATCACCTCACTTGATGCATTTGTTACTAGTGTACATGAGTTGACATTCTTCAACAATGAGTAGGTGGGTATACTCCTCAAGAGGGTTGCTATGCCAACACAGACACAGAGTTGTTGATATTGTAAATGTGGAGCATTTGATTAGGGGCCTTGTCTAGTTTTTGTTTTCTATTTTTGAAGTGTCTTGAGCTATTATAAGATGACATGTTCTTGTTGATTAGTTGATCTGGTTATGGTAGCCTTCCATGTAAAAGGACTGCCCCTATCTCCTAAGTTTGCTTCTTGAGACATACTTGGTTTGTAATTGGGACATCGGCTATTGATTGCCATCGTCGTACAATAGAACTAGATAGTGGTTGAAACCTATGGAAGAAAGATATAAAACTCCAAATATTCAACATGTTAGATAGACATGAGCCAACTAAATACATGCTATGTTGAATATTCACAGTTTTTTGACCATCTGTCCTTGTTTAACTGTCTTATCTGACCTCAAATAGCCTAAATAAAGGTGGTAATTTGCTTGAACCTGGACCGCACATTCCCTATATGGTGAATGTCACAACTTTTTCATGGATTACATATTAGATCTGTCGTAGGCCTCATCTCAAGGGCCCCCATAAACAATTAAGGTGTGGAACAAAGGAAGTGTGGGGACCGTCATACAATTGATAGGATTATCAATTTTTTTATAGTGGTCCGATTGTGTGGTATGAAGGGATTAGTCGCCACCTGTATGGTATATCTAGGGACCAAAATTAACTTGAATACACAGGCTTGACCTGAAATTAATAGGATTATAGAAGATTTTCTAGTAATCTAAGTTAGTAGAATGAAGATATTTTCTACTCCATCAAAACCAGAAACTTTATTCTGTTGATATTTGTCCATAATTCTCTAGGTATGTGCTTCAATAGGAACTACACATAGGTGAAAAACTTGAGCATGGGTGAGTTGTTGAAGTGACAAGGCATCTCTTTCATTGCAATAATAGTTTCTATATAGATTTGTTGAAATAATCACACAATCCAAAATCCATATTCAATCTTCCGACCTAAGCTTAGTGATAAGATTCATACATTTTTACTATTAATATACACATGATAGAACTTGTATTATCATCCACATTTTAAAGCAAGGTAACAATACTCTCTTATTTCTAATTTTCTTCTCCTTTAAATAGTAAATACTCTAGATTATAGTTGATCTTAAATGCACTCCCCATCAAGTGTCACTTCTATTGATTGCTTTGTGTTTCCTACAGAGCAGAGCTCCAGTTCAAAGCCTTACTTTCTGCTTCTACTTTTCCTCATTATTTGCGAGCTCCATTTTAAGACTGAATGCTCCACATTCCCTAAAGCCTCATGAGAAAGGCTGCCTACCCTTCCAATGAGAATAATATTTCACAAATCATCATTCAGGGTCCAGGCTTCTTGAGCTTTTAAATGAGGTTTGCTTTTAGTACTCATTAATTGCATATTAGAGTGGGGTGATGATAAGGACTGATGTGGGCGAGATGATTAACGACAAAGCGAGTGAAGTCTTCAATCTGATCCATGTTGTGAACTAGCCTATCCAACCGTTCAGATACCAACCTCTTACTTTTTTGAAAAGTATATTGCTTTCATAGAATCCCATATCTGAGAGACTATGAAGCATGAGGGCCTCCTGGAACAACTCACAATCATTTAGATTGAAGTGGGAATTCCCTCTCTTATCACTAAGGTGCAACATAGAGTTGAACACTAATTACAATACAAGACTCCTTAATATCATATCACAATTCCACTAGCTGACTCCAAATGAGTTTCATAAGAGTAGGGTTTGGGCTATCATAAATGGTGGTCAGAATCATTGAGTCATTTACTTTGCAGTATATAAACTACCTATGGATGATCTTGATTTCAATATTGCACTGAAAGTCATTCTAGAACACCCAAATACCTACTAGAAAACCCCAAGCTTCATTTTTGGGAGCAATGGAACCATGTTTTTGGATAGTAGCCTCATATTTAGTTGTAGAAATCTTGGTTCAATGATGACAAGTATTTACTATTTATATTTGGTAGTGTTTGCTCTGATACTAGTTACCGTACCATCATCCCCAATTCCTTAACATTCCATCAAATGACTTCTGACATAAATGTAAAGTAAAGAGGGGATGATGAGATACCTGGATTATATAGTGCATTGGTTGTCTATGAGGTACCATGGATGCCTCTTTGCTTCTCATTATCTCTCTTTTCTCCACATTTAATACAATTCCATCATAGGTTATTTCTTCATGCTTTTATTGTGTCATCCCTCTGATATACTATTTATCATCGGGTAGCTTCTATCTATATTCTCTGTTGTGTCAATAATGACAACAGTTTCCTGCAATGAACCTTGACCAGCTTCAAGGACTCGAGTCAGACATTTCCCTAACTTGATGTATTGATGCCTACAACATAATCATCTCTTACCCTATCAAGGTCTCGAGTCAGACATTCCTACACCACTTTGTCTAAGGATGACTTTACAATAGGTCTCTGGTCGTATTAGATGTTTATTTTGACGGAATGAATCCTTGTAGATCAACTATAAATGTTAAGTGCTTTTATTATTGTTGCGCTAGAGTGCTTTATTACATTGCAGAGAGCATTTGTAAAAACGTCTAGCATTTTTAGGTTCTCTACTTGGACAAGCTCCCATTCTTCACTCCTTCACTCATTTCTTGTTTTCATAATGTCATGTTATCATTTAACATGCAACTAAAGACATTTTTGAAGTCTAAAAATGCTAGAGTAGGACTTTAGAGTCCTTAGTAATTTTTATGTGTGTGTTATAGGTAACCCTTACTATATTGACATATTTTTCTTATCATTACAATATTGAGATATTGGTTTGTTCATTCCTAACAAAGAATTCCAATGAATTCAACAAGTCCCTACTTATGTAAAGATGATGATGCATAATCTTCTAATGGTTGATATTGACTTGGAAATACTACAAGGAAGACCATGAAGAACAAACCCTATAGTTTTTCTATTATTATACTACCACTCTTCATTTTTGTGGTTCTGGTGTTTTTAAGCTATTCATCTTGTTACATTATATATTTCATGTTTTACATAGCCTGTTATTTGTTTTGTTATTTCTCTTTTATATATGGACCTCTCTGTAATTTTTTCAGTATTATATATATGAGGGTGCACACATTGTGCAACCCTGAGCTTTCTGAAAACCCTCACTCTATCACATGGTATCAGAGTAGGTCAAAACCTAGCTGTCTCTCCCTCCCTTCCTCCCTTCTCTCTCTCTCTCCCTTCTTCCCTCTCCGCTGCCCCCAACCCGTCGCCCACAGCAGCACGCTGCGGCCGGCATCTGGCCGCCGGCCGCACAGCTGGCTACTGCCGCCTAGCGTGCCGTAGGCAGGGCTGCCGCCTACGTAGGGGTCGTCCATCCTCCTTGCACCGCTAGTCCTCTCCCGCTCGTGGCTCCGTCTAGCCTCTTGGCTCGGTGTGCCGCTAGTGCTTGAGCAACATCACCAATTTTTTTTGGTTGTTGTTCGTACAACAGGCGCACTGTTGAGTGGCCGTCTTCTATGGAACCACTGAGCCGCCTGTAGATCTGGACTAGTTTCGTCTTCAGGGGGAGATCGGAGAGTTGTTCATCTCAGGGACAACTTTCAGTTCATGTTCATCTGTGCCTGCCTGCCCATGTAGGCTCCGGCCTCCGGGTTTCCTGCTACGCTTCGGCGTAGTTCGTATGTGAGAGGTCAGTGGTAATTTTGTGCCTGCTTGTGCCTGTCTGACGGCATAGTCCGTCTCCTGCCTGTACCTGCCTGCATGTGCCTGCCTTCCTGCCTTCCTCATGGCATCTTCTGGAGATGAAATCTGGCGAGACTCGCGTCGTCAAGTTACCACTGTTAAAATTGACGGGCGCAATTACTAGCTTTGGGTGTGCTCCTTTGTGATATATGCCAAATCACAAGGGAAGTACTCTCATCTGATTCGCACTGGTGCGCCTCATCCTGCAGAGAATGCGGATGTAAAGGACGTCCAAGCTTTTGATGATTTGGTCCGTGAGGACTTGACTGTGATGACATGGATTCTCAACAACGTTGTTGAGAAGATCAGTGTCACTTTACTTCAACTGCCTACGGCGAAGCAGATGTGGGATCAGCTCGCCGGTACCTACTCTCACAGTCAGAATCCCAAGAAGGTCTTCGACATAACCAAGCAACTGGGGTGACTCCAATTCACGGGATCTGACATCTCAGACTACTTCTCCACCTTCACTGGTCAGTGACGTGAGTTGGAGACTTATCACCCGTTGTCTACTGATCTGGCGACTATGTAGAAACAACAGGTGGAACTACAACTGATACAATTCCTGAGTGGCTTTCCAGAGTCCTATACTGGTGTTTTGGATAATATCTTGGCAAGGGATCCGCTCCCTACTCTGCAGGGTGCCTACCAGCGTCTCCAGCGCCTTTCTTCATCGACACCGCCTCCTCATACTAAGACTGGAGATTTGACTGCCCTGGCTGCTTGGGTCGGGCGTGGCCGTGGTCGTGGTTGTGGCCGTTCCACAGATGGTCGTCCTCCCCTGGGTGCAGGACGGGGACGTGGACCTGGTTCTAGACGAGGAGCCTCTTCAGCTACACCCTCTTTTGATGCTACGCGTCCTCAGCAAGGACAACACGTGTGTACCTTCTGTGGCTAGTCTAACCATATTGAAGAAAAGTGCTGGGAAAAGTATGGTAAACCGGCTTGGGCCAATGCTGCTGCAGATTCATCATCTACTGCTTCCGAGGGTGTTAATCTTGTCTATCATGAGCGCACCAAACACATTGAAGTTGAATGCCACTTCATCAGAGAATCTATTCTTGCTGACAAGATATGCACTCCTTTTTGCATAATTTTTGTAAGGTCCTATTTTCCTGAACCTAGCTTTTTAATTACATGTTGCAAACAAGTATAATGCTGGTCGAGAACAAGTATAATGGAAAATTGGCAACACCACATGTAGATGAGTACAATGGTATCAGTTAAATGCCTTGATTTGTGGACGTGGTAGATGCCTCAAGTTGCACATGAACTCAAATGCATGTCAATACTCTAACAACTGTTGCATGCTTGAAATAAATGTTCAAAAATTTCTTGCAAGTACTTGTTCTCAGTACAGTAATAGGAAACCAAACTGGGTATGTATGTTCATGTCCGTTATAGAAAATTCATCAAGAAAAAGTGAGTTTACTAGTTCATCAGTAGAGTTGGTTTGGTTTGATTTGGGTAGTGTGTTGCCACGAATACATTATAAAATACCAATATTTTAGAAGTTAGTATCCAACCACAATAAATCAGGTGACAAGATGATGTCTGTTGGGAAGAATTAGAAGGATTTAGTAATAGAGCAATACATTTATTTTATTCCAACCTTTGACTAGTTCTAACTAGGTTATTCTTCTTGTTTGTAAAATCTGAGATCTAGTTCTCTCATTAGCCATAATAATATCTTTTTGTTTGACATTTATTTATATTGCTTATTGCTACTACTTGTGCAGTTGTATCAGTTAGTTTAAGCATAATTGAATGTCTATTTTTCTAGATTAGCCATAGATACATGCCCACTAACACCTTCTGATATGCGTAAATAGATTTCGTATGTAACTATGTATCAATGTTGTTAAAGCCACATGAATGTGATGCCTATATATGTTCCAGTTCAAAATTTAATAGATAACTATTGGCACTACCACTTGCATTTAAAATACAAAGGGAACTAAGTTTATCTGGCGGTCAGATATAATAATAATGTGACTGTTAATTTTCAGTGTGTCGTTTACTAGCATATCATTTAAATCATTTCTAGTTCTGTTGATGTGAACAACTTTAATATCCCACTCATCTATCTTCATGGTCTTATTATTATTATTCCATCCAACTAGAATAGTAAAATCATGTCCCTCCTCATTCAACAACGATGCAGCAAGTATGCAGTCAGTATTCATAAGGACCTTCATATCCTTCCTATTTTCTGCTTCTAACAGGGCATTGTAGACAGAAATGACTTTAGATTCATATGCAGACATGGCTGAAACATGCTCTTGTTGACAAACTTTTTCCATTACGGTTCTTGGCTTTCGAGGCCACTCTGCATCTCCCTTCTTGAAACTAGAATCTACATTTTATATAAGTGGCGATGGACACCACTTGTTGTCATGGACCGAGCTTTGTACTAATCCTCTTTATCTTGCTCTTGCTCTAAGCGTTTTGTATATCTCTTTCATAATCATGAACAACTGCAATTTGGTTGATGATCATTTATTCCTTGCCTTCAAAGAAAGCTATTCATTCTCCATATAAACCAACAAGCAGTGATGAAAAGTTTCAGGTACACATGCTTGAATGAAGTACTTAACCACCTTTGCATGACATGTCCTATAAAATATGGATCAGAATTAAAGCATCCCAATCCTGTCCAGATTGCCCATGCTTTAAGACAGTCAAGTAGTGCGTAAAGGAGGGTATCGTATCCATGATATCATCTTGGGTATTATCCATCCATAGTCATCTATCTGGTTTTCCTCTTCATACTTGGCATGAGTGCATTGTATGCTTCTAACCAAACATAGTGGTTCCACCCATATGCAATGATATTTATGTTCATGGCATTGACTCTTTTATATATAATTCTACTGTGAAAAAACTCCATGTCTCCCTAATTACTTCCTCTTCATACTAGTCAACATTTCATGCATCCATCTTGATAATAGCAGCTTGCTATTGAAAATATTCTTACAAGTGTTAAGGTAGAGATGTTGGGTTTTTAAATTGATGTTTAATGATACTAGGTGTTTTATTATAGTATTTACATCACATTGTCTAGTCTATCAAGTAGTAAGCACCAAAAACTAGTGCTGCAATAATAGAAATAAAGGATATATAGCTGAAAAAATAGCTGCTACTAGCTTATTCAAAGGCTCAAGGTGAATGGCAAGTGTGTGTCTTGAAAATAATGAGGTCGTCCACGTGTCGTTCAACAAATGTGCGTCCAAAATGACATCTTTAGGTTTTATCCGAGAATGGTAATTTGTTACTATATTATAATTTGATGTCTATTTTTGTTGATGTTGTGTACAATTAAGATAAACTCTTTGTTATTGCCTTTCAACAATTTATTATATATAAACTCAATGTTTTGGAACATACATATGTATGCTAGTATAAGCTACTTTTTCATGTCACAACTATTTTGTTCTAAAATCAATTTGTGCTATGCTTGGTATTCTTCTCTGAGTTGAAGCAACATTACAACACCCTCTTCTTGATCTGTTCTCAAATAACTATATTAAAATATATTACCATCTTTTGATTCATCCAGCCAAACTATATTGTTCCACTCATATTTTCATACTCTTCAAGTAGCCGAGTGTTTGTTGTGCTAGTCTTAAAGCTCGATTTAAACTTCTTAAACTACAGATATAAACCCATTTAAGGTAATATCCTGCAACTGTTGAACAGTAAACCTAATAAGTTGTGGCATGAATGTCCTACATAGTAAGCTATTTCTTACTCTATCTAGTACACACTCTTAGAAATTATTACAACCATTTAGGATTGAGACTATGTAAGCACTTCCATAGGTATAGCTTGAAGGGACTTGATTTTAGCTTTGCTAAACACATCTGGCTCAGATCTGACCGGTGTGTCTCCTTTTGGTTAATAATTCTCGTAGTCTTTCTGTAAGGTATTAGTAATGTGCTTTCTTATGCTTCTCGCATGTGCATTGTGATCCTTGTCTAACTTATTAAGTATCCTACTATGTCAACCAGTGCCTTAGACATTATTGATGTTAGTGCACGATCTTGCTCCAATTTCTCTTTCATGTGAACCTATATGTCTGTGTTGTTTTTGGAAGCATCCTCTTCAGTACACGCTCGTCCTGACTTCTTGATCACTCTTTGTATTGTACTTCTTGTTGGTCTCAGTTGCATCTCTTATGACTTTTTTTCTTCTTTGCAGAATAATTCATTTCTATTATAGGAAATTGTCTTGTATATACTATTTGAAATAACAAACAGTGGTGCAGACACATCCATGTCTCAAGGAAAAGCAAAGTGGAGCATCAAATTATATTGTAAGAGGTTGGATTCCATCTCTATCTATTAGTGTCTTCCTACAAAATTTCATTTACAGTATGCATTTTTTGATCGAAACGGAGAAACAATTAGAAATCAATTTCTAACAATAGAAGAAATTGAACTATGCTTTCTACTGTAATTTTTTTTTTAAAACACCTCATCCCCTATCCTATTCCACAATTTTTTCTCTATTTTGTTCATTGTTAGGCCATTCGGATAGGGGGTCATAATGTGGGTCGGGTGTGTACCTCACAGATGGTATGGAGACACATACTAGGGCACCATTAAGAGGCCCCAAAAATATGGGAGACTAGAAAATCCCACGGCATCAACACTATGTGTACTAGTACATCCCATATTTTTAATGGTGCTCTGTTCCAACTAATCCAAGGTTCATGAATGACAACCACCTTTGCATTTATGCAGAGCAAAACACTCCTTAAAGTTTGAGAGTGACATCAATTTCTATTCCCCTTATATTCTAACATATAATATATATATTGTAACATGTCGTGAGTTGGTTGAAACGGACTTAGCAGTCCATGATCCCCCCTCGTTAACTTCACTATCTACAGATTTAATGAAGCTCCTACATTTGAGTTTGTACAGAGCCGAAGTCATCCTTACCCAACTCACTCCCTTTCAACTTCCCCCATGTTTGTCTTGATTCTCACTTTTTACTTGGGAACTGTTGGATGCTTGACATTCATTAGTTCCACGCTCCTCCATATTAATTTATGTAAGAATGTCTTCATTCCTGTCCTTTTTAATTTCATTTCGTTCAGAGGTACCTACTAACTACTAAGTGCCAATAAAAAGTCTCCCAAGAACTAACCTTCTCAATCTCTGATTGCTTTGAGCTATGTCCATCGTCGTTCATCTTAAGAGAAGATGGTCTTCATAATGTTCATTCTTTTTAGTTTCTGTGATTTTTGTAATGCCATATTTTCTCCATGGCCTCATCCATATAACTACATACTATTTTGTATACAAAGAATACGATTTTCATGGATGTAGAGCTGCAAATTTGAAAAAAACATATTGTTCGGGAAGGAGATGTATACGGAGAGGTATGACAGGGTCCTGGAGTCATGTTCATTGAAGAAGGACCTAGGATTCTGCCCAATAGTGGTATACACACCCTCCGTCCCCGAAGGCTCTCCCGATGTGTGGCCCTACCGTCCGTTCTCCACTTGCCTGGACATCTCATCTTCTCGTCCTCACTGCAGCCACCTTGGCTTAGGCCATCTCCTCCTTCTCGGCGGTGATTGAGGCTCATCCTCCTTAAGTGCAGGCTAATTGACCCTCTTGTGTTTATCTTCACCACCCTTCTTAAGCTTCCTCCACTCTCCGACAATGGTTGTCTTGTAATCCGGCTCTGTCCATTTGCAGGAAGCAGCTCTCTTGTCTAACTCCAGGTCGAGTTCAGCCCATTCACAATGACATATTCCACTGTTGTCAAGGCTAATCTCTTCAGAGCGTTGTCATCGATCCCTGCAAATATTATATAAGAAATCATAACATTGCAGCATCTACAACAATGATGCAGATTTGATCTGGACAAAGTTTCTGCATTATGACTCTTTGCAAAGCCACATTTGATCTAAATCAACATTCATCTGGTAATTCGTTGTTAAGAGAACTTATCAATTTGTGGAGTATTAAACAATTATAGATGGCTTGTACGCAAAAAAATGGTTGCAAACTTTATATGCATGTTGTTGAAACTTTATCGTTGGCTTTAGTTTAGCTGCACCTATAAAACTTGGGTTTTTCTTCATGAGTTGCTTACAAAGGCGGGCCATGGTGCAGAAGCATATTAGGAAGCGAACAAAGTTCCAACAGCAGGTGGGGAACAGACAATGATAGGAATCCTTCCAGTGCATCCAAACATAGGATGGAAAACTTAAGCTGCTATCCTTTACCTAAACTATCCTATCTTATCCTATGATGTATCATGCCATAATCTTTTCCTTTAAACCAAACATTCCCTTACGTATAGGGTCCCAACCCTTGAAATATTATCAGCACATTTTTGCTTGCCTCTGTATGCAATTTCGATTTAGACTTGTATAAACCGGATAGGCTCCTATCATCAGTCATAAAAAATTGTTCTAATCTATATAATGACCTAGTTTGGCATGGTGTAAACTCTCAGGAAGGACAGTAGTTACTCAATTGGACCTTTCAGAGTAAGGAGGTTAAGACGCACAAACGTTGTAAAATAGGGAGGTTAAAATTCAACAGATTACCTGCACCTGAAGAAACCTCTATTGGCTGATAGACCAAAAGTATGGGTTGCTTTGAGAACATGATGCTTTCTTGCATCAATTAACCTGTATTTAGAACCAATGTATTAACTTGGTATTATAACAGGCATTGAGTTTCAGTAAGCTTCAGTATCAATTAACCTGTATTTAGAACCAATATATTAACTTGGTTTAGGAGCATGCTCTAGTATCATATGTAGATACGGGTATGAACTGAAAACTAATTGGCAATCAGCGAAGGGACTGTACACTTATAAGCCCAAAGATAATCCCAAACTCAAAAGAGTGGGACCTTTTTAGCAGTGTGGGACTTTTGAAAAATGATAATAAGAACTTATGGGGCTATGCAAAAGAAGAATCCACCAGTTTGAGATGATTACTATATTTAATTGATTGGAATTATTTAAAAAAATTGAATAAAAATATTATAAATATCAAAGTTTTAGACGTGTAGAACTTGACAAAAACATCATATAAATGATATTGCAGCACATATGTAATCTGCATTCAGTATAACTCTTTACAAGCTCCTAGATCTTTTATACCTTCTACTGTAGAAGAGTTCAAGATCGGTGAAACTGTTGAGACCATGGGTGGTTGCTCTTCTAAGAAAAGTCAATTTTTACATGTGTTCTTAAGATATGGGGGGTAGAAAGCATTTCATCATGTGTGATGATCTTTTCTATTTATTTTACGAGAAACAACTTTCTATAGTCCATTTTTTACGTTGTGCTTTCACCTGTTTGTAGAAGGCATTGCTTTTATGAAAAGTCAAACACATTAGTGTTGTAGCATTTTTAGGGTCCATATATTTTATTCAAAACATGATCTAAAATGTTAGTTACCTGTAAGGACAGCATTTAGCAGAAGTACACCCTGAAAATGGTTATGTAGTCAGTACGAAATACCACCAATAGGTCACTTTAACATATATGAAGAAAAATGTGTCACAAAGATATACAAAATGAGGAGAAACGATTAACAAGTTGATGATTATGAATGAAAAAGTCATGTGACGTCTCTTTTACATGTGCACCAGATCCACTATTTCTTCACAAGGAGGCTTAAGTTCATTGACTAACAATTATACGAATGATCTTTGGATGTTTGTTCTTTTCCAATATTAGCGTGTTTCCTGTTAGATAGTTATCTTTGGGGCTTGTTCAGGGTAGATTTTGTGAATTAAGATGTCAATTTTAGGTTAATGTTGGAATTAACCCCTCCTGCTCTGATCTCTTGCTTTCATTCTTCATGGACCAGTTTCATTTATGTTAGTAGATGAAAGGTCATATTCCAAGTTTTAATGACATACTAGTTTAATGATTTAACAGTATGTTATAAAAAAATCTAAAGTGGAGCACATTGCATATTTGATGATTCTGCAACAACAGTCCGTCATCACAGAATGGCCATCAGGTTGTGCATGCCTGGGTCTATTTCAAGCCTCAATGTCTTTCACGCAAGAAATATGGCGATCTCACCATTTTTAGAGTCTAGACTCAAAAACCACATGGGAACTGGGTATAGAAGATAAAATGAATCTATTATAGGAACAAAATACAGTAACTCGTGCAATGTTGCGTGTACTTTACCTGTATGGCCCATTTTTCAAGATTTCCATGCAACAGGATGGAGCATCCAACGTCTATTTAACATCACGTAGTAGTACTAGTTAGGAATCTACTGAATATTGAAGAAGAAATCTATGACCTAGTATACAACGATGCTTTATCACGTAGTAGTACTTAAGTAGTATATCATGTGCTACTTTTTGTTCCTACAATGTATTCAATAATTAACAACCTGGCAAATAAGCATAAATAAATAATACATAATAAGAAGATTACAGATTACATGACTATTCTAATTAATTACTAATTAGAAATCAATATTAAGACTCATTTTGATCTATGAAATTCATTTGAAGCAGTGAAATATTATTCAAAACACTTGACTGTTAAGTAATATTTCTTGTTGTTGGTAGTACGATAGTCACAAAACTATAAATTTATTTAAAATGATGTAAACCACTTTTTCAAAAAGTGCCCGCTTTGTTCCGCTTCAAAACCCACTTTCCTCTTCCCGCTTCAAGGTGGGCAATCCGCTCTCTTCACGCTTTCTAAAACACAACTCTTATAGCATTTTTTATTCTATTTACACATACTTTATATTAAGTTTTCTGGATATTTATACCTTTCCATCCTCTTATTTGCTAACAAGTTCTCACAATTATTTCGATAACAAATTAATATTTATTTTGTACACTGTCCAAAGCAGCCGAACAATACAGATTGCGAGTATTATGTGCTGAAGTATATGAAAGACATCTTTGATGCGAGAAATAGAAATATTCCTGAATGTGTAAGCTACTTAACATTATATTCTTTTAGTTTGTTCAAATTTCTAAATAAATTGAAAAAATCACAATATGTTGATATATTTGTCATATGATTGCAGTATTATTCGAAGTATATTGGTCATTGCTTCAACCAAGAAGAAATCGATGAGGTCCGAAATGAGTGGGCAACATGTGTTCTTGAGCACACATACGATTATGTGACATGTGGGGGAGACATTTGTTCTTTAGCATAGACCAATGTGTGAAACTTTTTTAGTTAGTTTTCAGTTCGATTCTAGAGTGGATACTCAGTACTTTGTATTATTGAATTGTTGTATGGATGATTTAATATTAATTATATTTAGTATGACTTTCTTTCAAGGTTTGATGGAAAGTTTATTCAACTATGTGGTTGTTTGTGAAATGAAAAAGTATAATTGCATATTTATTATAGTTTATTAATAATATGGTTGATTTGATCAAATACAATTGGTTCGATATATGACCTGTAAAACTCTAATCAAAGACAACAGTTAATGATATGTTGTAAAATGTATGATTCTACAACAAACAACACATGTTGTGTTACCCACACCTATTACAACATGTTTGTTAGGAAAAAATACACCTATTACAACAGGTGTTTCTAGTGAACTACAACATGCATAACCTGTTGTATAAATTGTGTATATTACAACAGTCACACACCATGTTGTCTAAACAATCCTATTCCAACGGTTAAATGTATGGAAAGACAACATACTCCAACTGTTGTATAAACATGTATATTACAACAGGTGCACTGCATGTTGTAATAGACCTACCTATTACAACATGTGTGTTTAGTGAAAGACAACATGCTTCGACTGTTGTATAATATATATTACAACGGGTGAACCGCATGTTGTAAAAAATACCCCTATTACAATGGGTGTGTTTAGCGAAAGACAACGTCGTTCAACTGTTGTACAATATATATTACAACAGGTGAACCACATGTTGTGTAAAATACCCATATTACAACAGGTCATTCCTTAAAAGGCAACATGTTTCAACTGTTGTATAAAATACATCTAATACAACATGCGATTAGATGTTGTGTAAAGCACCCCCCCATAATACCACGTGATCTAATACAAAGGTAACACCTGTTGTAAATTGAGAAAAAGAACTGTTGTAAAAAGCATTTTCTATAGTAGTGTATGGATATTATTATAAAATGATTTAAGGTGCTTAATTTCTTTTCCTTTAATTCTTGGATAATGAAGAATTTTTGCAAGGAAAATAAGATGGCTTCATGGCCAAGGAGTTGAGGGGGAAGAGGCGGCACTAATTTTGGAATGAAATGATTTTTATATGGCATTTTCTCTCTCATTGTTTTTCTTATAAAAACACCCTTTACAAGAAAAACCAAAGGCTTTTTCGGAATCCACTTCTTTCCCTTGCTTGCAAACGACCAAAGGGGCTTTGGAGGATCAGGAGGACGACCCCCAACCTGTTGGTTATCTTCTTGACCTCCTTTCACGTTGAATCCATGGTGAAAATCGAAAATCAATGTATGAATTCTGCATATCTCGATCCCCTCTTCAATTCTAACCATTCCTTTTCACTCAAAGCTCGAGTACAAGCCTTGGGATAGTGAATGGAGTTACATGGACCATGTTTTACGTGAGCTTGAAGCTTTGAAGCTCAATTGGAGGCGGGTTTTATAACTTGAACCCTTAATATTGTTGTTGCATTCAACTTCTTATCAATTGTTGATTCTTTCTTTGTGTTCGAAATTTTATTTGGTTGATTGATGCAATCACCATGAAAATCACAGCAAGTTTCATGAGTTTGGAGATTGATGATGATGACATAATCATGAGCACACACCTAAAAAATATCATAGGCAAATGGTTTCAATTGATGGACCAAACGGTTTCACTGAGTTGGCCCAAACGGTTTCACCAAACTATTTGGAGACCAAATGGTTTGCAAACCGTTTGGTGATTTGAGTCCCAAATCGCATGAGAGTGTTGAACATTTGGATGGGTTGACCGTTTGAGGTCTGAACCCTAGAAAATGTTGGATGATGATCCAAGGGTTCCAATTGATTGATTCAATATAAAGACAATCCTCCAAGTCGAAACCCTAATCGGCTAAGTGCTGAATTTGCAATGAATTAAGTTGATGTTTTGTGTTTATTAACCCAAACGGTCTCAAGACCATTTGGAGGTCACCCAAACGGTCTCAAGACCGTTTGGAGGTCAACTAAGACTGTTTGGAAGTTTTTGAGGTAGTATGATTGGATGGTTGAAGATCCAATGATATTACATTGAAATACAATCAATAGCTTAATTGATGATTGATTCAATGATGCAAACCCTAATTGAATTGCATATATTTTAATGATGGTTTGGGAAAACGGTCTCAAGACCATTTGGAGGTCATCCAAATGACCTCAAGACCATTTGAGATCAGGTCATGTCATAGCTAAGTGGTTATTCAATAATTGCAATTGAATTAGTTCCACAATGTCAACCATTGATGGTTCCTCGATTGCAAAACCCTAAGTGATGGTTTCTTGATTATAAACCCTAGTTCAATTGGGTTCAAAACCTTAATTGAAGGTCCAATTTGAGGGTGATTCAATGGTTCAATTGAGGAATAAATTAGTGATCTAATTAATAGATGGTTCAATGATTGAAACCCTAAATTGACTAAGTATTGGAAGACCCTTTTGGTCCATTCGGTTTTGAGAGAGTTTGGACCAAACACTCTTAAGACCGTTTGAGTCCAAACGGTCTCAAGACCATTAGGGATCAAATGGTCTCAAGACCATTTGAGACCAAACGGTCTCAAACTTTTTGGAGACCCAAGCTCATTCTGTTAGAACATATTCCTTGCTCAAACGGTTTCAAAGGCAATGTGCCCAAATGGTTTCAAACCGTTTGAACTCGTTTGGTCAAGACCGTTTGAGGTCTCAGTGACGAAGACCGTTTGGGGTCTAAGTGACCAAAAATTTGTTAGGTTCAAATTGGTTAAACCATTTGGACACCTAATATGATCAAAGGTCATCTAGCTACTTTATTGATAATGATGTAGTCTAATGGTGATCATAATGATTAACCCTAAACTGTGTGTACTTAAAAGAAGAGCTGACCTAGATCAATCTTGGAGTACTTAACATCCTAGATAGGATGAGAGAGATGAATTCTTATATAATTAAGCCCTAATTCTCTCATTATGAATAAAATATATGATTAGGGTTTGATCCATAATAATGAGATCATGAAACCTTAATTATAAAGATTAACAAACCCTAACCCTAATTCAGGGAAATTCTAAGAGAAATTGGGATGAATAGTAAACCCTAATTGTGGGTTATTGAATGTAGACCCTATTCTGGGGTGAAATTTATGTGAAACCCTAAATTAGGGCAAAGCTAGGTGAAACCCTAATTGAGGGAGATGTCAAGTGAAATCCCAATTTCAAGTAATACTAAGAGAAACCCTGATATAGAAGGGTGTTATGTGAAACTCTAATGAAGAGTGATATTAGGAGAAAGCCATAATTATGAGAGATGCTATGTGAATCTCAATTTATAAATATGGAAAACCCTATTCCTAATAATGTAATAGTGATCAATGTATTGAAAAATGTAACACCTAGAGAGGTTGATAATGGATATCCTTATATCAATAGTTCCTAACTCAAGAATGAGTCCATGTCAATAGCAGTGGTTGAAATTTCTAAATACAGTGACTTGTGCCAATACAATACATTATAAATGTGATGATCTAGTATATAAAGTATTAGCATGAGAAATACCCTAATACAAGCTAAGTGGATGCACTCATGTAAGGTAATGGTGATGAGGGATGTGATACATCAAAATATGATAGATATCACATCTAGCACCTCAAGTGTGATATATCTTTTTGTATTTTAAAACCAATATACTTGGATGAGTTACACATGAAGTGTGTCATGTCAGTTGTTACATTCCAATGTAATGCCTTTTGATGAGTGTAAGCTAACCTGCCTTATGGAAAGGTTAATCCAAATCAATAAACTATGATGCAATTATATTCTGGTAAAGATGAGAGAGAATCTTATACCTTGTGATGATAATTCATTTAAATGATAAATGATGAGAATAAATAAGTATGATTGAATTCTTATGTTATCCATATTGATTCCTAGCTAGGTGAAGTAATGGAATAGGCCTTGATCATTAATAATATGATCTTGAGAACCTATGTGGTTATTTATGGGAAACCCTATATTAGGGTAATGAAATGTAAATCCCTAATATGGGATGATGAATGTGATACAAAACCCTAATCCAGGGTGATGTTATGTAATGTTAATAGTAAACCCTAATTTGGGTAAAAGGACATGATGAACCCTAATCTGATGTGAATAGTGCATCCTAACCCTAAATTGGGTAATAGGATATAATAAACCCTAATACATGGTAATACTATGTGAAACCCTAATCTGGGTGATGCTATGTGAAGTCCCAACAACAGAGTAATTGTAAGGACCCTGACCTCCATTTAGGGCTTATCCTGTTTGCTTTTCTTAACCCTGATGCTTAGTTGCTTACTAATCACCTTTGGTGGTGATTAGGGTTTATTGGTGTTTTGTTGAGAGCTGGAGGTGCTACATGCAATTAACCCAAGTTTAGGGTTTGTGGGCAAGTTTTTCACCTTGTGAGGTGTTCCTCCCTCTCCTTGCTTCCTCTGGTGTTGAGAGGAAGGTTTGGGCTCGTTGCTTGAGTTCCTTTGGGCTTGGTTGAGTTTGATGGGCTTTGGGGTGCCTTTCCTTTGCTTCTTTGGACCTTGTGTCGGGCAAGAGTGCCATGTGTCGACCAGTGCTTGTGTCGGCCAGTGGTGTGGAGGTGTGTCTCCTGTGAGCCCTTTGACCTTCTTTGACCTCGTTTGTGTCACCACTAGTGGACACTTGGTGCTTGATGATGGCATGTGGAAATAGCCATGGACAAGTGTCCCTAGATGGGCGACACCTTGCTTTGTTCTACCTTGGTTTCTCCTCCATCCCCTCCTATATATGTGTTTCCTTTCCCTTGCCAAGGATCCCTTTTGTTCCTTAGTCCCCCTCTCCCTCGGTGCACGACACCCTCTTCCTTTGCAAGATTGGTGGTCGATCCTTGCCTTGGAGTCTCCTTCTTCCTCTAGTGGTGGCCAAACCCTAGAGTGCCTTGCTCTTCCTCCTTGGTGGAGCTTGGAGATAGGAGCTTGGAGCTTGCTTAAGGCGGGTTACATAACTCCTAACACTAACTACACTACCTTCTTTTACGTTCTTATATGTTGCTTATGATCTTGCAGGCTATGTGTGTCGCTAGTTTGGTTTCTTGCTTGGTGTTCTTGTTGGTCGAATCTTGTGCTAGGGTTTCTTGTTGAGCAGCACCCCTCTCCCTCCTTGGTCTTGAGAAGTGAGTTTGAACTCTAGTGACATGAGCAATACTCCTCTCTCATTTGAGTTGAGAGGTGAGCTTGTGTTCTAGTTGGTTGAGCAACACCCTTCTCTCACCATGGACTCAAGAGGTGAGCTTAGTGGTGGTTGTAAACCTTTGGGGTGGTTGCTCCTTGTGTTGCCCGATTGGTGATAAGAAGTTGTGCAATACCCCTCTCTCATTTAAGTTGAGAGGTGAGCCATTTTCTTGATCCTTTAGGGTTTTGGTGCCCTTGTGCTTGAGGTTGAGGATGACCCTGTCGGGTTGCATCTTGCCCGATATGGTGTTGGAGGTGATGATGCCTGATATCCTTCTTTGGCTTAGAGTCTTAGTCTACATGATGTAGTGGTTGTGTCAGGTGTCACCCTTGTTTCCTGCCTTGTGTTTGTGTCGGGCGTTACACCTGGTTGAAGGTCCTAACCGACACACCTTGGACAGGCAGTCGCTTGATGCTTTCATACCTTGGACGTTGGGGCATGGGGATCTGGCTTTGTGTCGGGCGTCACACCTTAGTCTTGTATGTCGGCTGATAGCATGAGCTCAGTTGGACATCATGCTTCCTTTGTCGCCCATTAGAGTTTCACCTTTGATTTTATCCCCACGTTGTGTGCGTGTGCTGCCCGATATGCCTTGTGCACGATGCACCGTTGCACGATATAGGCTGAGCCTGCACATTGCATGTGGAGGCCCATTGCACATGATACCCTTGATACCTGACGCAGCGTTGCGTGACATAGAGTTGCCCGACAGACCCTTGAGCTTAGTTGCACATTATGATGTTGACCGTTATGCCTTGGATACCCGACACCCTAGTGCTTGGCCGATATGTGGCTGGTTTGCTTGACTGTCATGTGGTTGTAGTGTGGGCGTTATGGGAGAGTACCCTACCCAATACTACCTTTGGTGAGGGTAGTGGGCATTTCTAGTGAGGGTCTTGCTTCTTATATGAACAACCGATATGCTAAATCTTGTTTCATGCGGTCATGTTTGGGTTATAATGGTAACCCTTGATATACTCAATAATAGTGAGGTGTTTGATATAATGGATCACATCTATGTAGCTTGACATGATAGTACATGTGTTTATGATCATCTTGATGATATGCATAATGCAGAGATATTGTTAAGCAAATAGGATGCTTTGCATGATGATAATGACCTATGTCTATGATCACAGGCTGAGGCATGATTTATAAAGCATATAATCATCGATGTTTCCCTATATTGATAATATGATCTCTCTGTCAATCCTTGATGATTGTACTTTCTTACCATGCAGGTGTTCCATATAGATGCATAGCCAGTTAAAGGGCTATGAGGTATATATGTTTGAGTAACACTACTTGATAATTACTCTTGATGATGAGATAACATACATGATGTGTTTTGGTCTGAGGACATGAGTTTGACTAAAGTGCCTAAGTTGATGAGAATGCCTTAAGAGGAAGTGGCACTATGTGATAAGGGATTGAGATCCCATGGCAATGTGATGACCCTTGAAATGGATCTAGATGATTGGCAAGAGGCCATGTGATAACATGTAATGTTGGATCCTTGTGATGGATCAGAATGATGTTGATTACAATAAAAGCCTAATATTGAGTTTTATGTTGTTTATTCTTGTTATAAGTTTGCATATTATACAACTTGGTTGAACCTTGCAATCCATTTAAAATATGTTAACTAAATTATAGATGACCCTTCATGTAGTTTTCCCTGGCCATAGATCCATCATCGTCAGGAGCTGGTGATGGTGAAACGGGTTCTCCTGCGGGTTAACCCGGAGCGCATATTGTTGAGTATGCGAGGTTGCTCGTAGCCTAAAATGAGGAGGTAAGAGTGCAACTTTGGTTGTAGACTCCAGAGTGTGGATTCAGGCCCGTAGCTCAATTACGATAAGAGCATGGTGAACAGGCCCATGGCTCAAGATGTGTGATATGGGAGCATGAATGTGTTCATGGCTCAGAGCACAGTGAACAAGCCCGTGGCTCAGTTTCACTAGCACTGATACCTATACCAAGGCGGGATAGGCAGAGAGTAGCCTGACCCTGTGGCTAAGGCCACTTAAGCATGAGACTGCGGTCCCGCTTTTGTTGTACTCGTGCACTGACCACGAGGTGGGAGGTCGTGGAGTCTGGCTCATCCATTGACCTTGTATGGCACCAGCTTGGGTTTCGCAACCGAAGGTTGGATTTGAGTGGTACGGCTCACTTCCTCAGGGCATAATAATACGTAATCCAGTCGAATAGTATTTATTACTTAAGACAAAACATGAAACATTGATTGAGGCCTTCTTTGTGTAGTTAATCCTGTTATACTTGCAGTTACTTATACGTTCCTTATGTTATGAGGTAAGACCTTATAAATCTTATCTTGTTAATCATGTTCCACATAGAAATACATGGGTATACGCCTTCCGTACATTCTGGTAAGCTTGATGGTATGAACAACTTTACTTTATAAACTTCTTTGGTTATACTCTCTATCAGTTATCTGTTGTTGTTGCTTTAATCTTCCTATGGTTTTATAGTTTCGGCGGGGAGTTATGTTTCTCGTTGGGACTGTGTGTCTCACCCCGCTAGTTTATACCCTTTTTAGGTGTTCAATCTAGACGTGGTGGTGGTCCCGGAGTTGCGGCCGAGCAGTAAGACGAGCAGTAGAAGGCAAGCGATGGATATGCTGCTATTTTGGTCGTTTTGTAGTAGAGTCCTAGAGTCATCCCTTTACTCTCAGGTCCTTGGAGGCATTTTGATGTTATTTCACGATGTATAGCTGATGATGTTTTGTATATCCTGCTGCTGGCCGGATGTGGGCCATGATGTATGTAATAATAGGTGATGAACACATGTGATGATAGGACAGCTGATCTTCTAAGCTGTGGACACGTGTCAAGATCTTATAAATGTTTATATAACCTGCTTCCTTGCAGGATGAGGATCTAAATGTAATAGTTTCTCAGTTATTCCGCTTCCTGAAATCGGTTTTAATTAACCCGTGTTTTTGGTAATTTGTGGTTTATGGTGTTTTCCGCACATTTTCGCGTAACACCTCGCTGTCTGTGTGATAGTGGGATGCGTTGCCACAATAATCCTATGTGAAGTTCAAGTACAGATTGATGAGTTCTAAATGTAATAAGAAAACCCTTGTATTGCATGGTACTGATATATAATTGTTATCATGAGTACTAATCATGCAGGTATGTTGAGATAATGAGCATAGCCAGGTATGGGCTATGATTCTCTATATATTGAAAATGTTTTATGGGCTTCATAAGCCATAATATTCCTTGTTGCTGATTAAGGGGTAATAAGAGGTGATATTAGCTTTTTGAACTATGTGGAATACTTTGTGTAGTAAGAATCATAATATCCTAGGTTAGTTGACCTGAAGGTATTAAGTTACCTAATAGGTGGTAACAAATATTCTATGATGAGGTAAGGGTTTGAATACCCATATTGTATAGCCATGATGATGAACTTGTTAAGAGATGGAAATTCACTTGATGAGATGAGGGATTAAGATCCCAATACCTTGTTAAAAGAATATGGCTACCGGCCATGACTCCACAAAGACAATGCCAGGCATTATCTATGTGATCTAAGCCTAAAGAGAGTATATGCTGCGATTATAAGTCTATAGTGAATAAATGGTATACATATTCCTTAATGAATAAGTAACTAATGTTAAACAATAATGAATCTTCGGTTCAGATTTATCTTATTAAACTGCAATAACTATGTTTCTGGCAGAGAGTTATATCTCTCGCTGGGGCAATTTACAATTGTCTCACCCCCGCAGGAATCACATTTTTAGGTGGACGCAGACAAGGAGGAAGGAATCCTTCAGTAGGTGAAGGACAACAACAGCAGCAGTAGGGACAGCAGTGAAGTCTCAGGTGGAGACACTGGTTGATATGTCTTGTATAGATGTATCTAGAGTCCTATGTGTTGTCTCTATTTCTTAGGTCCTCGGAGTAGTAGTTAATGCTTTCGACATTTTGGCTTAGTGCCTCGAGATTTCATACTACCTTAATTTAGTTTAACAGAGCAGTTGATGCATGTAATCATCAGAAAAAGATGATACATGTCATGTACTTCTGAACCAGTATGTAATTAAGTTACTCTGATTCTTTATGAAAGAGATTTCCTATGTGTGGACGTCTTTGTAAAAATGGTTTTAATTTTTAGTGATTTTTGGTAATCCGCTGCTTAGTGATCGCTTCCGCATTAGTTAATCATGTTTTTTTGTGATCGGTGTGCCACAGTTACAATGTTTGTATAGTTCCTTTATCACTGATATCCTGATTGAACTTGAGGAATGGAATAGTCATCCTCTTCAATCATTCAATCTTGGTCCTTAAACCAGAGCAGACTGTCTAAGATATACGTAATCTCAATATCACAAATTGACTCACATAAGCATTGGCCATGCATTTCCTAGTCTCACTTATCAAGTGGTCAAGATATCATACTCTTCTAGGAGGGACAAATCCCATCTACATCACTCATGGTTATCCTCATGTGTCATAGTGCATCCGATCATCACCTTTATGGCAACCCTTATTCAATATCATGGTGATGATGTCAAAGTATACCTAATGACATGTGGTGAGTGTAGCGATTTTAGGTCTAAGAACCACAATCACCACACCACTATAAGAGATGATTCTGACTACCAATTATGGTATCCATATGTCACTCTTATGGTGGGTCTGTCTGATACACTGTTCTCTTACAAGTATCTATGTGCTTGGTTTGATATCTCATACCATATCTGATGAGATTTTATCATCAACCAACACACACTCTAGTATTATTTATTATCTTGTCTATTAGCCTTCAACAATAACATCTGAATAGTGGCATAACAAGAATGTATGTACTCTTAACATCCATTTTTTCTCATTGTTCCAGTCATGTACCTGAAGACATACATCATTGAGTAATGTCATTCTCTAGACATTTATTATGTTACTTTATTATCTCATAACTGAATAAAACAAAATAAATTGGAAGCTTCACATTATTAATAATCAAATGATTAACAAGTTATGCCATTACAATCATCATATGATTGTACCAACACATTTGACCTAACACAACAAAATGGCTAGTTTAACACTTGAATCGGTCGGTTCATTGTCCAGTTAGTCAACATTCAACTAATGTTGTTCAAATTGAATACCTAACTCTCTAGCAATCAAGTTTAAACTATATTCATGAATGAACTTCTATTCTAAGTGTATCCTATGTGTGTGACCCTATAGGTTCCAATATACATTAGTAGTGAATGTCCATAACTGATTTATGACATCTCAAGCAGTGAGCAGTATCTCGAAACACACCATTAGTACACAAGTAATTTAGAAAGTTGGAGAGCAACATCAACCTAAAATCAATTATGGGTTTTTATAGTGATTGTCTAATTCCTTTAACACTAATATCTGACTTGAATTCAAGGAAAGTAATCACCATCCTCTGTTCAATCCATCTTCCTAGAACTAGAGAAGACTATCTGTGATATATGTGAGCTCAATATCACATATTGATCCACATGTGCATGCACATGCTTTTCTTAGTCTCTCTTATCAAGTGGCCTAGATGTGAAACTCCTGTAGGAGGGACAAATCCCATCGACAACACTCAAAATAATCCCCATGTATCACAATGCACCCGATCACCACCTTGATGGTAACCCTTATTCAAGGTCATGGTAGATGATGTCAAATTACATCAAATGACATGTGATGAGTGTAGTGACTTTTAGTCTAAGAACCACAATAACCATCGTCACTATGCGAGATGATTCTAACTACCAATTATGGTTTCCATGTGTCACTCTCAAGGTGGGTCAGTCCATTCCAATATTCTCTAACAAATATCTACATGTTTGGTTTGTTAACACATATCAAGACTGATGTGATTCTGTCATCAACTAAAACACACTCTGGTCTTATGTGTCATTGTTTTCTATCATATCTCCACAATAACATCCGACTAGGGACATAACAAGAATGCATACACTCTTGACATCTATATGTTCTCATTGTTCAAGTCATCATCTCAAACACATACGACATTGAGTAATGTCATTCTTTAGACATTTATGATGTTTCATCATTATCTCGTAACTGATTGAAACAAAATAAATTTGAAGATTTCCTTAATCACTAATAAAATTGTTTATAAGATATGCCATCACGATCATAATATGATTGGCTCTTTGGGAATGCTTACAAATAGACTCCCACTTGAACTTAGAGCCAATCACCCACGAATCTTGTTCTTAGTGATAATGAACATGTCCATCATGTTTCTATTGTGCACGTTCTAATCAAACATGTTAGCAACATTTTCCTTTAGTTGGTCTATTGCATGTTTCTCATCTCTTCACTATATGACATCTCATATGAGATGGAATTTTTGTAGTTTGTTATCTGATATTCCTTTCCTAACCAGTAGCTCCATTGTTGTCATAGTATTTACACCCTATCATCAATGGTTGAAACATCTCATAAATTTATCTATATGAACCACTAAATCCATATAATATCCTTTGTTGGGTTCATAAAACCTAGATACTCAACTTCTATTATAGAATTGAAGAACTATATCTTGCTCAAAACTTTTCCATCTTACAATTCTTATTTTTAAGGGTAAACAAAAGTTTTAGATTGTGATCATTAATTGTCAATTTGGAAGCTTGCATTGGTGTAACTCTTTACACCAAAATCTTATTGATTGCCATAATTTAGGAACTAATCCTAAGACATTCTCAAGTACTTATGGATGTTCTTTATGGCATTCTAATGACCTGCATTGGAATCTGACTAATATTATCTTATCATGTCCAATGCATAAAAGATATTGGGATGAGTACATTATATTGCACACATGATAGATCCAAGTGCTAGTGCATACATAATCTTACTCATGTTTTCCCATTCTTCATGAGAATTGGAATACAAGTTCATGAGAGACTAATTCCATTTATCATGGAGATATACTCTCTCATGGAATCCTTCATATTGAACCCTTTCAACGTCTTGCAAATATATGTGGTCATACTTAGGTGGCATAGATCTCAATTCCTATCACATAGTACGTTTCACCTAAATCCCTTTTAATGAACATGCTTTCCTACCATGTTTCAATATTCATAGTATTGACATGTTTTTCCCCATCAGTATGTGGAATATAAATATGCTCCCACTAAATCTTTTGGAATCAAAATTTCATCTTTATTTTGACTAAAGACAAACTTGTTGACTATCTTTCCAAATCAAAAATTCCATCCTTGAGATGATTGCTTCAATCTCTAGATTGATCTTTGTATCTTATAGACTTTATTTGCATTAATTTAGTTATAAAACCTTTAATATGTATCACATGCACTTCCTTTCAAATATTTCTTTTAAGAAATGCAATTTTAATCTGCCAAATCTCATAGTCTTGATAAGATGTAATAGCAAGCATGATCCTAATCGCTATAATAATGACAATTGGCAAGGGGATTTCATCATGTTCAACACCTTGAACTTGTTTGAAAAACTTTGCAACCAATCTATTCTTTTATGTCATCCATGTAAGTCCTCATTTTGAAGACCCAACTGCACCCTATGGGTTTTACCCCTTTAGGTGGTACCACCAAGGTCATGCCTTGTTGGTGCATGTGGAATCCATTTTGGATATAATGTCTTCAAGCCATTTTGGATATAAACCTAGAGCTACGAGTCTTTTGCTATATATGGAACTTGAGATTCCACAACAATCTGTGATTCTCCTTGTTCTCAATGTACCTCCTTAGGTTTAATGTTTTCTTATTGATCTCAAATTTCTTGTGTTCTAGTTTACTCCCATTGATTCTTATGGAATTAAATTCCTCTCAAGGCATTCAGTTATCTAGGTAACAAGAACTTTGTTTATTGGACTAAGGTAAGTAGTGTTCAACAAATTAACATTGATGTGATTTGAGGATAAAGCTTTCCAAGAAACTATTTTCCTATTTAAGTTTCAATCCTCATCTTTATAAAGGACATATGGGGACTTCTTATATGGTGTCTTTTAAGCAATTTTAGACGGTACATCTTTCAATGTTAAGCATGTACCCAAAAGGAAATTAGAAGATAAGTTAGATTTATTTACAATCACACAATGATTCATCAATGTGTAACTCCTCCTTTTTGATACATCATCATGTTTCAGATGGAGTTCACTATGATACACTATCATAATTTTCCAGAAGGTCCCCAAACTCTTGATGTAAAGTATATCAACATTGATCATATCAAAGTGTCTTAATACTTTTACCAATGAAGTTACATACTTAATATGTGATCTTCTTGAACACTTCAAAAGATTTATACTTGTATTTCATTAATTAAAAATTATCACATAAATTGGAATTATCAACAAGTATGATGAGGTACTAGTAATTATCCATAACATGTATTCTAAAAGGTCCATGTTCATCACTATGTACAAGACCTAACAGAATATACACTCCCCGACTACATTTAGTGAAAGTACTTTTGCCATATCCCAATAAATAAGACATGCATGTCTCTATAAATAATCAAAGACTCTAGAAACATCATTGGGGATTATAGAAATGCATTTCTCATTTATGTTTTCTAGATGACAATACTATATATTTTGATTGTTTGAGTTCTCAAATTTTAATCTTTTGGAATTTTATGCTACAAACATTTATTTATGGATCCAACAAAAAAAGATCATAAGATTTTTGGGACAGTGCTACAAAATATCTCATCCTTTAGATATAGAACAATGGCTATAATTTATATGATTTTTCATATAAATCATTGTTCATACAAGATATAGAAAGTAAAATGTTTCTATTTTTGACAGATATGAAATAGCAGTTCATAAACTCTATTACATGGCATGTGCGCTGAGATAAGCTATAAGCTCTGACTATTGTGGAAGCAACTATTGCTCCATTTGTCATGAACAACCCTCCCTCACCCATTCATAAAGGCTTACTTCTTTTTAGATCTTGCATATTCAAACATATGTAATATCTAGATCCAGTATCATATACCCAAGGATGAAGAAGTAGTTAAATTTATCTCATAACATATATGCCTGCATTGGAGATCTCTATCCCCTCCTTCTTTCATTCCTCCACGAAGAGTAAAATTTTTTTAGGGAAATATGACGTCTAAACAGGCAGCGGAAACAAAAATTTAACTGCCATATTACCCTTAGACAAACAATCATGTCAACAATTATGTAATGGGAAGGATGGTTTATGAGGTCATACCTAGTCCTAGAGCAAGTCCAATGACTATTTCCACAACTACAATATGAATCTTACTTCAAGTCACACGTGAACATTGTCTGTGTCGACCTCCTATTTGATCACCACAAATAGCGAGTTGATGTTGTCCTCTTAGAGGGAAGAGGGTCCATGCCTCAAGTGTAGTCCACATGTTCCATCGAGAAATCCTATTGTTCTAGTAGAACAATTAGGAAGGAGTGGTCCCTCTCCATTGGTGTACTAGTCACCAACTTGCTCTCTCACAATTGTTCTGCCTTGCTATCCCTCCATTTATTGGGTAGGACTTGCTCGGGTTCTCTCATTTACCACAACCAGAGCAGACAAACAATTTCTAGAGGCAATTGAGTTATTGTTTGAAAAGCCCCCAATACCCCTCTATTTATAGGAGGGTAAGGGTCAAGGTTCCCAGTCTTAGTTGGAGTAGAGGGGGCACAAATTTTCATAACCTATAAGTGGAAAAATGACTGGTTCACATGTGAATCGATTGGCATGTGAATTGATCCGTTCAAGGGTCCAATCATTTCATCATGTTTCCCAGTCGTAATTGTATTTTAAATTAATATCCGATTTAATGCACAACATGACGTCAAGGCAAAACCTTGAGTCAATAAAATTGATCCACCAACTACTCAGTTCACAACATGAGACGGCTGATTCATGGACCTGAGCCGATTGGTTCACTTTTTGAACCGGTCGGTCCACTATCCCAAATTGTGAAATTTGGTTCAATTAAGATAATACACTAAAACTGTCACACCCCGATCTCACACTAACCACTAATCATGAGATTAGGGCGCGACGGAGGGATTATCACATAAACAAATCACTGAGAACTTTTCTTTTTTTAAAACCTCGTAATGATATTCGGATTATTGTTGTAAACTAAAACATAATAAACTATTGCAGGAGCATTTCAATTAAACTGGCTAGAGTACGTAAACAGAGTTTACAACATGTACCATTGTTTAACAGAAAGTAAACATAACAGTTAATTTACATCTTTATACACATTCCACATACACACTCTCTCTCACCCACACCATGTCCCAAGGACCGAGGGGAAAGGACTAAGAGACCTCTAACTAGACTAACTACAAACCTTCTAAAGACTAAGCGTTAGGATGAAACGATCCTTCCGATTCCTATTGCTGATGCTGACCTGAAAATGTTTGAGTAGAGGAATGAGCCTACTCGCTCAGTGAATAGCATTTCATTTAGTTATCACTAAATAACTCATCAATTATATAAAGTTGAAATAAAGCATAAGTGCAGTATTAAATAGGGCGCGCAGTTCTAATGACACAGCTGATTTACAAATAACTATCTCATTTCTACGCAACATCAGATGTCTTAAACAATTAAACAATTATAGAGAATTGGCATAGAAGTTCAAATCTCTTAACATATTAAATTTACTGCTATCCTATGTGATTCATATTTATATTTTTATTATGCCCTAATCATATGCAGTGTACTCTGCATATAAAGATCCGTAGTGAACTACAATCCCACCGTACAAGACTTAGCGACACACCCGGGAAATGCTAAGTCTGACTGCCAGCCCTGGTCTGCTGCAGGACTCTTAGGCTCACAAGGCCTCACTACACTCTCAAAAGAGTGAACTCTAGACTCCTCCTCAAACCTGAGCACACAGGCGGAGAGTCTTACCGGGTTACCACCGTGACACAAGCACGGATTAATGTTGAATAACCCCTATTTTCCACAGTGCCACCGTGACACAAGCACGGTTCTTGTTGCAACACTGTCTCTCTCTATCCTCGTGCCACCGTGACACAAGCACAGTAATTGTTGCAACACGAGTTTCACCCCCCTAGTTGCAGACCTCTCAAAGGGGTTCTACGGTGTTAGGGCACCTAAGTCTATTAACTGATTAACATATAAACACTTAAACAGGAATATCACATCTCATACTTATTTCACATTCTGAACATCACTTGAAAGCACATATAAATATCATTTGTCATCTTTAAATATGACTCAATATCACTTGTCCAATTTAAATGCTAAACAATCGTCTTTAATCAGCGTATACATTACTACTGTAATACCGGAAAATCTATCATACACTATTGTATGTGCTACACTATTTAGGAGTTATATCAACTGATACTGAAGCAATATATATAATGAATTCGAGTTCGATAGTGATAAATAAATGAAATACTACTCACCCACTTCGGAGTGTTCGTATACACCGAAATCGTCCACAAACACGCCTAACTCTGCTTTTCTGCAACTTTGCACCCCGTGCAACTGATCTGCACCCCGTGCAATCTGGACAGAAACACTTCTGTTCTATTTTTCTTGCAACTTTGCACCCCGTGCAACTGATCTGCACCCCGTGCAATCTGGGCAGAAACACTTCTATTCTGTTTTTCTGCAACTTTGCACCCCGTGCAACTGATCTGCACGCCGTGCAAACCTGTGCAGAAACAGAAATCCCCGACATCAGCTTTTTTGTAACTTTGCATGTCATGCAAACTGATTTGCACGCCGTGCAACCTGCGCAGAAATGGAAATCCCTGAGGAAAAAGGTGGATTCAAGGTCGATTCGCGGGAAATCTCCGCACGAAATACCTTGGGAACTTCAAGACGACCTAGCAGCAACCTGTAGACGTTGATTTTCACGTCTTTGGCCGCTCCTAGCACCTCCTTGGCCGGCTCCTATCTTGGCCGGGCAGCAGGAACGGGGAAGAAGAAGGGGAAAGGGAAGAATGTGAAGTGGCTGGCTGATTCGGCTGGAGAAGATGAGGAATCGAAGAAGAACGGAGAAGAAGGAGGAGGAGAGGAGAACAGCGGCTTGCTACTGGTCTGAGATGAGGGCTCGGAATCGCCCTCCGGCTCTCACTGTCTCTCGCGCGAATGAAAGGGGAAAGAATGAGTTGCTTTCCGTAAGCGGTTACTGAGTTATCGGCAAAAAGAAGAGATAAGGGTCAGGTTCGCGGAGGGGGCCGAAGTGTAAATTACCCAGCAAAAACTGAAAATTACAACTAGGTCCAAAAACACTCAAATGACCATATCTTTTGACTCGAAAGTCAATTTCGAGTGATTTTTCTTACAACGGTTTAAGCACTGAATTCTCCACAAACTTAGGGCTAGGAAACAAGCTAAAAATACTTTGTTATTAGTTCAAACATCATTAACATAAGTGAGTTCTCAATTCAACATCATTACTGAATTATATGCTAAACTTAGTATTTACCGGTTAATTACAGAGTGGGTCATAACAATCTCCCTCCCTTATAAGAATTTCATCCCGAAATTCCTAAAAGAGAAAAGGAAACTTGTTGCGCGTCTCTGACTCAAGCTCCCACGTAGCTTCCTCTAGATTATGATTCCTCCACAGAACTTTCACTAATGGTATCTCACGATTCTTGAGTTTTCTTGATCCTCTGATCAACTATCTATATTGGTCCCTCAACATAGGACACATCTGATCTGATTCCAGATCAAACCACAATACATTGTCTTTCTAGAACTGTTATAACAGTAACTCAATTTATGGTAATTACTGAGAAATTATCATACTTTACATACAGACAAACTAAAATTCGTAAATAAACAGAATGCATGTCAATTTGGCACTTTATACTAAAAATCATGCAATTGAGCTGTTAAACATCATCACATCTCATACCGAGAATTTTGATATCTAAATACTTGATTCATTGTACACCCTATCCTTAGGGTTTTAGTTACCTCATTCACTTGTCACATGGCAACACCCTATCCTTAGGGTTTCTGTTATCTCATCTATTTGATTGCAGTTCAAATCACAATACAGTATCATTCTAGAACTGGCAGAGCAGATTATTCAAAATCATTGTAATTAATGAGTAATCCTTATATCATGCATGCAGGAAGATTTAAAATTCATAATATCCCCAAACTCCTATCAATTTTGGCACATATATACTGAATTCATGCAATTGAACATCTTATTACACCAATAAGAATAATTTACTTCACATATAAGAAATCATCTGTAATATTTATCAATTATCTGGAATTTCTCGAAGAACGTGCACATTAACCCAAATCTTGGTTTGTGCATCACATAACTCAATTAAGAGTTGCTTACGTATCATAACACAAATAATTAATAATACTTGAGAATTTCTAGTAATATCTCAGAGAAATGTGCCAATTCATGTAAATGTTAAGTCACACACATTAACATAACAGGAAGCATGCAACTAGATTTATTTGCATATTTTAATGATATCGTACTTTCTTGAAATCATGCACCTGATGATTTACCAAATATGTATTGTCTGGGTTTATACCCAAACCGTATCATTATCAGTTGTGTATTTCTAAACTCAACATTCACACTAAGCAATCTGGGTTTCGATGAACTATGTAAATTCACTGGTTCAATCTACACTTTTTACCATACAAAACTTCATACGGGGCCAAACCAAGACTGGAATGGTGACTATTGTTGTATGCAAACTCTATAAGGCTTAAATGTTCTTCCCAACTTCCACTGAAAAGAAAAACACATGCTCTCAGCATGTCCTCAAAAGTCTGAATGGTTCTCTCAGACTGACCATCTGTCTGCGGGTGAAAAGGTTGTACTGAATCTTAACTTTGTGCCCGAAGCACGATACAACTATTTCCACAACCTAGATGTGAACTTAGGATCTCAATATGATATGATTGAAATTGGATTACCAGGCAACCTAACTATTTCATCCATATATATCTTAGTCAAGTTTTCGAGACATCAAAGGTTGACTTAATATGAAGAGAGCGAGCAGACTAAATTAGTCTATCCACAATCATTCATATTGAGTCATAACCTTTAGGTGTCCTGGGTAACCCTACCACAAAAATTCATTGTGATATGTTCCCATTTCTATTTAGGCATAGAAAAAGATTACAAGGTAGCTGTGGGTTTCTGGTGTTCAGCCTTAAACTGTTGGCACACACTACTTCTAACCACGTACTCAGCTACATTTTTTTTTATACCTGACCACCAATATAAGTCCTTGAGATTCCTGTACATCTTAGTGTTACCTGGATGCATAGCTTACATCGATGCATATGCCTCCTCAAGAATTTGTTCTTTCAAATCACTGTCTCGAGGTACACAACATATCATGCTAAAACAACACACCATCATCTAAAAACCTGAACTCTGGTCTTTTCCCCCTATCATGTCATGCATGATCTGATGTAACTTACTGTCATTCTGCTGAAATTCCTTGATATGATCATAAAAAGTAGGCTTGACTTGCATCTGTGCAATCAAACCGCTCTGTTCAGTCACCCCTAAGTCTAAGTTCAACTTCCGCATCTCTACTAGCAAGCCTCTCTTGAAACATGTCATAGAGAATACATCCGTTGCTGAACTTGACATCCTGCTCAGAGCAACTGCTACCGCATTCAACTTACCAGGATGATAATCTATTGTCACTTCATAATCTTTGATCAATTTTAACCATCTTCGCTGTCTAAGATTCAGATCCTTCTGGGTGGAGATATATTTCAAGCTCTCATGATCTGTAAACACTTGGCACGCCTCACCATAAAGATAGTGATGTCATGTCTTAAGAGCATGAACTACATCAGCTAACTCCAAATCATGTGTCAGATAATACTCCTCATTCTATGCTACATACTTCTTGCTATAACTACAAGAATTCATTTTACATTGCACTTCACTTATTTTATGTTTCTCCTTTTGTTTCAAACACATTTGTTACTTTTCAAATTTGTATCTTACTCCTTTCTATGAATCATTTTCATATTGTTTATCGACCTTTCAGATTAACTACCTTTAAACCCTGGATTACTATCAATACTAGTTTACTTTTCATAGTGCAAATCTCATGATTTTGTTTAATAGAGATGCTAGTATTCAAGGTCAAATCACTAGCGACATCCCTTGAACTACTTCAACTCTAATTATTCTAGGATTTAGTCCTTATCAGTAACATAGAATTATTGTGTGTGTGTGTGGTCGATCATATAGGTCAATTTGAGTTGCTTGGGTCAATTGCATATTAACCCAACACTCAACTTTAATTATATTGGCTGAAAATTCAGTTTTCACAATAGTTTCTGTAATTCGCCTACTAAATAGCTAACAGAGGCTCCAAAAATTCTGGAAATTTTATATGTTATACCTAATGAAGTTTCAAACCTCCAGTAAAAATTTGAGATAATTTCTAGTTACCAATAAATAATTAAAAATCAAACAATGCACTTATATATTGCAGCCTGCAGCAGATTCGGTCGAGTTTGTCCTACATAACTCGACCGACACCCTCACTGTTAAGATCTCATAAGTTTACTCAAGTCTTCCTTATCTTATCACTGGAATTTCCTTCCTCTTACTTGAACATCCAAATAAGTTACATTCTCAATTTACCCTTCTAGGGTTTCATCATCATTTTGTGTGTCATCATTTTACTTACTTAAACGTCTCTACCATGGTAGTTATGCACCATATATGATTCATTCCAGGGTGGATTCTTACTATCTTAGCCCTTACATACTATTCTCATATCTTTTCCATATTCTCATATTTAGAGTTCATATAATACAAATTATTAATTTTAATCTGAACCTTATATCATGTTCTTTAATTTCCAATTAATGATTTCTCATATGAGGCTTCAACATTGGGCCTCGATATCGATTCCAGCTACTTCTTAGCTGCTCTAATCTTTCCCTTATATCTCAACATATTAACGTATGTACATTCTTACTATGTTGTGGGTCTAAATTATCCAGAGTCTACTTTCATTATATTCTTAATAAGAGTCGTTAGATCCCAGTAACACATCCTGCCAGCCGGACCAGGCCGAACCTGCAGTCCTGAAGCCAAGAGCTACTCAGGATTAACCAACTCCTATTAATCTCAAACATGTGGAAAGAACATCCACCAAGGGCAAACTCATTTAAAAATAACTTCTGGTCTATTTAATACCAGGAATATAAACAATAAATAAACCGATTTATGACGCACAACAATATAAAAGAATCACATTTACTTTACAAACTGAAAATCTAAATTCATGCATATAAGAGCATTTCTAGTGAATTTTCAATCAAATAAAGAGTTGTATCACATCCTATTTTTTAATCTCTTATTCCTACATTAATTTCTGGTTTCCTTAACCCTAAGATTTCCAGGGTTTCTCTCTAGCCTATCCTTCCTCTGCATACCTGGCTAGGGCATCCAGAGAAAAATAGACAGAGTAGCTCGATACTGGTCAATCCAAGTATTCAGACACCTGGCCAGGGTATCTAAACACTCAGACCTCCCAGAGCTAAAGACACGTCATTTCTTATCCATCTTAATTATAATTCTATCTTTTGATCTTAATGATCCCTGATAACTCAGCTTAAATTCTCAACTTGATCCTTGTGACCACATCATCTTCCTACCATCTGCAATAATATAACAGAACACTTCCTGTTATAAAATTTCAGTTAGAAGGAAGACACCTAAGTCCTAATCCTATTGGTCTCTTATCGTCCCCTGACCTTGACTTAGAATAACCATGTACTCAACCAATGCTCTGATACCAAAAGATGTCACACCCCAATCTCACACTAACCACTAATCATGAGATTAGGGCGCGACGGAGGGATTATCACATAAACAAATCACTAAGAACTTTTCTTTTTTTAAAACCCCATAATGATATCTGGATTATTGCTGTAAACTAAAACATAATAAACTATTGCAGGAGCATTTCAATTAAACTGGCTAGAGTACGTAAACAGAGTTTACAACATGTAACATTGTTTAACAGAAAGTAAACATAACAGTTAATTTACATCTTTATACACATTCCACATACACACTCTCTCTCACCCACGCCATGTCCCAAGGACCGAGGGGAAAGGACTAAGAGACCTCTAACTAGACTAACTACAAACCTTCTAAAGACTAAGCGTTAGGATGAAACGATCCTTCCGATTCATGTTGTTCATGCTGACCTGAAAATGTTTGAGTAAAGGAATGAGCCTACTCGCTCAGTGAATAGCATTTCATTTAGTTATCACTAAATAACTCATCAATTATATAAAGTTGAAATAAAGCATAAGTGCAGTATTAAACAGGGCAGTTCTAATGACACAGCAGATTTACAAATAACTATCTCATTTCTACGCAACATCAGATGTCTTAAACAATTAAACAATTATAGAGAATTGGCATAGAAGTTCAAATCTCTTAACATATTAAATTTACTGCTATCCTATGTGATTCATATTTATATTTTTATTATGCCCTAATCATATGCAGTGTACTCTGCATATAATGATCCGTAGCGAACTACGATCCCACCGTACAAGAGTTAGCGACACACCCAGGAAATGCTAAGTCTGATTGCCAGCCCTGGTCTGATGCAGGACTCTCAGGCTCACAAGGCCTCACTACACTCTCAAAAGAGTGAACTCTAGACTCCTCCTCAAACATGAGCACACAGGCGGAGAGTCTTACCGGGTTACCACCATGACACAAGCATGGATTAATGTTGAATAACCCCTATTTTCCACAGTGCCACCGTGACACAAGAACGGTTCTTGTTGCAACACTGTCTCTCTCTATCCTCGTGCCACCGTGACACAAGCACAGTTATTGTTGCAACACGAGTTTCACCCCCCTGGTTGCAGACCTCTCAAAGGGGTTCTACGGTGTTAGGGCACCTAAGTCTATTAACTGATTAACATATAAACACTTAAACAGGGATATCACATCTCATACTTATTTCACATTCTGAACATCACTTGAAAGCACATATTAATATCATTTGTCATCTTTAAATATGACTCAATATCACTTGTCCAATTTCAATGCTAAACAATCCTCTTTAATCAGTGTATACATTACTACTGTAATATTGAAAAATCTATCATACACTATTGTATGTGCTACACTATTTAGGAGTTATATCAACTGATACTGAAGAAATATATATAATGAATTTGAGTTCGATAGTGATAAATAAATGAAATACTACTCACCCACTTTGGAGTGTTCGTATACACCGAAATCGTCCACAAACACACCTAACTCTGCTTTTCTGCAACTTTGCACCCTGTGCAACTGATCTGCACCCCGTGCAATCTGGGCAGAAACACTTCTGTTCTATTTTTCTGCAACTTTGCACCCCGTGCAACTGATCTGCACCCCGTGCAATCTGGGCAGAAACACTTCTATTCTGTTTTTCTGCAACTTTGCACCCCGTGCAACTGATCTGCACCCCGTGCAACTGATCTGCACGCCGTGCAAACCTGTGCAGAAACAGAAATCCCCGACATCAGCTTTTCTGTAACTTTGCATGCCGTGCAAACTGATTTGCACGCCGGGCAACCTACGCAGAAACGGAAATCTCTGAGGAAAAAGGTGGATTCGGGGTCGATTCGCTGGAAATCTCCGCACGAAATACCTTGGGAACTTGAAGATGACCTAGTAGCAACCCGTAGACGTTGCTTTTCACGTCTTTGGCCGCTCCTAGCAACTCCTTGGTCGGCTCCTATCTTGGCCGGGCAGCAGGAACGGGGAAGAAGAAGGGGAAAGGGAAGAAGGTGAAGTGGCTGGCTGATTCGGCTGGAGAAGATGAGGAATCGAAGAAGAACGGAGAAGAAGGAGGAGGAGAGGAGAACAGTGGCTTGCTGCTGGTCTGAGATGAGGGCTCAGAATCACCCTCCGGCTCTCACTGTCTCTCGCACGAACGAAAGGGGAAAGAATGAGTTGCTTTCCGTAAGCGGTTACTGAGTTATCGGCAAAAAGAAGAGATAAGGGTCAGGTTCGCGGAGGGGGCCGAAGTGTAAATTACCCAGCAAAAACTGAAAATTACAACTAGGTCCAAAAACACTCAAATGACCATATCTTTTGACTCGAAAGTCAGTTTCGAGTGATTTTTCTTACAACGGTTTAAGCACTGAATTCTCCACAAACTTAGGGATAGGAAACAAGCTAAAAATACTTTTTTATTAGTTCAAACATCATTAACATAAGTGAGTTCTCAATTCAACATCATTACTGAATTATATGCTAAACTTAGTATTTACCGGTTAATTACAGAGTGGGTCATAACAAAAGTAGTCAGTTCAACACTTGAACTGGTCGGTTCACTTGTCTAATCAGTCAATTTACAACCAATATTGTTTAAATTGAATATGTAACTCTTTAGTAATCAAGTTTAAACCATATTCATGAATGAATTCCTATTTTGAGTGTGTACTAACTGTGTGACCCTAAAGGTTCCAAGTTACGTTGGCAGTGAATGTACATAACTCATTTATGACATCACAAGCAAAGAGTGATGCCTAGTCACACATCATTTCTACCTGAGTAATCGAAAAGTTGGGGAACATCTTCAGACTACAATCTATGATAGGTTTTACAGTGGTTGTGTAATTCACTTGTCTCTAATATCTGATTTGAACTTGATTCATGGACTCGTCATCTTTTCAATGTTCAATTCACATTCCTTGAACTAGAGTAGACTGTCTGAGATATATGTGACCTCAATATTATATATTGACTCACATGTGCATGGACATGCTTTTCTCAATCTCTCTTATTAAGTGGTCGAGATATCAAACTATAGTACGAGGAAAAAATACCATCTCCATAACTCACAATCATCCCATGTGTCATAGTGTATCCTATCATCACCTTTATGGCAACACTTATTCAGGATCACGATGGATGGTGTCAAAGTACATCAAACGACATGTGATGAGTGTAGTGAATTTAGGTCTAAGAACCACAATTATCACCTTCACTATGAGAGATGATTATGGCGACCAATTATGGTTTCCATGTGTCACTCTCATGGTGGGTCTATCTGATACATTATTCTCTAACAAGTATCTATGTGCTTGGTTTCATACCACATATCATGACTTGTGAGATTTTGTCATCAACCAAAACACATATAGTGATGTGATATTCCTATCTATTAGTCTTCCACAATAACATCCGACTAAGGACATAATACGAATGTACATACTCTTAACATCAGTATGATCTCATTACTCAAGTCACGCACTTAAAGGCATGCGTCACTGAGTAATGTCATTCTTTAGACATTCATTCTATTTCCTCATTATCTCATAATTAAGTGAAACAAAACAAATAGAAAGATTTCATCAAATCCTTTATGTAATATGTCATCATATTCATCACATGATTGGATCTCTAGGCCTACATACTAATAGAATCCCACTTGCACATGGATCCCACTACCCACAAATATCATTCCTAGTAATTGGAACATGTCCATGATGTTTCTTCTATGCAAGTACTAATACAACAGTTAGCAACACTTTGACTTTAGTCAATATATTGCATGTTTCACATGTCTTCATTGTTCAACATTTCATATGAGATTGAATTTCCATATTATGTTATATGATATTCCTTGCATAATCAATATCTCCACTATTTTCATAGTATTTTTGATGTGTCATCAATGGTTGGAACATCTCTTTAGGTTCATCTATATGAACTTTCAGATCCATACAATATGTGTTCCTGTGTTCACAACACCAGGACATTAGGATTTTATTGTAGAATTAAAGTAATGGTCTATATTTTGGAATCCTTTCCAACTTACAACTCTTCTTTTAAGATTAAACAAAGTTTTCTTTCATTCTCTATCATTTCAAAATCTTGCATTAGTCTAACCCTTTACATACAACTCTTCCTTATTACCATAGTTAAGCAACAGATCCTTAGTGCTTCTCAAGTACTAATTGATGTTCTTTATGGTATACCAATGACCTTCATTGGAATTATCATCTTGTCATGTCCAATACATACAAGATAATGGGATGAGTACAATACATTGCATATGTGATAGATCCAAATGTGAATGCATATGGTATCTCTTTCATTCTTTATAGGAATTAGAACATTGTGTTCTTAAGAGATTAATCCCATCTTTATGGACAAATTCTCTCATTGAATCCTTCATGCTAAAGCCTTTCAGCATCTTGCCAATATATGTGCTCATACTTAGTTTTAGAAACTTTCTAGAATTAATTTCCATAGATCTTGATTCCTATTACAAACAATGTTTCACCTAATCCTTCATACTAAAGGTGATTGTCATGCCAGATTTCAATACTTGGTATTGAGATGCTATTCCTCATCAAAATGTGAAATATTTATATGCTCACACTAGATATTTTTTAATCACAAATTTCATCTTTTATCTTGACTTAAGTCAAGCTCTTGGACTATCTTATCAAATAAATGATTCCATTTCTGAGATGCTTGTCTCAACCTCTACATTGAACATTGTAGTTTATAGAATTTATTTGCATTAATGGAGTTATAAAACCTTCATGTTGTGTCACGTACACATCCTCTCTATTATTTGTATTAAGGAATGAAGTTTTAATCTCCATATGACAAATCACATAGTCTTATTAAGCTGCACAGAAAGCATGTCAATTGGTGAAGGGATTTCATCATATTCAACAATTGAATTGGTTTGAAAACCTCCGCATCTGATTTGTCCTTTTATTCCATCCATTTTGGTCTTCCTTCTTGAAAACCCAATTGCACCTTATTGGTTTTACCGATTTAGGTGGTAACATCACGGTCATACCTTGTTGGTGTTCATGGATTCCATACGAGATACAACGACTTCAAGACATTTCTCAGAATATGGTCCTTCAATAGTTCTTAGTTTATTGTTGGCTCATCATCTTATGAACAACTAATAACTTATTTGAGTTATATGATTTACAATCTTATAACTTCAAACATGTTAACTATAACTATATGTTTCGTGTTATAGATGGAACTTGAGATTCCACAACAATTTTTAATCCTCCTTGTTCCCATTGTACCTTCTTAGGTTCAAATGTTTCCTCATCAATCTCAAACTTCTCGAGTTCTACTTTACTCCCACTCATTCCTTTAGAATTCAGCTATCCCATCAACACACACCTTTGTTCTCAGATTGAGAAAATTAGTGTTCAACACACTTACATTTATATGATTAAATCTTTTCAAGAAACTCTTTTCTTTCATAAGATTCAATCCTTAATACATATCAAGACATTTCCATACCATATCCCATATGGGTGTCGACTACACCATTTTAGACGGTACATTGTTTTAGTGCTAAGCATATGAAAAAAAGGTAATTTTAGAAAATTAGATTAAACAATGTTCACATCATGAATCATTAGGATGCGATTCCTTCTTTTTGATACATCATCATATTTCACATGTAGTTAATTGTGATAGACTATCATAGTCTCTCTATAAGGTTTCTCAAAATAATCCTATAACGTATTTTACATTTGATCATATCAAGGTATCTTAACACTTTTAAGGAAGGTGTGTACTTCATACATGTAATCTTCTCAAACACTTCAAGAGATCAATATTTTAATGAACACATATCACCATATCATCAGTAATTATAATGAAGTAAACATAACTATAGCATTTATTATGAAGGACTTTATACATCGTTATGTACATTTCCTAACATAATGCTTATTGACTCTCTACACCTAGTGAGAGGTGGTTCATCATGTTGCTCATGTATAATACTTGCATATCTCTTATTGGTTTAATAACCAAAAGAGTCTATATGAACAACAACATGTTCTAGAAATACACTTCTCATATATGCTCTCTAGATGACAATGCTATAGATATTGATAGTTTGAGTTCATCAATTGTAATCCTTTAGGTAATTATGTTATAAAAAATTATCTATAGATCCTTGACTTAAAGAACACAAGATATTTGTGGCATTTCCATATAAGATCATATCTTTGAAATAGAACCATTTACATTATAATCATCCTTGTCCATACAAGATACATAAAGTAAAATGTTTGTATTATTGGCATAATTAAATAGCAGTTCATCTAACTCTATTATATGCCCAATGGGCCAAGATAAATTGTAAATGTAGATTGAATTGAAGCAACTTTGCTCCACACAGTCCATCCTTGACCTTTCATAAAGTCTTCACTTCTTATCATATCATGTACATTAATGTATGTCAGATCTACATCCAGTATCATATACCTGAGAGAAGAAGTAATCAAATTTATCTTATAATGTTTATACCTAAAGTAGATGTCTCTGCCCCTTCCTTCTTCCAATTCAGTTCCTTCAGGAATAGAGGGCAAATCCTTTTCCAATATCCAGGTTGGTGAGAGTGGTGACAATTTCATCCCTTATTTACTCCTCCCTTTGCCTTGAGAGCTAAAAATTTGAGTTTCTGGCTAGCTTTAGAACTCTTCTTAGCTTTTCCTTTGCCTTTAGACTTTCCCTTTGTCTTTTTGATCATCATCACACACATGGGTTTGTCTTTCTTCATTTGTGCCTTAGCTATTCTCAACATGCAAAGTACCTCTGTCAATGGCTTGTCAAAGTCATTCATGTTGTAGTTCATGACAAATTGATTGTATGGCTCTGACACAGACTATAGAATAACATAAGTGGCCAACTCTTAACCCAAGGGGAATCCCAATCTACAAATATTCTCCACATATCCAATGAGCTTGAGAGCATGAGGACCTACTGGATCTTCTTCTTCCATGTTACATTTGGACAGTGCTTTAGAGACATCAAATTTACCGTCTTTCCAGATCTTGGAACATGTTCTGAAGATGTGTAACCATCTCAATAAGATCCATGTTCTTTGATGTCTTTGCAACTCATAGTTCATTGAGCACAACATTAGGCATTTGACATCAATGATGTCTTCAATGTGCTTCTTGTAAGCATCCCTGTTAACCTTTGGTGCAGTGGGAAGAGATTTATCTGGCTCTAGTGTCTCCAGGACATAGAGCTTGTGTTCCTATGTGAGAACAATTCTTAGCATCTTGAGCTAGTCATGGAAGTTATTCCCATTTAACATGTCCTTTTAAAGGACTGATCATAGAGAAAATGTCTTGTTGTATGTTGTCATTGTATTCTATAAGATAAATTAATTTTGTCAAAACCCTTTTGATTTGCTTTGATTTGATTAAAAATTGAAGATGTTCAATTTGGACTTTAACTAACTATCGCTATCATGATTTTATTCAAATTTATAATCCTCAATTATCAATATAGAAGATTACAGTGAACAAACTTCTAATGAGCCAAGATCCAAGATAAATCAATTATTACCTAACCTACACCATCTTCCATAATCAGTTATTAAGGTAGGCAACATTTTCTAGTTGCATCTTAAGCAATTCTTAGATAGATGGTATGCACAACTCCTTTCAATACTCATATGCATGCCTCTGGTGCTTAATATCACTAAGGACACTCAGTTAAGCCTGACCTACAAGCCAACACGATCAAATATTAACCCTTCTTTGGCAGTACCTACATATCTAGCATCACACTTTCATGAGATGGATGGCAGACCATGCTTTTGTGTAACCTATGCTTGGTCGATCAAGCCTTTCATGTATATTGCTGATGGAGAGCATCTTAGACTTAATATATTTGATTGAGGGATTTTATATATACATTTATATAAATACATACAAATTAACCAAGCACCACATATATAGTATGTTACACCCCGATCTCACAATTTCCTCAAATCATGAGATTAGGGCATAAGATAGGACTTATATGTAATACAAAGAACACCCTTAACTTTTTTTTTCTTTTCTTTACTTTTCTGTAAAACTCTTGTTTCTTCGCATTGAACCACATAAATCATTTTAACAAGGGAATCTGAACATTTCTTTTACTAATCAGACTTTAATAGTAAAGATACATGTATAAACATTCATGATGTCTCTCACACCTTATGCACATAAGACCTACTAATAGCATACAATTTCAAAAGAGGAATAATATTACACATCATAATTACAACTCTCTCTCTTATCTCTTACTGAGGACCTAGAGTGATAAGGACCGACTGACTCAACTAATCTTGTACTTAACTCTTGTGGAAGATCTACGTTGATGCTCTGACCATCTTCAAGTCCACGCAGTTAACCCTAAAATGTTTGAGTAGAGGGGTGAGCCTACTCGCTCAGTGAATGAGTACTTCAAAGAAACAGTCTAAGGCACTAATGTGATTACAGGTATAACTTTGAATAAACGTTATGAAATTTAACAATAATAAATACTACACTGAGCAGTTCTAAAACAATATAATTTAAATAACAAAGAATGTAAATATTGCATTCAAAGAATAACTACTAGAAGACTATGCTCTAGTCTTCCTTAACTCTTTCATTTATAAGGAACTCTGTGAACCTATATGATCATATTTTAGCTTATGCCCTAATCTTATGCAGTGTACTCTGCATAAGAGACTCGCAGTGCACTACGGCCACACCGTACAAGACTTAGGGACACACCCGGGAAATGCTAAGTCTGACTGCCAGTCCTGTTCTGCTATAGGACCAACGGGCTCTCCGGCCCACAGGATCTCCGGCCTCATTGCACTAACTTCGAGTGCTCTAGACTCCTCCTCTAACCTGAGCACACAGGCGGAGAGTCTACACTGGGTAACCACCGTGACACACGCACGGATTATTGTTGAATAACCCCTATCAACCCTCGTGCCACCAGAATTACTCAACCGATTGATGTTGGACACGAGTTTCAACCCTAAGGTGCAGACCTCCCAAAGGGGTTCTATGGTGTTCAGGGCACCTAAGTCTAACATTAACATTATAGATACATTTTAAACAGAAATCATAACTCATTTTACATTTCTCACAAGGCTCACACGGCCTGCCATATCATATCATATAAAACATCATAGCTCATGTATTCAAACATATATCATGTCTGCCCAACAAGTATTCTCATTCTAACATTTCATACATATCTGCATGATCTCAGTAACATCCCTTTCTAGGGCATGTCATATCTCATCACCTGCAATTCACGAGATATGTATTGTGAAAATAAGAAACCCTGTAGTATATATATACCAACTCAAAGAGAACAAGCATGTAAAGTTAAATGCACAAACAACATACAATTCAACAGTTAAGCATCACCACATCTCATATGAAAACCTTTCATATCACCATAACTTAATTCATAGAACACCCTGTCCTTAGGGTTTCCTTTCCTTATTCTCTTATCACATAGCAACACCCTGCTCTTAGGGTTTCATTTGCCTCATTCACTTATCACATGGCTCTCATAATGATTTCACACGATATAACAGTCAATATATGTATGAACCCATGGAAATTGAACTAAATTTAGGTTTCCATGCTATTCACTGAGATATCATGCACCAAGAATAAAATTCAAATAAGGTTACCCATGAGGTACATCCTAACCACTTATAAGATTACTATTCCTCTTCAATAAGGTTGAAACTCTAGTGATATCTCAATTAGGTTAAACCCTAATTACATCATATGGTATAAATCTGAAAAGAATTCTTACTAGGATGTGTTGTATACGTTTCTGATGTGAATCTACCATCAAAGAGTCATTCAAATAGAGAAGGAATCAATATCATATCAATTTGTAACAACTTAAATTAAACGGACATTTCAGGGTTTGGAACCACATACCAAGCAATTAGGGATTTGGATGCTATAATCAAATTTCGTGCATTATACTGTTTAAAGGAAGAACCCACTCACCCCAAGGTGTGAAAACACCTCAAAACTGCAGCTCAACTCAGGGGATCTCGAACTCATATCAAATCCCTAGCAAATCTCCCAATTCTTCTTCCATTCAACTCAGAAACCTTGAAAATGAGGGATTATGAAGAAAGGATGAGAAAAGAGGGAATTTCGACATCATCTTGGATCAAATCAGAGCATGGACGGAATCTTTACATGAGAGAGAAGATTCACCATAAAGGTCTATGCAAAGGATCCAAACTTACTTGATTTCACCATTCCTCGGACCGCAAAACCCTAGGTCAGCAATTCCTCCTCTTTCTCCACTCAAGCCCTAACTCTCCCTCTCTCTCTAGATTATTGTTTCTCTGGGGTGGATGACGAATAATGAGAGCTGTGTGTGTGTGTGGTCGATCATATACGTCAAATTGAGCTGCTTGGGTCAATTGCATATTGACCCAACACTCAACTTTTATTATATTGGCTGAATATTCAGTTATACAAAGTTACTGTAATTCGTTTATTTCAGATATCAAACCATCTCCAAAAATTATGGGAATTTAGCACATTGTTTATAATTTATCTATAAAGCTTCAGCGAAAATTTGAGATCATTTGGAGTTACCAATAAATAAATAAAAATAGAACATTGCACTACTATATTGCAGTCTGCAGCAGATTCGGTCGAGTTTGTCCTGCACAGAACTCGACCGACACCCTCACTGTAGAGATCAAAAGTCATCCAAAAATTATGCCAATTTAACAGAGTGTCTAGAACTGCGTTTTTCAAGCACAATTAAAATTTGAGATCAATTGGATATACCAATAAAAAGATAAAATTCAATTAACACACTGCTATATAAATCTGAAAATATGATCGGTCGAGTTTGAAACTCGACCGATAAACAGGTCATAACATTCTTGAAAAATTCTGATATTTACCAATGTTGTTCACATTTTATATATCCAAATCATATCCAAATTTGAAGTAAATAAAAGTTACACATAAAATACTAAAAATCATTTACTGAGACACTATACTTATCAAATTTTGTGTTCATGTATCATCAAAACCCTATTTTGGGCCGATTAGGGTTTATGTTTCTCAAACCCTAATTCTCAAGGCAAACGAACACTTAAACTTCTTATCATAGTTAAAACATCCTAATTGTGTTATCGTCATTAATTAGATTTCAAGAATGATTATTCCAATTAATCTTTGCAATTGTCTAGGTAAACCCTAGTTTACCAGTTAAGCTCAGATGGGGTCGTAACAACTCTTCCCCCCTTAAAATGTTTCGTCCTCAAAACATAAACCTACAAGAAAGATACATTCAAGGTTATTCTAAGCTTCTAAAACCTTCCATGTCATTATATTCTTGTATTTCATACCTGAATGTAGTTTTCAACATTAGATCTTTTAATTCTTTACTAAATCACAACATATTTCAAATAGTTCTCAATGATATCAAGCAAATTCTTTATGCCGCAGTCAAACATTGAATGCAAAGATAAACCATCACGCTTTCACTGTGAAACTCTGATACTCTGATACAACTATCTCAACTGATGTGGCTCAGAAAGTTCTATTGTTATGTATCACCTTTAAGTGACAAAAGAGAGTTCACCATGTTGTTTTAAACTTTAATAAAGTGCTATTCAAATAGCAAAACAGTCTTGAATTAAAAGACTAGATTCAACAATCAATTGCACAATATTACTCTTGGCATCCCCATTGGGTCATGGATGCATGAGGTGAAGCATTACCACCTCATTCCATACTATCCTGTTTTGATCCTGGGACCTATGGGTTATGGGCCCACACACAATTCAAAGTGTAACCATCATATTATATCATTTTAGGGTTTCAACCACAGTAATAAAGTAATTCACAATTGTATCAGTCATTCAAGCATTAATCATACTCGATTACAATCACTCAGTTATATTAGAGCTAGGTATAACAAGCTACACCTCATTAGGGTTACTTGTCCAGACAATCTGATTATCATCCCTTTCTATTAATATGAGTGAATAGGTATAACTACCTTATTCAGGATATCCCTTCATGTCTTTCGTCATCATCCAAACTGTATCACCATATTACAAATACACAATACTAGGATGCATATCTGGTATGAATTACTACAACTATCATACACCTTTAATTAACATATAGCTTGCACAAATACACTGAAATCATACATAGAACCAACTTACATACCTTAGTATGCCTTCAACAAGGCATACCTCTAAAAACGAGTTCACCTATTACACAAAGCTAGTGTTTTCCTTTATCTCTCTCCTCATTCTTTACTACTTATGTTTTTCTACCTCTCCTTCTCATTTTGATCATATACAATAAACATCCCTAACATTAAATCATTCAAGGTAAGAATAGATTATTCATCATTCTTGCTATCACACAAGAATTTATTTCTTATCGCACTCCATCATAATGTATGTCACTATTACATTCACTAGATGACCCTACCAAGGTAGTTATGCATCATATATGATTCATTTTCTTATCATTTCATTCCCACCTTGCTATTGTTAAGGAATATATGAAAGAGAAGATGATTTTAAGACTGGGAATACTTGTATTCAAACATTCCCTTAATACATTCTCGTATGTAGATTTACTTAGTTATCAACAGAGATATTTGATTAATTAGCACTTTCTTGAATCTCACAACCTCTTTATTTTATAACTTCTCCATCATATTTCAAACACTATCTTACGTTTCATAGTCCTCTTACCATATACTACTCTTTAACCCGTCATCTTTAATTCTAAATTTTTCTCTTATGACCATGTTGCTTATTCATATGTATGGTCATGTATACCATGTTGCACATATTTCCTCCTTTATCTTTATACTATTGTGAAGTTAACGTTCTAAATTAATAGTCCTTCTATTAGTTTTTCCGCATGTTGAATACATTACATATTCTTCATTTTTAAATCAAGTGGATCATGCATGGGTCAAACAAAGTTTCTCTTTCAATCAAGTTTTTCTCTCCTGAATACAGTCTACCTTTGTATGACTTATTCATTCATTAAACTGCACCTATGTTCTTTACTTAGAAACTAGTTTGTTGTTCTAGTCTTATGAATTACACGTTCATACGATTCTCTTTACTTTTACTCTTTTGAAGACTCTTTACTTCTATGGACCTATTGAATGCTCAACCCTATTCTCTACTTAGCCTTTGCTTTAGAGTTCATAAAAGCATTATACTCTATTATATGATTCATTCTTCATGATTGATTCTTGCTATCTTGAACCATACATACATTTCACATATCTTTTCTATATTTCATATGTATAGTTCATATAATATTAATCAATAAACTGATTATGAACTTCATATCATGTTCTATTATTCCCAATTAAGGGTTTCTCATATGAGGCCCCAAAATTGAACCTCAGATACCAGTTTTCAACTGATTCTTAGTTGTTCTGATCTTGCCCATCTGTTTCAACATCTTACTGTATGTACATTCTCACTCTAATGTGGGTCTAATTATCCAGAGTCTATTCTTATTATACTATTAATAGGAGTCATTAGATCCCAGTAACGCATCCTGCCAGCCAGACCAGGCCAAACCTGAAGTCCTGAAGCCAAGAACTACAAAGGATTACTCAACTCCTATTCATCTCAGAAGTGTGGAAGAAAACTTATCCACTAACAAAAGCTCATTCAAAGGTCAATTCTAGTCTACTTGTTACAAAGAATGAAATCAATAAATGCTACAACTACATAGTGTACAACAGATATTAAAGACCCATATTTGAAAGTATTGAATATTTCAATTCAAACATAAAAGAGCATTTCTATACATTTCCAACAAAAACAACATTATGAAATGTAAGTTCTATCTCCTTTTACATTTATGCTCTTAATTCTTGTTTCTTTTCTCGTTTTCTAACCCTAACATTTCTAGGGTTCCTCTCTAGCCCATTCTTCCACTGTATACCTGGCCAGGGTATACGTGAAAGAATAGACAGAGTAGCTTGTACTGGTTGATCCAAGTACTCAGATATCGGGCCAGGATATCCAAATACTCAAATCCCCAAAGCTAACATCAAACATCTCCTATCTGCCACACATAGGACTCTAACTTACTAACTTAATGGTCCTTGACAACTCACCCTAAGCTCTGATACCAAGCTGTTACACCCCGATCTCACAATTTCCTCAAATCATGAGATTAGGGCATAAGATAGGACTTATATGTAATACAAAGAACACCCTTAACTTTTTTTTTCTTTTCTTTACTTTTCTGTTAAAACTCTTGTTTCTTCGCATTGAACCACATAAATCATTTTAACAAGGGAATCTGAACATTTCTTTTACTAATCAGACTTTAATAGTAAAGATACATGTATAAACATTCATGATGTCTCTCACACCTTATGCACATAAGACCTACTAATAGCATACAATTTCAAAAGAGGAATAATATTACACATCATAATTACAACTCTCTCTCTCTTATCTCTTACTGAGGACCTAGAGTGACAAGGACCGACTGACTCAACTAATCTTGTACTTAACTCTTGTGGAAGATCTACGCTGATGCTCTGACCATCTTCAAGTCCACGCGGTTAACCCTAAAATGTTTGAGTAGAGGGGTGAGCCTACTCGCTCAGTGAATGAGTACTTCAAAGAAACAGTCTAAGGCACTAATGTGATTACAGGTATAACTTTGAATAAACGTTATGAAATTTAACAACAATAAATACTACACTGAGCAGTTCTAAAACAATATAATTAAAATAACAAAGAATGTAAATATTGCATTCAAAGAATAACTACTAGAAGACTATGCTCTAGTCTTCCTTAACTCTTTCATTTATATGGAACTCTGTGAACCTATATGATCATATTTTAGCTTATGCCCTGATCTTATGCAGTGTACTCAGCATAAGAGACTCGCAGTGCACTACGGCCACACCGTACAAGACTTAGCGACACACCCGGGAAATGCTAAGTCTGACTGCCAGTCCTGTTCTGCTATAGGACCAACAGGCTCTCCGGCCCACAGGCTCTCTGGCCTCATTGCACTAACTCCGAGTTCTCTAGACTCCTCCTCTAACCTGAGCACACAGGCGGAGAGTCTACACTGGGTTACCACCATGACACACGCACAGATTATTGTTGAATAACCCCTATCAACCCTCGTGCCACCAAAATTATTCAACCGGTTGATGTTGGACACGAGTTTCACCCCTAAGGCGCAGAACTCCCAAAGGGGTTCTACGGTGTTCAGGGAACCTAAGTCTAACATTAACATTATAGATACATTTTAAACAGAAATCATAACTCATTTTACATTTCTCACAAGGCTCACACGGCCTGCCATATCATATCATATAAAACATCATAGCTCATGTATTCAAACATATATCATGTCTGCCCAACAAGTATTCTCATTCTAACATTTCATACATATCTACATGATCTCAGTAACATCCCTTTCTAGGGCATGTCATATCTCATCACCTGCAATTCACGAGATATGTATTGTGAAAATAAGAAACCCTGTAGTATATATATACCAACTCAAAGAGAACAAGCATGTAAAGTTAAATGCACAAACAACATACAATTCAACAGTTAAGCATCACCACATCTCATATGGAAACCTTTCATATAACCATAACTTAATTCATAGAACACCCTATACTTAGGGTTTCCTTTCCTTATTCTCTTATCACATAGCAACACCCTGCTCTTAGGGTTTCATTTGCCTCATTCACTTATCACATGGCTCTCATAAGGATTTCACACGATATAAACATTCACAAATTAAAGACTGCTTTCAACAATTATATACAGTCAATATATGTATCAACACATGGAAATTGAACTAAATTTAGGTTTCCATGCTATTCACTAAGATATCATGCACCAAGAATAAAATTCAAATAAGCTAACCCATGAGGTACATCCTAACCACTTATAAGATTACTAGTCATCTTCAATAAAGTTGAAACTCTAGTGATATCTCAATTAGGTTAAACCCTAATTACATCATATGGTATAAATCTGAAAAGCATTCTTACTAGGATGTGCTGTATACGTTTCTGATGTGAATCTACCATCAAAGAATCATTCAAATAGAGAAGGAATCCATATCATATCAATTTGTAACAACTTAAATTAAACGGACATTTCAGGGTTTAGAACCACATACCAAGCAATTAGGGATTTGGATGCTATAATCAAATTTCGTGCATTATAATGTTTAAAGGAAGAACCCACTCACCCCAAGGTGTGAAAACACCTCAAAACTGCAGCTCAACTCAGGGGATCTCGAACTCATATCAAATCCCTAGCAAATCTCCCAATTCTTCTTCCATTCAACTCGGAAACCTTGAAAATGAGGGATTATGAAGAAAGGGTGAGAAAAGAGGGAATTTCGACATCATCTTGGATCAAATCAGAGCATGGACGGAATCTTTACATGAGAGAGAAGATTCACCATAAAAGTCTATGCAAAGGATCCAAACTTACTTGATTTCACCATTCCTCGGACCGCAAAACCCTAGGTCAGCAATTCCTCCTCTTTCTCCACTCAAGCCCTAACTCTCCCTCTCTCTCTAGATTTTCATTTCTCTGGGGTGGATGACGAATATTGAGAGCTGTGTGTGTGTGTGGTCGATCATATAAGTCAATTTGAGCTGCTTGGGTCAATTGCATATTGACCCAACACTCAACTTTTATTATATTGGCTGAATATTCAGTTATACAAAGTTACTGTAATTCGTTTATTTCAGAGATCAAACGTTCTCCAACAATTATGGAAATTTAGCAAGTTGTTTATAATTGATCTATAAAGCTTCAGTTAAAATTTGAGATCATTTGGAGTTACCAATAAATAAATAAAAATAGAACATTGCACTACTATATTGCAGTCTGCAGCAGATTCGGTCGAGTTTGTCCTGCACAGAACTCGACCGACACCCTCACTGTAGAGACCAAAAGTCATCCAAAAATTATGTTAATTTAAAAGAGTCTCTAAAACTGTGTTTTGCAAGCACAGTTAAAATTTGAGATCAATTGGATATACCAATAAAAAGATAAAATTCAATTACCACACTGCTATATAAATCTGGAAATATGATCGGTCGAGTTTGAAACTCGACCGATAAACAGGTCAGAACATTCTTCAAAAATTCTGATATTTACCAATGTTTTTCACATTTTATATATCCAAATCATATCCAAATTTGAAGTAAATAAAAGTTACACATAAAATACTAAAAATCATTTACTGAGACACTATATTTATCAAATTTTGTGTTCATGTATCATCAAAACCCTATTTTGGGCCGATTAGGGTTTATGTTTCTCAAACCCTAATATTCAAGGCAAATGAACACTTAAACTTATTATCATAGTTAAAACATCCTAATTGTGTTATCGTCATTAATTATATTTCAAGAATGATTATTCCAATTAATCTTTGCAATTGTCTAGGTAAACCCTAGTTTACCAATTAAGCTCAGATGGGGTCGTAACAACTCTTCCCCCCTTAGAATGTTTCATCCTCAAAACATAAACCTACAAGAAAGATACATTCAAGGTTATTCTAAGCTTCTAAAACCTTCCGTGTCATTATATTCTTGTATTTCATACCTGAATGTAGTTTTCAACATTAGATCTTTTAATTCTTTACTAAATCACAACATATTTCAAATAGTTCTCAATGATATCAAGCAAATTCTTTATGCCGCAGTCAAACATAGAATGCAAAGATAAACCATCACGCTTTCGCTGCGCAACTCTGATACTCTGATACAACTATCTCAACTTATGCGGCTCAGAAAGTTCTATTGTTCTGTATCACCTTTAAGTGACAAAAGAGAGTTCACCATGCTGTTTTAAACTTTAATAAAGTGCTATTCAAATAGAAAAATAGTCTTGAATTAAAAGACTAGATTCAACAATCAATTGCACAATATTACTCTTGGCATCCCCATTGGGTCATGGATGCATGAGGTGAAGCATTACCACCTCATTCCATACTATCATGTTTCGATCCTGGGACCTGTGGGTTATGGGCCCACACACAATTCAAAGTGTAACCATCATATTATATCATTTTAGGGTTTCAACCACAGTAATAAAGTAATCCACAATTGTATCAGTCATTCAAGCATTAATCATACTCGATTACCATCACTCAGTTATATTAGAGCTAGGTATAACAAGCCACACCTCATTAGGGTTACTTGTCCAGACAATCTGATTATCATCCCTTTCTATTAATATGAGTGAATAGGTATAACTACCTTATTCAGGATATCCCTTCATGTCTTTCGTCATCATCCAAACTGTATCACCATATTACAAATACACAATACTAGGATGCATATCTGGTATGAATTACTACAACTATCATACACCATTAATTAACATATAGCTTGCACAAATACACTGAAATCATACATAGAACCAACTTACATACCTTAGTATGCCTTCAACAAAGCATACCTCTAAAAATGAGTTCACCTATTACACAAAGCTAGTGTTTTCCTTTATCTCTCTCCTCATTCTTTACTACTTATGTTTTGCTACCTCTCCTTCTCATTTTGATCATATACAATAAACATCGCTAACATTAAAACATTCAAGGTAAGAATAGATTATTCATCATTCTTGCTATCATACAAGAATTTATTTCTTATCACACTCCATCGTAATGTATGTCACTATTACATTCACTAGATGACCCTACCAAGATAGTTATGCATCATATATGATTCATTTTCTTATCATTTCATTCTCACCTTGCTATTGTTAAGGAATATATGAAAGAGAAGATGATTTTAAGACTGGGAATACTTGTATTCAAACATTCCCTTAATACATTCTCGTATGTAGATTTACTTAGTTATCAACAGAGATATTTGATTAATTAGCACTTTCTTGAATCTCACAACCTCTTTATTTTATAACTTCTCCATCATATTTCAAACCCTATCTTACGTTTCATAGTCCTCTTACCATATACTACTCTTTAACCCGTCATCTTTAATTCTAAATTTTTCTCTTATGACCATGTTGCTTATTCATATGTATGGTAATGTATACCATGTTGCACATATTTCCTCCTTTGTCTTTATACTATTGCGAAGTTAACGTTCTAAATTAATAGTCCTTCTATTAGTTTTTCCTCATGTTGAATACATTACATATTCTTCATTTTTAAATCAAGTGGATCATGCATGGGTCAAACATAGTTTCTCTTTCAATCAAGTTTTTCTCTCCTGAATACAGTCTACCTTTGTATGACTTATTCATTCGTTAAACTGCACCTATGTTCTTTACTTAGAAACTAGTTTGTTGTTCTAGTCTTATGAATTACACGTTCATACGATTCTCTTTACTTTTACTCTTTTGAAGACTCTTTACTTCTATGGACCTATTGAATGCTCAACCCTATTCTATACTTAGCCTTTGCTTTAGAGTTCATAAAAGCATTATACTCTATTATATGATTCATTCTTCATGATTGATTCTTGCTATCTTGAACCATACATACATTTCACATATCTTTTCTATATTTCATATGTATAGTTCATATAATATTAATCAATAAACTGATTATGAACTTCATATCATGTTCTATTATTCCCAATTAAGGGTTTCTCATATGAGGCCCCAAAATTGAACCTCAGATACCAGTTTTCAACTGATTCTTAGTTGTTCTGATCTTGCCCATCTGTTTCAACATCTTACTGTATGTACATTCTCACTCTAATGTGGGTCTAATTATCCAGAGTCTATTCTTATTATACTATTAATAGGAGTCATTAGATCCCAGTAACGCATCATGCCAGCCGGACCAGGCCAAACCTGAAGTCCTGAAGCCAAGAACTACAAAGGATTACTCAACTCCTATTCATCTCAGAAGTGTGGAAGAAAACTTATCCACTAAAAAAATCTCATTCAAATGTCAATTCTAGTCTACTTGTTACAAATAATGAAATCAATAAATGCTACAACTACATAGTGTACAACAGATATTAAAGACCCATATTTCAAAGTATTGAATATTTCAATTCAAACATATAAGAGCATTTCTATACATTTCCAACAAAAACAACATTATGAAATGTAAGTTCTATCTCCTTTTACATTTATGCTCTTAATTCTTGTTTCTTTTCTCGTTTTCTAACCCTAACATTTCTAGGGTTCCTCTCTAGCCCATTCATCCACTGTATACCTGGCCAGGGTATACATGAAAGAATAGACAGAGTAGCTTGTACTGGTTGATCCAAGTACTCAGATATCGGGCCAGGATATCCAAATACTCAAATCCCCAAAGCTAACATCAAACATCTCCTATCTTCCACACATAGGACTCTAACTTACTAACTTAATGGTCCTTGACAACTCACCCTAAGCTCTGATACCAAGCTGTTACACCCCGATCTCAAAATTTCCTCAAATAATGAGATTAGGGCATAAGATAGGACTTATATGTAATACAAAGAACACCCTTAACTTTTTTTTTTCTTTTCTTTACTTTTCTGTTAAAACTCTTGTTTCTTCACATTGAACCACATAAATCATTTTAACAAGGGAATCTGAACATTTCTTTTACTAATCAGACTTTAATTGTAAAGATACATGTATAAACATTCATGATGTCTCTCACACCTTATGCACATAAGACCTACTAATAGCATACAATTTGAAAAGAGGAATAATATTACACATCATAATTACAACTCTCTCTCTTATCTCTTACTAAGGACCTAGAGTGACAAGGACCGACTGACTCAACTAATCTTGTACTTAACTCTTGTGGAAGATCTACGCTGATGCTCTGACCATCTTCAAGTCCACGCGGTTAACCCTTAAATGTTTGAGTAGAGGGGTGAGCCTACTCGCTCAGTGAATGAGTACATCAAAGAACCAGTCTAAGGCACTAATGTGATTACAGGTATAACTTTGAATAAACGTTATGAAATTTAACAACAATAAATACTACACTGAGAAGTTCAAAAACAATATAATTGAAATAACAAAGAATGTAAATATTGCATTCAAAGAATAACTACTACAAGACTATGCTCTAGTCTTCCTTAACTCTTTCATTTATAAGGAACTCTGTGAACCTATATGATCTATTTTAGCTTATGCCCTGATCTTATGCAGTGTACTATGCATAAGAGACTCGCAGTGCACTACGGCCACACCGTACAAGACTTAGCGACACACCCGGGAAATGCTAAGTCTGACTGCCAGTCCTGTTCTGCTACAGGACTAACGGGCTATCCGGCCCACAGGCTCTCCGGCCTCATTGCACTAACTCCGAGTGCTCTAGACTCCTCCTCTAACCTGAGCACACAGGCGGAGAGTCTACACTGGGTTACCACCGTGACACACGCACGGATTATTTTTGAATAACCCCTATCAACCCTCGTGCCACCAGAATTACTCAACCGGTTGATGTTGGACACGAGTTTGACCCCTAAGGCGCAGACCTCCCAAAGGGGTTCTACGGTGTTCAGGGCACCTAAGTCTAATATTAACATTATAGATACATTTTAAATAGAAATCATAACTCATTTCACATTTCTCACAAGGCTCACACGGCCTGCCATATCATATCATATAAAACATCATAGCTCATGTATTCAAACATATATCATGTCTTCCCAATAAGTATTCTCATTCTAACATTTCATACATATCTGCATGATCTCAGTAACATCCCTTTCTAGGGCATGTCATATCTCATCACCTGCAATTCACGAGATATGTATTGTGAAAATAAGAAACCCTGTAGTATATATATACCAACTCAAAGAGAACAAGCATGTAAAGTTAAATGCACAAACAACATACAATTCAACAGTTAAGCATCACCACATCTCATATGGAAACCTTTCATATAACCATAACTTAATTCATAGAACACCCTATACTTAGGGTTTCCTTTCCTTATTCTCTTATCACATAGCAACACCCTGCTCTTAGGGTTTCATTTGCCTCATTCACTTATCACATGGCTCTCATAAGGATTTCACACGATATAAACATTCACAAATTAAAGACTGCTTTCAACAATTATATACAGTCAATATATGTATGAACCCATGGAAATTGAACTAAATTTAGGTTTCCATGCTATTCACTAAGATATCATGCACCAAGAATAAAATTCAAATAAGCTAACCCATGAGGTACATCCTAACCACTTATAAGATTACTAGTCATCTTCAATAAGGTTGAAACTCTAGTGATATCTCAATTAGGTTAAACCCTAATTACATCATATGGTATAAATCTGAAAAGAATTCTTACTAGGATGTGTTGTATACGTTTCTGATGTGAATCTACCATCAAAGAGTCATTCAAACAGAGAAGGAATCCATATCATATCAATTTGTAACAACTTAAATTAAACGGACATTTCAGGGTTTAGAACCACATACCAAGCAATTAGGGATTTGGATGCTATAATCAAATTTCGTGCATTATAATGTTTAAAGGAAGAACCCACTCACCCCAAGGTGTGAAAACACCTCAAAACTGCAGCTCAACTCAGGGGATCTCGAACTCATATCAAATCCCTAGCAAATCTCCCAATTCTTCTTCCATTCAACTCGGAAACCTTGAAAATGAGGGATTATGAAGAAAGGGTGAGAAAAGAGGGAATTTCGACATCATCTTGGATCAAATCAGAGCATGGACGGAATCATTACATGAGAGAAAAGATTCACCATAAAAGTCTATGCAAAGGATCCAAACTTACTTGATTTCACCATTCCTCGGACCGCAAAACCCTAGGTCAGCAATTCCTCCTCTTTCTCCACTCAAGCCCTAACTCTCCCTCTCTCTCTATATTTTTGTTTCTCTGGGGTGGATGACGAAGAATGAGATCTGTGTGTGTGTGTGGTTGATCATATAAGTCAATTTGAGCTGCTTAGGTCAATTGCATATTGACCCAACACTCAACTTTTATTATATTGGCTGAATATTCAGTTATACAAAGTTACTGTAATTCATTTATTTCAGAGATCAAACCTTCTCCAACAATTATGAGAATTTAGAAAGTTTTTTATAATGGATCTATAAAGCTTCACTTAAAATTTTAGATCATTTTGAGTTACCAATAAATAATTAAAAATAGAACAGTGCACTGCTATATTGCAGTCTGCAGCAGATTCGGTCGAGTTTGAAACTCGACCGATAAACAGGTCATAACATTCTTGAAAATTTCTGATATTTACCAATGTTGTTCATATTTTATATATCCAAATCATATCCAAATTTGAAGTAAATCAAAGTTACACATAAAATACTAAAAATCATTTACTGAGACACTATACTTATCAAATTTTGTGTTCATGTATCATCAAAACCCTATTTTGGGCCGATTAGGGTTTATGTTTCTCAAACCCTAATTCTCAAGGCAAACGAAAACTTAAACTTCTTATCATAGTTAAAACATCCTAATTGTGTTATCTTCATTAATTAGATTTCAATAATGATTATTCCAATTAATCTTTGCAATTGTCTAGTTAAACCCTAGTTTACCAATTAAGCTCAGATGGGGTCGTAACATAGTACATGTCACATACAAGATATATCCTACAACGTAAACATGTAATATAAAATTTTAGCAATGGTTCGACCGTACTACTATAATTTCTTAGAGACAACAGGAATTACTACCACCTAGGTCTACATTTCATGCAAGAACCTATTATTTTAGATATGTTATTGCCAATTTAGGTTGATCGGTTCAACCCTTGAACCAGTCAGCTTGCCTATTGGCTGGTCGGTTGGTGATATGAAATGATTGTCTGACCTCCTATCTAACCGACGCCTAGAGACCTCCAAAAAGTTGCTTGGGCCCACCAGCTAATTGGTTTGCTCTTCCATAAATCTTTCCCTCTGAATCCTCCATCCATTCTATTCTCATGAAACTGTTAGCTCACCTGACGCATATTTTCTTCTTAGTTGTAACAAGAAAAGAAACTATCCTATTTCTACTAAACTTATCACATGGTAATGAGAAACCTCGAGTTAAATTCGAGGGGAGAAAACGTAGGAAAGAATTTTACTTTTACATTGGGAAGAAGAAGGTAGAGGCTCAGTATTGAAACCGAGATATAATAGGAACAAACAAACCATTCAACCACACAAAGATATTTGGGTTATTGTACATAACCATGCTAGATATCCACCATTGAAACTATTTTTAGGGCAGTACATGTAAATTGCATATATATCATATCATTTACAAATTAGTTTGGGACTGTATTTTCTCTTTAAATAGATATGCACATTAATTAGTTTAAATATTCACATTGTATGTAATAAATAAATGATGAAAACCAAAAATATGATCATATGTGTTATCCCAAAACATAGTAAATTGACATGGCTCTGAAACCATTGTAGGGAAATATGGCATCAGAATACGTAGCAGAAACAAAAATATAATTGCCATATTCCCCTTAGAAAGATAATCACTTCAACAACAATGTAATGAGAATGATGGTTTATGAGGTCATACCCAGCCAGTGAATATTCCCTCAATTGCAGTATGCAACTTTCTTCAAGTCGTAGTCGAACGTCTTCGTCAGCCTCCTGGTTGATCACCATGGATAGCAAGTTGACATTTTCCTCCTAGAGGGAAATAGATCCACGCCTCTAGAGTAGTCCACACAGTCCACCAGGAACTCCTATTGTTCTAGTAGAATAACCGGGAAGGAGTTGTATGTTATAACCTCAGTTTCACTTGTACTTTAAATAATTGAAATGAAATAATTCTAATTAAAGAGGCATGTTGGAAATTTATGTGCTTTGTTTTGAAAGTATGGTTTTTGCTTGCAAATTTCCCTTTGTTGTGAATATTGTGGTTTCTTTTATTTTGTTGATCCAATAACAGTGTATAAAGGAAAAAGGAAGAGAAGAAAATCCGATATTAAGAAAATAGGCTAAAGATAATGAATAATAAGTAATATACTTATGAGAATTGTTTAGAAATATCTAGAAAGTGGTATTGAAGGTTACTAATGGGTTGGTTTAGTTTTCACATGGTTCTTAATGAGAGAAATAATCAAAATAAGAAATATGGAAAAGGTAGGATAAAATAATTAATTTGATGCCTTAAATAAAGAATATACGAGGGAGGTTTGAATACAAAGAAAAGGGCCTTTAAATTTTTCATTTCAGTCTCCAATCTCTCCCTCACCTAGGAAAAGTAACTAAGATTTTCCTTTAAAATTTTCGACAAAAGCAGTTTCCATAAGGTGTGAGTAATTAATTAAAGGTTATGCTAAAAGTGAAAGATTTGTCTATTGAAATTGTCCCAATTATTCCCAAAAAAAATTATATATGTTGGGGAAGATAATAATGATGTGCCTTCCAAGTTTCAAAGAAAAAGGATGTTTCTAGTGGCCTAGATAAATTCATAAAGATAGAAGGATCCAATCGAAACTAATGAATTGTGTTCCTTTTGAGGAGAGAGAAAATAGGCATCTAGAAATATCCTTTTGCCACAAAATATTTATGAAACTATGATTTAATCTTTAAAAACCTATCTTTAAAATTTGAGAATAAACGGGTGAAGGAGGAGATAGTTATGAAATTAATAAGTTTCCCTAAAGTGGAAGGATTGATCGAAATAAATATTATTGTCACTTTATTTGAGAAACTAGGCCTTGTTCCCTTATATGTCATGCAGTCTTCTGGCCCTTGGATCTATTATCAATGATTAAAAGATTGTCCCTAACCTCCCCTCCAAATAGGAAACGGCTATAGAACCCCCTGGTCTTCGATCTCTCTCCCTCCCGCTCTTAACTACGATCATTCTCGGGAGCCTTCCCATTGTTTTTGGGAGATCAAAATGGTCCCATCTATCCTTGGATGTACATGTTTTGGTATATAACTTGAAGTTTCTCCAAATCCAAAATTGGATTCAAACTCCATGAATTCAGTGGGTTCAGTGGGTACTTGTTTCCTTTCCCTAACTTGCCTATATAAGGTTGCCCCTACCTGCAAACCCAAAGGCATGACCTTCTTCAAGATCTCTTTGCTTGCGGATTGGGACAGACTGATCTGTCTCACCCATGCTTCTTCCCCATCACACCTTTCCTTCAAGATGATCACTTATCCCAAGACTTTTGACCACTCTAAGGTATAGCGAGGAGTCTAAAGGGTTCTAGAAATCCCACACATTCTCTCCCAATCAATTGTGGTGATAGAGTGGGGTCTCCAACTCTGTTGGCCAACACCCCCACCTTGTGTCCAGCAGAGGGATCACAACTTGAGCGCATGTGGCCAGTGCAATGTGAGGTGTTGACTGGTAGCTCTCTGAGTCTGGAGAGGGCTGAAGGAGCTTGTTGATTTCTCCCATGGTACCCGCTAAGCCAAGGAGAGAGAGTCAACTAAAAAATTGACCATCTACGGGGAGGTTCTCCCTTTTGTGAGGAGGAAGATGTCACAGGGGAGATTTACTCTTTTACCCTTGGAGCAGAATAATTAGGTAAGGATATTCATTATATTTTCCCTCCCTTTTGATAGCCAAACTGCATGGCATTAGGAACCAATTTGGTGAAAGCTTACTCGCCAGAGTCGAGCCCACGTGGAAATCAGATATTGGCTTGCTTTTGTGACTAGGCCTCCTCCGATTGGCCAAATTAATGATTATAGTATAAAAATCATAACTAATTATTGGTAGGTCTAATTTTGACAAATTATATTTGAAAATTGATCAAGAGAATGCAAGGAATGAAATAAAAATATAATCAAGACACAAATCTGGCTCAAGTTCAAATATTATATAAAGTTAGCATCTTTAGTGTGTTAAATGTATAAGAATCCTATGTTTTAAGTTTTTATGATCCTAGTGTGCCCAATTAATATTATTAATAAAAGATAGATCTTTTATAGATAATAAGAGCAACTTGAAATTTATGTGAACTTAAATACCCATAACTTAACAACCTATAATCTGATGAATTAGGGTTTCTTGGAGATGAAAATTGCAAGTAATGATGAGATTAGGATTTGTCAACCCAAAAGGCATGAAAGGTGATGATTAGGGTTTAGGAAGCCAAAACCCTACTAAAACCCTAAGAGACCCAAGTCAGTCTTAATGGTGATTTGGATAAAATAATAATAATTGGGTGTATTACTTTATCTTTCAGGACAAATTGCTTGGTTGCTTGTTTGATTGCTCTTACTTGGACATTTAGTGCACCTGATCAGGTATGTGGGTACACATAACAATAAATGGTGTAGTTTCTAGTGTTTACCAAGGTTTTACTATTACTTGAAATTAAATGCTTGGATGATACCTATTTCTTGAAATTAAATTCTTGGATGATATTTATTTCTTGCAAATTATAAAGTCACTATGTCTATCACAAATTATGCTAATAACTTGCTCAAACCCTGCATACCAACTCTATAGGTTTGAAATTGGAAAGGGAAGAAAAGTCATGATGTTGTCTTATGACCAGGACCCAGATTGAGAAGGCCAGACCAGGCCCCATATAGGGAAGGGTATATAAGGTGAGACCAGGCCCCAGATTGGTAAGGTCAAATGATGACAGACCAGGCCCCAGATTGGGAAGGTCATATAAGGTCAGGCTGTAGATTGGGATGGCAAACATAGGAACATAGATCTAAATTGAGAGGTGCCCTATAGTCCACTATAGGGACGAACCCCTAAGAAAGGGTCTCCCAGAGGTTGAGTAAAATTGGTTGCGAAGTTATGAAAAAAATGATAAATTTGTTTCAGTAACAATAATTGATGTGATTATTTTGTTACAAGTATATGTGAACTTTTGTTTCCGCCACATACTAGAGTAGCTTGTTATACTGATCACATGCTTTGTTTGTCAACATTTTAGGATAATATGATATTATTCTACAAATATGATGAAAGATGGACACCCAGAGAAGAAGGCATCAAACAAAAAACATTAATGTAATTCCTGGAGGATATAGTTAGATGGTTGTACTTCAAACAAAAAACTTTAGAAAAACCATATTATGTAATTAATTTTTGGAAATTCAATGTTATACAAACTCATTCCTGTTTAGTGAGATTTATTCATTATTTTTGGTTATTTGTTAAACCTTTTATCATGTATTATTGATGATGCCCCTTTCCCTCTCGGTCCGTCTGAATATGGGATAATAGTGGGAGGGGGTCTCTATGTTTAGTATCAGAGCTGGTTTTCCATTTAACCTCTGATAATTATTAAATTTTAAAAGCTTTGTAGAGCTCAAGGGAATTATTAGAGTGTTTTCCAAAGGCATTGGTGTCTGGAAAAGACCACGATTCGAGGGCTGGAAATATTTTCCTCCACACCGTGAGTTGGCTTATGAGAACTGCCAGACCCGTGCTTGTTGCCTGGACAATGTCAAAGGACTTTACTCGAGAAAACATACCTCTAGGACTTATCATCTAATTTTGGGACTTATCTACCCTCTTTGATCCCTAAATCCTAGGTACATGTATTTGTCTCTTTATCCCTTATGAGTACAAGGGGTTTTTGATATTAGAAATTAAGACATCCTTTGCCAAATAATAAAAGTGGACATAGTGATAAAGAGAAAATGTTGGTTGGGATTCTCCCCTATATAGGTAAACCCTAGATGGACTAGGGTTGGTTAGGAAGACAACCTCAGTGGGTAAGGGAATTGCAAAATCTAAGGTACAGGTTGTAAACCCTAACCTCAACCCAAAAACCTTAATCCTTGGATATTGATAACACCCAAATTTATGCATTTAAGCTAAGCATTTATTTATGGTTTTGTGTCACTATAGCCTTAATATGCCCAAAATAACCCATGTTTCTTATCTTTTAGTTATTTATATCTTTTCATAGATAAAGTTGCTCAAACTAGACAATTTTGGGACTTGCAGGCACCGGACCTGAAAAGACATCTATTCTCCATGATTTCTCCCCAACACACAGTTTTTGCAGAAGCTAGACTCCCATCCCTCATGATCGTGGTGGACTAAGAATCAAACTTTGTGCACCAGCTTAGGAGACGGTGGTCCCGCTACTGAGGTACTTCTTCCTCGACCGCAACTGTGACAGTGATCTCGACCTTGACCACGACCGCGACTACGACCACATCCGTGACCGCAGGGTGCACCTTGACCGTGGTCGTGACCTTGACCGCGACCGTAGGGTGCACCTCAACCGTGATTGAGCAAGACCGTGGTCTAGATCAGTACCTCGACCATTTTGCCTATAAATACACACCCCCCGCAACCTGGAGAGGGGTTTCGCACCTTAGTGAGTTCCATGTTCCTGTTTTGCATTTTGGGAGGTTCCAACTGTTGGTTCCGACCCAGTGTTGTTCCCAGAGTCCCGTAGGAGAGTCTGGAGGTCCGAGAAGGCCGAAGTATTTGTTCTACGCCTACCTCTTCAGTGTGCTTCCATCCTCCTCCACCTTCCACCGTCATCCACTCACCAAGCTGATGTTCAGGGGTGGGATCTAGAGAGAAAGGAGGCCAAGGTGTCCATAAGATCAAGGAGGACGACCCAAGGATGAGATCCAGCCTATATGGAGGCTAGGGAGCGAGAGACACCTCTCCTATACGGGCAAAATCTCTTCTTCTTCTCCTTTCTTCTACTGTTCTCCTTGGTTTCTATGCAACAATGTTCTTTCATCTTTGTTCGGTGCCAACTATGCTTGTCCATGGCTAGTTGAGGTCCTTCTTGGCTATGTAGTCCGTTTTGGGCATGTTTATATACTTTAACCTAGAGCAAATAGTTTTATTTTAGATCTGGCATGTTTTATATTCTATCTCCCCTTTCTGGTTATGATTGCTAGTTTGGTTAATCTCTTTCTTGTGTGAACTGCTATTTCTACCTATATTGAGATATTCGTTGTAGAAATAGATAAGAGAAGATACTTTGGATCGAATCCTGAAAGGAGGATGGTTCAAGGTTGTATGTTCCTAACATCCCAGAATATTCTTGACCTGAGAGGGTATCTAGAATATTCTATGATGTTGATTTGTCAACCTCAAGAGAGAGGTTTCATATCAATGATGGGTTTTAGTCAATCTACGTGAGAGCGAGTGGGATGACTCTACAGGAATAGATACCATGGTGTGTGGTATGTTTGAATGTAGGTTGCTTGCCGAAGTGTTCGAGGGTTGTCTACGCCCAAGAACGGGTGCATAGACTGCCCAACTTGTGTTTACATAGTCGGGAACTCCTTCTCTCTCATTTAGTAGAATCCTACTGACTTTGTTTTATTTTATTTTTTTGTTTGGTTTTAATTCATGACAACCCGCTAGACTAGTTCTAGATCCTTGGTCTCCCGACTATCGTCTTGGCTTATCTGACTTAAGAACAAAATCTCAAGCATCCTAAATGTCACCACATCCCTGTGTTTGACCTCGTATATCTACTTCATCCTTGTAATAAAAGTTACAGGGGTCCTTGAAGGTTTCGAGTTATAAACTTAAAAGTTTGATTCCTTATGAATCAGCCTCCCTTTCTGGACACGCAATTTAGGCCGGTCAGGTATGAGCAGAGTAGAAGGAAAATAATAGGCCACCCTAATAAATAGTAAGTAGTGGATAGAGAAAGAGAGAACCCAATAAGTTGGATCCCTTAGTTTTTCCATGCATGCAAGTATGTAGGTTAGGCATGCACGATATATGTGAAGGACTTGCTTTTACATGTGAAACATCGACAATAAGTGGTTACATAATCCTTACTGTGATTTTTTAGTTTTGGTGTCCCAAACTAGGTGGGTCAACCCTAGAGGAGAAAAAATCAAGAGAGAGATAAAACCCTAAGGTCAAGTTATGACTAGAAGGTGTAAACTCCTCTAGGTAGGAACCCTAATAGAAGTGTGTGCCCTCTCAGATACTAGTAGAAGGTAGGAATATTGAACCTAAGTGGAAGTGAGGACATCAAGGCTGGCAATAGGATTGGTTCTACTCAAGAAGGGTAATGCCTATCAAATTATGATATAGGCATACTAGAGGAAATGAATGAGGAATTTAGTGTTACACAATGAGATAATATGGTTTATGACGACCTTAATTGGATTTGAGGATTTGACTATAGATTTGAATTTGGACATAGGATTTGATAATACAAATATGTATGCTTCATCATATAAGGTAGGATGGGTGAGAATAAGAGATGAATCTATAGGAGCCTCAACATGGTCTAACCCCTAGCATTGGGACCAGTGATAGGTTAACTCCTAAGAGGATGAGACCCAGAAAGAGAAGGATGGGAACCTATATTCCAAGATATGAGGAATCACAAGATGAATTTGTATGATAGGTCCTAAACTAGACTACCTCTTGGTGAATGAGTGGAGTTTCTTCATGCATCATATGTAGAGGTTTTCCATACCCTAAATGTCCTTGGAAGGGCCAAACCCTAGAAAAGAGAAAGAGGCTTCTTATACAGATGTGTATATGATATGAGTATCGACCATCTAGGTGAAGGAAATAGAGTCCCAAGATCCTAAAGAGGTAAGGAATTGTGACATGATGTGAAGCCTCATACACATGTTGATAGTCCCTAGTGTTAAACTCTAGGGGTTACTTATATTGGGTAAGGATGTTTCGTGAGTAGGAATCTAAGGATAGAATGAAATATCAAGTTTTGGTTTGGTACATGCTTGAATGGCTAAGTCATGCAATTTCGATGACCAATGGTAAGGAGGCAAACCCAGGGTTCCTAGACCAAAGAGGAAAAGTTGTGGTATATAGTGCATATAATGCACACAAGGCTAAGTGAGTTCATAGAGGGTTGATGAGCCACACACACAAGTTGGTCTAGCACTACAATGATGCCATATGAATGTATGAAACTGGTCCAACCTTAGAAGATGATTGATGAATAAGACATAATGGAAAACATAGAGATGGGTTAATAAGTTATATACTTTCTAGCCTCATGCATGCGTGGAATAATAGGAAACATGCCTACATGTGATGATATAACCATTGCATTCAAGTATGATTTTGTGAACCTTGGTACTGCCAAGTATTAGTTTTATCTTGTCCTGGGAAGGGCGCTTCCTCAAAGAGGATGTTCTGAAATTATTATAAACACTGAGGCAACATTAAAGGTCACTTAAAAACTTGAGAGATTTAGTACATGGAGCCCAAAAGCACATAGATTGAGTATGATTCTTTAGACCCAAGTATGACCATATCTAAGGGACATGAAGAAAAGTAACTATGGAAGTGACTGTTAGAATGGGGCTAGGCCCAGATGGGTAGGTTTCCATGATTACCATGAAGGGACATAAGGAAAACTATGAGTGACCTAAGAGATGAAGGAAATTTGGGTGATAATTATAAAGTATACAATGTTGTTAGATATTATCAATGGAACCACAATTAAAATGTGTGATGAAATAAAATAAAGTAATGATAGAACCCTAAGTCAATCCTAAGGTCAAGAAGGGATGAGACTGACAATGGTAGGAGTTACTTGTTCCGTGAATGGACAAGACATAGGGTGAGGAGGTAATGACTATGTTTTCCAGAGGCCCATGGGTTAGGAGGTTGGCCACCTTCATAGTTCATGTGGTCCACTGGGTAAATGTGTGAGGCACTGTCTAGATGCATAAGGATGAGATCACTCCAAAGGTACTTGCACCATAGAGACTTTGAGGGAATGATTAATGAACATAAATAGGAGTCATTGTAAGACTCAAAGGTTATGAGGAAAGTTTTTCCTATACGTATGCATAAAATTAGGGAATGATGGAAAGTGGATAATGACTCAACCTAAATATCGAATTAAAATGGTAATGTGTGATGCACCATCTCTACTCTTGGAATGGGATGAGTTTTGTATTTGGACTGTAGCCAAATGCTTATTTCATCTTGTTATGAGTGTGAGAGATGAGAAGACACATGCCATATTAGAAGAGGAAATGATATGAGGAACAAACACTTAATTGAAATCCTTTTTAGGATAATCGGAGATTTGAGATATTACCACACCCCTATGAGACGATTTCAAATAAATGATTTTGAAACCTAGGTTAACAAGGTAATATCCAAATTGAAAATTTCAAATGAGGATATGTTTACCTAGTGGAATTTGAATTCTATAGGTATAAGGTACAATTTGGTGATCAAAATAATGGATGGAACAGTTGAAGTACTTAATAAAAGTGAATCCTACTTGACTTGTTTTAATGTGTCGTTTAGCACTTACAATCACTAAGATAATTATCCTAGAGTTTAATCCTTTTTCAACTATCCGATTAAGGCTAGTATAGAAAGGGTCGATCCCACATGACAACTTTTTAAGATTGTTTCTTTTTATCCCAATTGTTTTGAAGAACTTGTTATTTGTTTTTGGTATTTTTTAGATTTGGAATAGAAAGTAAAAGTCGAGTTTTGGGGGTTGATGATTAACACTAAGGAAAGAAATACAAGTATGGAATGCACTTAACAAGAATTTAAATTTGCCCTGTTACAAGGAAAATTAAGATTGTTGTTAGTACAAGAAAAACTATTATGAATGAAAGGACTATAGAGAAAGTAAAAGCAAGTGGTGATTAGATCAAGAAATGAGAATTGAGGATTTAGGGGTTTTCACCACCTTAGCCTAGGCAAAAATAAACTAATCCTTTAAAAACAACGGATTCGATGAAGGCAAGTGAATTAATAAAAATCCACTAAAGATGGACTCCACATGAACCCATTGGTCCTGGTGCTCATGCTTCTTAGTACATCATCCTAAAAGAAGAAGATCCACGGTCATTTTAAAACTTCTATGCAATTGGGTTTGTTGTTCTAAATCTGAACTTCCACGATCATATCCATCCAGATTAACTTTTGATCAAATCAATTAATTACTTTGATAGATCAATTGGTTATCAAACCCAAAAGCCATCTAGAATCATTTTTTAAGGAAAATTCGATAAATACATGCCTAAGGGGTTATTCTCCTTGCCTCGATAAAAAACTACTCACTCATGGAGAAGGAGCAAAGAGAGACAGAGGGAGGAAGTGATCTAGCCATCTTCGAGTCTTACAACTACTGATCTTCGATTAGAGACAATGAAGATGACTGCCTCTTCCTACCTTGATCGATTTCTCAAGAGAGGGGAGGGTGAGAAAAGAAAATACTAGATCTAAAACAGAACGGAATAACAGAATAACATGTAATAAAATTGCAAGGCTAATTTATTTCAGAACTGGAAGAAGACAAGAAGATTGCTCTAGAATGCTAATACAAGAGAAAACCCGAGATTCCAAAAGATGGAGAACCCCCCCTCCGTTTATAGGAGAAGGATAGGGTAGGCTTCCCTCAAAAGTGGGGGGGAAAAAGAGGGGGAACCATCAGTTTGAATTTTTAGATCTAGTCAACAACTCTTGATTGTCTTTCTTTAATACAGATTCTCACAGCAGTGATTTCGAGAGAATTTTTGCTCTCCATAGAATTTAAAGTGAGCCAAAAAATATGATTTTCCTGTAGGGATTTGAATTCCCTTTCCAAATCATATTTGAACATTAAATTCTACCTTGGGATGTGAGAGTTATGCTAATTTTGGTGCAAGGTATGCATTTAAGTCAGCACTGCGGGAAACTGAATTGCCTCCTACCTTCATCTCTTCTTATTTTCATTTATTCCTGAAAATTGAGGGAAATGTCATTAGAATTCAAAAAGTACAATTTATTTGTGATAGAAATAGGTAGAAGTTATTTTAATGCATGTCAGTCAATTAATAAAGAAAATCTATGAAATCAAGAGTGCCACATTATCCAAAATTAATGCCAGAATGGCATGCATCAAAATACCGCAGACTTAAGCTTTTTACTTGTCCTCAAGCAAATAAAATCACAAAACATCTATTTTTAAAAGAAACATGTTCATCCTCTCCAATTAGCAAAGATTTCTATCCTTTTCATGGCCAAGAAACCAAATCTCCTAGAATCACAAAACGCAAGGTTCTATATTTCTTATGATAGCAAATTTCATAACTTTTCTTTTAAGTCCACACTTTGTAAAAACTATTTTTCATCCTACTTCTGCTTCAACAATATTTTTTTCTTTTTTTCTCATTTTTTTCTCATTTTTTTATTTTTCATTCACGGGGACGAGAGAAGTGGGGGTTTAGAAGATGGATCCCTCCTCTATTTGACTTGGGATATTATTTATGGACCTGCGGTTACATTGACCACATTTTTTTGTACTCTATTTTTTTGTCATCTTTTGTCTGCACGCCACTATTACATTTACGAGGGGTATGGAAGAGAGAGGGAGAAGGGGCTTGCCATCCCGGACTTAGGGTTTGGCAAGAAGATTTATTTGTCCTCATGTGTGAATTTCAAACTTTTTTTTTGAAGCATTGGTAAGACAGAACATGAAGATACAATGCATAAATAGAAATGATCAGTTAATCAATGCTAAAGATAGGAAAATTTTGCATTTGATTCTGATTGATACTCTAAGGCCTGCCATCTTTTCCAAATCTATTGCTAATTTAGGTCATAGGGAACATGCAAATTTCAGCTCATAGATGTTTTTTTGACAATTTGTTTTGTAGGAAAGTTGATTTATAATTCAATTTTGGCAGAAAATACAACAATTAGCTAACTAGGTAAAGGCCAAAATAAAACATTTGAAATTTTTTTATTTTTTAAGGAAATTAAAACTAAATTAAATAACATAATGAAAATTTTCAAAAAAATAAGATAGTGTAGGTGGAAGGAGTACGCACCACCCACCTCCACCCCGGACTTTAAATTTTGCTCGTCCTGAGCAAAATGCAAATCCAAAATGGAGGGAAGAAAAGAACTGGGATCAATGGGAGGTCCTGGTAGCTCAAAAAATGTCCAGCTGAAGGGGATGTTGATGATGGTTGTATCTTTGATCAAAGGAGCTTCATGGTACACCCAACTGATGGGTGATCATAGAGGTTGAAAGAGGATTTTATGTTATTTGCCTCACACTCCTTCCAAAAGGATCCACGCATCTTCCTTTAGTAGTAAAGGAAATGTCATAAATGTGAGTGGCTTGAGGGGGATTGGTGGGTGTTCAATGGGTGGCACATATGGTGTCGACTCTGCAACATCGGGTGGGGGATCAGGCTTTGGTTTCCATTTGTCATATTGATCTACATATAGTAAAATTGGTGGTAATATGAAAGGGACACACAAATTTAAATCAAAATCATACATATTTTGTCTCTCCTCAAAATTCATGCAATCATCCTTGGGATAGATGGATTTCATGGTTGATATTGCAGGTAACTGTAGTTCCTCTAGGCAAGGATTTCCCAAGGGTTCTTGAAGGATAAAAATGGGGATATATTCCTTGCAGCCAGCAGAAGGGGGTATATGGATTTCTTCTAAGGAGTTCTCCCCTTCTATATCATCCTTATGTAGAATGGGAATTGGTTGTGGCAGAATGGGAGGAATCGTTTCATCAATGGAGGTTGGCTGCTCATTATTCAGAATAGATCCTACCAGAGGGGATTGGTCCTCGATAACAATTAAACTTTTACAAATGATGGGAAAGGTTGTTGGGTATTTAGGATGACTCTCTGAGGTTGACTTTTCATACTCGAGTAATAAAGTCTCCAAGGGAAGGGTAGGAATGCCAATGTCCTCATCGCACAAGAAATACGACCCCATGGTATGTATTGTTTCTTTAGAATCCGACGTATATGACATAAAAATTAGATCATCATCATCATCTTCAGGAAGAACCATCTTAGGTTGCTCTAAGTCCTCCACATATTTTTGTGCTTGGGCCTCTAGTAAGGTAGCTAAAAGTGCTTGGTTGGTTTCTAGTTTTTTCTGTCCTTCTACTACCATTTTTTCTAAAGCCCCAAGTTTCTCTTTTAGTTGATTTTCATTATTAGATTCATACAATACAAAAAATTTACCATCCTCACCATTCCCCCCATAAGGATCTTGGTCATGGTACCCAGTATGTTGGTTGTGGTGTTGCTCCTCATAGTAATCTTCAGAAGATGGTGGATTGTAATTTCCATTGCTCTCATCGTGGTGGGAAGATACAATGTTACAAGGTGTCACTGAGTCAAGGGGGAACATATTTGGAACATCTGGGTTTTGGGATTGGGCTTTCAGCAAGGTGGCCAATAAGGTTTGGCTAGTTATGAGTTTTGCTGCCATCTTCTCTAGGGACTTAAATTTCTCTTCTTGTTGAGGATTATATTGGATATCATATATAGGTCCATTTCCCCCAAAGTTTTGTTGGTCGTACCCTCTCTCAGAATATGGATAGCAAGGTTCCCCATATTGTTTCTCAGAAAAATAAGGATTTACATTGTACCCACCAGGATGAAAGGGCTCATAAAGAGGGGTGCTATGAGATAAAGTTGGACAGGCAAGAGATGCATGGTGGCAATGACCACAATAATAACATTGTGGGGGATATTGCAATGCCCACTCCATTTGAAAAGGTTTTTTTTTACAATTAATAAAAGAACTAAAGATTTGTACAAGACTATAAATTAAAAGGAAAATCAAAGGGATTATGAAACAAGGTTAAAAATTACAAAACTAACAATTTTTTACAAACTAGCGTATTTGCAAAAAATAATAGACTGCCAGAATGGAAACTCGGCAGAAGGAGGAGTAGCACTTCCAGAATGTTACTCGGAAGGCATAAAAAAAGGAAAAAAAGTATTTCAAAAAAATTTTGGGGGTTCGAGAAAAGAATTTGTTGTCCCCGGCAATGGCGCCAAATTGTTAATGCGTCATTTAGTACTTACAATTACTAAGATAATTATCCTAGAGTTTAATCCTTTTTCAAATTTCCGATTAAGGCTAGTATAGAAAGGGTTGATCCCACAGGACAACTTTTTTAAGATTGTTTCTTTTTATCCCAATGGTTTTGAAGAACTTGTTATTTGTTTTTGGTATTTTTTATATTTGAAACAAAAAGTAAAAGTCGAGTTTTGGGGGTTGATGATTAACACTAAGGAAAGAAATGCAAGTATGGAATGCACTTAACAAGAATGTAAATTTGCCCTGTCACAAGGAAAATTAAGATTGTTGTTAGTACAAGAAAAACTATTATGAATGAAAGGACTATAGAGAAAGCAAAAGCAAGCGGTGATTAGATCAAGAAATGAGAATCGAGACTTTAGGGGTTTTCACCACCTTAGCCTAGGCAAAAACAAACTAATCCTTTAAAAATGATGGATTCGATGAAGACAAGTGAATTAATAAAAATCCACTAAAGATGGACTCCACATGAACCCATTGGTCCTGGTTCTCATGCTTCTTAGTACATCATCCTAAAAGAAGAAGATCCACGGTCATTTCAAAACTTCTATGTGATTGGGTTTGTTGTTCTAAATCTAAACTTCCACATTCATATCCATCCAGATTAACTTTTGATCAAATCAATTAATTACTTTGATAGATCAATTAGTTATCAAACCCAAAAGCCATCTAGAATCATTTTTTAAGGAAAATTCAATAAAGCCATGGCTAAGGGGTTATTCCCCTTGCCTCGATAAAAAACTACTCACTCATGGAGAAGAAGCAAAGAGAGACGGAGGGAGGAAGTGATCTAGCCATCTTCGAGTCTTACGACTACTGATCCTCGGTTAGAGACAATGAAGATGGCTGTCTCTTCCTACCTTGCTCGATTGCTCGAGATAGGGGAGGAGGAGAAAACAAAACACTAGATCTAAAACACAACGGAATAACAGAATAACATGTAATAAAATTGCAAGGCTACTTTATTTCAGAACTGGAAGAATACAAGAAGATTGCTCTAGAATGCTAATACAAGAGAAAATCTGAGATGCCAAAAGATGGAGACCCCCCCTTCCTTTTATAGGATAAGGAGAGGGTAGGATTCCCTCAAAAGAGGGGGGAAAAAAGAGGGGGAACCATTAGTTTGAATTTTTAGATCTAGTCAACAACTCTTGATTGTCTTTCTTTAATGTAGATTCTCACAGAAGTGATTTCGAGCGAATTTCCTCTATCCATAGAATTTAAAGTGCATACAAAAATATGATTTTCCTGTAGGCCTTTGAATTCACTTTCCAAATCATATTTGAACATTAAATTCCTCCTTGGGATGTGAGAGTTATGCCAATTTTGGTGCAAGGTATGTATTTAAGTCAGCACTGCGGGAAACTGAATTGCCTCCTACCTTCATCTCTTCTTATCTTCATTTATTCCTGAAAATTGAAGGAAATATTATTAGAATTCAAAAAGTACAATTTATTTGTGATTGGGATAGGTGGAAGTTATTTTATTGCATGTTATTCGATTAATTAAAAAAATCTATGAAATCAAGAGTGCAACATTATCCAAAATTAATGCCAGAATGGCATGCATCAACTTGTCGATCAAGCTTGTAACATGCCAACTAGATGTTTTGAAGTTAGTTGAAATGTATGGTTTGATGGAGAAGCTTCAAACACATCCCTCTATGGGTGTAAATGGTGGAATCTAATATGAAAGTTGCATTTGAGTTCTTGAAGAATCACCATTGGAGACTCATATCTTGCACGAAGCTCATGGTACTAAGTATACAATACACCTTGGTATCACAAAGATGTTTAAATACTTACAATGATTATTCTGCTATCTTGGAATGAAGAGAGACATAACAACATACGGGGTTAGTTGTCTCATGTGCCAGATAGTGGATGTTGAACACCAGTTGACCCGGTGGGTTACTGCAATCAATTGAAATTCTTGAGTGGAAATAGGACTAGATCAATATGAATTTTGCGATGGGTCTCCGCAAGAAAAAGGAAGGTCATGGTGCGATATGGGTTGTGATGGACCGCCTAACCAAGTCAATACATTTTCTTAAAAGATTACTACCAAGTTGACAGACCTAGCAGAATTTGGTGTTAAATAAATAGTTCATCTACATGACATTGTGAGTTCAATTATTTCTGATCGTGACTCTAAGTTCACTATGAATTTATGAAGCCAAGTGCATGAGAACTTAGTGTAAGATTGAGGTTTAGCACAACCTATCACTCTCAGACTAATAGACAGTCAAAAAGAACAATCTAGACTTTAAAGGATCAGTTGAGAGCATGTGTGCTTGATTGGGGGTGGATCATGGGAGCAGTACTTGACCTTAGTTGGGTTTTCTTATAATAATAGTTACCAAGACAGTATCAGGATGCCTTTGTGTGAAGTTCTTTATGGGAGGCTATTTCGATCATCGCTTCACTAGGATAATGTAGATGAGAGGACCTTAACGAGGTCATAAGAACTGTAGTTGTGTGCTGATAAAGTCACTTTGATCAACCAAAGGCTAAAGAGAGTCCATGATCGACATAAGTCATATGTTGATGTGAAGCGGACTGACTTGCACTATAATGTGGGTGAACATGTGTTTCTAAAAATCTGATGCCTCTGATCTATATCTAAGAATAGAGGAAAGTTGAGTCCCTGATACATGGGTCCGTTTGAGATTCTAGAACAGATTGGTGAAGATGTTAATCATTTAGTCTTACCCCCTCAACATAATATGATACATGATGTGTTCCATGTGTCCAATCAAAAGCACTATGTGAAGGATCCAAGATAGGAGTTGAGAATTGAACCTATTGAACTCCAAGGGAGGTTGACATACCCATGTCACCTATGAGGGTACTGAATACCAAGGTGAAAGATCTCAGGAATACAAATATAGAGATGTTAAAGGTTCTTTCGAAGCACCATGGAGAGGATGAAGTCACATGGGAGTTGAAGGAGGACATTGAAAAGTCTTATCTTGAATTGTTTGTATGATTAGTCAAATTTTTAGGACAAAATTCCTATAAGAGGAAAAGTTGTTATAACCCCAGTTTCACTTATATTTTAAATAATTGAAATGCAGTTATTCTAAAAAAAGAGGCATGTTGGAAATTTATGTGCTTTGTTTTGAAAGTATGGCTTTCTTTTGCAAATTTCCCTTTGTTGTGAGTTTTGTGGTTTCTATTGTTTTGATAATCTAATAATAGGATATAAATGAAAAAGGAAGAGAAGAAATATTCTTCTAGATAAATTCATAAAGATAGAAGGATTTAATTGAATTTAATGAATTATGTTCCTTTTGAGAAAAGAGAAAAAGAGTCATCTAGAAATATTCTTTTGCCACAAAATCTTTCCCAAATTGGGATTTAATCTTTAAAACTCTTCCTTTAAAATTTGAGATTATACAAGTGAAGGAGGAGAATGTTATGAAATTAATAAGTTTCCCTAAAGTGGAAGGATTAATCAAAATACATATTATTGTCACTTTATTTGAGAAACTAAGCATGGTTCCCTTATATGAAATGTGTCCTTCTAGACCTTGGCTCTATGATGGATGATGAAAGGATCGTCCCTAACCTCCCATCCAAATAGGAAAATAACTATAGTAACCCCCTGGTCTTTGATCTCTCTCCCTCCCCCTCTAAACCACGATCATTCTCAAGAGCCCTCTCGTTGTTTTTGGAAGATCAAAATGGACCCATCTATCCCTAGATGTACATGTTTTGGTATATAACTGTGAGATTCCCCAAATACAAAATTGGAGTCAAACTCCATGGAATCAGTGGGTTCGTGGGTACTTATTTCCTTTCCTTGACTTGCCTATATAAGGTCGCCCCTGCCCCCGAACCTGAAGGCATGCCCTTCTTCAAGATATCATTACTAGAATATTGGGACAAACTGATCCGTCTCACCCATTCTAATTCCATGTCACACCTTTCCTTCAAGACAACCACTTGTCCCAAGACTTTTGACCACTCTAGGGCATAGCAAGGAGTTTGAATGGTTCTAGAGATCCCACACATTCTCTCCCAATCAATGTGGTGATAGAGTGGGGTCTCCAACTTTGTTGGCTGGAACCACCACCCTGTTTTTAGCAGAGGGATCACAAGATGAGCATGTGTGGCCAGGGCTATGTTATGCATTGACTAGTAGCTCTCCAAGTTTGGGGAGGTCTGAAGGAGCTTAGAGAAATCTCACATGGTCCCACGAAGCCAAGTAGAGCGAGTAAACTACAAAGTTGACCATCTGCAGCAATGTTCTCCCTGTCGCGAGGAGGAAGATGTTGTAGTAAAGATTTACTCTTTTATGATTGGAGAAGAAGTAATAAGGTAAGGACATTCATTATCGTTTCCCTATCTTTTCATAGCTAGCTCACATGACGTCAGGTGCCACTTTGAAGAAAGCTTACTGACCAGAGTTAGGCCCACGTGGAAATAAGGTATGGGCTTGTTTTTGTAACAAGGCCTCCTTGGGATGGTCAAATTAATGATTATCATATAAAAATCATAAATAATTATTGGTAGGTCTGATTTTAAAAAATTATATATGAAAATTGATTAGGATAATACAATAAAAATTTAATCAAGGCATAAGACTATCTCTAGTTCAAAAGTAACTAAAGTTAGCATCTTTAATGTGTTAAATGTATAATAACCCAAAGATTTAGATTTTGATGATCCTAATATGTGCAATTAATACTGATAATAAAAGATTGATCTTTTATAGATAAAAAGAGTAACTTGGAACATATGTGATCTTAACAACCCATAATCTGATGAATTAGGGTTTCTTCGAGATTAAAAGTTCAATTAATGATAATATCAGGGTTTGTCAACCCAAAAGGCATGAAAGGTTATGATTAGGGTTTAGGAAGCCAAAACCCTAGAAAATCCTAACTTGAGACCCAATTCAGTCTTAATGGTGATTTGGATACAATAATAATAAATGGGTGTATTGCTTTACCTTTCAGGACACTTTTCCTGGTTGCTTGTTTGATTGCTCTTGCTTGGACATTCACTGCACTCATCAGGTATGTGGTTACAATTTTAACTAACCGTTGCAGTTTCTCGATGTTTTCTAATGTTTTACCAAATTTCTTGAAATAAAATGCTTGGATGATATTTATTTCTTACAAAATATAAAGTCACTATGGCTATCACAAATTATGCTTATAACTTTCTTGAACCCTGCATACCAACTCTAGAGGTTTGAAATTGGAAAGGGATGAAAAGTCATGATGATGGATTAAGACCAGGCCCTAGATTGGGAAGGTCAGACCAGGCCTTAGATTGGGAAGGTCATATAAGGTCAGACCAGACCCCAACTTGGGAAGGTCATATGAGGACAGATAAGGCCCCAGATTGGAAAGGTCATATGAAGTTAGGCCCCAGATTGGTATGGCCAACATAGGCACCCGACTCTAAATTGAGAGGTGGCCTACAATCTACTATAGGAACGAAGCCCTAAGAGAGGGTATCACATAGGTTTAATAAAATGGGTTGAGAATTTATGAAGAAATTATAATTTTGTTTCGATAACAATAATTTTTGTGATTATGTTGTTACAAGTATATGCGAACTTTTTTCCCCGACATGCCAGTTAATCTTTTTTATACTGACTGCATGTTTTGTTTGTTGGTGCTTTAGAACAATCTGCTATTATTATGCAAATATGATGAAAGATGGATACTCAGAGAAGAAGGCATCAAACAAAGAAATTTACTGTAACTCCTGGAGTATATAGTTACATGGTTGTACTTCATATGTTAAACTTTAGAAAAACCATATTATCTAATACCTTTGTGGAAATTCAATCTTGTACAAAAGCATTCTTATTTAGTGAATTTTATTAATTATATTTGGTTAATTGTTAGATATTTGATCTTGTATGATGGATAACGGCCCTTGCCCTCTCGGTCTGCCTGAATAGAGGATAACATGGGGATGGGTCATTACATTGTCCCAGTCTGTTGGTTTACAAGTCACTAACTTGCTCTCCCATAGTTGTTCTCCCTTTCTATCCATACCTTTATCGGGTAGGACTTGCTCTGGTTCTCTTGGTTACCACAACTAGAGAAGATAAACAACTAATAGAGGAAATTGAGTTGATGTTTGAGAAGCCCCAAATACCCCTCTATTCATAGGAGTGTCATGGTTAGGGTTCCCAGTCTGAGTGGGAGCAGAAGCAACTGAAATTTCATGAATTTTCGTAACCTGTGAGTGGTGAAATGGTCAGTTCACAGTTGAATGAATTGGATGGCATGTGAACTGATTGGTTCAACCCTTGAACCAGTCATTTCTTCATGATTCCCAATCACAATTGTATTGGGAAAATATTTGATTTAATACACAATATGGCGTCAACACAAATCCTTGAATCAATCAAATTGATCCACCAATCGCTTAGTTCACAACCTGATCCGGCTGGATCATGGACCTAAGTCAATCAATTCACTTCTTGAACTAGTCGTTTCACTGTCCATAATTGCCAAAGTTGGTTCAATTGACCTGAGACATTGAAACAGTCAGTTCTACACTTGAATTGGTCGGTTTACCACTTGAATCGGTCAGTTCAACACTTGAACTGGTCAGTTCACTTGTCTAATCAATCAATTTACAACCAATACTTCTTAGATTGAATACCTAATTCTTTAGTAATCAATTTCAAACCATATTCATGAATGAACCCCTATTACAAGTGTATCCTAAGTGTGTAACCCTATAGGTTCCAAGTTATGTTAGCAATAAATGTCCATAACTCATTTATGAAATCATAAGTAAAGAGCAGTGCGTAGTCAGACATCATTGCTACCCAAGTAATCAGAAATTTAGGGAACAACATCAACCTACAATTTGTGATAGGCATTATCGTGATTGTATAATTCCTTTGTCTTTGATATCTAGATTGAACTCGAGGCATGGAATCATCATCCTTTTAATGTTTAATCCATGTTCCTTGAACCAGAGGAGTCTGTCTCAGATATATGTGACCTTAAAATCTTATATTGATTCATATGTGCATACACATCCGTCAAGTGGCCATGATATCAAACTCCAGTAGGAGGGGTAAATCCCATCTCCATTACTCACAGTCATCCCCATGTGTCACAATGTATCTAATCATCACCTTTATGCCAACCCTTATTTAGGATCATGGTGGATGATATCAAAGTACACCAAATGACATGTGATGAGTGTAGTGATTTCAGGTCTGAGAACCACAATCACCACCTTCACTATGAGAGATAACTATGATCCCCAATGATGGCTTCCATGTATCACTCTAATGGTGGGTCTGTCTGATACATTTTTCTCTAGCAAGTATCTATGTTCTTGGTTTGATATTACATATCATGACTTATAAGATTTTGTCATCAACCAAGATGCATTCTAGTCGTATGTGTTATTGTTGTCAATCAGCCTTCCATAATAACATCTAACTAGGGACATAATAACAATGTACATACTCTTAACATCTATATGATCTCATTGTTCATGTTACACACTTCAAGACATACATCATTGGGTAATGTTATTCTTTATAAATTCATTATGTTTCCTCATTGACTCATAACAAAGAAAAATAGGAAAAAATCAGAAGATTGGCTTTCTTATTAATCAAATCCTTTATGTAATATGTCATCACAATCATCACATGATTGGCTCTCTGGGCATACATACCAACAAATTCCTCTTCCAGTGTCTAGGATTCTGATAGTGGTGAAAATTTCCTCCCCTATTCACCCTTTCCTTTTCCTTGAGTATTGATGTGATGTCCTCGAATTTTCTAAAACTTAATCTAGTGTGGGGTGTTTAAATTATAGTCTTCCTGAGGTGAGGTTTCAATTTAGACGTCACCTATTAGATTAAGTTTCAAAAAATCTAGAGACATCACAGGTGGTATCAAAGCATCAACAATAGTAAAGCCTGGCATTTTCTCATTATGCAACTTGAAACTAAAGAACCTTGAACTTAATAACCTTTAGGGTTAGATTAGTCATCTTTTAGAGACTATATCTGATCTAGATTCTAGGTTAGCACCTAGATGTCTGAGAACTAGGTCTAGACTAGTGCTTGTTTTATAGAAAGTCCTTAGATGATATTATTTCCTTATATTGTGGTGGTATGGGACAATACATTATTGCAAAATGATGTGCATCAAGGGAAGAGAAATCCTATACATATAGCACTCATTGTCTAGTATAGCGATGATAGTCTACACTTTGTTCTCACCCTTTTGACTAGGTGACATGGCACTGGACTCTCTACTATGTGTGAGACACTCATTTTGTGGATTCGGTTTTTGATTCCAATCAGATTGAACCTCGATAGTTTTCTCTGACGTTTGTTTCATTGGAGAAAAACTATATAATATTTTATTATAAATGTAAGAATTACAAAAATGTGTCTTCACACATGTACGAGTAGGAGATGGTCATGGAATCTAAGTGAAAGTGTATGACATCAATCTAGAAAAGAGAGTAGTTCCAGATTAGATGTCTAGAGCCTTGTTGGAACATGAGATAGTTGGAATAGATGAAATATGTTTAGATGATAAGATCTAAGCTTTATATAGATGATATAAGATGAATTATGATAATATAAGTTTGTCTTTGAGGAAAATTCAGCTTTGAGGATTTGAGATAAAGTTTTATGATCAAGTATGTGTGCTTTTCTAAGTTAAGATAAACTAAGATAAGGATGTGAATCAAAGAGAGCCTCAATCTCTTTACGAAGGAGGACCTCTAGTGTTAGGACCAGTTTTAGGGTTAACTCCAGTGAGAGTGAGACCCATACGGAGAAGGTCAGTGAACCTAAACTCCAAGATATGAGAAATACCAGAAGTATGTGTTATGATATGTCCTAAACAAGACTACTCCTGAGTGAATGAGTTCAGCTGCCTTATGCATGATTCCTATAGGTTAGCCAAACCCTAGATATCCTTTGGATAACCAAACCCTAGAGTTAGAGAGAGGCAGGTTATGTATGTATATGTGAACATTAATATGAGAACCTACCATATAGGTGAGGAAGAGAGTCCGTAGACCCTACAGGAGGTAATTATGTTAGCTTTTGTAAAGCCTCAAGCTCGGGTTGGTGGTTCCTTGTAGGAATCTATTGGATGTGCATATAAGAGAGAGATGAGATATAGTATTTCATGGTTAGAGATATATGAAAAGAGTGTCATGTTGTGGTGTGGTTTGTGCTTGAATGGTCAAAGCTTGTAATGACAATCAACTAGTGCCAATGAGGTAGACATGATAACCCTAGACCAGAGAGGAAAGATATAGTATATTCAAAAGTTGAGTGAGCTCAAAGAGACTAAGCATGTAATTACACTCATGATATGGGTCAGGAGAACCTCAATTGGACTAGATAAAGTTGTGATATATGTTTTACAAGCCACTTGTATAAGTTTCTTTAGAACAAGCATGATATAATGTATGTAAGAATGTGATCCAGTCTTGAGATATGATAGTGGATATGACATGATGGAAAACCTAGAGATGGTTTAATAGTTCCTATGTATATATGTTTAATCATATAAATGAATAATGATGAGATAATATGGTTAATGAATCTAGTGATGAAATCACTAATAAAGTTTGTGACCTAATATGAATATTGAATGAGATCGTATTAGTGATACATGTCAATGATTTGTTAATGTTGGTTCTTAATAAAGATATTGTATATAATTTGAAAATTTGTGCAACATAAAATTGATCATGATACCTGGTTTTGGTCACGATGGATAATGTAGGTTAATTATTATTAATTCCTTCCAAAATTTTTAGTAGTATATGTTAATACTTGGGTAAAATGAGGATGAAAATCCTAACATGTGAAATATGTAATGACATAACCTAAGCTTCAACCTCATGTTGAGGGGTTCACCCTAGATGCCTGAAAGCTCATAGGAATGGTTAAATAAGTTCTAGACCTCTTGTTGTTGGACATATTGTACAGTGGTTCCCTACGTATGGGTAAAGACCTTTTGTTTTGTTCGTCCTGGATTAAGAGGATGATTTAATTTCGAGGACAAAATTTCCTTTATGATGAATATGATGTGATGGACTGGAGTTTGGTTTAATTTTGAGAATGAAATTTCTTTCAAGGTGTGTAGGATGTGATGGAGTCAATTTTTAAGGTTCTTGAATATTTAATTTGATAATAATAGTCTTAAAGTTAATCGTGCTTGGTTTTATGTGTTTATGGAGTCAACTATGAATATTGTGGATGTTTAAGAGGCATCACATTCCAATGATGGTCCCTAAAATATGGTTAGTCAAATAATGCAACTCACTGAGTTTGATGTAATTTGGAAGTCGATTGCTGTTGACATTATGTTTAATAACCTTATGTATATGCCATATTGAAGTGTTTAATTGACTGGTCAAACAAGTGAGTTTTAGCACCAAAATGGGACGAAATGTCATGCAGAAGCTTATAAATCTATGATTTGAGTTTTATTAAGACCTAATACTCCTAGTGAGAGGTGTTTTGGTTTGAATATGGTAACATTATCAATATTTGGTGTTTGAAGAACAAAGTTTTAATTTGTTTTGGATGAACTTCTGATCAACAACAATTTCATGCCTTTGAGCGAAGTGCCACAGATTGCATCAAAGTGTGGGCACTTCTCCGCCCTAGATGAGATCGGACATCTTAGACGCAATCTCGAACCTCGGCACGTCGGGATAGTGGGGAAAGTGTGATGCCACAACCGCACTTTCGAACCCATGACGATATAGAGGAACGACTAGATGGTGTCTCCTAGCCCACACCTCTTTAACTACCCATTGTGATGGTCTTTTGGACGTTCTGGATACTGAAAAACCTGCAACCTTTGTTGTCATATCCACTACAAGTTACTGGGAGTGGTCAGAAGGTGCCTGGAGCTTACCCCGAAAGAACATCTAGCACCCCTTCTGCTCCATCATGGCAGCATCAATGGTGGCGGGCTCAATGAGGTAGGGTTGTAGAGCCACAAGCAAGCCCAGATCCTACCGTGCAGACTGCACTAGAAGGGAGACACGAATCTCCAGGTATAGAAACATCTGGCGAGATGGTGCCGTGGAGGTCTATCGCCACTGCAAGGAGCCGATGGTCGACAGGAGAAGGCGAGCAGAGCGGCGCCGATCTGTCACCAGGCCGAGCGGTGGCAGTAGGAGTGGAGGAGCTCCATCGAGCCCTAGATCCAGTGATCGCAGGTGTTGCTTGAGGAGCCTAAGCTATGAGGGAAGGTCCACGACTTCTTTTTACAGTATCAAAAACTGTCGGAGGAGCAGATGTCCTAAAACGCACGCCGGATGTTGAAGCCCGCGGTGGCACCTGAGAGCAAACAGGCGGCAACGCTCGCGCATGCCCAGAATAGAGAACGTGTCGGGCTTTGAGCGGAGAAAGGAGGAGTCACGCTTGCTTCAAAGCGGCATACGAGGTGGACCAATAGTCGTTGATCCCACGCCGGGGATTAGCCCAGCCACGGTGGTGACACAGATCAGGGAGACGATCGACGCACACAGGCAAGCGTAGAGGACTCGGAGAACGTGTGGTTGTGGGAGTCTGGAAGGCTATTACGAACCTGAAGGAGCCATGAGGGTCTGATGAGGTGCATCCTCGTGCCATAAGTTGTAAGCCGGATCTAGTAGTCACGGCAGCAGTAAAGAAGCGCAGGCTTCTCTGCGGACTCGACGCGCTAGAGAGGTGGAGGCGAGCGACCATCCACAAGCCAGCGGTCAAACCTGACCGGTTCAAGCCAGCGAACCAGGCGGGTCCACGAACCAATAACCGGCCAGCTCGATCAAGGAGCCGCGCCCCTTGTGGGACACGTGGCGGTGGCCAATTGGTCCAACAAGGTAAATTATGCAGAAAACACTCATATCTTTAATAATTCATAGAAATTAGCTTGATTTTTAGAAAATTATAAATAAGATACCAAAATTCTCATAAAAATAAGTAGAACAATATGTCATAATATCAGACTTTTGACGCAATAATGTCATGAATTTTAAGTAAGATGTATATTTCTCATATCAAGTGTAATAAATAGCAATTCAAAGTAAAAAATTATGAAAATTTACATGTAACTCTAAAATATGATATAGAACTCATGTGATGCCATATATCATAATTAGGATGCACAAAATCATGTAATTTGCTTAATACAACTATTTAGGGCTAATAACCCTAATTAATATACAATAATTACAAATGTGCACAAGAAATTCTAAAAACTATAGAGTAAGCTCATATTAGCAACTAGAAGATAATATGCAAATCTGAGATTAGTTTTATGCATGAAATCCATGTTATATGAATATGACTTTTAAAATATGGTTTGTAACCCTAATATGACTAATGAATGTGACATAAGGTTGATGCATGCACAAAATGATGTGAAATATAATCAACAGTTAATGAACCCTAATCTGGAACATAATTGGAAAATAAGATCAATAACATAAATCTGGGTTCACAAGACAAGTAGTGATGGGAATATCATAAGAGTAAGTGAAACCCTAATAAATCATAAGTAGGGTTAAGATGATGAGAACCTGATGGTCATGTATTATCTTATCTTAATCAGGTTTGACCAAGTTATAGTTTACATGAGGAATATGTCCATGATTAGGATATCATGATCATGGTACACCCTTACCTCTTACTTGGCCTACTATGTAGTATGGCTACATTATGTGTGCAAAAATACTTGGCATACGGTATTGGATGAAATGATCATTCTTGTATGATATCTTGCTTGATTTTCCATACTTATACAGTTACAAACACATGAAACATAAGAAATCTGATCCATTATATGATAGCACTAAATCTCTTTGGTAGAATAGTGCATTGATGAAAGTACTTAATCTCTTTTTTAGAATAATACATGTGAGCACTAAATCTGTTTGGTATTTATCAAAGTACTAAATCTATTTGGAAGAATAGTACATGTGAGAAGTAAATCTCTTTAGTAGAATAGTGCATGTGGTTGATCAACTTTGCATATAAAGGAAAATGAGCTTAAAACTTGTGTTCTCTTTTGTTAACAAATGATTCTTTATTCAAGTATGATTTTGTTACATTTGTTTGTTACTACCAAGTATTAGCTTTATATTATTTCCAAGTCTTAGTAATGATATGTATATAAAAATACACGTAAGCGTACTCATTACAATATTCTTGAATATTATGTTGACGTGTACCACATGTAATCTTTTGTTTAGGTTGTGGACATATGTTCTTGAAGAACCAGGATAGTTGAGAGTTGTATGGCGAGCTGTTGTACATGTGGACATGTTGTCTTAAGATCATGTTGTTTAGTGGTAGTATATGTATATGTAAAAGTTTACTGTTCAATATGTAATATCAAATCTTGTAACAATTCATTATGTAATTATAAGTTGAATGGTGAGCTTGTGTTGTTGTGGTTTATTTATTGTTTCCTTTTGATTTCTTCTGATGTTTTTCTTCTTAGCCTAGTGTGGGGTGTTTAAGTTTTAGTCTCAATGAGGTTAGTGATAACATCCAGTTTTGTGCACTTTTTGCATATGTTTTATGCCCTCTTAACATACCTTTTATAGACTTTTCCTGCTTATTTTAGTACTTTATACCAAAAATATCAATCGCACACCTCTTCCGCCTTTGCACAGTCATATCAAGACTCATTCACGGTTAGCACCTCGACCATGGCTCATCGACCACTAAAGAGACCCCACCGTAGTCAAAGCCCTCATAATCATACCAATGCCCCGCAACCGCGGTGCCTCGTCCCTTCAGTCGCGGCCTACAATTCACGCACCTCGATCACGATCAGGCCTCGACTAAGATCAAGCATCGACTGTGGTGTTACACCTTAGGCCTCGACCGAGATCATACCTCAACCATGGCATTACACCGCAGCCTCGATCGAAATCAAGCCTCAATCGACCATGGTGGGAGACTCGACCAGAGATCGAGCCTCGACCAAGATCATACCTCGACCGCGGCTCAGATGGTTAATTCGGTGGGCAACACCTATAAATAGGCCACCCACCTTGACTTGTCACATGATCAGATCATCAAGGACCACAAAGTGCTGCCTAATTTCATAGCCAATCACATCCATCAGATCAGTCTTGGATGTCTGAAGGCGGAAGTTGAAGGAGAGAGAAAACCAATGACCCTTTTCCTCAAAAGAAGGAGAACCCTCTGCATCGTCCATTCTGGGTCTAGATTTGAAGGAGTATATTGGTGTTTCACCATATTCTCTCTCCACCTAGATCTATCATCTCTATTACGGTGCACCCCTTCCCTCTTCATGGTTTTGATGTATTTATCATTTTGTAACACTGTTATGCCGCCTGTTAACATGTGTGGCTAAACACATAACTCAGGTGGGGAGTAGCCACTAGGGCTCTCCCAACATGTACATTCTTACTCCCCTTATATATATATATATATATATATATATATATATATATATATATATATATATATATATATATATATATATATGGCTGTTCATTCGTTGCCCGGCGGGTAGCCAGAATTTTCGCTACCCGCTGGAGTAACTCGGGTCAAAAGAGTAACTATATGGTATGTTGGAGTAACCCGTCTGAATAGCAAGAGTAACTATATGGTATGCTGGAGTAACTCTGAGTGCAAAAGAGTAACTGCGCAGAAAATATACAGTCAGTAATATATATGGATGGGTTTTTTTTATTTTGGGGGGGGGGGCAAATGATAATATTTTTTGATCAAATTTTTTGGAGAGCTAGACAAAATTATCCTCTACAATTGCGATTTTTTTTTAAATATCAGGTAGTGTGAAAAAAAAATATATATATATATATATGTGTGTGTGTATATATATATACATATATACAGTCAGTAATATATATGGATGGGTTTTATGATTTTGGGGGGGGGCAAATGATATTATTTTTTGATCAATTTTTTTGGAGAGCTAGATAAAATGTTCTTCTACAATTGTGAAAAAAAATAAAAAAATATCAGCAAGTATGAAAAAAAATATCAGGAAGTGTTGCTGGGTAGCTACCCGTTAGTTACCCGCCGGGTATTAAAGATAAGCCCTATATATATATATATATATATATATATATATATATATATAGAGAGAGAGAGAGAGAGAGAGAGTCAGGCTAGAATACACTCGAGTGTACAAATCGTACAAATACACTAAAGTGTGTTTGCTTATTAAGACTTTTTTGCAAAATGTTAACTGTTGATCATCACCGTCATACTATAACTAGGATACATACAAATTTTGAGCCCATTTGGATGAGTGTAATTCACTCATCCAAGGGCAACAAAATTGACGCATGAAACTAATTCAAAATGCATAATTTTTGCAGTCTTTATAACATGACCTATAAATGTCCAAATGTGTTCAAATTTTGCATATGAGCTATTCATAAGATGTTTAAAAAGATAAATGGATTAGATTTTTCAAAAAAATATAGCATCATGAAAAACTACTTGAGTGTATTCTATCCTGACTCTCTCTCTCTGTCTCTCTCTCTCTCTATATATATATACATATATATATATATATATATATATATATATATATATATATATATATATATATATATATATATATATATATATATATATATATATATATATATATATGTGTGTGTGTGTGTGTGTGTGTGTGTGTGTATACTCTTATCGATATTATCTCCATATGCTTGTTCTTAATGCTTCACTTGTATGCTTAGCTACCATCTTGTGATATTTGATCATTGGTACCTCGAAAGAGTAGTGTCTTCTTTATCTAGTGTTGTGGAGTAGTATGAATGTATGAGAATGTTGGAATACTAAAGCTTAAGGCTATATGGTAAGTTTTTTGGCTTTAAGGTGGTTATCTGAAGAGGGAGGCCACCTTAGATCATGATTCTATCATTATCTCGACAGAGGAGGGAATAGACATTTTTATGACTACTTGTAATCTTGATAGAAGTATAAAAAGGGGAGTGAGTTTTGTATGTTGGTGAGAGACCTTAGTAGGTGAAACCCGATCCGAGTTTCCTTCCATATCTTTTTTTTTATAGTTCGTACTCATTTTTCACTTGTTGTTATTTTCTTTCCTTTAACTTTCTTTGTTTTGGTTGGAGCACCATCGTTCCTTAGGGAACAACCTCTTAAAACCATATGTTTGTCCGGAGTGTATGAGTGTGAGACTTAGCATACTTAACACCTACCGACCTTGTCCCTGTGGTTTGACCCCGATTACTATGTCAGACCCCGTATAATAGTTGCGGGGCCTTCAGTGTCGGGTTATAATCTTAAGAGTCCAACTACTCTAGATCTGCTCCATTTTGGATGTGCGATTTAGACCGGTCAACTTTTTCGCACCGTTGCTGGGGACAAGGAAAAATGACACTATTAAGAACTTGAGTCCACTCACTATACTCGTGTGCCTCAAGCTTAGTGATAAGCTTGACTGTGCATAAAACTTAAATCTGCTACCCTATGATTACGTAGAATAGTTTGTTTTAACACGTCTAGTTTCCTAACTCAATTGTGCGGTCTATTCAGGGAACCCAGAGGGAAGAAGATTTGTTCAATTTTTCACCTTAACATCGAGTCACCATGCCACCTTGTGTGGAAAATAGTCTTACTGGGGACGATCAAAATGCAGGAGTTCACTATGACCCCCCACCGCATGAGAGGGATGAAGATAGGGATGGTCATCACTCAGACGGTCATCAACGTGACGAAGAACGTCATGGGGAAGAATGACGTGATACACCACCATCACCGTCGAAGGCACCATCATAATCACCGTGAACATGAATGTGAGCGCAATGAACAAAACAACGAGAGCAATGATGATGAAGAAGGGAAAACTCTTAGAGAGTTGGCTGCAACTAGAGCCAACAAATCCAAATGCCCAATTGTCATCCCGTACTTCAATGCAGCAAACTTTGAATTGAAACCAGTTGTAATATCAATGATCCAGAACAAACCTTTCTGTGGAAATTCAAGGAGCAAAAATCCTTACCATCACCTTGACGCCTTTAAAAACATCTGTGATACCATTAAGATGAGGGGAGTTCCTCAACAAGTGATATATTGTAAGGGATTCAATTTCTCCCTTGAAGATAAGGCTCTGTCCGGGTACCTCAACCTATCCCACCAGTCCATAGATGAATAGAGACCCCTTGCAGATGCCTTTGTTACTAAATTTTATCCTATTGAGAGAACTATCTGTAATATGCAAAAGATTACTTCTTTCTCACAAAAATCGAGAGTGAACCTTCACGAAGCATGGGAACTCTTTCAAGGGTACCAGAGAGATTTCCCTCACCATAACTACCGTAAGGGGTTTCTGATGACCACCTTTAACAACGGGCTAACTCCCACTAAGAGAACTTCACTAAACGCAGCTGCTGGAAGAAACTTTCTTGGACAGAAGTCGAGCAGAACTATGAAGATAATTAACAACATGACTGCACTGCAAGCGGGAATAGATTACGATAGAAACGATAGAGGATCAATAGAGAAAGTAGGATCTGAAGGAACATCAATCTAAGCCAAAGCCTTGGAGACTATTACTGCCCAAATTTAGAAAATCGCCATTGATGTCAAATAGTTAAAAGACACTGGGGCCAAAGGCAAGAAGCACACGAAGAAAGTCATGAAATGCATTACCTGCGAAGAAGGAGGACATGGAATTGACAACTGTATCTATACCTGACTAGAGGAGAGAGAAGAAAGTGAAAGTGAAGAAGTAACTGAGAATTTCTCCTATGTTAATTTCAAACGACAACATCATCTTGGGTTTAACTATAGCAATAAGGAAGCTACAAAAAACACACATCAACTGAGTAATTCGTCTAAACCCCCTCCAGGATTTGAGAAGAAAGGAGGTCCGACTCAATACACCAAGACTACTATTATCAGACAAACAAGAATAATTGTCAAAGTCAGAATAAAAATATGAGTCGACAAGGGCAAGGACAAGGCCTAGGGCCGAGCCAAGCTAAGGACAACAACCAAACTGACATGATTGCTCAACTATTAGACTTCACAAAAAGGCAAGATTTAGTGAATGACCAACTTTCTCAAAGTGCTATCACAAATTCAGGAGTGCTAACTTCAATGCAAACTCAAATGGCAGACATGAAAACTCACCAAAGGCAGATTGATCAACAACTTGCACAACTAGCTGAACTCATGAAAAACCCTTCGGGGAAGATCCCATCAAATACTGAGACTGCAAAAATGGCCACTCTCTGATATGGGAGAATGTTGGAAAATGCTAACACTAACAACACCAAAGAAGGAGGAAGCAATATTAATCAGCAATCTGAGAATGAGAAGGCAACGAAAGAATCAAAAGAAAAATAACAAGTTGTATGTGGCAAAGAAGAAGGGAACCACAAAAAGAAGAAGGAAGAAGAGTAAAATAACTCGGATCCTATAGGGGATGTCCTTTTGAAGAAAAACCCCTATGCCCTAAGAGTTCCTTTCTCCTACAAACTGATCAAGACACACTTGAAGAAGAGGTACGAAAAGTTTATGGAAGCCATAAAGAAGCTACACTTGGATGTACCCTTTCTCAATGCAATCGAAGAAATGTCGACCTATGCAAAATTCTTTAAAGACCTGATCATGAAGAGAAGCAGAGGAGACCACATCGAGACTGTTCAATTGGAAAAAATGTCAAGTGCCTTTGTTCAAGCTGAGTTACCAACCAAGAAGAGGGACCCCAGAGCATTCAACATACCTTTCTGCGTCAGATACAATGTGGATAGAAAGGGGTTAGCTGACTTGGTAGTAAGCATTAGTCTAATGCCCTTGACTCTAGTACAAAGGCTTAGGCTGATAGACACAGTGAAGATGGAGATGAGAATCAAGTTGGACGATCACACCTTTACAAGACCTGTAGGAATAGTTGAAGATGTTCCGATACAGGTCAGGCGATTATTCATACTGTGTGATATAGTAGTGATAGACATGGTCAAGGATTCCAAATGCCCAATGATATTTGGGAGGACTTTCCTTACAATAGGGAGAGCCTTAATAGATGTAGCAGAAGGAGTCATCATCTTACGAGTGGGGGATGATCACCTCGATTTCCAGGTACAAGATGCCATGAGGGGACCTTCTCCATCTGAGTCATTCTACTTCATGGATAGCTACAATCAATATTGTGAAGAGGTGTAAGAGTACAAGGTAATTGTCGACCCCCTCATGCGAGCCTTGAAAAGTGAGGACCCTACAATGAAAGGCCAAGAGGTTGTAAAGATCTTAGACTACCTGAATCAACTCAAAGAGGAATTTAGTGACAATGAAGAGATATTTGAGATAGTGAAGTATGCTTCACTAGAGCAAACATTTGAGGAGCACCAAAGCCAAAACCAAAATTGAAACCTCTTCCAGAGGGGCTGAAATATGAATTCCTATACAAAGAAGAGAGGAATCTAGTGATCATTAATGCCAACTTAACAGATGACCTACTAGAAAAGTTGCTAAAGGAGCTCAGGCTACATAGAAAGGCTATAGGGTATTCTATAGAAGACATCAGAGGCCTTAACCCAACCCTATGCATGCACATAATTTGTCATGAAAAAATAGCTAAGCCTCTAGCTCAACCACAGAGAAAGCTAAACCAAATGCTAAAAGAAGTCGTAAAGAAAGAAGTTATAAATCTATGAGATGTTGGGATCATCTACCCAATAAGTGACAACAATTGGGTTAGCCCCATCCATGTGGTGCTCAAGAAGGGTGGAATGAGGAGAAGATCGAGATGAAGTAGCAATGAGGACAATAACAGGCTAGCATATGTGCATCAACTATCGCAAGCTAAATACAAATACCAAGGAGGAACACTTCCCTCTTCCATTCATATACGAGGTCCTAGAGAGGTTGGCTCACCATTACTACTTTTGTTTTCTGGACGGATATTCGGGATTTTATCAAGTACCGATTCATCCCGACGATTAAGAAAAGACAACTTTTACCTACCTTTATGGCACTTATGCCTTCAGAAGGATGCCGTTCAATTTGTGTAACGTACAAGTAACTTTTCAGTGTTGTATGATATCTATGTTTTCAAACTTTCTAGAAGACATAGTAGAAGTCTGCATGGATGACTTCTCTATTTCACAGACAGATTTTGAAGCCTACATAAGAAACCTATCTTTAGTGTTGCAATGCTGTGAAGAAAAGCACCTTGTCCTAAATAGGGAGAAATTCCACTTCATGGTTTAGGATGGTATCGTGCTAGGCCATAAGGTTTCCAAGAAAGTAATTGGAGTGGATTTAAGTAAGATTGAAGCCATATCCAAACTCCTACCACCAAAGTCAGTCACAGGAGTATGAAGTTTCTTGGGACATGCATGATATTATAGAAGATTTATAAAAGATTTCTCTAAGATCACCAAACCACTATCAAATCTACTGATTAAAGATGTTGAGTTTGAGTTCACAAGTAAATGTTTAGGTGCCATCAATACCCTTAAAAGAGCAGTAATGACATCACCTATCCTACAAGCACCAGATTGAGAGATACCTTTCAAAATCATGTGCGATGCTAGCGATTATACCATCAGGATGGTCCTTGGACAAAAGAAAGATAAGAAACATCATGTGATTTGCTATGCAAGTAGAACCTTGGATGAAGCCCAAGTAAACTACACTACAACTAAAAAAAAAATGTTGGCTACCGTGTTTTCTTTTGATAAGTTCAAATCATACTTGGTAGGATCAAAGGTAAAAATGTACACAGATCATAGGGCGATAAAATACCTAATATAGTAAAAGGACACAAACCCAAGACTTTTGCGATGGACCTTGTTATTGCAAGAATTCAACCACGAGATCATTGACAAAAAAGGGAAAAGAAAATATGGTCATGGACCACCTGTCGAGGATAATTTTTGATGAAGAAAACTGTGAGAACCCACTACACTAAATGAGATTACTCAAAACATAAAACACAACCAATCACTAATTAATCACATGCCCAAAAATATGGATAAATTAAAACATATTTTAGCATCAGCACCTGCTCATAAACATTTGCATAAGATCCCAAAATTTTTCTTATATCCATACTATGCCAAGAATTTGATACAAATTGATCTATCGCCTTAGCCACAACATATATACACAGGAGAACAATATTTGTATATGTCACACAAACAAACATTAACATGCTAACAAAATCTCGATTCATTTGAAACACCATATACAATTTTTTCCTGCCCGGACCTGAGAGTACAGGGATGACTCTAGGACACACTAGACGTCTAATCAACTTTCTCAAGGATTCATTACTATATCTCTTCTTTTCTGCCACATGTTTGTTTTTGTCACTTCCGATTACCTAAAAAAATGTGGTGAACCAAAAGGGTGAGACCCAGTCCCAGCAAGAGATATAACCTCCAACAACGTTTATTGATACAACATTTTTAAGTAATTAAACAGTTAAGCAAATTAATTAGATATAACAAATAATCTCAACAACACTAATGATTATCAAAATACACAAGGGAGCAGATAATAACTATCATCATTAGCCAGACTATCATCCTTTATCTTGTTGATAACATAAGCAATTTAGTAGCATATGCATATCTAGCATCGTGAGCAGGTCTAGTAACATAGCATCTCTATCATTATGAATTAGTCTAGCCACATAAGCATAGATAACAACATTAGCATGTCTAATAGGTTGAACATATCAACATCATAAAAAGAGCTAACACCATAAGCACAACTATCTGGATAAGCATGATCAGCAGTATATGCATCTCTAGTTACCAAGGCATGGCTAGCATGCTAAACATAACTAACAACACGAGATAGCTAGCATCATGATTATAATCAGCAGTAGCAGTATAGTTATCAACAAAATCATGGCTACTGTATGTACGCATATAAAATCTTAAGCATATCCACAACATAAGTATATCTACTATCTCTTAATTGCACTGAGCATCATCTTTATGTAAAGAGAACAAACAAGGGTTATCATCCAATGTGTAGCATCATGTATAACCCTAAACAAATATGCTATACGGCTGTATTACATCTTTTATGATGCCCTAAGGAATTTGAGGATACCACTCGAAATCCAACTGACCACTGCTAAGTCGAAATTAATGCCATATTAGATCTAGGAAGAGCCAGACTCCTAAGATCTTTTCTGCCCCCGGGGTTAGTACGGGTCCTCCATAGCGACACATAAGGTCAAGCTGCTAACAGCCTAGTCCGTCCTTGGTACATGTCACAACACTAGTGAAAAGAGGTGGGTATGCATACCCTACCATATAAGGTACAACCGCAGTTGTCCTCCAATCTTGTCACATATATAATCACCGAGACATGACCGCATCCATTCTCAATCACATCAGATGTATGAGGCATGACCATAGCCAACCTCCACAATTTACATTGTGGATGACAAGGATATATCCTCAACTTGCCACCACCACATACCCAATAGTATGCACTCTGAGTTTCCCTTAGGAATACTTGTTTCACCATCAGGAAAATTCGGACACTCAGATGGATCTATGGCACAGGACGCTACATGATTAGAGTTTTACTTGATTAGTTATGCCAATTGGGTGAATTAAGGTTGCATCAAACAAGTGGACATATAAACCCTTATTCACTTCTAGCAAGCATATAAATATCACAACTTTGAAAATATATAAAATGTGTGAAACATAATTTCTCATCTCATCATCACATGGTACCATTCACTTTCCATTCATGAGACAACACTAGTCATCATACTATCACAAGATAATAATCTTTTTCACAATAACATAGGGTATCAACCCTTATCAACATAAGAGGATTACACCTCATTCAGGGCTCAACCATGCCCAAAGGTCATTAAGACCATCATACAATCACATGATATAAATCCTTTACAAAATATCACAGGGTATTAACCCTTATCAACACAAGAGGATTACACCTCATTCAGGTATCAACCATGCCCAATGGTCATTAAGACCATCATATTAGTCCCTGTAGGATCATCATTATCTTTGCATGCCTTATAACAAGTCTCAACAACATCACTTATATATAATACACCAGATCAGCACAATATTGCATTAATGAACTAGGTTATATTCATAAACAATTATAGTAGGGTTATATTAACAATAAAAACATTCCTTTATTACATCAACATGCAATAAATCTAGATATGATTAACTCTCATCATATTGATAATGCACACATTTAGCATAAGAAAGTATCAACCATGTGGCTATGATAACCACCAATTAACATACCAAGGTTATGATCATGTTAAGGAGGTTATTCCACCATCATTCCATCATATAGGAATATTAAACATGAATACTCATCTTTTTCTATTTGCATTAGAGTTATGTTCAGCATGATAAATTATATCAATGTTACTAAATAGCACTCATACCCAAACCCTAACTCACATCATCCCCATTGGATCATGGATGCATAAGGTGAAGCATCACCATCACATTCCTTACAATTCTCAAGTATGAAACCACACATAAATCCAGGTATAAAGATTGGGTTATAGAATACTAGGGTTTCAACAATAGTAACAGAGTACTTCATGATTGCATTAGTCATTAAAGGACTATTCATAGCCATTTACCATCATTTAGTTATAATAAAGCTAGGTATAACAAGTTATAACTCATTAGGGTTACATATCAATACAATATGGTTATAATCCCTTCTATTCATATGAGTTAATAGGTAAGACTACCTTATTAAGGGTAACCCTCCATTTGTTCCATCATCATTCAACCCGTATCACCATACCACAATGTCACCCAAAACCATTGGATGTTTAAAAGGTATGACCTTTGGTTGTTTACCTAAGTAAACACCTTAGATAAACCACCTATGAAGTCCTTGATTTGTGCTCTGGAAAGAGTCACCATCTAACCCTAGACATCCCTTGATTAACAACACAAAAAGTTCCATTGAGAGTAGGGTAAAACCCACAATCGACTGTTCAGTTAAAACAAGCCAACCATTGTCAACAAGTAAGCTCATTAAGTTGATCATATAAAGGAAACCATCTAAATCCCATTATTAGGACCAACATATTACATTATCCATCATTCCACTTTATTAGAGGAATACACATTAGATCTTGACCATTGGGTCAAGTTCATATATTACACAGTATAGGTTCGACCATTGTATCAAGTGACCCAAGAAACCATTGGTCTAAGGCTTAATTCATGCTATAACTATATGATTAACACACCATAGATTGTAGAGACCTGATCCACCATCATTAGTGATCATTAAATCACTATAGGTTGTTAGATCAACACTATATTCATTAATCAACATCAAATAGTAAGATGATGTCATCATTGATTGATAACATCAGTAGGGTACTTAATGGTTGATCATTATACTTCTAATTGATCCAAAACCTGACCTAAGGGGGTGACCAAAGGTTGTCACCATAATTGACACCCTTGATCATGACCATGAGTTTTTATGAATACAACACCATAGGGTTGTTGCAATGGTACCATCATTAGGTCATGGTTTATAGAAGAAATTAGCTTTAAACGCTAGTATTGACCATTGTTTGATAGGTGCTTAGCACCATAGGTTGTTAAAATAACCTGATACAAGTCATATAATACCTTAGGAATAATGTACACATGATAACATGTTCATATATAACTGAAATCAGAACATGAAACATTATAAAAATCGAAATCCTATTTAAGCATAGCTTTTTAGTGCATGGATCATCATTTCAAGCAAGAACATGATCTAGAAAGCTTATGGTAAGCAATAAACGTGGAGCAAGTTATAAAACTTTCCTTTAATGAGAAAATAAAACCCCATACAGAAGTAATCTCGAGCAGGTAGGGTAGAAAATCCAAGAGTAAGCTATGAATTCATCCATCTAGCACCTTTCTTCATCAAATGAGCAAACCCTAAGCATGAGGAGCAAGAAAGGTAGGGTTTTAGAGCTTTAGAGCAATTTCTACCATGGAAAAGCAAGGTTTCGACCTGGAGAAAGCTAGAAGGAAGTATAACAAAGAAATAGACAGATGAAATAAGGGAAGTCTTATACGTTTAGGTCAAGATCACTGGAAGGAAGCTTTTTCAACCTTAAAGTGAAGTCAATTTCAACCTTAGAGCCTTTCTCCAAGAAGATCCCCACTTTCTTCTTCATTGGGAAAAACAATTTGCAAATGAACAGAGGGAGAAAGAGGTTTGGAGAAGGAGGGAGGTGATGGAGAGAAAATGGCTGGTTTTGGTGGTTGGGAATAAGTATATGACACTTTAAAATAAAGAAACGGAAAAAGTTGAAGTTCAAGTATCTATCCAAGTGTCCATGGCCTTAATTTATTAAGAATATACAAGCACACACACAAGTAGCTCCCCCACCATGTGCATATATCTTCTTAGCTTTCCTTTGTCAAATTTCCCAGCCAATCAAATAATTCATTAGTTGATAGCTACTAAAGGTAGCTCATCCGTGAAGGGGAAAACCCTAAATTACCCTTGGAGAAAACACCTTCAAACAAAGGTTTAAATAGTCACCCCATGGCTCAAAAATCTCAATAATGATGATAGAATATCCAAGGAACATATTTCAAGTGATAAATTGCAAAGAAAACCTCTCAATCGGGTAAATTGCAGAAAAGTCCAAAATGTGTATAAAATTGCATAACTTGCTCAAATAGTGTCCACATTGGACCAAATTTGAAACTTAAGCTTGTATTATGATTTAAAATAATATCAAAAGGTTATATTAGTGTTATAAGAATTCAATTATGATAATTAAGCTTTATTCAACTCATTAAGTAAGTTTAGGGGCCTTACAACTATAAACCCCTAACACGGATTTCGCCCCCAAAATCCAAGGTAAACAAAGATGGGTACTTATTATGCACCTCATCCTATTAACTTCACATGGTTACTTTCATATCATGGCGATGTCACATCATTCATACATATCTCATCTTGGGTCAACACAAAAACCCCCACATAAGAAGACATTTGCAAATATTGAACATAGAAACTTGTTGTGCCACCTGTACAAATCTAATAGTAACTTTCAACTTTGGGACTCGATTGTCATCTTGAACTATTCTATATGTTGTATCACACATCACTCAGAGGCCACACTCACTAGATCTAACCAAACATAAATCATCATGTATCTATTATCATATGCAACTTTACAAGGTTTCATCTCTTTGCTCCTTTAGTGGTTGTTGTAATCAACAACTCAATCAACCATGTAGGCACCCCATAGTTTTCAAGAAATTATGAGGAATATGTTTTTAGAGGATTCTCCAATCATATCAATGGTGGATTGACCATCTATTTCGTTGAAGAATCATACACTTGTATATATCTGTTAACAAATATAACTTCCTGATTGACCTTGTTAGGGGTGGTGCAACGACATTGTATTCATCTTATCAGGACTCACATAACATACTTAACAGAGGAATCATAACTCTTAGAGGATACCCTAGTCAACCCACAACTCACTCTTGTTCAACTTGTCTCATAGTTATTGCTACTTTGGCAACCCTAAGGTTTTTGAAGAAATATTGATCATATTTTTGACAATATTTGAAATAGTTTGACATGTCATCATTCAAAGCTTGATATAACTTGTATGACATGTCTGGAACACTCTATTCATCATATTCATAAATTCTATTTGTACATTGGTTAGTCTATAGGACATAACTCTAAACTCATCATGGTGATGTGAATTATGTCATCCAATCTAAATCTTATGCATTGATATTTGATCATAGGTTTAACTTAAAGGAACATGGTATCACATATCTATTGACAAATAAACCTTCTATCCTTGATAGTTGTTATGACCGTATTTGAGCTTAATCAGTAAGTTAGGGTTTATGTGGATGATTACATGCTTTACTAGATTGATAATTACTTAAACATGATTAATGATGATATCTCAATCATGATATGTTAAACCTAATGAGAACCACAAGTATGCTATCTCTTTATATAATTAGGGTTTGAGAAAATATAAACCCTAGTCGGCTGAAATTAGGGTTTTCACCAAATAGGATCACGTTGGGGAGAATGAGAGAGGTATGCAAAGGAGAATGAAAATGTTAGTTGACAGATAGGATAACACGGCCATGGTGGGTAGAACGGCCGTGGTGGGTCATTGGTGGCACGGGCATTCTAGGCCACACAGCCTTTTTGAAAGAATTGAACTATTGACCAACTTTTATAATAAAATCTGATGAAACCAATGCACCACGGTCGTGGAATGCAACACGGCCGTGATGGGTCCATCTGAGCACGACCATGGAAGCTAGCATGGCCGTTCTGGGGCATTTTCTCTTCATCCGACTGTTCTGTAGATTTCTGGATAGCAGTGCACTGTTCTATTTTTAATTATTGAATGGTAGCTTGAAATGATATAAATTTTAACTGAATCTTTTTAACTCAATTACAAACAACATGATAAATTTTCATAATTTTTGGAGAAGGTTTGATCTCTAAAATACATGAATTACATTAACTTTTTTTATGAAAGAAAAATCTGCTGAAATAAGAAAAAGTTTAGTAAGGGGTCAATGTGCAATTCACCGAAGCAGCTCAATTGCACTATATGGTCAACCTAACATACTAGTAGCTCTCATGATTCATGATTCATTCCAGAGAAATGAAATCCTAGAGAGAGAGAGGGAGAGTTAGAGTTTGAGAGGAGAAAGTGGTGGAATTGCTGATCTAGGGTTTCTCTATCCGAGATATGATGAAATCAAGTAAGTTTAGCTTCTTTGCACATCCTTTCATGGTGAATCTTCTCTCACATGTCAAGATTCCATCCCTCCTCTGATTTGATCCAAAACGGTATCAAAACTTCCCCTTTTCTCACTCTTTCTTCATAATCCCTCATTTCTAGGGTTTACGAGTTGAAAGGAAGAAGAATCAGGTGAATTGCTAGGGATTTGATATGAGATCGAGATTTTCAGGGATGAGCTGCATTTTTGAGGTGTTTTCACACCTTAGGGTGAGTGGGAACTTCCTTTGAACATTATATTGCACGAAAATTGGTTAAATCATCCACAATCTTTAATTTCTTAGTATGCAACTACAAACCCTAAATTGTATGTTTGATCAAAGTTGATGCAAACTGATATGAAATGGATTCTTCCTCTGTTTGGATGAATTTAAGATGATAAATCATATTATAAATGTATAAAATACATCCTAATGAGAATTCCCTAAGTATTCACAGAAGTTATAAGAGTAAACTGAAATATAGGAAATTTGTCTATGATTGAAATTGTTGTATAATTAAATAGAGAAATTTGTTTATCTGGATCCCCTTGGTTATGAATGATTGTTTATCTAAATTCATAGTACATATATGTCAGATGCTATCTTGGATTTCAATTAAGGTGAATATTGTTTGTTTGATATCTCAGTAAAGAGGGTGAAACCCTAGATGCGAGGAAAGTTGGATATTTGCAAATAGATATCGTGAAATCCATTTGAATAGATTTTCTTGACATGATCGAATTTATTTATTCAATTTTATTATTGATGCATGTTATCTCAGTGAATGGCATGGAAACCCAAATTCAACTTAATTCCAAGGTTTCATACATATATTGATTTTATACGATTTGTTGATAGTAGTATTTATTCAGTGAATGTTTATGTCGCATGAAATCCTTATGAGAGCCATGTGATAAGTGAATGAGGTAAATGAAACCCTAAGGATAGGGTGTTCAATGAATTAAGCATTGTGATTACCATGTTCTCAGTATGAGATGTGGTGATGCTTAACAGTTCAATTGTGGTAAATGTTATCAGATGGTCTATGAAACGAATGGTTTACAGAGCTAAACAAAGATATGTAATGTGATATGATTGAATTGTGAATGTAAAGAGTGAATTAGACATGTAGATGCCCTGAACACCGTAGATTCCTTATGAGAGTTCTGCACCATTGGGATGAAATGACCTAACCTTGGCAGTGTCTAGTATATGGGGGTCAGAACGTACTAACACGTGGTACGAGGGACAAATCCCTAGTGGAAGTCTCCTTAAAAATACAGTATGTAGTGTCCAACATCAACCATAGATCCTGGTGGCACTAGAGTACTGAAAAGCCAATAGGTGGCTTGACTCACCGCCTGAGTACCCAGGTTGAGAGGTGGAGTCTGAGATATTCAGCAACTCCCATTAGCTGTCGAGAGGTAGATGTGTCGAGGCCCGCTGTAGACGGGGTCTTACTTGAGAGATAGGCTTAGGAACTCAGGCATGCTTCTAAGCCTTGTATAGTGAGATCGTAGCTTGCTGTGATTCTTTCACATCTTGTGTTACACCTCATGTGGGTTCATGGCATAATAAGATGAATGAGAGGTTAAACAAGTGTGTGTAGTTATTCAATTATTCTTTGTATGTTTCTGAATTATTAGTTCTCTTTGAAATTAATCAAGCATGATCATATATTGATTTACTCTTGTTGATATCTAGAGTATCCTACCATATTTATGAGTGTCAATGACCAGTCTCTTTAAAGCTTATTGTTGTTATACTTGATATCAGTTGCTCAAAAGTATATCTGTAATTATATCTGTGCTTTAGACTATTTCTTTGAAGTACTCATTCACTGAGCGAGTAGGCTCACCCCTCTACTCATAATTTTTAAGGAAACCACATGGACTTGAAGAAGGTCAAAGAATCAAAGTAGATCTACCACATGAGTTAAGCATGGGATTAGTTAAGTTCAGTTGGTCCCTGTCACTCTAGGTCTTGGTATATATGTGAGAGAGTTGTAAATGTTGTTTGTATCATTGTTTCCTTAATAAGAGAGAATTCATTTGATTATCATGCTATATGTACATGGAAGTATGAGAAACATAATGAATGTATGGATGTGTATCATTAATTTTGAGATCATATTAGAGTAATCAAGGTTTAATTCTCTTGTAAAGTTTTTTTATGTGATTCAATGTGAGAAAACAAAGAGTTTGAAAAAAAATGGGAGTGAACCTTGTATTAAGTATAATCCTAAAACTCATACCCTAATCTCATGTGACAATAGTGGTCTTGTCTAGGTATCACTAAACGATACACAACATTATAGAATCACTTTTGTTTTTCATTCCTAACAACATTTAAAGGGTCATCATCAACTCTTTCTCTCTAAGGGAGAGGAATACTTGTAATGTTCATTTAATAAACATCTCCAACCTTCACATACTTCCCATACTATTGACACATCTTGGATACTAGGATTCATTACCTTGGTATCCACCTCATGTGCTATAAGGAAATCACATCCTTATCTCATCTACTTTTACCAATATAATAAATTTCAAAACATCTAAGAGGAGTCTCCTAAATTATTGGAAGGCTCAAAAGAAAACTCATCACAAACTTTATGATCTTGGAACCATAGTCCAAGCAACCTTAGGCTATAATACATGATCCACCTTCATGTTTGTAGTGAATCCACACATACCAAGTGGCAATGATCCACTTGAAAGTTGTTGTGGCAACACATCCCACTATCACACAGACAGCGAGGTGTTACGTGAAAATGTACGGAAATCACCATAACCACATATCACCAAAATACGGGTTAATTAAAACCGATTGCGGAAAATGGATAAATTGTGAAACTATTATATTCAAGTCCTCATCCTGTAAGAAAACATGTTACATATACAAGCCTTGATACGTGTCCACAGCTTAGAACCACAGTTGTCTTGTCATCACATGAGTTCATCACCGGTTATACATACATAAAGGCCCGCATCCGGCCAGCAGCAGGATATACAAAGGATCAACAACCATACATCGTGAAACAATGTCAAAACGCTCCCAAGGACCTGAGAGTACAAGGATGACTCTAGACTCTTCTACAAAACACCAAAACAACATCATATCCATCTCTTGCCTTCTACTGCTCGTCTAGCTGCTCGGCCGCAACACCGTGACCACCACCACGTCTAGCTCGAACACTTGAAAACCAATGGGGTGAGACAATTAAACATTGTCCCAGTGAGAAACATAACTCCCTGCCGAAACTATAAAACCAGAAGGATAAAGCAACATCGGTAGATAAACAACAAAATGTAGAATAATAACAGTTTATATAACAAGGCTACTCGTACCATCATGCTTACCAAGCTGTTCACCACTCATCTCTTCATGGGACATGATTGACAAGATAAGGTTCATAAGATCTTAGCACATAACGTGCGGAACGTATAATTAACTACAATATATAACAAAATTTTACTCCACAAGCAAGGCCTCAACCAATGTTCCGTGTTTTACCTTATGAAATAAATACTATTCAGCTAGATTACGTATTATTATGCCCTGAGGAAGTGAACCATACCGTTCAAATCCAACCTTCGGCTGTGAAGCCCATAGTCGGTGCCATACAAGGTCAATGGAAGAGCCGGACTCCAAGACCTTCCCCCTTGTAGTTAGTGTACGAGAACAATAGAAGCAGGACCGCAGTCTCATGCTTAAGTGGCCTCAACCACAAGGTCAGCTCCATAGGCTACCCTTCCTTCTAGCCCGCCTCGGTATAGGTTACGACACTAGTATATCTGAGCCACGGGCCAGTTCACCGTGCTTTGAGCCATGAATGCATTCATGCTCTTCATATCACATATCTAGAGCCATGGGCCTGTTCACCATGCTATATACACATGTCCGAGTCTACAATCGAAGTTGCACTCTTACCTCCTCACTTTAGGCTAGGAGAAACCTCGCATACTCAACAATATGAACTCCGAGTAAACCCGTAGGAGAACCCGTTTCACCATCACCAGCTCCTAACGATGATGGATCTATGGCCAGGGCAACTACATGATTTATTCCACTGTGATTAATTAGTATCTTTTATATGGATTGTAAGATTCAACCAAGTTATATAACATGTAAACTATAACAGGAAATATAAAGCTCGACATTAGACTTTTACTGTAATCACATCAACCTGATTCATCACAAGGATCCAATCTCACATGTTATCACTTGGCCTCTTGCCAATCACCCAGATCCATCTCAAGGATCATCACATACCATGGGGTCTCAATCCCTCGTCATATATTGCCACTGCCTCTCAAGGCTTACACCATCATCATGGGATAGCAATCCCCAATACTTTAATATCATTAACGTTATCTTACCATCAAGAGTAACTACCAAAACAATGTTACTCATTATATATATATATATATATATATATATATATATATATATATATATATATATATATATATATATATATATATATATATATATATATATATATATATATATATATATATATATATATATATACCTCATAGCCTTTTACTTGGCTATGCATCACCTGCATGGTTAGTGTACACAATATTCATCTTAACAGAAAGATTGTGCCATCATCATAGAGTGACATTAAGGATTCTATATCAATCATACATTAACTGATAATCATGTGCATGAGGCACATCATTAAGCAAACCATACTATATGCTTATCATTATCTGAACTTACTGCCAATATTCCAGATGGTCATGTTCATGTATAAAGATAGGGAGTTACATAAGCAAGCGTTACCATAACCATTGCCATTTAGTAAAACGACACACACACATATATATATATATATATATATATATATATATATATATATATATATATATATATATATATATATATATATATATATATATATATATATGAGCAGAACCCTCACTAGAAGCACTAAGAACTCTTACTAAAAACTGTATCGGACAGCATGCCCTCATCCAAAGTCCATCTCAAGATGCTCATCATATAACGACCATTACCAAGCAACGCGCAATGCTGCGTTAGGTCAAGAAGTATATTGGACAGCTGAGCCCAAGGCATGCCGTGCAAGGGGTGACGGGAAACGCACTGTCAGGCATCACCTGCATCGGGCACCAAGGTATCGTGCAACGCCCAGACTGTGTCATACTGCAGGTTGACACACACAGAGCTACGACCAAGGGTGATGCTCATCACATATCTGGCTAGCAACGTCCATAAGCATAACAACATCAGGCTATACCTAAATCAGGGGTGTAACTCAAATAACCGACAAGGGACTTATCGTTCAGTTGACCAACCAAGGCCTAACGGTCGTCACAAAGCAGGGACTAGGGCATGACGCCCATCACAAGGTCATGGATCAAGGGTATCGTCTGTACAGTCACCACGACATGTCGTCCAAGGCTCAAGGTCAAGGGGATATCGGGCAACACCTTCACAACCACCATATCGGGCAAGGTACTACTCATATGATCATCTTCCACCTCAAGCACAAGGACACCCGAAACCCTAGAGGGTCAAGAAAATTGCTCACCTCTCAATTTAAACGAGAGAGGGGTCTTGCACATCTCTTGCTACCAAACGGCCAACCCAAGGACAACCCTAGAAAAGATCACCACTAGTAAGAAGCTCACCCTTCAAGTCTAAGGTAAGAGGAGGGTGTTTCTTAAGATACTAGAGCTCAAGCTCACTCCTCAAGACCTAGGAGAGAAGAGAGTGTTGCCCACCAAGAACCCTAGAACACAAGTTCGGCCAACATGAAGACTAAGTAAGAAAACAAAGCCAACAACGTATAAGAACGGGAAAGGAGGTAGTATAGTTAGGGTTAGGAGTTATGCAACCCACCTTAAGAAAGCTCCAAGCTCCTAGCACCACCAAGCTCCAAGGAAGAGGAAGACTCCAAGAGGATCATCCACCAAGCTTGCTCCTCCAAGGGTGTCGTCCACCAAGCTACCAAGGGGAAGGGTATCGTGCACACCATGGTGGAGAAGAAACTCAGAAACCAAAGGGACTCCTAGCAAAGGGAAGGACAAGCCTATATAGGAGAAAAAGGGAGGAGAAAACAAGGTAAGATATGGCAAGGTATCGCCCACCTAGGGACACTTGTCCTAGTACACGAGCCACTACTCTAGCAAGCCTTAAACACATGTCCAAGGTCATTGCCACATGCAAGCATCATGCACCAAGTGTCCACTAGTGGGGATACAAACGAGGTCAAACTTGGTCAAAGGATCTAGGGCGACACACAACCATCACCATGGGAGACACACAACCAGCACCATGGGCGACACACTCGCCTCATAGCCAATACGAGGCTCATCTCAACCAAAGCAAGGCACCTCAATGCCCAACAAGCTCAACCAAGCCCAAAAGAACTCAAGCAACGAGCCCAAACCTTCCTCTCTACACTAGAGGAAGCAAAGAGAGAGAGAAGCACCTCACAAGATAGCAAACTTGCCCACCAACCCTAGACTTGGGTTAATTGCAAGTAGCACCGCCAACTCTCAACAAAGCACAACCGAACCCTAATCACCACTTAAAGGTGATTAGCAAGCCGCAAAGCATCAAGGTTAAGCAGAGAAAATAGGGTCAACCCTAAACGAAGGTCAGGGTCCTTACAAGCTAACCCCCTTCAAGGGATTTTGTCCCCGAAATCCGAAGAGAAAAGCAATGGATACTTCCTCCTCATCTCTTCCTCAAGCTCCCACGTGGCTTCCTCAGTGCCACGGTGATGCCAAATAACCTATACAAGAACCATGTCCTTCCTCTTCAGCTTCTTAACCCTTCTGTCAAGGATCGCCACAGGACCTTCCCCATAGGTGACATCTTCATCAAGTTCAACTTCAACTGGTTGAATCACTGTTCCTGAATCTGGATGACTTTTCTTCAGCATACTGACGTGGAACACTGGATGTAACCTGTGCAACTCTGGCAGCAACTCTAACTCGTAAGCTACTTTGCCAGCACGTGATATAACTGGGTAAGGCCCCATATACCTAGGTGCTAGCTTCCCCTTCCGGCCAAACCTTAGCACACCTTTCCACGGAGAGACTTTAAGATATACTTTGTCTCCTACCTGGAACTCCAAAGGTCTTCGGCGATTGTCTGCGTAAGACTTCTGCCTGTCTTGTGCCACTTTCAACTATTGCTATATCACTTTGATCTTTTCTGACGTCTGTTGTACTAACTCAGGACCCAAAAGCTGATATTCACCAGACTCATACCAACACAAAGGAGATCTGCACTTCCTTCCATACAAATCCTCATAAGGAGCCATGTCAATGCTCCGTTGATAACTATTGTTGTAGGAAAATTCTATCAGACTAAGATGTACATCCCAACTGCCTAGGAACTGCAAAACACAAGCTCAAAGGAGATCTTCTAAAGTTTGAATAGTTCTCTCAAACTGTCCATCTGTCTGGGATGGAAGGTGGTACTGAACCTCAACTGCGTTCCCAACGCCTTGTGCAATTGTTCCCATAAATGACTCGTAAACTACGGACCTCTGTCAGAAACTATTGTTACTGGCACACCATGCAAACGCACTATCTCATCCACATATACTCGAGCGAGCTTCTCAGCTGTATATGTCGTCTTTACTGGTATTAAATGGGAAGACTTCGTCAATCTGTCCACTATCACCCAAATGGAATCATGATTCCTAGTTGTCCTGGGTAGACCAACTACGAAATCCATGGTTACATTATCCCATTTCCACTGTGGTATCGGCAAGGGTTGCAATGTACCTGCCGGCTTCTGATGTTCAGCCTTCACTTGCTGACAAACCACACATCTAGCCACGAACTCGGCTACATCTCTCTTCAAACCGGGCCACCAATATAAGTCCTTTAGATTATGATACATCTTGGTGACACCTGGATGCATAGCATACATCGATGTGGGTGCTTCCTCGAGCACTAACCTCCTCAGATCACCTGCATCAGGAACCACCATCCTATCACGATAGCAAACTAGTCCACCCTCGGATTCATGAAACCCATCATGCTTTTCACTGCCTAACTTGGATCTGATCAACTGTACCGCATCATCTGTTTGTTGTGCATCTTTAATCTACTATCTCAGCATAGGCTTGACTTGCATCTGTGCTAAAAGTCTATTTAACGAAGAAACTTCCATCTGCACATTTATCTGTCGCAACGAAACAAGCATATCCCGTCTATAGCATACCAGAGAACTCAACAGTGCCTTCTTTGAAGAAAGAGAAGAAGACTTTTAGCTAAGCGCATCAGCTACCACATTCGCCTTACCAGGATGATACTCAATAGTACAGTCATAATCATTGATCAACTCCATCCATCGATGTTGTCACATGTTTAGCTCATGCTGCGAAAAGATGTACTTCAGATTCTTATGATCAGTAAAGATCTGACATACTCCCCTACATAGATAGTGTCTCCAAATCTTTAGCGCATGAACCACTACTGCCAATTCCAAATCATGAGTCGGATAGTTCTCCTCGTGTTTCTTAAGTTGTCGCGAAGCAAAAGAAACCACATGATCTTCCTACATCAGCACACAACCTAAACCTTTCTTAGAAGCATCGCAGAAAACAACATAGCCTTTCCCAGGCTCTGGCAAGATTAACACTGGAGCACTGGTCAATTTCTCCTTCAAACTCTGGAAAGCTTGCTGACATCGATCATCCCAAACAAAAGGTACATCCCTTCTGGTCAATTTTGTCATTGGAAACACAATCATACTGAAATCCTTGATAAACCTCCTATAGTATCCTGCTAAACCCAGGAAACTACGAACTTCTGTCGGCGTCTTCGGTTGTTCCCATTATGCAACAGACTCCACCTTCCTCGGGTCCACTTTAACTCCTTCTACAGATATCACATGACCCAAGAAAGTCACTTCTTTTAACCAGAACTCACACTTACTGAACTTGGCATACAACTGATGTTGGCGAAGGAGAGTCAACGCTTGTCAGAGATGTTGCTCATGCTCTTGCGTGTCCCGACTATAGATCAAAATGTCATCTATAAAGACTATGACAAACTGATCTAGAAACGAACGGAACACTCTATTCATCAAATCCATGAAAGCAGCAGGTGCATTGGTTAGCCCGAACGACATAACCACAAACTCGAAGTGACCATACCTCGTCCTAAAAGCAGACTTTGGTATGTCATCCGCCTTAATCCTCAACTGATGATATCCAGACCATAGATCGATCTTCGAGAACACTGTCGCGCCACGCAACTGATCGAACAAATCATCTATCCTCGATAATGGGTACCTGTTCTTGATTGTGACTTGGTTAAACTGCCGGTAATCTATACACAACCGCATTGATCCATCCTTTTTCTTGACAAACAACACTGGAGCACCCCACGGTGACATACTCGGTCGGATGAAACCTTTCTCCAACAACTCTTGCAACTACTTCTTCAGCTCTGCCATCTCAACTAGAGCCATCCTATATGGTGTCTGTGCAACTGGCTACGTTCCTAGAACCAGATTGATCTCGAAATCAATCTCCCGGGGTAGAGGAATACCCAGAAACTCATCCGGAAACACATCGGAAAACTCTCAGACAACTGACATCTCCTCAAGACTAGGACCTTTCTCCTTGGTAGCCACAACGGTATCCACTACGTGAGCTAAGAACGCCTCACATCCTTGTCGTAGCAACTTTTCTGCCACCATAGCTGATACCAGACACGTCAGAAGAATCTTCCTATCTCCCTGGAAGATCCACTTCTCTCCCGCATTATCAAACACAGCTTGCTTGGAACCACAATCCAAGACAACCTTATACTTCTCTAAGGTATCCATCCCAAGGATAACATCAAAACCATGCATATCAAGTGGTATAAGATCCACTTGAATGCTATGTCCCACGAAAGACAAGACACAAGATGGATACTCTTCTCGAAGCAATGAGGAACCATCAAGAGGGGTTTCTAACAACAAACTATCCTTCTTACAACTAACAGGTAAACGATAGTTTTCAAGCATACTATAGGTGATAAAGGAGTGCGTAGCACCCGGGTCAACCAGAACAAATATAAAGCAAGAAGAAGACATATCAGAATGAAATAACTCCATCTGACTTGTCACCACTCGCGGGTTGACTATCACCTCCGGCTGACTCATAGCATAGAATCGATCCGTTTCTTGCTATCCACGTCCTCTACTTCCTTGAGCAGACGATCCAACTTGCAACGCTTGACCACGTCCTCGACCTCTACTACCATTGGGCTACTGTCTATCTGATCCTTGTTGATTCTGTCTCGGCTGCTGCGTCACTTCAACATCTCTATTCGGGAAATGCAACTTGAGATGTCTGGTCTGACCACAAAGATAGCATGCCCTATCTTCAAACGGTGGCCTAGATGGCCCTGTTACCGCCACTGAGGCTGTACTATGCGCCTTAGATGGCGAAGAAAGATAACGTTTTCCCTTACTCGGAGACCACTGCGAAGGTATACCAGAACCTCTCATCACTTACGGTGATGAAAACATGGGCTTCTTGAAGCCACCAAACCTCTATCCCTGGAACTGAGTAGGCCTCTTCTTAGACATGGATTCTCTTTTCTTCCTTACTGACCGCTCGATCCTTCGGATAGATTCCACAAATGTAGCAAACCGCTCTCTGTTCTCCAATGCAGAAACAAGTGTTGTCAACTCAGAACTCAGACCCTTCTCGAAACGTCTGATTCACTCCTCATCTGTCACTGCCATATGAGGACAAAACCTCAACAGATCCATGAACTTGGCCTCATACTCGGTGATGTTCATCATTCCTTGTCACAGGCGCTCGAACTGACTGATCTTCTCATCTAGATACGTCTTCGAAAAGTATCTGCTGATGAACTCATGTCAAAAAACTTCCCAACAGATCACCTCACCATGCCGCTTTTCTTCCTCGATGGTCCACCAGTGACCAGCACTACCCTTTAGAAGGTAGACAACATGCTTTACTTTGTCTGCTTTGGGGATGTCGAGGATTCAGAAAGCCTTCTCAAGACTTGTCAGCCACAGATCTGCATCCATTGGATCAGCCGTTCCAGCATAATCCGAAGCTCCGACTCAGCGAAGCCGCTCAAAGGTCTTCCCAATACCTGATGCTTCTCCATGGGGAGCCTGTGCTCTTAGAGGAGGCACTGGCAATCGCTCAACCATGAGATTCATCGTAGCCATCATCTGCCCCATAAGCTGTTGGTACGAAGGGTGTTCAAGAATGGTTGGGTTAGGTTGGGGGACCTCAGGCACCCGATCTCCATGTACCTATCCTTCAGCTCCACCAGCTGAAGCGGCTTCGTTGTTCTCAGCAGCGTGTTCTTCATGGTTTCCAGACATCTTGACTCTTCTTCTACTGAGGGCAGAAGACGATCGTAACAAAATCTGGGCAACTCACAAGAACAGACTCAACCTAGTCCTAAATCCCTGTAGACTCAGCGAACCTAGGGCTCTGATGCCAAAACTTGTGGCAACACATCCCACTATCACACAGACATCGAGGTGTTACGCGAAAACGTGCGGAAATCACCATAACCACAGATCACCAAAATATGGGTTAATTAAAACCGATTGCGGAAAATGGATAAATTGTGAAACTATTATATTCAAGTCCTCATCCTGCAAGAAAACATGTTATATATATACAAGCCTTGATACATGTCCACATCTTAGAACCACAGCTGTCTTGTCATCACATGAGTTCATCACCGGTTATACATACATAAAGGCCCGCATCTGGCCAGCAGCAGGATATATAAAGGATCAACAACCATACATCGTGAAACAACGTCAAAACGCTCCCAAGGACGTGAGAGTACAGGGATGACTCTAGACTCTTCTACAAAACACCAAAACAGCAGCATATCCATCTCTTTCCTTCTACTGCTCATCTAGCTGCTCGGCCGCAACACCGCAACCACCACCACGTATAGCTCGAACACCTGAAAACTAGCAGGGTGAGACAATTGAACATTGTCCCAGTGAGAAACATAACTCCCCTCCAAAACTATAAAACCAGAAGGATAAAGCAACAACGGTAGATAAACATCAAAATGTAGAATAATAATAGTTTATATAACAAGGCTACTCGTACCATCATGCTTACCAAGATGTTCACCACTCATCTCTTTATGGGACATGATTGACAAGATAAGCTTCATAAGATCTTAGCACATAACATGTGGAACGTATAATTAACTACAAGATATAACAAAATTTTAATCCACAAGCAAGGCCTCAACCAATGTTCCGTGTTTTACCTTAAGCAATAAATACTATTCGGCTGGATTACGTATTATTATGCCCTGAGGAAGTGAACCGTACCGTTCAAATCCAACCTTCGGCTGCGAAGCCCATATCTGGTGCCATACAAGGTCAATAGAAGAGTCAGACTCCACGACCTTCCCCCTCGTAGTCACTGTACGAGAACAACACAAGCATGACCGCAGTCTCATGCTTAAGTGGCCTCAACCACAGGGTCAGCTCCATAGGCTATCCTTCCTTCTAGCCCGCCTCAGTACAGGTCACGGTGCTAGTATATCTGAGCCACGGGCCAGTTCACCGTGCTCTGAGCCATGAACGCATTCATTCTCTTCATATCACATATCCGGAGCCATGGGCCTATTCACCATGCTCTATACACATGTCTGAGTCTACAACCGAAGTTGCACTCTTACCTCCTCACTTTAGGCTAGGAGAAACCTTGCATACTCAACAATATGCGCTCCGGGTTAACCCGTAGGAGAATCCGTTTCACCATCATCAGCTCCTGACGATGATGGATCTATGTCCAGGGCAACTACATGATTTATTCCACTGTGATTAATTAGTATCTTTTATATGGATTGCAAGATTCAACCAAGTTATATAACATGTAAACTATAACATGAAATATAAAGCTCGACATTATACTTTTATTGTAATCACATCAACCTGATTCATCACAAGGATCCAATCTCACATGTTATTACTTGGCCTCTTGCCAATCACCCAGATCCATCTCAAGGATCATCACATACCATGGGGTCTCATTCCCTCGTCATATATTGCCACTGCCTCTCAAGGCTTACACCATGATCATGGGATAGCAATCCCCAATTATTTAATATCATACAAGTTATCTTACCATCAAGAGTAACTACCAAAACAATGTTACTCATTATATATTTATATATACCTCATAGCCTTTTACTTGTCTATGCATCACCTGCATGGTTAGTGTACACAATAATCATCTTAACAGAAAGATCGTTCCATCATCATAGAGTGACATTAAGGATTCTATATCTATCATACATTAACTGATGATCATGTGCATGAGGCACATCATTAAGCAAACCATACTATATGCTTATCATTATCTCAACTTACTACCAATATTCCAGATGGTCATGTTCATGTATAAAGATAGGGAGTTACATAAGCAAGTGTTACCATAACCATTGCCATTTAGTAAAACGACATATATATATATATATATGTGAGCAGAACCCTCACTAGAAGCACTGAGAACCCTTACTAAAAACTGTATCGGGCAACATGCCCTCATCCAAATTCCATCTGAAGATACTCATCATATAACGACCTTCACCAAGCAACGCGCAACGCTGCGTCAGGTCAAGAAGTCTATCGGGCAGCTGAGCCCAAGGCATGTCGTGCAAGGGGTGACGAGCAACGCACTGTCAGGCATCACCTGCATCGGGCACCAAGGTATTGTGCAACGCCCAGACTGTGTCATACTACAGGCTGACACACACAGAGCTACGACCAAGGGTGACACTCATCACTGATCTGGCTAGCAACGTCCATAAGCACAACAACATTAGACTATACCTAAATCAGGGGTGTAACTCAAACAGCTGACAAGGGACTTATCGTTCAGCTGACCAACCAAGGCTTAACGGTCATCACAAAGCAAGGACTAGGGTGTGACGCCAGTCACAAGGTCATGGATCAGGGGTATCGTCCGTCACAGTCACCACGACCTGTCGTCCAAGGCTCAAGGTCAAGGGGATATCGGGCAGCACCATCACAACCACCATATCGGGCAAGGTACTACTCATATGATCATCTTCCACCTCAAGCACAAGGACACCCGAAACCCTAGAGGGTCAAGAAAATGGCTCACCTCTCAACTTAAACGAGAGAGGGGTCTTGCACATCTCTTGCCACCAAACGGCCAACCCAATGACAACCCTAGCAAAGATCACCACTAGTACGAAGCTCACCCTTCAAGTCCAAGGTGAGAGGAGGGTGTTGCTTAAGCTACTAGAGCTCAAGCTCACTCCTCAAGACCTAGGAGAGAAGAGAGTGTTGCCCACCAAGAACCCTAGAACACAAGTTCGGCCAACATGAAGACTAAGAAAGAAAACAAAGCCAGCAATGTATAAGAATAGGAAAGGAGGTAGTATAGTTAGGGTTAGTAGTTATGCAACCCACCTTAAGCAAGCTCCAAGCTCCTAGCACCACCAAGCTCCAAGGAAGAGGAAGACTCCAAGAAGATCGACCACCAAGCTTGCTCCTCCAAGGGTGTCATCCACCAAACTTCCAAGGGGAAGGGTATCGTGCACACCAAGGTGGAGAAGAAACTCATGAACCAAAGGGACTCCTAGCAAAGGGAAGGACACACCTATATAGGAGAAAAAGGGAGGAGAAAACAAGGTAAGATATGGCAAGGTGTCGCCCACCTAGGGACACTTGTCCAAGTGTACGAGCCACTACTCTAGCAAGCCTTAAACACATGTCCAAGGTCATTGCCACATGCAAGCATCATGCACCAAGTGTCCACTAGTGGGGACACAAATGAGGTCAAACTTGGTCAAAGGCTCTAGGGTGACACACAACCAACACCATGGGCGACACACAACCAGCACCATGGGCGACACACTTTCCTCATAGCCGATACAAGGCTCATCTCAACCAAAGCAAGGCACCTCAAGGCCCAACAAGCTCAACCAAGCCCAAAAGAACTCAAGCAACGAGCCCAAACCTTCCTCTCTACACTAGAGGAAGCAAAGAGAGAGAGAAGCACCTCACAAGATAGCAAACTTGCCCACCAACCCTAGACTTGGGTTAATTGCAAGTAGCAATGCCAACTCTCAATAAAGCACAACCAAACCCTAATCACCACTTAAAGGTGATTAGCAAGCCGCAAAGCATCAAGGTTAAGCATAGAAAATAGGGTAAACCATAAACGAAGGTCAGGGTCCTTACAGTTGTGCCCTAGAAAGGAAAGACACAAAGGGAAACACACTTCCCATACCATAGTAGTATTTTTCAAGGGTCACTAGCAAAAAGGTAACCAATTCTATTTTCATTATGCAAGTTACAACTTATTATGTATCATTTTACCTTTTTCATTTTGGGTTCCTTGGCATTAGCATAGGAATCATCATGATTAACATATCCCATTACTCCTTCCTTGATGACTATTTATCACACTTGGGTATGTTCTCTTATTTTATTATATTTTTCAACCACTTATCAACAAGTAAATCATCATATTCTTCATTTTCTTCATTAAACATGGATCATCTCTTAATTTCTTTCACATGCCATGTTGATTTTTCATTAACACTTTCTTACACACATAGGTTGGTCTGAGAATAACTCAGTTTCCACCTCATTTCTTTGTCATTGTTCTCATTTATCTTCTCATTTTATACTTATCATTAGAGTTAACTCCATCTTATGTGGATTTCATACCTTAAATCACTTTATAAGCATAGACTTATCTGTCTTTTACTTTATTATCTTCATGAATCACATCTTCAAGAACTCCTATTTTTCTTATTTGTATTCAGATTAAGATACCATGGTGTTGTATCTTTCTGTTATAGTTACCAAACATTCAATTTTTGATAGATAATGATGCAATTCTCCTCTTCTTTAAGGTAGGATTGACATATTCACACCATGATTTCTAATTCGTTATTCTCTTTAGATTGTCTCAAAATGACTACTTGATCAGAGTAATCAAAAAGATAACAATCTAAGAGTTCCGTACTTACCTTTCTTCAATAATTGAATACCTGGCTAGGGCACCCAAATACTGCAATTAGGTAGTATGCACCATATTTTTGTGTCATATTCTTAACTTAGACGTCATCCTAGTATTAAGTTCTAGTGTCCCTGTGGACTCAGTGAACCTAAACCTTTGATACCAACCTGTGAGAACCCATTACACTAAATGAGATTACTCAAAACATAAAACACAATCAATCACTAATTAATCACATGCCCAAAAATATGGGTAAATTAAAACTGATTTCAGCGTCAACACCCGCTCATAAACATTTGCATAAGATCCCAAAATCTTTCTTATATCCATACTATGCCAAGAATTTGATACAAATTGATCTATCTCCTTAGCCACAACATATATAAATAGGAGAACAATATTTGTATATGTCACACAAACAAGCATTAACATGATAACAAAATCTCGATTCATTTGAAACACCATATACAATGTTTTCCTGCCTGGACCTGAGAGTACAAGGATGACACTAGGACACACTAGACTTCTAATCAACTTTGTCAAAGATTCATTACTATAGCTCCTCTATGCTGCCACATGTTTGTTTTTGTCACTTCCGATTACCTAAAAAAATGTGGCGAACCACACGGGTGAGATCCAGTCCCAACAAGAGATATAACCTCCAACAACATTTATTGACTACAACATTTTTAAGTAATTAAATAGTTAAGAAAATTAATCAGATATAATAAATAAGCTCAGCAACACTAGTGATTATCAAAATATACAAGGGAGCAGATAATAACTATCACCATTAGCCAAACTATCATCCTTTATCTTGTTCATAACATAAGCAATTCAGTAGCATATGCATATCTAGCATCATGAGCAAGTCTCGTAACATAGTATCTCTATCATTATGAATAAGTCTAGCCACATAAGAATAGATAACAACATTAGCATGTCTAATAGGTTGAACATATCAACATAAAAAAAAGAGCTAACACCATAAGAACAACTATCTAGAGAAGCATGATCACCAGTATATGCATTTCTAGTTACAAAGGCATGGCTAGCATGCTAAACATAACTAACAACACGAGATAGCTAGCATCATGATTATAATCAGAAGTAGTAGTATAGTTATCAACATAATCATGGCTACTGTATGTACGCAACTAAATATTAAGCATATCTACAACATAAGTATATCTACTATCTCATAATTGCACTAAGCATCATCATTATGTAAATGAACAAACAAGGGTTATCATCCAATGTGAAGCGTCATGTATAACCCTAAACAGATATGCTATATGACTATATTACATCTTTTATTATGCCCTGAGGAATTTGAGGATACCACTCAAAATCCAATTGACCACTGGTAAGTTGAAATCAGTGCCATACAAGATCTAGGAAGAGCCGGACTCCTAAGATCTTCTCCACCCCCGGTCAGTACGGGTCCACCACAGTGACACATAAGGTCAAGCTGCTAACAGCCTAGTGCGTCCTTGTTACAAGTCACGACACTAGTGAAAGGAGGTGGGTACGCATACCCTACCATCCGAGGAACAACCGTAGTTGTCCTGCAATTTTGTAACATATATAATCACTGAGACACGACCATAGCCGTTCTTAATCACATCAGATGTATGAGGCATGACCATAGACAACCTCAACAATCTGCATTGTGGATGACAAGGATATATCCTCAACTTGCCACCCCCACATTCTCAACAGTATGAGCTCTGAGTTTCCCTTAGGAATACTTGTTTCACCATCTAGCAACTTCTGACACTCAGATGGATCTATGGCACTGGGCACTACATGATTAGAGTTTCTATGCCAATTGGGTGAATTAAGGCTGCATCAAACAAGTGGACATACAAACCCTAATTCACTTCTAGCAAGCATATAAATATCACAACTTTGAAAAGATATAAAATGTGTGAAACATAATTGCTCATCTCATCATCACATGGTACTATTCACTTTCCATTCATGAGACCACACTAGTCATCATACTATCACAAGATAATAATCTTTTTCACAATATCACAGGGTATCAACCCTTATCAACATAAGAGGATTACACCTCATTCATGGTTCAACCATGCCCAAAGGTCATTAAGACCATCATACTATCACATGATATAAATCCTTTTCACAATATCATAGGGTATTAACCCTTATCAACATAAGAGGATTACACCTCATTCAAGGCTCAATCATGCCCAAAGGTCACTAAGACCATCATATTATTCCCTGCAAGAGCATCATTATCTTTGCATTTCTTATAACAGGGCTCAACAACTTCACTTATATGTAATACACCAGATCAGAACAATATTGCATTAAAGAACTAGGTTATATTCATAAACAATCATAGCAGGGTTATATTAACATTAAGAGCATTACTTTATTACATCAACATGCAATGAATCTAGATATGATTAACTCTCATCATATTCATAATGCACATGTTTAGCATAAGAAAGTATCAACCATGTGGCTATGATAACCACCAATTAACATAATAAGGTTATGATCATGTTAAGGAGGTTATTCCACCATCATTGCATCATATAAGAATGTTAAACATGAATACTCATCTTTATCTATTTGCATTAGAGTTAGGTTCAACATGATAAATTATATCAATGTTACTAAATATCACTCGTACCCAAACCCTAACTCACATCATCCCCATTAGATAATGGATGCATAAGGTGAAGAATCACCATCACATTCCATAAAATTCTCAAGTATGAACCCACATATAAATCAACGTATAAGGATTGGGTTATAGCATACTAGGGTTTCAACAATAGTAATAAAGTACTTCATGATTGCATTAGTCATTCAAGGACTATTCATAGCCAATTACCATCATTTAGTTATATGAAAACTAGGTTAACAAGCTATACCTCATTAGGGTTACATATTAAGACAATATGGTTATCATCCCTTCTATTCATATTAGTGAATAGGTAAGACTACCTTATTAAGGGTAACCCTCCATTTGTTCCATCATCATTCAACCCATATCACCATACCACAATGTCACCTAGAACCATTGGATGTTTAAAAGGTAAGACCTTTGGTTGTTTACATTAGTAAACACCTTAGATAAACCACCTATGAAGTCCTTGATTTGTGCTCTAGAAAGAGTCACCATCTAACCCTAGACATCCCTTGATTAACAACACAAAAAGTTCCATTGAGAGTAGGGTAAAACCCACAATCGATTGTTCAGTTAAAACAAGCCATCCATTGTCAACAACTAAGCTCCTTAAGTTGATCATATAAAGGAAACCATCTAAATCCCATTATTAGGACCAACATATTATATTATCCATCACTCCACTTTATTACAGGAATAAACATTTGATCTTGACCATTGGGTCAAGTTCATATATTAAAACCATCAATTACAATATAGGTTCGACCATTGCTTCAAGTGAACCAAGAAACCATTGGTCTAAGGCTTAATTGATGCTAAAAATATATGATAAACTCACCATAGATTGTAGAGAACTGATCCACCATCATTATTCATCATTAAATCACTATAGGTTGTTAGATCAACACTATATTCATTAATCAGCGTCAAATATTAAGCTGATGTCATCACTGATTGATAACATCAGTAGGGTACTTAATGGTAGATCATTATACTTCTAATTGATCCAAAACCTGACCTTAGGGGGTGACCATAGGTTGTAACCATAATTTTACACCCTTGATCACGACCATGAGTTGTTATGAAGACAACACCATAGGGTTGTTGGAATGGTACCATCATCGTGTCATGATTTATAGAAGAAATCTACTTTGAACCCTAAAATTGACTATTGTTTGATTGGTTCTTAGCACCATAGGTTGTCAAAAAAACCTGATCCAAGTCATATAATACCTTAGGAATAATGTAAATATGATCAAAGGTTAATATATAACTGAAATCAGAACAATAAACATTATAAAAATCGAAATCCTAGTCAAGCTTAGCTTTTTAGTGCATTGATCATCATTTTCAAGCAAGATCATGATCTAGAAAGCTTATGGTAAGCAATACACATGGATCAAGTTATAAAAATTGCCTCTAATGAGAAGATAAAACCCCAAACAGACGAAATCTTGAGCAGGTAGGGTAGAAAATCCAAGAGTAATATATGAATTCGTCCATCTAGCAGCTTTCTTCATTAAATGAGCAAACCCTAAGCATAAGGAGCAAGAAAGGTAGGGTTTTAGAGCTTTAGAGAAATTTCTACCATGGAATAGAAAGGTTCTGACCTGGAGAAATCTAGGAGGAAGGATAAAAAATAAATAGATGGAGGAAAGAAGGGAATTCTTACACTTTTAGGTCAAGATCACTGGAATGAAGCTTTTTCAACCCTAAAATGAAGTCAATTTCTACCGTAGAGCCTTTCTCCAAGAAGATCCCCACTTTCTTCTCCCTTAGGCTGCAAAATTCACAGATGAATAGAGGGATAACAAGGTTGGGAGTAGGAGGGAGGTGGAGAGAAAATGGCTCGTTTTGGTGCTTGGGGATAAGTATATGACACTTTAAGATAAAGAAAAGGAAAAAGTTGAAGTTCCAGTATCTATCCAAGTGTCCATGGCCTTAATTTATTAAGAATATACAAACACACACACAAGCAGCTCCCCCACCATGTGTATAGACCTGCTTAGATTTCCTTTTTCGAAATTCCCAGCCAATCAAATAATTCATTAGTTGATAGCTACTAAAGGTAGCTCATCCATGAAGGGGAAAACCCTAAATTACCCTTGGAGAAAACACCTTCAAACCAAGGTTTAAATAGTCACCCCATGGCTCAAAAAGCTCAATAATGATGATAGAATATCCAAAGAACATATTTCAAGTGATAACTTGCAAAGAAAACCTCTCAATTGGGTAAATTGCATACAAGTCCAAAATGAGCATAAAATTGCATAACTTGCTCAAACAATGTCCAAATTGGACCATATTTGAAAATTAAGCTTGTATTATGATTTAAAAGCATATCACAGGGTTATATTAGGGTTATAAGAATTAAGTTATGATAATTAAGCTCATTCAACTCATTAACTATGTTTAGGGGCCTTACAAAAACCAATTTCCTATGAGTGACAACTATGCCGACGAAGCTCTATTGACGGCTCAGTCGGAAGAGTAGAGCCTACTTGGTTCACATATATTTGTAATTATTTATCATGTGGACAACTTCCATCAAAGATAATGTATAATTAGAAGAAGAAGTTATTCTCTGAGATGAAAAATTACTATTGGGATGACCCACTACTATTCAAAAGGTGCTCTGACAACTTATATCGTCGATGCATACCAGAAGAAGAGGTACCTTTCATCCTCAAGGAATGCCACTCCTCACCTTATGGGGGACACCACGGAGGAGAAAGGACAACTGCAAAGGTTGTGCAATCATGATTTTACTGGCTGACGCTCTACAAGGATGTTGCGTCATTTGTCAAAACATGTAAGGAATGTCAGCTTATAGGAAACATCAGAAGAAGGAATGAGATGCCAATGGAATATTGGGTGGAAGTCAAAATATTTTATGTTTGGGGGATTGATTAAATGGGACTTTTTCCGTCATCGAATGGGAACTGATACATACTTGTTGCTGTCGATTATGTTTCCAAATGGGTTGAGGTTGTTTCCACTCAAACATGCGACTTCAAGGCAGTCATTAAGCTTTTTGAGAAAAGTATCTTCCTACGCTTTGGAGTACAACACACTATTATAAGTGATAGAGGGTCGCACTTTGGTGAAAAGTAGTTTGAAGCTCTATTAAGAAAGTATGGGGTGAAACATAAGGTTGTAATGCCATATCACTGTGAAAGTTGGGGCAGTTCGAAGTATCAGATAGGAAGATTAAATAGATACTAGAAAAAACTATCAGTCGTATAAGGAATAACTGATCCATGAAACTTGACAATGCACTTTGGGCTTATCACACATCATATAAGACACCTATAGGTACGACACCCTACATGTTAATTTATGGGAAGTGTTTCCATCTACCAGTCGAACTCGAACACAAAGCCCTGTAGCTATCAAGTTTTTGAACATGGACCTCGATAAGGCTGGTTAGAAAAGATTCCTTCAACTCCAAGAGATCAAAGAGTTGCTTCTTTCCTTAATTCATGTTTTCCTCATCTCGTACTTTAGTATTATGAGCTATGTACCTCCCATATTTCAAAATTTTAGGTTTCCACATCTAGTAGGAGTGTAAATATAGCATGAATATTAATCCCTTTCTACCAAAAAGGCTTTGTTGGGAAGTACAAGTTCTTTCTTTAATTGATTTTTGTCAATTTGGTTTGGAAGGACTGTGGTCGCTGTCTAATCTACGGTCATGGCATGAGCTACGGTCGAGGGGTCTTCCGCGGTCACAGTACCTACTCTTTGCAAGCTAGGCCGTGGTCACGATGTATGTAAGAATGAACATGGTCGCAGTCGCAGTGATCCTTCTGCCACAGTCATGGTGACCCAATGGTATATATAGTTAAAAACCTTTGACCTCAAGGTTCTTCTTTTGCTCTAAGCTCTCTAAGATTCCTGAACAAATGAACTATACTCCTTAACGCAAGTGCATGAGATGACAAATGAGCTCAATTCAGACCTTTGTCAATGGAGACGCGTTTCCACTGCAACAACACCCCTCCAGATTCCGTCTTCACTACCGATTCAAGCCATTTAACCTAACCGAGGGACTCATTAGGCGCTTTCTTGACCCCTATCATTGTGACTCCACGTTTTTCTTAGGCTTCGTCATCTTTTTCATGCATTTAATGACCTATCAATTTGTGTAACTCCATGGCAACTGCCAAAGCTCTGCCTTATCTAGTTCAACAAAGCTCGCCAGTGTTTTCCCTTAGACACATTTGTCTGACGTTATTTAACCTAGAATTAGTTTAGCACTGTGATTCTACTTGCAGGATCTAGCCACTTTGGCGTTTACCCAAAGGACCCTCGAATGGGGACTTAGACTGCAATCACCATTTCTTCAATCAAACAGGTACTCCTCTGCCGTGGTTGCAGTACCATATCATTGGCCGCGACCACGGAGCTCCTTTGGCATGAAGATTGGTCGAATGATGACTGTAGTTAAAGTTTTCCTTTTCCACGGTCGTGGCATACCTTGTTTTCTTATAACCCATTGCGGTCGTAGTATACCATTTTTCTGGTTTGATACCTAGGCTCAGTAGTGTCGTGGTCGCGACAACTTCATGGATTGCATCACAACTTCCTATTTAATGTAGCGGTCACGACACTTTGACATTTGAATGAAAAACAATATAAATACACACACATATATATAATAATAAAATAAAATAGATGATGATTAATTAAAGGCTAATACAATTATGCTAACAATGAAATTAATGTTGAAACTTTCAGAATGTCGACTTCAACTGATGACATGTTGATGAAGAAGACAACCTGATTTAAAGGGGTAGAGCAAATCCTAGAAAAGATAACAAACGCGTTGAAGGATAGCATGAACCTCTCCCCAACAAAAAGGCTTCAATTACAATTGATGAAGCTGAAGTACAACTACATTCTGGCCCAAAAAATGCCAAAATAGTAAGAGGAGTCCCCGAACACATCCCAGATAGCAACTTTTGAATACCATCCTCCCAAAACTGAGCTAAGGAAGCTGGAAAAGAGAAAAGATGAAGCCAGGGAAGTGAAAAGTGGCAAAAAGAGGAAATTGACAGCCGTAGAGAAATTAAAAGGGTAGGAGAAAGAAGCAGCCCCTAAGGAGGTAGAAGAGACATAGCATATGGCCCTCAACAAGAAAAGGCCAACATTCGTGCTAAGAGTTCCTACATACCAGTCATAGTTTGATTGGATATTGCATACCAAGGAGTTCATGCTGACAAGATAACTGGATTTCGATAACTTCAAGAAGATGGGAGTCTTCGACAGGGTAATCAGCTTCCTGGAAGGTGCAAATATGTGCACCCTATGCACCTCAGAAGCCCCCTCCCTAACACAGCTGACGACAGAGTTCATCTCGTCACTGCTGGAGTTTCCAGTTAGTGACAGTGATTGAAAGAGGGGTGGCACTAACTTCAAACTGGAAGTGAGACTACGAGGAAAGTCTCACATGATCACGAAGGCCATGCTTAACATAGTTTTCACCAGAACAACTGAAGAAGCATAGGCCTGCTCCGCCGTGCGTGGAGAAAAGGACATTGTCGGGTACAACAACCATAGAATGTGGAAGAATCTAATGGGAGGATAGATGAATCTCATCACCTCATGCTTTATTAGGGTGGTGTAGAAGATAACAACCAACACTATCTTTTCAAGGTCAGAAATCGGCAGTGTAACAAAGGGCGAAATGTTCATAATATGGTCAATGCTGAATAATAAGCCTGTAAACATAGGAAGAATCCTTATCAAAAGACTATCATCTATAGTAGGATGGGAGGCAAAAAAACAAAGGAATTCTACATGGGAGGTCATATTACAAAGATAGCATACCAGTTCATGGATGCAGAACTTTTGATGAAGTATAAGAAAACAAAGGGGCATACCAAGATTGATATAAAGTCCCTCATCAACACGGGGATCCCAGCGTAGAAAGGAAATAAACTATTCTACAAACAAAGCTACTCCAAGACGCTCCTCCCCCTCCCAAAAATGGAATATTATGATGCGTACAAGCTACGACCCACTAAAGAAGACGTCGACAAGATGTACTTGAGGGCCATTTGCACTACCATAGACCAATCATCTATAGCTGGTGAGAAGGAAGCAACAGATAAATATCCAGAAATAGATATGAGGAAGATAGAGGAAAGGAAGAAGCTGACAATAAGAAAGAAAAAGAAAAAGACATCAGAAAAGCCCATCACCCTGAGCCCTCCCTCACCACACACTCCAACCGAGATAGAAATGAGTGAAGGGTGCTAGCCTAAAATTTAAATCATAGAAGGAGGTGACCATGCACGTCTTGAAGCTATGATGAAAGAACAACATGTTGAGATCGAGCAAGAAACCAGCCAAGCATGCCAGAACCCCGAGGCTATACCCGACCCTATCATACCAGAGGTGATCCTACAAGTGTCGGGGCAAATAGAGGCAAGCACTTCTAGCCCAGCTACGCAAGACAACCCAACAAGAAGCAAGATGAATCCATGACCGAAGGAGCCCAGATCATCCACAACACTAGTGGAGAAGCAACGACACCACCCACACACGTTCGGTGATGTACTAGGCAATAAGTATGATGTTATGTGGCAACACATGTAACACACTTCTGAATTAAATTTGAATATTACCTCTAGCCTATGTACACTAACTACATAGGTACAAACTTTAAATGAGAGAACTGAGGCTCTTCCCCAGTTCTTGCAAGGGGTAATGAACACCCAAAATGTGCTGATGGGGGTTCTAAAGACCCTAATCGAGGAGATGGCAGACCTCAGGGAGGAGTTGTTAGATGCCCTAATAGTTGCCTAAAGGCTATGACACCATGAGAGTAGACAAGGAGATAATGCAGAAGGGGTATGAGGAAGTGTTAGATGACCTAAAGAAGGAGCGTCAACACCTATATGAAAAATGCCGATAGCTAGATGTTGAATGCCAAGAAATAGACGGTTAGCAATAGAGAAAGAACACAAAGCATCTAACAAGCCCTTTGACATCACATGCTTCCTTATGCCCTTCGAGCCTAGATAAAGATGATGATGATGTGGGAGGAACTAGTGCCAAAGCATCATCAAAAGATGAAAGTGCCAATGTGAAGGCTTCCCCAATGGAAGAACTACATGCGAAAGAAGCACTTACATAGGCAGACACTCATCACCACAACAAAACAAAGAAAAATATTACGTTGTCAAGGGATTTCGACTTAAACAGTAGCCCAGAAGAAGATAAGGTTACACTAGAGGACCCCAAACATGTCATCATTGCCAGAGCAGAAAGCATTGTGACGAAAGATCTCACGTCACGAGAAATAAGAGATCTCAACAAATTCTTAGATGACCTGACATTTGGGATGGATATCTGCAATGATTTCCTAAAAGACCTAGAGCAGTATGAACAAGATGATTCTTTCTATGATGAAAAAATGGCCGCGACATTACTCGCACTCAATATTGTAGAACTAGATCAACCATCAGAAGAGAATCAACCAACAAAAGACATAACTATAGAGATATCCAAGAAGGATGAAGGCAAGGCAACAACCCAAACACCGACTGAAATAAGGGTTCACCTCCTACCACAGAAGCATCACCCACAAAAATGCAGAAAGCAAAAGACGACACCTTAGAAGATGAGGAAGGTGGGTTCGCCTCTTTCTTCACAAATGAGCCAGTTAGAAAGCAGAACATGCCAATCAATGAAGTATAATTAGGTGTGGCTCCTCCTCTGCCTAGAAAAATGGCAGGTATGGACATGACCACATTATCAAGGATAACATGCAGACATGTGCATATCATGGCAGACATACTAGATGACAACCTACCCAGAACTGATATTGTCTATCATAATAAGGGCAAGTCGGTTAACAGAGATCATTTTAGAGGGATTTTCCTGAAATGAGAACATGTACATAAGAATCTATTCAGAATATTATGTGCCACTCTACTTGAAGAGTTTTGACATCCTGATAAAGTACAACCAGTATTCAATGGCATCACACATCTAGTGGGGATCCTATTCAATAACAATGACAAAGTTGTTGATGTGATAGAGCTACAATGTGCAGTGAGCAGAGAGGAAACAAAATTTGTGGTCCTTCCCATAAGGACTATAAAGAATTGGGCATTGGTTGCCATCAACTTATACGAGAGACGTACAACAGTGTTCAAGTACTGCACAACTGAACTGGACAACACTTCCCTCGTTTACAAAAACAAGGAAGCAAGGGATATCCTGAAGGTGCCACTACATCTGCAAAGAGCTATACAAATGGAAGACAAAAGACATAAGGGGATGTGGAAGCAATTCTCCATTTGCAAAAAGATCCCCCAAGAAAAGGCTGGAATAGGGGACTGTTCCTTTCTAGTGCTCTGAATGATGGAAGACATCAATAAGGCAGTCCCATTGGAAGACCTCTGCATGGAAGATCTACATGGGTTACGTGATATCTATGCAATGGAGGTTATATATGATCGCCACTTCTTCAACGACCCGATGATGCCTTCAGACGCAGTACCACGATGAATTCACTAAGAAATCCCTCTCATTGAAGAGAAAACATAGAGAGCGGAACTTAAAACCCTATGGATTGATCCTATAGAACCTGCTAGCAACAGTTTGGAAGGAGGGCTTGGAAGCTGACACACCCGGCAAAATAGAAAGAAAACCTAAACATGAGCCCAAGCAGCCACCAGTAGAAGAAAAGAAGGATGAACAACATCTAGTGAGCCAGCCAAAAGAAGGAGAAATAGAGGAAGACGATCTACCCGAGATTAAACTAGACAGGCTGGCTGGGAAATAATGCCAACCTTCAAAGATTTTGATAGGTGGAGCTACAAGATCCTACCACTACAATCCCTATATTTAATAATAAAATCTTTGAAGGAATATGACACGCCGACAAAGGCGATCTTTGAAAGGGATGTCATCCACGTACCGTAGGATGACCTCTGAGGTACGTTGAAAATAGGAGGGTATGTCTCAGTTAGCACCATGTCGGCTTACTAAGCTCTACTAAACGACAACATGCCAAATGTACACATGGCCTACTTCCTTCTAGTGGATGACATCCTCAAAGATAAAAGGTCGAGGGAAAAGGAATGCCTGCAACAATGCCTGGCAACATCTCTTCCAGACTACATATTGCTACCTATTCTAAATGATAGTCATTGGACTTTGTTAGTAGTCAGTGTCATTACAAGGATTGCGGTACTTTACAACAGATCAGACGTAGCCTTCATAGTGAGCAAAAGAACAAACATGACTATTGGAAAGACACCTATAGAAGAAAAGGTAGTCACATGCACTGAGGCAATTGTAGGGATGTTGAAGAATCACAAAAAAGGGCACAAGCTTAAAGAAGGAAAAGACTTCAAGAAGACGCAATTCTACCATAGAAGCCCTCAATAGGTGCCTCTATCAATCAAATGATGCTTCTACTGTTTGTCATGGATGATGGCCCTAGCTACGATGAACAAAAAGGAGGAGGGCATGCAAAATGAGCAATACCATCCACTATGCGGAGTGTACGCCAACATGCTCCTCGAGTCAATGTGGGCTTCCAAGACCAATTAGCAGAAATAAAGAAAGCCTGTTTGTACATCTAACTCTGATTTTGACACCCCAAGTCGTGGTGAATGATAAGTTAGGGGAAGGAGTCATAAATGGGCGTAAGAGGTACAATTCCATCCCAAATTTTCAAAAATTCAATTTTTTACATATTCTACTTGTGCATATTCTCGTTCCCACCAAATTGATTTTGGAACAATTTATACTTTAAGAAAATTTTGTTATGAGTCACAGTTTTGTTTAGCTGCCCTTGAATTTGTCTTTTCCCCTACTGAATGTTGTAGTGCTACCATTTCTAGAGAGGAATAAATGAGCAACTAATGCATATAATAGTAAAACGAGAAGTATAAAAATACAATTTTATCTCATTCTTATAACAAGACATTGTGTGTGTAACAATCCTAAGCTTATGAAAACCCTGGATACTAGAAGACTTCACCGAGCCATACTCCCGACCAACCACCCTAACCTGACAGTTCCAACCAAAAAATTCTCACTTCCCTCGAGCAGGAAACAACTACCCCTTTCGAGTTTGATTATCCCCACTTTGGGATGAAACGAGGCTTGGCCACCCAGAAGACCGTATAAAAACCCGCTCACCCAAACCTAAGTGGAGATATTAAAATACAACAGAAAAGAAAAAAAATATAAATAAAAATATATATAAATAAATATATATATAAATAAATATATATCTAAATAAATATATATACATATATACACATATATATATATATATGTAATGAGAGTTTTGCCCAAAAGATGTTGAAGGGTCCCACACGGCTGGTGTATTGATGCACTCACGAATGTAGGTATGTCATGCATGTAAGTGGAATCTTGAAGCCAAATTCATCCACCTACAATCGTAAACAACCCTCACACAACCACCTAACTTAACGTCAGCAGCCCTTGGGGGCAACACTGGTCTTATGATAGTTTGTGGGTGAGGAAAAGTTAGGAGAAGAGGAAAACACTTAAAGCCTAAAGCCTACCCGAGCATACCAGTATAGGGCCAACTGAAAATAAAGGAAGAGTGTGAAAGCTACCCCTCAAGGAGATATTTTACCAGTATGTCTAGCAACCTAATGCATGAAGGGGTAATTCATTAAGATGGAGAGACCTTTTACTACTAAAAGGCAGTGGCAAGAATTCAAAGTTGTGCAACTCTAGTTATGAATGGGGAGAAGTGGGATTTTAGGATTGAACAAATATGTCATAAGAGTTTTGTTGTAAGAATGAGATAACTCAGTAATGTTAAGTTTTTTCTTTGCAAAAATTTTGTCACACTTTGCTCTTCTCTCTATGATTTTGGGCCTACCCTTAGCTTGAGGACAAGCTCGATTCTAAGTTTGGAGGAGTTGATAACATCCCATTTTATGCACTTTTTGCATATGTTGTATGCCCCTCCTAACATACCTTTTGTAGACTTTTTCCACTTATTTTAGTACTTTATACCAAAAATTTCAATCACACACCTATTCCACCTTTGGAGGGTCATATCAATACATGGTCACGGTTAGCACCTCGACCGCAGCTCATCGACCACTAAAGACCCCCCCACCACAGTCAAATCCCTCATAATCATACCGACGCCCCACGTCCCTTCGATCGCGGCCTACAATTCAGGCACCTTGACCATGATTAGGCCTCGACCGAGATCAGGTCTCGACCGTGGCGTTACACCTCAGGCCTTGACCGAGATCATACCTCGACCATGGCATTACACCTCAGCTTTGACCAAGATCAATCCTCGATCGACAGTGGTGGGAGCCTCGACCAGAAATCGAGCATCAACCAAGATCATACATCGATCACGGCTCAGATGGTTAAGTCGATAGGCAACACCTATAAATAGGCCACCCACCTCGACTTGTCACATGATTAGATCATCATGGACCACAAAGTGCTGCCAAATTCCATAGACAATCACATCCCTCAGATCAATCTTGGATCTCCTAAGGTTGAAGCTGGAAGAGAGAGAAGTTTGACAACCCTTTTCCTCAAAAGAAGGAGAACCCTCCACATCGTTCATTCTGGGTTTAGATTTGAAGGAGTATATTGGTGTATTGCCATCTTTTCTCTCTATCTAGATCTATCATCGCTATTACGTTGTACCCCTTCCCTCTTCATGGTTGTGATGTATCTATCATTTTGTATCATTGTTATGCTGCTCGTTAACATGTGTGGCTAAACACTTAACTTGGGTTGGGAGTAGCCACTAAGGCTCTCTCCAACATGTATATTCTTATTGTCCATATATATATATATATATATATATATATATACTCTTATCGAGATTATCTCCATATGCTCGATCTTAATGGTTCACTTGTATGCTTAGCTACCATATTGTATTGTTTGATTGTTGGTACCTTAAAAGAGTAGTATCTTCTTTATCTAGTGTTGTGGAGTAGTATGAATGCATGAGAATGTTGGAATGCTAAAGCTTAAGGCCATATGGTTTGTTTTGGGGTTGTAAGGTGGTTATCTCATGAGGGAGGCCACCTTAGATCTTAGATCTATCCTTATATTGAGAGAGGAGGGAATATACATTTTTATGAATTCTTGTAATCTTGATTAGAGTATACAAAGGGGAGTAAGTTTTTCTTGTTGCTGAGAGACCTTAGTAGGTAAACCCCAAACCAAGTTTCCTTCCATATCTTTGTTTCTTACAGTTCATACTCATTTTTCACTTGTTGTTATTTTCTTTCCTTTAACTTTCTTTGTTTTGGTTTGAGCACCATCGTTCCTTAGGGAACAACCTTTTAAAACCATTTGTTTGTTCAGAGTGTATGAATGTGAGACCCAGCGTACTTAACACTTGTTGACCTTGTCCCTGTGGTTCGACCCCGATTACTACATCAGACCTCGTATAATAGTTGTGGGGGCTCGAGTGTCAGTTTATAATCTTAAGAGTTTGACTACTCTGGATCCACTACATTTTGGGCACACAATTTAGGCCGCTCAGTGAGGTTTCAAGTTGGACATCACACATTAGATTAAGTTTTAGAAAACCTGAGGACATCATAGTTGATGACTTGGGCTTATGGCCACCTTTAGAACTCTTCATTGCTTTGTTGTTTTCTTTAGACTTCCCCTTTGGTTTGTTTATCATCATCACATACTTGGGCTTGTCTTTCTTCATTTGTTCCTCAGTTGTTCTTGATATGCCAAGTAACTCTATGAAAATCTTGTCAAAGTCATTCATGTTGTAGTTCATGACAAACTGATTGTATGATGCTGGCAGAGATTGCAGAAACACATCATTGATTAACTCTTAACCCAAGGGGAATCTCAATCTTGTAAGGTTCTTCACATACCCAATAAGCTTGAGCACATGAGGACCTACTAGATCTCCTTCTACCATGTTACTTTGAGCAACGCCTTGGAGATATCATATCTTGCATGTATTTCCTAATCTTGCAACGTGTTCTTAACATGGGTTACCATCTCAATAACATCCATGTGCTCATGTTGTCTATGTAACTCATAGTTAATGCCAATGTAGTGGCATTTAAGCGGTAAAGTTGGTGTTGTATGACTGAGAGGTCACAAGTTTGAAACCCCCAACAACTCATAGTTAATGGAGAACAACATTATCCATTTGATATCAATGGTATCTTCAATATGCTTGTTGTAAGCTTCCCTATAACCTTTGTTTCAATGGGAGCATGTTCATCTGGATCTGGTGTTTTGAGGATATAAAGCTTCCCTATAACTTTAATCTATCTAAGATGATACTGGTGTAATTTTGACTAATAATATGAGAATTTTCCTGATGGTCATCTACATTATTTCTCTGATGCCGCATTGTAACACTCTGATTTTCCTATCACATGAGAGGAAGCAATTCTTATTTACTTGTGGTGTGACAAACATGATACATCCCAATAATAATAGAAAGAAACAAACACAACTTAGTGTACATATTCTCATACATTATTAGAATACAAATTTGGTTCATAAAACTTGATAAGAAAGACTAAATACATGGAGAAAAAACTAAACTCTATCTATCATCTTGGATCATGTAGATGGCACCCCACCAAAAAAACCTCTCTTAAAACTCTTGATGAGTCCTTTATTTTGACTGATTAGTACATGTGGACATCTAGTCCCCATGCATGCACAAAGAGAAACCTAGGTTAGAGTTAGTGGTGTTAAATTTCTAATAAGATAAACATGAATATTCTATATCTGAAATCTAAACTAATATCTGAAAGCTATAAACTTATACTAAATTGATGTATCCTCTAAATATGTCTTTTATCTGATTTGTGGCCACCATTATATGACAAGTCCTCCTGAATTGGTGTATCTACACCCTAAATTGGTATCGATGTACCTCTAATTGGCATTGCATGCCTCTGAATGACACTGAGATGTTTCTAAATTAGCATGATTGCACCTTGAATGGGTACCAAAGTACCTTTGATTTGGAGTGAACACTCCTCTGAATTGGAAACACACACCTCTTATTTAGAAACACATGCCTCTGAATTATACTAAGACTAAATGAGTGAGTACTTTTCATATAATGTCTTATGTGAAGATTTTGACTTAAATATCTTAGATCTAAAAATATTGAATAATAAATACAGACGTATCTTATACTAAAGTTGAATACTGATAATTGAACATGTATTGAATCTGAATCTAAATTTGAATCTCTGCTCTTAAATTCTGAGTTGTATCTAATTCTGGATCTGAAGTTTGATATTCTTATTGTCTGATAAATGTTAATCTGAAGCATTTATTTAACATATTACTTCATTAAATTTTGATGTTTGTTGTATGACATCTAAGTTTAAGGCTTGAGAAAATTGACCAAACTAAATATAAATATGCATATGGAATCTGATATACTTAACATCTAGATAAATCTTAATATGAATCTCTTTAATTTATCAATTATAAAAAAAACTTATATTTGAGCCTAAGGGCTTGGAAAATAAACTGAACAGAGCATAGAAGTATAGAGTGTCTAAAAGTAATATAATACCAAATATCTAAAATCTGAAAATTAGGCAACACAAGTCAAACTAAATGAAATATGATTTCTCAAAGAATGACAAGATATGAAGCACTAAATTCTGAAAGTAACTTAATCTCAGAGTTACTTTGTAGGAAGGTTTAGGTTGAATCATAACAATAATTTACTACCTAATCTAATATCTATCACACTCTCATAAGAATTGTGTTATTAGTTAGGTGCTTTATCAAAAACTCTAGGTGATTCTTCACATTCGTAAGACATCTTTCTCAAAGGGCGATATAAAACATGTATTTCTATGAATTTTCCAACCGTTAATTTCCTTTTTCAAAGAAATTAAAGATCTGATTAACTACTTATGGTGATCAAGCATGGATATTTCATGACAATCTCATAGAAATAAGTCCATAAATTAAGAGAAATGAATATATTAATGCATAAAAGTAAATTACAATTAATAACCGGGCTACTCCCAGGTCCTAAGGAACAAGGGGTTTATCCCCGCATGGTTTCCATTGTCAAGTACATAGGAGAGAAGAAGAAAAATTTGGAAAACATTAGTAAATAATGAACAAATTAATATGAAAATGGACAATAAGTGCACAAAAAATAATAACAAATAGCATGTGAAAATGACATTTATCTGGTGAATCAAACTCCCCTAATCTTAAATGTTTCTTTTCCTTGAGCAACACATCCTCAAATCTATTTGAGACAAGTCAACAAAAGGACAATATATATATATTTTAGTTCGCAACCATCCCCTGCTCACGGTCTCAAACCAACCTTCATTAACAACTGAACAATCAACTGCTCTTAAGAGGACAAAAAATTCCATGAAAGACGTCAACCCTTAGATCAATGAACACTATCAAGAGAGCAATTAATATCAAAAGCAATCAGGCATTCACTAGGTGCATCATGTGATTCCCTATTCTACATTGCTCTTTCCTAACTACCAACTAGTTGGAAGAAGTTCCCCTTATAAGAATGAATGAAGAAAATAATCATTTAAGTGGACTACCAATAAGATCAATGGATGGTATGAAATAGATGGTTATGAAGATTCACAAGTAACATCTGAATTATTTATACAATATGAAAAAATGATGAACCTATATGGTGAAGATAATGAAAAATGAATTAATCATAATGCCTAACATTATTGGTGAAATGATGCATGTATCAAAATTCTCATCAAATGAATAAGAATGAACAAAAAAAGACTACATCATATGAATGTTTTCTTTTCTTTTTGAAGAGTTTAAGGCATCCTTTCTCCCTCTTTACTTCAAAACAATAAAAAAAATTCTTCTCTTTTTTTCATTGGTCCACTATTTTAGTATGATGGAAAATTATGCTAGGGCTTCAATAATATACATCATTCATTTTTTCCTTTTTTTCTAAGGGTGTGGATGTATATCCTTGCACTCTTATTTCAAAAGAAAACAATATATCCACATGATATAAAAATGAATGATAAGAAATGCATGTAATCTACATGTAGTTGTTATGAAACTAAATTATATGCACAAAATTGTTGATGTAATTTTTTCATTTTTTAACTAATGAAATCAATGAGAAACTAACTATCATGTTACCTATTATGCCATATAATGCAAACAAGAGGACATAATTCAGATTACTTGACCATCTTAAGGTGGTGGGGCAAAATGGATGGAAAGTAGATGGAATCACATAATTAAGAGACAATGCCTTTCATGAACTATGATATGTCCCTCTCTAGTGACATGTGAATAGGGTAACCTTAGGCTTTCTCTATTAAATTTCAATTTAAGATCCTATTAATTGTTTGATCAATTTAGGCTCAAATCTCATCTTCATCCACTTTACATGAACAGTTAAACTTTCCATTCATATTAAACATCCTTAAGTATACTAAACCATACACTTCCTCTAGGCGGTGTAACTCAAGAAATGTTTGCAACTAAGCCACAATTTCTTAATTTTTTTGCAATTTGTATTTTCCATTGCAAACACACGAGAGCACGTGACAATGACATTAATCATGAACTAAACTCTACTTTTACACTAGATAGATCATGGATCCTACAAATTAGAAAAATAAAAGCTAAAAAGCAATTTAAAACTAAAAGAACAATAAAAACTAAAGGATAGAGTTGTTCCAACACCCCCCTAACCTTGAACTTGACTATGTCTGCATAGTCAGAATTCTAACTTAAGAGGTGGAAAGTGGTACCGATCAAAATGGGGGTGGTGGAGGTTGTGGCATGGTAGGGTCATGTGGGTAGAAAGTTCCTCGAAATGACGGGGACTGTTGTAGAATTTCTATGTCTTCAAGTGTCAGCACTATTGACTTGGTGTTGGTAGTATCGAGTCAATGAATTTTCTTAATACTTCTGAGTGTCATATCAGAATTTTGAACCTGGAGCTAGTTGGACATCGGTACTAGAGAGTGTATGTTGTTAGTAATGAGTCTTTTTCAATTAACTCAACTCCTTTTCTGCAAATATTTGGTGCTACCAAACTAGTTGGCAGTAGTACTGAGTTTCTTTGAAATTTTACTAGTCCAACCTATGATGTCATTAGTTCTACTGACTCTGGGGTTAGAAGTACCGACTGATGCTCAACCTACACCCCATGTAAATATGATCAGGACACATTTTTTTACATAAAACTAATAACATGAAAACTACAAACTTAAACGTAAAGAGCTAAAAAATGGTTGGGTTGCCTCCCAATAAGCATCCTTTTTTACACCATAGGCTCGACAAGATGATTTTTCTTCATCCTGGGTTGTCACAGGTAGTTGTGAAGATTCATCTTGAAGTTTGAACTCCACTCTATCATTGTTTATCCCAAATGTCAAATAACCTCTACCAATGGTGATGATCACATCGACCGTAGCTTGGAATGACCTTCCTAACAACATCTCTAATCCTTGTATCTTGGGCATATCCATGACCTCAAAGTCAACATGGAAAATGAATTTGTCTACTTTGACTATGCATCCTTGCATATCCCATATGGCCTCACAATTGATCTGTATGCCAACTCGATTGTCATGGACATTAACGTCAGTTCCTTCAATTCCAACTTTTGAAAGGTAGGAAGAGGCATGGCGTTTATGCTAGCCCCAGAGTTACATTGTGCTTGTTGGAAATGTTTATTTCCTATAAAATAAGGGATGTAGAAACATCCTGGATCTTTTCTCTTCCTCGACAACTTTCCCTGGATTATGGAGCTCACCACTTCATCAACATGCAAGACATTTGTATCTTTTATCTATTTTTTCTTATTGATGGTATCCTTCAAGAATCTTCCATACATATGAATTTGTTCTATTACCTCCATGAGTGGAATGTTGATATGGAGCTTTCAAAAGATGTCTAGAAATTTTCTAAACTATTTTTCCACTTTCGTCGGCTTCAGACTATTCGAGAATAGCACATTTGGCTTTTCTACATGCACGTAAAAAGGAACATGACTTTGTAGGGATCTCCTCCCTTAAGCTTGCTTAAACACCACCTTCTATGGGGGAATTTGACACGTCTCCTCTAGATGGAATGGCCAGTGGCTTCTCCTTCTAACTTGTGGTGCCTCCTTATTAATTGTGATTGTTCCATTGTGAAGTAGAACCTTCACCTATTCTTGTTGTATAAGCACCTTCTCTAGAATTGGAGACCATGTATTAATTCAAGTGCATGTGCGAGCATACTCCACCACTGTATTGCATCCTCCTAGTTTTCCATATATACTTTGGGGAAATGGAACCTTAGGCACATACAACCAATCTGATCATTGAGTGTGCTTCTTTGGTGACTCCTCAATATGATGTTCTCGCTCCTTGGCAACATATATAAAATTTACTTAGTGATGTTGATGAGTTGTCTCTCTGTTCCCAGGAAATCCTTGATGAACGGGCTTCTTAATGGAGGCCACCTCCACTTCCAGTTGAGAGATCTGGTTTCCAAAACTGCAATTCTATGCCTCATGATTTTGTTGTGTCCATTTTGTATGGTTCAATATGGTCTAGTTCTAACTGACCAACTTGCCTAGAATGTATTCTATGCGGTCTATCCGGTTAGGGCCTCTGATTGATACTGTTGACGCGAGTACTTTCAATCCTCCTCTTCACCTCTAGATGAGGTGTCATATTTCTACACAAGCTTCCTTGCAAGGTAATCAAGCTTCTCATTCAATGCCGCTATGACTATAGACTCTCTGATTCCTTTAGCTGATGTTGAAACTTCTTTTTCATCTCCCCATGACTGATTTTTATCCATATTATTCAAAATATCTTGGCACTTGAATGGCTTAATGTTGAGGAAAAATCATGGTCATGCTCTATCCAATGTGGTTCTTTCTCCCTTATGCAACCTGTAGTAGAAAGACTTTGCATGGTCGTACATAACAATGCCATGATGAGGAAACTTCCTCAGCATGTTCTAGAACCTTTCCCATGCTTTTGAATATGACTCTTCCACCTGCTGCTTAAAATTGTTGATCTTCCTAACCACCTCATTTGACTTCTGGGGTGGAAAGTAATTGTAACGACCCCGCCTCCCAGTAACCCCCAATTAAGGGAGACCGAAAGGTCAGAGCCGTTAACCAATAACCTGGATCAAAGTTTCGACAAATAATCAATAACAATTAATAAATTTTACCAACTAAACTGAAAATTGGAATAAAATAAAACTTTGCATACCTTTTAAAAATTGGGATTTCTAAACTTGTATCCATGATGATACTAATCTAACTAATCCTCTTGTGCACGTTAATTCTCATTTAATTCCACATATGCCACTTTACTGTTTGTTCTTTTTATTTTTGCCTAAAATGCCGACAAATAAAACATCAGTCAACGAGAAGCTGGTATGTGGGGGAAATAATAATTGTGCAACTATAATAACATTGTAGTCATACAAATATCATTTAACATCCAAGATTACACTTTAAGCAATACTACTCAATCCTTACCTATCCCCTATCTTTGTGATGTCCCTACAGTGGACATGGATACTACCTCTCTCATATAGTAGATCCTTACCCCCATGGCCCTACCACACATGTAGCCAATACCTAGGGTTATGGAGTCGCATGGCCCTACCCAAAGGTATCCCAATCCTGACTCGTGGTGACTTGATGGTTCTACCCCATTGGTATCCATGTACTAAGTCATTCAATGACCTGATGGACCTACCCCATCAGTAGCCATGTACTAGGTCAATCTATTAAGCTACAGAGGGGACTAGGATTTGAGCTAGTAGGAACATATCTTAGGTGATAGTCATTTCCACATTATAATTTCCAAGAAGTAAATGCAACCAATAGTTTAACTCATGTCATCGATAAAACCTCGAAAATCCTCGAGAAACTAATTTGGGATATTCATATACGTAACCACATACCTGTCAGGCTGACTCAAATGCAAGAATAGTCCAAACAAGAAAGTACGCAGTTCACTCCTAAAATATACATCCAATTCCTTTTTATCAATAACTATCCAAACCATCTTGCTACTTATGGTTTCTATTCCTTTTTAGGGTTTCTTCCACTTTTTAGGGTTTACTTTATAATTAGGGTTTTACTTTCCTTTACTCTTTTTAAACTCTAATTTTCTCATCTATCCTTCACGAAAGTTATTAAGGTTACCTTTTACAACCCCATAACCTTAATTCCATATTAATGCACAAATAACCATCAATTAAGTCCATTAAGCTTCTTTTACATTAGAGCTACCATTTTTATCCTTTTCAATCTATGACAAAGTCATTATGCTCGTTTATCATCAATTCGTAGTTCATTATACTCTAATTCTCATGTGAAAGTTATTTATCATTAATTCTACCTTTTATCCACTAGGAAATCCTAATTTCCACATTAAGGGTATTTAACCACAATTAGGAACTTTAATGCTCGAAATAGCTTAGAATCATTATATCCTAGCTTTTTTCACGATTTTGAATAATTAAAGCCATTAAGCGTCACATTTACCAATATTAGGGTTTCAAGGCCCATTAAAGCATATTTATGCACATGAAACTCTAAATTAAACAAATTATGTGCAAGATTCATCTTTTTCAATCTTAATGTATCTCTTTATGATTAATGGATTAATATCAACTTTAATCATCCAATAAACCCCACTGATCACATTAATCATACCAAAATACGGTTTCTTAACCATTATTACATTAAAGTTAATAACTTCCATTACTTTTCGAATTGTAAGAGGAATTAGCTTCTAATAATATTTTTATTAGATTCCTCTCATTTTTCTAAGAAAAATTCATGTATAATGCGCATCTATCTGAGCTACCTTTAATTAGTTACGATTTTTGTATGATTTCACTTACCCGGACCAATGGCAGGCCGCCACGTCACCAAACCCATGCAACGTTGCTTGACTCCTTGGAAAACATTTCGAATTGAACGAAATGCCCTTGGTCGAGTTGGGCAGCTCTTTAGCCCGCGGAGGGCAATACCATCAAATGCCTCTCCACCCTTCTCCTTCCTCGCGCTGGCTGTGAGCGACCGCCCTAGCCGTCGATCTACAACATATTGTGGCTGCCTCCCACCACCTCCAAGCCCGAGACTTGCCGGAAACCTCCTCCCTACCTCCGCCACTCCCACCGCATACGATAAGGTGTCAAATCGTGACCTAGACTTCCAGGGTCGTGAGTTCCAAGCCCATGTTTTTTGGCAGATTTACAGCCCTTCACCAGGCGTTGTGTGAGGATGGAAGCAAGAAGATGGTGGCTGATCACCCCACAGTTGTCTTGGGTGAGTCCTTCTTCCATCAAGTCCACTTAATGGTTCCTTGTTGCCCAGTGGTCACGCCACTCCTTTATCTTAGGGTTTTGAGCGAAAACTAGGTGAAGTAGAGGGTGGGATGTCTGAGATCCTCTTGGGCTCGAGGCTAAGGGTCCTACCCTTTTATAGGGGAGGATATCAATGCCCTAGGATACTTGCCCATTAAGAAAACAAGAATTTTCCTAATAGGAAAGATATTTTCCTTAATTAAGAAGCAGCCTCCTCTCTCTTCATTATTTCTTTGATATTCCTGTTTCTCTAAATACTAGGATTTCGAAAATCCTTTCTCTTAGTCTCTCTTATGCTTGACTTTTACTCCATAGGCACGAAATTATAGTTTCCTTTAGTAGAAAATATCACCCTTTTAATAATACCATGAAATTCATTCATTAAGCATCACATTATCCTCTTATTTTGCTTTATTGGTATTTTCTCTTTCTTTTCCTTCATTGGGGCTCCTTGGACCCCAAGAAACTCTAATATTTCGAAATCCTCTTTATTGGATACTCATTATACTTCTAAATGCATTATTTCTAATTATCATGTTTATTTCTTATTATAATATCTCTTTTTGAGGATTTCTTTTTTTTTCCTTATTGGTTATCATTAGGAATCCTTGGGATACGAAAATCCACCAAGTATAACTTAATGATACCTCTTTCCACATATTTTCCAAATTTTATCATTATTTTCAATTTCTTTCTTAATAAAGAAATATCTTATTGATCTTTTCTTTTATTTTTACATTATCTTTACAACTTTGGACTCCTTGGGACCCAAGGAACCCATGTGGAACGAAATCCACCTTTGGATTAAGTTCTTTTGCCTTCTACAAGTTTCCACACCTTTCTTTTCTCAAAACTCAATTATTCATTTACTAATTGAATTTCCATATTATTGGGCCCAATAGCCAATAAAGCCCACAAAACAACCAGCAAGGCTATTGTTGATGAAATTCATGTATTAAATTACATTTCTCACCAAAAGAACCCAAAACTGGGGTTGTAACATCCTTCCCCTCTTATAGGAATTTTATCCCCAAAATTCCATCACGTAAAAAAACAATTCAGGATAAGACTTTCCTATGTCCATCATGGCTCCCATGTGTCATCACCCTTTCCATGGTGCTTCCCAAGAACCTTTATCACCACACATTCTTCCATGTGAGTTCTTTCTTACCTTGGTATATCATACCCTCCTAGGTGACTCAGGACATTTCAGCCTCTCATAAATCCGAATAGGTTCAGGGCTCAGCACATGGATTGGGTACCTCACATAGTGCTCTAGATCAGACTCATGTAACACATTATACATAATGTTATCATGACGGGTAAGGCTAAACACCACCATCTCCACCAATCCATCTCAAATGGACCCATATATCAGGGACTCAGCTTTCTCAGCTGTAACTTAGAGGGGTCGGATTTTCACATCACATACTTTCCTACAGTGAACTGCATGTCAGTCTGCTTTGCATCAGCTCACGACTCATGTTGTCTCGGGGCTCTCTCTCAGCCATTGCACGATTAAAGCGACTTCATCTGCACACAATGTGGTTCTTTTCTGACCTTCGTGAGGCCCCCTTCACCAACATCATCTTAATGAAGTGGTGACCGACACAACCTCCTTCTAGAACTTCTTTCATCCCGATAAAGGCTATGGTGGTTATCATCACATCTTATAAAGGACAAGAACTGTCTCTATGTATCACCCTGAATGAGCACACATGCTCTCATCAGACCCTCTAGTCTGGATCATTATAACTATTAGTTAGGGGTGATAAACTATTCTATCATCGAGTTCTTCATGTATCTACTTCCATCTGATGGAAGTGAATCTTTAGGTTATTCTCAAAAACTTTGCACTCGCATCATGGTGTAGTTGAACCGTCTCTTTCATGTGTGGTTCAACCAGATCTGTCTCTTGACAGTACTCCTTTCTTTCTCATGTCATCTAGGTAAGGTGATCTACCATAACCCATATTGCATCTTGATCCTTCTTGATCAAGGGGAGACTTACCACAACATCCATAGTGGACGAACTCCCATTCCCTCTCGGGGATTCTTTAACCTCTAAAACTAAGCAATGGGTTACTGGTGTTCGTCCTTCACCCTTGGCTTGCATGGCCACATGCTACATGCAACTTCACATCAAGCAGCCAAAGTGCTACTATCGCTTACTATCCTTGTAGTTTCACAGTGTATGGTGATCTTAAAATCATGATTTCTTGTATGTCATGATTCCTCAAGATTGATTCCTCAAAAACCCTAAACCACTCTCATCATGGTTTTATTACCTTCCCATCCAAATAAGTGCACCCAAGGTTCTACAACCATCCTTCCATTATATCACAGACTAAGTTGGCTAACCAAACAACGATTAACTTGATCAATCGCCATTGGCACACCTGAGTGTTATCCAAACTTATCTCTTTTTTCAAACTTAAGGTTAGCCTAACAACCTCCACTTCTTCTAGCTTCTAGCTAAACTAGGCAACTATATCTCAACCAGAGCATTCATTACCGCTTCTTATCCTTAGGTGTTAGGTAATGTTGAAGACATACACCTCCATGTATTCTACTTATCATCTCATCTCTAAGTTTGTCTTCATTAAGAAACTCTGAGCTCCTCTTCATGGTGATCAAACTCAACCTTGCATAACTTGCAAATTCTAGATAGCTCATGGTATCACATCCTCACAAGATGATCTCCATACTACTCTTAGTGTTTGTAAACCATTCTTGTATCATTCGCTCCACAAGGGTATGTTATCATCTCTATCCTCATACTTTGTAGCAACGTTCCAACTCACATCATCTTTATCCTTGGTGTATGGCATGCGTACTGTCCTATCTCTCACTCCCATAACAAGATGAAATAATCATTTGGATGCAGTCCAAATACAGAGTTCTTCCTGTTCCAAGAATAGAGATGGTACATCCCACTTTGCCAGTACACCTTTACATCTAAGTTGAAACGTGCCACATATGTCTCTACAAATATCACGATATCACTTACTTCCATGGAAAACTGGTCTCAAACCTACTGAGGTTTACACACATTCCTAGGTCATCTCCTCTATGTATATAGGGTGCCGGCACTTTTGGGGTCATCCCTCTTCCCTTATGCATCCAGAGAGTGCCCTACTCATCTGCCCTTTGGGTCCCATGAGTTCATGAAGGTGATCACTCTCCTAACCCATGGCCCTTAGACAATGATAGTTGTTACCTCCCGACCCTATGGTCATGTACAACTAGGGAATTAGGCAAATCCTACTTCCATTGGTCTTATCCCTACCTGACCCTAGGATAGACTTAGGATTCCAACGTAGTACATGATCAACTTAGAACCCTTACCCAAGCCTTCATCATCTCTCTCTACATTCTTGGGCTGTCTTTCATCCTTTTTTAGGGATCATGGCGACCTATCTACCTTGGTCAGGCCCCATACCGGATACCTCCATGGTAACACATCTACATGCACTTAGAGATGGTTAACTATGGGTCTACATGTTTAATCTCATTCCATGTACTTTTCACTTCTCAAGATCCTATGAAACCTCTTTAGGTTACCTCAAAACTGGTATACACCCTACCAAAGGGTCCCTCTCCCAGAATGGGAGGAAACTACAACTCTTGACAACCAGGTCACAACCATCCTTAGGGTTTACATTCACATGAGCATGCCTAACCCAGTAGCTACTAAGGCACAAGCAGACCACCTATTAAACCATGCTAGGTCATACTTGTTCTCTTTCCTCAACATTAGATCAACTTAGTTGTGAGGGGTTCATCCAACATACCCTTAACTTAAGGGGTTTCATTTACCTCTACACATGAGGAGTACCATGCTCGAAACTATGGAGACTCAAATGAGCATCAGGTACACTACTTCCCCTCTTAGGCCTAGGAACCCTAGGTTCACCTTTGGGTGTCCAACTGCATGCTCAATCTCTTAACCATGAATCAAGCATGTCCCAGGTATGTCATTCTCTCCCATGATCCTTTTATATGAGAAACACCTCAGAGTTGAGTCCTCCTCAAGGACAACCAACTTGGTATAATGCCTCACAACTGGTTAATTAAACCTCCTCAGGGACTAAGGCACTCTTTGTCTCATCTCAGCAGGTAAACACTTATACCATAGGCACATAGGTACCAGAAGCATCATCATCTCTCTAGGGTTGGATTCCTCTAGAGGCAACCAAGATATCACCAACCTCCAGGGGTCAAGCATAAGGAAACCACTATCATCAACTTAGGTCACATCATCCACAACTCCCCACTATTCCTCATATCTTGGGGTTTTAGGCTTCCAACCTCCTTGTTGGGGTCCTACTTTCTCTCTCTAGAGCTAACTCCACATCCAACCTTACTAGTAGAGGTCCTCCCTCCATGGAGGATCAAGCTCATAGGCATACCTCTACGTGGGTGAAGCCTATGCTCAACATTATGTTTACTCAAGGTTATTCATTATTCCTTACGCTTATCTCATCAACTATCTAACATGCTCCATTGGCCAGGGTTTCGACCTACTGCCTGTACTACTGACGTACTTTGGGTGCATGATATCCCTTACTTGCATAAGCCCATAGGGTTTCTATAGGTTCTTCACTAACCTCATCAATGAAGGAGGTATCCTTTACTCTAACATGCACGACCCTTTCCAGGGTTGGGTCATCAAAGGTACTAGGTCATCTAACCTCTCATGGCTCGTATGGCATCCCAACATGTGTCTATCCAAACACTCGTTCAACCATGGCATCTAACTCATCATGTCATCTCTCTCTCTCGTACCTTCACTTAGGGTTAGGGTTAACATCATCCTTAGAGGATGTTCAAGGTCTCTACTTGCAATGGAGATCTCTACCTCCAAGACTAACGCTCTTTACTTATCCTCTAGACAAGAAGGTCTATCCTCATGTCTCTCTTGAGGGCATGACAACTCATGTCATACGACCTAAGCATGTATCTATTCTTTTACACTTACTCTATTAAGCTTATGTCCATGACATCTTATTTACATGCTTTTCATTAATTTGGTGGAGGATTCCTTCGACCTTATTAACCTTACCCGTACCTCAAGAGGGTGAGGAGAAGAGAGAAAACCCTAATCCTTAAGGTCCTTAACAAAATTTGAGTTGAGAAGGGATGAACAAGATGAGAGAGTCCTAACGATATCTTATTTTGAGTCATATCCTAAGACATCGACCAGGTACTCACACAATCCGGGAGTCCTCGTATTCCGACTAGCGGTGCGGAGGAAAATATTGCCAGCCCCCAGATGTGATCCTTTTCTAGACACCTCAGTCCTTCAGACAATCCTCTAATAACTCCCCTGGGTTCTATGGAGTTTTTAAAATTTACTAATTATTAAAGATTAATTGAGGAACCTATGCTCTGATACCAATTTTAACGACCCCGCCTCAAAGTAACCCCCAATTAAGGGAGACCGAAAGGTCAGAGCCGTTAACCAATAACCCAAATCAAAGGTTCGACAAATAATCAATAACAATTAATAAATATTACCAACTAAACTAAAAACTGGAATAAAATAAAACTTTGCATACCTTTTAAAAATTGGGATTTCTAAACTTCTATCCATGATGATACTAATCTAACTAATCCTCCTGTGCACGTTAATTCTCATTTAATTCCACATATGCCACTTTACTGTTTCTTCTTTTCATTTGTACCTAAAATGATGACAAAAAAAACATCGGTCAGCAAGAAGCTGGTATGTGGGAAAAACAATAATCGTGCAACTATAATAACAATGTAGTCATCCAAATATCATTTAACATCCAAGATTACGCTTTAAGAAATACTACTCAATCCTTACCTATCCCCTATCTCTGTGTTGTCCCTGTAGTGGACATGGATACTACCTCTCTCATATGGTAGATCCTTACCCCCATGGCCCTACCACAAAGGTAGCCAATACCTAGGGTTATGGAGTAGCATGTCCCTACCCAAAGGTAGCCCAATCCTGACTCGTGGTGCCTTGATGGTCCTACCCCATTGGTAGCCATGTACTAAGTCATTCAATGACCTGATGGACCTACCCCATCGATAGCCATGTACTAGGTCAATCTATTAAGCTACATAGGGGACTAGGATCTGAGCTAGTAGGGACATATCTTAGGTGATAGTCATATCCACATTATAATTTGCAAGAATTAAATGCAACCAACAGTTTAACTCATGTCATCGATAAAACCTCAAATATCCTCGAGAAACTAATTTGGGATATTCATATACGTAACCACATACCTTTCAGGCAGACTCAGATGCAGGAATAGTCCAAACAAGCAAGTACACAGTTCACTAATGAAATATACATCCAATTCCTTTTTATCAAAAACCATCCAAACCATCTTGCTACTTATGGTTTCTATTCCTTTTTAGTGTTTCTTCCTCTTTTTAGGGTTTACTTTGCAATTAGGGTTTTACTTCCCTTTACTCTTTTTAAACCCTAATTTTCTCATCTATCCTTCACGAAAGTTATTAAGGTTACCTTTTACAACCCCATAACCTTAATTCCAGATTAATGCACAAATAACCATCAATTAAGTCCATTAAGCTTCTTTTACATTAAAGTTACCATTTTTATCCTTTTCAATCTATGACAAAGTCATTATGCTCGTTTATCATCAATTCATAGTTCATTATACTCTAATTCTCATGTGAACGTTATTTATCATTAATTCTACCTTTTATCCACTAGGAAACCCTAATTTCCACATTAAGGGTATTTAACCACAATTAGGAACTTTAATGCTTGAAATAGCTTAGAATCATTATATCCTAGCTTTATTCACGATTTTGAATAATTAAAGCCATTAAGAGTCACATTTACCAATATTAGGGTTTCAAGGCCCATTAAAGCATATTTATGCACATGAAACTCTAAATTAAACAAATTACGTGCAAGATTCATCTTTTTTAATCTTAATGTATCTCTTTATGATTAACAGATTAATATCAACTTTAATCATCCATTAAACCCCACTGATAACATTAATCATACCAAAATACGGTTTCTTAACCATTATTACATTAAAGTTAATAACTTCCATTACTTTTCGAATTGTAAGAGGAATTAGCTTCTAACAATATTTTTATTAGATTCCTCTCGTTTTTATAAGCAAAATTAATGTATAATGCGCATCTATCCGAGCTACCGTTAATTACTTATGATTTTCATAAGATTTCACTTACCCGGACCAATGGTAGGCCGCCACGTCACCAAACCCATGCAAAGTTGCTTGACTCCTTGGAAAACATTTCAAATTGACCAAAATGCCCTTGGTTAAGTTGGGCAGCACTTAAGCCCACAGAGGGCAAGACCGTCAAATGCCTCTCTGCCCTTCTCCTTCCTCACGCTGGCTGCGAGAGGTCACCCTAGCCGTCGACCTACAGCATATCGCGGCTGCCTCCCACCACCTCCAAGCCCGAGACTTGCTGAAAACCTCCTCCCTGCCTCCGCCACTCCCACCGCATATGACAAGGCCTCAAATCGTGGCCTAGACTGCCAGGGTTGTGAGTTTCAAGCCCGTGTTTTTTGGTGGGTTTACAGCCCTTCAACAGGCGTTGTGTGAGGATGGAAGCAAGAAGATGGTGGTTGATCACCCCACTGTTGTCTTGGGTGAGTCCTGCTTCCATCAAGTCCACTTAATGGTTCCTTATTGCCCCGTGGTCGCGCCACTCCTTTATCTTAGGGTTTTGAGTGAAAACTAGGTGAAGAAGAGGGTAGGATGTCTGAGATCCTCTTGGGCTTGAGGCTAAGTGTCCAACCCTTTTATAGGGGAGGATATCAATGCCCTAGGATACTTGCCTATGAAGAAAACAAGACTTTTCCTAATAGGAAAGATATTTTCCTTAATTAAGAAGCAATCTCTTCTCTCTTCATTATTTCTTTGATATTCCTTTTTCTCTATATACTAGGATTTCGAAAATCCTTTCTCTTAGCCTCTCTTATGCTTGACTTTTACTCCATAGGCACGAAATTATAGTTTCCTTTAGTAGAAAATATCACCCTTTTAATAATACCATGAAATTCATTCATTAAGCATCACATTATCCTCTTATTTTGATTTATTGGTATTTTCTCTTTCTTTTCCATCATTGGGGCTCCTTGGAGCCCAAAAAACTTTAATATTTCGAAATCCTCTTTGTTGGATACTCATTATCCTTCTAGATGCATCTAAATGCATTATTTCTCATTATCATGTTTATTTCTTATTAAAATATCTCATTTTGAGGATTTCTCTTTATTTTTCTTTTATTTTCCTCATTGGTATTCCTTTTATCATTATGAATCCTTGGGATATGAAAATCCACCAAGTATAACTTAATGATACCTCTTTCCACATATTTTCCACATTTTATCATTATTTTCAATTTCTTTCTTAATAAAGAAATGTCTAATTGATCTTTTCATTTATTTTTGCATTATCTTTGCAACTTTAGACTCCTTGGGACCCAAGGAACCCATGTGGCACGAAATCCACCTTTTGATTAAGTTCTTTTGCCTTCTAGAGGTTTCCACACCTTTCTTTTCTCAAAACTCAATTATTCATTTACTAATTGAATTTCCTTGTTATTGGGCCTAGTAGCCAATAAAGCCCACAAAACAACCAGCAAGGCTATTGTTAATGAAATTCATGTATTCAATAAAAATTATATCATTATTTGTTCCAATTCCTTTAATATGAGAAATTACATTTCTCACCAAAAGAACCCAAAACTGGGGTTGTAACTGTAATGCTCAAAGAAGAAGTGTATCATCTAATCCCATGTTTCTATTAACTCTGGCTGTAGGTTTAGAAACCACAATTTTCAGTGTTAGCCAATGAGGATGGGAACAACTTCAGATAGTTTACCCTTGTTGGATCATTGTCAATCTTCACCGTGTCACAACTTTCTACAATATTGCTGATGTGCGTTATTGGGTCATCCATACTGTAATCTTGGAATGCTTGTGTTTTAACTAGTGCCATTAGAATGTGATCTATCTTGTACCTACCAAAATTAATAGACTACCTTTTAATCGAGCCCAACTACACTGTAGAAGATGATGCCTTGATCTTCTCACTAATTGTCTGCTCTTTTGCTTCTATGTCACCCATCTCTGCGGGTTTGGATTGGGTTGCATGCGGTGTTGGAGTTGGAACAAAATCTTCCACTAAATCTATGTACTCCTATACTTTGCGCCGCTCCCTATGCTAAAATTGGGGCTACCAAGAGTTTAATCCCCTAATTGGTGATTCTCGTCTACACAATGCACTTGCACATGAAACCTAACAATGATGTCAAAACACATAATACTAGTGATTAAATAAATAATTGAAATTCAGTTTTGAAATGGTAAAAAATATAAAAAAAATGGCCTAGAGTGGTCGATCACAACACAAGTAGTGCTGAATTTTCTATTTCCCCAACAACGTCGCCAAAAACTTGATACGAGTAAGCTATATGTCAAACAAAAGGGTACATATCAATGTAATATAGTCCTTAAGAGGTCCAAATGTCGAACTTAGGGAAATGTAAATCCAGAAACTATTTTTAATTGTAGTGTGATCAACTAGGATGATGAAAACTTGATTGAATGGTTTAATTATCTAAAGTAGAAAATAAATCTAAAATTATTGGTTATTAATTTCAATTGAAGTGAATTCCTTAGGATTACGATTTCCCCTTGGTTAACATTACAATTAACATCCTGACATAGTAAATATTACTCCTAACCTTGAACTAGAGCCTGTAGAAATAATTACCCGCTCTCATGGTGTAATTTACTACCTAATCTAATACCAATCCCACTCTTGTTATGATTGTGATATTAGTGAGGTGCTTTATCAAAAACTATCGGTAATCCCTTCACAATCGTAAGCCATCTTTCTCAAAGGGAGATATAAATCATGTATTTCTATGAATTTTCCAACAATTAATTTATTTTTTCAAAGCAATTAAAGGTCTAATTAACTACCTATGGTGATCAAGAATGGATAGTTACATAGTAACTAGTCTTATCAAGATGATATGTTTTCAAGATGATATGTATATATGTATATAACATTCTTTACACAAAAATTTGTAGGGGTTGAAGCCATGCCATCTAAAAATAAAGAATTTGCCGTTGCAGAGGCGTCAACTTACGCATCCCTACCAGGGGAAATGTTTCATGGGTCTCCATTAGCAGTTGGTTGGGTTCGTGTGAGCCCAGTACGTATATTCCCCAATTGGATGGATCTTCCATTGCCATATGCCTACCCAGATTGTGAAACGCTTGGTGAGGCAGAAAGCAGAGTGATATTGTGGCCAAAAGCAGATGTCCTCTATACTGAAACTATATGGTAAATTTACATTACATTAAATTGTTAGTGTGTGTATATGATGTCAATTGATCTGAAATTATATATATATATATACAGGTTAAAAAGAAGACACCCAGAGCATCTAGGCCTCCACCTCCACCTCCTACATTATCAAGTTGGGTTCCACAAGACCTACCTATCCCGTTAGGTCCTAATTGTAGGGGTATGGCAGTATGGTTAGGCGAACATGATATAAATTGCCCTATAACTGTTTCTATAGATGTGGATGTTGCAGGTCAATCATACGAAAGCAACCTATTTATACAAGATATTTTGGAGTTGTTTCGATAGGATTGGCTGAATACATTTGTGATAGAACTATGGATAAGATGAGATGTTCTTTATACATCCATATACCTTGTGTAGGATCTGGTGATCTAGTTTCTTATTTATTAATGCATACGTAATACATGTTTTGCAGCTACTTAGATAAGGTATGTGTAGATTTTTCATTCGAACATGTAGGATTTTTGATTCCATCTTTGATTAGTCTAGTAGCTAAAGACCCTCCGTCAGTTCAACAATACTATTGTGATGATTTTACAAATTTTGGTCAAAATAAGAAGACGGTGATAATAACTCCATTCAATGTGGAGTAAGTTTACTTTTCTTATAATTTGGACTTAAGAAAAATACATTTTTATTATGGATTTTAAGTTCTTAATTTTTATCTTTTTTACCTCTAGTGGTATGCATTGGGAGTTACTAGTTATTGTCCCCGAGACATTCACTGTCTATTATCTAGATCCTAAGGGGACTAAATTGAATTCAAAATATGGACACACAATGAAAATGGCATTATTCAGGTGAGAAATATTTCATTTTCATATCCGTTAACATATGTTATTACATTACTATTTAATTATGCAATGTACTATGTTACATTAACATGTAGGGGTTTAGATGAGTTCAAAAAGGTTGGAGGAAAGGTCCCCAGGAAAAAGAACCAGCCAATAATTTGGAAGAACGTGGAAGTAAGTTCCCGACTGCAATGTATATATTATTTATGTGAACAATGCTTAATTAGTTGTATTTTTAATATTTTGTATGTTTCAATTTATAGTGTGCTACACAAGACAACAGATGGGCATGCGCATACTATGTGATGCGATTCATGCATATGATTATCAAATATGCTACAGTGGACATCGATACCATTCATGAGGTATTATATATACTCTCATTAATTAGATAATATGAAATATATCAATCTTATTTATATATTATTAATTATATATATACATCATTCTCATTGTTGGTGTTTAAAACTGACCACACTACAGGAAAGGACTTACCAGATGTGCATGCTCCGAATACTATGGAAGAATTAAATGATGTAAGAGAAGAATGGGCAACAACCATACAAGTAGTGGGGGTTTTAACATATAATTGGGATGTTGATAGTGAATAATGACTAAAGAATGATATTTTGTAAATGAATTTCTGAATTATAATATGTGTGAATGTTTCTACATGTGTCTGAATGTTTATACATGTGTGAATGTGAAAATGAATGAAACTGTTGGCTGCTATATGAATGTTTCTACATGTGTTAATGTGAAAATGAATGGAACTGCAAATTGCTACATGAATGTTTCTACATGTGTGAAAATCAAATGGAACTGCAGGTTCCTAAATGTATGAAAATTAATGGTGTTAATTTTGCAGGTTTGTGGCCTGTTGTTGGCTAATATCAATGGATGTCGTAAAACCTACAGTTCATAACTGAACTATAGGTTTCTCATCCTACGACTAGCCACAGTAGGCATGCAGACTGATAAGAAAAAAAAACATGAAATAGGCATCGGTTATTTGTTTAAAATCGATGACAAATGATTACAGCATCAGATAAATAATTATAACTGACGCCTAATGCATGTGACGTGGCGTCGGTTATCAATAATAAACCGTCACTTATGGTTCTGGCGTCGGTTTTCCTACTAGTAACCGACGTCAATTTCCCTAATGAGGCCAGGCACCACGGCTGTGCTGGCCACCTCAGTCGTGGCAGCAGACCAGACACCACAGCCGTGCTGGCCAGCACGGCTGTGGCAACTGGCTAGACAACACATCCCTACTGGCCAGCATGATCGTGGCAGCAGGTGATATGGCGTCGGTTATCATTAATAAACCGACGTTGATAATGCCCCAGATGGCACCCTTTCTGTGGCGCGAAGGTTTATGGTGTCAGTTTCAAAGCTAATAATCGACGCATATAACCCCCTGCTGGCGTGTTTTCGGTGGCGCGCGAAGGGTTGTGGCGTCGGTTTGAGAACTGACGCCTAATGGTTGGCCTTTTAGCGGTGCCCACATAGGTGTCACATTAAAACTGACACTAAAGGCCTTAAATAACTGACAATAAAGGCCAGTTATGTACTAGTGCCAACACCCAGGGTATCATGCAACTGGTTCAAGAACTATGTCATGCAACTAGGTGCTAAGGGATATGTCAAGCATCACAACTACCCAATGGACAAGAACACTATCACCCATCTAGGTTTAGGGTTGCATGACGGACATCCCACATCACTTCATCATCTAAGGGTCATATCGACCAAGAGCATGGCGCCCAAGACCAACCCTAACGCCCAACCAACACACCATAACATCCAAGACATCATGTCATCCAAGGCACCCTATCATCCATGGGAAAAGCAGTCACTAAGGAACCATAAGGAATCCTATTGCCCAACTAACATCAACACACCATATCGGTCATCAAAAGGTACTCACAAGGGCCACCACTCAACCCATGTTGGGCAAGAACCAGACCCAACATGTATCACCCAAGACTTTAAACAGAGATAACAACTAGGCACTCTTATCGGCCAAGGGGGCAACAACTACTACGTCAAAGGTTCATCTAGATCAAGGCATATTGCCCAAGATCATCATCAAGATCAAGAGAGCCATAACGGGCACAAAGCCAACCAAACACATCATATCGGCCAAGATCAAGACCCTAAACCAAGGGAGGTGTGACGGGCATCACTACTACAAGGTGTATCGTGCAAGGCACCAAGCTCATCCCGACAAGGTCATCATCAACCTCAAGATCACCATCATCAAAACCCCAAAATATCAAGAGGATTGGCTCACCTCTCAACAACCAAGAGAGAGGGGTTTTGCACAACCTCCATCACCAATTGGGCAACATGATGAATGATATCCATATCATACAAGGTCTCAACCACTACTAGGTCAACACTCAACTAAGGCTCGCCTCTCAAATCCATGGTGAGAGAAGAGTGTTGCCCATGAAACTAGAGTATAGACTCACCTCTCAACAACCAAGAGAGAGGGGTGTTGCCTACATTACTAGGGCCGAACTCACTTCTCAAGACCAAAGGAAAGAAAGGGGTTTTGCTCAAGAAGCTCTACACATAGGGTTCGGCCACCAAGATCAAAGCACATCCAACATACCCATTATAGCAATAGGATCATATATCAAGATCAAAGGTGCAAACTAGAGAAAGAAACATATCTAACAACATGCATGGCCGATCATGATCATATGTAAACATGCAACATAAAAGAAGGTAGTATAGTTAGGTTTAGAAGTTATGTAACCCGCCTTAAGCAAGCTCCTCAAGCTCCAAGGTTTAAGCTCAAGCACCACCTCAAGAGGAAGAAGGAGACTCCAAGTAGAAGGATCGGCCACCAAGCTTAGCTCCTTCAAGTGTATCGGCCACCAAGGTTGCAAAAGAGAGGTGTCGTTCACCAAGGAAGAGGGGAAACTAAGGAACTAAAGGGATCCTTAGCAAGAGAAAGGAGATACATATATATAAGAGGGTGGAGGAGCAAACAAGGAAATGTGTTGCCCACCTAGGGACACTTGTCCATGGGCAATGCCACCTTCTCATCTCTCCATGGCCACATGTCCAAGGCTATTTCCACATGCAAGAACCATGCACCAAGTGTCCACTAGAGTGGTGACACAAATGAAGCCAAAGGTCAAAGATGGCCCATGGCTGACACACCACACTCCCTTGCCTGACATAGCCCTATGGGCGACACACCCATGGCCGACACCAAGCTCACTTGCCCGATACAAATCCAACAAGGCAAAGCAAGGCCCAAACAAGTCAAAACAAAGCCCAACAAAGCTCAACAAAGCCCAGGGCAACTCAAGCAATGACCCAACCCTTCCTCTCAACCCTAGAGGAAACAAGGAGAGAGAGAAACATATCTCAAGGTGACAAACTTGCTCATCAACCCTAAACATAGGTTATTTGCAAGTAGCACCTCTAACTCTCAACAAAGCTTAAGCAAAACTTAATCACCACAAGAGATGATTAGCAAGCAACTAAGCACAACATTTAGGTAAAGCAAATAAGATAAGCCCAAAATAGAGGTCAGGGTCCTTACACCTTTTACATATGATGCATCTATGTTTTGGGTAGCTACACCAGTCTACACCCAGTTCTCACTCTTTTCACTAGGTGGCAGGCTCTATACCCTCTCTTATGTGTGCGGCACTCATTTTTTGGATTTTGTTTTTTATTCCAATCAGATCAAACCTTGATAGTTTTCTCTGATGTTTGTTTTATCAGAGAAAAACTATATAGTATTTTATTATATATATAAGTATTACAAAAATGTGTCCCCACAAAGGTACGAGTAGGAGGTGGTCATGCAACCTAAGTGAAAGTGAATGACATCAATCTAGAAGAGAGTAGTTCTGTATTAGATGTCTAGAGCCTTGTTAGAATATATGATAGATGGAATACATGAAACAAGATTAGATGATGACTTAAGTCTTATATAGATGATACATGACGGGTTATGATGTGCATGTTGTTCTTTGAGGACATGAGTTTAGATTTGATGTTTTGACATAAGTTGTGATGATGCAAGTATAAGATAAGATAAGTTAAGACAAAGTTGTGAGTCTGCATGAGCCTCAAGCTCTTTTATAAAGGAGGACCTCTAGTGTTAGGACCAGTTTCAAGGTTAACTCTAGAGAGAGAGAGACCCATTGGGAGAAGTTTAGAGAACTTAAACTCCAAGATATGAGAATTATGCGAAATGTATGTTATGATATGTCCTAAACTAGACTACTCCTGAGTGAATGAGTTGAGTTGCTTTATGCATAATTCCTATAGTCTTTTTGAACACTAGATGTCCTAGGGAGGACCAAACCCTAGAGTTGAGAGATGCTTCTTTGTACATGTAAATATGAATATGAGAACCTACCATCTGTATAAGGGAGAGAGAGTCCCAAGACCCTAGTAGAGGTAAAACTATGTTAGTTTCTATGAAATCCTCAAGCTCGAGTTGATGGTACCTTGTAGGAATCTAGTGTTTGCATATATAAAAGAGTTTTAGTTAATCATGTCTCATGGGTAGAGAACCTTGGAAGATAATATGATATCATGTTTTGCATTGTGCTTTGTGTCTAGAGCTTGTAAAACAATCAACTAGTGTCAATAAGGTAATCTGATAACCCTAGACCAAAGAGGGAAGATAGATTTTATGCATATGAAGTACTCATAGAGTTGAGTGAGCTCAGAGAGACTGAGCATGTAATTAACATTAGGTTAAGGGTTAGGAGAACCTTAATTGGACTAGATAAAGTTTTGATATATGTTTGACAAGCCACTTGTATAAGTTTGTTTAGCACAACCATGATATAATTTATGTTAGAATGTAATCTTATCATGAGATGTGATATATGTGTATGACATGATGGAAAACATAGAGATGGTTTAATAGTTTTTGATGTATATATGGTTAACCATATACATCAATAATGATGGCATATGGTTGATGAAACTAGTGATGAATTCACTAATAAACATGTAACTTTATATTAAAGTGAAATGAGATGATATAGATGATAAACATTGAATGATGTGTTAATCTTTGTTCTTAATAAATATGAAGAATATAGTTCAACAAATATCTTATGTTTAATGTTTTCATAGACATAAGTATGGAAAATCAAGAAAGATATCATACAAGAACAATCATTTCATCCAATATCATATGGTAAGTATTTTACAACACTTATAATACAAGCATATTGTATAATAAGCCAAGTAAGAGGTAAGGGCGTACCTTGATCACAAATATACTAATCATCACATTCTTGATGTCACTATATGATTGGTCAAACCTGATTAAGACAAGATCATGTACTATCATCATATTCTCATCATCCTCAACCCTAGTTATGTCCATTTTAGGGTTTAGCATGGTTCATTGAGATATGTGCATCATCACTTGCCTTATCTTCTTGAAATTAGGTGACTAGTCTTAGATTACAGATTGACATATAGAATCTGATTATTTGATTACATGTAATTGCATATTCATATTAACCCTAGGTTACATGTATTAATCAAATTAGGGTTTCAACGATATATTATGAGACATCATCATGTAACATGAATTTCATGTGTAAAACTGATGTATTGATCCTAGATAAAGTTACATGCACTATTATTAATATATTCTACAAATAACACGATTTATTGAGCATATTTGTAATTATTGTACATAAATTAGTGTTACCAACCCTAATTAGCTATATTAATTAGAATACATGATTTTGGGTTGAAACATCACCATATTTGACATCATAGGGATATAAATAACATTTGGGAGTTACTAGTGAATTATCATGATTTTGGGTCATTATCTAATATTTATTACACATTATACAAGTATAATAGACATTGCATGCTATAACTATGATTTATGTATCAAAAGACTGATATTAGGGTTTCATGTGGTTCTACTCATTTTTATGAGAATGTTGGTACCTTATTTACATTTTTTGATCATCGAGCTAATTTCTATTATTTATCTAAGAACTGGACATTTCTGAGGTAATTACCTTTTTGGGCCAATCGGGAACAACCACGTGGCTGTGTAGGGTGTGCTATACACCTTGCTCATCTCAAATGAGATGCCGGTTCACTGGTGTGTAGTATGTGATAGGTGAGATTTAGATTTCTTCGATATACAATTGGTTAGCCTAATTCATTACTTTGAGAATGGATGATTGTCAATATGGTGATGATGTCACTTTACCTTATTTTGGGTTTATGAAGTTGACTATGAAGGTAGAGGATTTTTATGTGATTTCATAAACAAATGATGGTCCTTCAAGTATGGTTAATCATATCAATGAGTTTGATGTAGTTTGGAGGTCTTGATGTTGAACGTATGTTTGATACCCCTTAATATATGTGTTTTGAAGTATTTAATTGCTTGGTTATATAGAAATATATTGGGACAAAAATTGGTCGGAGTGTAGCTTCGATGATAAAAAATCTATGATCAAAGTTTCATTAGGTTTCCAAGCTCCTAGAGGGAGATATTTAGGTTTGAAATAGACTAAATGATGATATTTTAATGAGAATGTGATGAATGTTTTCATATTAGAAGCACATGCTTTGATTACTTAGATGTGTCACACACCCTTTGGGTAGTTGATCCCTTTAGTTTGAGGATGGCATGGATTAGGCTTTCACATCCCTTAGATGATGCAGATCGGATGGCAGGCAGCTCTCCTCCTACCTCTGATGACAACCCAGAATGTGCGGATGACAGTTTTTCTCATGAAAGATCACCAAATCTAGGATTGTGGGTCAATCGTGATGATCTACCTCCAATACACCTCGGTTTGTCAAGTTGGTTTGAATAACACCTCATTCGAGGAAAACTATCACCCACACAGAGAGAACGAAGTAGCTTCTAGTATAGCCTCTCCACCATAACATGCAGATCATGGGTGGGAGTAGGAGTTAGAAGTAGGGGCAGTTAATGAAGAATATCGACAACAGGAAAGAAAGAATGAGTCCAAAGAAGAAAAATGTGGGATTTCTCAGTGTTTTTCATTGCCTTTTCCATGGTCAACAAACCTCTTCTTTTTGAGAAGATAAGTGGAGTTGGGGAATGGACTCATAGACCTCCCCACTACGATTGGAGGGCGTCATAGAGTTGATAGAGCTTCTTCAAAGCTTTATGCATTTTTAGACCTATGTGAGGATGACAAGAGGTAGATTCCCTCTTTACTCTGACGCAGCCTCACCCCACGGTGACGGCCTCCTCGATCCACAAGTAGGAGCCACCAACGGTGAGGCTGAGAGGATGGCGAAGCAGTAGGTGGTCCACTGAAGCCTTTGGCAATTTTTTCACTTTACGAGGAGGAGATAGCCTATTACTTGATGAAGGAGAGCCGTGAGGCGGGAGCTATGAAATACAGTCCCACAGACTCACTGATCACATAGAACGTGAGGTAGAGAGAGAGTTAGAGATCGCGTGAAAGAAAGAGGCCCAGACCGGTTCAGGCAGACAGATACAGAGCGATTCAAGCTAGCAAATCAGCTGCATGACCTGTGAATCGAAGGATCACTTGAGACCAACAACGACTGAAGTGCACCCTGCACAGGCACTTGTTTGTAACTGATTGGTCCAAAAAGGTAATTACCTTAGAAATGTTCAGTTCTTAGATAAATCATAGAAATTAGCTCGATGATCAGAAAAATACAAATAAGGTACAAAAGTTCTTAGAAAAATGAGTAGAACCATGTGAAAGCATAATATTAGTCTTTTGATACTTAAATCACAGTGATATCATGTAATCTCTATTACACTTATATAATGTGCAATAAATATTAGATGATGACACAAAATCATGACAATTCACAAGTAACTCACAAATCTTATTTATATCTCTATAATGTCAAAAATGGTGATGTTTCAAACCAAAATCATGTATTATGATCAATATAGATAAATAGGGTTGGTAACCCGAATTTATGTACAATAATTACAAATATTCTCAATAAATCATCTTATTTGTAGAATATTTTACTAATAGTACATGTAACTGTGTGGGATCAATACATCAGTTTTACACATAAAATTCATGTTATATGATGATGTCTCATAATATATCATTGAAATCCTAATTTGATTAATACATGTAACCTAGGGTTAATATGTATATGTAATTATATGTAATCAAATAATCAAATTCTATATGTCAATCTATAATCAAAGACCAATAACATAATTTTAAGAAGATTAGGCAAGTGATTATGCACATATCTTAATGAACCACGCTAAACCCTAAAATGGACATAACTAGGGTTAAGGATGATGAAAATTTGATGATAGTACATGATCTTGTCTTAATCAGGTTTGACCAAGCATATAATGATATCAAGAATGTGATGATTAGTATATTTATAATCAAGGTACACCTTTACCTCTTACTTGGCTTATTATATAGCATGCTTATATTATAAGTGTAGTAAAATACTTAGCATATGATATTGGATGAAATGTTTGTTCTTGTATGATATTTTGCTTGATTTTCCTTACGTATGGCTATGAACACATGAAACATAAGATATTTGTTCCATTATATGATAATACTCAATCTCTTTGGTAGAATAGTGCATAGATGAAAGTACTAAATCTCTTTGGAAGAATAATACATGTGAGACTAAATCTCTTTTGTAGAATAGTGCATTTATGAAAGTACTAAATCTCTTTGGTAGAATAGTACTTGTGAGCACTAAATCTCTTTGGTAGAATAGTGCATGTGGTTGATCAACTTTACATGTAATGGAAAATGTACCTAAAATATGTGTTCTATTTTGATAATAAATATCTTTATGCAAGTATATGCTTTTTGGTACACTTGTTTATTACTTCCAAGTTCTAGTTTTATCTTATTGCCAAGTCTTAGTAATGAGAGGTATATAAAAGACATGCAGGCATACTCTATACCATATTCTTGTATATTGTACTGATGTGTACAACATGTAATCTTTGTTTTAGGTATGTGGGCACATGATCTTGAAGATTTAGGATAGTTCAAAGTTGTGTGGCGAGCTGATGTACATAAGGACCAATTATCTTAAGATCATGTTTAGTGGTAGTCCATGCATATTTATAAGTTTTTTGTTCAATATGTAATATCAAATGTTGTAACAATTCATTATGTAATTATATGTTGAATGGTGAACATGTTTTGTATGGATTTGTTCTTATTCATGTGTATGTGCTATTGTTATTTCTTTCAAACTTCCTCTAATTTTATTCTTCTTAGGCTAGTATGGGGTCTTTAAATTGGGATTCTTTCTTAGGTGAGGTTTTCAATTTGGACATTACACATTAGATTAAGATTGATAAAATTCGGAGATGTCACAACAAATATTCATTGTTGAGGACCAATGATTTGTTCAATCAGTTGTAAGGTGCTATAGTGTTCTCAAAGTTAGATCTGAGGTCAGGATTTCACCAGCAAAATATCAAGGAAGATGACATACCTAAGACAACTTTATGGACTAGGTATGGTCACTATTTTGTTGGTTATGTTGTTTGGGTTGACCAATGCAGTAATAACTTTTACAGATATGATGAACAAGGTGTTTAGGCTGTATTTAGATTAGTATGTGGTTGTGTTTATAGATGATATCTTGGTACACCCCAAGGACAAATGACAACATGATAAACACCTACACCAAGCATTGACGTTGTTGAGGAAACATCGACTATCACTACTACAGAACAGCCCTTTGGTGTCGATTTTTTATGCCCTTTTAGCGACGGTTCTAAAGTGACGCCTATGTGGGCGCCGCTAAAGGTCAAACTCTTCGGCGTCAGTTTTATCACTGATGCCAAAAGGCTTCGCGCCACCAAAAACGAGCCAGTAGGGCACCGATAGGCATCGATTATTTATAGTAAGTCGACGCCATAAGGCATCGCGCCAAAAAAAGGTGCCATCTAGGACATTATCAGCGTCGGTTTGCAACTAAAACACTGACGCTGTATTCCCCGACGCCACGGCTGTGCTTCCCTGCATGGCCATGTTTAGAATTATAGGCATCATTGTTATACTAATAACCAATGTTTTTTCCGCCACGGTCATGCTTTCCTACACGGTCGGGTTGTTTGTCACATTAGGCGGTGGTTTTTATCCAATAACTGACGCGGTAAGCCTTTGATGACGGGTTTTTATAAACAATCGACGCCTATGTTTTAATTTTTTTTCTTATCAGTTTGCAGGCCTGTTGTGGCTAGTCAGCAGGATGAGAACCTATAGTTCAGTTTTGAACTGTAGGTTTACGACATCTATTGATATCAGCCAACAAACAAGCCACAAACATGCAAAATCAACAAATATACTTTTCACAGAAGTAGATACATTCAGACATCAATTCAATTCTCACATTCACACATGTAGAAACATTCAAATACATGTAGAAACAATCATACATGTATAAACATTAAAAAATATTCATTTACAAAATATAATTCAACATCACTATCAACATCCCAATTATATCTTACAGTCCCCACTGTTTGTATGGCTCTTTCCCATTCTTCTCTTCCATCATTTAATACTTCCATCATATATGGAGGATGTACATCTTTTAAGTGTTTACCTATAGTGTGGTCAGTTTTAAACAACTACAAAGAGAATGATGTATATATATTAGTAATAATATAAAAATAAGATTGATATATTTCATATTAACTAATGAGACTATATATAATACCTCATGTATGGTATCGATGTCCAATGTGGCATATTGGATAATCATCTGCATAAATCGCATCACATAGTATGTGCATGCCCAACTGTTGTCTTGTGTAGTGCACTATATATTGAAATATACAAAATAATAAAAAATACAACAAAGCACAGTTCACATAAATAATATATACATTAGACTTGGGAACTTACTTTTACATTCTCCCAAATTATTGGCTGGTTCTTTTTCCTAGGGACCTTTCCTCCAGCCTTTTTGAATGCATCTAAACCCCTACATGTTAATGTAACACAGTAAATTGCATAATTAAATAGTAATGTAATAACATATGCTAACGGATATAAAAATGAAATATTTCTCACCAGAATAATGGCAATCTCATTACGTGTCCAATTTTAATATTCAATGTACTCCCCGTAGGATCTAGATAATAAATAGTGAACATCCTGGGGAGAATAACTAGTAACTCCCAATGCCTACCGCTAGAGGTAAAAAAGTTAAAAATTAATAACTCAAAATCCACAATAAAAATGTAATTTTCTTAAGTCCAAATTATAAGTAAAGTAAACTTACTTGACATTGAATGGAACTATTATTATTGTCTTCTTCTGCTGACCGAAAATTGTAAAAGCATCTATATAGTATTGTTGAACACTATCATGGTCTTTAGCTACCATACTAATCAATGATGGAATCAAAAATCCCACATGGTGAAATGCAAATTGTTTACATTGATTTTCGACTAAGTAGTTGCAAAACATGTATTACGTATGCATTAATATATAAGAAACCAGATCATCGGATCTTACAAAAGGTATATGGATGTATAAACAAGATCTCACCTTATCCATGTCTCTATCATTGATGTATTCAGCCAATCATATATAATCAACTCAATAATATCTTGTATAAATAATGAGCTTTCGTATGATTGACCTGCATAATTCGCTTCTAAAGTAACAATTATAGGGCAATGTATATTATGTGCCTGTAGCCAACATGCCATTCCCCTACAAGCAAGACCTAATGGGTATTTTAGGTCAGTTGGAACCCAACTTGGTAATGCAGGAAGTGGAGGTGGAGGCCTAGATGCTCCGGGTGTCTACTTTTTAACTTGTATATATAATTTCAGATCAATTGACCTCATATATACACATTAACGATCTAAAGTAATTTAAATTTATCTTACAATTTCAGTAGTGTAGACGACATCTTCTTTGGGCCACAATATCACCCTGCCTTCTGCCTCAGCAAGTGTATCAATATCCGGGTGGGAATATGGCAATATAGCTTCCCTCCAATCGGGGAATACACGTACCAAGCTCACACGAACGTAGCCCTATGGCATTGGAGTCCCGTGAAATGTTTCCCCAGGAAGGGACAGGTAAGCCTGCTCCTCTGCAACAACATAGTCTTGCATTCTTAAGTAGTATGGCTTCAATGCCTACAGATTTACATAAAGAATGTTATACACATATACATATCATCTTGAAAAGGCTAGCGACAATGTCATAAATAATACTTACAATAGACGTGTTAGGCGGTGGGTCTACAGGATTACTCTCAGTCTGTGCATCAGGAGAAGAGTGGGTCACCATAGGCTGATTGGAAGCCTGAGATGCCTGCCACCGCAGCAATTCTTCCTTGACCTTCTTAGCAACTATATCCTCGACTCTTTTATTCTCCTATACTTGGATAAAAGAAACATTACCTTCTTATTATTGAATTCCCTTTTGTAGTAACATTCTAAAAAAAGAATAGGTTACCTCTTCCTGTGAAAGTCCCGCTCTGGGTTTGCGCTGGAATGGCACAAAGACTGCTTTGATTCCCACACCAGCGCCTGCACCCCTAACAAGTCCAGGATGCTCTGGGTTACCCAGAGCAACTATCAATTCATCCCTTGTGCCCTGAGGGATGAACATGCCTTGTTTCCTCTGCTCGTGCACCTCCTGCTAATCATCATCAACAGAAATTGGTAAGTTAACACCACAAATAATCAATATCCAAATGATTGCTCTAAGAGTTGTATTTTATCATTTTCGCAGCCACCTCAACAGTTACGGGTTTCTTTATTTCACCCTTCTTGTTTTTCCTCCCAGCTATCCAGACATCATGGTGAGGCATGGGTGTGGCACATGTAGTAGAGGACTCCTGAGTAGCAGCAAACTCCGCCTGTAGTCTTTGGCGAATGCTTGCATAGCCCTTTGGACCCATAGTGTGGTCATGTACATTCAGTGCACGCCTTGCTTTTTGCACCTCACTGAGGGCCTAGTTAGTATGCACATTAATGATTTGGTTAATAGCACTAAATGTTAATCTTGAATAGGTGACTACAACGTATATTAATTAAATTGGGAGTGACGCCTAATACCTTGAATTCGTCAGATTTTCTTGAAGCAACAAATGTGTCCCAATCTTCTTTGCCAAAGGAGTTCCACTGTTCAAGGGCTGACTTCTTTTTCTTATCACCATCTTTTATGTATTCTCTATTCAGATTTGTCCTATAGTTCCTTAGCATCTTTCCAGCGTGTTGCATCACACTTTTACGATGCAGCTTCTCATCCAATGCAAACAGAATCTGTAAAATAGAATTGCTATTAACTAGTATCCAAAAATAGAATTGCAAGTAATAGAATTTGTAATCTACAAAATAGAATTGCAAATAATAATAACTCACGCATAAATCCTTCCATATCATGTCTTTCTTCGCCTGAGGAACTTTATGCCAATTATAATACTTAACACCACAATGGCTTCGAGTGACAACCCCAAGATAGTTTACAAAATTATTGTGGTTCACTCCAATTGCATTTCCTCCATTATCAAACTCCAAAGCCAATATGGATCCACTGCCACTTAGCGCTATTCACTTCTTTAACAGAGTGATGCCCCTTTTCTTGTTAAGTGTTTGGTGATGCACATCAAGTTCCTCCAGTGCTTCAGTGGGTACATGTCCATCATCAACCTAAAATTTGACAAAAATAAACACACTGAATTAGCCCAATATAGAAATATAGGATATATGACATAACTAGAAGATAATGAATTTTATAGAAATACAGGATATGTTTTTAGAACTTACATTGGTATCCTCGCCATGCTCATCATGGACATCATGCTCATCATGGACTTCATGCTCATCATGGACATCATGTTCATCATGGTCAGCCATCTGAAAATGTCATTAAAAAGGCAAACATTTAGCATTTGTATTAACTAGAAGATAATGAAACATCAAATCTGAAAAAGATATTGATATTAAAAAAGCAAACATTTAAAAAATATAAACATGCATGCCTCTAAAATTGTGATCTTTTATCAATTAACAATCCTTCATTGTGATCTCTGCGCACATATAAGTCATCATTAGCTTCAATATTTTGTGGAGTTGGAAACCCAAGTGAGAATGGACTGGAGTCATCATACTTATCATAGTACTCTCCTTCATCTATAGGATCTTCAATGAACTATCTTTTACCATGAAGAACAACCGACCATTTATCATTTGTAGGATTCTCCTGTGATGCCAATATGAATGGTTCACCATTCTCGCCAATCTTTTCAAAGTTCACTAAAGTGAAACCCAATTCATCCACTATAACTCCTTTGGTGTTATCAACCCAATTACATTTAAAGAGAGGAATTCTGAAATCTATGTAGTCAAACTCTTATATGTCTTCAATGACACCGTAATATGACATTTTAGCTTCACGTGGACTCTTATCCTTTGCACTTGCAAAATACCTAGTCTACGCTTGAAGAGTGACCACACTATTTTGGACGGCACTCTTATCATCTTGGCGCTTTGTGTAATATGTGAACCCATTAATGTCAAACCCTTCATAAGACATAACATTCGGTTTTGGTTTAAAGTCAAGGCATTTGATAGTTTTCATAATATCATTTGGTGTTTGAGATAGTTGATGTAAGACTTTATCTTCAAACCACTTAGTAAACATCTTGTTATGCTCTCTAGCAAGCCACATTGAACTTGCTCGAGGATGTTGTCTCTTGATGAAATTGGTATGTTCCTCGATATAAACACTCACTTCATCCATGTTGTGTAAAATATACAAGTGACCTTGTTCCAACTGCTCACAGCTGATTACTTTCACCCATGATCCCAAAATTCCTTTGCCCTCCTCAATATTCTTTTCATTAACATGAGTGTTATTACCACTCAGAAAGTCATTGCAAAAATCCATAACCTCTCTCACCACATAACCTTCAATAATACTCCCTTCAGGCCGATAACAGTTTCGAACATCACATTTAAAAATGCTCATGTATCGTTCAAAGGGATACATCCAATGCAAGAAAACTGGTCCCAACATTTTTACTTCCCTAGTCAAGTGGACAATAAGATGTACCATGATATCAAAGAACGAAGGAGGGAAATACATCTCAAGCTGACATAGGGTAACAACCACTTCTCTTTGCAAATTATCGAGAGTATCAGGGTCAATAACTTTGCTGCATAGACTGTTGAAAAAGAAACAAAGTCTGGTGATTGCAAACCTTACATGCTTCGACAATATAGATTGAATTTCCATGGGCAATATTTGTTGCATTAGAGTGTGACAATCATGAGATTTAAGACCTATCAACTTCAAATCTTTCATTGATACCAATCTACGGATGTTGGATGGTAACCTTGTGGCACCTTAACATTTACCAAGCATTCACAAAAAGCTTTCCTCTCCTTTCTAGACAATGTGTAATAAGCGGGAGGTAAGTATGTTCTTTTATTACCCATTTCACATAATTCTGTTAATTCTAACCTTATTCCTATTTCACGTAGGTCTAGTCTGGATTTTATCCCATCTTTAGTCTTACCTGGTATATTTAACAGAGTACCAATGACGCTATCACAGACATTTTTCTCAACGTGCAGTACATCGATACAATGCATGACTGTCAAAGAACTCCAATAAGGAAGATCCCAAAATATTGACTTCTTCTTGAATGAAGAATTATCACTTCATGTGGCCATAATACATTGTGATTTCTTACCAAATTCATTGACAATGTCTTTTACTCTTTCATAAACAACATCCTCTGGTATAGGTTGAGGTGCACTTTGTTCATCATTACATCCATTGAATGCTTTGCGCTTCCTACGATACAGATGGAATTTTGAAAGAACCCTTCGATGACCAAGATATACAGTCTTGCCACCATGTTTTAGTCTTATTGAATCAGTGTTTTCTTCACATATAGGACACGCTTTAGCTCCTTTGACACTATATCCAGACAAATTCTCGTATGCTGGAAAGTCATTAATTGTGCAAAACAACATAGCGTGCAAACGAAATGTCTCTCTTCCTAAAGCATCATAGGTCATCACACCTTCAGCCCAAAGTTTCTTTATGTCATCAATCATAGGTTCAAGATAAACATCGATATCATTTCTGGGTTGTTTAGGGCCTGATATCAACAACGACAGCATAACGTACTTATTTTTCATACACAGCCAGGGAGGAAGATTGTATATAACAAGCATGACTGGCCAAGTGCTATGTTGGCTGCTCAATGTCTCGTACAGATTCATCCCATATGTACAAATCCCAAGTCTTAGATTCCTGACTTCTTCACCAAATTCAGGGTACAATAGATCAATCTTCTTCCACTGTGGGGAATCAGATGCATGTCGTAGGATCCCATCATTATTTTTCTTAACATCTGCATGCCACCTCAAATTCTTCACATCTTTTAGATTTGCAAACAAGCGTTGAAACCGTGATATTATAGGTAGATACCACATCACCTTGGTAGGAGAACTAGTTTTGGACTCCCCCGAAGTCGTCAATTTATACCGTGACACACCACATTTTGGACAATCTTTCAAATCCACATAGTCCTTTTGAAATAATACACAATCATTCAGGCATGCGTGTATCTTCTTGGCCTCCATTCCCATTGGGCACAACGATTTATTTACCCAGTATGTTGAGATTGGCAGCTCGTTTCCTTCAGGAAGCATTTCTTTCAACAAAGTCAACGATGAAGTGAAGCTTTTGTCGCTCCATCTATTGTTAGCTTTCAACTTATACAATCTCGACACAGCGCTAAGCTTGGTAAACTTAGCACAGCCTATGTATAACGGTATCTCAGCATCATGCACAATGTTTCTAAAGATAGGAGGTGGATCGGTGTGCTCTACCCTACAACTATCCAACATCGCATCAACGATGTCTACTGGAACGGGTTCGTTCACATCTACGTCATCGGAGGCAATTTCTTCTTCCACCCAAGCACTGCTATCGACATCCACTGGTTTTCAGTTTGAAATCTCTCCATGATAGTGTCATTCTGTATAGCCTTGTACAATCCCGTTGCACATGACATGACTTTTGATTTTGTCACCAGTGCTGACTTTCAAGTTGTTACCGCAATGCCAACATGGACAGTAGAACCTATCTCCAGGTTCTTTCCTATGTTCCTTGACAAATCTAATAAACTGGTCAAGACCAAATATAAACTCTGGGGTGCAGCGATTGCGAATGGACATCCATGATCTATCCATTCTATGATCAAAGAGAAAACAAGTATATATTAGGGCAAGATTAGGGTCTACGGTTAACCCAATACACATTATACACTTACATCCTAAGTGAGATTAGGTGTTCAACAATAGTCCCAAACCACGGACTATCCAAGATTTACTCCTATTATCTAGACCCATCCAGTTTTCTATTTGTTTGGATTATTTGCAATTAGGGGTAGACACTGGATTCTGATGGTAATTGTCCCAGCCACGCTAACTGTATATTATGTAGACCCATCCGATGTTGAAGTAGACAGTGCAGGACATGAAATGAAAGTGCCTTTATTAATCATTTCTATGGTGGTAACATTTGATAGTGTCAAATACAAAATAATGATTGGGCCTGCGGCTACAATGTGATGCACTACATGGAAAATATTGTCAGATTAGGAGGTACAATTAAGCCGGACTCCATACAAACAGTATATAATTTAGTGATTGTTCATTCTAATTTATACCAATGTACAAGTAATATAAAGAACAATGATTGTTCACTTTCTAGGCCAAGTAACACATGTGATGTCATTCTTATATATAATAAATGTGTACCACCTATCCCATCCTTGAACACCTAATCTCACTAATAAGTGTATGTGTATTGGGTTTTCAAGAAAATTTTGGCAGCATTTCCCCACTGTTCTCTAAGTACATATGTACTTAGAGAACAAACAGGGAAATGCTACCGAAATTTTCTCAAAAACCCAATACACATTATACACTTACATCCTAAGTGAGATTAGGTGTTTAAGAACAGTCCCAAACCGGGGACTATCCAAGATTTACTCCTAATGAGTAAATCTTAGATGGGTTTCTAGGCCAACAAACACAATAATAGATATGTACATGTTAGGGTTTCATCACAATTGATGTTAGGGTTTCATCACAATTGATGTTAGGGTTTCTTCAATGTTAGAGTTTAATCAAATCAAATCAGGATGCTAGAATGGACAAGTTTAAATCTTATTTCAACATGCATCAAAATTTACTGAATTAGGTCAAGAATTAGGATTAGAAGCACAAATATTTGCAAGCAAAAGATTTGTTCGTATCCTAGAATTTACATAAAGCATTACATAAAGATTTGTTCATATCCTTACCAATAGCAAACACGACCGTGGCTGTGTTGGCCTACCACGACCGTGCTACCCAGCACAGCCGTGGTAGGCCAACACAGCCACAGCCGTGTTTTTTGTTGGTAAGGAGCTACAGAGAAGGAAGAAAAGAGGCTAGGGCTACCTGGAGCTAGCGTGGAGAAGAGAGGCGGCGGTGGTGTGAGAGCAACGAGCAGAGAAGGAGGCGGTGAACGGTGAGCAGAACGGAACCAGGGCGAGCAGCGAGCAGAACGACACCAGGAGAAGAGTAGAGCGTCGAGCAGCAGTGGCGGCGAGCGGCGGCGACAGCAGGAGAAAGAGGACGTGGCGGCGGCGACGGAGAGCAGAGGCGCACCAGCAGCAGTGGCGGCGAGCAGCAGTGGGGGTCGTCGGGCGATTTTAGGCGAGCGGCGAGCAACAGAGAAAATTATTGCAATGAAAAAGAAGAAAGGGTAAGTTTGTAAACGACGTCGGTTATCTACAATACCGACACCTTTTACTCTTCATCGTCGGTTGATATTAAAAAACTGACGTCCAATTAGACAATCTTTGCCCTAAATTATTTGGCAGGAACCATTATTAGCGTCAGTTATCGAAGGATAACTGACACTGAAATTGGAACTTTTCGCACAAATTTTCATCTTATATAGGCGTCGGTTAACAATTAAAACACCGACGCTGTATGTGACACTTTGGGACCAATTTTTTTTCGCTCAAAAATTGGATCGCGGGCGATTTTAGGCGTCGGTTTTGTGTTACCCAGCCGACGTTGAATACAAAGCGGTACCCGCGTTTGGATGGTCTTTGAATATAGACGTCGAATTTCCTAAATCACCGACGTTGAATGTTATAGGCGTTGGGTTTACTAAAGAACCGACGCCCAAAAAAGTGACATTGAATGTTGTTTCTGTAGTAGTGTATATGCCAAGTTCATCAAGTGTGAGTTCTGGTTGACTGAGGTATCTTTTATAGGTCATGTCATATCTGGCAAGGGTGTTTGTGTAGACCCTAAGAAGGCAGATTCCATACTGGAGTGGGAACAACCCAAGACACCAATTGAGGTTTGAAGCTTCCTAGGTTTGACTAGTTACTACAAGAGATTTATTAAGAATCCTAGTTCCGTTGCATTGCCCCGAATAAAGCTAACTAGGAAAGGTATTCCTTTTGTTTGGGATGACAAGTGTCAATGTTATTTCCAGTTTTTTAAGGAGAAGTTGACCATTGCTCGAGTGTTAGTGCTTCCATATCAAGGGAAAGGTTATATAGTCCATTGTGATTCTTCGAAGAATGGTTTGGGATGAGTGTTAATGCTTGACATGAACTTGATTTCTTTTGCTTTACGATAGCTTAAGAAATACAAGGAATGCTACCCAACACATGATGTGGATCTTAGATCTAATTTTCATTCCTTGAAGATTTAGTGGCACTATCTATATGGAGAGAAGTGTCATATCTTCATCGACCACAAGACCTTTAGTATATCTTCTCGAAGCACAAGCTGAACATGAGGCAAAGAAGATGGATGGACTATGATTGCATGATAGACTACCATATAGGGAAGGAGAATGTGGTGGTAGATGCATTTATAAGGAAGTCATATTCATCATAATCTATAGACAAGGCACACTTAGACACTGTGGTGTGTCACAAGCAGTACATGTTAGTGTCAATTCGCCAGATGCACATGAAGTTGGAAGTTTCCTTATTGGAAGGACTATTGGTATAGTTGTAGTTGAAGCCTACCTTGATCCAACAGATCAGAGATGCTCAAAAGAATGATATCATGATACATGATATGATATCGGAATTTGGAAGTGGGATGCATGATGGCTTCCACAAGTCAAAGGATGGGACAGTTCCTTTTCATAATAAGATTGTGGTTCCAGATGTTGATGAACTGAGGAAGATTGTTCTTGAAGAAGTATTCTCAATGTAAATGATGGATCCTAGAAGTATTAATATGTACCATAATCTAAAGGATCTATATTGGTGTCCAGGTATGAAGTGTGATGTGTCAAAGTTCATTCCTAGGTGTCCAATATGTTAGCCGGTCAAGGTAGAGCATCAAAAGCCTGTAGGAACCTTGCAGCCTTTTTTAATATCACAGTGGAAATGGGATCATATAAACATATAGTTTGTGGTTGGTCTTCCTAGGACTTTCAAGGGTCATGATTCCATTTGGGTGATATTTGACAGGTTGATTGAGTCATCTCACTTCCTTCCAGTCAAGACATCGTTACAACCAGTGGAGGTTGAGTTGGAGGGGGATGTGTATTATGTTAAGGGTCCTATGTTGATCCTAGATAGGAGAGTGAAGAAGTTGAAGAATAAGGATATATCCTTAGTGAAGTTTTTGTGGCATCACCTTGGTGTGGAGGAATCCATGTGGTAGTTAGATGATGAGATATGTAGGAAGTACTCGTCCTTGTTCACATATGATTTGGGGGCAAAATAGTTATTAGGGGTTTATGGTTGTAAGACCCCTGACCTTGATTTATGGATGAAACATTCTTTCTTATCATAATTACATGCTTAAAACCTTATTAAAACATGAATATGTTCTTTGATATCATGTGAAACTCCTATGTTTTTATTTTGGTCTAGTTTGGAGATAGTTTTAGCAAGTTATGCAATTTTGTGCTTATTTTGGACTTTTATGCAATTTACACATATATAGGGGTTTTCTTGTAATTTGTCACATGATTTTTGTGCCCCACATGTTTTCATATCATGATTGAGATAGTTTTGCCTCAGGGAACCTACTTGTACCTTTGTTTTGGCATTAACATCTACCTAGGGTTGGACTTAGGGTTTCCTCTCATAGATGGGCTACCTTGAGTGATAGAACTCAATGGTTCGCTTAGTTAGATAATATTCGATGGATTTCCTTATGTTTTGGGATCTCATGGTGGTCCCTAGAGGTTTGAGGTTCGATGGTGTCGTCTTTGGAGCTCCTTGAATTGATAGCTCACCAAGAAAGGTGCTCAACTATTGGTGAAGGTAGGGTTTCTCGAAACATTATTTGGTGTTTGAGATATTTGACTGAATACTTTCTCTTCAAAACCACCTAATAAATATTTAATTATGCTGACTAGCAAGAAAGCCGCATTGAACTAGCTCGAGGATGATTTGTCTTGAGCTCATTGTTGTGTTTAGTGATATAAATACCCACATCGTCAATTTGTGCAAACATACAAGTGTGATTTTTTCCAGTGCTCACAACTTATATTTATCTGGCATTGTCTCAAAGTACCTTAGTTGGCATAAATGTCAAGATTCACAGTGATGGCAATATTCATTGAATCGCCAGAGCATTGTTATGGAGAAACATAGGTAGGGGAAAGAGGGCAAAGGGGTTTCTCGCGGGGGGAGTAGTGAAGCTTCATAGGGTCTTTCTATACAGGTGCAAGTAGTGAGCATCTTCACAGAATTGTCTATTTCACTAATCCTCTCTCTGAGACTGTAACCAGATCATTATGCCATTTGTGCAGGTTGAAACTTGCCCGACAACGAATTTTGTCTTTGGCTACTTCACCTCAGTTATCTTCGAACAACAATGAGTTCACATCAGTTGTGTAAACCAGCATGTACTCATGGAATGCAGATCAATGAATGAAATCTACAACTCAAAAAAATAAAATCTCTTTTGTCTACTTTTCATCCTTTTCTTGGGGATATTTGAGACTGTATTGGTTATTTTAAAAATTGACAGGGCATGTCTTACTTAAAACCTAGGCCATCGATTGTAAACACAAAACTGCCAAAAAAATAGATACCTTTAGTGTCAATTTATATATATAATTGATGACTAATCCTAAAACCCATATGCAACCCAGAAAACCTTACATCATTGTTTGGGATGAAGAGAACCGATGGGAAAATAAATTGGGTGTGGGAAAATTTTTGCGAGATACATGGAGGATAAACCTTTCTCATTGGTCCTTATATATACAACCAACAATATATACATATAAGAATTATATGAGACCTTTGGCGTGTAGTCATTTATCTCATTGAATATTTATCGAAGAATTGATGACAAAGGGTTTTGGAGGCAAATGAAATGCCTCGTAAAAGTTTTGCACACAATTCTATTTTTGTGGGTGATATATCTTGTTAGTTTCTTTGAGAAGTAACCGATGATAGAAGAAAAATGTAGCTTATGTATTCTCAGCTGGTCATCCATGGAGGTTGTCTTTAAAGAGATATCTCGTTTCTATACTAGTGGCTATCATCTGTATTTTTTTATACACAAACATAAGGTAACAAAGGGGTCCCTAGTTTTTGTACATTATAACTTGTGTTGCACATTGTATAAGACCCAATTAGAGTGTTAAAAGGTGACATAAATGTATTCGAGGATCATTAGGAAAATCTATGGCATATATAGTTTGGGCAACTAAGTGAGAAGGGATTATATATTCTCTCATAGAAGAGTTTGATTCCTTTTTAGAAAGAACACCAGTCTCAATTCTTGTTTTTTGTGTCATACATGAATGCATTAATGAGTTTATTTCATGAAAAATTCAAAAGTTAAATCAATATTTTTGTAGTAGGTTCACTAGTATGTCCTCTATCCATTTTAACTAGCTTCTCTATGTAGCTACACCTATTTGGCCACATTTATTGATGACACATCTAGGAAGGTGTGTATACTTTCTTGAGACAAGGTTCGATTCTTTAATATTTTCAGTCATTTCATGACATAGTGGATGGGAGACAAAGAAAAATTTGAAGTGTCTCCACACCAAAAATATGGTGGAGTACACCTCTAGGGAGTTCTACTACTATTGCATGCATCATGGGAAACAAATTTGAGGACAAGGTCTGACACACCACAACACAATGATATGTATAGGAGGATGAATGGTACAAATACAGAAGAAGTCATATTCATATTGAAGATTACACAATTGTGGAAGACATTCTAGCATTAGACACTAAGTATGCATGTTATTTGATTATTTTATTTCCATGAGTTCTTACAAGATTTCTAATATCTAAGAAGGTATGGACAGAACATGATGTCTCCTATTATCATCTCTAAGTATTTGGGTGCAAGGCATATTCACATGCATAATAAGGGAAATTGTAAATAATTGAATGATAAGGTAGTGTATAACTTTCTTGAATATGGAGATTGACATTTTGGTTATATCTTATGGGCTTTAGTTCAAAGGTCCACAAGTTGATGTCGATATCTAACCTTCTATGAGAGTCAGATTGTAACATCCCAGGATTCGAGGCCTCAAATAAAATGATCTGAAAAGGAGTGATTGAATTACCCATATCACAAAGGTTCACCTCCATTTTATTGAGCTTATCTCTAAATAACTCTCTAGTTAAGCATGCTCAACCCAGGTTAGTACTAGGAAGGGTAACTAGTTGGGAAGTTTATTCTGGCTTTCACGTGAGTGAGTTAAAAGCATGCAATTAAGGCTAGTGGTGGCCAATGGGGCCAATCTTCATTCTTAAAATTCTACTATAGCCTTGGGTAGTGGGGTCGGATGTTACAAGTGGTATCAAAGTCATAATCCTTTTAGTAGGTGGGGCCCACATGGGCATATGGCATTCCAGTCTTGAGTCATGCGGTCCAGGCAAGTTGGAAAGTATTGTCCATGGTGACGTAGCCACCCTTGCTCTAGTATTCCATGATTGGGAGTTGAGGGTCCATGGGCTATTCTAGGTCTGCATTGAAATGTCGAAGTATTATGAGGCCATATATTTGAGTCTTGATGAGGACGTCAAGAGTCCAAGAGTAGGAGATTGTAATGTCCCAAGATTTCAAGCCTCGGATAAAATGATCTTAATAGGAATGGTTGCACTACCCGTATCACTGAGGAGAACCTTCTTTTTAGGAGAACACATCTCTAAAGAAATTTGTGGTTAACGTTCTCAGTTCAAAGTAGTACTAGGATGGGTAACCAGTTAGGAAGTTTATGTTGGCTTGTGTGTGAGTGAGGAAAAAGTGCATAGTTAAGACTAGTGGTAGTCTGTGGGACCAACCATCACTACAAAAAAATGGTCTTTAACTATAAAAAATATTGTAGCGAAAACCCCATATTTTGTAGCTAAAGGCTTTAACTACATATTTCTTTACACATAAAAATTGTAGTATATGCTCATATAGCTAAAGGCTTTAACTATATTTTTCAAATATGTAGTTAGATAATCCATTCTCTACAAATTCATATGTATCCAGAAGCATAGCTAGATATTGTCCTTACATATTTAAATATAAGTATAATTATAGCTAAGTGTATGACTACAATTGCATATATAGTCAGTATGTAGAAAAAACATGAAGTTAATACATTTTATATGTATTTAGTGTGTAGGGAAAGGCAACAATTACTATGTACATATATATGTAGTTGATTATGCATCTTGCTACATATGTAGTGCCATTTAGTACACATACATATATGCTTAACTCAACTATATATATATATATATATATATATATATATATATATATTTATATATATAGTGTAATTTGTTTGTACACAAGCTCTTTTAGTAACAAAATTGTAGTATTTAGAGAAAGTTATGCTCATTATGCCAACAATCTTACTTTCATTTATAATGAAGCGTTGAATGTACATGGGGAGGACGTATACATTGCCCCTATTACACAATGTGTACAAAGAAAAGTATATACATATATCAATGATTCAGTGGTCTACTAATATCTTTGCGAAAGAGTTGTGTCTTTCTCGGCCAGTTTTAACATCCTTATTGTCTTCTTCTTTTGTTCAAGCTCTTGTTGTTCAGTCAGCATCGTCCAAAAGCTCCCAAGATAAGAATCTGAAAGGAACCCTCCAAGCATAGATAGAAGGAATATCGTCCCTATGAAGTTGGTCACTATGTTTGTAGCTACTGATAGTGGCTATTCAAATATATACATAGGTCTATGCAATGTAGCCTTCTCATAGCAGCAAAGAGCCATATCAAATTGCAACATATCATGATACACTGTTGCGCATGTGGCTGTTGTTGCAGTTGTGACTGGGTGGGCCTGGGCTTGAAATGGAGTTGCATCGTTATGATTCATAGGAGAGCACTTGTTGCGCCCAGGCTGTCTTTGATACTTATGATACTCTGTATTTGAATTCTTGATGTTGTTAAGATAAATCTCTAATTTAGATAATGGAAGTTGCTATGATGGCTAAGCTTGTACTTCTCTTCATCCTGAAAATAAGGTTTTACAAATGGGGCGGCATTAAAAAAATTATCAACTATATATTTCCAGTCCTATTTGATGCTCATATTCCAGTAGTAAATCTGCAATAGCCTATTTTCATGATTCATATATTTGCAAAAGGTGATAAAAAAAGACTAATGGATGCTTAGATATTATTTCCTACAACATTGTTCTATCTTCAGTCAAGCTAATTACAGAAGTTGCTTTCCTGAAAACTGAACCACAATACCTGCTAAGAAGAGAATCATAGTCATGGACATCCGATCCAATAACCCCTTTGAAGGTTTGAATGCAGAAGACATCCCAAAATGAGCATATGGAGATAACATGCCAACTAGATCAATATTTACAACAAAGCTAATCAAAAGATTAGCAACATAAGGCTCAAAATCTGACAAGAAGTATTTTCCACTTTATTTTTATACTCTGCAATTGTTGTGGAAACAGAATTAGTAACTATCTATGTACAAATCCGAGTAAAGAAGACATAAGAATGTGGTCACATTCAGTTTAATCAACTATTAAACATCTTATGTACCCCTAGTGGAAAACTAAAATAAATCTTGAATAGTTTTGACAATAGGCAAAGCTCGCTAGACTAGAACAAAACATGAATATGTTAATCACTTAAAATTACGGAGGAACATAGCCTCCTGACAGTTTTTGCAGTACATGGCCACTATTTCTTATAGGAACAATTAAGAAATAGTTAGACATGATGCATGTAGATGGACACTACACTTAAAAGTGCCTAGTAATGTTGTATTTTTATGGCCTTCCCACACTAGGACTATAGGTGTCTAAGTGAAATTTGGATCCCATGGAAACAATGATGAAAAGTAAAAAGTAATAGACCTGCTACATATGGTGTATCAGTTCCTGCTTTTTGTTGTAGAGGTTATAATAGTAGAAAACATTTTTATGTTATTGACATACAATTACCTGGTATCTTAAAAATATATTTTAATAACTTTATGGGTCATGTAAACACTAATAAACCAAATGAAAAACCATTTCATTTTTAGGAAAAATGGATTCATCTTATTTCCCATGCTTGTGTGTCATGTAAAATGGAAATGGACAGGAAATTATCCCATGTTTCTTATGTCATGCTCTAGCACAAAGATTAAATGCCATCTTCTGATAAACAATGAACATGATGTGGATAGTCAGTTTGTTCCATTCAGCAGGTCCTTCCTAACAACATCATATTACTAAATGTTTCCCACCCCCCCCCCCCAACACCCACACTTTATGGTTGGCTTCATGTTCTCCTTCCATGTGAAGCAAACTTCTACTGCATCTAATGACCTCAACAAGTGACAAAGGTCCTCTCCATTGAAGATGCATCTAGGACAGATGTTGTAGCTAAATTAAAAAAGGCACTAGAAGGATAGCACATGGATATATGTTGTAGCTGAATTACTAAATGATACGTATGGTACCTTGGAAGGGGAAGGTACGCTAATGATGATATAGTTGTTGTTGTAACATTAAGTATTGGAATAAATCTTTCTTATTTTGATCACATACATGCGAACCTAAAGTGGCTCATATGATCTTCCATTTATGATTTGGACATCAAAAAAATACAATAAGACAAACTATAGTTTGTTATAATCTCTATTTAAAAATCAATCATATTAGAAGATAATTGGAAGTATTCTCTAACAACCCCCTCAAGTTCAATGTAAGTACATATGATGTCAACATTGAATCTAAAAGCTCCTACACGTTTTTTATTGCAAACTTGCAACTAAAGTATGGAAATAGATATGTATGAACAAATCTGGATATGCCTTGGGACTCCACTTTTTATTTTATATGGACATTCAACAAGATGGGAGATGATGATTGAATATAGTTCTCGGCTTATTTCTATGCAGTTTGTACAATCATTTTCAAAATTTACCTCTTTGTATTGTTGTTTCTTTATATGGTTGGTGAACAACCAAAAGGAGGTCAACATCTGAATTCAGTTGTCTCACCTGCTAAAAAAATGAGCTCCCTATTGGATGAGTTCTTCTTAAGGAGCTCTTGAAGCCAATGTAGATGCCTAAGTGTTTGGAAAAGACAACCAATTTGGGGGTTAATAGGAAATCTGGTTTCTGATATAAAGAATCCAGGAAGTCAGTTCTATCTAGAATTTCAAGAAGGGATAAAGTTGGTCTTTCTTTCCATACAATTTTTTTACATGAGGTCACCGTGTATTTTTGCAGCATCCTTGTGTTCTAAGGATGGTACTTCGTGCACTTCGTAAGATACTCATGTTAACACATTATCTCATGCTAATATCTGGCATATTGTTGTTAAATAGCTAATTGGTTGATTGGTTTGAGATGTCTTGATTTTTTTGAACTAATTATCATGTAAACATTCTCAAACAACAATGGTCACACAACGAATTTTAGATGAACTATGAATCTTTTAAACATAATTGAACAGAAAGGGACACATTCATTCAAAAGTTGTATATGTCTTATGTATATGCTAGGACCAATGAAGAGGTAATATGGTAAGGATGTCAAGACTAGAAAGTAGACATACTACTTTTGTGTAGGAGCATATATATACTCAAATACAGTGATCACATATATGCAATTGTATGTCTTTTAAATGTATCACTTCCCCAAGAAACCTTTATGTATGATCCATCTTAAGGGGTTTGAAGTATTTCTATTTTAGTTGTTCCCTATTTTCTATGTACTTTCTTTTATATCCACATGGCATCGAACTTGTTCAAGTACTATATATCTAGAATCTACTTTAAGTTCTAAGCATTCAATATATTAGCCAAGTTCTACATATATACTTAAACTTAATAACAAGTTGCAATTATCATGGTTTCTTATCATTATAAGACACTCCATGTCACTGAAATGAACCCAAAAATACACTCGTCATGTTCTCAGTCACACATAGTAATTTAACCTAATCAATGACATTTTCACACTATTTCCTCCTAATAGTGGTACATATGTAGAGTACAATTTTGAGACAATCTACATGGGCCACTTCACCCAGAGTAGGGATAATGAAAAACACATAAAGGTAACACTAAGGATAAAGCTATCTCAATGTGGTGGAATCTAGAAATGAAAAAAGTTACATAGCTAGACAAGTATGCCAAAAACAAATCAGAATCCTTAAAAGGTTTTCTTTATAAGTTTATAACAACATAGCCTGTTTATGGTTCTATATAGTTTGTATATATGTGTTTAGTAATTGAGTTATCATGACAAATGGAACACAACCAAGCTGAAGCAAGGAAAGTATCCAAGTGGATGATACATTTGAAAGGAAATGTGTATAAGATGTGAGGGGATATGACAAAAATCGGAACAACGATGTACATTGTAATCCAAGGACTTTGTAGCTAAAATATGTCAATTTTTTAGCTTCAGGGCATGTTTGTTGTTTACTGTACCATTGAAACATGAACCATAAAGATATATGCACAATAAAAATGACCTCATAGAGAAGAACAATCACATCGTATTCGACAAATATTGAATCAAGCTCAAGAAATCAAGAAAATAGATACCTTAATGTTGGCGCCTTCCCTACAAATAATCATCAACCTAGGCTGTTAAGTAGCTGCTCTTAAAATAATCTAATTCAGTTCTTATCCCTCGAGAGACATGCATAGCTCCAATCTTTCTCTCCCATGTCTTGTGCAAAACAACACTGAAAATAACAATAGTCAATACCATGATTAAGTGAGCCAAGAAGAGAATGAATGAAAAGTGGAAAATGTAAAAAGGAACTGGGGGAGATTAATGGCTCGTAGGGATAGGTTGTTACCAGAGATGTTATGTGACTGATGTAGTCCTAACTTTGTAATTTGAACTTTGCAACTAATCTTCCAAGGTAACATATTTTGTAATGTATAGGCTTGCATGAAATCTACAAGTGTGTCATGGTTTCATTCTAGCATTTCATTCTCTATAGTTCCTTCAACATCTACATGAAATTATCCCTTTGACTTCTCAAATTCTTAGGATAACGCTTCTAGTTCCTTAGCCTTCCTAGAAAGAGATTCTTCTTCTATAAAACTCTCACTTGCCTCATGTTCCTCATCCCTCCTTCACATATCATCACCTTGCTTCATTTTTCTAGACTCACGAGCAACCTCTTCATCCTGGCACTCTGCTTCTTTCTCGTGCTTTTTCTTCTCCTTTTTGAAAGATGCTTTTTCTGCATAAGTCTCTCCTTCATTGTCTTCCTCATAGGTCTCTTCAACAACACCCAAGGTTTATGAGCTTGCGGCAATTGATGAGATGGAAGTAATGGTCCTCTTTCTCATGCGCCTAGTTCCAAACTGATGAGACCCCTGGTTTGGATGATATTAATGCAGAATGAATATATGTAGTCAAGAGACCAACTGCAATCATGTAGTAAGATTTGCTAGGAAAGGACACTCAAATTTTCATGTCAACTATCTTGGGTACAAAGTTATACTATCCAAAATTTTTAATATATAGTTTGACTCAACTCCATAAGTTGTATGACAAGATGTCTTTGTTCTCAAACTTATGAAAATGAGGATAGTTGGGCACACAAGGGTCCAAAGCTAGCTCAGTTTATCCTTTCTTACATTCCACCTAGAATGGGGAAGAGAGTTCAAATCAAATGAACCAAAGATAAAACTTTATATGTATGTCGAGCCTCGATTTTCTAATATATTGGGCGGTCATCTGGTACTATCAAAGTTTCAGAATAATTTTTTCTTGTCTGATGTGGTTCTCAAGTCATTTAAGTAAAGAACTTATAGGCTCCTGACTCCTGAGTTACTTGCTATCCTTACAGAGTTCAAACATTTATGGATATTCAACCATTTTAATTAATGACCTCTTACATTCATTAGGTAACTATATAGCTTCCAAATTACTTACTAGTCCAGGATGACTAGCAAAAAAATGAAATGACATAGAGGCACCCAGGCTAGGCCCAACCAATGTCATGGGTCTTCTGATATGAGACCTCCAAAGCTAAACAACAGAGTAGACCATGTTACAGTATCACACGAGAAGAATAAAAAAATTAAGGAAGTTGATTGGTAAGACATATACTAGAATACAAAGATTAACAAACTGAAAAAGAAAAGAAAGGGATTAAGAATATATGAACAACAATTTACTTACCCAAAATAAGATAGATACATGGATCTCATTAACACAGAGGGAGGAGGAGCCACATTCCAAGGCATAGACTAGACAAAAGAAGCAGGTCACCTAGGTATTCACTTTGTGGTTTATCTTTATTTTTCCTACAATTTTTTGGATAATTATAATCGATTTAAATGTTTGGTCGTTAAACTACTTTCCACCAATTCTTTGAATCATGCTGGAAATTTATGCATATCTATTTTCAGTTGGTCTCTAAGAGTAGAGAGGAGCATGAGCATACCTCCGACATCTTCTAGGTGAGTGGGGGAATTGGCAAGGCATGGCCGTGCTCATCTGCAACAATATTTCAATTTCCTTTGCATCAGGTGTCGCTATGGATCTCCATGCCACTATTGCCATAGTGATGTTATTCAAGACTGGACAAAACCACAACATCGTTGGGGTCATTGTAGAATTTCTGTCAAGCACGAGACTCAGAAAGGAATGGAAAAGAGTTCTCAAGAGATGAGAACATGTCAAGAACATCATTCTGATAATTATATGCATATGCATGATTTGCAATTTTCAAAAGATAACAATGTTGATGAAAAACAAATAGTTCATACTACTGATGAAGACGATACAGGAGGTTTTCCTCACCTTGTTGCTCCATCACCTAGGTCAATGGAGGTGGACAACTCTACTTTCCATGAAATTGTGGTAGCTGAAGCTAAGGAAGAATAGGGCAAACATCAAAGTCTTGAAGAGTCAAGCAAAAAATCTATTGAACAACAATCCTCACCACTGGACAGATCATGAGATCAAGCAACACCTTTAGTTGGAGAAGATTTCAACAACTAGTTAGATAACAACATCATTTTGCAACACTATGAAGCCACTTCTGCACCCACAATGCCTTCATCATCCAGAAGAAAAAAGTGACAAACCCGAATTTCAACAAATAGAAGGACCTCTTTTCTCTAATATCTCAGACACAACAGGTTCTCTACCATCAAACTTTCCTGGCAATGTAATTACCTCCATTCCTTTAGAACCATCTGGGTCTCCAGGCCAACAATTTGAACCCCTAATGACTTTTCTTCCATCAGTGGCAGCCCCTCCAGTACGTATTCAACCATCCTCTTCTTCTATGAGTTGCTTTCTCCTCCCCACAACCCTTCTTTACCCAAAATATTTCATTTAGCAGATGCAGCTCCAAGGTCATCTTGGACTGAACTTCAACCAACTATTCCCATCATAAGGAGTCACCGATTTCAATTTGCATCAAGTGTCGTGCCTCCTAGAAATGAGTTTCATGTTCCAAGAAATATAAGGTCGATGCCTTTAGGCTTAGATGGAGTGCCAGTAGTGTAAAATTATGAGTTGAATCAATCTTCACACTCGTCACTTCCTTCACACCAATATCTCCATAGACCTACATATAGTTATTATGTAGGCCCAATTGATGCAAGGCTTCGAGAAAGTGATGCCCCATTTCATTAGAATGCCTCTGTCTTTCCTTCATTCTCACATGTGAACATGATGCAAGGTCAGCATAATTTTCCTCTTGGTGATAAGTTTCAAAGGAATAGTCTTATATTCCCCAATCAAAAGAAAAAAAATGTTGTATACCTAAATCTAAGATATTCTAGGATGAGGTGAATTGCATTTGGCCATCCATATTTTAACTAGCACTTCGTTCTTCCATTTTGGTCCCCCCTTGAGGTTCTGAACCTTTAATTCTGATTTGTGTTCTTATTGAGCACCAAGATCTGTGTCTGTATGAATAAATTGATCCAACTCCTTTACTATCACTAGATGTTAGAACAAACTAAATATAAAATATATATTTATTGAGGTCTATCTCCTTCATTGCAAGTAGACAGTTGCAATATAACCAAATTTCTCAACCACGAAAACAAAATACCCATTGTGCCAGCTGCTAACACTATGATACTTCTACATACCAAGTAAAAGAATCCTAGCTTGAGATTGAACACAGAGAAGATTATTCATCTAGTTTCCATGAGAAGGGATTAGGTGCGCTAAGGATCACTTAAAACAACAACAAAGAAGTGAAATTCCTATCAAATTTCTAGAGATACTATAATGGAAATCAGTGAACACCTTGTTAGACATGTTAATGAGATGGATATCCTATAATTACTAAATTGAGACAACATTTTAGATACTTTAGAGAACCCTATGTTGATTAATTAGTCCCAATGTGACAATGTGATTGGTGGAGATAGAACCTCAAGAAAAATGATAATTTTGTGGGCAGCCTTATAGTTGAAACAGAAAATGATGTCAAAGAGGTGAAGAATGAAATTTCTCCTGATCTAATGAGTTGTCCAGGGAGACATTGACCTTTTAAGTAAAGGCTTAATCTAAGAATAAATCCAAGAGGGAATAGAGAACTTTGGGTTCATATAGTTCAGTCTTAGTGGGAATAAATCCTTGGCCTAATCACTAGCTCACCGGCTCATCCAGTCCTACATCTGCTCAGCAGGAAGGGTAATCCCTCTGCTAATAGATATTAAACAAGGGTTACTAAGTTACCCAAATAATTAATGAACACAAAAGGAAACTCATATTAAACATGGTTAAAAATAATCCAATGGATCCTTGGCGATATGAGTGCACTAAACTACCGAATACCTTAATTCAAATCTAACTCTATTTTGAATTCACTATCCATGATTGGAAGGGCTCTCCTTATGAGCCTAGACATGCAGGACATCATATTAGATATGTAAAACATGGGAAGTTGGCATGCCAACAAATAATGGAATGACACTATAGTTTTTGTATTAAATGTATTTAATAAAAAGCATACTAATTTCCACTACAGAGTTACATATGTACTCTACAATGTGGTCTGGCAAAGATACAACAAGAGGAGGCAAGTCATAAAGCTTTTGTTGATTTTCCTCGCGATTCCAAAGCTTCATTCTTCCACTAGTCACATGAAGGACAACAAGAGCTTTCTCTACATTGGATCCAACCACTGACTCTCTAGATAGCATTAAAGCATCATCCCACTGCCTAACAGCCTAAGAGACATATGCAACCTTTTTAATTCAAATCTAACTCTATTCTATCCTTGTCATCCCACCTCTCAGTATTCCTCACAGGTTTCTGAATCTGAGTAGTTCTTGACTTCTTGCATATGAAAGTTTTGACAACATCTAATGCTATTTTCTTGACAATTGTGTATGCATTATACTAGAGTTGTGGGATGAATTGAATGAGCAGCTCCATAAAAACAACAATAGTTCAAAACAAGGAATACAATAGATGGAGAATTCAAAATATCATCTTATCAATGGACAGAAGCAAGGTCTTCAACTAAATAAATAAAAAAAGGTTCATTGAAGAAAATTAGTTATTCAAAGTTAAGCAAATAAGCATTTGGTTTATCAATCCTTTTATAATTAACATATTAACATAAATCCAAGCATGTAGACTACATATTGAAATCAATATCTTATTGATTCAAAAACTACATGTTGTAATTTAAAACTCACCTACATTCCTAGATATGGAAGGCCAATCAAGTAATGCTCATGCCTATGTGATGTATGGTCAGACATCTGGTGAAGATTGAAGTAGATGTTTTGATCAATTCAATGGAAGGCATGTACTTCACTATTGCTAAAAATATTGTACTTCATAGTTCCTAAATTTGGTAGTGTTTAGGATCCAAATTAGATTCTCATCAAGAGCATACTTGAAGTAGCATATTCTGAAAAGTAGACACCCAATCGCCTGAAATAAACCAAAAGAATAGTAGATAATGTTAATGAAGATTACTATGTTGTAAGAAAGGATATCCAAGTAGCTGGTGACTATTACACAATAATACTTCTCTTAAAGTCTGATGCAAGTGCCATCAATCTAAGAATCATCACCCTAGCATTGATTGCCACTCTGCCAACCTATGTAGAATTTCCTTTTGACATTTTTCTTTCTCCTTGCTTTCTCTCACAGAAACATCTTCTTTCCTCCTATTTCTGTATCTATTTTCAGCCCCAAGAAAACTCCATCACATGCCAACTGTAGGTCCAGTCCTGTCAGCAACAAAAATCAATTAATAATTAAACCACTAACCACAAGTCAAGTACACAAAATCCCTCTACCATCTAAAATTTTAACTATCATAGGAACTAAGAAAAGAAACCAGATCATCCATTATAGTAATAAGCTTCAAGGAGATCATACCATAAAAAAGAGCCAAGATCTAATCGGGGAGCTTGACATGTATAAATGCAGAACCTAAATCATACTGAGTGCAGTTAGATAACGATGGTTACAACTAAGATTAATGACTTATGAACATGTTAAAAAGGTAGAACAATTCTGAGAGTAAGCTAACCAACCTAGTTTACCCTAAAGAAGGAAAAACATCATAATATTCACACATTTGACATAAGTTGATGGAAAACAACTCAAATGTGAATTAACTAGATCAATTGTGGAACTATAATGGAAAAAACACAAACCGAAATGAATGATGCCCTGATTAAGAACTTTGTATTATCTTTTGTGGACTTTGACTTTTCTGAAAATCTGCTCCATCACCTTTGGAAGAATCCCATATGCATGATCTACAATAACAAAATTAAATCACTTACCATCTGAGAGATTTCTCTACAAGTAGAGCTAAATGGGAATTTTTATCCATTTTGTAAATTTAAATAGAGGAAAAAATCACTTTTGTTGTTTACAACTTAGTGTAGTCAGTTTTGCACCTCAAATTAAAAATAAATATTTGCCAATAATAAATTTTTTTATCTCAGGATTTAGTTCCACGTCCAAGAGCAAAAACTTGAGTCAGAGCATGACAAGCCATACTCATTAATAGTCATCCTAATTGTTATTATGTCATCCATAATTCCACCTTCCTTAATATCTCTCTCCTTAATCACCTCCATGTCATTCTCTCTAAATCCTAGATGTTGAAATACATGGCGCCCACATACCTTTGATGTTCCACAATGTCCCTCCCTCCCTTAACCATCTCCCCTCCCTATGGTCAACATAAGTCAAGGGTACCATTCATATTTTTTAATTATGAAACTCAATCATAGGGTACATGGACCTTCTATTCCATCTACATCAAGTTCAGCTTAGGGGTCACCAACCGAATAAGCCTTTGTCAATCAAGTTTAAATCAATTAATCTAGCACTAAAGTATAGATGGCTCGGTCAAGTGCCACATTATCCATGTTTTCATAGATGACCCCCTAACCATGACGAAATAGATTGATCAGAAATAGATATAATTGTTAATGTCTTTCTAAGAGCCAATAGTATGATTTGGTTTGTTTCTAAGCAGTATATTGTTAAACATTTAGGGATGTCCTTCAAATGTTTAGGACTTGATAAAGCGCATCAAAACCAGCCAACATGAATGTTTAACTTGTGACAAATCGGCCCAAAAGGTTTTTTATTTTTAATAACAAAATTAAATTCTTTTGAGAAATTTAGGCTTTGCTTTTCTCATATTGATTTAGATTATCTCATTTTATGTCTGTGTGGTTTCCATATCACTTAAGATATATAATACCCATAGGTCAAATAAAAATGTGATGTTAGGGTTCTCTACATGATGCGGCAGCCATGGAGGTCGTGGCTCTGGGCGAGGTGCCCCCCATGCACCCACCTCCAACACGACGCTACATCGCTAGAAGACTCTGCCCATCCTCCTATGAACAACACCTATGGAAACACTAAGATGGATCCATATAACCCACCAGCGCAACAACAAGGCACCATGCCTACAATGACGCAATGATCGGGCGCTCGACCAGGGCACCCGCCACCCTCTCGCAAGTATCCCCCGACTTGCTGTCTTCGTACACTGCATACTGTGAAGCTCTCTCTGAAGCTCTGTGATGATATCGACAGACATATCTAGGATTTCATCTTGTCTAGTGGTCATGAACAAAAGAAAATATCATTGGTCTCGTGGGAAAAACTGACCAGAATTAAGTCACTCGGTGGACTCGGGATCAAGTCACCTAGAGATTAGAATGTGGCACTGATGATGAAGAACGCATGGCAGTTCCTTAACAACTCTCCACCTAAGTTGGTTGTTTTGATGCGGAACAAATACATGCGACGTGGGACAGTGTCAAAGACATCAGGCTCCTCGACATGGTCCTTTATTAAAAGTCACCTACCAAACCTCAAAGCTATGTCATAAGACTATAAACTCCAGTTCCAGTACCAATGTCTAGTGTGATAAGTGGTTGATGGGTAAGTCAATACTTGATATTGCCCCCAACACCCTTGTCCCCAAAGATCTTAAGGACCTCACCGTGCAATGCATGTCACTGCCCTCAGGTGCGTGGGACTGGGATTTTATCCAGTTGTATCTCCCCCCTTCCCGCAACATGGCCCCTGATTGAGCACACCTGCGTACCCAGGGACGACGCAGGGCCGGACACATGGTCCTGGCCTATGAACCCCACAGGAGAACTCTCGGCCAGCATAGCGTATACTTGGATAAAGGGACATCACACCATGATCATCTCGGACAACTGGAAGGCGGTCTAGTCACTTCCACTTCTGCTGAAGCAATGCACCTTCATCTGGCTACTCAAGCATCGTGCCCTCCTCACAAATGTGGAGAAGGCGCTTCGTCACATCCTCAAGGATAGTATCTGCCCCATCTGTATGAAGGAGTAGGACACTCTAACCCACTATCTCTGGGACTGTCCGACGAGCTTGGAAGTATGGCAACTACTCAACATGGACCCTTCATTCTTTACACTATTTGTGGATGATTGGATAGCCTATATCATTCACAGCAAGGACACCGCTAAAGACATAGACTACACTATGTCAGGTGTTGGACCATTTGTCATGCACGAAATGACCATCTCCATTGAGGTAAACAACCCCCTCCTACTGTCCTAGTGTCTCTCATCTGAGAAAGAACTAAGTATATACTCTCTGTCAAGAAGGGCAGCGCACCCTCCTATGTCGTAGAGGAACGTCCTATCCCTTTTCCCGAGCTATACTGGCACCTAGTATTTGTCGATGCAGCCTTCCAATATCACACATCCAAGATGGGCATCAGTGTGCACGCCACTGATGGCAGTGGAGTTTGTCTTATGGGCTCTGGCGTATATGGCTATGCTACATCAACCCTTGAGGCGCAGATCAAGGGCATCATACATGCAATGTGGATCTGCATCAATATGAGCTGGAACGCCCCTGTCATCCTATCCGACTCATCATCAACCATTGACTTCCTACAGCATGCATCCCCACCTACCTGCAAGCTTCAGCCACTGAGAAGAGAGTATTGTCATGCCCTCCTCTCTCTACCAGATCTACAACTTTCGTTCATTAGTCGGAAGCATAATCATGTGGCATATGTACTTGTAAAACATTATATGTACTCATCTACCCGTTTAGTTTCTCCTCTAGAAAACCAAACTCGCTATCTAAGGATGTTAACATTCAACCTCACCTGATTTGGCCCGTTATAGAGAACGGGATGAATAAAAAGCTAATCTCTATGTGTTTTAGAAAAAAACATATATAATACCCAAACTTAGTATTTCATTTGACATATACAATTAATTGATTGAATCTATGAAAGGGTTTTGAGAATCATATGCATCTACCAAGGAAGGAAGTTGAAGTATGAGCACCGCATAGCAATATTATTGATTCATGAATCACAAGAACATAGTAGAAAATAGTAACAAAATGAGCCTAAATGCTTTTGTTGCAAGCTTTTTCTGGTAATGTAGCTAAATATTAGTGATTTAATGAAATTCCAATTGATGCTTGATGAAAGAATGAAGCCCAATGGCAAGCAGAGAGGTAGTTAGTAAGATCAGAGGGTAACTTATAAGGACCACCCAAGGTAGAAAGAAAGAAGAAGGTTGCAAGAAGCTGAAAGACCTGTACTAATGATGTAGCCAAATCGGCTCATGAATCAATTCAATAATAAAGTTAGTTGTCATTGTGCTTCATTAAGAAACAAAGGGCACACACTCACTAGATGAGTAGTACACATAAACGAATGATATATTAATAAGAGATTGTACAAAGTAGAAAATAGCCAGAAATGTGTGCATACAACCTTCTGAAGAAGTAAGCCTAATTCATGAGAAACGACAAAGGCCAACATTAACCGGTCAATGATGACAGATAAATCTATATCAGACAAATAGGAACATACAAACCTATATGATCGATCACATGTGATAGATGTACATGAATTTGTTAATAAAAATTATATAAAAAGATAGTGAGGATTATAAAAGAATCCAGACTTGTCCAAATCTAGATATTACACTACCTTCTAGAGCATCAATTCTTGCATTCGAGTTGTCCTAATGCTCTGTTCTCAGCTGAAAAAATTATAAATCTGCTGCTTATTGACAAAGAAGTTAATTCCATGAGAAATAAAATCGAACATTTACTAATCTTTTACCGATGACTAGTACACTGTGCCAACCAGCATAACCAATAGCCATTACATTTTAGCAATTTTATTCAGACAACTATCATCATGAAATTGAATTGGGAAAGCTTTCAAAAACAAAGCATCAATATTTTAGGGGTCAAATTGGCTCAGTGATAGCTTCTGACCTTCTTCCAATTTGGTAAAAAAGAGAAACATGTGCAATTCACTATGACATGCACATCTTCAACACTTCTATGCCCATATAACAATACAATTCACTTAAACATGTGTCACAAAGTCACCAATACACAGCTACATTCCAGCAACAAAACTTCATCAATAGTAAGATGAATACTACTTGGCTCAAGAAGTGAGAAAGTTGCATGATTAACTACAGAAACCAACTGACAATAAAGCAAGATACAAAGAAAACTATGTATACATAACTAATAAAACCATGTATTTACCAGTTCAATGTGGAACCTAACGTGAAATGCAACATTCAAACAACATTCTCATGAGTTGTATATCTCTAAATTTCTCAAGTGGGGATATCAATAGTGAGACAAACGAGACCAGCATCATCAAACTAAAAAATAGGTTCAACTTGTTTGTCTTACACTTTTGTTCAAATGCTATGTTCATATAATTCAAACTCAAATATCTGATGCTAAAGATATTGGTTGTGACTGCATTGAAGGTCTTAATGAAACATTCCCATATTCAAAACTTTGTTCGAATTAGAGTAGAAGCCCAACCTAAGAAATAATGAGTTTCCCTTCAAGGTTGCGCTTGGCAAAGGAGTTTGGTGTGCCACAAAATGGTTATATCTCAACCAATTAACAATAGATTTTCTTGGTCAAAGAGTTTGTTAGTCTTCTCATTTTTAGTACTCTAGAGGACAGCAAAATCTTTTGGAATTTGGATCACAAGCTTGCACACTATAAACTTGGACTGAACATTTGTCTTTGAAATTCTGTTTAACTTCAACAAGTTTAGAGAATGGAACAAGTCTTATGTGGTAAACCTAGGGATTCTCCTTAAACCATTAACAAGTGTAGAGAATGGAAAAGTCTCGAATGTGATTTTAGCTTTGACTATTTTGGTTTCAGTTTAGTAACTTGTTTAGTATCTACAAGGATTCATTATGTTCTAGAGTTGTAGGGTACTAGTCATTTTTGGTTGTATTGGGTTTGAGGATGACCATACATAAATGTTTCTCTTTTGTTGGGAGTATTTTCTCAGTCCATTGTTAATAATTTGTTCTGTTGATCATGTTTTTATTCATGCCAATCAGCTGTTGAATTTCTAATAAGAATGGAATTGGAGGCTTCTATTTATTCAACTCATCAATATTAATTCCAAGAGCTAAAATTTGGATGGACCCATCTACATTGGGAGTTCATATGGCTCCAAAAACATGCACCCACATAATGTAAATCTATTAAGTGGATTTATAGAGTGCAAAAACTATCACTATGTTGGTATATGTATTGTAACTAGTAAGAGGATTTGTTGAGATATAATACTAACTAATTAGTTGTATCTAGCATTTAGCTCAACAATTTCTTAATTGGACGAACTAACATACATAAGTTGAAAACATATAGTTCATCCAATCTCATCCCGTAGAAGTAGCTTTTCCAGTAGAAATATAAATTCATTGAACACAATAGAGAAGGAATAAGGTAGCAAGCAACTCACCATGATCCAAATATTTCATCAAGTAGCATTTTGATTCCGTCTCTCATGACTCCCCATCTTCAATGATGTTATTAGCAATAGGTACAATAAGCTTTAGTGGTATTGATGTCCCACCAAACCTGAATGTCAAATACTTTCCTCTTGGCTACCACAATAGAACCAAGTCTCTTATTCCTTCACATGAACAAGCACTAGTAACTTCTTTCTAGAATTATCGGATCTCTAGTCCTGCTTCACTGCCAGTGCCAAAATCATCTTCGACATTGCTACAATGTTGAACAATATAATATTAGATGGCTCTCTACTAGAATGAAAAGCAGGGGTAAATTACAAAGTACATTCAGGACGAAGTAGAGGGCCATGGATTGTTGTAGAACTTTCAAACCACCTCAAAAACCAAAGCTGCAATAGATTCCACCTTGCAATCAAATATAAAGGAAGATGGCAGGAAACCCAAGATGAACCAACAAACCATACATTCTTATAGAATGAAGAGTATATGAATTCTAAAACCATGGAAAGATTAGTGTTTAAGGGCCAGTAGGCGGCATGTTACATATAATACCACAACCAGTGGAGGATCTAATTTGAATAGACTGATGTCTGTGTCGCCTCCTTCCTTGCCTCAGGTAAGACTTGGGTTCCACCAGGAGTCCTCCCTCCAACGGCTCACTATCCGAGAACTATCTATCCAACTCCAAATCTTCCTTCTGCTGGCATCACAATGCAATTGGTCCTACAGGAGACTATCCCTCTGAGGGCTCCAACATAGAACATGGCACTTCCTGATCGGGGTGTGGGGAGAGGAGAAGAGGGATTATGCCTAGAGTAGAGCAGTGATAGTTGAGGGATAGAAGATACCACCATTTGGGAGTAGAGGAGAAGAGGGTGATATGGGTAGGGATGGAGAGAGACGGATACCCAGAGGGAGAGGGCAAAAATGTGTGTGGACAGAGACAAGTTTGAAGTTGGGCGGAAACATCAGAGCACGCTGAAGCATTTTGACAGATACAATAGTGTGCGGGTGAGCGATGGGGGAGATGAGGTGATTTTTGTTGTTTCGAATTGCTAAAATAGTATATAAAACTATATTCATGCATTTGGCTACATTTGGATTTGTTATATAATTACAATTTGTAAGGAATAGTATTTTTAACTACATATATGGTATATGCAATAAAATTAAATGTAGCTAATTCATCATTTTTTTGTAGTGCATCATTCCTGAAACTCTACTAGATCCTTGGGCAGTGGCCCCAGATGATACACAGATAACAACAAAGTTTGAGTGATGATGTAGAGGTTGTAGGATTACAGGGTATTTTTTTCCCTGATGATGAGTACGAGGATGCTTCAACTTCTTCACAATTTCAATTTTTGTATGATGAGCAAGAGAAACATGATCCCCTTGAGCAGTAGAGCAAAATCACATTGAGTAGTCATGTTTGAGTGTATAATGAAGTGATTTAGATTCATAGTTAGAGACTTTTAGGTAGAGAAAGCAAGATCATGACCATGTAAAGTCCTTAGAGTAGTAGTTGAGAAGATTTGATAGAGCTTTTCAACCTTCATCAGAAATATGTCATCTCGATATATTATGCTTATTGATTAGGGAGAGCTAGAGACTTTCTAATAGGGAAACACTTATAGAGACATAGCACAATGGAATTGGCCAATGCATGAAGAGATGATATAGTTTTAGGAGAATGATACATGTGTTCTTGTGGTGTTTTTTAAAGACCAGAGAGCATTAAGAAACAAATTGATCCACGTGATGAGGAAAGATGACAACAACAAGTATATCAAATAAAAAGCAGACTAGTTGTCATGGGATTCAGTCAAAACCAAAGGTGGATTTTGATGATATATTTTCTCATGTTATGAAGATGACTTCTATTATATTAATTCTAGACTTTTTTGAAAGCCTCAATCCAGAGCTTGAGTAGATGGATTTGAAGACGTTATTTCTTCAAAGAGACCTACCAGAGGATATCTATATGGAGTAGCCAGAAGGATTTTAGGTCAATTGGAAAGAGACTTGGCCCACATAATAAAGAGGATTTTGTACAGGTTGAAATAGGATCCCAGAACATGATACAAGAAGTTTGATTCATTTTTAACACTCATGAGTACCAATAAACAAGTGCAAATCATGTTTTGTCTACATTAGAAGATTTCCCAATGACAAGTTCATTATTATGCTACTCTATATGGATGACATGTTGATAGAGGGATATGATATCATTTAGACCACAAAACTAAAGATAAAGCTCTCCAAAGTCTTTGAGATGATGAATTTGGGACCAAAAAGATAGGTTCTAGGGATGCAGATCATGTGCGATAGGTAGCAACTACAAGTTGTGGTGGTCATAGTAGATCTATGTTGAACATATTCCTGACCAGTTAAAAATTAGCAAATAAGAAGCTATGAGAACACGACTTACATGTCATTTTAAACAAATTAAGAAGTAATTCCAGTCTACTAGTCAGGAGAAGGTTGATATGGCCATGACTCCCTATTGTAATGTTATGAGGAGTTTTGAGTACATAATGGTGTGTACTTGTCCTAATATTTCTCATGAAGTTGATGTTGTGATTAGGTTTCTCTCAAACCCAGGGAAAGATCATTGGGAAGTAGTCAAGTGGATCTTCATATATTTATGAGGCACCAACAAAATGTGTTTGACATTTGGTGGATTTGAACTAATTTTGAATGCCTTCATTGATGTTGATATGGAAGGTGATATTGGTCACATCTAGTCTACCTCTAGGTTTGTCTTCACTTTTGTAGACGGACTCATATCTTAGCAATCCAAGTTGTAAAAATATGTTGCACTTTCTATGAAAGAGGTAGAGTACATTGCAGTAGTGGAAGAAGGGAATGAAATGCTCTAGATTGTGAGATTTCTAGGGAATTTAGACATGAATCAGGTTGGTCATACTATTTTCTATGATATTTAAGGTGTTATTGACTTGAGCAAGAACATAATGCATAATGCATACACAAAGGATGTTGATGTGAGATATCATTGATTTTGTGATGTGAGTAACAATATTGTAGAAGATCCTGACTAAAAAGAATGCTTTTGACAAGATAACCAAGGTGGTGACATGAGACAAGCAGGAGATCTATAAAGAGCTTAGTGACATACATTCCTAGTGATGATTATGTGATTACAATTTCCTCTTTTGGTTGGAAAGGGAGATTATTGAGCATGTGTGTTTATCATAAGAGGGCCAAGGCTTATTCGGGAGGTTGGTGTTGTTATTGCAAGGAATTATAAATCTTGATTGGAAGGCATCCACCAAATGCACAATGATGAACAAACATATAAGCAACTGATTGTTGATGTGAATTAAAGTTTTTGTTTATTACCGAGATATGTGAAAAGGCTGAAATAAAGGACGAGAGAAAAAGTAAGGGTGGGGAGCGAGATAAGGTTTCTAAGACTTTTGGAATATCTTTTTCGGGTGATCTATTGTTGTGCACTTTGTGGAAGAGGATTTCTTCCAAGAAAATTATGGTGTGCTGGAGTTGTGGTGATCTTCTCTATGTTGGTATATTCTATATCCCCCTCTCCTTGTAATTTCTCAAATTTAGGGTCATAAATCTGAAAAGTGAATTATGATTTCTTTACTTATAGTGGATTTATGGTTAGTTGGCCGCATAATGTTTCCTTCATACTTAGTGATGTTTTTTCACTTAAAATGTGGCGCTCTCTCTGTCTACTTGTGGTTCTATTCTTTGGTCAAGCTCAATGGTAAAACTTTCATCACATCTTGGTTTATTAGATATATTATAACATATTTGCATATTTCCCAACATATGCATACATTAACATGGATATGTTCTGTTATAGTTACCACTCACTACTACTTGTAGTATTACAAACTAGTCATTCTTTTTTTTAATGAGTATAGATTGTGTATGATGTAATATCTAAGTTGTTATATGATAATGTTTTTTAACATTCTTCAACCCCTCGAAGCAATTTCAATGATGCAGAGATGAAAGAAAGCATATTTTTCTTCTCAATACCTGTGTGAGGACAATTTTTAATGATCATGGTCATTAGTATTGCGTAGTATAGACATACTAACCCCATAGTATGCTTTGAAATTGTTATCGCCTTTTCACCACCTCATCTCATAGGCACGTGACTGTCTTTAGTGAGCCATATTGGCTCTGTTTGGTTCATTGGAAGTGTGATCCGGATAGAATGCACATCCTGCACGTCTCGGTTTCTCTTGTTTGGATAGTCAAAAGCGTGTATGGAAATTAATTCCAGCGAATGCATATCCACCATTCATTGGATTAAAAAAAGGGGCGTGACCATGCTGAATTACTTAATCCGCCGCACCGTGGCCTTCGTCACCCCGAAACCCTGTTTAGGAGGCAATTCGTTTGAGATCAAGACGTGCTATCTTTGCGTAAGGGTGTGTTGAAATTGGTTTCTCATGTTCTTTCTGATGTCGAGGCAGTTGAAAGGCCACACCAAGGAAGAGGAATCATGACTTGAGGTCCACCGCCGCTTGGAGCACAAACAAAAGGACGCTGAAGAAGACCACACCAAGGAAGAGGAATCATGACTTGTCTAGCATCTCGCACCTGATGTATATTGGGATGGATTGACTCGCCTTCCTTGGCAATAGCTTCATATATCATCATTTTCTTGACTAATCTAGATCGTTATTGCTTCTGCAGGAGAAGTGATTGGTCAGGACCATGTCCGAAGACTCAAAACCCAGCAACAGAAAACCAAAAAAGAGACTATTTTTTCTTCGGCTAGTTGAAACCTCTTATGTTGAATTACATCAAAAACAATAGTAACCAACCGTGACCGTAATAAAAAACCATTAACTTGGGTAGTTCCGAAAGCAGAAAATAATAGAGTTGATACAGGTGGAAGAAATTCAATCCTAAAGCTTACACAAACACAAGATTGCATTCAGATCCTTTTTCTTCTCAATTCCTTCCCAATCAAATCCATTAATCAAATCCGTTCATTTCCCATACTACGAACCAAATATGGTCTAATTAAGATTAGTTGCCAGTACAATGATCACATGTAAAGCACCACCAAAATTCCGTGCAGTAAAATAACTGAGACACAAAACCATCTTTTGTGGCTTATAATAGAGAAAACTGTTAAACCAAATAGTCGTGGACAAAGTTTTAGATGTACTTAACTGGCTGACTCAGCAACAAAGCCTCGTCTCATTGTAGAACAAATCGGTGATTCGAAACCTGCTGGTACACCTGAAAGAGAGGAAGCAACAATAAAAAAGCATGTCATTTGTGAATGCGATGGAGTCCTTCTAGTAGAGTAGATGAAAAATTATCAAAAAAAAAAAATGTACATGCATCCCGATAAGGAGAATACCTACAGTCAGTAACAACTATTCAGTCACACAGCATCACGTTACAAATAGAAAGAATAATTTTAGAGTTGCGACCATGTCAATAACTCGAATTCTATATATAAGTGACTAGACAAGAAGAGTTACGATGCAGTCAACAAGTAGTATTTCATATATTAGTGACTAGATAAGATGCTAAGTACATATTGATCATATGAGTTACATGACATGTCAGATATCAACAGATTTATTTTTATATAGATATAATTCTTGTGAATGCAATTTCTACGATCAATAAATTAAGCAAAGCCTCGAGTATTTTATGTGGATAGTAGAAGTAAACAAAATAAAATTCGAATTTATGAACTTACATTTAATGGACAAATTATTTGAATAATATTTATATCATCTATTTCTTTTATATTGTTAGTCATGAGAATGATTATAAAATACTCATCTTTTATACTTATGTAATTGTCGTAAGACCTCATGTATGTCTGCCACTATATTTTTTAGGTCAGCCTCTAAATTTTTATTCATTAAATTACTTGACTAATTGAATTTTACTGTGTCAAAGAAATAATTTCTCGCTTCTTCATTGGGTATTTAAAAGGATAGAACTGAAGGGATTGATATTGATTCAAAATAAAAGGAGACTGGTGAGGTATACATCATGTTTACAGAAATTAAATTCTGAATTTATAGTTTGTAGGGTGGGATGGTAGTCTGCCAACAATACTTGCAAGTTGATTCAACTAGTAAATTTGGTCGGTTTGAAGTTGTATGTTGTGGATTCTATATCCAGTTAGAGCATCCAGAAAGAAGGCTTGTGGCGACAACTAATAGTTCTCTTTTGCAATTGTGATAGACCTAGATCTCTCTTCATCGCAATGAAAATTATTAAAAAAATCAGTAGTCTGCCAGTGTTGGTAGATAATGGTTCATTTTTGCTAACGATTCAAAAACATAAAACCTTATAATGGAAGATTCAAATGCTTACACGATTAAGCTATCATAAAAAAATGCATGAAACGTTCCAACAACAAAATTCTACACAATTTAATTATATTTACTTTTAAGAGGTTTACTCTGGGTCAAACTCAAGGAGAACAATCTAAAATTCAGAATAGTTTTTATTTCAATAAACACAATGCGTACATTATTAAAAGGAAAATGACAAAACATGTTGATATCAACCAATTGCATGACGGGGAATCCATAAAAATGGATCAATCGGAACTGACAAGTGGATCATTTTCGACTAGCTCAATGAGTGTTTCAAATTTATCTTTCAGTCGGTCAATATCAACCTTTATTTTATACAAAATATGTAAACTTCCCTTTCTGTTGCTGTTTTCGTACAATTCATGAAACACATCACAATCTAGGATCAGGGCACATGCGCCGACTTCAACGCCCAATTCCTTAATTTGATCGATAAGTCCAACAAGTTTTGAGAAATCCACAGGGGGGTTATCACGCAACTGGTCTACTTCATGGAAAACTTTATTCACATCTTTGTTGAAATTGTAGAGTGTAGCATGAGTCATCAAAGGGTAGCGGTTTTCATTCAGGTGCTTCATAAATCCGCAGTCCAACAACCCGTCATTCCTCATTTCCATTACAAGTGAATGTATTTGATCTCTTACTGAAGCCATTTTTGCAAGATGAGATATACATAAAAAGCTAGTGGTCACACTAGAACATCAACTTCAAGTAAATCAAACAAATTAGATTTGTAATGTGGAGGTGTTTTGCGCATTATATAATGTTGATATAGGAGATTTATATTTATCAAAAAAAAAATATAGGAGATTTATAATGATTTCAAAACTAAACGACGAGTTTTCTTGTGAAAGATAGTGAAACGACATGAGAAGTTGTACAACCAGACATGAAATAAAGAAGTTTGACCGTCAATGTATGTGAGGTGCAAGAGCAAAATTCAGTTTATTTTGTCATGATACTTTGTATAGTACACAAATAATGTCCATTTACGTGTAAAAAATGAGAATATAGAATTAAAGCCTTCTTGTTAACTTCCCTATGTATATATACGTCAACATATTCCATCAAACTTATACAACGAATTTACAAATAAACTATCCAGATATTTTAAAGACGTAGATTTATAGTTGATTATAATTCGTCAAGAAATAGACATTATGGATAGCATGATGAACGTGAGAGATCAATTTCAATATTTCAGTGAGTAATCATTAATTGTGTTCGGAATAAAAACATGAGATAATTTTAATAATTGCTAAGAGAGGCAAGGGAGACGAGAAGATAGATTGTGAGAGAGTTTGGAATACAACGCTAGTTATGTTTGTTTGTTCACACTGTATCGATTAATAACATGAAGTATTTGGAGGATTGGACAAAAGAGGTTAGTGGGGAATCCTTTGGGATGTGGACTGTGAGTTGAAGTGCGAAAGAGAGCTTGGGGTAATTGAAAATTCATGCTATGCTAGATAAATGAAGAGAGGGGTAGACAGAAAAACTCCCAAGGAGTTCATGTCGTGGATGATATAAATGTGAAACAATTGTATGGACTTAAGTTATAGAGATCATTGGTGGGTCCTAAATATATTTACATTGAAATTCCTTATGCAATATTTTTAGTTAACTATATGGCTACTGGTCATTTAAATAATGATTTTGAATTTAGAAAATAATAATATAATAGACAGTTATACAATAAAATTTGGAACATAATATATATATATATATATATATATATATATATATATATATATAACATCAGTTGAACTCTATACATGATATATAAACTACATGGTTAATTGTTAGCAAATTGATATTTGACATGACATAAAATAAATAAGTAAATAAATAACCCATATAGAACATTGCATATATAAAAATACATTGTACATGAGTGTTGGCGTATCAATTTATGCCTAATTCATCGTTCATTTTTTTGTGTAGGTGATAGATATATTGTAATTATATGTTCCATAAGTTTTTAAACATTTCCTTTTACCCTACTCAATTATTCTAATCTCTTTAATCCCCTTTAATATTTATTGGATAAAAAATTTAGTCAATACAATCCATTGCCTAGTAAGACAAATGAAACATGCACCATGGTGGTGCATCATATCTTGATAAGAAAGCATAAAAATAAGAGCAACTCTAAAGTATGAACGTGCTACCATGCATCTAGAAGTGTCCATATTCTTGGTCATCATATATACTCATGTTTCTTTCTATATCATATGTAACATCCCACTTTTCACAATATATAAACATCATTGAATAGAAGCATTCTTACTCAAGGGGGGTGTCACAGTATGTTGATCTTTGCAATTTGAATAAATGAGACACTTTGCATTGAATGAAAATATATCAACGCATACTTTTTGGCAAAAGGAAACTACATCATGCTCGTCTTATGTAATCTAATCTATTTGGTAACATGACTAAGCATAATAAAAAGAATTCTAAAAGTCTAAATTGACTTAGTAAATGTCACCCCGCCAGGAAAAAGTTGGAAAAGCTCCTAATCTTGATTATCCTTAGTACTCTTCACTAGCTGCAAATCCTATGGACATTTCATCCCCAACCATGCAAAACAAACACCACATCATTAAGCGATATTTTTCACTTTTGAAGACATAAAATTATAATAATTTGACATGAAGTAACTTGGTTTGAAATAATTTGACATAAACTTGAATATGGATTATCTTGAGCATTCATGAGTCATGAACAACATGAAGAATTGAATAGTAAATATATGCATCTCTCTATGACACCCACTTAAGATCACATGATTTCTAGAAAAGTTCTTGATGCTAGGAAAGCCCTTGACGACCACTTAAGATTCATGATTTGAGAATCATATAAAATCTGATTCAATTCCAATTATCTTAACATTAACTCGATCTTTGAACTTTAACATGATGGGATTTCCCCCTTTAGTCATAATGGGATTTCTCCCACTTCTTAATGGGATTTCTCCCTCATAAAACATAATAGGGTTTACCCTTCTAGAGCATGATTTGTTAATCTTCTTCATAATCATAATTATGGTAATACAATAGAATATGAGTAAACAACCAATTAAATAGTGAGAAATATATATGATGTTTGCTTAAGAAAGCATTCATAATTCATGAAATAAACTAATGTGCATAATCATAAATAAACATGAATTAAACTAAAATTACTTGTGCCAAATACACATGGCCTTCTTACCTAGAGAAAACCACCTTAAGGTCAAGTCCTCTGACTTGATTGAGCCTTCTAATCACTTGTTATTTGATTAAAATCATGGTATGTTCATAGGTTCATAATCATCAAAACCCTAATCTTGGTCTTTGAGTAATTTAAGTGATTGAATATATAAAACAACATTTTAGAATAGGCTAGATCAGTAGAGAATTAAAAGATTTTTCCAAAGAATAGTATCCATCATTTTTTGAAGTCATATGCAAAAGTTATGAATTCTGCATTATCAACCAATCAGAAGTCTTGAAAACTATAGTTTGACATAGATTTCAATCTCGATTAAAAATGATGTAAATAATATCTGAAATGTCAGGAATGACCAAGGCACACATGACACAAGAGTTAAAATCATGGGAGCATAGTAGTCATTTAGACCTAACTATCAAATGCAAGTAAAAAAAGAAATCCAAATAGAAATGCATAGTTTCCCTTGCAACATTAATTGGGCGATTTAAATCGCGGGGGTTTCGTGGTCATTCATATGCCTAGATTACCCCCCCCCCCTTTGATTCGTGGTGGAGAGTAGTATCCTAGAGATTCAACCTAATTTTACTAGGCATATTTAGGCTAGATAAAAGCCATAGGGTGAGTGAAGATTGATTGTTGAGGTCCGATAAAGATGAAGAATAAAAAAATAGGGAGGTGAGGACCTATGTGTCCCCACGGCTCGCCAAAAAATCAAGAATAAAGGGGAACAAGGCCGTAACTTGCTATCACTCAAACACACCCAAGAATCATGCATGTAAGTCTCGGAAATGATTCTAGAGGTGAGTCGAACTCAAAACCAATGCTTTCACGATAGGAGCATCACAAGAAAGCTAAGGCGAGAAGCTTTGGTGAGAGTTGATGCCGACCCTCGAGGGTATGGAGACTCGAGAAACCATAGGGCAAACGCTCGATTGGAAAACATCTAAGAGGCATAGGCAGACCTTATTGTTTTGTCATTTGATCAGGAGGCAGTGATTAGAGTTGAAGGCAGGAGGTAGTCGTCAGAGAACAAAATGGAGTAGGTCTAGGAGGTTCAAGGAACATGGAATAAATTTATAGAGGAGGAGGAATATTGTAGGGTCAAAGATGCTTTAGGGGACATATATTTACACAAGGCGAGGGCCAATACAATGATTGATATTAGATGGAGGAGAGGAAGGGAAACCCTATATTGGGTGCTTCCTCATCAGAGTGAGAAAGAGAGCGAGCATGAGTTCATTTGATTCAGGAGACACTCAAAAATCCATAATAGAAGAAACCTCTATGATTGGTGGAGAGATCAGGGAGAATGGGGTCAAGGAATGGAAATTCTCAGAACGGTCTCTCACCCACAGAAGAGTTTGAGGTAAGGGATAATGGATAAACTGTATGATCTGAAATGGGTGGCTGGATTGAGCGAGCAAAAAAGGAAGAAATTAAAAGAAGGACATGATAGGAAGGCAAATACAAAATATTAGGTTAAATTTGTTGTATTAAATGAATTAGCATTTTAGTCAAAACTATATGGTAAATTCCTCAATTAATTTGGAGGGTTGAACAAGGTCAAAACTTGATTTCTATTTTCTTCCTATACACTTATATTTCCTTTTTTACCACTGTTTTCCATTAATACATTAAAAGTTATTATCTTGAATTATGTACATAAAAGATGAAACAATATGTAATATCTTTTCATAATTGTTTTCTTTGACTCCAAAATGGGATGATTATGGAATATCCTTTCAAGATTAATTTATTATTCCTTTTTATGCCTTTATGGGAATACTATGTTGGAGGGGAGAGAGAAAAAGATTCAATTGATACTTTCTTCTTATATTAAAAGCCATAAAAGAAAAAGGAAAGACTTCTTTCCTAATGCCTTTTTATTCCATATGTTTATTTTCAAAATCCAAGTCTTTTCTTTTTAAATTTTACTTCCTTTAAACATTTTGAAGATTAAGAGAGAGAAAAAGGAAATGGGGACTACTATTGACTTAATTGCAACACATATTTCATTTAAGAAGGAAAAAAATCATTTTGAGTCCCATTTTATTTTTCTTACTCGAATTTCTTATAAGAAATACCATCTCATTTTGCCTTCTTCATTAAGACCCTAGCTATTTCTATTAAACAAAATCTACATTAATAGACTAAAATTTGTATTGAAAATTTGGGATGTTACAATTCTACCCACCTTAAAATAAATTTCAACACAGAAATTTCTCTAGGATAATACCAACCTTAGGGTTTTCCTAACCTCTTCATTTAAAGACACTTTATATTTCATGGTCCATTTATGTTCAAAATTTTGCATGAAAAGGGGTATGTAACTTATGGCATTTAAATTATATCTATATGAGCATGAATTAACCATTAACTTACTATTCATATTCTTAACTTATACTTAGGGTTTATAAAAGCAATGTAATCTTTACACTTATGGCACCTACCTTTAACCTTGTCAAGATATTTTGTCATTAGTTGTAGGTGACTATATAATCTTAGGTCCTTTAGGTAACTCGTACATTCTTAGATGTGTGGTGATTAGGCACAACCCAAAGATGTGGGATCATGACATGCTATCTCTCGCTATCCTACTAATACACGTGTTTTGTACCACATGCAGTAGTAAGAAAGGAGAAATGCATCAAAAGTCCAATGCTTATGACATCCCTCTTCAATTCTCAATTGTCTAGCCATGACCCTTGAGAATGGAAAGTCTATATCATTAGATAGGGTTATGTTGATACTTGATATCTAAAATATGTAAGCATCTATCTCTAGCCTTTATATCTCATCTAGGGTGAAAATTCTAGTCATTCTAGGTCATGGTATATTTCCTTGGGAATCCATTTCTATACCTAGTCTCATATCTTCATTCTAGGGTGACTATGAGAAAGATCTTTGCCTAGTGGCCATTTACCAAATTTCTTTGATACCATAATGTAACTTTGCATAACATATAACATCATTGAGCAGAAGCATACTTACTCAAGGAGGGGTGTCACAGTATGCTAAACTTTGCAATTTGAATAAATGAAATATTTTTCATTGAATGAAAATAGATTAATACATAATTCTTGGAAAAAGGAAACTACATGATGTTTGTCTTATGAAATATAATATGTTTGGTAACATGACTAAGCATAATAAAAGAATTTTAAAAGTCTGGATCAACTTGGTAAATGGAACCCCACCTAGAAAAACTTGAAAAATCTCCTAGTCTTTGATTGTCTTTGGTACTCTTCACTTTCTCCACCTTGTGGGGACATCACGTCCCCATCTATGCAAAAAAAAATCAGTAAGCGGTATTTGACACTTTCGAACACATAAACTTATAATAACTTGACTTGAAATAATTTAGCATAATCGTGAACATAGATTATCTTGAGCATTCATGAGTCATTAATAACATGAAGAATTGAACAATATTGCATCTTTATGAAGAATTGAACAGTAAAAGCACGTGATTGCTAGGAAATCTCTTAATTCTTGGAAAGCCCTTGATGACCACTTGAGGTCCATGATTTGAGAAGCATATAAAAACCAATTCACTTCCAATTATTTTAACATTAACATTAACATGATCTTTGAACTTTAACATGATGAGATTTGTCCCCTTGAGTCATAATGGGATTTCTCCCTCTTAATGTTTTAATGGTATTTCTCCCTCATAAACCACAATAGGGTTTCCCCTTCTTGAGCATGATTCTGTAATCTTAGTCATGATTATAATTAGGGTTTACCATCTTAGTCATAATCTCAGTAAACAACCAGATAAAAAATAAAAAATATGCATGAAGCCTTCATGAGAAAGAATTCATAAATCTTGAAATCAAATAATGTGAATAATCATAAATAAACATGCATTAAAACAAAATTACTTGTGCTAAATACGCATGGGCAGCTTACCTAGAGAAAACACCTTAAAGTCTAGTTCTTGACTTGATTGAGCCTTCTAATAACCTGTAATTTTATTAAAATTATGATATGTTCATGGGTTCATAATCATTAATACCCTGATATTGGTCTTTGAGTTATTGAAGTAATTGAATGTATAAAATAGAGTTTGAAAATAGGCTAGATTGATATAGACTAAAAAGATCTTTCGAACAAATATTTTTTGATCATTTTCTGAGGTTATATGCAAAAGTTTTGAATTTTACATTATCACCACCCATAATTTAGGAAAATTGTAGCGTGACATCGATTAAAATTCTGACTAAATCCGATGTAAATAATATGTGTAATGTCTAAAATGACCAAGGCATGCCTGACACATGAATTGAAATTGTGGGGACAGACTAGTTAATTAGACCTAATTATCAAACACACGTGGAAAAAGAAACCAATGAGGATGAAGAATCAAAATTAGGGAGGTGATGAACTTTGTGTACCCAGGACTCTCTAGGAGAGAAATAAACATGGGAATGAATTTGTAAGTCATAATTACTAAAACACACCCAAGAACCATGCCTTTAGGGCTTGGAAACAATTCTGGAGGTGATTCAAACTATAAACTGGTGCTTTCATGATAGGATCATCACAAGAAGGCAAAGGTGTTAAGATCCGATGAGAGCTAATGTTGACCAGGGTATGGAGACTCGATAAACTATAGGGCAAACATTTGGTTGGAAAACATCTAAGAGGTATAAGCGGACCTTACTATTATGTTAATTGATTGGGAGACAGTAGTTAGAGTTGAAGATAGGAGGTAGTCATTAGACAAAAAAATGAAGTAGGTCTAGGAGGTTCTAGGCATAGGGAACTAAATTTACATAGGAGGAGGAATGTTGTAGGTTCGGCAATGCTTTAAGGACACTTAAGTAAGCAAGGGGAGGGTTGAGACAGTGATGAGATCAGATAGTGGAGAGGAAGGGAAACCCTATATTGGGTTTTCCTCATCAGAGTGAGAGAGAGCGAGTAAGAGTTTGTTTGATTCAGGAAATGCTTGTGATCCATTAGAGAAGAAATTGTGATGATTGGGTGAGAGATGAGGGAGAGAGGGGTTGAGGAAGGAAAATGTTGAAAATGGTTTCTCACCCTCGGAAGACCCGAAGGTAAGGAAATATGGATTAAATGTAGGAATTAGAATGGGAGGATGGATCGAGCTAGCAAAAAAGAAAGAAATAAAAGGATCTATGTGAAAGGGAGGATAATACATAATCTTAGGCTAAATGTGTTGTATTAAATAAATTTGCATTTAAATCTTAGTTAAAACTATATAACAACTTGCTTAATTAATTTGGTGGGTCAAACAAGGTCAAAACTTGACCAAATTTGGACCACACACCCAATGAGAAGTCTGGGTTCTTCCTACACACTTAGATTTGAGTTTTGGCCACTGTATGTCCATTAATAAACTAAAAGTTATTATCTTTAATTTGTACATTAAAGATCAAACAATATGTATTATCTTTTCATAATTCTTTTCTTTGACTCAAAAATGGAATGATAGATGAATATGATTTCAAGATTTATTTTATATCCCTATTTATGCCTTTATGGGAATATGATGTTGATGGGGAGAGAGAAAAAGAGTCAATTGATACTTTCTTCAAATAGTAAACGCAATAAAAGGAAAAAGGAATACTTATTGCCCAAGGTCTTTTTATTCCATATGTTTATAATTGAACTCCAAGTCTTTTATCTCTTTATTTTACTTTGTTCAAACATTTTCATGATTAGGAGAGAGAAAAAGGAGAGTAGAACTACTATTGACTTAATTGTAACTAATATTGCATAGGTGAACAAGAAAATATATTTGAATACCATTTTATTTTTCTTAATTCAATTTATTATAAGAAATACCATATCATTTTGCCTTTTTCATTAAGACCCTAATGATTTCTATTTAAGAAAAAATTACAATAATGGACTTAAATTAGTCTTGAAAATTTGGGATGTTACATCATGCATGTCAAGGTTCAACATTACGGGACCAAATATCATGTGACCATCCTCTATGCTCATCTATGAGCCAAGGATATCTCATCCACTCACTTGTGGGGCTCATGGGGGAGTGTATGTTGGGATTCACTAAGCACATTGTGAACATCACAGATGATGTCAACCCCAACATTACATGCACATGACAACATATCTTCCTATCAGTAACCTCCATATATTGCAAAGGAAATTTTCAACATTTTCACCTCCCTATACATGTGGTTTTAAAACCCCCATGTCCTTCACCGTGAGCTAGGATTGTAAGGTATGGTAAATTAACTCCATAGTAGCCTTGCACGCTTCGTTAACAACTCCACCCAACATGGATAATCAATCTCAGCATAAGACTACACCCTACCCATTTGAAGACATATCTAAACCCAAACGAAATGGCATTGAAGTTAGACTAATCTATTTACTCCAAAACATTAAATGCAAAAAAGTAAAACCACCACTAAAACAAAATAGGCTAAAGGTCAATGACAAATACATTCTCCTAATTCATACGACCAAGTTCTTGGTCAAGGAGACAATTGTTCTACAAGTGGATGCCTCATGATAGGTCAACCAAATTTCATGAAATTACCTAAATTCTTGAGACTTTCCTAAAAATGGATGAGTTCATCGGTGAGACATTCCTTTACTGTAGACCAAGGCTTTATGCGCCAAATGTATTTTAAAAAAAGTGACATTTTATTTATGAATTTATCAATATTCAATCATTTAACATAAAATAAGACGTACATCAATTGACTAAATTGGTTATTCATATTCAAACACATGCATAGATGTACAAAGAAGTCACATTAATATTCATCTTCCATATCCAATTTAATATCTCATTATTCAAAACATTCTCAAATTATTCTTGTTGTCTCCAAAATGAGGTTTCTATTCTTCCATATTAAATTGTATCATGTTGGTTGAGCATTCCATTTGATAAACAAAGATATCAATTTAACCATAAATCTAGCTTCTCATAAATGAAATATCTAATAGAGACCAGTGACAATATACCTAGTTGCTTCAAAATATTGAATCATGATGGTTGTCTCTATCACCATTCTTCTATTTTTTCATTTCTTCCACAAGGAATAATTCCATTACCCTAAATGGGTAAACATACACATATAAATGAGCTATCAATACAACAATACTTTACTTTTTACATATAATATCTATGACAATGAAGAAATAAAATAAAAAAAAGTATGTAATATTCTAACCTTCCCATTTTCCATACATCCTAGGATGAAGACATAATATTCCTAAATCACCCATATTAATAGCTCTCTACTACAATAAATTTTGCAATAGATGAACAAAACACATGTACAAATAAATTTTTTGATAATCAACTAATGTGATAGTGGTTCAAAAAACATAAAGTTAAATGTCTTTTTATTAAATGATTGAACCCCATGATCCTATTCAAAGACTGATTGATATTTCATATTAAAGTAACAAATAGAAATAGTGTGGGTAAATTCTTTCTAAAAGTAAGTTTGTATCCACACATAATGAGGGTTTGACATGCGCTATTTCTTGCATCTATGGATATTGCAATTATCTCTCATAATCTAAATAACCAAGATAATCATATTTAAACAATGTTTTGATTTCATGTAGGAGTAGAAATGGAATATAATGTAAGAAAATCATTTTAAAAATTCAAGTTATATCCAAACACAAATGAAGGAGGATATACGAAGAACATAGTTCATATATCTACAAATCACCCTATTTCCCTTCAATATCTAAATGTCCATGAAAATCATATTGAAACGTATACTAACATTTTTTAGCATTAACAACCTATTTAAACATATGTTAATATTTTTTTTCATGAATGCAACTTCACAATGAGATGTAGTTATAACTTGGTTTTTCACATGTACTTTTATGAGTGAAATGCAATTATTTGAACAAAAAGGGCCTATCAGTACTATGTCATGATTTGTTTTATAAGTATGGATTCCTTTTTCAAATTCTCATTTGTCAAGAAATTCATGGTTTCTATTGTTTTGATAATCTAATAATGAACTATGGGCATAAGAATAGAAGAAAATTCAATAATGGGAAAAAGGTAAAATAATAAAAGCTAATAAGTGAAACCTTTATGAGAAGGATATAGAATTCTCTAAAATTGGTATGGATGAAATGGTAATTGGTTTTTAGTTTCACATGATTTCTAATAAGAAGAATAAGCAAAATAAAGAAAATAGAAAATAAAGAAAAAAGAAAATGATGTGTTTAATGCTTGAAATGTTCTTTATAAAGAAAATACTTGGATGTTAAGAAAAAGCTTCTTTCTTTTCAAATTTTGGTCTTTGTCTTTTCTCACGACCAGATGATGTCATTATGAACTTTCCTTTAAAATTTTGGAACAAAAGGATTAATAGAATAGGAGATATGGATTTTCTAGATTTTGTAAAATGAAAGGATTTACATTAATTGCCACAATTTTATTTCCAAATCAAATAATCCTTTTTTCGGCCCTTTTATTATCTACATGGAATGATGGTCATCAGATCTGCGATCCAACAATGATTGCCTTATCTCCTACCTCAATCTAATATGGAAATAAGAATACCAAATGGCCAAATTTCTAGGATGAATTCCACACAAGTTAGTACACGAGCAGTTTGGGAACTGGGACCATAGACCTTGTGAGTACAAGACAAATTCACACCCCAAGTTTCACCAAGTCTGGAGGACTCTAATGCTTTCACCCAAATCTACCTCCCCAAGATAACCCTGTTGACAAGGGAGTGTGTGTGTGGGTATATATATATATATATATATAGGGTAGCGATCCAGTGAGAAACATCCTACGGTGAGAGCATGAGCGGCATTTGAATAACTACAAATAAGTAACTAGTTTTTAAAATCCAACTGTATAGATGGAAAAAGCATCATTTCATTTATCTTGTCACAAAAAATCATTACAATTAGACATTGTTTACATGTCCATATGCACAATATACACTTTTTACATCCAACGATCAGCCTAAAATTCAATATAGAGCGTCAAAAAATATTTGGTTGTTATGAATGAACTACAAATTGGATGGTGATAAAATTTTATAGGAAGGTAGATATTAAGGTATACTTGTAATTCGTACAGTTGGATTATGAAAAATTGATCTATGTGGAGAGTTATTTAAATGCCTCTCATGCTCTCACCTGATATGTTTCTCGCTGGATCGTTGCCCTGTTTGGAGGACTCTAATGCTTTCACCCAAATCTACCTCCCCAAGATAACCCTATTGACAAGGCAGTGTGTGTATATATATATAAATATGTATATATATTTATATATATATATATATATATATATATATATATGTATATATATATGAGTAAGAATTTGTTGCCCGTGCGGGTAACAAAGGGCAAGCAACCCGGCAGCAGGGCATGGTGGCATTGCCACATAATTACTTTGAAAAATAGAAAATAGGCGGAAAGCATTCGAACGTGAAAAACCCAAAACCCTCGCACTGCCCTCGCTCAGACCGTCACTCTGCCCTCGCTCTGCACCTGCTTTCTCACGCAAAAATCACCGACAACCAAATTACCGCAACCCCCTCAATCCCCAACTCCTCCATCTCCACTCGCTCCTCCATCTCCATCATCTTCGATTCCACATCTAGATGCATCTCAATTGTAGAGCAGTTCCCTCTTCTGAGATGACGAGAACAAAGAAAGCAGCAAGGAAGACCTCGACAAGGCTGATGTGGAGAAAGAATCTATGGCCAGTGATTGAAGAAGATGAAGATTTCGAAATGCAGCACCATCAGGCCGAGGAGAAGATGGCCAATGAACCAGAGGAAGCGACAGCTGTGGAACCACAAACTACTCTGAAAGGGGATAGGAAGGGGCTATGATGCCCAAGGCAACGGATGTAGCAGAGAAAGAAGCAGTTGAGGAAAAGGAGGGAAGATTTTGCGGCGAATACTCTATCGAAATAGAAAGGGACCAAAGAAGAAAATGTGATGGAAAAAGATCAGGACGAAGCACGAACAGATACAGTTGCAGAAAGGGAAAGTGAAGTTGTTGTTGAGACTCCTAAGTCAAGAGAGAAAGGGAAGAAAAATGGGGATGCAAAGACCAAAGAAGTGGGTGAAACGGGACAAGAAGAGGTTGCAAAAGGGGAAAAGGAGGTTTCTTTTGTGACTCCTCAGTCAAAAATAAAAAAGAAGAAAAGAGGGGTTGCAGATCCCGTAACGAGTAAACCATCAGAGAAAAGAGAAAAACGCAGTAAGCTGGGTACTGCTGAGAAAGAAGGCAATGGAGCTACCGATACTGGAAAACCTCTGTGTGACAAAGCGAAGAGCAAAGAATGACAAGGTAATTTGTTCTTGCATGTACATTACAAATGAGAAACAAAAAGATTTCGTATAGAAAGTAACAATGCATGTTAAAAGAGTAACTGTTATAAGAAGTAGAGTAACTAGACGATACCTAGAGTAACTTATATAGAACATTGGAGTAACTATACGACAGCCTAGAGTAACTGGAGTAAATGTTGGAGTAACTATTACAGAACAAAGAGTAACTCCCACACTTTACATAGCAGTTAACATATGAAAACCATATTATTAAGCTAAAAAAGACTAAAAATATAGAGTAACTTTGTTCATATGCAGGAAAATAAAGGGAAGAGAAAGTGAAGGCCGAAGAAACTAAAGATATAGAGAAGGTTGCTGACGAGATATGAGAAGAGGAAAGAAGGAGGAAGAAAGAGAAGGGAAAGAAAAAGGCTACCTATGAGGGAGGAAAAGAGGAGAGAATTAAGAGGATAGAAAAGGAAAAGGAAAGGCAGTTCTTGAATGGATTTATAAATGTATTAAATTGTTGTTACTATCATATGACACTTACTTGCACTTTATTAAAATTGTTGTTACAAGAATAAATAGTTAGCATTAAAAATGTTATCAACCTACCACGTGGATTGAAATGTGAAAAATTGAAGAGTAACTTGACTGAATAACAAGTAATAAGCAAAAAAAGAAAACTAAGAGTAACTTTTCATATGTTTGCAGTGGGGATAAAGATGTTATACCACAGGTGTTACATAAAGAGCTACGTCACCATGAGCCAGGGCGTGGTGTTTACAAGTAATCATCTGAGAATGATGAGGGTGACAACATTTGCAAACATGATAAAGATGTTGAATCTTATGGTTGACGTAGGCCTCTTGGAGGATTTGATAGACATATATGTGGATGATGATAGGTTTTTGTTGGCCATAGGGGTGGAAAGAAGGATGATGGTTGAGGATGTAGGGGTAATTCTAGGTATCCCAAGAAGAGGTATGGACATCATACCTAGGAAAAATTCTGAGATTGTGAGCTCAATATGGCAACAATTTGCCAGGGCAACAGGTAAACAAGGAAATGAAGGGGAGACCTCAAAGAGGTTGAGGGAAAAGGATGTCCTACACAAGGACAACTTAACAAAGCTTTGGAAAGAATTTGCAAGGACCGATGATCCAACGGACTACTAGAACATGTGTCGTGCATGGATGTTGCACCTGTTGGCAACATTCCTACTCCCAGACACTAGCTATTTCACACCAATCTACATAATGCACTACCTAGACGATGTTACTGCCACGAGGCAAGTGAATTGGGCAAAGCTAGTGCATGGGAGTATCTTCAGGAATATGAAGATGCTGAAGCAGAATGTCCAGCTGAGGAGGAAAGGGGAGAAAGGAAAAACCACCCTCTACACAATAGGGTGTGTGATGTGCCTATGCATAAGTGAACGAAATTATTTTCATCTACAAAATTGTTACAATGATGACTATGGGGGGCAGTTAAATATGTATTAAATTTTCTCTCTGTTTACATGTAGGTTTGGGCATATCAGATGACAAAGATGGCAAATCCAACGTTCCTTGATGCAAAGCCAAGGATAAAGAAGTGGGCTGCGCCAGTCGAGAAGTTGATGGATTTAGGGGATGTGGACCCTAAGGATGTAAGAATATTTCTTATTTGTTACGAAAGATAATATACAACCTAATCCTGCAAGTTTGCATTGTTACATATTATTTTTGATTTTTTTATGGACATGTTTGTGAAAGTATGAAGATAGACCAGGGGGATGACTAGCGAGCTTCAATAACAATGAAGGACATGCCCTACTACCTTGCGGAGAAAAGGGAAAAAAGTAAGCAAACGCCAGACAAGGCACCAGCAAAGCCGGTCATCAAAAAAGGTGTTATGACCTGTTCCAAAGTTTATTGGTAAGCTTTATAATTTGAGCCTAATTAAAGTTATTTTAGTTAATTTATGTGCTCATGAGGTAGTTAGTGAATCATTAACTTGATTTAGTTGAATCAAGCACATAAGATTGATTGGTGCATAATTAAGATGATCAAATTGAGTAAAGTGATAATTGAATGCAATTGGAATTTTGATTCAGCAAAACAGTGTAATTAGTTTGTTTTATGCCTTGGGTTTGTAGAGTATCTTGCACTCGAAAAGATGCAAAAGAAATCACGCTATTTGGACCTCCGAGGAAAAAGTTATGAGGATTTTCAGTTCCTGGGGTCAAATTGGCAATTTTCCCAAAAAAATTCTTACTTATAAACGATCTTTTTATTTCTTTTTCAGTTCACGCTTATCTTCTCCAACCTTTTGAAGCGGCGCAAGGGCCGACTTCCGCAGGAGATCGCAGGGGCGATCCTAGCTGATTCCAGCAGCCATCTCCCCTTCTTCTTTTCTTTCTTCCTTTCTTCCTCCTCTCCTCTCTTCTTCTTCCTCTCTTTCTCTTCCCCTTCCCCTACCTCCTCCTTCCATGGCCAGCGGCCACCTGCTGTTTGGCCAATGGCCAGCAGCCATGGCTGCTCTTGAGCAGCAGCAGCTAGAAGGGAGCGTGGGGGCGCCAGCAGCAGGAAAGGGAACTTTCCTTAGCTCTGTTTTGGGGACCAAGCAAGGGTGCGAAGCTTCTAGCTAGCTCCAGTCAAGAGTCCAAGCTCTTCCCGTCAACCTGTAAACAAGCGTCACTGTAGCAGAGATAATTCAAAGATAGAAGACGATCCAAATTCGCCCAGAATCTGGCCCTGGATACATCTTCGGACGAATCCAGATAGACCAAATCGCTGTGAGTAGCGTTTCGTTTAATTATCATTAATAAACTCAGGCGTTTGAATATTTCCAGTTATGTGCGCGAATTACGCTGATAACAGGCGTTATCAGGCGTCGGGCAGCGTTTGGCGTCGCCTGACTTTTTATTTCATAAATTGCTTCTAGACGCTGTTATATGATTAAATTTAGCAATTGATCAGTGTGGATTGAATCGGTAGATTTATATGGTTCATTGGAACCTAAATTGCTTATTTGAATGTTGAAATTAGAAATTTATGTCTAAAAATGGTATGGATTGGGTATGAACCCAGACAATAAGGATTTCTGATAAATTATCAGATGTACGATTTCAAAGTTGATATGAATAAATAAAATATGCAATAAAGCCCTAAATTGTATATATCTTTTGACGTTAATATGTGTAAATTGATATTTACATGAAATGGCACATTTCTCTGAAATATTACCAGAAATTCTCAAGTATTGTTATTAAATTGTGTTGTGATAGGTAATTAACTCTTAATTGAGTTAAGTGATGCACAAACCAGGATTTGGGATAATGTGCACGTTTTTCGAGAAATTTAGAGAATTGATAATTGTTGAGTATGATTCTCATATGTGAAGTAAATTTCTTTAATTTGTGCAATAAGATGTTCAATTACGTAAATTCACTATGTATGTGCCAAATTGAAATAAGTTGGGATATTTATGCATTTCTAATTTGCTTGAATGCATGGTATGAGACTTTATCAGAAATTTCAATGATTTGAAATATATTGCTCTGTCGGTTTAAAATGACAGTGTATTGTGATTTGATACGAAATCAGTAAATGTGATATTCCTGTTTAAATGTTTATTTGTTAATCAGTTAATAGACTTAGGTGCCCTAACGCCGTAGAACCCCTCGTGAGGTCTGCACCTTGGGGTGAAACGACCTACCTAGCGTGTGTCTAGATGCTCGGTGACTCGTGTTCAACAATAATCCGTGCGTGTGTCACGGTGGCACTGGAGTATATGGGGGTTATTCAACAATAATCCGTGCGTGTGTCACGGTGGTAACCCCGACTCTCCGCCTGTGTGCTCAGGTTCAAGGAGGAGTCTAGAGTACACTCTTTTGAGAGTGCAGTGAGGCCGTGTGAGCCTGAGAGTCCTGTAGCAGACCAGGACAGCAGTCAGACTTAGCATTTCCCGGGTGTGTCGCTAAGTCTTGTACGGTGGGACCGTAGCATGAACTTGCTGCGGATCTTTATATGCAGAGTACACTGCATATATTTAGGGCATAATAATAATATAATTATGTAATCATATAGGATCACAGTAAATTAATATATATGAACTTTTGTGCCAATTCATTATATCTGTTTATTGGTTTACATTACCTGTTGTTGCATAGAAATGTGATTATATTTTGTAGTCTGCTATGTCATTAGAACTGCCCAGCTTGTACTGTATTTATGTTTATTTCAATTCTATAAACCTGATGAGTTGTTTAGTGATAGCTAAATGAAAGGCTATTCACTGAGCGAGTAGGCTCATACCTCTACTCAAAACATTTTCAGGTTATCGTCAGCAGCAGGAATCTGAAGGATCCTTTCGTCCTAACGCTTAATCAGTAGAAGGTATATGTAATTAGTTTAGTTAGATAGTGGTCTCTTAGTCCCTTCCCCTCGGTCTTTGGGACATGGTGTGGGTGAGAGAGAGTGTGTATGTGTAATGTGTATAAAGATGTAAATTAGTTGTTATGTTTACTTTCTGTTAAACAATGTTACATGTTGTAAACTCTGTTTACTTTCTCTAGCCAGTTTAATTGAAATGCTTCCGCAATAGTTTATTATGTTTTAGTTTACAACAATAATCCGGATGTCATTACGAGGTTTTAAAAAGAAAAAGTTCGCAGTGATTTGTTTATATGATAATCCCATCCTGTCGCGCCCTAATCTTGTGGTCTGTGGTTAATGTGAGATCGGGGCGTGACAATTTTGGTATCAGAGCCTAGGTTGAGTACATAGTTACTCAGAGTCCAGGTCAGGGGACGATAAGAGACCAATAGGATTAAGGTTTAGGTGTCTTTCTTCTATCTGTAGTTTTCTAACAGGAAATATTCTGTTATATCATTGCAGATGGCAGGAAGAGGCTTTGATCGTGATGATCAGGCCGAGAGCCATGTTGGCCCTGATCCGCTGTACTTGGGTCCAGGTGGTGGTGACCACGTGGATGAAGCATCCCGGATGTACAGGATGTTTCTGGAAACCAAAGAGAGGTACAAGGCTGATAGGCGAGCTTCTACTTCTACTAGCAGCAAGGATCTGATGCGATCTTATGAGCTTGTAAAGAAGCTTGGTGGCACTGAGTTTAGTGGCACTACAGATCCAGCAGAGGCTGATGAATGGTTTAGACAGATAGAGAAGGTCTTTCGCTTGATGGAGCTTTCAGAAGAGAAAAAGATTAATCATGCAGTCTATCTTTTGACAGGCGATGCAGAGTTGTGGTGGCATAGTGTGGAGGAAAAGAGGAGAGGTACAGAGCTTTCTTGGCAGGATTTCTCTGAAGAGTTTCATCTTAAGTTTTATCCACCTACCTTCATTAATGAGAAGATCAGGCAATTACAGAACATTAAGCAGGGGAACATGACAGTTACTGAGTATGAAGCGCTTTTCACCCGATTAGCGAACTTCTGTCCGCAGCTTGTTCCCGACAACATAGAAAGATGCAGAAGATTTCAGGAAGGGCTAAGGCCAGAAATTCGGCATACAGTTTCTGCTACTAGCAGAAGGAACAGGGAGAACTTTGGTGAGTTTGTTGAGGCTGCTAGACAGGTTGAAGAATCTGTGAATGCGGATAAGGTGCCTGAGTCTAAGAAGAGATTTGCGGACTTTAGTGGAAGACAGTCCAGTAGTGGGTACAGAGGTGGAGGTAGAGGTTTCTTCTCCAAGTTGGGACGCAGTATTGGTTGTTTCAGCAGACCAAGATCTGGTGAGATGACATCTTCTTCTTATGGGCGGCCATCTAGATCATCTACCTCTGTGACTGGTCCACTGAGGCAGGAAACGTGAGTATGTAATACTTGTGGAAGATCACACTCTGGTCAGTGTCAGGGTTCGGACTTTCGAGGTTGTTATCATTGTGGTCAGATGGGACATAAAAAGAAGTTTTGCCCTCAGCTTCAACCAGCAGCATCACCAGTTTTTCAGCCCCAGTTTCATGATGTCCAGAGACAACCTCCAGTGGAAGGATTGAGTTCTTCTGTGGCTTCTGGTTCTAGAGGTGGTGGTGTGCCCAGTGGCAGAAGTAGTCAGAGAGGACAGCATGGCAGAGGGAGAGCTTCAGCGCGTTTCTTCTCTTTGACACCTCAGGAAGGTATAATCTCTTCACAAGTTGTTACAGGAGAAATGCTTTTGTTTAATAGTATACCAGTTTCAGTTTTGATAGATCCGGGTGCTACTCACTCTTTCATACGACGCTCTTTAGTTGGTGAACTTAATATGTTAACTCAAGAGTTGATAGATGAGTTAGTGTTGAGGGTTCCACTAGGTGGACCAACAGTTTTATCTGAGTTCTGTCCCGGATGCTTGTTATCTTTTGGAGGTTACACCTTTGCTGCTAATCTCATACCCTTGGATGTCAATACTTTTCAAGTCATCTTGGGTATGGATTGTCTTGAGACATATCGAGTGCAACTCGATTGTTGGAAGAAGGAAGCTACCTTTCAACTAGGTGAATTTTCTTGTGTCTTTACTGGAGACAGGAAAGTTCTGCCTACGTGCATTGTATCAGCTGCAGTAGCTGATAAGATGCTACAGAAAGGATGTGAAGCGTTCCTTGCTCATGTGGTTGACACTAGAGCAGAAAAGAACACCGCCAGTGTTTATGATGTGACGGTAGTTAGTGAGTTTTCTGATGTTTTTCCAGAAGATTTGCCAGGCTTACCTCCTGTCAGAGACCTGGATTTTGAAATTCAGGTATATCCAGATAGTCATCCAGTAGCACTGCCAGCCTATAGAATGGCACCTGCAGAGTTGAAGGAACTCAAGGTGCAGCTGCAGGAATTGCTGGATAAGGGTTTTATTAGACCCAGTTTTTCACCATGGGGTGCTCCAGTCCTGTTTGTTAAGAAAAAGGATGGTACCATGCGTCTCTGTATAGATTACAGGCAACTGAACAAGATCACTATTAAGAACAAGTATCCATTGCCAAGAATAGATGATCTGTTTGATCAGTTACATGGAGCGACGATCTTCTCTAAAATAGATTTGAGATCTGGATATCATCAGCTCAGAATAAAGGCTTCTGATATTCCCAAAACAGCTTTCAGAACCAGGTATGGGCATTATGAGTTTCTGGTTATGTCGTTTGGGCTGACCAATGCCCCAGCAGCCTTTATGGATATGATGAACCGGATTTTCAAACCGTTCCTAGATCAGTTTATTGTAGTCTTTATAGATGATATTCTGATCTACTCCAGAGACGATGTACAGCATGAGCAACACCTGAGAGTAGTGTTGCAGTTGTTGAGGCAACACCAACTGTATGCTAAGTTTAGCAAGTGTGAGTTCTGGGTGGCTGAGGTAGCATTTCTTGGACATGTTATCTCGAGAGATGGAGTTAGCGTTGATCCTAAGAAAGTCGATTCTGTGCTTCAGTGGGAACAACCTAAGACTCCTACTGAGATCAGAAGTTTCTTGGGTTTAGCAGGCTATTACAGAAGGTTTATACAGAACTTTAGTGTGCTAGCATCACCCTTGACACGTTTGACGAGGAAGAATGCACCGTTTGTTTGGTCTGATAACTGTGAGAAGAGTTTTCAGATCTTGAAGAGGAAGTTGACCACAGCGCCAGTGTTGGTTTTGCCCGAGGCAGATAAAGGTTATACAGTGTTCTGCGATGCTTCCAGGAGAGGTTTGGGCTGTGTGCTGATGCAGGAAGGCAAAGTTGTGGCTTATGCATCTAGACAGCTTAAGAAGAACGAAGAGAACTACCCTACTCATGATCTGGAGTTAGCTGCCATAGTTCATGCTCTTAAGACATGGCGTCACTATCTATATGGTGAGACATGTCAGGTATTTACAGACCATAAGAGCCTGAAGTATATCTTCACTCAGAAGGATTTAAATTTGAGACAGCGCAGATGGCTTGAGTTGATTAAAGATTATGATGTGACAATCGATTACCATCCTGGTAAAGCGAATGTTGTAGCAGATGCTTTGAGTAGAAAGTCAAGTTCAACTGCAGATGCATTTTCTATGGCATGTTTCAAGAGAGACTTGCTTGTAGATATGCGAAAATTGAACTTAGACTTGGATGTGACAGGACAGAGTGGGTTGATTGCTCAGATGCAAGTCAAACCTATTTTCTATGATCAAATTAAGGTGTTGCAACAGAGTGATAACGAATTGTGGCAGGTTATCCAGGATATGTCGGAAGGTAAAAGGTCAGAATTCAGGTTCTCTGACGATGGTGTGTTGTATCTTCATGACAGGTTGTGTGTACCTGGGAACAGTGAGCTGAAAGAGCAGATTCTTGAAGAAGCGCATGCTTCTATGTATGCTATGCATCCAGGTAACACGAAAATGTACAGGAATCTCAAAGAGCTGTACTGGTGGTCTGGTATGAAAAGAGATGTGGCTGAGTACGTGGCTAGATGTGGAGTGTGTCAGCAGGTTAAAGCTGAGCATCAGAAACCTGCTGGTACCTTGCAGTCGCTTCCTATACCTGAATGGAAATGGGAACACATCACGATGGATTTTGTGGTAGGGTTACCCAGAACGCCTCGAGGTTCGGACTCGATATGGGTGATTGTGGATAGACTAACTAAGTCTGCTCACTTTCTCCCTGTCAAGTCGACCTTTGATGTTCCAAAGCTGGCCAAGATTTATGTGGATGAGGTAATCAGATTACATGGAATTCCAGTTTCCATTATTTCTGACAGAGATCCTAAGTTTACATCTAGATTCTGGAATCAGTTACATCGTGCGTTGGGCACAAAGCTGAGGTTTAGTACAGCGTTTCACCCGCAGACAGATGGTCAATCTGAGAGGACCATTCAGACTCTTGAAGACATGCTGAGAGCATGCGTTCTGCAGTTCAGAGGTAACTGGGAAGAACACTTAAGCCTGATAGAGTTTGCATATAACAACAGCTACCATTCTAGTCTTGGAATGGCCCCATATGAAGCTCTATATGGCAGGAAGTGTAGATCACCAATTTGTTGGTACGAGGTTGGCGAGAAAGAAATTCTTGGACCTGAGATAGTCGATATGACTACAGAGAAGATATCTGTGATCAGGGAGCAGTTGAAAGCTGCTCAGGACAGACAGAAAAGTTATGCAGAGAGACGACGTCGACCTCTTGAGTTTGAGGTTGGTAACGAGGTTTATCTGAAAGTTTCACCATGGAAGGGAGTGTTAAGGTTTGGCAAGAGGGGTAAGTTGACCCCTAGGTACATGGGCCCATATCCTATTGTTGAGAGGATTGGACCTGTAGCTTACAAGTTGGATTTGCCGTCTGAGTTGGCAAATCTTCATGATGTGTTTCATGTGTCTATGCTTAAGAAATGTTACCCTGGTACGGAAAAGATAGTTGACCCAGAACCTGCACAACTTAGATCAGATGTGTCCTATGTTGAGGGACCAATCCAGATAGTTGATCAGAGGATCAAGAAGCTTAAGAATCGTGAGATACCATTAGTGAAAATTCTATGGAGGAATCATAATCTAGAAGAAGCTACTTGGGAACTTGAATCTGAGATGCGTAACAAGTTTCCTTTTCTCTTTTAGGAATTTCGGGACGAAATTCTTATAAGGGAGGGAGATTGTTATGACCTGTTCCAAAGTTTATTGGTAAGCTTTATAATTTGAGCCTAATTAAAGTTATTTTAGTTAATTTATGTGCTCATGAGGTAGTTAGTGAATCATTAACTTGATTTAGTTGAATCAAGCACATAAGATTGATTGGTGCATAATTAAGATGATCAAATTGAGTAAAGTGATAATTGAATGCAATTGGAATTTTGATTCAGCAAAACAGTGTAATTAGTTTGTTTTATGCCTTGGGTTTGTAGAGTATCTTGCACTCGAAAAGATGCAAAAGAAATCACGCTATTTGGACCTCCGAGGAAAAAGTTATGAGGATTTTCAGTTCCTGGGGTCAAATTGGCAATTTTCCCAAAAAAATTCTTACTTATAAACGATCTTTTTATTTCTTTTTCAGTTCACGCTTATCTTCTCCAACCTTTTGAAGCGGCGCAAGGGCCGACTTCCGCAGGAGATCGCAGGGGCGATCCTAGCTGATTCCAGCAGCCATCTCCCCTTCTTCTTTTCTTTCTTCCTTTCTTCCTCCTCTCCTCTCTTCTTCTTCCTCTCTTTCTCTTCCCCTTCCCCTACCTCCTCCTTCCGTGGCCAGCGGCCACCTGCTGTTTGGCCAATGGCCAGCAGCCATGGCTGCTCTTGAGCAGCAGCAGCTAGAAGGGAGCGTGGGGGCGCCAGCAGCAGGAAAGGGAACTTTCCTTAGCTCTGTTTTGGGGACCAAGCAAGGGTGCGAAGCTTCTAGCTAGCTCCAGTCAAGAGTCCAAGCTCTTCCCGTCAACCTGTAAACAAGCGTCACTGTAGCAGAGATAATTCAAAGATAGAAGACGATCCAAATTCGCCCAGAATCTGGCCCTGGATACATCTTCGGACGAATCCAGATAGACCAAATCGCTGTGAGTAGCGTTTCGTTTAATTATCATTAATAAACTCAGGCGTTTGAATATTTCCAGTTATGTGCGCGAATTACGCTGATAACAGGCGTTATCAGGCGTCGGGCAGCGTTTGGCGTCGCCTGACTTTTTATTTCATAAATTGCTTCTAGACGCTGTTATATGATTAAATTTAGCAATTGATCAGTGTGGATTGAATCGGTAGATTTATATGGTTCATTGGAACCTAAATTGCTTATTTGAATGTTGAAATTAGAAATTTATGTCTAAAAATGGTATGGATTGGGTATGAACCCAGACAATAAGGATTTCTGATAAATTATCAGATGTACGATTTCAAAGTTGATATGAATAAATAAAATATGCAATAAAGCCCTAAATTGTATATATCTTTTGACGTTAATATGTGTAAATTGATATTTACATGAAATGGCACATTTCTCTGAAATATTACCAGAAATTCTCAAGTATTGTTATTAAATTGTGTTGTGATAGGTAATTAACTCTTAATTGAGTTAAGTGATGCACAAACCAGGATTTGGGATAATGTGCACGTTTTTCGAGAAATTTAGAGAATTGATAATTGTTGAGTATGATTCTCATATGTGAAGTAAATTTCTTTAATTTGTGCAATAAGATGTTCAATTACGTAAATTCACTATGTATGTGCCAAATTGAAATAAGTTGGGATATTTATGCATTTCTAATTTGCTTGAATGCATGGTATGAGACTTTATCAGAAATTTCAATGATTTGAAATATATTGCTCTGTCGGTTTAAAATGACAGTGTATTGTGATTTGATACGAAATCAGTAAATGTGATATTCCTGTTTAAATGTTTATTTGTTAATCAGTTAATAGACTTAGGTGCCCTAACGCCGTAGAACCCCTCGTGAGGTCTGCACCTTGGGGTGAAACGACCTACCTAGCGTGTGTCTAGATGGTCGGTGACTCGTGTTCAACAATAATCCGTGCGTGTGTCACGGTGGCACGAGGGCAGAAAGGCAGTGTTCAACAATAATCCGTGCGTGTGTCACGGTGGCACTGGAGTATATGGGGGTTATTCAACAATAATCCGTGCGTGTGTCACGGTGGTAACCCCGACTCTCCGCCTGTGTGCTCAGGTTCAAGGAGGAGTCTAGAGTACACTCTTTTGAGAGTGCAGTGAGGCCGTGTGAGCCTGAGAGTCCTGTAGCAGACCAGGACAGCAGTCAGACTTAGCATTTCCCGGGTGTGTCGCTAAGTCTTGTACGGTGGGACCGTAGCATGAACTTGCTGCGGATCTTTATATGCAGAGTACACTGCATATATTTAGGGCATAATAATAATATAATTATGTAATCATATAGGATCACAGTAAATTAATATATATGAACTTTTGTGCCAATTCATTATATCTGTTTATTGGTTTACATTACCTGTTGTTGCATAGAAATGTGATTATATTTTGTAGTCTGCTATGTCATTAGAACTGCCCAGCTTGTACTGTATTTATGTTTATTTCAATTCTATAAACCTGATGAGTTGTTTAGTGATAGCTAAATGAAAGGCTATTCACTGAGCGAGTAGGCTCATACCTCTACTCAAAACATTTTCAGGTTATCGTCAGCAGCAGGAATCTGAAGGATCCTTTCGTCCTAACGCTTAATCAGTAGAAGGTATATGTAATTAGTTTAGTTAGATAGTGGTCTCTTAGTCCCTTCCCCTCGGTCTTTGGGACATGGTGTGGGTGAGAGAGAGTGTGTATGTGTAATGTGTATAAAGATGTAAATTAGTTGTTATGTTTACTTTCTGTTAAACAATGTTACATGTTGTAAACTCTGTTTACTTTCTCTAGCCAGTTTAATTGAAATGCTTCCGCAATAGTTTATTATGTTTTAGTTTACAACAATAATCCGGATGTCATTACGAGGTTTTAAAAAGAAAAAGTTCGCAGTGATTTGTTTATATGATAATCCCATCCTGTCGCACCCTAATCTTGTGGTCTGTGGTTAATGTGAGATCGGGGCGTGACAATTTTGGTATCAGAGCCTAGGTTGAGTACATAGTTACTCAGAGTCCAGGTCAGGGGACGATAAGAGACCAATAGGATTAAGGTTTAGGTGTCTTTCTTCTATCTGTAGTTTTCTAACAGGAAATATTCTGTTATATCATTGCAGATGGCAGGAAGAGGCTTTGATCGTGATGATCAGGCCGAGAGCCATGTTGGCCCTGATCCGCTGTACTTGGGTCCAGGTGGTGGTGACCACGTGGATGAAGCATCCCGGATGTACAGGATGTTTCTGGAAACCAAAGAGAGGTACAAGGCTGATAGGCGAGCTTCTACTTCTACTAGCAGCAAGGATCTGATGCGATCTTATGAGCTTGTAAAGAAGCTTGGTGGCACTGAGTTTAGTGGCACTACAGATCCAGCAGAGGCTGATGAATGGTTTAGACAGATAGAGAAGGTCTTTCGCTTGATGGAGCTTTCAGAAGAGAAAAAGATTAATCATGCAGTCTATCTTTTGACAGGCGATGCAGAGTTGTGGTGGCATAGTGTGGAGGAAAAGAGGAGAGGTACAGAGCTTTCTTGGCAGGATTTCTCTGAAGAGTTTCATCTTAAGTTTTATCCACCTACCTTCATTAATGAGAAGATCAGGCAATTACAGAACATTAAGCAGGGGAACATGACAGTTACTGAGTATGAAGCGCTTTTCACCCGATTAGCGAACTTCTGTCCGCAGCTTGTTCCCGACAACATAGAAAGATGCAGAAGATTTCAGGAAGGGCTAAGGCCAGAAATTCGGCATACAGTTTCTGCTACTAGCAGAAGGAACAGGGAGAACTTTGGTGAGTTTGTTGAGGCTGCTAGACAGGTTGAAGAATCTGTGAATGCGGATAAGGTGCCTGAGTCTAAGAAGAGATTTGCGGACTTTAGTGGAAGACAGTCCAGTAGTGGGTACAGAGGTGGAGGTAGAGGTTTCTTCTCCAAGTTGGGACGCAGTATTGGTTGTTTCAGCAGACCAAGATCTGGTGAGATGACATCTTCTTCTTATGGGCGGCCATCTAGATCATCTACCTCTGTGACTGGTCCACTGAGGCAGGAAACGTGAGTATGTAATACTTGTGGAAGATCACACTCTGGTCAGTGTCAGGGTTCGGACTTTCGAGGTTGTTATCATTGTGGTCAGATGGGACATAAAAAGAAGTTTTGCCCTCAGCTTCAACCAGCAGCATCACCAGTTTTTCAGCCCCAGTTTCATGATGTCCAGAGACAACCTCCAGTGGAAGGATTGAGTTCTTCTGTGGCTTCTGGTTCTAGAGGTGGTGGTGTGCCCAGTGGCAGAAGTAGTCAGAGAGGACAGCGTGGCAGAGGGAGAGCTTCAGCGCGTTTCTTCTCTTTGACACCTCAGGAAGGTATAATCTCTTCACAAGTTGTTACAGGAGAAATGCTTTTGTTTAATAGTATACCAGTTTCAGTTTTGATAGATCCGGGTGCTACTCACTCTTTCATACGACGCTCTTTAGTTGGTGAACTTAATATGTTAACTCAAGAGTTGATAGATGAGTTAGTGTTGAGGGTTCCACTAGGTGGACCAACAGTTTTATCTGAGTTCTGTCCCGGATGCTTGTTATCTTTTGGAGGTTACACCTTTGCTGCTAATCTCATACCCTTGGATGTCAATACTTTTCAAGTCATCTTGGGTATGGATTGTCTTGAGACATATCGAGTGCAACTCGATTGTTGGAAGAAGGAAGCTACCTTTCAACTAGGTGAATTTTCTTGTGTCTTTACTGGAGACAGGAAAGTTCTGCCTACGTGCATTGTATCAGCTGCAGTAGCTGATAAGATGCTACAGAAAGGATGTGAAGCGTTCCTTGCTCATGTGGTTGACACTAGAGCAGAAAAGAACACCGCCAGTGTTTATGATGTGACGGTAGTTAGTGAGTTTTCTGATGTTTTTCCAGAAGATTTGCCAGGCTTACCTCCTGTCAGAGACCTGGATTTTGAAATTCAGGTATATCCAGATAGTCATCCAGTAGCACTGCCAGCCTATAGAATGGCACCTGCAGAGTTGAAGGAACTCAAGGTGCAGCTGCAGGAATTGCTGGATAAGGGTTTTATTAGACCCAGTTTTTCACCATGGGGTGCTCCAGTCCTGTTTGTTAAGAAAAAGGATGGTACCATGCGTCTCTGTATAGATTACAGGCAACTGAACAAGATCACTATTAAGAACAAGTATCCATTGCCAAGAATAGATGATCTGTTTGATCAGTTACATGGAGCGACGATCTTCTCTAAAATAGATTTGAGATCTGGATATCATCAGCTCAGAATAAAGGCTTCTGATATTCCCAAAACAGCTTTCAGAACCAGGTATGGGCATTATGAGTTTCTGGTTATGTCGTTTGGGCTGACCAATGCCCCAGCAGCCTTTATGGATATGATGAACCGGATTTTCAAACCGTTCCTAGATCAGTTTATTGTAGTCTTTATAGATGATATTCTGATCTACTCCAGAGACGATGTACAGCATGAGCAACACCTGAGAGTAGTGTTGCAGTTGTTGAGGCAACACCAACTGTATGCTAAGTTTAGCAAGTGTGAGTTCTGGGTGGCTGAGGTAGCATTTCTTGGACATGTTATCTCGAGAGATGGAGTTAGCGTTGATCCTAAGAAAGTCGATTCTGTGCTTCAGTGGGAACAACCTAAGACTCCTACTGAGATCAGAAGTTTCTTGGGTTTAGCAGGCTATTACAGAAGGTTTATACAGAACTTTAGTGTGCTAGCATCACCCTTGACACGTTTGACGAGGAAGAATGCACCGTTTGTTTGGTCTGATAACTGTGAGAAGAGTTTTCAGATCTTGAAGAGGAAGTTGACCACAGCGCCAGTGTTGGTTTTGCCCGAGGCAGATAAAGGTTATACAGTGTTCTGCGATGCTTCCAGGAGAGGTTTGGGCTGTGTGCTGATGCAGGAAGGCAAAGTTGTGGCTTATGCATCTAGACAGCTTAAGAAGAACGAAGAGAACTACCCTACTCATGATCTGGAGTTAGCTGCCATAGTTCATGCTCTTAAGACATGGCGTCACTATCTATATGGTGAGACATGTCAGGTATTTACAGACCATAAGAGCCTGAAGTATATCTTCACTCAGAAGGATTTAAATTTGAGACAGCGCAGATGGCTTGAGCTGATTAAAGATTATGATGTGACAATCGATTACCATCCTGGTAAAGCGAATGTTGTAGCAGATGCTTTGAGTAGAAAGTCAAGTTCAACTGCAGATGCATTTTCTATGGCATGTTTCAAGAGAGACTTGCTTGTAGATATGCGAAAATTGAACTTAGACTTGGATGTGACAGGACAGAGTGGGTTGATTGCTCAGATGCAAGTCAAACCTATTTTCTATGATCAAATTAAGGTGTTGCAACAGAGTGATAACGAATTGTGGCAGGTTATCCAGGATATGTCGGAAGGTAAAAGGTCAGAATTCAGGTTCTCTGACGATGGTGTGTTGTATCTTCATGACAGGTTGTGTGTACCTGGGAACAGTGAGCTGAAAGAGCAGATTCTTGAAGAAGCGCATGCTTCTATGTATGCTATGCATCCAGGTAACACGAAAATGTACAGGAATCTCAAAGAGCTGTACTGGTGGTCTGGTATGAAAAGAGATGTGGCTGAGTACGTGGCTAGATGTGGAGTGTGTCAGCAGGTTAAAGCTGAGCATCAGAAACCTGCTGGTACCTTGCAGTCGCTTCCTATACCTGAATGGAAATGGGAACACATCACGATGGATTTTGTGGTAGGGTTACCCAGAACGCCTCGAGGTTCGGACTCGATATGGGTGATTGTGGATAGACTAACTAAGTCTGCTCACTTTCTCCCTGTCAAGTCGACCTTTGATGTTCCAAAGCTGGCCAAGATTTATGTGGATGAGGTAATCAGATTACATGGAATTCCAGTTTCCATTATTTCTGACAGAGATCCTAAGTTTACATCTAGATTCTGGAATCAGTTACATCGTGCGTTGGGCACAAAGCTGAGGTTTAGTACAGCGTTTCACCCGCAGACAGATGGTCAATCTGAGAGGACCATTCAGACTCTTGAAGACATGCTGAGAGCATGCGTTCTGCAGTTCAGAGGTAACTGGGAAGAACACTTAAGCCTGATAGAGTTTGCATATAACAACAGCTACCATTCTAGTCTTGGAATGGCCCCATATGAAGCTCTATATGGCAGGAAGTGTAGATCACCAATTTGTTGGTACGAGGTTGGCGAGAAAGAAATTCTTGGACCTGAGATAGTCGATATGACTACAGAGAAGATATCTGTGATCAGGGAGCAGTTGAAAGCTGCTCAGGACAGACAGAAAAGTTATGCAGAGAGACGACGTCGACCTCTTGAGTTTGAGGTTGGTAACGAGGTTTATCTGAAAGTTTCACCATGGAAGGGAGTGTTAAGGTTTGGCAAGAGGGGTAAGTTGACCCCTAGGTACATGGGCCCATATCCTATTGTTGAGAGGATTGGACCTGTAGCTTACAAGTTGGATTTGCCGTCTGAGTTGGCAAATCTTCATGATGTGTTTCATGTGTCTATGCTTAAGAAATGTTACCCTGGTACGGAAAAGATAGTTGACCCAGAACCTGCACAACTTAGATCAGATGTGTCCTATGTTGAGGGACCAATCCAGATAGTTGATCAGAGGATCAAGAAGCTTAAGAATCGTGAGATACCATTAGTGAAAATTCTATGGAGGAATCATAATCTAGAAGAAGCTACTTGGGAACTTGAATCTGAGATGCGTAACAAGTTTCCTTTTCTCTTTTAGGAATTTCGGGACGAAATTCTTATAAGGGAGGGAGATTGTTATGACCTGTTCCAAAGTTTATTGGTAAGCTTTATAATTTGAGCCTAATTAAAGTTATTTTAGTTAATTTATGTGCTCATGAGGTAGTTAGTGAATCATTAACTTGATTTAGTTGAATCAAGCACATAAGATTGATTGGTGCATAATTAAGATGATCAAATTGAGTAAAGTGATAATTGAATGCAATTGGAATTTTGATTCAGCAAAACAGTGTAATTAGTTTTTTTTATGCCTTGGGTTTGTAGAGTATCTTGCACTCGAAAAGATGCAAAAGAAATCACGCTATTTGGACCTCCGAGGAAAAAGTTATGAGGATTTTCAGTTCCTGGGGTCAAATTGGCAATTTTCCCAAAAAAATTCTTACTTATAAACGATCTTTTTATTTCTTTTTCAGTTCACGCTTATCTTCTCCAACCTTTTGAAGCGGCGCAAGGGCCGACTTCCGCAGGAGATCGCAGGGGCGATCCTAGCTGATTCCAGCAGCCATCTCCCCTTCTTCTTTTCTTTCTTCCTTTCTTCCTCCTCTCCTCTCTTCTTCTTCCTCTCTTTCTCTTCCCCTTCCCCTACCTCCTCCTTCCGTGGCCAGCGGCCACCTGCTGTTTGGCCAATGGCCAGCAGCCATGGCTGCTCTTGAGCAGCAGCAGCTAGAAGGGAGCGTGGGGGCGCCAGCAGCAGGAAAGGGAACTTTCCTTAGCTCTGTTTTGGGGACCAAGCAAGGGTGCGAAGCTTCTAGCTAGCTCCAGTCAAGAGTCCAAGCTCTTCCCGTCAACCTGTAAACAAGCGTCACTGTAGCAGAGATAATTCAAAGATAGAAGACGATCCAAATTCGCCCAGAATCTGGCCCTGGATACATCTTCGGACGAATCCAGATAGACCAAATCGCTGTGAGTAGCGTTTCGTTTAATTATCATTAATAAACTCAGGCGTTTGAATATTTCCAGTTATGTGCGCGAATTACGCTGATAACAGGCGTTATCAGGCGTCGGGCAGCGTTTGGCGTCGCCCGACTTTTTATTTCATAAATTGCTTCTAGACGCTGTTATATGATTAAATTTAGCAATTGATCAGTGTGGATTGAATCGGTAGATTTATATGGTTCATTGGAACCTAAATTGCTTATTTGAATGTTGAAATTAGAAATTTATGTCTAAAAATGGTATGGATTGGGTATGAACCCAGACAATAAGGATTTCTGATAAATTATCAGATGTACGATTTCAAAGTTGATATGAATAAATAAAATATGCAATAAAGCCCTAAATTGTATATATCTTTTGACGTTAATATGTGTAAATTGATATTTACATGAAATGGCACATTTCTCTGAAATATTACCAGAAATTCTCAAGTATTGTTATTAAATTGTGTTGTGATAGGTAATTAACTCTTAATTGAGTTAAGTGATGCACAAACCAGGATTTGGGATAATGTGCACGTTTTTCGAGAAATTTAGAGAATTGATAATTGTTGAGTATGATTCTCATATGTGAAGTAAATTTCTTTAATTTGTGCAATAAGATGTTCAATTACGTAAATTCACTATGTATGTGCCAAATTGAAATAAGTTGGGATATTTATGCATTTCTAATTTGCTTGAATGCATGGTATGAGACTTTATCAGAAATTTCAATGATTTGAAATATATTGCTCTGTCGGTTTAAAATGACAGTGTATTGTGATTTGATACGAAATCAGTAAATGTGATATTCCTGTTTAAATGTTTATTTGTTAATCAGTTAATAGACTTAGGTGCCCTAACGCCTTAGAACCCCTCGTGAGGTCTGCACCTTGGGGTGAAACGACCTACCTAGCGTGTGTCTAGATGGTCGGTGACTCGTGTTCAACAATAATCCGTGCGTGTGTCACGGTGGCACGAGGGCAGAAAGGCAGTGTTCAACAATAATCCGTGCGTGTGTCACGGTGGCACTGGAGTATATGGGGGTTATTCAACAATAATCCGTGCGTGTGTCACGGTGGTAACCCCGACTCTCCGCCTGTGTGCTCAGGTTCAAGGAGGAGTCTAGAGTACACTCTTTTGAGAGTGCAGTGAGGCCGTGTGAGCCTGAGAGTCCTGTAGCAGACCAGGACAGCAGTCAGACTTAGCATTTCCCGGGTGTGTCGCTAAGTCTTGTACGGTGGGACCGTAGCATGAACTTGCTGCGGATCTTTATATGCAGAGTACACTGCATATATTTAGGGCATAATAATAATATAATTATGTAATCATATAGGATCACAGTAAATTAATATATATGAACTTTTGTGCCAATTCATTATATCTGTTTATTGGTTTACATTACCTGTTGTTGCATAGAAATGTGATTATATTTTGTAGTCTGCTATGTCATTAGAACTGCCCAGCTTGTACTGTATTTATGTTTATTTCAATTCTATAAACCTGATGAGTTGTTTAGTGATAGCTAAATGAAAGGCTATTCACTGAGCGAGTAGGCTCATACCTCTACTCAAAACATTTTCAGGTTATCGTCAGCAGCAGGAATCTGAAGGATCCTTTCGTCCTAACGCTTAATCAGTAGAAGGTATATGTAATTAGTTTAGTTAGATAGTGGTCTCTTAGTCCCTTCCCCTCGGTCTTTGGGACATGGTGTGGGTGAGAGAGAGTGTGTATGTGTAATGTGTATAAAGATGTAAATTAGTTGTTATGTTTACTTTCTGTTAAACAATGTTACATGTTGTAAACTCTGTTTACTTTCTCTAGCCAGTTTAATTGAAATGCTTCCGCAATAGTTTATTATGTTTTAGTTTACAACAATAATCCGGATGTCATTACGAGGTTTTAAAAAGAAAAAGTTCGCAGTGATTTGTTTATATGATAATCCCATCCTGTCGCGCCCTAATCTTGTGGTCTGTGGTTAATGTGAGATCGGGGCGTGACAAAAGGAGTGCCTACTAAGGACTCCAACCTGGAGAGAAGAATTCACATACTCGAGGAGGAGCTAAAGATGCAGAAGGAGATCTGCATGAAAATAGTTGTTGAGGCATTCATTGAAATGCAAAGAGAGAAGAAATGGCTAGATAACAGAATAGCCGAGCTGGAAGAGGAGAACAAAAATCTGAGAAGAAAATGTGGAGATGAAGGTTACAAATCACAGTCACCTACCGGTGGATTCGAACAATCTGCTGAGCGGTTTACATCGGGGAATGTTCAAGAACCCAAAGATAGTTCAGATGTGCTACCCGAGAAGGATGTCGATACGGTGGGCAAAGTATAGAAGGAAGGTGTGGATAAGGATGACACACCGAGGAATTGAGGTAGGCTGAGCCTCAAAAGAAAATATGTGGAAGAGAAGGAATCAAAATATGAGAATGATGGTAAGAGAAATGGTGATGAGGAGGAGAAGAAGAAAGAAAAATCAGCTGAAGTTTCTGACCAGAGAAAGTCTACACGAGATGCAGAAGAAAAGAGCAAAGAAGAAATAGGGGAACAATAGGAGAATATAATCAAAGAAGAAGAAGAAGAAGGGTAGAAGGAGGTGCCCAGAACTAAGTTGTCAAAGAGGAAGAAGATGGAATAGAAAATCAAAGAGAGCATCGAGAAGAACGTGAAGAAGAGGAGGGAGGAAAAGGTAAGGTTGCATCTCCTTTAAAGTATATCAATACTTGATTAACTGTGTAAATACAGTAGAGTAACTGTGTGATATTGTAGAGTAACTGTAGTAATATAAAGAGTAACTCTACAATAGTCTAGAGTAACTCTGTGAATTAGAAGAGTAACTGTATGAACATAAAGAGTACATGTACGATGGCCTATAGTAACTTAATGACATATCAGCATAGTGTAACTAGTGGAAAATGAAGATTGATTCTAACATGGACTGCTCTTTTGTTGTTGACAGCACAAGCTGTCAAACTTTATTGGTTTTGAGCATTTCAAAACAAAAGAAACCAGGGAAATTGTCCACCACTTCATGGACAACATAGAAGAAATGTAAGAGAATTGGTTATTTTGTCAAGTGTACACAGATAAAACATCGCTTATTCAATATCCAAAACTAATATGTATAACATCTATAAAAATGATTGGCAGGTCAAAACGAGAATGGAGATTCAGTGATGACACTTGGTGCACAGGGAAGGACCTCGCCACCCTACTGTACAAAGATCAAATGACACAATCACCGGTAAGAAACAAATAAATAGTAGTGTAACTCTTTGAAAGATTGTGGTTTTTTTTCTAAACAAAGAAAGCTTGTGGTTTTTTTTCAGGTTATGGACTACTTTGTACAGATGCTCAAAGCTACCACAAGCAAAAGGAGGAAGAAGGGTCTGTCATGGCACTGCTTGAGCACATATGCTCTAGTAAGAACAAAAAAATTGGTATACAAAATTACATCAAAAATACAAAAATATATACACAAATTGAAACTTATAGATGTGAATTTTTTTAATTCTGCATTTGCAGCAGAAGATGGCATTTGATGTTGAAAACATAACCATGGAGTAGATCGACATGCTATCTCCACTATTCAACATCCCGATGAAAGATTGGGACACAATGGACTCAGTGTTCACCATACTGAACAACGGAAACCACTGGCACTTGTACGAGGCAAGTTTTAGGGATGGAGCACATCGATCTTATAACTCGATGAGTGGAAATAGCAAGTCAAAAAAAGAATTCCTTAGATGGGTAAGTGATCTATAAAAAGTAACTCTATTTGTAGTGGATTGACAGAGTTAGTGTTTGTTGATTGATGATTAATAAGAGTTGTGTATTTTTAATGCAGGTGGGTATTGTGCACGAATTCTTCAGGGGGCAAAAAAAGGGGACCAACTGTCACAGTGGGGATGGTAGTACCCGCTATGCCCACAGCAGGAAGAAGACTCACTTGACTGTGGGATCTTCATCATGAAGTACCTAGAATTCCTGGTAAATGGAAAACACATGGACTTCACTTGCAAGGACATGCAGTCTATAAGGGCTGATATTTTTCAGAGAATGATGGTGAGGGGGGAACTGCAGCATGTACAAGTGCATGAAAAAGATAACAATGAAGACATAAAAAAAGGCCCATCTGAGGAGAACAAGGGAGGAAGAGATGAAGGTCAGAAGCAGCAAGAAGAAGAGAAGACAGAAGCAGTAGATGAAGAGAAGAGCACGGAGGAAGAGGTTGTTTCAAGCCTAGATAAATGGCTGAGTTTTAGCTAAAATATTGAATTATTAATTGAAATGTAAAACTTGAACTATTTGCTTCTAGAATTCTGATGTGTAACCGCTATGAGATACATTTACTTGTGTGCTGCGAAAAACCTAAAAATTACATTTATGATCTAAATCATATTGCAAATACGAGTATTTCTGGGTTTAATATATAGCATTTTGTGCTTTGAATGTTGTGTTCTTGAATGTAAAACTGTTGTGGTTTTGTATGGAGATATATACTTTGAGTTAGACTACCAAACAAAAAAACAACACAAGAGAAAGAGTGATGATAATATCGTAACACATTGAGTAATTATAAGAACACTAAGAGTAATTGTGATAGTCTAGAAAAGTAACTGTATGATTCAAAGGAGTAACTCACATACTTTATAAGAGTAACTCTAAAAAAAGAGAGGTAATCCATAAGGTAACTGTGATAGAACTAAAGAGTAACCGAGAGAACACTGAGAGTAACTGTGATAGCACTAAGAGTAAATGTGAGAGCACTGAGAGTAACTGAGAGAGTAACTATGACGATATAAAAAGTAACTCCAGCGTTCAGAAAGTAACTCTTGTGGCTGAAAGTTTGTCAAAAACACGAAACCAGTGTATGTGAACCACATAGTAGCAAAAACTGACATTTCATGAGTAAACTGAACAAAACATGAAAGAAACTGTACTAATCCAAAAATGTATGTATTTCATAAGAAAAGAGTATCCATTGCACATGAAGATAAAACAAAAAATATTGTTCAAAAGAGTAACATATAAAAAGTAACTGTGACAACACTCAGAGTAACTGTGACAATATAAAATGTAACTGTGACAACACTAGAGTAACTATGACAACACTAAAGTAACTGTGACAACACTAAGAGTAACTGTGACAACACCAGGAGTAACTGTGACAATATAAAAAGTAACTCTAGCATTAAAAAATGTAACTGATGTAATTTGTAAAGTAACTCTTATGGAAATACTCCCCAGTACCTCCACCACCAACCCAACCCTCCTCATGAGGCATGCTATCCTCTTCTTTTAAGTTCCAGTGATCTCATTTCATCACTGTGGCCGATGGTTCTCGCCCTTTCACCCAATTTGGAATAGCATACCTCCTTCTACCATTCCTAGTGTTCTCATAAACCTCAACAAAGCCTATCATGAATATGCTCATCCAACCCATAAACTACACCCTTGATGACAAAACTATGGAATCCATTCAACTGCTTATAGAATGGAAATATCTCCATTTTCACATTAAACCAGGCAACACCACCTTCCGTATCAAAAACCAGACATTTCAGATCACCCTTGTTCAAAATAAAAATGGATCCCTTTCCATTGGTAGCGGCTATAAAGAGATGATCGCATAGCTCAATCTTCATAGAGATTGGATCATCTTCCTCAGGCCAACCGATCACCAGACTATCACAGCATGGATCATAGATTTTTTCTTAGAAACACCAATCGAACTACTTCCGCTCTTCAGAGTTCCTGGTGAATCTGGAATGGACGAATGTGCAGATCAGCTGTTCGTTAGGGAGAAATACCAAGCACCGCCGAGTTCATCGGTGAATCCTTTACAAGTTGACTCATCTACGACAGCTGACACCATAACATTTGCAGAAGACATTGCGTCTTCTTCTTTCCAGCCTTTCGATCATAAATAGGTATGCATTGCCACCCTTTTCTCCTTGACTTTTGGTCGATAATCTTCCCCATCACCACCTATACCGTCTACCACCCTCCAACCATCCTGGGGTCACCACCGCGACGGTGGTCATCGATAAACCCCTCCTACAGATACCCACGGTGGTGGTTGTCTACCCAGTAACCAGCCATAAACCCCTCCTACAAATAGAAGCAACAGTGGTCGTCTCCCCGATAACCAGAAATACTCCCCAATCCCTCCACCACCAACCCATCTCTCCTCACAAGGCCTTGGCTTTCTTCAGCACAACCACTCATCTCGTTCAAGATCCCCTGCTCCGCTTCTTCTTCCTCCCTCCTAGCCTCTCCTGCCACCTCCTAACTATGTAGAAGCCGCCAGGACCAGCACATCACCTCCCAACTATGTAGCAGTGATTGATCTCACATGACACCATCAACAGGTCTACTATCCTCTTCTTTTAAGTTCCAATGTTCTCATTTCGTCACTGTGGCCGATTGTTCTCGCCCTTTCACCCACTTTGGAACAGCATACCTCCTACTACCATTCCTAATGTTCTCATAGTCCCTCGACTAATACTATTTTGTAATACTATTTCTTAAGAGATTTTTACTTCAGAGAGCTATATATAGTCTGATCTGATCCTAATTCTTAAGTGAATTTTTGTTTTGACTGGTTGTTCCTACTATGAACTGGTGTGTTTGATATACAGATTTTTCTTTATTCTGAACTGGTGTGTTTTAACTAGTTGTTCGTTCTATGAACTAGTGTGTGTGATATATGGATTTTTTGTTTTAACTGGTTGTTCCTACTATGAACTACTCAGATATGTCCCTGGCGAGAGCGGTGCTGAAGTTGGACTATCCTGAAGGCTGGTTTGTCTTTATTTTTTGTTTATCTTGTTCCAGTGGTTATGGTTCCTCTTGCTGTTGTAGTCTGGTTTTGCTTACCCGCCAGAAGTTTTGAGGATTCTGAAGTTGTTGTTTTGGTTTGTTATCTCTTCTTTGCAATGGAATAAATGGTGTGTATGATAGATCTCGTCAGGGATGGATCTGACCCCCTAAGCTCTTTGGTTTTTATGTTCAGTTGATGGACCATCCTTATAGCTGGTTTTGCTGTAGTTTTCTGTATCGTTTGTTCCAGAGACTATGTATAATATATATCATTTTATGCTTTGAATGCTATGTTCCAGAGACTATGTATAATATATATCATTTGTTCCAGAGACTATGTATAATATATATCATTTGTTTCAGAGATTATGTATAATTATAAGAACACTAAGAGTAACTTTGATAGTCTAGAAAAGTAACCATATGATTCAAAGGAGTAACTCGCATACTTTATAAGAGTAACTCTAAAAGAAGAGAGGTAATCCATAAGGTAACTGTGACAGCACTAAAGAGTAACTAAGAGAACACTGATAATAATTGTGACAACACTAAGAATAACTATGAGAGCATTGAGAGTAACTGAGAGAACGCTGAGAGTAACTGTGACGATATAAAAAGTAACTCTAGCATTTAGAAAGTAACTCTTGTGGTAGAAGGTTTGTCAAAAACACGAAACCAGTGTATGCAAACAACATAGTAGAAAAAATTGTCATTTTGTGAGTAAACTGAACAAAACATGAAAGAAAATGTACTAATCCAAAAATGTATGTATTTCAGAAGAAAAGAGTATCCATTGCACACGAAGATAAAACAAAAAATATTTTTCAAAAGAGTAACATCTGATCAGAACAGATTCTTTGTAGCATATTCATAGTATATATACAATTGGTGGAGCTCAACGTAGCACATAGATACAGTACAAAACAGAAAAGTGAAAATACATGGAGGGTTACAAAATCACTTTCACAAAAACTACAGAAAAAAAAGAACAACCCATTACATATTTGAATATCTCTCACTCACGCACTAATCAACTACAAACTCCACTAAAAAACGTCCATCATCAATAGACCACACAATCAACAACTGAGATAATCATTGAACAACAAACAAGAACAACATAGAGTCCAGAAACAAAATCCCTATGGAATGGACTACTTCTTCATAGGGCAGTTCCTACTGTCATGGTTGATCGCAAACTCTAAGCAATTCTTGCACTGCCTCTCTCTTTTAGACTAGGCAATCTCAACTCCAGATTTAAACCTCACATCGGTCCATCTAAGTCTCCCCTTAGTTTTGCAAATACTAGGTATATGGACCTTAACAGCAGAAGAGGAAGCTGTATTAGAAGTAGTTACACCAATGCCTGCACCAGTATTAGCGAGATCCAAGTCTAAGAGCTCCTTTCGTAGAGCTAACCGTTTTTCATGGCAAAGATCTACAACGTTGTTCCTAAATGTTATGTTGAAAATCAAATTGCAGGCAGAAACAAGCTGAAGTGTCCTCCCAGTGGATTGATGCTTAACTGACGATTTGCCAAAAATCAAAGGGTGTTATCTGTACCCTTTAGTCCACCTCTTCAGTATGTAAGGCTCGGGAAGAGTGCAATAGTCACGACTCTTCAAATAAGAGAGGATGTGCCTACAAGGGATGCCTTTGAATTCCAACATGAAGCAACTGCAGGAAACAATGTCACTAAATGACTCTTTTGTTCAATATACGGGGAGTTCCAAGTCCACCGACGTGATACACCTCAAAGACACCTTCTGAAGCTTCCTTTACATTGTAGACCATGCTTTGGTGAACCTCATACTAGAATATCTTAAAGATGGACTTGGTGTATATACCTCTCATCTGCTCCTCCAGGGCCACAGTGATGATAAAGGGAGGTTACTGTACTCATCTTCAAAGTCTTTGAAATTTTCAATCCCCCACACATGAGAGTAGGAAGTCTCCAATAAACATACAAGTTCAAAGAGAGTCTTCCTACTATTCACATGGATCTTAATGAATGCATTCAGGCTCTCTCTCCTCTGAGTCATCCTCAGGCCTGCAAAGAAGGAGGACTGCATATAGCACGGAACCCAATTGCAACACATTACATACATATCAGAAAGCCAGGTGATGGACAAAAAATCATTCTCCTAAATTACAGAATCCCACCTCTCTTTGAAAATGTCGACATCATCCACATTCCATATGCAATCATTCAAGGATCTTATGATCTGTTCCTTATTAGGAATGGCACCAAGCTTGGAGGGAAGCTTCTGTAGGATGTGCCAATTGCAGAAGTGATGCTTGCAATTGGGAAAAATAGTGATGATAGCAACATTCATAGTAGGGTCCTGATCGGTTATGATGGAAACTGACTCTTTACCAAAACAAAGTAGGTATTGCTTGAAAACCCAGACAAATGAGTCGTACATCTCATTGACCAACAGAGAAGAAGCAAACAACACTATCTTGCGATGGTGATCAACTCCACCAAATATTCCAAAAACCATCGAATACTTGTTGGTGCGGTAGGTGGTGTCAAACACAATCGCATCCCTAAACAACCCGTAGTCTTCAACGGAGACAGGATCAACCCAAAATAGATGAGTAAGGCAGTAATTGGGGTCATTTTAGTAGCTATAGAAGAATTTCGGATCGAAGACATTGAACTTGGAAAAGCAATCTAAAACCATGTCGACGTTGTATTTGGCTGACTCTTTCCTCTTGCTACTTATGTGTCCATGAGCTTGTCTGCTGGTAAATGTCAGATTTTCATAGACGCCAGACTTGGATGTTATCAATGCAATCTGTCTCAATACAGGTATGTTAGCTTGGCTCATGGAAGAAAGGATCTCTATTTGAGTTTCATTAAGAGATGAGTTACACCTGAGGTAATGGAGATGAGCATCGTCACCAATGGTTTTGTTCCTCAAAAAATGCAGTCACAACCCACATGGAAGAGGACTTATCCCGTGTGAAACAGATCATGGCTCCACAACCACACCTCATCACAAAATGCCTATGCTTCTTGGACAGCTTATCCTGCAAGTTACCCACTTCATCACAAATGGGGCTCAGAAGCCCTCTAGATCTCTTATAACGGTAGATCTTACCCTACTTGTCACAAACCAGATCTTTGGCAACCAGAATCTTAGTTCCCCATTCATATTTGTTTTCGTCTTTCCTAATGTTAAACCCAATCATTCCAGCGTAGCTGCAATAGAAGGAGATACCTTCATCTAAACTTCCAAACTGGAGGCCAATTTTAGGGACTGAAACTGGGGCCAGAGAGGAAGCACCAATAGAATGAGAAGACAGCGGATTATCATTGTCACAACTGACACTTGCATTAGCAGCATCCGTATCAAGGTTGGGATCCATGACAATGTGTTGGAGTAACTTAGAAGACCAGAAAAGTAACCATGTAACACAACAAGAGTAACTCAGTAAGTCAAAAGAGTAACCACATATAACAAAAGAGTAACTACGCAAAACATAAAAACATGTATGACAGTTACTACTTCAAAAATGAAAATGCAGACATAAAAATTGGGTTTCTTTCCCACACAAGAGAAAGAGGGATGAATACACATTGAGATGATGAGAAAAAAAAAAGAGTATAACTAAATGAATTGCCGAAGAGAAATACAAAATCTACCTGAATGTAGCTTGGAAAAACTTCTGCTCCTAAATATGCAGATAGAACAAGGAATTCTCCCACCACCTCCACTCCCTCCTCCTCAGCGGTGTGAGATTCACAAAAACAATTTGCTCCGAAATATGCAGATAGAATAGGGAATTCTCCCACCGCCCCCACTCCCTCCTCCTTAGTGGCGTGAGCTTCACAACAACAGGTCTGGATGGTGGAATCAACTTGGTGAAGATCGATATCATCATCGGATACACAGAAGAAGGTGGGAGAAGGATCAAATTAGCACAAGTACACCTTCGTCGTCCTCCTCTACAAGACTGATAAGAGGGGAAGCCGTCCTTGTTGTTTGAGAATGGAGATGAAGATAGGGATTTCTGAGGAACAAATGTAAAAGGAAGATCGAAATATGTCGTGGAAGGCAGAATCAGAGGCAGATTTACGATAGTTGGCCATCTAGCGACAGATGGGGGGTAGATTGGATCTATTAGCCCAGTGGCAGCACTGACGAACGCGAAGAAGACGTTGCGTGGTTTTTTTTCCTGAAACGTGTGCTACACTAAGCTAAACCTTTGAGTTATTTACAAAAGGCTTCCACCGCATCACTTAGATGGGTGACTTGCCTAATGCTACCCGCCGGGCAACAAATAAATAGCCATATATATATGTATATGAGATCATCTTTAATACCCACGTGGGTAGCTACCCGCCCCCCATTTCGGTTACTTTTTTTCAAGTTGGTTACTTTTGACATGTACAGGGTTACTTTACCTTACAAACTGTTGAGTTTGATGCATAGATAGTTACATTTGTAATAGCAGATTTAAAAACACAGTTATATATATATATATTTGCTGTGTATTTTGTACGGGATTACTTTTTTAGTCGTATAGTTACTTTTTGATCAACATAGTTACTTTTTTTGATAGAAGAATTACTTTTCTGGTCAGAACAATTATTTTTTTGGCTGCCAGGTAGTGAAATCCATGCTACCCAAGCGGGTATTAAATAAACTTACATTAGGATTTGTCACTTACTATTTTGTAACCACATATAAGTTCATAGTGCATTAAAAAATGTAATTTATCATTATAAGTGAATTTGTACACATCAATTTTTTGTGAGTGTACTGATGCGTATAACCTAATTTTAGGACCAATATACAAAACTATGTAAATATATGTATTATTTGCTTTTTATCAATTGTGTGTGGGCCTATTGCATAACCACACACATACACAATGGGAAAATGTATATCATTTAATAAGTTATATGTTACCAACCAACCTGTGTTGCATAACAAATTAGAATTGTGTTCTCACTTGTCTTTTCTAAGGTTCACTAATTATTGTATGCATTAAACCAAGGGTGCTTATATGATGCATTGGAACTCATGTGTACCTAACACAATTTACTTTTCTAAATAAATACTTCAAAAACATGTATATGTTCTATATTGAAGTCATGTCTTGAATGTATCTATTCACTTAAAAAATGATAACCTTTATATTTTATCAAAGACATGTAAATGATGTATATTTGATTTATCACTGTCGTCGAAATATCATTTTCAAATGGTTTATAAGAAGAGTGACATAAGAAACATGAGATACAATCTCATATTCAAGAGTACAATGAAAATGCACCTTCTTTTACTTATTTATGAAGAATATGAATTCAAGGTTGGTTGACCGATCGTTATATACTAAATAGATTTGTATTTGTTTATCTAGCTATTTCTACTCTTCATAAATAGTTATTGAATCTTATATTTATACTTTACAAGTGTGTGTGTACGTGGTTTTTGGGGTGTAATTTCTTCTCAAGGAGTTTCAACATATGAGGATACACATGCATCAAGAGTAAAACATATAACTACAGTTGAATCAAAGAATGTCTACTCCAATGCATACTCTAATTTCAAATTTATTAGTAAATGAGATACATATACATAATATATCATCTCCATATAATTAAATCAAATTTCAGACATCGAGACAAATCTCAAGTCACCACTATGAATCATTTGATATTCATTTTCCTTATCATGGTAAACTATAATAAATGTAAAATCAAATTAAAATAATAAACAAATTATACACATATAATATATTCACTAATCATGAATATATTTATCCTTTTTTGAAAATCAAATAGTATTTCGATATGTATAATTTCCAATCATCTTACATACATATGTTCTATTCTACTATTCATTATGTTTCATATAAATATCCAGTAAAAATGTTCACAATGAGAAATTCATTTTGTGTAATATAGTGTGTGGTTTGTATTCCAATTCGTTTATAGCTCTCGAAACATGTTGTGTTTCGGATAAATCAAATGAGACCTTTAAATACTGATGATAGAGATTTTACATTTGACATCTCTACTTTTTTATTTTATTTTTTGTGTATTATTTGTAAATGATATTATATCATCTTTGATGTTGATGATGGAGCCAAATATATTGAAATGAGAAGGTTATGAGAGACATGTCAATTCTAGATCACAAATGCCCATATACAACACACATACTCTAGAGACATCTATTGTGTAATATTGCTACAAAATTAAGTATTTTATCATTAGGTTACATGTCATTCTAATCCACCATGTTAATAATTCAACTTACCTTTCCTAGTGACACATTATGCCAATTATAAATAGCAATTAAATGTTCCATGTTGTTTTGTCAAATTTCAATAAATAAAATATTTTAATTTCTTGGGTATATTGGTGGTGTACCTTATGCTAACTTTACATATTTTTTTCGATATTGACAAGAGAGATGTATAAAATGAATTAATATCTTAAATGTTACAGTATATGTATATTGTCATAACAATTGCAAGCAAAAATATATTTAATTACTTCTAAAAAGTATAAAATTGTTAGGGATTTTATACAAGATCCATTAGGTTTTCATATTTACAAACCAACCATATACATATTTATATCGATAATTACTATAGTAATACTCATTCAGATCCATACATGTTCATATATAACATAACTCTTTCCGATAATAAAGTGGGATATGAGGAAATGAAAATTTTACATGACACATTTTATTAACTTAGTTCATTTTGACATTTGGTTCTATTCAGTTATTGACACTTTTCGATAACATCGTCTTGATCATATGTTTTTGATGTCAAAAATGATAAAAGTTATTGGAATTTCAAGCATGTTTATATGTAATGTACTATTTTTATATGGCCAACAACAATAATTCTTGTTTCGTACAATCTAGAGTTATATGATTGTCATGAGATTCTTCTATTTTATTTTGTGATGCTTATAAATACACATTACTTAAGAAATTCATTTACATAAAATTTGACTAATACATTTGAGTTGCGCACACCCATAAACCTCCTTCACTTAATTAGAAAAAGAATGTTGCTTCTATGACATGAAATTTGAAATATTTGAATATGCTTACTTTATGGAATACAAATAGCATAATATTTTAATAAGTATGACAACACACATCATTCTTATTAAAATTAATTTTAAAAATAACCAAATATTTATCAAATAATAATAAAAAAGGGTTAGTCCTACGGTATTAGTACGAAACATGATACCTCAAATAAATACATTAGGAAACCCAAATAACATCACATTAACAACCAGTTCACAATTTATAATGGTCTAGATTTATGTGTATTGTTGTATAGTGTCTTGTGTACTCGATGTGTGCATTTTATTTATTGATCTTTAGGGAAATATGTACCGAAAAGCACATTCAATTTGATATGATGACTCATTACAACACAACAAACACCTTGAATAGTTCCTATAGTCTAGCATGTTTTGTACACTTTGTGTATTGTCCATATATGATCCATGTATTTTTTTTATTTGTACTAAAAAAACAAAAACCAACAATAAAATATTGTCCTTATAATGTTATGCAATAGGTCAATTTTTGATATATAATGTTGTTTCTCACTTTGTGTTTTATCTACATACACATTATGCTCCATGCTTATACATAATGGATTGATGTGAAAGTAGGGGCACTTTTTATTTATTAGAGTTTTTATTCATCATATATGGATGTCAATTATATTTGGGATATGTACCCTATCTCTGAAAGTTATTAGGGAGGAATGGTTCAAGACCTATACAAATTCATCTTATATGAAATAATTATCTTCTATATAAATTCATAAAGGTATTTAACTACTTCTTATTTAAATTTAATTATGTTCTAGTGCTGAAATAAGTATCTACTTCGTCCATGTTAAGATTTTGTTAATTCACTAAGTTGTGTTTCTAATTATTAATAATAATAACCCTAGTGTTTTTAAGCTCAAGTATTTCATGTGATAGTGACATATGATGCAAACATAGAAATAATAAATTGTTATACAAAACGACGGGTTAAAAGAATGATTCGACACACAACAATATTACTAAATTGCATATTTGAGTTGGGTAATGTATTCGGCACAACAAAATGTCTTGTAATCAATCAATAAACTATTTAACATGAACAAAGCTATATAAAAATACTATATCGTTCAAAAAGAAATTAACTTGATGATTTGACAAAAGTGCTAAAAGTTGAAATACTAAAAATGAACAAATGCATCATAAGAAATGGCAATATAAGCGGTATAAACTTATAGAGAAGAACTACGTTCCAAAGATTTGCGTTTGGGATTGAAGTTTCCTTGTGAATTCCTTAGAGAGTGTGAATCTTTAACAAAAATGCTGACTTACAAAGAACTCCAATGCAGTCTTGAGAAGTTTTGTGGTTGTCCAACATTATTGAATTACTTCTCTCAAGTTGTTGATGAGCATCAACAAACATTGAGAATCTACACCGAGGCAAAGGAGCTTCAGGCTGAACAAACAACGTCTGCGGAAGCTTCACACTCTAGTTGTGCTTCTGACAACCACGTATGTTCTTGGCAACCATCTACTAATCATGTGCATGACTGGGAATCAATCCACCCTCCAATGTTGGCATGCTGCCACTCCACCTAAAGATCTCAAATACAACATGTTAATGAACTTTAAATGGGTTATTTATAAATATCAGTCATGTAAGCTTAAGAAAATGAATACATAATGTCTATTAACCCTGAATATCTATTGCTTTCACCATCACCATTCAGCTCCCTCATATATCATATGACCAGTATATCAGATCAACTGAACAGGAATGTCTGTGAATATTTAGCAGAGCTAAGGATTCATATCATGTTGTACTCGTAGGAAAATGTGAATAGCACAATGTGTGCTTCCTGTACGATAGTAATTGACAGGAGAACTCAAAGGCCAATAACTATGGAGTCTGCAACTATGATCGATAATTAATGACCCAACTCGATCATTCGATTCTTGCACGCAATGATGCATGACTGCAGGGCCATGAATAAGGCTAGCCGAAACATTGTCACTCGTCATCTGACATCCACAAGGATGGAGATGGACTGCTCTATGATGAGAAATGTCCAGATTGATATATCGGCTCCGTATCTGAATGAATGATGCAGATCTTTGCCTACTTTACAATTATATATATACCTCGGATTGTCGAGCAATCAGGCCAAAAACTCAAATTAATATACTCCCTGGTGGCCGGCACATATATTCATGTCTCGGTCAGTGCCTCGCTGAATCTAGTCTTGCTTCGGATGATGTTATATGTGACGGAAACTTGCTCCTTGAGTGAGTTTGGTGGTGGGCTACAGCGCGCTGGATTTTCGTCGTCGGGTATCATCATCCGCTCCGAGGAACACCTACAACAGCAGATGCGATCAGCGTACTCGGTACATCCATCTATTGAAACAGAAACTACAGATCGCAGTGATCCTTTTGTAGTAACAAACCCTAATTAAAATATGGATAACAAACGCACCTTCTAGGAGTTCAACACGGAATTGGAAATACCAAAACCTAGATATCTCAGGGGAGTAGAGGCAGTGACTAAAGAGTCCAATGAATTGACTGGACTGGGAGGACGGAAACGAGTATATATATATATATATATATATATATATATATATATATATATATATATATATATATATATGTATATATATATATATATATATATATATATATATATATATATATATATATGTATGTATGTATGTATATATACACACATATATAGGGGATGTTCGACCCTCAGTGAGATCACAAATTGTCCCCAAGGCTTTGCTAGAATCCTATGATTATTTACCAAACCCTAATTGCTCTACTAGTCTCCTCCTACACCGATACCTCTTTCCTCCTTGCCAGAGATACTGGAATTTTGTCCTATCATCTCCGATAGCTACCCGAGCAATCAGAGGACACTCTAGGTTTGGGGAAGCAACACGAAGGTGAAGTTGACCTTACTCCTTTCACTGGTGCACTAGATCGTGGAGTCAATTAGTGAGTTGACTCAGCCACGACAACACTACTCACATGCCAGTGAACAAAGGAAGGAGACAACTAGGGTAGAAATACTCTTCTGCCCTCGGCCTTGCACTAAATAGGTAAGGGCATTTACACCTTTTTCCTCTCCTTACGCCTAGGTTAGTGGACTCTACCACGTAGGAGAAACTACCTCCATGGAATAATCCAATTTTCTCAACCTTCCCCGACTGGCACAACTGAAAAATAAACTAATCGCTTACTTGGCGAACTCTCATTGGCCTATATATATTTAATCTTGCTAAAACCATAGAAAATTATAGAGTTATATAATAAAGGCAAATAATATATGAATTTTACTCAGAAAATCATGAGAAATAAATTAAAAATAAAATCAAGACCTAGATCTACCTCTATTTCAAAAAGTACTCAAAGTTGCTATCTTTCACGTGTTAAATGAATAAAAACCCTAATATCTATGTTTTGATGATTTTCATGTGTTCAATTGATCTTAATAATCAGGCATTAGTCTTTTTGGATAAAAAGGATAACTTGGATCTGATTTAAGGTTAAAAATTCATTAAATGATGAATAAGGGTTTCCTTGAGATTAAAAATTCTATTAATGTTGAGATTAGGGTTTGTAATATAAAATATCATGAAAAGTGATAATTAGGGTTTAGAAAGCCAAATCCCTAATGAAACCCTAAGTTGACCCAAAACCCTTACTTGGAAGGCAAGTCAATCTTAGTGATGAATTTGGATAGAATAATAATACATGGGTGCATTGCCTTAACTTTCAGGATAATTGCTTGGTTGCTTATTTTCTTGATTGCTCTTTCTTGGACATCATGTACACCTGATCAAGGGATGTGGTTACACCTATGACTACTTGCTTTAGTTTGTTGGATATTTCTTGAGATTTATCAGATTGGTTGCAAAATAAATGTTGGTTGTTTATTTGATTCCTGCAATCTTTAATGTGACTATGATTATCACAATATATATAATAACTTTCTCATTCCCTAGATGGAAGATGAACCTAGCCCAGATGAGAAGGTCACTAAAGGAATAAAAAACATTTATGGGATGGTTATATGAGATGTCTCACCAATACGGGAAGACTAATGGAAAACCAAGCCCAGACAGGATGGTCATATGAGAGGTCTAGCCCGGATGGGAAGCCAGAGAAGTATCAAGCCCGGATGGGATGATATGTACAATCACTACAGGGACAAGACCCTAGTGAGGGTGATATTGATGAGAATGAACCATGATGGGATGAAAAGTTATAAAAACAAAATGATTTCTAATTAGCTAATTTATTGTTGTCATATGGATGTCTAAGTTGTTACACATATATGCGCTTATTTTGTTTCCCGCACATACCCGTATAACCCTATTTAACTTGACTGAATTATGTTTAATCGGTGATTTAAGACAATTTTCTATTATTTTTGCAAGTATAATGGAAAGTGAACACTCAGGAAGAAGGCACCAAACAAACAAGAAGTAATGCAAACTCTAAAAGATTTAGTTAGTCTTTACATTCATGTTGCAACTTTAGTAATCCATATCATGTAACTTCTTAGTGGAGAATGTAACTTGTTATCTTGTATCACGCTCTTTCCTATTAGTGAAAATTTATTAATTATTTCTAACTATTTTCTAAAACATCAATCATGTATTAAAGTAATGGCTCTTTCCCTCTTAGTCCACTTGAATTAAGGATAACAGGGGGAGGGGGTCGTTACACATGTCATAGTAAACCATTTTCAAACTGTGATTATTTGACAACACATGAGGTTCTTGAGTGAAATAGTTTAAATCATATATGTATCTTAAAACAATGGGATTTGTTAGTCAAGTTATAAGCACATTAAAAATCTTTAAATTTTGTGGGATATATTTATATATATCTTGAATTGGATTTTTATACAAAGTGAATACACTAAGGGATAACTTTGATGTAGAAATATGTCTATGGAACATAAGTATATTTGCATGACACACCTCTTTACAAGAAAGTATATTCCAAACATACGTTGACATGAATATGTAGTGCATAACCTAAATTGGAGAACCCTATACATTGTTTCCCCATAAAATAGAATGGATTAGATAATCAAGGAAAAGTAAAATAATATGAGGAGACTTTTTAAAGAGGTCTATGGTTCTTTTGGTGACTTGAGATACAACGAGGAAAATGAAGGGGCAGTTATGATCTAGGAATTAAAAAATTTATATATCAACCTCTACTTCCAATAGAATTGTGAAGATTGTGTTAACTAGAACCCTTAATTTTGGAACCTATGAATAGGAAAAAGCCATGTACCAGGGATACAATCATTAGAATAACTAGTTACTAAGACAATCACAAAAATGTAAACAATGGTAACCAACTTGCATAGTAGATGAAGTTAATGATCGATCTAACTGACAAACCTTATGCCTTCCTTTACCTTATAAATTTTGAGGAAAAAGAAAATAAAATGAAAAATCAATTAATACTATCTAAGATTGTGTCATAACTTGGATAGTCAGTAAGGTAGGGAAAAATATTCTACACTAACTTGTTGTAGGGGAGATAGAGGATTTAATGATGCAATCATTTGTTGGGACATTTCATCCATCATCTTATAGAACATTTAATTCATCATGTCTTTTGTTTATTTTATCTCACTTGCAAACCTCAATTTTCCATATAAATGCATAAATAAGATGTTTAAGACAAGGCTAGTTTCCTTTTAAGTGATCACACATTTTAACCATAAAGTTCAAACATATACTTTTACCCTTTATATTTCCTTCCTTAAGATTCCAATTCTTACTTGTGCAGATACACCCTACGCTCCTATCATCACAATGACTACCAACCAATCGAGTGTGCCTGGTTAAAATGGGATTAATGACACAAAGAATATCTTCATCCTCTATGTTCCGAGTTTGAAGGGTTGATCCATCATGAGTTACTCCACTATTTTAGAATGAAACTACTCCATAATTTAATAGAACAATGTATAATGAGGACCTCATATTTTAATATGTAACTTTTATAAGAGTATATATAACTCAATATGTACCATGATATGTAATCAACTAGCTTATGAGTTTTGTATCAAAAAGAATTTGTTTGTAATGTGTCCAATCTATACCTACGAGAACATTTCATATTAATTATCTATGATAAAATATCTTTAAAAAAATATGCATAGATATAGTCTTCTCAATAGATCCTACTATTTCCTTGCAAAAGTCTTAAATCAAGTGCAATGATGATTCTTTAAGAAACATGCTAGCTTTATTATTTTCAGTATAAATGAAATAAAACATATATCATATTTCCATATTAAATAAAACAAGCATACATTAATGTGAAATCTAGTTTATCACCTACCATTTAGAATTTTGCACCTAGTCAACCAACTACAAGAACTTAGATGGGTTCGAGGGTCTTTTGTGACTTTATTCAATAGTGTGACCAAATCATCTTTATATACTAATGTTTTTCCTTAAACTAAGTGGTCTAATAAGTAAGACTATAATTATTGTGTGATCACACCCTTCGCCACCCCCTAGCATGGCCACTCAAATGAAAAACAACCAAAGAAATTGCAACACATATAAAATATCAAATTATTTGAAATCATATAATGCAAACTCTTATTGATATTATAATTCATTTCATCAATACCTCTATTATGGTCTTTGTATTGCAAAATGTAGATTCAAGTGTTTGCAGCCAATAGAAGTTTACATGAAAAACACTCATATTTTGGGCTAATATGCCACTCATAATGCTCAAATACATTGCCTCATCTCCAATTTCATTCATTTTTATTACAAACCTCCTAGTTATTTTTATTAGCTTTTGAAATAATCCTTCTAATTGAATGCGAGTTCTTATTAGACATTCTTGTTCGGTCAATTCCAATAACATTTTCCTTAATCTCAACATATTTGTGCATTTTATGCAATTTCAACATCCATCCTTAAAGGTTATAAATCCAGTGAATGGGTGGATGTGGGATGTGTTCTTTTTATATCTAAACTTGAATAACATGTACTTGAGTGATTCTTTGACACTTACTTATGGTCTATACATGAATTATCTTATGAAGATGAGATAAGGGTGGATGTGTATCGTTGGTACTACCTTAACTTGAGTTGATGGATTTGATCCAATCTTGACATGTTCGTTATGCTTCTACTTTAATGGACTTTGAAGAAGGTGAAGGGTGGGTGTTAGATCTAGTGCTACTACATTGGCGATCTAATGTTGCTACCTAGAGTTGAATCCCAAGCCTATTAGCCATTGTAAAAATTATTCTTGTGTAGGTACTACTTCAACTAGTTTTTAAGCAAGGGAAGAGGTGGGTGTTGGATTATTACTTCTACTTAGAGACGAGTGCCATGACTTTTAGCAATGTTGATGAGTTGTTTTTATGCTGTCTTGAATGGGTTTTGAAGCACGGTGAGGGACAGGTGTTGGGATCTTCTAGTACTAACTAGAATTAATTCTAATGAATTTGACTCACTCTTATCGATTTTCTTCCCATATTATTGTTTAGAAGAAATCCAAGTTCTTATAAAAATCATGAAATCACTGATTTATAGAACAAGCACATTGAGGATTCCAATTATCAAACTATTAAGCAAGAAGATAATCATTAAAGATTAAAGAAATATCCAATTGGACAATCTACATGCATTACATCGAGTAATAAATGGATCTAACAAAATAATGTATAGTAATGCCCCAAATCTAATGTGGATGAAAAGAATACATTTCTAGTAGTTTCTTGTAAAGACCAAGTCTCTACTATTAACATGATAAACAAGTACATCAAATGTGTGGCAGCGGAAGAAATAAAACTTGACTTTATTCAAAATGTATAAAGAGTACATTATAAAAATTTCCATAAAGGAAGTACAACTTTATACAAAACATAGGATCTAGGTAGAGGAAGACTTAGACTAAGCCAATATTGTCTCCAAACATCATCATCATCATCTAAGCCTCAATCCCAACTATGTTGGGGTCGGCTACATAGATCCTTTATTTCCATTCAGCTCTATCATAGATCCTTTATTTCCATTCAGCTCTATCATGGGCCATATTCTGATTGAGATGTAGAGATTCAAAATCTCTCTTTATAAGCTCATCCCATGTTAATTTAGGCCTTCCTATTCTTCTATTTATAGTGTTTGGCTCAATAGCATTGCTTCGTATAGGCTCACTAGTAGGTCTACGTTGCTCATGTCCATACCATCTGGGTCGGCCCTCACGCAACTTGTCCTCAATGCTCACCACCCCCACTTTATTCCTGATATAGTCATTTCTCAAACGATCTTTTCTTGTCTTCCCACACATCCATCTCAGCATACGCATTTCAGCCACGTTCATCTTGTTGAGACCTTGTTTCTTCACCGCCCAACATTCACTCCCATAGAGCATGGTTGGTTGTATAGTTGTTCTATAAAACTTACTTTTTAACCTGAGAGGGATCTTCTGATCGCATAAAACTCTAGTTGCACTCCTCCATTTCAACCATCCTGCAGTGATCCGGTGAGAAACATCATTTTGGACATCCCCATCTATTTGAATAATAGAACCTAAGTAACGAAATTTGTCACATTTTGGTATATCTACTCCGTCCAACTTGGCTCCATCATTCACACTATGAGATTGGCTGAAATTGCAATGCCTATACTCAGTTTTGCTCTTGCTAATCATCAATCCATTTGATTCCAATGCCTTTCTCCAACATTCAACTCTATCATTCAATCCATCTTTTGTTTCGTCAATCAAAACAATATCATCAACAAATAACATACACCAAGGAACATGCAACTATGAACAAAACAACTTAATATATAAAGGCAACTATGAACATGCAAGCTATATGTTCCTTTTCTTCTTGTTCTATCCTTAGCCTTAGGTTCACCAAGCTTCCATGCGCACTCTGATCCTAGCCTGGACGGTTGGGGTCATCCAACAAGAGAAAGATAAAGGTTTGTGTTATTAAAAAAGAATTGGACAAGTAATAGTCAACAACATTGAATAATAAAAGATTCTCTATGCTACAAGATTTTAAGAGAATGAGACAAATATTCAAATAAGAAATAGAGAACTGCCATAATCAATCACCACAATAACAATCACATAGCATGAATATACTAAGACACAAAGTCATCTCAATGTAGGGTGAGGCACCTATCGGACCTCACCAAGTGGCAGGGGGACTAAAACCCCAGTGCCTATATAAAGTGGCAGGGGGACTAAAACCCCAGTGCCTAATATAAAATGGCAGGGGGACTAAAACCCCAGTTCCTAATATAAAATGGCAGGGGGACTAAAACCCAGGTGGGTGGTTTGTACTCATGTACACTACATTGTCATTTGTCCTAAAATACATCATGCTTAATAGTTCACTTGGCAGTAGTGAAAAGTATAACAAGATTGTAACATAGCAAAATGGGAATAAAACCCATGAAATAAAGGAGCCCACATAAGAAACAACAATATACAATATTTCCAAGTATTTCAAAAAGATGAGCCAACATAGGCAACAACAAGATTCACATACTTCAAATAGATGAGCCATAATGGCAACAAAAGCACCAAATATGTAAAGAGCCAAATAAAAGGTATTTTAGGAGGAGATCAAGGCTAGCACATAATGAAGGTAGGGATGGATAAAATCCCAACATAAGGATAGGTGTGATTTGCACATTATACGTTCCACATAGATTTCACATTCATCATAGATATCACATACATAAATAGGTGTCACATACTAAAATAGGCTTCACATACCTGTTTTAATTAATTACCATCACATTCACCAATCTGATTATATCACCATTCCATTTTATCCTAGTTGCAAACATTATCATGTATTAGAATATATTAAGGCATAAAGTATATGAAAACCCTAATTTTGGAACCTGTCTACAAAATCACGATTTAAGACTCAAAACCTATCCCAAACGATTAGTCATATTATCCTGAATAATAAAACATATTTTATTTCCTCATTTGGAGTTAAAATGAATTAATTAGGTATTTTAGAACATTTTATACACTTAAAAAGTCATTCAAAGCAAACTTCAAAACATGAATCCAAATCATGACTCAAAAACCATAAAATTAGGTTCTACATGAAAAATCCTTTCAATTGACTATTTATTTGCATTTTTTTGACCATGGATCGATTTACTATGAATTAAGGAAAATCGACCAATCAGAATGCAAGAAAACCATAGCGTGACAGTTATTTAAATGAAAATACAATTCGATGTAAATAATAGGTGAAATGACTAAAATACCCTTGCGCATAAAATGAAATCAATCAAAACGACGAGGGAAGTATGGTCATTTAGACTTATATGCATCATCGTTGGCGAGAAACAAGGGAAGGAGGAATTTACGATTATGCCCATGGATGATTAATCGAGTCAATTGGCACAATAAGGGTAATAACGTCATTCGGTATCTATTGAATACTTGCAGCGAGAAACAAACCAAAAGATAAAAAGACGAGAATGCCCATACTTACAAACAATGGCCCAATGGTAGGAGCATGGGTGCCTTGGTCATTTACTGACCTGTCTTCGTCCTCAGCCAGGCCATGGTGCGAGCAGTGTCTCCTGGAGCTTAGACTCTAGCACTGCCTCGCCTCACCAGGCCAAAGATCAACCAAGGGATGATGGGAACAAGTGCATTGAGACCTAGAGAAGCCGAAGGAATCCTCGCCACAAGGCGGGGACCCTTGCAACCACCAAGAAAGCCGGAGAAGGTCGAGAAACAGGGGAGAGAGATCAGCGAGCTGAAGCATCAAAACCAAATAGAAAGATCTCAGCTAAGGCTCAGAACATGCTCGCGGACTCGAGGCGAGTCAAAAACTAGAGTTGCGAGGGTAGAGGCGCACTGAGGTGGGAAAAGGTCAGGCGTCACTGAGGTGCTTCGGGCGGTTTATAGGACCCGGAGTTTGGGGCTATCTCAAGACAAAAAGAGAGTAGAGAGGGGAAGAGCGGGTGCTAGAGTTGCTTACCTAGCGTCCAATTGGCCCGAGGTGGTCGGAGGTGTTGACCCTCAGTCGAGGTCGTCGGAAAATGAAGATGGTCTGGGTCGGGGAGTGCAGGGGTGATAGCAGTCAAATTGAGGGAGGAGGAAGGGGTTTCGAGAGCTAAGGGTGCTTTTGACGGTCCTTACATGGGCGCGAGAGGAGCCTAAGCCCCATCTGCAAATTCGGGCAGAGATGAGAAGCAAGCCCCCATTGGGTATTTTTTACACAGGCCATAGAAGGTGAGGAGCTAGGGCTCAAATGAACCATAGTGATGAGAGGAATCCAACAAGACAAGAATCACGCAAAATGGTTCAGAGGAGAGGAAGAACGGGTCGAAGGAGTTAGAGCGGCCCATCTGTTGAGATGGCCGGAGGAAGAAGACGGTGGGAGGGTCGTTGGATCATGTGGGAAGCAAATCATGGCCATTGGATGATTCACAGGTGAAGGGGCGCATGACATAAGTATTGAAATTGAACTTTAGCGTTACAAATGACATCAAATGAAATCGATTCAATGCAATATAGTTACACAATACTAAAGCTTATAAAATGGATTTGAGGGGTCAAGCGAAGTCCAAAAGCCACCAAATTTGGACCATAGGTTCATATTAGCATTTAGAACGATGCTATGCAATTAGATTTCGTATTTATATCTAATAAGGCCCTTAATAAATATATTGCTCATTAAAGTGTATATTAATATATTAAAATGAATGAATTATATGAAAATACTTCTTTTAATGGAACAAGTGAGTAAATTTCGAGAGATTAAACACATTAAGATTTCAATAATCATTTCTAAATTAAATAACATATTTTCATGAATTAAAATCATATTTTGAGGAGAGAGAAATAATTAAGGTTAATGTTCTCATACATTAACTCAAATACACATTATTGCTAATATATTTATCCAAAAAGCTCCAAATTAATATTATCTACTTATATTCTCACATAAAACTCCATTTTGCATTATTAGCCCTTAATTATTACCTTAAGTGGGTTATTTGTGCAAACACCCCTTCATTTATATATATGAGGGAAAAAGGTAATTTAAATCTTGAAGTGTGCTCAAATTGCACAAGGAGTCCAAAAATGATCCAAAAGGATGGGAAATTTAAGAAAAAGGTCTCTACGGATAGCCCTTTCCAACTTGCCTGGACCGCACGACTCAAGACTGGCATGCCACATCCCCATGTGGGCCCCACCTACTGGAGGGGTTATGGCTCTGAAATGGGGTCAGAATATGAGGCCATATAGTTGAGACTTGACGAGGACATCAAGAGTCTAAGTAGGGGTGATTGTAACATCCCAGGATTTGAGGCCTCAGATAAAATGATCTTAAAAGGAATGATTGGACTACCCATATCAACAAGGTCCACCTCCTTTTTCGGGAGCCCATCACTAAAGAACTCCATAGTTAAGCGTGCTCATCTTGGAGTAGTACTAGGATGGGTGACCAGTTGGGAAGTTGACCCCGACTTGCACGTGCATGAGGACAAAGCACGCAGTTAAGGCTAGTGGTGGTCTGTGGGGCCAGTCGTCATTCCTGAAACTCTACTAGAGCCTTGGGCAGTGGGTCCATACCTTACAAAGGCCAAGAAAAGCTCAAAAGTGGACAAATTGCAGGAAGGACCCTGAGATTTAGTATGTTACATTTCTACTAAGAAAATGTGGTATATTATATAAGTTAAGTGTTGTCTTGTAATTCTCACCCAAAAGGGTTGTGAAAATTAACTTTTGTGCCATTGAGAAGAAGCCAACTTTGTGAAACATATTGTTGTATTTAGGATTTTACTCCAATGATGACTCAACCCAAAACTCTTCTCTTGTAAGAACATATACATCTAGTAGTGGAACCTTCATAAAAACATGCCATTGTTTTTAACTTGGTTCTTGATACAGAAGCATTGATGACATGGGAAGAAAATATAAAAGAATCATCCTCATGTGTAGTTTTGTAAAATTTTAAATGAATGAATACATTTTGATAAATTTTACAATCAATCTTAATAATCTCAAAACAAATGTGTTGAAATTATGGAATTTGTATTTCACAATGATATATAGATTATTGATCTTCTCGAGACGGTCATAGCATATGACACCTAATGAAATTTGATTTCTATCCAAGATATGGAGTACCTAGATGTCTCTATAGATGGAGTAAATATCACATTTATCAACTTAATAGTAGGGACATTATGCAAGTCATCTAATCACGTTTGTTGTGTAAACTTATTGTTTTTATTCTAAAATTTATTAATTCCAATATTAGGTTTTTAATTGCATTATATCTTTTACAATATGATGCGATATTTTAAATTACTTACATGATATGGAAAAATATTTCAAAATTAATTATTGCACTAGAATTAAATATTCAAAGATTTATTCATGGATTAAATGATTGTGGATGAGTTCTCGTTGTGTTAATAATAATTGATGTAAGAATATAAATACAAAAAAGAAAAATATTAATATTATGCATTAGACTTACCTTCAAAAGATATTGGTTCTCAAAGTGTTTATAAGAATATCAGGGTGTACATAGTCCATTGTGACTTGACAAAGTTGCTTTCTAGCAATAACTCTTTGTGGTGTTTGATCATGATTATGTTGGCATCCCTTCCATCTAATATTTACCCCTTTACAAAATTGTGTTCAAAAGGTAAAAAAAATCCTCAATCAAATGAGCCTTAGAAATAAAACCTTATATTTGATCCTTATTGAGAACATATCTCTATAAATTTTAAGCGTCTTCTAATTGGGTTTATCCAACAATAGGGGACCAGGACAGAACTTTTAGCCTTAGCTTATAGATGGATATTTAAGTGATTATAGTTGCAAAAAAAGATCAACAAGTCATGTCTTGTTGAGGGAGTGTAATAGAAATATCCTTGTCTTTGTTATTTAAATCTCTCCAAGTCAACTACCTTTTGGTATTCCAAAGTATAACAAGTGCATTATCTAAATATCAATAAAAAAACATAATGTGAATATGAATCCTAAATGCAAAACATATGTATCATGATTTTAGGATCACGGTTTTTCATAGGAAAACTTTTCTTCTCATGAACATTAATATGCCTAGAAGTATTTGATGTATAACTATCTAAACTTATACATAAATTAGAATGAGAAAAAAAATCTTCCATTCATACTGATTTATAGAAATAAGGTGGCACATTATAGGTTCATGTATCACGACTTATTAGCCACTTCTTACCAAATACCAAATTCACCTAAAATTATTTGTGCTTGAAAATTTTCACCTAAATGTTTAAAACTCTTATCAATATATTTTCACAATCATTTTATTTTTTTACACCGCTATAATGAGTGGATCACAATAGTATATTCATTCATTATGTATTGCTAAATAAAGCATGCCCAAGAGAACTTACTGTGAAGTATGAAGAATGGAAAGTATTTCTAATTTCTCAAAATAATGATACATAAGAAACATAATTATATAGAAAAAAAAAGAGATAGAGTATTGTCTTGTGACATCTTTGGATTATGCCTATCCTCAAGGGTAGAATAAAGAAAGGGAAAGTAAAATATACATTGATACAAAGGATAACTTGTAGAGGAAAACCTAGACATCCCAAAATCTATTGAAGACCCCAATCCCTGAGATATGTTTTTTTTGGTCGGAATCCCTAAGATATGTTAATCTTGAGGAATAATTATTTAGGAAACTATATATTAGGATGGTTTTAGGGAATCCAAAATTTGAAGAAGCATAAAAGGCTTGCTTCAGGAAAATACTTCTATGTGGAATATATGAACAATTTGGGCATTAAATGCATATGTGACAAGTAGAAGGGCGAGTTTTCCCATTTAAGTTTAGGGTAAGTTAGAAAAATAGAATAAAAAGTCAAGAGTAACGATCTCAAATATATAGACATTCTTATTAATGAGAATAATTATAAAAAGATAAAGTTTTTGCCTTTTAACTCATTCAAAATCACAACAAATATGAGAGTGCATGTAGACTATATGTTGATTGGTCATACCTATAGTAGGGAAGAGACACCATAGGATTTGGAGAAAAAGTTGGTTCAAAGTCATACACTTGGGTAAAAACATTAATTCTAGCATATGTAAAGATGTGGATGTAGCTCAATCTTGTAAAAAAAACCAATCCCCAATTTATGGATATTTAAAACTTCTACTACCATATATAATATTCATCTAATCATCTTACATGAAATCAGAGCAGAAAGATGTATAGTCCATTATTTTATTAATTTCAAGTATGAGAGAGCACTAAATTAAAGCATGACAAATGGGGTCAAAGACAGAAGTAGATAATTAATCTTAATAGTACACTAGTGGATCATTTGATGCCATATAGCCTCAAGTAATTTTTCATGAAGATTCCATGAGAAGGATAAGTGTCATATCATGCCACATTACATCAAACATTATATTTTCATCATTGAATAGTTAAATAAGAATAGTTAGGATGTAGTTACCTGGAAATAAGTCCTATAGATATCCATATTCAATCCTAGGTCATCCAAAAAATTTCAATAATTAATATAACATGAAGCTCAAGTTGAAATCTATTATATAGACAAACCCTAAAAATAACCTTTTAAACCAATATATTTAAATATATCATATAAATAGATTATAACATTTGTAATATAATACTTTTTCATATATATATATATATATATATATATATATATATATATATATATAATGATTGCATAATGCATTATGGATTAGTGAGAACAAATGAGTCGACTGGATTAAAATAGGTTCAAAAGGATGAAAATGCCGTCAAACCATATATCATATCCTTGATGTGTGACATGGAGATATTGGGGGAATAGTGCATTAAATAAAGCCTCAAGACATAGAAAAGTAAAAAAAAAATAGAATTACAAAGATTCTCCCACACGTAACATGCCACTAAGAAAAGAAATCAAGGGTAGTTTGAAAAAATAACAAACTTGGTTCATTTCCCCTCTCAATGAAGCACAGAGTTTTAGGATGTTAATGATGTAATCTCTAGATAGTCATGGAATATTAATGATCATAGCTAGATACCTATCTATTTAGCCGACCACAACCACAATGACTACAAGCATGAGGTCGAGAGGTGGGTAGAGACTTAGGAAACAACTCCACCAAATACCTACTTGTTGACTCTCACAAGTTAGGAGATCTTGATCAAAAGAGAACATTGGAAAATCCATAAAACTAGAACTAGGAGATCCCCATATAGTTAATGACACACAAATATTATACTATAGTTGCAAAAGTTGTCAAATGAGATATGTAGTACTAGAAGATACAAGAGAATTACTTGAATTTGGACATTTACCTAGATTATGTGGAATTTGATGACCTCCAAAAAAGGAGGACCTTTAACTGAGTCATAATCCTTTTTTGTACATCCTGAGGAGCTATTGCACCTAAAATCCCACTCAGCCTTTTAGTCCATTGATAACTATAGTTGGGAGAAATTACTTTCCAAAATATGATTCCTCAGTATTTGTGGTAGGGGTTAACCTCCTCCTTAGGAATTTTCTTGGATACCCAATTTGACTAGGGTTCAATGATAAGGGATAATTGGCCTCTTTTTTTGCATAAACATAGTTATAGTTGGGTTATTAGGAGGAATGGATATTAGGGGAAATTGGTGAGTTCTAAAGGATTTTCAAGGATCACTTGTGGTGTAGGAATCAACAATATTAGGTGTGCTGTACTATTCTAAAGTTTATGACTTTTTTGAAGAAGAATGACAAGTGGAACATGTTGATTCATCCTATATTATCACACATTGTGCAAGTTAGGGCTCGATTGACTCATGATCTACTCTGAAATATACTCTAGAAAAAATTGAGGAACGAGGATGTGGATTGAAAGGTGACTTTCTTTGATATATTATACTTTTGAAGTATTATACTAGTGGTAAAAGACAATGCATAAGGCATTTTATTGTTGGGTCTAGTTAGAGAATGAGTCTACACTATGAAACAAGTGGGCTACAATTAGAAAATAAAATTAAATGATGTCACTAAAAATAAACTCAAACATTGGGAAATGAAAAGTATGGATTCAATGACAAATATAATTAGGTATTTAAACCCATATATTTCATTGTTGTTTTATACAGAAGCCAAAACAAGGTCCAAATAGATTACACTTTCCACCTAGAATAATAGTATGGGTAGATTTTATTTTCATAATTATTTTTGTACTTTAAGATGATCCAACTGGCTACCTTGTGGTTTAAATTATAATGTTATTAGCACTATATACATTATCCTAATTAATATACTTTTGTTATATTCTGGGAATTGGTTTGTATTTAGGATCATCTTACCATCACATAATTTCCTTAGCACCTAATTCCATGTATCAAATTATTTATGTTAAGTTTCACTTTTTTACGACATTTGCTAATTTATTTTACAACTTGAGGCCAAATCCTTTTATTAATATTACTAATATGAAAATAAAATTAGTAAAAAATCTACCTACACCAAAATTATGAGTCCTATTTTCCATCTCTACGAACAAAATCAACATAGGCACCTCTAACTCACAACAGAAGGAGGGGCAACTACCTCGATATCCCCTCACTAGAATCACTGCCAACAAAAAAACAACTCAAATCCCTCTCCACCATAGCCTCAATACCAAATCTCTACTCACCAATCCCCCTTTCTCTAACCCATCTTTAGATGTCACTTTACCTAGGGGTTGGTTGATGCCCTAACTATGGAGCTAATTATCCTAATCACCCATAAGTTCTTGGCAGATGCTGAAATCCCCAAGGCCCCTATGTTTGAAGAAGGTTTTATGCAATCTTGGACTAATTTCTTGACCTCATTGATGATGACACAGATGGATTAGTACCAAAAATTGTTAGTCATCATATAAATGGGGAGCAAAAGATCAACCTTGAAGAAGCTATTGGGATATATACTTAGGACTTGGAAGCCTAAGGGTTACCTACACTATCCTCAATTTCCAAGGTATTTTCTTGTAAATATTCTCTAATGATAATGACATGAAGGTTCCTTTGGGGAGAGGAGCCCCTTTTTTTGAAAACAAGTTGGTCACTTAAAGTGGATTTTTGGAGGGCTTCGATAAATATGGCCCCGCCTAGAATTGCCATGCTTGATATGGAAAAACATGATGAATCTCTATTCATCACATTTTTCATTCCATTTTTATATTTATTTTTGCATGTTTCTATATTATTTCACTTTATAAATTACTTATTTTATGTTTTATTAATTTATGCATTCTTTTGATATTTAATTTTATTTAATATCTTATTTGTAAGATTTAATCAAGAAAAATAAAGACGCAATTATTCCTCTCAGAAAATCCCAAGAACATAATCATATTTTCTTTCCCCAATTTAATAGTTTAAATGACGATCATTAAAGCATAAATGATTGATAAAATGGCTCCAAATTTTACATCCAAACATAGAAATAAGTGATTCAAAATCCATTTTGTGTATAATTTAATTGCCTAAAAGAAGTATATATAATGATAAAACTTACTGATATACTAGCCCTTCAGTCAACCGACTGGGAAGTCAGACAGAGAATATTTTGATAGGTGAATTAGTATTTGAATTTTTTAGTCAACCATTCATCAGCATCAAAAGTTAATAGAAATATTAATTTATCAATTGGATCAATGAAGCGGCCAACTAACTTGTATCAATACTTTTATAATAATTCCTCTTAACGATCAATCGAATAATTCATCCACTTGTCGACTAACTCATTCCCCGGGTCAACCAACTGGTAAATATACCATGTCAATGAGATGTCTCTACATTTGACATCCAATGTTAGAATTAAGAGATTCAAGATGCTTTGAAATATGTATTCAATTATATATAGAACAACCATATTCACTAAACAATTCAATTATTTTGACTAGCCCTCATGTAGCCTTACTCACATGCATGGTAAATCTATGGAAAATTATCCATAACCATTTGATTATGTCAGATCGATTTGACACCCTAAAACTTGCTATAAAACACTTAAGGGACGTCCAATGCATGGGTTCACATCCTATCTTGACCATACACAACCCTAGCCATCACCAAGGTGAGATCTAGAAACAAAAGTTGATGGCTTGACATGGAGACACACTCCATTGGAGATCATGACAAGAGGTTTCATCCACTATTCAAGAAGTAGTGAAGAACACCACATATCCTATCCAATGTGATTCTATCTCTCTATAATCTTTTTTATCTCCTTTCTGTTGTATCTTTTACTTTTGAAAATATAAGATCTTAGACTGGAGAATGTGGACTAGTCATGTTGCATGTATCTTGTATCATGTCATAAATTAATATGTATATTGATATTTGGAACGATTGTCGATTGATTTATTGCATTCTCTATAGATTAGCTACCTATATCGAATGATTTCTTTAATATTAGGCCTAGAGACATGAATATTTATGATTAAAATACTAATCTTATCATTGAATCCTAGATGAGACCATGGAAGAGTTCTTCAGGGTGATAGGATAAGGTCCATGGGTGACGAGCCCTCAACACTAGGTGGAAATAGGTCCTTGTTAATTACTTACTCTAAAAGGAAATGCAGTTACTTGGAACCAATCTAAATTTTGTACGAATGAGTAACCTAATATGAGCAACTGGATAAGCAACTAGTGGTTGATGAAACCATGTGCCCTAGTTCTTTTATTATTTATTAGTCTTAGTTTCAATTCTTGCCTTTATTTATTTTATTTCTTAGAAAATTTAGAGAATATAAAAAGTATCATTTTAAGTTTTTTTAATATATAGGGGTGCATTTTGGGTGTTTTGTAATCCTTTCCTCCCTCACTTTTTCTTTTATATTCTTGTTTAAGTTCAACATTTTAGGCTTACATGTATCCACTTTATTTATATTACTTGCATATCATGTAGCTTAAAGCTACTGTCATTTCAATACATAATTCATTCAATGTTAGTTCAAGCCATTATTTATATAGGTTAGTTTACATTCATGTTTTTTTGCATTTATCATACAATCCCTCTTGTTTAAAGTAAATTCTTTATGTAAACTATAGTTTTGAAAACAAGCTGATGGTTACCATCACTCATTATAGCCAATGAATATAAGCATCTTTCTCTCTAGAAAGGTTGGCAGATGTTAGAGAAACCAATATGGATCACAAACAATGTTCCTCATATTGATTAATGTATCATATATGTGGAATTTTCATGCATATTATTACATTCCATTATTTGAGTGTAACAAATTAAGGAACAAACCAATTTACTTAGTCATAAAAACAAGTTTTTCACATGATTGAAGCCCACTTATACACTTTATTTCTTACTTTTTACCTTGAATCTGTAAGAAAAAAAATAAAAAATATCATCAAAATGTGCCAAACCATATGCTTGGGGTGGCACACCCCCGTTTCTCTATATTTGCTTCTTTCATACAACTCTCTATGTTGTAGAGATGTATCCACAATAATAAAGAAAAGACTCCAATGCACAAAAGAATTTATTTTTGTAATATCTATATAAGCAAAAAAATTTCAATCTCAATTTGAATACATGAGAGATGTGCCCTTTTCCTTCCAAACCTTTGTTCTGCCCATTTTCCACCTTGAGGCATGTTACATGCTCCATTGATATCCATTTACCATACCCTAGTGTTGGATTTTGTGCATACATGTGATTTGTATGATTCCTCAATATTTCATAAAATCCATAAATATATTTGACTTTGGGGATTTTGATGAGTAAGTAGCACTATGAAGTGAATTTAGGAATGATGATTTGGAAACTAGCATTTGGCGATCACAGGAGGTTGGCTATCCTGCCAATATTGATGGTAGGGACTCTAGTGTAACATGATTATGAGCCATGTAATTTTTTTGAAATATTTATCTGATTAGTGTTTTGGATTTTTTGTTACCTGAGGATGTGAAATGTTCAAACTTAGGTTGTTTGATGAATCTCTATTATCATGTATTTAGTTGAATATTTATATTCATTTTTGTATTTTTTTGTTGCATTTCACTTCATATATTCCTTTCTCTATATATTTAGTAATTTATGAAATTTGTTTGTTATTTAATAAATACATTTGTGTAGCTTGTGGGATTGATGCAATTAAAAGAGAGGTGTAATTATCCCTCCATTGGAATCCCAAGAAAATGATTGGCATATCCTCACTCCCCATATCCAATAATTGTAGTCAGGATCGTTAATGTATACATCGTCAAAAAGTTTCTCTAAATTTTTCATTTGAACTCAAATTGGGAGATCCAAATCCTTTTGGATCCAAAATTTAATTTTCCAAAAAACATGTATATATACAGATACAAAAAGTTTGCAGACTCCACTTGGAGTCAGACGATTAGGAAGCTATATATGTAAAAAAATATAAGTGTGAATCGATCATTTCATATCTTTGGTTGTCCATTTGAGTAACTTATAAACATAATCAAAAGTTACCATTATGTGAATAATGAACAAACTAACTCGTGTCAGTGATTTTATAGTAAAGCATCCTTTCAGTCATTAGATTGATACATCCAAGAATTGTTTGACTAATTTATTTAGTCAACCGACTGGAAACTATACTCAATCACTAAAATGACTACATTTCACATTAAATATTAAAATTTAGTGATTCAATATGTGTTGGAAGAGTAATTAAACTACGTAATATAATACATTTACTAACAAATTCCAATTGGTTGGTTGATCCTCCAATCTCCTGACTCGCTTGTTCTACAAATCTGCAACAAAATGTCCAGAGTCATTAGATGAACACTTGAGGGATGTCTAAGGGAGGATTCTATGATCTATATATAAGATACAAAATGCTAGGTATCTCTAAGGGGAAGTCAGATAGGAAAGTGGATGACTTGATGTGAATATGTGCTACATCAAAAATTGTGACCAAAGATCTTCAACCGTTGTTCGGGGAGTGAAGAAGAATACCACAAATCCTATAACGTCCTAGGATTTGAGGCCTCCGATCAAATGATCTTAAAAGGAATGATTAGACTACCCATATCACCAAGGTGCACCTCCTGTTCAGGGATCCCATCACTAAAGAATTATGTGGTTAATCATGCTAAGCCCAAAGTAGTACGAGGATGGGTGACCATTCAAGAAGTTTATCTTGTCTTGTACGTGAGTGAGGACAAAGTCTGCAACTAAGGCTAGTGGTGGTCTATGGGTCTAGTCGTCATTCTTGAAACTCTATTAGAGCCTTGGGTAGTGGGTCCAGACATTCTAACTAGTATCAGATCCATAAACCCTCTAGTAGGTGGGGCCTACATGGGCTAGTGGCATTCCAGTCTTGAGTCATGCAATCCAAATATGTTGGAAAAGGTTGTCCATGGTGATGTAACAACCCTTGAACTAGAATTTTGTGATATGGAGATGGGTGTCCATGGGTCATTCTGGGTCTGCACTGAAATGGGGTAATATTATGTGACCATATAGTTGAGCCTCAATGACGATGTCAAGGTCTACATGGGGGAGATTGTAACATCCCAGGATTTGAGGCCTCCGATAAAATTATTTTAAAAGGAATGGTTGGGGTACCCATATCATCAAGGTTCACCTCCTTTTTAGGGAGCTCATCAATAAAGAACTATGTGGTTAAGAATGCTCAACCAAGAGTATTACTAGGATGGGTGACCAGTCATGAAATTCATCCTTTCTTGTGTGTGATAGAGGACAAAGTGTGAAATTAAGGTTAGTGGTGGTCTATGTGTCTAGTCATCATTCCTGAAACTTTACTAGAGCCTTGGGCAGTGGGCCCGACCGCTACAAATCCTTTTTCCATGCTTCTATCTTAGCCATTACATTTTTTGTTCTCTCTTTTATCTAGTATAGAAAGATCAATAGTGAATATATCTTTTACTTGGTAATGTGATTAGTTATATCCTACTCTTGTGTTATAAACTACTTTTTAACATTGATATGTGGGTTGAATGTATATTTGTTGATTTTATACTATATAGATAAGACACATATTTTGAATGATTCTTTTAATACTAGACGTAAACACATAGTAATTTAGGATTAGAATACAAATCATTACCATTGAGCCCCAGAAGAGATCACAAATGGAGTTCCCTAGGGGGGACAAATTCAAAATTTTTGGGTAAGGATACCTCTATCCTATGAGAAAATCTATCCTTGTGAATTTCTTACTTTGAAAGGATATGAACTTCTGTGTCCTCAATTTAAATAGACATAAAAATGTATGATGTAAAGCGAGTGATTTTATGCACATGGAGTGTGGTGAAATCATATTGCATGGTTCTTTTATCATTTAGTTGTCATAGTTTCAATTCTTGCCTATATTTAGTTTTTGGTTTAGAAAATTTAGATAATCAAACAAACCACAATCAATGAATCCTTTTAAATCTCTTTTTCTTAACTTAGTTAAGAATCTAATGGGTTTTTAAATAGTTATCCTTTGGGTTCGTTCCTTAACTATATGTAATAAGAAATGTCCTTGTGAATGGTGTTTGTCATACTATCGTATTAGTAAAATCAAGGATTTCCATATCCTTGTCAATTTGAGGGTAGAAAATTGCACATCAAAACATTGTCTTGTTAGAACCATGCTTTGTGTTTCCTATCCCATAGGCACTCCTTGTGCCATAAATAATATAATAAGTGTCTCTTACATCAACACATATATGATTTCTATCAACACTACAACTAAAAAAATCTCCTCCACCCACAATCAGGGTGAAGCTTCCTATGGCTCCAACCTTGAGGTCAAGGTTCACTATGATGCCCTTATATATAGATTTGGATCTTGATCTATGTTTGACCGCAAGGGAGTTTTGGTTATATGCCTAGAGAGACATCATATGATGATCTTAAATGGGATATTTTGTATTTGATTTGATTATTATTAAAAAGGAAATTCCACTTATTAATTTTATTTTAGTGTTGAGATAATGAATAAATCTGACAATGTCATGTGAATGTTTTTGACTGCATGACATATGGTTTGGGATGAGGATCTATACATGAGATGATAAGTGTACTTGAGAGTACACAGTCACGTTATTTTCTAGTCAATTATTATTTTGGATATTATTGGATAGCAATAACACATATGACTAGTGTGTACATTGCATGATGACTATGTCTCTTTAATCATGATATTGGATATCAATAAAGATATATACATATACTTGTTAGAGAATAAGTGTATTGAATAGTGAAACCTTGTGAACATTAGATAAAAGTCATGTAGTGACATTTCAAAGTCAAATCCCAATGTGATAGTGGTAGTGGGATCCATAGACCTGAAATCACTATGGTAATCTCATATTGTTCTATGTACTTTAACACTATCCAATGTAACTCTGAATAAGGGTTTTGAGAATGATAGTGATAGGATGATGTATTATTGTGAGTGATTCGTATGGAATGTGTCCTTCCTTTGGAGTGATATCCCAACCACTTGATAAGTAAGACTATAGAAATTGATGTCCATGCTAATGTGAGTTAATATATGATATTAAGCTTAGAATATATCAAACAATTTGTTTTAGTTCAAGTTAAATATACTGAATGATAATAGGATGAACATTTTATTCATCAATTTTAAACTAGATATTTTTGAAAAGATATTATACTATTACTATGACACTAATCACAACACTACATTGAATTTTTTCTCCAACTTTTCCAGTTACCTAGGCGGCAGTGAATCTTGCTAGACACCAATCGTCATTTGTGAAATGATGACATGAATATTAATATATTTACCACTATAATATGGATCCTATAGGGTCATAAATATAGGATGCATAGGGAAAAGGAGTATAATTATGTGTATATAATTAATTGATTGCTAAAAGGTTTAAGCAACTAATGAAATCATTTATGGGCCAATTGGAATACACCAACCAGTCTGATGCATTGTGTCCAGTTGCTTGACTAGACTGAATATAGTAGCCCAATTGGACTACAGACAATTACCTGATTGGGATGGGTCCCGTCGCCCGAATGAATTGTTTCCAACAACCTAATTAGACTAGCTCCAATCGAATTATTGGACATGGTCATATATGTTGAAAACACTAAGTCTAGTGGCCCAAGTTGACATAGTCATGCAGCTCAGTCAACTGACCTGAGTGAGTCCATTCACCAAAATGGACTTTCCAGGGGTGGTTATTGGAAAATGATTATTATGCCTTATCATTTCCCATAGTTGACACAAAGAAAACTCCTCCAATCCCTAGAGTTATGACTATGCTCCCTCTCCTCTATCACTAAATCCCCTCCCTCACAATCTGCCCTTGTCTTCATTCTAGTTGGCAACCTAGCTAACCGATGTCGGCGGCACACACCATAGTAGATCGCACTAGTGGTTGTTTCACCCCCATGCATTGAATGTTACATGCTTACCCTTTTGATCATTTTGTATCCTCACCAACTACTTAGATTCAACTCTTCTCTAAGAAGTGACCTTCTTCCTTGATCGCTGAATGCATGATGCTCAAGTAAGGCGATGCTAGGCACTTCGTCTCCACCCAATCTACCCCCTTTCGTGCCTACTTATCTGTAAGTCATACGACTCAAGACTAGGATATTAGGAGATTCCCCTCGACACTATCACAATGTAACCACACTAGTTTACTGAAACTTATCACATTAGTCTCTTAACTAGAACCTCCCAACAAAAAACATCAACATTTTCAATTGACCAACTGACTCAAGGATTTGCCCCGTGGGCGACATCTGATCTGCTTCCCATTTCTAGTCATCAGACTAGGAAATCCAGTCGATTGAATGGTATATCCTCATCATCCCATTATGTTTCCACTGGAGAAGGTGATTTATACCAACTATTACACGATAGGAATGCTAATTAATGTGGAGACTCAACCCCTTCATCTCTTAAAGAATAAAGGAAAGGTTGGACCATGCTATATGCTCCATCCCTCGCCCACTCTCCATCCACACACACCACTATAATAGGACCCATTCATTTTTGGGATAGGAGCATTGAAGACGATCTTGTTGTGCCAGTAGTGATGGAGGGTAATGACTAACACAAAGGGGGACATGGTACATGATAAAGGTTCATAGAGAAGCACGTCTACGAGATGAACACCAAACATGGGGCCATCATTCTTCATCCTTCCACCACATCTTGTTACTCACTTGAATGTCTTCACTGACAGGTGATGTCCCATGCGCCTACCCACATACCTTTCCCATCTTCCTTGCCCCTTTTCCTAGTCAGCAACAAGTGTAACACCATGGAACCCAACGGAGTGTAGCTTCCTTGATGGTTGTGTCTAGTCACGCTCAAGGCCCTTCACATCCAACAGGAATTGCTATAAGGCCCCTAACCCTACTTAATATTTAAACATAATGTGTTTGTCATAATTGGACTAATTATATGCTTAAATATTTAAATTTTTCCTTTTTTTGATGTCATACCAAATCATGAAATTATGTTTTAAAATGTTACCAAAATCAGATCTTATTAGTTGAAGTTACCAATTTATGTAACTTGTACACTTTTATGTAATTTATCTTGTTCTAGTAGTATGAACAAGGATGTGAAACTTGCTTAAGTTGCTTCATGATGTGCATAAGGATTATATATTATTACTTCTCCTTTGGATTATTTTGAACCTTTCTTAAGAAAAGTTACAAAGTTTTGGTGAGTGGTAGTGAATGCTTTTGTCGGTCGACAATTTTTGTTTTTCCCCTATGACCGATGGGTTTCTTGATGGTTCATGGAATCCCTTTGCTGAACAAAAAGATTTGTATCCCCCGCAAAAACTTTGAGATGGTGGGCCTTAGGGTTTTGACTGAAAAAATCCATGGTGTGTTGACCAACATAGTTTTGATCAATGAATTTCCATTGATCAACTAGATTGATACATGTGTGTTGCGTAAGGAAGGAAGAGGAGTTTTGGTCCATTATGTTTGGCAATCAACGAGTTTTTAGTGACGAAGAGGTTTTGTTGGTTGATGGTTTTCGTAGATAATGAGGTCTCGATGCTCGATGGGACCTTGGTTGACGGGAATTTTGTTTGATGTGTTTTTTGAGTCATCCTTTAAATAGCCCCTCCCTTCCCCACATCTCTCACTTTCACTGGCAGAGCCCTAGAGTGGCTCGTTGAAAATATTTGGATAGTGGTGATCGGTGATGGTTCTTCAAAGATGATAACTCAAAGTTTTCATGGATGCATGTGCTTGGATCAAGGTTCCTAGAGTGATCTCGAGTTGTTGATTGTATTTCTTGCTTCTATCAAGTAAGTTTCTTGTTCTTATACTCATTTTCTTATTGTCCTTCACTCCCCTTCCCTCATGTGGTCGAATTCTTTTGGTATCTCATGAGTCCTTTGGTGTTTCTTTGGTAGAACCTTATGCATGTTGAATGAGATCTCTTGTTTTCTTCTTACTTGTTCTAGTTTCACCTCGCTTGAGGAAGAAGAGGAAGTTTTTGGGCATTCTAGTGGGCTGAGTTGGAGATTTTTTGCAAATTTAAGAGTTATTTCTTCTATGTTTAGTTTCTCTCTCTAACCAGGAGAATTATGCAACTTTGAATAATTTATTGCCTACCATGTACTTGCATGTCCTTGAATATAGCTTTAGAAGCTCATAATAATGCTACAATGGGAATTTTCAATACTATTTTGTACAAAGAAATGATAATCCATAAACATGGATTATAGCTAAGACTTCATAAATATTATTCTTTTGATCTTTGGACTGATCATTAAGTAAAAATTATCTAAATTTTATAATCTTGATGTAAATGCTCTTAAGAATGTACACATGTGTTGTTTTAGTACCCACACATTAAATCTCATTGTATAGAGGTTAGTTTGTGATGGTTATAATGCTTTTATGTGTTGTTATGATGTTGAAATGATGATTAGGAGAAACCCTAATCTTGGTGATGGCCAATTTGGACTACAAATTTGAATGTTAAAGATACTCTAAAAGGTTTTGTGATCTCTGGATGGAGTGTTATAAATAAGTTCCATGCATTGTACATCTTCTTAGGTTGTGGATATATCTAGTGATTTAATATGATCTTATAGATGTAGTATGTAACTTGATTTATGAAGTACAAAAACATTCAACTAGATTAATGAACCAAGTGAATCCTTAATCATGTAGTGCCCTGAGTGTGTAGAACTCTTATAGAGTCATGATTTGCTACATAGTTAAGTGAGTACTATGATAGGAACTCAGAGTCGTATACTATTGAGTATATGCAGGTGTAGGGAGGGTATATCTTTGGCATCCTGATCCCAAGGTTTTAGAGAGAGGTCAAGGTTGTGTCTTGGTTGTGAAAGTAAATGAGAGAGATTGTGGCTATAACTTCGATTTTAGGGTTATATACCCTAGTTTCTGGTGTTGTGACATGTGTACCCAGGATGGACTATGATGTTTTAGTAGTTGAGCTAATGAGGAACTATGTGTTTCACTTGTACTGACTCCGGGGAAGAGATATTAGGATTTTGGTATCTGAGATCTTATACAGAACTGATTTCAACCTAGTAGTGGTTAGCTTCTAGTTTGAGTGGTATGCCTCAAACTACCCAATGTTTAATAAAATTGAACTCAACCATGTAGCATCTTGGTTAAGGTTATTCGATGAATCACATTGGATGATAACCCTTGTCATTTATTTTAAATTACAGATGAATTACAATGGGGTAAAAGAGATCGAATGTACATTTGTATGTAGCTACATTTATTTATGAAGCAAGTTATTCAATTTTACAACTTTTTCACACTATCTACGTTTAACTGCTTATAGGTCTCTGTTTGATAAGAAGTAGTTGTATTCAGAGTTATATCTCTTGTTGGGACATGGGTCTCACTTCATGGGTCACTACATCTTTTTATGTGGTCGGTAGCGTCATGTGATGCAAAGTTATGAGGAGAAGTTTGGAGACCCATAGTTGTATAAGGTTGGTGGATTTCTTATAGAGTCCTACAGTCATTTCTATACTCTTAGGTCTGTGCAGGGAGTTTTGTATGTCACGTATATCGAGTCACATTTTTTGTTGTATTCTTCAAGTATCTAAATGATATAGTTATGTACACAACATATTTTGTATATAGATATTGGCTGAGGCAATGGAACTTATATAAAGATACTTCATATGGATACTACAATGCAGTTGGATCCTTATGTATATTTTTCATATGGAATGTTTTTTTTTTAATTTTGCACCTTTTTGGTAATGTGATTAATAAATGTTTGATCAATGTTTTGGTTTTGAGTAATCTCGTTTAGCATGTCGGGTTCCACATTTGGTGGAATTAGAGCTCTAGGTTTGCTCAGTCTATAGGGACATATGATTTGTCTTATTGTGTCTGTTCTTATGTAATCCATCATATCTAACCATGGTTTATGGTTATGCAAATATGTCTAGAGAATGTGAGGAACATGTGGAGAATATCTTTGTTGTGCCTATAGGTGGTGGTAGAAAACAAGTAATGGATGGATGAGTACCTAAGATGAGCCTAAAGCATCCCATCTCGACTCTATTTGACCCATCAAACATAGCTAATTCGAGCATCCAGTTATTGTTTGGATAGCTTATGGCAATGATCACACACCTGGAAGATAGGGTGCCTACACCTCAACCAAGGGAACCTATCAATGTTGAATCTCATGGTCTGATAAAAACTTTTGAGAGTTTAAAGCATGCGGGATCCACAAAGTTGTGGGAACAACAAACCCAACATATGTTGACATGTGGTTGATGGAGTTGGATAAGGCATTGGGAATTTTGAACATCTCCAAGGAGGACAAGGTGAAACACATGATCTGCCTTATGAAGGGTAGTGTTGGCCATTGGTGGTCCATTGAAGAGAAGAGACCTGGTAGACGATTGGTTGGGAGGAGTTTCGGTGGGAGTTTGTTAGCCTTTACTTCCCAAATATGTATGTGGAAAACAAGATGGCTCAGTTTGAGTGAATGCACAGGGATCGTGGTATGTTAATGACTACATGAAAAAGTTCATTAAGATGTTGAGGATATTTCCTCATATGGAGGACACAAAGAAGGAGAGGATTAGGAGGTTTGAACACTGAGTTGTCTTGGACAATGTTAGCTTTGGAGTCTTATGAGAAGGTTTCCAACTTTGTGGAATCTGCAAGAAAGAGGTATGCTCAGTCCCAGGGATCACCATCTGGCAATTTCAAGAAGCCAATATTTTCTTCGTTGCAGTACCAAAAGTCTCATTCAAGGGTAAAATTTTCTAAGCTAAGGACACATCCAAAATCACAGTGGTTTCCTAGAAAATGGAGAGGTTGTAATTTCCCACCAGCTGGGGTGAATAGTTTTAGTCAATCTCTATGACTAGCCCATCTAGGATGTTGTATAATACAAGCACACATTATGAGTGTGGTTAGGTAGGGCATGTGAGATGGTATTTATATGTGAAGGATCGGTAGGTCACATAATAATCAAGGCAGATCTAGCATGTCTCACCGCAACAACAATTCAGTGGTGGTGGTAGCAAGGGTTCTGGATAGACATCACATGTAGGGTCTTCTAGACTAATTAGAAAATGTCAGGGATGACAATAGGTGATGGCTAGGCTCTATGCTATGATCTAACCAAAAGGAGTGATCAACCCACGAGTCATAATAGGTGAAATGTAAGTTTTTCATTTTGTCTTATCTACATCTACATATGTATCTATTTTAGTTGATCCACACTCATTTATCATTAGAAAGGTGATAAGTAGTTGTAACTTGTCTGTTATTTTTAGAGATGATAGCCTTCTACTAGAAACCCCTTTTATTGGTTTTGTCGTGTTGTGGCAGGTGTGTCCATCTTGCATTCTTTCTTTCTCAGGATGGATGCCATGGAAAAGTCAAAGGTAGTTTTGGACTATGGTTTTTAAGTTGTGGTGTTCTATGAGGGAGATGTCTCTTAGACTTTCCAAGGAGATAGGAAGATTATTCCTACTTGTTTGGTGTTGGTCATTGTAGTGGATAAGTTGTTGAGACAAGGATGTGAAGCTTTCATAGATCATATAACAGACAATAAGGTGAGACGTCTTAGTATCCAAGAGGTATCAATAGTGAGGGAATTTGAGGAAGTTTTCCCCGATGAGTTACCAAATTTTCACCCCCTTGTTGCTTGAATGAAACCTATAGCATAAGAACCCTATAGGATGGCTCCAATTGAGATGAAGGAGTTGAAGTGGCAGTTGTAAGATTTTTTTGGAGAAGGGTTCTATACATTTAAAAACTTCTCTTTGGGGTGCTTCAGTGTTTTTTGTAAAGAAGAAGGATGGTTCTAGGAGGCTTTGCATAGACTATCGTCAATTGAACAAGGTTATAATGAAGAACAAGTACATGTTTCTGAGGATAGATGATCTATTTGACTAGTTCAGAGGCACTATAATGTTTTCTAAGATAGATCTGAGTTCAAAATATTGAAAGTTGAGGATCAACATAGATGGCATACCTAATATTGCTTTTTAGACTAGGTATGGTTATTACTTATTCGTGGTTATGTTGTTTGGGTGAATCAATGCACTAGAAGAGTCCATGGACCAGATGAACAAAGTGTTTAGACTGTATCCTGACCAGTTCATGGTGGTGTTTATAGATGACATCTTGATATACTCCAAGGATAGTCAACAACATGAGCAACATCTTCACCAGGCATTGGATTTGTTGAGGCAGAATAGGCTCTTCTACAAGTTCAATAAGTGTGAGTTTTGGTTGACTGAGGTTTCCTTTCTTGTACATGTCATATCTGTGAAAAGAGTTTGTGTTGAACCTAAGAAGGTGAGTCATGATTAGGTTGGCAGAAGCCCAAGACACCAACTGAGGTTTGATGCTTCCTAGATTTAGTTGGTTACTACAAGAGGCTGATCATGAACATTAGTGCAGTATATTTTCCTTTAATAAGATTGACTAGGAAAGGTTTCCCTTTTGTTTGGGATGATAAATTCCAGTGTTCTTTTTAGTTGTTGAAGGAGAAGTTGATGAGTGTTCCAGTATTGGTGTTGTGAAAACTTGGTAAAGTCTACATCATTTTCTGTGATGCCTCAAAGAATGGGCTGGCATGTGTGTTGATGTAGGACAAGAATGTGAATTCTTTTTCTTCACAACAGCTTAAGTTTTGTAAAGAGAACTACCCAACTCATAACCTGGAGTTAGAGGTTGTGGTTCTTTCCTTGAAAATTTTGAGGCATTGCCTTTATGGTGAGAAGTGTCAAATTTTTGTAGATAACAAGAACCTATAGTGTATCTTTTCAATGTAGGAGTTGAACATGAAGCAGATGATATGGATGGAGTTGATCAAGGACTATGACTGTATAAAAAACTATCATCTTTGAAATGTGAATGTAGTGGCTGATGTTTTGAGCAGAAGGTCATTTTCATCGTCATCTATAGATAAAGCGCAATTAAGTTCCATGGCTTGTCACAAGCGGGACATGCTAGTGTCCCTTCGGAATATGAATGTATAGTAGGAGGTTTTTTTGTTGACAAGTTTTCTATCAAAGTTATAGGTGAATTTGATATTTATGGAAAAGATTAGGGATGTATAAAGGGATGATACTCTGATACAGAACATCAAATTAGAGTTTTGTTGTAGAAAGCCTAATGGATTTCATGAGGTAGGCAATGATATAGTGTGTTTTGATACAGAGAAGAGGTTCCTAAAGTTAGTTGTCTGAGGGAAATCGTGCTTGACGATTCTCATTCCTCAATGCATGTGATGCATCCGAGTAGTACCAAGATGTATCATAACCTCAAGTATTTATATTGGTGTCCATGTATGACGCATGATGTAGCAGAGTTTGTTTCTTGGTGTGTAATGTGTTAGCAAGTCAAAGAGGAACATCAGAAGTGTGTAGAGATGTTACTACCCATGCCAATTCCTCAATGGAAATGGGATCACATAATGATGGACTTTGTGGTTGGTCTTCCAAGGACCGCCAAAGGTGATGATTCCATTTGGGTAATCGTATATCAGTTGACAAAGTCATCTCACTTCTTTCCAGTCATGAGTACCTACATAATAGAGAAGTTGCAACAAATCTATGTGCATGAGATAGTTCATCTGCATGGAATCCCAGTTACCATAGTGTCTGACAGAGGTCCCTATGTACAAAAAATTTTTGGTAGCGTCTGCATACAACATTGGGGACACAGTTGAGTTCAGTACAACTTTTCACCCATTAGTAGATGGCTAGTTAGAAAGGATGATACAAAAAATATAAGATCTGTTGAGAGAATGTTCTCTTCAGTTGCTTGGGAGCTAGGATATTCACCCAATCCTGATTGAGTTTGCCTACAACATTTACCAGATGAGTATATGGATAGCATTGTATGAGGCCTTGTATGGGACATCATGCAGGTGGCGTCTTTGTTGGTATGAAACAAATGAGTGTCACTTATTTAGGTCCTTAGTTGGCTCAATAAACTACTGATAAGATCAAGGTGATCCAACAATATTTGAAGAAAGTCTCGGATTTGCATAAGTTGTATGTTGATAACCATCGTATACCATTGGAATTTCAGGTTGGGAACTACATGTACCTTAAGGTTTCCCCTTGGAAGGGTGTGATAAGGATTGGTAAGAAGGGTAAGTTGGCTCCTAGGTTTTTGGGACCATACCATAACATCACACAAGTTGGGAAGGTAGCATATAGGTTGGAGTTCCGCCAGAGTTGCACCAATTGCATAAGTTGTTCCATGTTTTGATGTTTAGGAAGTGCCATCCTGGAACAAAGCAGACATTGCAGCCAGCGGAGGTGGAGTTTGAGGAGGATGTTACCTACATTTAGGGTCTTGTGTTGATCCTATATAGGCATGTGTAGAAGCTTAGGAAGAAGTACACAACCTCAATTAAGGTCTAATGGCATCATCGTGGTGTATAGGAATCCATGTGGGAGTTAGAGGATGAGATGTGTAGGAAGTACCCATACTTGTTTAATTAGGATTTTGGGGTCAAAATCCTTGTTAGGTTTTATGTTTGCAAGGCCCCTAACAATGATTAACCTTTAAACATAATTTTTTTGGCATAATTAGACTATTTAGATGCTTAAATATTTAAATCTAACCTTGTTTTATGATGTCACACTAAATGAAGAAGCTTTGTTTAAAATGTAATAAAAACCAGATCTTGTTGGTTTAAGTTATCGATCTATGTAACTTGTGGACTTTTATGTAATTTACCCTTTTCTAGTAATATGAACAAGAATGTGACACTTGAATAAGTTGTTTTATGATGTGCATAAGGATTTTACCATCTTACTTCTCCTTTTGATTCTTTTGAACCATGCTTTATCAAAGTTACAAAGTTTTAGTAAGTTGTACTTCATGCTTTTGTCAGTCGATAATTTTGTTTTCTCCCCTGTACCCAATTGGTTTCTCGGTGGTCAATGGACTCTTTGGTGACCGATGGGATTTTGGTGCGCGATGGAAATCCCATGTTGTGGGCCCTTAGATCTTTGACTGATGGAACCCATGATGTGGTCACAGTTGGAGTTTTGATCAATAGATTTTTTAGTGACCGATGAAATCGATTTATGTATGTTGTAGAAGGACAAATGATGAGTTTTGGTCCATGATGTTTGGAGATAGATTATTTTCTAGTGAAAAATTGGTTTTGGTGGTCGACAATTTTCCTGACCGATGAGGTCTGATTGCTAAATGCGACCTAGGTCAATAGACATTTTGCTCGATGAATTTTTTTTGTCAGCCTATAAATAGCCCCTCTCTTCTTCACCTCTCTCACTTTCATTGTAGGAGCCTCAAAGTAGCTTGATGAGAATTTCTAGAGAGTGATGGTTGAGGAAGGTTCATCAAAGATGGTGAACTTAGGGTTTCATGGATGCATGTTCTTGGATTAAGGTTCCTAGGACTGATATTGAGTTTTGGATCATATTTCTTGCTTCCTTCATGTAAGTTTCTTGTTCTTTTACACATTTTCTTATTATTATTCAGTCCCATTCCCTCCCATGGTCTATTTCTTTTGGTATCTCGTGAATTCTTTAGTGTTTCCTTTCTAGAACCTTTTGCATGCATGTTGATCTCTCTCTTTTACTTTTTCCTTGCTCTAGTTTCACCCTACCAAAGGAAGAGGAGGACGTTTTTAGGAGTTTAAGTGGGCCGAGTTAGAATTTTGTTGATGATCTTATAGTTTTTCTCCTTATATATCCAGATTGTCTATCTAATCAGGTGAGTTGTATAACTTGAAATCATTTCTTTCCTACTATGTACTTTCATATCCTTGAGTATTTCTCTAGATGCTTGTAATCATGCTAAAAATGGGCACTTTTAGTATTGTTTTGTATAAGAAAATGATGACCCATAAATTTTTACTATAGTTCATACATTATGAACATTATTCTTTTGCACTTTGGACTGATCATTAAGTAAAAATTGTTTGAAATTTATACTTTTGATGTAAAGGCTCTTAAGAATGTACACATGTGTTATTTTAGTACCCACACATTAAATTTCTTTGTATAGTGGCTATCTTGTGATGGTTGTAATGCTTTTATCTGTTGTTATGATGATATGATAGTTGGGCAAAGCCCTAATCTTGGTAATGGCCAATCCAGGCTATAACATTGAATGTTGAAGATACTCTAAAAGGTTGTGTGATCTCTAAATGGAGATTCATATATAAGTTCCATGAATTTTATATATTCAAAGTTTGTGGAGATATCTAGCAATTTCATAAGATCCTTTTAGGTGTTGTATGTAACCTAATTGATGCAATACAAAAACACTCAACCAGCTTAATTAACCAATTCTAACCTTAATCATGAAGTTCTCTCAATCTGTCGAACTATTCTGGTGTCATGATTTTCTAGACAGTGATATGAGTACTCAGAAAGGAACTTAGAGTCATATACCATTGACTATATGTGGGTGTAAGATGGGTATATCCTTGTCATCCTGATCCCAAGGTTTTAAGGTGTGGTCGAGGCCGTATCTTGGTTGTGAAAATAAATGAGAGTGACTGCGTTTGTAACTTAGATTTGAGGGTTGTATACCCTGATTTCTAGTGTCATGGCCTGTGTAGCCATGGCGAAGTAAGTTGTTTTAGTAGTTGAGATAATGATTAACTATGTTTGTCACTCATACTGATCGAGAAGAAAAGATATAAGAATTCAAATTATCCTAGATCTTATGCCTAGCTGATTTTGACTTAGTAGTGGTCAACTAGTCGTTTTAGTGGTACACCGCAAACTACCCAAGACTTCATAAAATATAGATCAGACGTTTAGAATAATTGTTAAGGTTACTCACTGAATTATATTGAGTGATAACCCTTTCCATGTTTTCTTTAAATTATAAATGGATTATAATGTAGTAAGAGAGATCAATTATACAATTGTCCTAGCACAAGTTATTCAAATTTTGATATTTATAATACTATTTGTTTTTAACTACTTATAGTTATATCTCTAGTAGGCAATAGATGTTTTTGGAGTTATATCTCTTGTTAGGACATGGGTCTATCCTAGTGGGTCACCATATCATTTTAGGTGATCGGAAGTATTGTCTAACACAGAGTGATGAGGAGGCACTGTTTGGAGACCCATAGTTAAAGATGGTTGGCAGTGTTCTTGTAGAGTCCTAGATTCTTACATGTACTCTCAAGTCCATGTGAGGAGTTTTGTATATTGTGTATGCCCACTCAAGGTTTTAGTTGTATGCTCCAATTATGTAAACGATGTAATTATGTAGATAACATCTTTTGTATACAAGTATTAGCTGAGGACATGAAACTTGTGTAAAGATACTTGGTACAGAGAATACAATGTAGTTGGACCCTTATGTAGATGTTTCTTATGAAATGTTGTGAAGTATCTAGAGAGTGGTTTTGGACATCGAAATCATATTGTTGCTATCTTTAAAATCAAAATTTTAATGAATAGTAATGTTATGACTAATATGAGCACAAAAATTAGATTAATTTTTTTTAATATAAAACAACTTTTCTTTTAATGCAAAAACTTAATTTTGAAAAGAAGCACTTTGTTGAGTAAGATCATTTAGTTCGAAACTCAAGGAATCAAGTATACTAGACATTTGCCCTTTTTCTTCTCATATTTCAACAAGTTCTATAAGATATAAGTTGAAAGAAATAGGTATGTATGGAACTTATATTATCTAAAAAAAATAATAAAATTAAGACATTTAACAATAATTTGAAAATAAGTTTCTGGTAGTATGTCGGTCGAACTATTTTTTTACCATGAGGTTGCTCGGTCAATGTTTTTGTTGACTGACAATAGTTCTGGAGATTTGAAAAATTATTTTTTAATAGTTTATGCAAGATTTGCAAATGAATATTTGTTAAAATAAAAGATATGCACATGTATATAAAATTTGGTTGAGATATTAATTATTAACAGTAAGCGTAGGTCAAATCTCAACAAGTTCCCCTTTTATTTTAAGTTGGGTATTTTGGAACCCACACCATGTTAAGGGTCCATTCTTCCGATAATCACATGAAAAGGAATAATGTCTAATATATTGACAAGAATGACTTGAGATAAAATATATTTGATTTCTCTTTTATAAATTTTGAGAGTCTACAATTTGAGTTTTTGGTACATATATAGTCCTACTCTTGGGAACATATGATTTTTGTTCTTTGGCACATATTATTGACATGTCCTTCCTACTTGTTTAGAAGAACTATCTAGGATGTTTTCAATACTTTTGTTTTCTAAACTTGTTTGTGATGCATATTTAGCAAACTTTTTAGTTATATCCAAATTTACTTAAGCAATATCTGAAAGTAAAGCATATCTTTCTTTTACCAAAACATAATAATCTAAATGTGTGCATAAAATAGATTGAGTTTGAAAATCATTTAGTTGAGCAAGCATATCAACCTTTTCTTCAGTAGGAAGATTATTGCTATTTTCAAGAACAAGTAATTTAGCCTTATAACTCTCAATTTATTCTTTTAATGCATTATATGAAAATTTTAAAGAATCATTTTCATAACTAAGATTAATATAGATTAACATTAAGTTCATAAATAGTTTTGGGAGTTTCTTCATTGGTTTATTTCAATTAATATATTTGTCATAAATTCTTCAAGTCTATAAACTAATTATTCATTAGATAAATAAAAAATTACCTCTTTGATTTCTTCTTCATCTTCTTTGTCCATGAGACATTCTACCTCCTCTACTTTTCCACTTTGACTATAATCACTAGAATGATCACAATGCCTCTTTGTAGTCTTTATCTCCTTTGTCTTTCTTATTGAATGATGACTTCTTACCTTTCATGATTTTTGGGCATTCATAAACCAAGTGACCTTTCTTTCCACATTAAAAGCACCTAGAAGAAGAGGAAGAAGCACTAGGAATTTCATTAGAGTGAAATTTCTTATATTTCTTACCATTTACCATTAAGGCACTTTTATCATCACTGCTTGTGTCACTACTATCCTGAGTGACATTATTGGATGATGCCTTGGTGGTATATTTGAATTCAAGGTCCTTCGTTTTTCATTTTTGTTGTTTTTCCTCTACGTTTTCTTCTTCTTCTAGAGTAACTTCCTACATTTCAAAGTTCTGGATGAGTTGCAACATCTTCTATGTTTTAAAATCATTAGCTTCCTCTATAGCAGTGAACTTTGACTTGTATTTGGGAGGCAATGATCTGGGTATCTTGGAAATTTGTCATCTTTTCTTATGTCCTTTCCAAAAGCACTCATATTGTTTACAATATTAGAAAATCTTGCATACATTTCTACAATGCTTTTGTTAGTCTGCATATGAAATAGTTCAAATCTGTGTTTTAACATACTAATTGTAGTGTTCTTTACTTGGGTAGTACCCTCATGTGTTATAGATAATTTGTGCCAAATTTCATACGTAATTTCACATGAAGATATGTGATTAAATCCACTACAAGATAAAGAACAATAAAGAATACTTAAAACCTTTGCATTGATTGTACCTCTCTTTACCGTTTTGGCGTCCCTTTTGTTTACATCCATTGTTGAAAGTGTGTAGGGTCTAGAATTCATCTTTCATAACTCAAAACTTATTCCTTGGAATTAGAATTGCATCATACTTTTATAGTGTGTAGTTGGATCCGTCGAACATAGGTGGTCGTCTCGCATAAGATCCATCCATGTTGAGTTGTCCCGATCTATTGTGCCACATCTTCAAGATTAGTTAAGGTCCTTGAGGCCCTTCTCTGATACCAATTGAAAGCTCAAAAGAGGGGGCTGAATAGAGATAAATGAATATTTTTACAACATCAAAACACAAACATGATTAATGAAAACTTGTTTAAAGAAATGAGGAAATAAAAGCAAGTAATGTGGAAAATAGAAGTAACCATAAGAGACACAAAATTAGAGTTGTTCCGTCAAATGGCATCTGTCCACTACCTAGTTGTTTCCAACCATGCTTTTTAAACTATGTATTTTATTCCTTTTATATACTGATACACAATACACAAAATTTATCAGTGTCTTTTTTGGGTCAAGACAAACCCTCCTTTTTAGCTCAAGGAGAACTACTACCTTCTTTGACTTGCCGCTGGAAGGTAACCCTCTTCTCTTCTTTAATGGATGTGGAAGAGTAATGAACCACAACTCTTTTTTGACAAACGAGGCAAAGAACTGACTTGCAGATGATTGCAATCCACCTCCACCACCTTGGTCACAAACTTCAACCAGAATGTAGAACCAAGAAATCTTCACCACAACCTTCTAACTCGAAGTATTGATAAGAAGCAACAATCCATATCAAGGGAACAAGAATGGAAGATGAAATCACAATGCTCTTCAAAATATATATAATAGATATCTAATGGACAAGAGATGATGATCCACTCATCTAGGTTTAGGCAAAGTTGTATTAGGTGGAGAGGACAATAGAATTGATGCTAGAGCTTAGTCTAGATTGATGGAAACTTTAAGTGTAGAGTATAAGCACTTTGAGAAGGATAGCAAGTTGTAGTATGCTCAAGTGTATGTGAATTGTTTTCCAAATGTTGTGAAAAGTAAAGTTATATTCTATGTATCCTAAGACCACTCCTATATATAGGGATTTATTACAATTGATTAGGGTAAATATGGTGAGTGTCTAGAGTGTTCTTAGTGGTCAACTAGCCATTAAGATGAAATTAGTTAGGTTGCAATGACAAATTTGAAGATTAATAGATTTTGTCTATAGAACATTCTTAGTCGAGAAATACTTTGAATGGTTCTTTTTCGATCAAGAAGTTGTTTGGCCAAGAGTGATTTGAGTGCGCATATGCTTCTAAGGGTTGTTTCAGCCTATGTTCTTGGTCAACAAGGTATATCAGTTTGTTGTTAGTTGACAAAGCCTTTGACTGAGACTGACTCAGAACTTGATGAGTTGTAAATTTCTTTTGATTGTCTGAGACCTCAACCGAGTAGTCCTTCAGTAAACAAATCCTTTTACCAAGCGTGTCTTGGTTGGCAAGGTTCTTTGACTGAGAAAAATCTCTATAAAATGTTATGTGAATTTGGGAAAATCCTATCTAATGATTTTTTGAATGAAATCTAACAACCCTAAAGGCTTGATATGAGTGTGGAATATGGCTTTGGGTAGGATTTGGAAAATCATCGCTTGTCCTTACATCATATCTATCAAGTTGTAGGAAAACACACTTATACAATTGTATTCATGGTGCAACTAGGTCTACAAGCATTCACGCATATACAAAATAACATGGTCTTTGTAGTTGGATCTTGACTTAGTTCCTTGATCACTTGAAACACTTTATACACATGTTAGTGACATAATTTGGTAAATATTTGCATCATCCAAATTTGAGTGTGGCATATCCAAAAAGCTAAAATGTTGGAACTTTATTCGATTTTAATTTGCACCTTTTTGTTAATGTTATTAGTAAGTGTTTGATCAGTGTTATGGTTTTGAGTAACCTTGTTTATCATGGTGGGTTTCCATGAATGAAGACATTGCTATGACATACTTGCATCTATCTTTTCTCCTTTTAGTTGAGGCCTATGTTCAAGGAGCTCACCGTTGTGTTCTTCATCAGCTTTGACAACCACCACAACATAGACTACCTATTTAGCAACTCCACCCTTGAAAATTGCAACTACACTGCCCTCATCTTATATGTCAACAAGGAGTGGTTGGAAAAGTGTGATGGAGAATGTGACAATTAGTATAACAAGAAGTTTGTTGCTGACAAATTCTAGGCTGAGATCACCAATAAACACTCTAACTTCCTGATTGGAGTGAAGGCATCCTTCATTCACATCCTAGTGATCATCAATGTGCACCACATCCTATCATGCACCATCTTCAGATAGGGTGGTCTACTTGGCATTGTCTAGATTATCAATCTCTACTTCCTATGGTGCATCATGAAAAAAAATAATTCAACTAGGAGAGCATACCCATTGATCCTCTATGCATCCAACAATTGAGGAACATAAGTTCCCCATTCTCCCGCAGGAGGGTGGTCACGATGATCTCATCCTACCTTGGATACACCCACTTCCCATTCACAATTTTCATCACATTAAAGCTATCTTACTTGATTCAGATCAAGTGTTTGGTGACTTAAACATAAAGATATCTAACAGGCCTAAATCACACATCCAAAATGGAGAAGATCCAGAGTAGTCAGACTCTTAAGATAATAACCCGACACTCAAGCTCCTACAACTATTAATGGGGTTTGACGTAGTAATCAGGGTCGAACCACAGGGACAATGTTAGCAAGTGTTAAGTACGCAAGGTCTCACACTCATATACTCCAGATAAATAGATGGTTTAAAAAGGTTGTTCCCTAAGGAATGATGGTGCTCAACCAAAACAAAGAAAGATAAAAAAAAAAAATAACAACAAGGGAAAATAAGGACAAACGGTAAGAAACCAAGATATGGAAGGGAACTCATATCGGGTTTCACCTACTAAAGTCTCTCACCAACATGCAAAACTCACTCCCCTTTTTATACTCCTACCAAGATTACAAGCAGCCATAGAAGTGTCTATTCCCTCCTCTTTCGAGGTAAGGATAGATCTAGGATCTAAGGTGACCTCCCTCTCAAGATAGCAACCTTAAAACCACAAAGCAAAACCATATGACCATAAGCATTAGCAATCCAATGTTTTCATGCATTCATACTACTCCATAACACCAGATAAAGAAGATACAACTCCTTCGAGGTACCAACAATCAAACATCACAAGATGGTAGCTAAGCATACAAGTGAAGTATTAAAAACAAGCATATGGAGATAATCTTGATATGCGCATATATATATATATATATATATATATATATATATATATATATATATATATATATATATATATATATATATATATATATATTCAAAGGAGAGAAAGAATATACATGTTAGGAGAGCTTTAGTGGCTACTCCCAACCCGAGTTTAGTGTTTAACCACACATGTTAAAGAGCAGCATAACAACGTTACAAAATGATAGATACATCATAACCATGAAGTGGAAACATGTACAACATAGAGGAGATGACAAATCTAGAAGAAAGAGAGAATATGACAATACACCAAAGTACTCCTTCAAATCTAGATCTGGGATGGACGGTGCAGATGCTATCCTTCTTTCAAGAGAGAAAGGCCTACAATCTTCTCTGGCCTTAGCTTTCACCTTCAGAGGTCTAAGATTGATTGGATGGATGAGAGTAGGTATGGAATTTGGCATCACTTCATGGTCCTTGATGATCTGATGATGTGACAAGTTGAGGTAGGTGGCCTATTCATAGGTGTTTTCCACCGACTTAACCACCCACACCACGGTCGAGGCTTGGTATTGGTCGAGGCTTGATAGTGGTTGATCGAGACCTCTCCTCGGTCGAGGTCGCCACAATGGTTGGTCGATTCAATACCTCGATCGAGGTATTACACCACCTCAGTCGTGGTGCTACCTCGGTCATGACACTTCATCGCTTCGGTCGCAGTTCTACCTCGGTTGAGGTCAGTCAAAGTTGAGGTGGATGGGTCATGGGCGACAACCAGGGGGTATGCTGCACCGTGGTCGTGGTGTCATCAGTGAGATTGGTGGCATCGACCGTGGTGTGAGAGTCCTCCTTGGTCGATGGTCTGTGGTCAAGGTGTCGATCGCGACCCTGGCTTGATGCAACCCTGCAAGGATGGAGAAAGTGTGCAAATAAGATTCTTATCATAAAAGTGCTAAAATAAGGGGAAAAGTCTATAAAAGATATGTTCATAAAAGTATAAAATAAGTGCAAAAAGTGTATAAAATTATATGTTATCAACTCCCCCAAACTTGGAATCAAGCCTATCCTCAGGCTAATGGTAGGTTCGAATCATAGAGAGGGGAGCAATTTTGTGACAAATTTTGCAAAACATAACATTACCCAGTTATCTCATTCTTACACCAAAACACTTGTGGTATGTTTTCTCAATCATAAAATCTCATTCCTCCCCCTTCACAAATAGAGTTGTATAACTTGAAGTTCTTGTCATAGCCTTTGGTAGTAAAAGGTCTCTCCATCTCAACATATCACCCTATCCTGCGTTAGGTTACTAGCTGTACTAATACAACATCTCCTAGAGGGGTAGCTTTCACACTCTTCCTTTATTTTCATTTGACCGTATGCTGATGTGTTTGGGTAGGCTTCAGACTTAAATTGTTTTCCTTCTCTCTTGAACTTCCTTCACCCACAACTATCGTAAGGATAGTGTTACCCTTAGGGGCTTCTGACGTTTAAGTCAGGGGGTTGCATGAGGTTCGTTCAGGATTGAAGGTAGGTGATTTTGGCTTCAAGGTTCCACTTATGGGCGTGACATATCTGCATTCATGAGTGCAGAAATACACCGTCCAATTGGAATCCCTTGTCATCTTTTGGGCACAACTCTCGTTATATATATATATATATATATATATATATATATATATATATATATACATACATACATACATATATATATACACACACACACACACATATATATATATATATATATCAACTTTTTATACCTCATCTCTAGTTTGGGTGAGTGGTTTTTTTTTAATTGGTCTTCTGGGTGGCCAAGCATCTTTTCATCCCAAAGCAGGGATACTTAAACTTGAAAGGGGTAGTTTCTTCCTTTTCAGGGAAAGTGAGGATTTTCAGACTGGAACCGTCAAGTAAGGGTGGTTGGTCATGAGTATGGATTTGTGAAGTTCTCCAATTTGCAAGGGTTTTGTAAGTTTAGGATTGTTACACACACAACATCTTATTGTAAGAATGAGATAAAATTGTATTGTTATGCTTCTTGTTTTATGTTTATATGCATTAGTTGCTCGTACATTCCTCTCTAGAAATGATAGCACTACAATCTTTAGCAAGGGAACATAGATAATAGAAGGTGACTATGCAAACCTGTGACTCATAACAAAATTCCTTAAACCATTAATTTTTCAAAAAACCAGTTTGACGGGAACTAAAATATGTACAAGCACGCTAAAATATGTATAAGTAATTTTTTTTTCAAATTTTTGCAAATTTTTGGGATGGAATTGTACCTCTCACACCCATTTATAACTCCTCCCCAAAAAGTTATCGTTCACCTCGACTCAAGGTGTCAAAATTTGAGTTAGGTGTATAAACGAGCTTCCTTTATTCCTGCTAAGTTGTTTTGGTGGCCCACTTTCACTGTAGGAGCATGCTGGTGTACACTCTGCTTAGTGGGGGGTACTGCTCATACTACATCCCTTCCACTTTTGTATTCAGCGTGGCTAGGGAGATCATCCAAGCCAAGTAGAAGAAACCATAGTCATTGGATAGAGGCACCTGTTCAGGGCTCCGGTGGCAGAACTGCATCTTCTTGAAGTCTTTGCCTTCTTTATGTTTGTAGCCTTTTCCATGACTCTTCAGCATCTCAACAATCACCTATGTGCATGTGACTACCTTCTTTTCAGTAGGTGTCTTTGTAGTAGTCATGTTCATTTTCTTATTTAGGGAAAAGTCTGTGTCTGAGCTGTTATATAATACTACAATCCTTTAGATTACATTGACTACCAATAAAGTCCAATGGTTGTCATGAAGTATATATAAGAATATGTAGTTTGGGAGAGACGTCACCAGGCATTTTTGCAGGCATTCCTTTTCACCTGATATTTTGTCTCGTAGGATGTCATCTACCAACCGAAAGTATGACATGTGCACATTTGGCATGTTGTCATTTAGTAGAACTTGATAAGCAAACATTGTGTTGACTGAGACATATCTCGAAGGTCATCCTTCAGCATGCAGATGCCATCCCTTTTGAAAACTATCTCTGCCGATGCGTCATCTTCCTTTAAGGATTTCATTAGTGCATTGAGGGCTTCTAAAGATAGACTCACACAACTCCATTTGTCGAAGTCCTTGAAGGTTGGTATTATTTCTCCATTCGGCCTGTTTGGTTTATCCTCGGGAAGATCTTCTTCTTCAATCTCACTTTGTTCTAGTTGGCCCAGTAGAGGCTATTCTTCTTTGTCTTCTACCACTGGAGGCTTCTCTGGCTTAGATTCTAGTATTCTTTCTGCAGTCACTACAGTATCATCTGTCCAACCTTCCTTCCAAGCTGCTTCTATGGTTGGCTCTATAGGGTCTATCCACAGTGTCTTGAGTTCCTCCCTCAATGTCTTCTTTTTTGAGAGGGGGATTTCTTGATGAAGCCTCCGCAGTACTAAGTCTGGAGGCATCGCTAGGTTGTTGAAGAAGTGATGGTCGTAGATGACCTCCATTGCATACATACTACACAGTCCATGTAGATCTTCTGTGCAGAGATCTTCCAATGGGACACTCTTATTGATGGCTTCCATCATTCTCAGCACGATGAGGCGCAGTCCCCTATTCAAGACTTCTCTTGCAGAACCTTCTTGCAGATTGGGAACTGCTTCCACACCCCCTTGTGTCTATTGTCTGCTGATTGTATAACTCTTTGTAGATGTAATAAGACCTTCAAGATATCTCTTGCTTCTTTGTTCTTATAGATCAGGGACGTGCTATCAAGTTCGACAATGCATAAGTTAAACATTGTCATTCATCTTTCATACATTTTGATGACGATTAGAGCCCAATTCTTTACAGTCATTATGGACATGACTACAATTCTGGTTTCTTTTCTGCTTACTGCGTGTTGTAGGTCTTTCACATCAGCACCTGTATCGTAGTCTTCATAAAGGAAGTCTTCTAGATTTTTGATGCCATTGAACACATGATGTGCTTTATCTGGATGTAGAAATTCTTCACAGAGGGTGGCACACAACACTTCAAAACAACTTCTTTTGCATGTGTGCCCTTGTCTGGAACATCCCTCTGAAGTGGTCTCCTTGAGTGACCTACCCTTGTTGTGGTAGATGATGTTAGCTCTGGGTAGGTTTTCATCTAGTACATTAGCAAGGATATGGATGTCTCTACATGTTATCCTTGACAATGTTGTCATTTCCATACCTGCCATTTTATAGGGCAAAGGAGGAGCCACACCTAATTCTACTTCATTGACTGGTATGCCCCATTTTCTGGCAGACTCATTTGTAAAGAAGGAAGCGAGCCCGCCTTCCTCATCTTCCAAGGTGCTTTCTTCTTCTAATCATACCTCTGCTGGTAGTGCTTCTATTGTAGGAGGTTTAACCCTTATTTCTATCAATATCTGGGTTATCACATCATCTTTATCTTTAGTGGACATCTCTATAACTACACCTTCTGTTGAGTGACTCACTTTTGACAATTGATATAGCTCTATAACATTTATAGTATCTAATGTCGCAGCCATGTTTCCATCATAGAAGGAGTCATCTTGCTCATAGTGTTCAGGGTCCTTCAAGAAGTCATTGCAGATGTCCATCCGGTACGTTAGGTCATCCATGAACTTGTTTAGATCTCTGATTTCTCTTGATCTGAGATCTTCTGTCGCTATGCTCTCTGCTCTGGCGACGACGACCTGTGTGGGATCTTCTAGTGCAACCTTGTCTTCATCCGAGTTGTTGTTCAGATCAAATCCCTTTGACAACATGTTGGTTTTCTTTGTTTCTTTGTCTTTATGAGCGTACGACTGTGGTGGTGCTTCTTTCACCTATAGTTCAGCCATTGGGGAAGCTTTTACATTGCCACTTTCATCATTCAATGTTTCTCCTGCATCGGTTCCCCCCATGTCATCATCATCTTTGTCGTTGAGGGGCTGAAGGAAGTGTGTGATGTGGATGGACTCACCAGCCGCTTGGTCTTCTTTCTTTGCCGCCAGATGTCAATTTCTTAATGTTCGACTTCTACCTGACGATGTTCTTCATCCAAGTATTGATGCTCCATCTTTATATCATCCTGTGCTTCCTCGTACCCTTTCCTCATCAACTCCTTATCTTCCCTCATGTCGTCCCTCTCCTTTCTGAGGTTCGCCATCTCCTTAGTGAGAGCCATTAGTGCTCCCATTAGTGCGTTTTGGGTGTTGATCACCCCTTGCATGAATTGGGTAAGCACTTTAGTCCTCTTGTTAAACGTTTGTACCTACGTAGTTAGCGTACATAATGTAGAGGTAATATTTTTATTTAAATCAGAAGTTTGATGCATGTGTTGACACATGACATCAAACTTGTTTCCCAATACTTCACTGAAGGTGTGTGGACGGTGTCATGGTGGCTCCACAGGTGTTGTGAATTCTCTGGGCTCTTTCGGTTGTGAAGTTGGTATGGCTGGGCTGGGCATGCTTGGATCTGACTATCTTGACATTTGTAGGACGACTTTCGATATTATGGGGTCAGGTACAACCTTGGGTTCCTCGCGTGCCTGGTTGATGCTTGGTCTGCCTCTACATGTTCTTCTATTGAAGCTTCAAGGCGTGCATGTTCGACCTTTTCTATGATTTTATCTTCAGGTTTACACCCCACACTTGTCACTGTCTCGTCTGTGAAGCGCGGTGAGGGCGGGCTTGGGGCGACGATATTTTCGGTCATCTTCTTCTTCTTATTTATTATCGCCAGATTTTTCCTTTCCTCTGGGTTCTTTATTTCTATCTCTATAGATTTCACTTTGTCCCTTTTCTCAACAGGTACCGACGACTGATCTGCGGTAGTATGGATGGCCCCCGAATATATTTTGTCAACATCCTCTTGTGAGGGTCGCAATTTGTGGGCATTGTAGTATGCCATTTATGGGAGGGGGAGGAGCGTCTTAGAGCATCTTTGCTTTTAAAATAGCTTATTCCCCTTCTGTGCCAAGATCCCTGTGTTAATGAAGGATTTTATGTCCACCTTCGTGTGTCCTTCTGTCTTTTTGTACCTCATCAACATGCAATCTTTGTGATTTGCCCTCCCATGCAGAACTCCTTAGTTTTTTTAGCCTCTCCTCCCACCGCTGCTGATAGGCGTTCAATGAGAATCTTTCCTATGTTCACTAGCCTCTTATTCAGCATGGACCAAATGATGAAGAGGTCTCCTTTTGTCACGCCCCCAGTCTCTGATCTCATGAATATTGTGTTGGATGTGATGTTTTGCATTACCTGGATGAAACACGATTTGATGAGGGTTTCCTTGGAGTTCTTGGAGTTTTGTTCCTACTCCCCTGTCAGCTTTTCCCACATCTTGTGGCTATTGTATCCAATCATGCCCTTCTCTCCGGGCACGACAGAGTAGGCCAGTTCGTACTCAGTTGTTCTCATGAATATCATGCTCAACATTGCCTTAGTGATTCAGTGAGTCTTCCGCCTGAGTCTCACTTCTAGATTGAAGTCACTGCTGCCCTTTTTGCGTTCCCCATCACTGATCGGGAATTTCTCTAGGGACTACATGAATTCCACTATCAATTGTGTCAGTGAGGGGGATTCGAAGGTGCAAAGGGTGTGTAGGTTCACACCCTCTAGAAAGTCAACTACCCTATCATAGACTCCCATCCTTTTGAAGTCTTCTACGCCCATGTATCTGGTAGGCCTGAACCCCTTGGCATGCAACAGCTAGTCAAAATGAGATTGGTGTGTGGAGTCTCTAGGAACGAAAGTTGGTCTTTTCTGTCCAGGGTCACCTCCTTGTTTTCTTCCACCTCTTCATGGTTTGTTTCTTTCTTCTGCTATTTTCTCTACAGAAGTTGACTTTCTCTTTTAACTAACCTCAGCTTCCTTAGATCCAACCTTCCTCGTTTTCAATTTCTTCAGTTCAACTGGTGAAGACTGATATTCTAAGTTCTTCATCTTAGATGTACTAGGAGACTCCTCTGACTCTTCTGGCGTGTTGTGGGCCAGGATATAGTCATACTTCTTCTTCAATAGTTCCAATTAGAGTCACTTTGTCGGAGAGATGTATGGATTGTCTTTCAGTGCATTGGTGATCTTCTCAAGGATTTGTTCAACCCTCTTTAGTGAAGTCGCTTTCTTCATCAAGTTATCTTCAGTTGAGGTTGACATTCTAAAAGTTTCACATTAATTTTTGTTGTTAGCACCATTGAATTATCTTTTAGTTAATCATCATCAATTTTATTTTATTATCATGTATATGTATGTGTGCATATATATTTCAAGTTTAACATTTCCTTTCTTTTCATAGGACTGCCTACGTGGCCTCACAGGGCATGAGTATCAACAAAGAAATAGATAGGCCGCGATCGAGGCATGGGGTGTTGTGACTGTGTTCGTTCATACTTAAGAATAAAGGAGGCCACGACCACAGCCAAGAAAAACCGTGACTGAGGCGAAAAACACCTCAACCGCGACCACAGTCTTTTGATACTCGATCGATATCATTACTCTTTAGGAACGTTGTGACCGCAGCCAAGGACAAGATTTCACGACCACGACTCAAGATCACATGTTCGATTGAAGAAGATGAAGGTCAAGGCGGAGGTCCAAAACCTAATTTGAGAAAGCATCGACCGAGACCAAGGAAACAATTATCACGGTTGAATCACATTCTAAAATGCTAACCTAGGTTGAATCAGTGTAGCCAATGTTGTGAATGGGGGTGAGATGCCGGTGAGCGTCACCGGGCCAAATGAGGTAGAGACGCGTCTGTTGCCACGGTGTTCACTAGCCAAAAGCTTGTTGAAAGCTAGCAAAAATTTTGATGCACGGGAAAAACACCAACAAACAACTGATGATAGTCGAGAAAGCATCAGACAAATACCTTGGTTAGGTTAAACGGTGTTGAAGGAGGAGGTAGGGGCTTGATTGGCAGAGGCGTAGCTTCAATGGTGAAGGTCAGAATCTGGTTCTGGTCATTCGCTCTCTTGCATTGGGAATCTCCTTTCAACTGCTTGGGAAGTCTCAGATATTGAAGGAAAGAAAATTCATATTTCGAAGGGTTTAAGCTTATATACCCTAGGGGTTTCATGACTGCGGCCAAAATCCTTCTTTTCATATGATGCAACCGTGGTCTTTTGCTAAAAGGAGGGGGCACTACGACTACGATGTATGCCTCCTCGACCGAGGTTCAATCTGCGACGGCGGTCCAGGTCGCGACCGCGGTCCTTCTAAACCAAAATAACATGAAACCAAATAAAGAAAAACTTCTTTTTCCAAATAACCCTCATAGTTAGAGAAATATTAAAAACCAAGAAATAATTACATCATACTAGAAAAAGGGAAACTGATATATAGGAAAATGAGACTTACATAGCTCATCGTACTAAAGCACAAGATAGAGAAAAATATGAATTAAAGAAAATAGCAAAGACTTGGGTTTCCTCCCAAGAAGCACTTGTTTAAAGTCTTTAGCTCAACTTTCTCCCTCATCTTGGCTTCATTCTCCTTCCACTGGTGCAGTTGATTCCTCATTCGTTCCATTTTTTGCTGAGTTGGGTTCCCCCAAACTAAGTTCTGTTCTCCTTACAAAGGCTTGGTCTTCATAGTATCTTTTCACTCACTGTCAATTTAATTTGAAAGTTCCCATCTTTTCTCCTACTATCTCCATTACTCTTGACGGGTATATCCTCACAACAAAAAAGGGACCTGACCACCTGGTTCTCAACTTCCCAAGAAATAACCTGATGCTAGAGTTGAATAAAAGGACCTTGTCTCCTTCATGCACATCTTTGTTCTTTAGGTGAGCATCATGCCAGACCTTTATCCTCTGTTTACAAATTCTTGCATTTTCAATGGCATGTAGCCTCATCTCTTAGAGCTCCTGGAGCTGAAGGAACCTTTTCTGACTAGCTTTGTCGAGATCCATTTTATGGCCAGTAGGGCTTTGTGTTCGAGTTCGGCTGGTAGATGACAAGACTTTCCATAGATCAACCTGTAGGATGTCATACCTATTGGTGTCTTTTATGTAGTGTGGTATGCCTAGAGCACATCATCCAGTTTCATACACCAGTCCTTTCTTGTACGACTAACAAACTTCTCTAAAATTTGTTTGATCTGCCTATTCAATACTTCCACTTTCCCTGATGTCTGTAGGTGGTATGTCATTGCGACGTTATGCTTCGCTCCATACTTCCTTAGCAGAGCTTCAAATTATTTCTCACTAAAATGTGACCCTCCGTCACTTAAGTCAGTGTGTGGCACTCTAAAGCATGGGATAAAAGTCTTCTCAAAAAGCTAAATAACTACTTTGATATAGATTGGGGCATGACCATATGGACAAACCGAAATCTCGCTGACCTACGAGAAGGAGGTCTGTAGATGATATGCGTTGGATCTCAGATGATGGGTACAGTGATGGGGAACGTCATACGTTCTGAAGGGTTTTTTTCGGACGCTTGGGACACTCTTGATTTTTATGGAATTGAAGGCCTTATTTTGGAACATTAGAGGGGCTGTGAATAATCCTACACGTAGAGTCCTTGGTAACATATGCAGGAGGCATAAACCGGAGATTATTTGTTTGATGGAGCCTTTTATCCAAGCTGAAAGGGCGGAGGAGCTTCTTGATATAGTCCGTTTGGACTAGTTTACTGATAACGCCTCGGAAGGAGGCAATATATGGATGTTTGTCGATCGTAGCTTTGATCCTCATGTGGTTTGTTCTCATCGCCAACACATAACTATCCGCATTACTGATTCGAATGGCACACATGCATTCTACACAGGTGTGTATGCCAGCTGCGACACTTACAGAAGGAGGGAGTTGTGGGAGTCCCTCAGGATATTATCGGCTGACATTGGGGACAGAAGATGGAAGATTGGAGGTGATTTCAATGTGGTGCGGAAGATAGAAGAGAAGCGAGGTGATACACCTCCTAGTGAGGTTGATATGTCGGACTTCAATAACTTCATTGCAGACGCAAATTTGAATGAGGCAATGTTTGATGGCAGTAAATTCACCTGGGTTAATAAACAATACCTCACTCCGACGACATGGGAGCGTTTGGATAAAATTCTGTTCAATGCAGCTTGGTGTGAGGCTCATCCTGCGTCACGTTCATCCCACCTCACGCGGTTTAGGGTATCCGATCACTGCCCGATTCTATCATGGGCTAGATCGTTGGTGACTCAAAAACAACCCTCTCCCTTTGCTTTCCAATCCGCATGGTTGCTAGACCAGAGGTGTCGACCTATTATTGAAGAAGTTTGGGCATCGGAGGTGGTGGGACATCCTTCCTATGTTTTCTATGAGAAGCTTAAAAAGACAAGAAGAGCTTTGAAGAGGTGGAACAAGGAGGTTTTCGGGGACATTCATCAAAAGAAACAGGACATGGAGGATGTGGTTCATATTACCCAGATGGCGTTTGATGAGAATCCTAATAGCATTAACGAACAAAATCTTCTGCAGGCAGAAAAGGAGCTTCAAATGATCCTAGATCAGGAGGAGATGCTTTGGAAGGATAAGGCGAGAGTATCGTGGTTGGAAGATGGCGAGAGGAACACTAGATTCTACCATTCCACAGTCAAATATAGAAGAAAGAAAAGAAAAGTTCTGCATATTATCAAACCAGATGGGCAAACAATTGATGATCCTTTAGAGATTGCCAAAGAAGCAGCTTATCAGATGAAATAATTTACAGGATGAAAATGTGGATATAGACTTATCCAAGTTGGACCAGTTCACGCAGCTGATTCCTGAGTTGATATCTTTAGAAGACAACTTTCTTATTTCTGCAATTCCTTCGGTGGAGGAGATTTGGGAGTGTATGAAAGGAATGGACCCTTATACTGCCCCTGGACCGGATGTTTTTACTCTCCCTTTCTACACCCACATGTGGGAGTGTATACAGGCTGATTTCATCTCCCTGATCAGAGAATTCTTCAGAGGATAGCAGTGTCATAGAAGTCTTTTTTGCTGCCGCACAGTTTTAATACCGAAGAATGAATCGCCCGTGGACTTACAGAAAGATTTTCGCCCGATCTCCATTGAGAACTTGGCACTGTGGATAATAGCCAGGATTGTTAACAACAGGATGGCTGAGCTCCTACCTAAGATTATTTCGCCTTTTCAGGGGGCGTTTGTAAGGAACAGGGACATCTCTCATCATATACGTCTTCTTCAAGAACTCGCTCATGATCTTAAACAGGGTCCTCAACAACAGAATATGATCATCAAGTTAGATATGTCGAAAGCTTATGATAGGATTTCTTGGGTCGTGTTGGAGAAGATCATGGAGAAATTTGGCTTTATCAAAGACACCATAGACCTTTGTTCCATGTTCTTCAAAGAAGCTTGGACGACGGTATCAGTTGGTGATTTCACTGATGGTTTTTTCTCTTTGAAGAAAGGTCTCAAGCAAGGAAACACATTATCCCCATCATTGTTCATTATTTTTGAAGATATGTTAGCCAGAAGACTTATCCATTTACAGGAAGAAGCTGTCATTGATTCTTACTTCACGAGGGGTCCCGGGACTGCACCTCCAATTCTCATGTATGCGGACGATCTGGTGATGCTTTTAGCCACGTCGAATGGATCAGTTGAGATCCTTAAACAGGTGATACATGATTATGAAAGGGCGACCGGTCAGAAGATTAATAGAGCTAAGTCCGTCTGTGTGTTAGGTAGCTCGGATGACTCAGTGAGGGATCGCATCAAAGATGAGATTGGGATTGATCATATTGCTGAATCCTTGTCATACCTTGGGGTTCCTATTTCTATGTGGAGGACTTTGAAGAGAGATTTTGAATATCTGACTGTTAGAATCCAACACAGGGTGGCATCGTGGAAGGCAAGATTACTATCGTTTGCTGGTAGAAGACTGTTGATCAAGCATGTTCTGGCAAGTACTGCCATTCATACTGCATCGGCAGCAGATATTCCTATTTCTACTTGCAACAAGATAGAGATGATGATGTCTCATTTCTTATGGGCTGACAGAGACAACCATGACAGAAGAGCGTGGGTGGCGTGGAACAGGCTGTCCATACCCACGAATGTTGGAGGTTTGGGTTTTCATTCTCTTCGGATTACCAACCAAGCTTTCATTGCCAAGGCTTGCTGGGAGATGCTTACAGGAGAATCGTTATGGGCTACTTTTTGCAGACAGAAGTATGGTTCGTGAACCAGAAGTAATTCGGGAATATACCCTCCTCACTTGAAGAAAGGTGCCAGGGCGTCCCCTTGTTGGAAGAAAATTTGGGAGATGTTTCCTTTCATTTATCCGAGATGCAGATGGATTATAGGAGTTGGTAACATTTCTTTTTGGGATTCCTATTGGTGTGAAAGCAGGATGATTGATCATGCTTTACATAGATCTGACAGAAGTATGAGATTTCTTGTAAAAGATTTCTGGTCCGAGGAACATGGATGGGACTGGCAGGCTCTGAGTATGATTATTGATGAAGACGGCATGGCAATTATCAAACGAACAGGATGTTTCTTATCCGATGATAAAGATTTTCTCAGTTGGACATTAACAGATAATGGGAAGTTTGATATCAGATCTGCTAAGAAGCTTTTGTTTAATCCTCCTTCGGCTGATACTATAGACCTGGAAAAGGTGTGGAAGCTGGACTGTCCTAGAGCAAGTGCCATCATATGGAAGATGATGCACCGTGCACTTCCAACGGATGAAAATGTTAGACGCTGCAATATTCAAATGGCTTCCAGGTGCTCATGCTGTGATGATCCCTCGTCGAAGAATGTTATTCACCTTATGTTCGAAAGTCAGATAGCGAGGTTTTTCTGGGATAAGTACACAGATTTGATTCTGGATCCCGCCCCACAGGATTTAGCTCACCTAGTGGCTGTATGCAGTAACATATACACCCGATCTGCACGACATTGGTTGGCGAGCAGGTTGGCTGCCATCATTGTGGAGAGCATATGGAGGATTTGATGTCGAAGTAGGTTTGAGAATGATAGAAGAAACTTACTCATTGAATGGGAGTATATTACTATGAGAATGAACATTATGATGAAGAAGAAGAGCTTTGTGATCAAAGAAGGGCCTTTATTTTTTCAGGCGTTAGCTGATAACAGGTTGATTGAACCTTCATGGAGAGTCAGGAAGATAATGCTGATGAGATGGACTCCACCGGATATACATAGTCTCAAGATGAACCTCACCATTGGACGAGCAGTCGACCCAGAAGGATATCGTCGAAGATGGGCGGCGGGGATAGTGAGAAACAGAAGAGGTCAGGTGCTGATGGCATTCAGAACCTGGTTACACTCAGAAGATTATACGCTTGCATATTTACAAGCGTGTGTTGTGGGCCTTAAGATTATTGAAGATAAATTTTTGAAGATTGCCTATATGGAGATAGATGATCAATGCACCTTTGATATCTTATGGGGATCTGCTGATGCACCTTGGAAGACAATGCCGTTTTTCAGAGAACTGAAAAGAAAGATCATCACGGATGATATCAATGGTTCCAAGGTTCACAAAGTAATAAACTCTATTCCTAAAGAACTAGGAACATGGGGGTCGTACATGGAGGACATTTACATCAGTTCTATTACAGAAAATCTGCCACAGAAGAATAAGGGTATGTTGATTATGGAGAGGCAAAATATTCCGTATGTTCATGTGGATAAGGGGTGATTTTGTTTTTGTTGGGAGTGATATATGTATAGAGATGTGAGATTTTTTGGGTGAATACCTGCATTTTATAAGTAGGAGTTGTACATGTTTTCTCGGTGATTTAGCCTACACGAGGAGGGTAGGGTGAATAAAAGCACCTCCTGGCTTAATTTAAAAAAAACTGTTTGGGTAGCAACTGCCTCAACCCATTTGAAAACATAATCAATATCAACAAGAATGTATAGATTTCCCTTCGTCGACGGAAATGACCCCATGTAGTCCACTCCCCACAAATCGAAGATTTCCACTTCCACCCAGTCCGACATTGACATTTCATTTCCTCGGCTTATTTTCCCCGTGAGTTGGCATTCCTTACATTTTTTGAAAAATAATGTAGCATCCTTGAAGAGTGTGGGCCAGTAAAATCTAGATTGCAAAACCTTTACGGCTGTCCTTTCCCCTCCATGGTGTCCTCCACAAGGTGAGGCGTGGCATTCTTTGAGGATTAGTGGCACCTCTTCTTCAGGTATGCATCGACAATATAGGTTATCAGAGCATCTTTTAAATAGTAGTGGGTCATCACAATAGTAATTCTTCAACTCAAAGAATAACTTCTTTTTATGATTATATGTTATCTCTGGCGAAAGTTGCCTTCATGCTAAATAATTACATATATTGGTGAACCAGAGTAAGCTCTGCTCCTCCGATTGAGCCATTAGAAGATCTTCATCAGTGTAATTGTCATTCACAAGCAGTTGGTTTTCTTCATCAAAGATTATTCATGACAGGTGGTCCGCGACCACATTTTCTTTCCCCTTCTTATTGATGATTTCATGGTCAAACTCTTGCAATAATAATGCCCATCTCAAAAGCCTTGGCTTGGTGTCCTTTTTCTGCATTAGGTACTTTATTGCCCCTTGATCAGTGTAAACTCTTACTTTTAATACTACCAGGTACGACCTGAACTTGTCAACAGAAAATATGATATTCAACATTTCCTTCTCAGTGGTAGTGTAGTTCACTTGGGCTTCATCTAGGGTTCTACTCACATAGCAAATCAAATGATGTTTCCTCTCTTTCTTCTTCATGCGGACTACCCTAATGGCGTAATTATTGGCATCACACATTATCTCAGAAGACAACTCCCAATCAGGTGCTTGTAGAATAGGTGTTGTCATTAATGCTCCCTTGAGTGTGTTAAAGGCATATAGACATTCAGTGGTAAACTCAAACTCAACATCCTTTACCAACAGATTTGATAATGGCTTGGCAATCATAGAAAAGTCTTTTATGAACCTTCTATAGTATCCAGCATGTCCCAAGAAGATTCACACTCTAGTGACTAACTTTGGTGGCGGAAGTTTTGATATGGCTTCAGTTTTGCTTAGATCCACTTCAATTTCTTTCTTCAAGACCTTGTGTCCAAGAATGATACCTTCCCACACCATGAAGTTTCATTTCTCCCAATTGAGGACAAGGTGCTTCTCTTTGCAGTGCTGCAACACCAAAGATAGATTCCTGAAGCAGGCTTCAAAATTTGTCCCATATATTGAAAAGTCATCCATGAAGACTTCTACAATGTCTTCCGGAAAGTCTGAGAACATGGATATCATACATCATTGAAAGGTTGTTGGAGTGTTACATAAGTCGGATGACATTCTGTGGAAGGCATAAGTGCCATAAATGCAGGTAAAGGTTGTCTTTTCTTGTTCGTCAGGGTCAATAGGTACTTGGTAAAATCCTAAATATCCATCCAGAAAACAAAACTAGTCATGATGAGCTAGCCGCTCTAGGACCTAGTCAATAAATTCCAAGGGGAAGTGATCCTTCTTGGCGACTGTATTTAGCTTGCGGTAATCGATGCACATGTGCCATCCTGTCACTGTCCTCGTGGTGAATTCATCCCTCATACGACTATCATTCCAACCTTCTTGGGTACCACATGGATAGGACTAACCCAATTGTTGTCACTTATTGGGTAGATGATTCCAGCATCTCGTTGCTTTATAACTTCTTTCTTCACAACTTCTTTCAGCATTTGATTTAGCTTCCTTTGTGGTTGAGCCAGGGGCTTGTCTGACTCTTCAAGGCAAATTCTGTGCATGCTTAAAGCCGGATTAAGACCTTTGATGGCCTCCACATAATACCCTATGGATTTCCTATGCAACCTCAACTCACCTAGCAACTTTTCCATCTGGTCGTCTGTTAAGTTGGCATTGACAATAACTGGATTCCTTTCTTCTTTATCCAAGAATTTGTATTTCAACCCTTTTGGAAGAGGCTTTTACTCTAGCTTGGGCTTCGATGCTTCCTACTCCTCCGTTGTCTGCTCCAATGAAGCATACTTCACTGTCTCAATTATGTCTTCATCGTCGTTGAATTCTTCTTCTGGTTGGTTCAAGTAATCTAAGATTTCCACAACCTCTTAGCTCTCCATGGAAGGATCTTGGCTATTTAGAGATCGCAGTAGGGGATCTACAATTGCTTTATCTTCTTGTACCTCTTTGCAATATTGATTATAGTTTTCCATGAAGTAGACTGAATCAGATAGAGACGGTCCCCTCATGGAATCTTGTACCTAAAAATCCAAGTGATCATTCCCTACTCGTAGTGTGATGATTTCTTCAGAAACATTTATTAAGGCTCTCCCCGTTGCAAGGAAAGGCCTTCTGAATATCATAGGGCATTAAGAGTCTTCGACCATATCTATTACCACTATATCACATGGTATGAAAAATTGTCCAACTCGTATCAGAACGCCTTCAAGTATTTCCACTGGCCTTCTGAAGGTATGATCTGCTAACTCCATCCTCATCCCCGTCTTTTCCATGTCTGTCAGCCCAAGCCTTTAGGATAGAGTCAAGGGCATTAGACTGATGCTTGCTCCCAAGTCAACTATTCTTTTTCTCTCCATGTTATCTCCAACATAGAAAGGTATGTTGAATGCTCTGGGGTCTTTTTTCTTGGTAGGTAGCCCTGCTTGAATGAAAGCACTTGACATCTTTGCTAACTGGACAGTTTCAATGTGATCACCTCTTCTTCTCTTTGTAATCAGGTCTTTGCAGAACTTTGCATAGGTTGGAATTTCTTATATTGCATCAAGAAAGGGAACATCCAGGTGTAGCTTCTTTACATCTTACACAAACTTGTCATATCTCTTCTTCAAGTTTGCCTTTATTAACTTATAGGGGAAAGGAACTCTTGGGGCATATGGATTTTTCTTCAAAAGAACATATCCCAAAGGATCTAAGTTCTTTTCCTCTCCTTCCTTCTTCTTTTCGAATGGTACTGCTTCTTTGCCATGGCCATCTTATTCTTTCCCTCTTGATTCTTTTATTGCCTTCTGATTCTCAGATTGTTGATTAGCACGACTTCTTCCTTCTTCAGTGTTGTAAGTATTAGAATTCTCCAACGTTCTTCCAGATTGGAGAGTAGCCATTTTGGTGGTCTCAGTATTTGATGAGATATTTCTTGAGGGATTTTTATGAGCTCAGCCAGCTGTGCAAGCTGGTGATCAATCCTTCTCTAGTGAGTTTCCATATCCACCATTTGAGTTTGCATGCTAGTTTACACTCCCGAATTTGTGAGAGAAATTTGAGCCAGTTGATCATTTATCGATGCTTACCTCTTTATGAAGTCGAATAGTTGAGCAATCATGTTAGCTTGGTTGTTTTCTTTTTCTTGGCTCGGCCCTGGGCCTTGTCCTTGTCGGCTCACAGTTTTGTTCTGACCTTGATAGTTGTTCTTGTTCTGCTGGTAGCTGGTAGTCTTGGTGTATTGTGTTGGCACTCCTTTCTTCTCAAACCTGGGGGGAGGTTTAGATGAAGTACCTAGTTGATGTGTGTTCTCCATAGCTTCTTTGTTGCCATTAATAAAACCCAGGGTGGTCTTGTTGCTTGAAGTTAGCATAAGATATGTTCTCTGTTTCTTCTTTACATTCACTTGTGTCACTCTCCTCAGGCCGGGTATATATACAGTTGTCAATCACATGCCCTCCTTCTCCACAGGTTGTTCACTTCATGTCTTTCTCAGTATGTTTCTTGCCCTTGGCTCCAATATCTTTTAGTTATTTGACATCAGTGGCTATTTTCTAAATTTGTGATGTTATGGTCTCCAAGGCTTTATGTTCAATAGATTGTCCTTCAGACCCTACTTTATTTGTCGATCCTCTATCATTCCTGTCATAATCCATGTCTGCTTGCAGTGCAGCCATGTTGTCTATTATCTTCATAATTTTGCTCAGCTTCTTTCTAAGAAAGTCACTACCAACAACTACGTTCAATGAAGTCCTCTCAATAGAAGTCATTCCATTATAGAAAGTGGTCATTAGAAACCCCTTATGGTAATTATGGTGCATAAAATCCCTCTGATACTCTAGGAAGCGTTCCCTTGCCTCGTGCAAGTTTTCTCCTAGATTTTGTGCAAAAGAAGTGATTTTCTACATGTTACGGATAGTCTTCTCAATAGGATAAAATTTAGTGATGAAGGCATCTACCAGGGGTCTCCACCCATCTATGGATTGGTGGGGGAGGTTGAGGTACCATGATATAGCCTTATATTTAAAAGAGAAGTTGAAGCCCTTATAGTATATAACTTCTTGAGGGACTCCCCTGATCTTGATGGTATGACATATATTTTTAAAGGCATTGAGGTGATGGTATGAGTTTTCACTTCTCAAATTCCCACGAAAGGTTTATTTTGGATCATCAAGATGACAACTGGCTTCAACTCAAAGTTTGCTGTGTTGATGTGTGGGATGACGACCGGGAATCTAGATTTGTTGGCCCTAGTTGCTGCCAGCTCTCTAAGAGTCTTTCCCTCTTTGTCATCTTTGTTGTCGCTATCCCGGCCATCATGCTCAAGTTCATTGTCTTGGTGATTGCGATGGTGCCTTCTATGATGACGGTAGCATCATTCTTCATCACTTTGATCTTCTTTGCGACAATCTTCCTCCCGACATTCTTCTTCACATTGGCGACCATTTGAGTAACGACCATATCTATCTTCACCTATCCCAGGTGGTGGAGGTTCATGTTGAATTTTTGCATTCCATTTTTCCCTAGTGAGAGTACCATCCACATGAGGTGGCATGGTGACTCAAGGTTAAGGTGAAAAGTTGAGGGAGTCTGCTTCCCTCTGGGTTCCCTGAATAGACAGCACAGTCAAGTTAGAAAATTGGACGTGTCTATGTAGTCGTAGGGTAGCAGATTTAAGGTTTCTGTGTGGTCAAGCTTATTACTAAGCTTGAGGCACGGGAGTATAGTGAGTGGATACAAGTTTTTAACATTGCTATTTTGCATTGTCCATGGAAAATGTGCCAAAAAGTTGACCAACCTAAATCACGTGTCCAAAATGGAGCGGGTCCAGAGTAGTCAGGCTCTTAAGATAATAACCCAACACTCGAGCCCCAGTAACAATTATACGGGGTCTGATGTAGTAATCGTGGCTGAACCACAAGGACAAGGTTAGCAAGTGTTAAGTATGTAGGGTGTCACACTCATATACTCTAGATAAACATATGGTTTAAAAGGTTGTTCCAATGGTGCTCAACCAAAACAAAGGAAGATAAAATAAAGAAAGAAAATAAAAACAAGAGAAAATAAGGACAAACGATAAGAATCCAAGATATGGAACGGAACTCGGATCAGGTTTCACCTACAAAAGTCTCTCACCAACATGAAAAAATCACACCCCTTTGTATACTCCTACCAAGATTACAAGTAGCCATAGAAGTGTCTGTTCCCTCCTCTCTCAAGGTAAGGATAGATCTAGGATCTAAGCTGACTTCCCTCTTGAGATAGCAACCTTAAAACCACAAAGAAAACCATATGACCATAAGCCTTGGCAATCCAACATTTTCATGCATTCATACTACTCCATAACACCAAATAAAGAAGATACTACTCTTTTGAGGTGCCAACGATTAAACTTCACAAGATGATACCTAAGCATACAAGTGAAGCATTAAAAACAAGCATATGGAGATAATATTGATATGAGCATATATATATATATATATATATATATATATATATATATATATATATAGGATATTTATTGGCTGCCCGCGCGGGTAGATTAGCTTTGTTACCCGTTCGCACATTGACGGTGGCACTAACTGTAATTACATCACAACTTTTCCGTTCTCGTGTTCTTTGTGACGCCGACTGTATTTGATTTTCACGGTTCCTGTTCCGGAGCGTCTTTGTCGACTCACGGTGTGGACGCGTCTTCGTCGACTCACTTCTTCAAGACCTGGGCCACCCTCTCTCGCTAGCTGTATGCGAACCAGGACCTGGACCTCGCCACTGCCGCCATCGACGTCGACGAATCCGCTGCAGGGGTGCGCCGTCCCGTATTATACTGGTCCATCGTCCACGATCCAAAAGGTCAGCAGAAGATATACTTGGTCGACGTGTCTGTTGCGGTAAAGATGACGCAGCAAAACATGGAAACAACGACGATTTCCTCATCAGTCGGTACACGTCTACCACTCCTCCGCACAACCATCCTGCTGTCCCGCCCCGACCTCGACGTCCTCCTCCGTAAGACCTCCCTTCCACCTGGCGTCCGCTACTCCTCCTTCACCGTCGCTTCAGCCCTTGCGTGGGTATGCATAGTAAAGGCCCGAGGGAAGCTCAACGAGTCCCAAAAGCTCTTCTCATTCGTCCCAAACCTCCATTTCCGCGTCAGCCCATCGTTACCCACAGAGTACTTCGGCAACTGCCTCAGCGTCGCTATCACGCCCACCAACACGGCGTACCTCATCGGGGACTAGGGGCTCACTGTTGCGGCATCAAAGATCTGGAAGGAGGTCCAGGACCTGCAAGACGACGGGATGCTCATCAGACTTGGTGAGGGGATGTTTAAAGAAATGATGAAGCAGAAGTTCACCGACACACTCAGCATCACCGGGTCGCCTAGATTGGGTGTTTACGAGGTGGATTTCAGATGGGGGAAGCCCGTTAAGGTTGAGTCTGTGTCGTCCAAAAAGATTGGCGGTATGTCACTCGGTGAAACGCCGGATGGCCGTGGTAGGGTTGAGGTTGGGATCCCATTGGCGCGGGAGGCCATGCCGGAGTTCGAACGTCTGTGGCAGAGCGCTCTACAGGTAGACGCCGCCTGAGGCGGATGACTGCAGCCGCAGATTGAGATCAATTTGATTCGAATTTAATATTTTGCTGGGTACTACGTACCACCGGTGAGCTTCATTCCAAGAAAATATAATTATAGAAAATAGCTTCAGTTGCGATTTGCATTTTTTTAATCAGCATCATTAAAGGAAAAGCTCTTGAAATAGAACACCTCAAATTTCTATACCGATCTTAGTACTTTTGCCTTTATCTCAATCCCCTCTTGTTCAATGTGTCTGTCTGGTCAACATTATGCATGAGACACTTCTATCGGGCTCTCCGCACATTATTATTACGTTGACAATGTTGTGTTTGATTGAATGCCAACATGATATGTCCATCCGTGATGGACTACATTGGAACCTACATTATGGTTGACTCATGCCTATTACTGTCCATATTACAGATGACACTTGCTTATTACAATATGAGTATCTGTATTGCAAATCTTTCTCCTACATTATGGTTGGCTCTTGCCTATTACAATGTGACTGTCCATATGACATATGACACTTGCTTAATACAACATGACTATCCATATTACAAAATTGTCACCTACAATACAGTTGCCTCTTGCCTATTACAATTTGACTATCTATATTACAGATGACACTTACTTATTACAATATGAGTATCCATATTACAAAATTATCACCTACCTTACGGTTGGCTCTTGCCTATTATAATGTGACTATCTATATTATAGATGGCACTTGCTTATTATAATATGAATATCCATATTACAAAACTATCATCTACATTATGGTTGGCTTTTGCCTATTTCGATGTGATTGTCCAAATTACAAATGACACTTGCTTATCACAATATGACTATCTATATTACAAAACTATCACCTACATTATTGTTGGCCCTTGCCTATTACAATGTGACTGTCCATATTACAAATGACACTTGCTTATTACAATATGACTATCCATATTACAATATGTCACCTACATTACGAACTCTTGCATATTACAATTGACTGTCCATATGACATATGACACTTGAAAATTACAATATGACTATCTATATTACAAAACTGTCACCTACATTACAGTTGGCTCTTGCCTATTACAATGTGATTGTCCATATTACAGATGATACTTGCTTATTACAACATGACTACCCATATTACAAACTGTCACCTATATTATAGTTGGTTCTTGCCTATTATAATGTGATGGTCCATATTACAAATGACACTTTCTTTTTACAATATGAGTATCCATATTACAAAATTGTCACCTACATTACAATTGCCTCTTGCCTATTACAATGTGACTGTCTATATTACATATGACACTTGCTTATTACAATTTGACTATACATATTACAAAACTGTCACTTACATTACGGTCGGCTCTTGCCTATTACAATATGACTATCCATATTATAGATGACACTTGCTTATTACAATTTGACTATACATATTACAAAACTGTCACTTACATTAAGGTTGGCTCTTTCCTATTACAGTATGATTGTCCATATTATAGATGACACTTGCTTATTACAATATGAGTATCCACATGGTAATAGGCTTGAGCACGCCCCCTTATGTTTTTTTCTCCAACCCGTCATCCACAAAGTATTGAACATGACGGAAGGTAACCAAGTTAATGAATAAGTAAAACCAATATAATAGAAAAAGTAAAGTAGGGGCACTTCACAGTAAACTATTATCTTTCTGCAAAAATGAATAGGTGACAACCATTTGTTTTGTACAAACAAAGCCACTGCTTGTGAATAATTTTTTGAAATAACATAAACTGTGCATTACATGTACATATCACACAACTAGAGCATTTATGGGCTGAATTACACTTAAAGAAACCCAATCAGTGCTACGAGCAATGTAGAATCCAGAAGCATCAATAATTGTTGTACCTACTTCAGCACCTCCGTCCCTCATGGCCGTCGTGTGAGTGGATGATTTGCAGGCAGCGGTTCCACAAGGCATGCATAGACCTTTTCAGTAGTATCCTTTATGAAGTAAGTATTCTGCTCCACTACAACAATCGTTAGTGGAATTCCAACAAACACAACAGCCTCATTTCACAGTAACGCACCACCCACCGCCTGTAGCCTATGCAGCAACGAACAACAACTCTTCCGCATATAAGAAGCCCAATTACTATCCCCACCAAGCTAATGGTCGACGCACCCCCTCCCACGATCTCCGTGGCGCATGCTGCAAACATCTTCGGTGTTGTTTCTGCTTCCTAGCCGTATTCACCCTCTTCTTCCTCACCCTCACGCTTGCCATACTCACCCTCTTCCTACTCGCCCTCTGCGTAGAAGTGGACTATTGGGTTTCTCATAGCCAGAGCAAGGGTGATTGAGGGAAGAAGCAAAGAAAACATGTGCCTAATTGTAACCCTTGCTTTCTCCATCAAGCCTTCCAACTAGTATGCAGAGGCGATCGCGAGTGGGTCACCATCACATGGACTCAGATTCCATCACCAGCGGCTGGGCATCCCCGCCGGGATATATGTTCCCGCTTGGAACTACCTCACCCTGGGAGCCCGACGCCAACAACCACCGCCTAGCAGCATCATCCGCCAACAACGACCGCCTACAGTCGTCTGCCGTCCAAATGTGGTTCGTCGACCGCTCCACTGAGCCGTACAGGGTCAATGGATGGGGCGCACCGTACTTCTCCATCCACGCTTCCAGGAACATCGCCGTCAGGCCTTACAACTACGAGAAGGATAACGACCATCTCCATCCCTCTGAAGATGTCGCCACACCTCACGCACGATTACAACTCGGGAGTTCGCTATCAACATTGCGAGAGACATTGAGAAGAAACTAGGCCTTGTGTAATGGCTACCCACATCAACGATGAGAGGGATGGACCTTCCCGACTCATGGAAGAGATCTAGAGTTCTTGAGCCCATGTCGGAATAGACCTGGATGCAATCCTCCGTGCACGACCTATATGCAAATCACCATTGTAGTTTTGCGGCCAAGAAACATCTGACAGATCATCGTCATGGAGGTCGTCATATATTTTCCAATGTACACACAAATCTAATTAAATGTCATCGTACGTCACGCTCTGGGAATATGCCGTCATCAGGTCAACCGTCGTCGTTTGTGAACCGATCACACCCATGCGTCGGGGAACTCCCTCTTAGACCACCAGATAGCAGAACCATCCAGTAGAAGTAACACGCAAGAAAGACCAGGTTGCGAACAAGCCAGGAACACCCAGCGGCGCGGCGCAACGACAGAGAAAGAACCCGGTGGCAGAAGTAGTAATTAAAATGAAAAATTAAAGATGCGGAGACACGGGTAGCCAAAGTTCAGTACCCGTGCGGGCAGCCAATATATTCCCATATATATATATATATATATATATCAAAGGGGGAGCAAGAATATACACATTGGGAGAGCCTTAGTGGCTACTCCCAACCCAAGTTAAGTGTTTAGCAACATGTGAACAGGCAGCATAACGACATTACAAAATGATAGATATATCATGACCATGAAGAGGAATGAGGTACAACATAGCGGAGATGACAGATCTAGAAGAAAGAGAGAAGATGGCGATACACCAAAATACTCCTTCAAATCTAGATCTGGGATGGACGGTGTAGATGCTCTCCTTCTTTCGAGGGAGAAAGGCCTTCAATCTTCTCTCTCCTCAGGTTCCACCTTCGGAGGTCCAAGACTGATTGGATGGATGAGAGTGGGTATGGAATTTGGCAGTACTTTGTGTTCCTTGGTGATCTGATGATGTGACAAGTCGAGGTGGGTGGCCTATTTATAGGTGTTTTCCACCGACTTAGCCACCAACACCGCGGTCGAGGCTTGGTGTCTGTTGAGGCTTGATAGTGGTCGATCGAGACCTCTCCTCATTCGAGGTCACCACAATGGTTGGTTGAGTCAATACCTCGGTCGAGGTATTACACCACCTTGGTCACGGTGCTTCCTCGGTTGTGACACTTCATCGCTTCGGTCGTGGCGCTACCACGGTCAAGGTTGGTCAAAGTTGAGGTGGATGGGTCATGGGCCGCAACCAAGGGGGTATGCTACACCGAGGTCATGGTGTCATCGGTGTGATTGGTGGCATCAACTGTAGTGTGAGGGTCCTCATTGGCCGATGGGTCGTGGTTGAGGTGTCGATCGCGACCTTGGCTTGATACGACCCTGTAAGGATGGAGAAAGTGTGCAATTAAGGTTCTTGTCATAAAAGTGCTAAAATAAGGGGAAAAGTCTATAAAAGATATGTTCATAAAAGTATAAAATAAGTGCAAAAAGTGTATAAAATTATATTTTATCAATATCCATGGAAGATATCATCTACTACAAGATGTTTCGATACATTCCATCAGTTCTTGTGCTACTCATATTTTTTGTGTAATCCAATCTTGTATATGGCTTAGTGATATGAACGAGCATATCTAGAATTATCTAAGAGATCATGCCCTATTGAGGGTGAGATCTATGAGCACTCAAATAGGTGATGCAATGCTTCTATGGAAGAAAATGATGAGGATTATGGTCATTCACCACCATGTTTGGGATGTCACATGAAGTGGAGAGTGTTTATAGTGTCCGGAAATATGGGCCCTTTGATTTCTTAGAGGTACACCAATAGGTGGACCAAATTGATGTGCTTCACAGGGTGGGGTCATTAGATCCATCTCAACCATATGTACCTGATGAAACATGTTCATGATTGCTCAAATGAGGGATGTGGTGACTACATCATGATTTAAACCAACCATGAGGACTATGGTGCAGGAGAAACTTATCCTTTCCCCACCTCTCCATATTGGGGATAGTGTTAGACCAAGCATCTGCCTTACAAGGAGCCTCCTTGGTCAGTTATAGACAAATATTGGTCTAACCAGCCATCCTAGGATTCTTTTCAAGGCCAACCCCACCTGCCTCTGCATCATCCTCATCGGGAGCCATCACCACCAGATTTGCATGAAATTTGGTTTCCATTCTAGTACTTCTCTTCCTATCCATTCTAGACTAAGAGTTTGATCGGGGATGAGTATATTTCTAAGTTTGGGATGGAGGATGGGTGGTATGTTTCTACTCCATCCAATCTATCTTTAAATTTTTCTATTTTTATTCTAGGATTAGTTATGTATCTTCCTTCTTGCCGTCTTTTTGAATTTTTTGTTAGAATTACATGTAATTGGCCATTACCTAATCAATTGATATTCAATTTCTTTTTATATTATGTTCTAATGCATCTGTCAGTAATATATACCCTTTGATGAAGTGAATCCTTCTGCAATGTTGAACCATGAACTACTATTAATCTCAATAAACATTTATTCCTTACAAAAGATGGCAATTCCTATGGGATTGACAGGAATCAAATGAAGCATGTCTCTTATTGATGAACATAATTCTTGTGGATAACTCATTACTTTGCAAGTCACATGGAGTATTTGATTTGATTTTTAAGATTTTTTCAATGCTTTGAATTCCATTATATGAGATGCCCTTGTTAAGCTCCTTTCCACACTTCTTACACCGTATTCATACCTCTCCATTCATCCAAAAGCAATTAAAAAAAGAAATAAAGATGTGCCAAACTCAAAAAATACTTCACCCTAAGGGATTTGTGCATTATTCAACAAAACGGAAAATGAGGTATCTTATAAAGCCATCAACAATCACAAATGATATTTGGAATCATCAAGGTATACAATGTCAAATACATGATATTTACAATTCTTTTTATTTACAACAATCTAGAAAACTTGCATAGGAAATGCACGATTTCATCATCTATGCCGTAAGTCAAAGAATCCGCAATAGCCAATTTTCACATCCAAGATGCATGTATACATCCTTCAAATAAACCTGAAATGGGTATATGGATAAATTTGAGGTAAACAAGTAAGTGAGAGACATAAAAATGTCACTATCTTCTACAAGTTTTATTTGGGCAAGATGAAGAAATATTTAGAAAAGGAGTTATTATGTAAGTAGAATAAAATAAAAACAAGAAAATGTAGTTCAATAAAAGGGATTATGAGGCATTTCAATAGATATCAAACTAGTAAATTAATTTTACTTTCCATACAATAATACAACAATGCATAAATATTGACCGAGCAATATAAGCATGAATAACTCAACTAGTAACATCTAACAATATGGAAAACAGTAACTACAGCACCACAGACTACCTATTTAGGTACTAAAATCCAAGGAGCATGTGGAACCATGGTCATGTAGTATGAAATTCAAGAATATGCTCAAGGAGCATGCACAACTAAGGCCATACACCCCCAAATTTAGGAACTACGCCCAAAAGTGTGTAATTAAGTCCATATACCCCACTTATATGTTAAACTATACTAGGTAAGAACCATTATTGCTTACAAAATAGAGTATGGTAAGTGGTAATTAAGTCATAACATGAATAAGGGTTCAACAATATAAAGAATTATTAACTTGAACATACAACATATTTTTCAAATGATTGTTTAGTTTAGAATAATTAAGAGATTATGGTTCACTCAAGATGAATATTGGAATAGGAAAAGGGGTATCAAAATTTGTGAATGCCCCAAACATATCAAGTGAGAAGTACATACCTAGTTTTGACAACCAACACTTTTTCTACAGGGTGAAACTCATCATTCATCTTCTCAACCAAAAAGTGTTTTGTACACACATTATTCCACAATTACCCATTCATAAATCAAATTACAAATTATAATATAGGTTGCTTAATGTCAAGTTTAATGTTTGGAATATTGATGTCAATATTTCATTATTGGGAATGGAAAAATATTAATATTTTTTAGCTTATTCATTGTTTGTATTTTGTAATTAATTAATGAGGTTCTTGCCTTCCTTTACAAATAAGTTAAAAATGGTATTTATCTAAATTAATATGTTTCTTTCTCTCATTCATCATTCAAATTGAACTAGGTCATTCATAGATAGATATAAACTTACATTCTTATTGTGTTTATTGATGCTATTTAATATATGTATATACATATATGGTTTTAATGCCTACCATGAGTTACATTCAAATCTAGGATGTATCAAATGGAATTATAATACCTATCAAAAGTTTTTATTTACTAACATGCATATACTAATATCTATATAATCCAAACAAAGTTAATTGATCAAATAGTTTTGATAGTCATCATTGATCATGATTTAGATACATAACATATCATGACTTTGTATAATCTATGGTTCAATATGTAAGTCCCAGGATTTGATTCCTTAGATAAAATTATCTGAAAAGAATGACTAGGCTACCCATACCACCAAGGAGCACCTCGTTTTTAGGAATATCATCATGAAGAACTACAAAGTTAAGAGTGTTCATCTTTGAGTAGTACTAGGATGGGTGGTCAGTCAGGAAGTTGATTGGGCCTTGTGCGTGAGTGAGGAAAAAGCTCCTAGTTAATCTAGTGGTGGTTTGTAAGGTCAGTCATCATTCTTGAAACTCTACTAGATCCTTGGAAAGTGGGATCAAACATTACAAATGGTATTAGAGCCATAATCCTTCCAATAGATGGGGCCCACATGGGCATGTGGCATTCCAGTCTTAAGTCATGTGGTCAACAAATGTTGGAAAGGGTTGTCAATGGTAATGTAGCCAAATTTTTGTCAATAGTCATGATCGAGAGGTAGGTGTCCATGGGTCCTTCTAGGTGTGCACTAATTTGGAGAAATATTAGGAGACCATATGGTTGATTCTTGATGAGGACGTCAAGGGCACAAGTGGGGGAGATTGTAACATTTCATTATTTCACCAAGGTGGACCTCTTTTTTAGGTAGCACATCACTAAGAACTCAAAATTTAGGCATGCGCTGCTTCGAATAGTACTAGGATGGCTGGCCAGTCTAGAAGTTGATCCTGACTTGTGTGTAAGTGAGGAAAAAGCACGTAGATAAAGCTAGTGGTAGTGAATGGGGCCAAACATCATTCTTGAAACTCTACTAGAGCCTTTGGAAGTGGGCCGAGATTTTATTCGATATATTGGAATTAGGATCATAGTCATATAGAATGATAGAATTTTTGTTTTTCTTCTATTAATTATGGTTGTATACACATATCAATGTATACTCCAAAAGTTATACATATACATACATATATATATATATATATATATATATATATATATATATATATATATATATATATATATATATATATATATATATATATATATATATATGTACGATTATATTACTGCAATGTTTATCTATGTCTAGTATTACCAATAATATTCACTACGTTCGAATATCTCATTGAGTAAGTACTTAATGACTTGGAACATATGAATGATTATAGATCTTTTACATGATGAATTTAATTGAATTTTATTTATCAATATGTAGATTGAATTAAATCATTGTATGTGAAGTTGGAACTACATTCATAGATGTCAAAAAGTTGATTATGCAAGTTTCTCACCTCTAAGTACATGTTGTAAGTGGTCCTCTTATTGAGGTGAACTGGCCATGTGTCAAAGATCTTCACTAGTTCTCTACCCAAATAATTGTAGGCCAAATATACAATTGTAATTGTAGAGCACATCTAAAGGAGAAGAATTTGACATTCCACATGATATGAATATATGCAAGTTAAAGGTTAGTGGATGAAGAAGTTATGAATACGAGGTGTTGAAGGTTGAACATGAAGATTTTATTGCTTTTTCATCTTGGTAGGGAAAATGTACAGGAGAGGGTTGCTAACTTTGGGGGTTACAAGAGGAGAAGTAAGAGGTGGATGCAAAGGGAGGATGAGTGATGGAGCTTTGCATCATGGTTTTGTAGGTCTAAGCAACTCCATTGATGTTGTAGAGAGGAGGATTCCTAGACTTCATATATAACAACATCTAATTACAATAGACTACAAGTAGAAATGTCTATAGAAGGAATTAGGTTTCATGATGTTTAGTGTCAAAATTCGGGAGTTAAGAAGGAGATACTTGCATAGTTATCATATTGGTCATCATTGCCACATGACTAGGATTTCTTCATCAGTTCATAACACATTCATGGTGGTCAGAGGATGATCCTTCTCTTTACTTAGTTGTTATAGGACTTGGGAGCTAGTGGTGTTCTTTATGATTGATCATGGTTGTTCCTTGATATGGAAGCATGTCAACATATTTTGGAAATTATGTGATCTAGAACGAGTGATGTAGGTTAAAAAATGATATGATATCTTCATATGTCTAGGCACAAGGCTAAGGTCATATGACACCAGCTAGGGTCTTAGTAGTTACTAAAAGTGGACATAAGAAAGAATAAAGTGGATGCAAGGAGAACCAATGTTGTAGCATCAAAAATCATGGTGCTTAGTGGCAGTGGGTTTCCTTTGTCAACACAAAACTCAAGGAGAAAGAGGAGGATATGGTTTTTTTCGATGTTGTGGACGTGGGGAAGAAGGTACTCAAAGGGAAAGTATTGGAGGAAGGATAAGGGATGAAGAAGAGGATAAGAAGAAGAATAAGCTAGGAAAATAACATGTCAAGTACTGATAGGAGATGATAAGGTGTTGGTTATGGATGGGCCTAGTTGTCTCTGGCTTGTCCGATGTTGTATGTGTGACTACATCCTAGACGATTGGTAACATCCGAGTGGGGGGAGGAAAAGAAGAGTAGTACATGGGAATTAAATGTAAATAATGTGAATTTCTATTAGAGCATAAAAAATAATAAGTAGTTAAATGAAGTTTGTTAATGATAAAGTTTATAAGATTATAGAATAGACCAAGAAATACTCAAATATTATTGATATGGTATTTTAAATAAGTTTAAACATTAATTAGGCTAGGAAATAATTGGGCTTTGTATGTCTCTAAAAGAGTATAATGGTCTAACCATGCTTAAAACAAATAGCACAAGTTGCAATATATATACTAATTTTGTTTAATGCTTTAAGAAATTTTAGGGACTCATGTGAATTAAAAGGCATGATACATTATAAAGGTGTAGTTGAGTCATTCCTTACATTATTGATTATTTACTAATGTTTGAATACCAAAAATGAGGAGAGAGCGTATTATACATTATACCACCATAATAAATTGACATGTTGGTATGATAAACAAGACAATTTATTATAGTATGGTACAAAAGTCTTCATAAATGTCAATTAAAAATGAAAATTAGTTATATCTTGAAATAGATATTATACGTTAAATTAAAAATTTGATGACTTTGTTTGTTTATAATATTCAATAAATATATATTTTATATGAAAGAATATGTTTATAATATCCAAGTAAATAAAGATGAATTAATATCAGGATTTAAGTCTATTACAACACTTCCCCACTTAAAAAGATTTCATTCTAAAAATAGCATATCCCAATAACCAAGACTCGAACTTTTCTAGATATTTCTCAATCTAGATTTGTTTGAAATAAATTTTAGTATATATTTTTATTTACTTAGTTAAACATATTGTGGGTGGGACATACATATTCATATATTGAATTATGTCAATTATAGAGATTATATTTAGAATTTTAATCGCAATTAGCAAATGTCACCTACGACCTCAAAATTTATTTTCCATAATGCAAATATGATATCCTCGTAGAATTTGTCTTACATTTCAACTTTTGTACCAAGGTAAATTGGAACTTACTAGTATTTTAAAATATGTGTTTATCCATTGGCATATATACTCTAGTATTTGAAGATTGTATGTCTCCATTGAGGGGAATTTCATTATCAGTGTCTTATCAAATGAACTCAAAGTAATCGATATTTTATTGTAACCCAATACTCTTTCTATTTAGTATGTTATGTGGACTAGATTTGATTCCAGGTCTCTCTAAGACACTCTGTTCTCTTAATAATTTGGTTGTAACCGTGATGCTCTTATTAATGAATCTATAGTAATAATGAGATTTATTTGATTTGTGACTGATGAGGTTGATATAATACATTTGGCTTGCCCATCTAGTAAAATTCTAAGAATACTTTACTCCTTAAAATAAAGTTTCCATAATGAATATTCATCATTATTAATAATATGTTTTCAAAATTTCTTATATGTTACCATACTCCATACCTTATAAGAAAAGTTTATCTCTCAAAATCATTTGGAGTCAAGACTAGATGTAGAGAGATATGTCTTCCATATATCAACAAACGTAGCTTTTTTTCACCATCCATTGACAAAAAGTTATGCCATTAGGGTTTGTGATTGAGATTAGCAAAACCTAGGGTCCACAATATATAAGGTTACTACTCCAAATTCATTCCTTTGAAAAGTTACAATGTAGTTTGAAAATGTTTGAACAAAACCAAGATATGTATTTTTCTATATAGAAAACTATTCAAGAAAAAGAATATACAAGAGAGCCATTACATCATAAAACAAAAAGTGGATCTAAAATCAATCTGAGGACCAACATTAACTAACTTTTCATAGGATTTTTCCTTCATGTTTTGTACCAAGTGAAGATCATCCATTCCTCAATTCAACACTCAATATGTATCTAAGTGGTAGCTCCAACTTAAGAGGGACTAATATCATAAGTCCAAACTATAATAAATGTAGGAGGTTTGTATCTATATTTAATTAAGTCAATGAACAAGAGTCCTCATAGTTCAATGATGACTTCCTCCATTCATAAATACAAATAGAAGAACAAATCAAATCTTTGTATCTCCTTGGTGTAGCAGATACTAAAACAACCTTTCCTTGGTAGTAAAACTTTGATACTTCATATTTTTTCACGTAGTGACCTTGACAAAAGTTTAGGTCATTTGGTCAACACATCATTCAAGATCATACATTTAAAAAATATTTCATACAACACGCCATAAAAGTTGTACCTTCAAAACTTGTCAATCAAACACCATATCCAATTTGTGCATTGGATAAGTCTCTTCCTTACTTTGTAAGTTATGAAGTCTATCTAAAGACTCTTCCATTTGGCAATAGAATGCACCTCAATCCTAGTCTAGGTACATCACTCTATATTCCATAATTTGTTTTAACACGGAAGGCTATGATAGGCATAGATGTAAGAATTTTCCTGAGCTCGTACAAAATGTTTCTTCACAAGAGTACAAACATGGAAACTTCATATTTTCTCTAGTAAGCTTTGTGAGAAGGATATACATCTATTTAATGTCATCTATAAAACTCCCATAACATGTAGATAATTAGGAAACACCATAATTTAGAGTGATATCATGGTTCCCCTTATAGTAAATAATTATAATCATGTTAATTGGGATCAGACTACTATGACCTACAAAGATCACTCATTCCATGTATAATGATATCTACACATTATCTTGGATCTGACATTCTTATTTAAATCAGTAGGGTTACTAAAATGAGGTATTGAGAAAATCCATGTTTAGTGTTTGTTTGTAATCTTCCTCAGTCCATGTCAATGATAAAATCAAACTTTGTCATACGTAGGGTGATGATATCTATATTATAATTTTAGTAATATTTAATAGACAATAATTGAGGTTCTAGACAAATATGCAACTTGCAACATAAATTCGGTTTATGTAAATCCATAAAGAGATCAGTTAAGATGTGACTTAGTGGGAACAAAACTCAAACTATTATCTCATAGGGAAGGGGTATTGGAAGAAAATCATAAATATCAAACTTGTGGAGGAGTGAGAAAGATAGGTAGAGACTACTCAACCAAGAATTCTCTCACTGAATTCTCAATAAACATATTGATCTTTAAGCATCATCTAGAAGGATGAATAGAAGATTCTAAGGTCTAAAGATATAATCATACCTCACATGGTCACACAAGAACTAGTTTTGCAAGAGAGTCAAATATTATCATGTAGAAATAGGGAAGTCTTATGAGGGTACCCTAGGGTTTCTTGTATTGAGATAGTTTGATGTGCCAATATATAAAGAGAAACATAAACATGAACAACTCAAGTAGTAACTTCTAATAATACAAAAGGCAATATTTGCACCACCACAAATTTCCTATCTACTCGTCATTCATGAAATTTTACTAGAGCATTGGGAAGTGGACCCATGTATTATATCCTTCCTCCAAGTATATGTTTTAAGTGTTCCTCTTGTTGAGGTGAACCATGTGTGTGGCATATATCTATACTAGTCGTCCACCTTATTAACATAGACCAAATCTACAATTGTACTTGTAAATGACATCTAGAGGAGAAGCACTGGACAATCCACATGATTTGAATGTATGGAAATTTAAGTCTAGTTGGTCAAGAAGTTATGAATATTGCGTGTTGAAGGTTGCACACAAAAAAAATTTCCTTTTGAGTCTCGACGTGGACACAATTTTAGGAGAAGGTTGTAGACCTTAGGCATTACAAGAGCTGAGGCAAGGGGTGGATGCATAGGGAAGGTTGAGTGATGCATCTTTGCTTCATGGTGTTGGAGATGTGACTGACTACCTTGATGCTATAAAGAGGAGACACCCTAGTCATCAAAGCAACCTCAAATCACAATAGACTACATGTTGCAGTAGTTAGAGGGGGAATTAGTATGCATATTGGTAAGTATGGCCAGATGGTCGATCATAAGATGATTGTGATGGTATAACTTATAAATCATTTAATTTAATAATAAAGGTAATCTTGAAATTTATTATATTTATATCAGTTATTAGATAAAGATGAAACATAATAAGTATCTAGCAAATTACATTACTCAATGGCCTATGTCTTTGGGTTCATGGCCTGGACAATGAGATCATATGAATGTCAAGAGTATATACATTATTTTTATGTCCCTAGTCAGATGTTATTGTGGAAGGCTGATAGACAACAATGACACATAAGACTAGAGTGTGTGTTGGTTGATGACAGAATCTCATCAGTCATGATATGTGATATCAAACCAAACACATAGATACTTGTCAAAGAATAGTGTATCATACAGACCCACCTTGAGAGTGACACATGGAAACCATAATTGGTAGTTAGACCCACCTTGAGAGTGACACATGGAAACCATAATTGGTAGTTAGAATAATCTCTCATAGTGATGGTGTTGAGTGTGGTTTTTATACTTGAAGTCACTACACTCATCATATTTTATTAGATGTAATTTGATGTCATCCATTGTGAACTTGAATAAGGGTTACCATAAAGGTGGTGCTGGGTGGATTGTGACACATGAGGATGGTTATGAGTGATGTCGATGAGATTTGTCCCTCCTACATGAGTTTGATATCTAGGCCACTTGAGAAAAGCATGCACATGCACATGTGAATCAATATATGATATTGAGATCACATCTATCTTAGATAGTCTACTCCAGTTCAAGGAACATGGATTGAACATTGAAAGGATGATGATTCCATGCCTCAATTTCATTCTAGATATCAGTGACAAAGGAATTAGACAACCACTATAACACTAATGACATATTGTAGGTTGAAGTTGTTCTCCAACTTTTGGATTACTTGGGTATCAATGATCTTATAACGTCCCAGGATTTGAGGCCTTGGATATAATGATCTTAAAAGGAATGATTGGACTACCCATATCACCAAGGTGCACCTCCTTTTTCGGGAGCCCATCACTAAAGAACTTCATAGTTAAGCATGCTCAGCTTGGAGTAGTACTAGGATGGGTGACCAGTCGGGAAGTTGACCCCGACTTGCACGTGAGTGAGGAAAAAGTGCACAGTTAAGGCTAGTGGTGGTCTGTGGGGCCAGTCGTCATTCCTAAAACTCTACTAGAACATTGGGCAGTGGGCCCAGTCAGTACAAATGGTATTAGAGCCATAACCCCTCTAGTAGGTGGGGCCCACATGGGCATGTGGCATGCCAGTCTTGAGTTGTATGGTCTAGGCATGTAGGAAAGGGCTATCCTTGGTGATGTAGCCACCCTTGTGCTGGTATTCCGCGATCGGGAGTGGGGTGTCCATGGTCCATGTTAGGTCTACACTGAAATAGGGAAATTTTATGAGGCCACATAGTTGAGCCTTGACGAGGACATCAAGAGTCTAAGTGGGGGAGATTGTAACATCTCATGATTTGAGGCCTTGGATATAATGATCTTAAAAGGAATGATTGGACTACCCATATCACCAAGGTGCACCTCCTTTTCTGGGAGCCCATCACTAAAGAACTCCATAGTTAACCGTGCTCAGCTTCGAGTAGTACTAGGATGGGTGACTAGTCGGGAAGTTGACCCTATCTTACACGTGAGTGAGGGAAAGTGCACAGTTAAGGCTAGTGGTGGTATGTGGGGCCAATCATCATTCTTGAAACAGTACTAGAGCCTTGGGCAGTGGGCCCAGTCATTACATATTTGTCTATAGATACTGCTCATCGCTTAAGATGTCATAAATCGATTATGAACATTCACTACGAACGTAGCTTGGAGCCTATAGGGTGACACACATAGGATACACCAAGAAAAGGAGTTCATTCATAAATATAGTTTAAACTTCATTACTAAAGAGTTAAGTATTCAATTTAGACAACATTGGTTGAATGTTGACTGACTAGATTATGAACTAATTGGTTCAAGTATTGAACCAATCATTTTAGTGTGTTAGGTCACTTGAACCAATATTGGAAATTTGGTACATGAACTGATTGGTTAGGAAGTGACCGATCAACTCAGATCCATGAACTGACCAACTCATGTTATGAATTCACCACTTTCTTGATCAATTTGATTTATTTAAGGATTAGTGCTAACGTCATGTTGTGCAATAAATTAGATATTATGTGCCAATACAACTGTGATAAATAAACATGATGAAACTACCGGTTCAAGGGTTGAAACGATCAGTTCACTTGTGAACCGATCATTTTTCCGCTTGAAGGATGTGAAAATTCATGAAATTTCTTCCTCTTTGACTCCCACATAGATTAGGAACCCTAACCCTGACCCTCCTATAAATAGAGGGGTACTGGGGGCTTATTAGATATATAAATTAGATCTGAAATTTTTTGTCTTCTCTAGTTGTGGTAACTAAGACAACTCAAGCAAGTCCTACCCAATAAAGGGAGTGATAGTAAGGGAGAACAATTGTCAGAGAGAAAGTTGGTTCTAGTACACTAACTAGAAGGGAAAACTCCTTTTTCTATTCTTCTAGAACAATAGGAGTTCTGGGTGGTCCATGTGGACTATTATAGAGGTGAGGTGGTTGTTGCCTGACCCTAGGAGGAGAAAGTTACGTTGTTGTATGTGGAGATCAACTAGGAGTTGTTGCAGATGTTGTTTGTGTGTGACATGAAGAAAGGTGTGCACTACATCAAGGAAATCATCGATGGACTTGCTCCAGAACCAAGTTTTACCCCAAAACCATCCTTCACATTACATAGTTATTGACGTGATCTATTAAAGGGAAATATGGAAGATAAAATATATGTTTCCATTGTCTATCCTGATGACGTATTTTCCTCTATCAGAGCCACATCAATAAACTATGTTTTGGGATTTAATCAATATGATTGGATTTAGGTTTTCAACCTTTTATATATTGCATACGATGTGAATATTTATAATGATTAATTTCCATATTTGATTAAATAGCACATGCTATCCCAAACACACACACACACACACACACACACACACACACACACACACATATATATATATATATATATATATATATATATATATATATATATATATATATATATATATATATATATATATATATATATATATGATATGAAATATATGTGATTTAAACGTGTCACCACAAAATCAATTTTGATGGTGGAAGTGTTGCCTAGTTATGGCCAATAATCTCTTTGTTTGTGTTTGGTTGAGTGTGGTTGTTTATTCTTGTTCGTATCTCAGTTTGCACACCGAGCCTCTTCCTAGATTTTTTTTGAAGAGGTTGAATCTAAATAGAATACATAAGATGAGGAATTTAGTATGAATTAGTCCATATAATTGGTTCAACATATGGTGGATCCTTATAATCCAGTAAAGGACATAGAATATTTTCTTAGTGTTGATATTTAAAATAAAAATAGAAAGGTTAGAGATCATGATGTAGTTATACTTAAGTATTGCATATAGAGATGAAAGTTAATAAGGTTAAAGCTATGATTTTTAGAATTGATGTATAAGTATGAAGTCTAAGAGATTATATGATGTTCATGAGACGAAACATGTCATAAATATTTTTAGTGATAGTGAAACCTTGAGGTGAGTAGCCTCTCATTCATCCTAGATCAATTTCAAGGACGAAATTCCCAAAAAGGTGGGTAAAATTGTAACATCTCAAATTCTAAGTAATTTAATATATATATAATTTTATCCTTATGGGGCCCAGGCATAATAAATGAAACATATGCTAAATTGGAATTGATGAGCTATAGGTAGATTTGGAGACCATTAATTGCCCATAATCACAATAGAGATAAAATGGTATTTTTCTATTGGTGTATGTCAATTAATTATCTAGAAAAAATCTATATCTTCTCAAAATAATGAGAAATACTTTCTAACCAATTTTTAAATTTAATAATGGTCACATAGAAAGATAAATATTATTTTTTCAAAAAGGAATTATGAGTGATAAAAAAGTAAATTATTTTAGTTTAAAATTCTAAGACGTTATTTATATTCCTTATATAAATACATAGTAGTGTTCAAAGTTTTATGGGTTTTTTTGAACGTTAGATAAGGAATTAACTTCAATAAAGATAAGAATATGTGTGGTGAATGGTTAGATAAATCAAATAATTACATAAATGATAAATGCATATTTTTAAGATCTAAAAATGACAATAAATTAGAATTTAAAATTATGGTCAAACATGATAAGAGTGAGATTTCTATATTTTAATTAAAAACTTCGTGGATATAGTGGTCGATATAACTATAAATGGACATGTAGATATAAATATATGATATATTTTTAAAACTTACATTGTGAGGCAGCGCATTGATGTCCTCACCCTCATGGTAATCATCAACACGGTCATCAGGAGAATGCTCAGCCATCTGAAAGTTCACATTCACATTGTAAAGTTCACATTGTAAATTAATTCACATTGTAAAGCTCACATTGTAAAGTTCACATTCACATTGTAAAGTAATTCTCATTGTAAAGTAATTCACATTGTAAAGTTCACATTGTAAAGTAATTCACATTGTAAAGTTCACATTCACATTGTAAAGTTCACATTCAGAAAAATAAAACATATAAAAAATATAAGCATGCCTCTAATACTGCAATTTTTTATCAATTAACAATCCTTTATTGTGATCTCCACGCACATACAAGTCATCATTAGCTTCAATATTTGCTGGTGTTGGCAACCCAACTAAGAATGGACTGGAGTCATCATACTTATCATAGTACTCTTCTTCATCTATAGGATCTTCAATGAACTGTGTTTTACCATGAAGAACAACTGACCATTTATCATTTGCTGGATCATCAATATAAAACACTTGCACTAGTACAGAAACAACATTCAACGTCACTTTTCTGGGCGTCGGTTATTTAGTAAATCCGACGCCTATAACATTCAACGTCGGTGATGTAGGTCATCCGACGTCTATAGTCAAGACACGGGTACCGCTTTGTATTAAACGTCGGCTGGGTAACACAAAATCGACGCCTAAAATCACCAGTGAAATCCAATTTTCGAGCGAAAAAAATTTGGCCCCAAAGTGTCACATACAGCGTCGGTTTTTTAGCATCAAACCGACGCCTATATAAGATGAAAATTTGTGCGAAAAGTTCCATCTTAGGTGTCGGTTATCCTTTGATAACCGACGCCGATAATGGTTCCCGCCAAATTATTTAGGGCAAAATTTGTCTAATTGGACGTCGGTTGTTTAAGTAGAACCGACGCCGAAGAATTTAGGTGTCGGTTTTATGTTATAACTGACGCCAAATACCCACTTAATAAACCATCGAACGGACACTATTCCCCTTTCTTATGTTTCATCGTGAAGCAACTACTCCGCCACTCTGCTCTTGCTGCGTCCCCACCCGCCCGCCTGGTGCTGCTCGCCACCTACTGCTGTCACTCGCCGCCAATGCCAGACGCCGCTGTTTGGTCGTCGTCGATGCCGGACACCGCTGTTTGGTCGCCGTCAACGCCGGATGTCGCTGCTTGCTGCTCTGCATCGCCTCCGCCATCCTCTTTGCCATCGGCCGCCGTCTTCTTCCTTGCCTCCGCCCGCCGTCCTTCCTTGTCATCGCCGCTGTCCTCCTTGCCGTCGCCGCTGCCTGCTCTGTGCTCGCCGCCGTCCTCCCTACCGTGTCGCCTGCCTGCTGCCCGCCGTAGCCTCTAGGTAGTAGTCGTAGCCTCTGTTCTTCCTTCTCCCCAGCTCTTTACCTACAACAACCACAACCGTGGCTGTGTTGGCCTACCACAGCCGTGTTGGGCAGCACGGCCGTGCTGCCCAGCACGGCCGTGGTAGGCCAACACAACCACGACCGTGTTTGCTGTTGGTAAGTATATGAACAAATCTATATGTAATGCTTTATGTTAATTCTAGGATACGAACAAATCTTTTGCTTGCATATATTTGTGCTTCTAATCCTAATGCTTGACCTAATTCAGTAAATTTTGATGCATGTTGAAATAAGATTTAAACTTGTCCATTCTAGCATCCTAATTTGATTTGATTAAACCCTAACATTGATGAAACCCTAACATCAATTGTGATGAAACCCTAACATGTACATATATATTATTGTGTTTGTTGGCCCAGAAACCCATCCAAGATTTACTCATTAGGAGTAAATCTTGGATAGTCCCCAGTTTGGGACTGTTCTTGAACACCTAATCTCACTTCGGATGTAAGTGCATAATGTGTATTGGGTTTTCAAAAAAATTTTGGTAGCATTTCCTTGTTTGTTCTCTAAGTACATATGTACTTAGAGAATAGCGGGGAATTGCTGCCGAAATTTTTTTGAAAACCCAATACACATTATACACTTACTAGTGACATTAGGTGTTCAAGGATGGGATAGGTGGTATACATTTATTATATGCAAGAATGACATCACATGTGTTTGTTGGCCTAGAAAGTGAACAATCATTGTTCTTTATATTACTTGTACATTGGTATAAATTAGAATGAACAATCACTAAATTATTTACTGTTTGTATGGAGTCCGGCTTCATTGTAGATAATAGGAGTAAATCTTGGATAAGATGTAAGTGTATACCCTAATCTAGTCCTAATATATACCCTAATCTTGATAGGTCTTAAATCTCATGATTGTCACACTCTAATGCAACAAATATTGCCCGTGGCAATTCAATCTATATTTCCGAAGCATGTAAGGTTTGCAATCACCAGACTTTGTTTCTTTTTCAATAGTCTATGGAGAAAAGTTATTGACCCTGATACTCTTGATAATTTGCAAAGAGAAGTGGTTGTTACCCTATGTCAGCTTGAGATGTATTTCCCTCCTTCGTTCTTTGATATCATGGTACATCTTGTTGTCCACTTGACTAGGGAAGTGAAAATGTTGGGACCAGTTTTCTTGCATTGGATGTATCCCTTTGAACGATACATGATCATTTTTAAAGGTGATGTTCGAAACCGTTATCAGCCTGAAGGGAGTATTATTGAAGGTTATGTGGCGAGAGAGGTTATGGATTTTTGCAATGACTTTTTGAGTGGTAATAACACTCTTGTTAATGACAAGAATATTGAGGAGGGCAAAGGAATTTTGGGATCATGGGTGAAAGTAATCAGTCGTGAGAAGTTGGAACAAGCTCACTTGTATATTTTACACAACATGGACGAAGTGAGTGTTTATATCGAGGAACATACCAATTTCATCAAGAGACAACATCCTCGAGCAAGTTCAATGTGGCTTGCTAGAGAGCATAATAAGACTTTTACTAAGTGGTTTGATGATAAAGTCTTACATCAACTATCTCAAACACCAAATGATATTATCGAAACTATCAAATGCCTCACCTTTAAACCAAAACCGAATGTTATGTCTTATGAAGGGTTTGACATTAATGGGTTCACATATTACACAAAGAGCCAAGATGATAAGAGTGTCGTCCAAAACAGTGGGGTCACTCTTCAAGCGTCGACTATGTATTTTGCAAGTGCAAAGGATAAGAGTCCACGTGAAGCTAAAATGTCATATTACGGTGTCATTGAAGACATATGGGAGTTTGACTACATATATTTCAATATTCTACTCTTTAAATGTAATTGGGTTAATAACACCAAAGGAGTTATAGTGGATGAATTGGGTTTCACTTTGGTGAACTTTGAAAAGATTGGCGAGATGGGTGAACCATTCATATTGGCATCACAGGAAAAACAAATATTCTATATCGATGATCCTGTAAATGATAAATGGTCGGTTGTTCTTCATGGTAAAAGACAGTTCATTGAAGATCCTATAGATGATGAAGAGTACTATGATAAGTATGATGACTCCAGTCTATTCTCAGTTGGGTAGCCAACTCCACAAAATATTGAAGCTAATGATGACTTATATGTGCGCGGAGATCACAATGAAGGATTGTTAATTGATAAAAGATCACAATTTTAGAGGCATGTATGTTTATATTTTTTATTGAAGATAAATGTTTGCTTTTTTAATATCAATATCATTTTCAGATTTGATTTTTCATTATCTTCTAGTTAATACAAATGCTAAATGTTTGCCTTTTTCTAGTTAATACAAATGCTAAATGTTTGCCTTTTTAATGACATTTTCAGATGGTTGACCATGATGAGCATGATGTCCATGATGAGCATGAAGTCCATGATGAGCATGTTATCCATGATGAGCATGGCGAGGATACCAATGTAATTTCTAAAAACATATCCTGTATTTCTATAAAATTCATTATCTTCTAGTTATGTCATATATCCCATATTTCTATATTGGGCTTATTCAGTGTGTTTATTTTTGTCAAATTTTAGGTTGATGATGCACATGTACCCACTGAAGCACTGCAAGAACTTGATGCGCATCACCAAAAAGTTAACAAGAAAAGGGGCATCACTCTGTTGAACAAGTTAATAGCGCTAAGTGGCAGTGGATCCAAATTGGTTGTGGAGTTTGATAATGGAGGAAATGCAATTAGAGTGAACCGCAATAATTTTGTAAACTATCTTGGGGTTGTCACTCGAAGCCATTGTGGTGTTAAGTATGATAATTGGCATAAAGTTCCTCATGCGAAGAAAGACTTGATATGGAAGGATTTATGCGTGAGTTATTATTATTTGCAATTCTATTTTGTAGATTACAAATTCTATTATTTGCAATTCTATTTTTGGATACTAGTTAATAATAATTCTATTTTACAGAATCTGTTTGCATTGGATGAGAAGCTGCATCATAAAAGTGTGATGCAACGCACTGGAAAGATGCTTAGGAAGTATAGGACAAATCTCAACAGAGAATACATAAAAGATGGTGATAAGAAGAAGAAGAAGTCAACCCTTGAATAGTGGAACTTCTTGGACAAAGAAGATTGGGACAATATTGTTGCTTCAAGAAAATCTGAAGAATTCAAGGTATTAGGTGTCACTCCCAATTTAATTAATATACATTGTATTCAACTATTCAAGATTAACATTTAGTGCTACTAACCAAATCATTAATGTGCATACTAACTAGGCCCTCAATGAGGTGCAAAAAGCAAGGCGTGCACTGAATGTGCATGACCACACTATGGGTCCAAAGGGCTATGCAAGCGTTCGCCAAAGACTATAGGCGGAGTCTGCTGCTACTTAGGAGTCTGATGCTACTCAGGAGTATGCTACACCCATGCCTCACCATGATATCTGGATAGCTGGGAGGCAAAACAAGAAGGGTGAAATAAAGAAGCCCATAACTGCTGAGGCGGCTGTGAAAATGGTAAAATACAACTCTTAGAGAAATCATTTGAATATTGATTATTTGTGGTGTTAACTTACCAATTTCTATTGATGGTGATTAGCGGGAGCTACACGAGCAGAGGAAACAAGGCACGTTCATCCCTCAGGGCACAAGGGATGAATTGATAGTTACTTTGGGTAACCCAGAGCATCCTGGACGTATTAGGGGTGCAGGCGCTGGTGTGGGCATCAAAGCATTCTTTGGGCCATCCCAGTGCAAACCCAGAGCGGGACTTTCACAAGAAGAGGTAACCTATTCTTTTTTTAGAATGTTACTGCAAAAGGGAATTCAATAATAAGAAGCTAATGTTTCTTTTATCCATGTATAGGAGAATAAGAGAGTCGAGGATATAGTTTCCAAGAAGGTCAATGATATAGTTGCTGAGAAGGTCAAGGAAGAATTGCTGCAGTGGTAGGCATCTCAGGCTTCCAATCAGCCTATGGCGACCCACTCTTCTCCTGATGTATAGACTACAAGTAATCCTGAAGGCCCACCACCTAACACGTCTTCTGTAAGTATTGTTTATGAAATTGTAGCTAGTCTTTTCAAGATGATATATTTTCAAGATGATATGTATATATGTATAATATTCTTTACGTAAATTTATAGGCATTGAAGCCATGCCACTTAAGAATGCAAGACTATGTTGTTGTAGAGGCACAGGCTTACCCATCCCTTCCTGGGGCAATGTTTCACGGGACTCCAATGCCACAGGGCTACGTTCGTGTGAGCCCGATACGTGTGTTACCCGATTGGAGGGAAGCTACATTGCCATATCCCCACCCGGATATTGATACACTTGCTGAGGCAGAAGGTGGGGTGATATTGTGGCCCAAAGCAGATGTCGTCTACACTACTGAAATTGTAAGATAAATTTACATTACTTTAGATTGTTAATGTGTATATATGAGGTCAACTGATCTAAAATTATATATACAGGTTAAAAAGAAGACACCCGGAGCACCTAGGCCTCCACCTCCACTTCCTGCATTACCAAGTTGGGTTCCAACTGACCTAAAATACCCGTTAGGTCCTGCTTGTAGGGGAATAGCATGTTGGCCACGGGCACATAATATACATTGCCCTATCAATCATACGATAGCTCTTTATTTATACAAGATATTATTGTGCTGTTTATGTATGATTGGCTGAATTCATCAACGATAGAGACATGGATAAGGTGAGATCTTGTTTATACATCCATATACCTTGTGTAAGATCTGGTGATCTGGTTTCTTATATATTAATGCATACATAATACATGTTTTGCAGCTACTTAGTCGAAGATCAATGCAAACAATTTGCATTTTATCATGTGGGATTTTTGATTCTATCATTGATTAGTATGGTAGCGAAAGACCCTGATAGTGTTCAACAATACTGTATAGATGCTTTTACAATTTTTGGTCAGCAAAAGAAGACGATAATAATAGCTCCATTCAATGTCAAGTAAGTTTAATTTATTTATAATTTCGACTTAAGAAAATTCCATTTTTATTGTGCATTTTGAGTTACTAATTTTTAACTTTTTTACCTCTAGCGGTAGACATTGGGAGTTACTAGTTATTGTCCCTGGGACGTTCACTGTTTATTATCTAGATCCTGTGGGAAGTACATTGAACACTAAAATTGGACACGTAATGAGAATGCCATTATTCTGGTGAGAAATATTTCAATTTTATATCCATTAACATCTGTTATTACATTACTATTTAATTATGCAATTTACTGTGTTACATTAACATGTAGGGGTTTAGATGCATTCAAAAATGCTGGAGGAAATGTCCCAAGGAGAAAGAACCAAGCAATAATTTGGTAGTGTATATATTATTTTATGTGAACTATGCTTAGTTGTATTTTTTTTCAATTTATAGTGTGCTACACAAGACAACGACTGGGCATGCGCATACTATGTGATGCGATTTATGAAAATGATTATCCGACATGCCGCATTGGATATTAATACCATACATGAGGTATAATATATAGTCTCATTAGTTAGTATGAAATATATCAATCTTATTTTTATATTATTACTTATATATATACATCATTCTCTTTGCAGGTGTTTAATACTGACCACACTATAGGTAAACACTTAAAAAATGTACATGCTCCATATACGATGGAAGCATTAAATGAAGTAAAAGAAGAATGGGAAAAATCCATACAAGCAGTGGCGATTGTAAGATATAATTGGGATGTTTATAGCGATGTTGAATGATATTTTGTAAATGAATATTTCTGAATGTTTATACATGTCTGAATGTTTCTACATGTATTTGAATGTTTCTACATGTGTGAATGTGAGAATTGAATTGATGTCTAAATGTATCTACTTGTGTGAAAAAATATTTGTTGATTTTGTAGGTTTGTGGCCTGTTTGTAGGCTGATATCAATGGATGTCGTAAACCTGTAGTTCAGAAAACTGAACTGCATGTTCTCATCCTGCTGACCAGCCACAGCAGGCCTATAAACTGATAAGAAAAAAAAATTAAAATATAGGCGTCAGGTGGTGGCCTTTTTGTGGCGCGAACCCTATAGATGTCGGCCGACTATATATAACTGACGCCTATGAATCATATAGGCATCGCTTATAAAACCGACACTGAAGAGTTCACTAGTACAAAATATGTCTCTCGGGTCGGTTTTTTGAAGCCTGCAGCGTCACTTTTTAGGCGACGCCTAGGTGGGCGTCGCTAGAGTACTAGCGACGCTATAGAGGTAGAAAAACCGACCCTAGAGAGGTAAAAAAACCGACCCTAGAGAGGTAAAAAAACCGACCCTAGAGAGGTAGAAAAATCGACCCTACAGAGGTAAAAAAACCGACCCTAGAGGGAACAAAAACCGACCCAAGAGAAGTACAAAAACTGACCCAAGAGAGGTAAAAAACCGACCCAAAAGAGGTAAAAAACCGACCCAAAAGAGCAACAAAAACCGGCCCTAGAAGTCTTCAAACAGCTGTAAAAACACCTACTGGGTCAGTTTTTCTGAATAACCGACCCAACAAGTATCTATTGGGTCGGTTTTTCTCCATAAGCGACCCTAAAAGTCTTCAAATAGCTTTAAAAAATACCTACTGGGTCGGTTTTTCATAATAACCGACCCAAGAAGTCTTCAAATTGCTGTAGTTTTTAGGATAGAACCTATTGGGTCAGTTTTTCTGTATAAGCGACCCTAGAAGTCTTCATGAACCTACTGGGTCAGTTTTTTGTATAACCAACCCAAGAAGTGTCTATTGGGTCGGTTTTTCTGTATAAGCGACCCTAGAAGTCTTCAAATTGCTGTAGAATTTTGGGATAGAACCTACTGGGTCGGTTTTTTGAATAGCCGACCCAAGAAGTCTATAGGGACGGTTTTTTCAATAACCGACCTGAGAAGTTACATTTTTTTGTAAAGAAAAATTCTGCAGAAACAGAAATCTTCAGTACAGCAACCTGCAAAACAGCATTGCTTTACGCAATTCAAAACCTACAGTAGAAATAGACTTGCAAATGCAATGATGCAAGCCAAAAATGCATTCCAAAGCCATTTGCAAACTTTTATGTCCAATCCTTTTTTGAATTGATGTTTCATAACAATAATTATTCACATATTCTGAGTTGAGTCTTCATACACAACACTTACTAACATTCTTGCAAGTCTAAGATAGATTCATTCAAATGAGACATATAGCACATACTAACATTCAAACACATAGCACATACTAACAACAATGATAGATTGCAAGTTTAAAAGTGATATTAATGTCATACTACAAAAAGTAAATTTTGATAGAGTTTCAAATCTACATACACAAATGAAGTTATGAAATTCAATCCAATGCTATAGTGACTTCATTGAGAAAAGCATCTGACCATTCTTCTCGAAATTCATTTAACCCATCAAGTGTGTAAGGATGAGTTGTAAAGATCTGCAAAAAAAGCACATGCTCATATATATTTTATAAAATGATGCAAATCTCATATGTAAATTTATTATGTTATTCTTTAATAATTACCTTATCTATACTCTGAATGTCTAGTGATGCTTCTTTCAAAATAGTTTGCATATACTTCATTACGCAGTAGCCACAAGCCCAATCATTATTTTGTATATGACACTACATATAAAGAATTATAACTTAATATTAGTAAACTGCTACAAACAGAGTTGTACAAATAAAGAAATAAGACTATAAGAGAGTTAACATATAAAATTTGACATTAATACATTACTGTAAGAGTTGTACATATACGACTAAGCAGTCAAAGTAGTTACCTTGACATTTTTCAAAGTCAGTGTCTTTAATTTTGGGGGTATTATTCCTCCACCTTCACGATAAGCCTTTATACCCCTATCAATCAATTTGATTACGATAGTTATCAAAATAGAAATTCTAAGTATAAATATCATGTTGAAGCATAACAATTGATGTTATAGAAACTAAATTTATGCTTACTCCATAGTTGGCAATCTCAGTTTGTGACCCCTTGTTGTTTTTCCCATTGGGTCAAGATAATAGAAAGTCATTAATTTTGGGACAACCACCACTAGTTCCCAATGTCTAGATCTAAGTAAATTTATATTGAAAACAAAAATTAGAATTATAATTTAGTCAATATTAGAATTCTATTGAATTATAATACTTACTGGACGTTAAAAGGAATTAGAATAATTTCCTTTCCCACACTACCAAAATATTTGAATGCAGTACTGAAGTACTCATGCACATCATCCATTTGTGTTTGCACTTGACTAGTGAGTGAAGGAACTAAGAATCCAACATTCTTTATATCAAAGTTTGTCATCTCAGTATATAAATGGCTGTAAAACATTTGTAAAAATTTGATATGTTACAAATAAGCTAAAAATGTATATATTCAAGTAATCTATATTGATTAATTCTTACCTTATCCATACTTCTAATATCGAAGTATTTAGCCAATCATACCGGAACAACTCTATAATATCATCAAGAAAAATAAAATTCTCAAAGTCCCTCCCAACTGCATCTTCTGTTAAATTGACCCCCATATGTGATCCTGGGCTTTGGTTGGCTAAGTATCGAGCCAAACATTTACTTTTATTTCCCAATTCATCGAATGTGGCTTCTGGAATGAAAGAAGGCTTGGGCGTAGGAGGACGACTACTAGGATTTTTACTTTTTGGTTTACAAACCTGTTAATTTAATACATGCTTATATTAAACGAGTTCATATATGTAGCTAGTCAAATATGAAAAACATGTAGATATACCTTGTCAATGATAACCAAGTGTCTAGGCCATCCCACCATAGCACCCTCTGCTTCATCAACTATACCGTATTCAGAAGAAGGTATGGGTAGTGGTTTGTCCCCCATTCCGTCATACACAAGATGGATGGACACATGACAAATGTCATCAGAAACTGATTGACAATGCAATGTACCACCGATGTTGTATACCTTACCCGCTGCCACAACATTGTACTCTGGAACCTCCACCGCAAGTTTACAGTTCATACCAACCTAGTTGAAATTATATAAGTTATATACAAAGCGGTAAACCAGATACCTACTATATTATATATATATCATATTAACATATATAGAACAAACTTACTGCAGATTGTTGTGGTGGTTCATTGGGAGTGCTCCCATGACCTTCTAGAGTTGGAGTATGAGCTTGTACCTCATCATCTGAGAGACGCACGGTTTGAGGAGGTTGAGAAGGTTGAGAAGGTTGAATAGGCTGAAATGAAGACAATATTTGTTGCACTTTCTGTGATACTAATGCTTCAACCTCGTCATGTGTAACTGTACGACCTCTTCTAGATTCTGAAGGCCCATAATAAGTCTTGAATCCTATGCCAGCTCCTAATCCCCTAACACGGCCAGGATGCTCTTTCGTACCAAGAGCAACTGATAGTTCATCCATGCGTCCAATTGGTATGAACTTTCCTTGTTTTCTTTGCTCATAGAGATCATCCTATTCATATTTAATGAAAATATTAAATCACAAACAATTAGAGATCATCCTATTCATATTTAATGAAAATATTACATCACAAACAATTAGATATTATTAAATCCTACTATTTAATTACTTAATTGTGATGAACTTACCATCTTTTGTGCCACCTCCTTAGTTGCAAGGTTGGTAATTTCACCTGCTTTATTTTTTCTAGCATCAAGCCAAATTTTATAACAGGGTGGACACTCAACTTGAGTTGTGCTAGACCCTTCTCCAGAAGAGATTTGCTTCTCCAGTTGTTCTCGATGTTGGGCATAACTAAGGGATCCCATGTGATGGTTATGCACATTTTTGGCCCGTCTTTCCTTTTGGGCCTCATGAATAGCCTGATCATTTAAAATGAGGTATTGCAATTTACAACTTGGCAAACATATACATATATAAAAACATTAATTGTATACCTGAAACTCTTCTAAATTCCTTTGTGCAACAAATCTGTCCCACACCTCAGGATCTATAAAAATATATACGTCTGTTGCTTTCTTCTTTTGCTTAGGATTATCTATATAATCCCTTTTGAGATAGGTCTTAAATGCCCTCCATCATACACCACAACGCTGCAACACTCTTTTCATGTGGTCTTTTTCATTTAAATGAAAAACACCCTATATACAAATGAAGCAATAATCTTATTTCAAAAAGTATATGTCAAAACAAAAAACTGGAATCAATAAACAAAAAACAAGATAATATAGTATCAAAATTCAACTCACAGATATATCTTTCCAAAGGAGGTCTTTCAAGCCAATAGGAACATCATGCCAGTTTTCTATATCTATTGGCACCTTACTGCGTGCGGTTGCCCCTACATAATGCTTAAAAGTACTAGCATGTTCCCCAATAGGTACTCCTCCCCTTTCAAACTGGATTGACAATTTCTCCCCTTTTTCCCTAAGCTCTTGCAGCCGACGCATCACTGTGGGACCTCTACTCTTCTTAACATCACCACTAGCATCCTCATGCTCATGATCAGAATGTTCATCTTCACTTTCCATTTTAGAACAACCTGCAAATATACATGATAAAAGAAAACTTAAGTGATAATAAAAGAACAAGTGGTGATATATAATAAAATGTATACATGATAAAAGAAAATGTGTGCTTGAATGATAATAAATGCCTCTAGTTTTGGTTGAGTTGTTAGTCAAGTAAAATTCCTTCAACATGGTCTTGACGTGTATATAAGTCATCGGTGTTAACTTCAACATTGACACTTGGCAAACCAACTGAAAATGGGCTGGAATCATCATACTTTTCGTAGTATTCTTCTTCATTTATAGGATCCACAGTAAACTGTCTTTTTCCATGAAGAACGATAGACCAATTTTTATTTGCTGGGTCATCAATATAGAATACTTGTTTTGCTTGGTCTGCCATGATGAATGGTTCATCCTTCTCTCCAATTTTTTCAAAATTCACCAATGTGAAACCCAACTCATCAACTAAAACACCTTTGTTGTTATCAACCCAATTACATCTAAAGATAGGAACTCTGAAATTTTTATAGTCCATTTCCCATATGTCCTCAATGATGCCGAAATGGGACATCTCAGCTTCGTGTGGTCTTTTATCTTTGGCACTAGCAAAATACAACAAACAAGCTTTAACAGTGACCCCACTATTTTGGACTACACTACTTTCATCTTGACGTTTAGTGTAATATAAAAATCCGTTTATGTCATAACCTTCATATGACATGACATCCATTTTTGGCTTAAAGGCGAGCCATTTTATGTTCTCAGCAACATTATTTGGTGATTCAGATAGCTGCTTAAAGACTTTCTCTTCAAACCACCTAATAAATGTTCGATTATGCTCTCTTGCAAGCCACATTGAACTGGATCGCAGATGATTTTTCTTGATAAGATCATTGTGTTCTGTGATGTAGCTACTAACTTCATCGATGTTGTGTAAAATATACAAATGTGCTTGTTCCCACAACTCACGACTAATTCCTTTCACTCGTGCTCCCAGAGTTCCTTTGCCACAATAAGACTCAGTAATAAGATCATTTTTTAGATCGCTAGAAGTTTCATTGGAATTCAAAAAATCATTGCAAAAGTCCATCACTTCCCTAGCCACATAACCCTCAATAATACTCCCTTCAGGACGATAACGATTCCGAACATCACCTTTAAAAATACTCATGTATCGTTCAAATGGATACATCCAATGTAAAAAAATTGGACCCAACATCTTCACCTCCCTTGTAATATGTACTATAAGATGAACCATGATATCAAAAAATGAAGGAGGAAAGTACATTTCAAGCTGACACATGGTAACAATTTCATCATTTTGTAATTTATCAAGAGTATCAGGATGTATCACTTTGTTGCATATTTCATTGAAGAAGAAACAGAGTCTTGTGATTGCAAACCTTACATGCTTTGGCAATATAGATCGAATAGACACATGTAAAATTTGTTGCATTAAGGTGTGACAATCATGAGATTTGAGACCTATAAACTTCAGATCCTTCTTTGATACCAATCTACGAATATTAGAAGAGTATCTTTGTGGAACCTTAATATTATACAAGCACTCACAAAAAGTCTTTTTCTCCTTCTTGGACAAAGTGTAACAAGCTGGTGGTAAATATGTGCGGTGATCCCTGATCTCAACTGATAATTCTTTTCTTATACCCATTAATTCTAAATCTTTTCTAGATTTGATGCCGTCTTTAGTCTTTCCTGGTATGTTCAATAACGTACCGATGATGCTATCACACACATTTTTTTCAACATGCATGACATCAATGCAATGTCTAATTGTCAAAAATCTCCAATAAGGAAGATCCCAGAATATTGACCTCTTCTTGTATAGAGATTTGTCACATGCGAGCGTACGACTACTTGAACTCTTTCCAAATTCATTAACAATATGTTTCACCCTATCATATACAACATTTCCTGGTATAGGTTTAGGAGCACTTCGTTCCTCAGTTGACCCATTAAAGGTTTTGCGTTGCCTTCGATAAGGATGCACTGGTGGGAGAAACCTCCGATGACCAAGATATACGATTTTACCACCATCTTTCAGTCGAATTGAATCAATATTTTCCTCACAAACAGGACATGCTTTGTATCCTTTTATGCTATATTCAGACAAATTTCCATAAGTTGGGAAGTCATTAATCGTGCAAAACAACATAGCACGCAAAGTAAAGATCTCTTTACGTGAAGCATCATATGTCATAACACCTTCTTCCCATAATTTCGTTAGGTCATCAATTAGAGGTTGAAGGTAAACATCAATATCATTTCCAGGTTGCTTGGGCCCTGATATCAATATTGACAACATGACATACTTATTTTTCATACACAACCAAGGAGGAAGATTGTATATAACAATCATAACAGGCCACGTGCTATGTTGGCTGCTTAATGTACCATATGGATTCATTCCATCTGTACAGAGTCCAAGTCTTAAGTTCCTTGGTTCTTTACCAAATTGAGGGTATAATAAATCAATTTTCTTCCATTGTGGTGAATCAGATGCATGTCGTAGGATGCCATCATCATTGACCTTTAACTCCCCATGCCAAGACAAATTTTGCACATCTTCTGTATTAGCAAATAAGCGTTGAAATCGTGGTATTATTGGTAGATACCACATCACCTTGGCAGGAGAGCCATTTTTAGCCTTAGCTGAATTTGTAGTCTTGTACCTTGACGCACCACATTTTGGACAATTTATCAAATCACTATAGTCCTTCTGAAATAACACACAGTCATTTGGACATGCATGAATCTTCTTAGCCTCCATTCCCATTGGGCACATTATTTTCTTTGCTTGATATGTAGAAATTGGAAGCTCTTTGCCTTCAGGAAGAATTTCCTTTAACAAAGACAACAATGAAGTGAAACTCTTATCGCTCCACCAATTTTGAGCTTTAAGAGTATATAATCGCATCACAACACTCAACCTCGTGAACTTAGTACAACCCTTATATAATGGTTTTTCAGCATCATGGACAATGTTTGCAAATAATGAAGGTGGATCAATGACATTGTCCTGACAGCTACGTAGCATCTCATCAACCATATCATCCTGAATCAGGTCATCCTGAATCGGTTCATCATTGACATTCACATCATTATCTATATCTTCTATGTCACCACTATTAATATCGACATTTTCTGATCCATAATTAAGTTTCTCTCCATGCCAATACCATTCATTATAACCTTGTATGATCCCATTGCATATGACATGATTCTTAATTTCCTCAACAGTATCAACTTTCAAATTGTTACCACAATTTCTACATGGACAATAGAACCTATCTGTAGGTAGTTTCCTATGTTCCTCAGCAAATCTGATAAATTCATCAACACCTTTGGTAAACTCTGGACTGCAACGGTTCTTGATAGACATCCAACTTCGATCCATTTTCTAGATCACATTAAAATTAATTATCAATCTGAGCATTTAATATTGATACTATAAGTTGTAAGGTTTTTTTTATAGGAAATTCATTACTTTTATACTAAAGTGTACCACCTATCCCATTTTTGAATATTTAACCTCACTAGTAATTGTATAATGTATGTTTAGTTTTCAATAAAATTTCAGCAGCATTTCCCCTTAGTTCTCCAAGTACATCAATGTAAATGGCAAATAACCACTCACATATGTACCCAGAGAACAAATGAGGAAATACTACTAAAAATTTTCTTCAAAACTAAACATACATTATACAACTACATCCTAAGTGAGATTAAATATCCAAAAACAGTCCCATATCGGGGACTATCCAAAATTTACTCCTAATGAATAAATTTTGAATGGGTTTCTAAGTTTATATATAAATGTATTTGTCATATTTATGCATAGGTGGTCTCATCTATAAACCCTAAAGTGTCAATCTAAAACTAAACAATGTCTACCCTTGCATGATGTAGATATAAAAGAATACATGTTTTTATTATTGGTTGGTTTACTAGATAAACATTCATTTATATGTACTGAATTGAATAATCAATTAGGTGCTCTTAACAGAAATAAATAGAAAGGCGTAAATTAAACATCATGCAGGATCCTTCATAATAGATAACAGTAAATCAAGTAAATCAAGACTCAAATGCAAAAGACAGCCAACACGACCAGTGTACCTAGCACGGCCGTATAGCACGGCACGGCCGTGGTACAACTCAAATAAAAAGACAACCAACACGATCAGTGTACCTAGCACGACCGTATAGCACGGCACGGCCGTGGTACAACTGTACCTAGCACGGCCTTATAGCACGGTACGGCCGTGGTACAACGTACCTAGCACGGCCGTATAGCATGGCACGGCCGTGGCACAAGTCAAATTTAGAAGACAGTTAAAAACTAAAATTTTTGGCTTAAAGGCGAGCGTGGCACTAAGCATGGTCGTGCAAAGCACAGGCCGTGGCACCAAGCATGGTCGTAGCAGGAGTCTGAAACGGAAAATGAATTTACCTATCTGTTCGGAGATGTGGTGGCGTCGAAAGCCTTGGCGAAGGAAAAATCGTTTGGAGAAGCAAGAGCGACCTTGGCGGCGAGCTGGTCTATGGCAACGGCGGCGAGATCTTGGCGGTGAGCTGGTGAGCTTCGGCAACAGTGGCGAGCTGGTGAGCTATGACCCGGCGAGACCTTGGCGGCGCTTTTGGAGGCGAGTTAGTGAGCAACAATGGAGGCGACGACCCGAACGGCAAGCTGGTGATGGAGCGGCAAGCAACAAACGTCACGCTGGTGGCGGCAAATCTTGGGAGGCGTCAACCTTGGTGTAGGCGAGTGTGAGCTACAGTGAGAACGAGAGTCGACAGTGAGGCTAGGAGAGAGAGTGCGAGAGTGGGGAGTGTGCGCTAGTGAGAGTGCGAGTGGGAGAGTAAGGGTTATCTGTAGACTTCTCGGGTCGGTTAAGCAAAAAAGCGACCCAACAGGTCTCTGCGGACGGTTATCTCAAACAACCGACCCAAGAGGGTCTTTGCGCGACACTTCTAGGGACGGTTCTTTAAAAAACCAACCCGAAAGGCTGAACTTCTAGGGACGGCTGTCTCGGAAAACCGACCCGAAAGGGTCTTTCCGCGGAGACCTCTAGGGACGGCTGTCTCGAAAAACCGACCCAAAAGGTTTTTGCGCGAAGACCTGTAGGGACGGTTAAAGAGAATAACTGACCCAAGAGGGTATAGATCCACGCGCGAAAGGCAAAATTTAATTCTTTTTCTCCGCGGGAAGCATGTCGGGTCGGTTTTTATATAAAACCGATGCTATGTTTATGCGTGCCGTGAATTTGATGAATTCGCGGGTCTTTTTCTAGCGTCGATTAACCTTAAAAAACTGACCCAATAGCTAAAAGCGGTACCCGAATTTTTTCTAATGACTTGTTGCTTCGGTTTTAGCTTATTCGGTCGGTTTTTCTAATATAAGTGACGCTAACGGAAGCGATGTTAGAGACCGAAAATGTACTAGTGGTTAGACCTTTAGCGGCGCCCACATAGGCGTCGCTTAAAACCCGTCGCTAAAAGGGGTTAAACAACCGACACCAAAGGCGTGTTCTGTAGTAGTGTTGTTTCTCCTGTGATGCCAATATGAATGGTTTACCCTTCTCGCCAATCTTTTCGAACTTCAATAAAGTGAAACCCAATTCATCCACTATAACTCCTTTTGTGTTATCAACCCAATTACATTTGAAGAGAGGAATTCTAAAATCTATGTAGTCAAACTCCCATATGTCTTCAATGACACCGTAATATGACATTTTAGCTTCACGTGGACTCTTATCCTTTGCACTTGCAAAAAACATAGTCGATGCTTGAAGGGTGACCCCACTATTTTGGATGACACTCTTATCATCTTGGCGCTTTGTGTAATATGTGAATCCATTAATGTCATACCCTTCATAAGACATCACATTCAATTTTGGTTTAAAGGTGAGGCATTTGATAGTTTTAGTAATATCATCTAGTGTTTGAAATAATGGATGTAAGACTTTATCTTCAAACAACTTAATAAATGTCTTGTTATGTTCTCTAGCAAGCCACATTGCATTGGCTCGAGGATATTACCTCTTGATGAAATTGTATGTTCCTCGATATAAACACTCACTTCGTCCATGTTGTATAAAATATACAAGTGACCTTGTTCCAACTGCTCACGGCTGATTACTTTCACCCGTAATCCCAAAATTCCTTTGCCAAATTGATCCTCAATATTCTTGTCATTACCAGGAGTGTCATTACCACTTAGAAAGTCATTGCAAAAATCCATAACCTCTCTCGCCACATAACCCTCAATAATACTCCCTTCAGGCCGATAACAATTTCGAACATCACTTTTAAAATGCTTATGTATCATTCAAAGGGATACATCCAATGTAAGAAAACTTGTCCGAACATTTTCACTTCCCTAGTCAAGTGGACAACAAGATGTACCATGATATCAAAGAACAATGCAAGAAAATACATCTCAAGCTAACATAGGGTAACAACCACTTCTCTTTGCAAATTATCGAGAGTATCAGGGTCAATAACTTTGCTGCACAGACTGTTGAAAAAGAAACAAAGTCTGGTGATTGCAAACCTTACATGCTTCGGCAATATAAATCAAATTGCCACATGAAATATTTTTTGCATTAGAGTGTGACAATCATGAGATTTAAGACCTATGAACTTCATATCTTTCATTGATACCAATATTCGGATGTTGGATGAGTAACCCTATGGCATATTAACATTTACCAAACATTCACAAAAAGCTTTCTTCTCCTTTCTAGACAATGTGTAACATTAACATTTACCAAACATTCACAAAAAGCTTTCTTCTCCTTTCTAGACAATGTGTAACAAGCGGGAGGTAAGTATGTTCTCCGATTTCCCATATCACATAATTCTGTTAATTCTGACCTTATTCCCATTTCACATAGGTCTAGTCTGGATTTTATCCCATCTTTAGTCTTACCTGGTATATTCAAAAAAGTACCAATGACACTATCACAGATATTATTCTTAACGTGCATGACATTGATACAATGTCTGACGGTCAAAGAATTCCAATAAGGAAGATCCCAAAATATTGACTTCTTCTTGAATAAATATTTGTCACTGCGTGTGGCCATAGTACATTGTGATATCTTACCAAATTCATTGACAAAGTCTTTTACTCTTTCATAAACAACCTCCCCTGGTATAGGATTAGGTGCACTCTGTTCCTCATTCAATCCATTGAATGTTTTGCACTTCCTACAATATAGATGGAATTTTGTAAGAAACCTTCGATGAGTGAGATATACAGTCTTACCACCATGTTTTAGTCTTTTTGAATCAATGTTCTCTTCACATATAGGACACACTTTAGATCCTTTGACACTATATCCAGACAAATTCCCATATGCTGGAAAGTCATTAATAGTGAAAAACAACATAGCATGCAAACAAAATGTCTCTCTTCGTGAAGCATCATATGTCATCACACCTTCACCCCAGAGTTTCTTTAAGTCATCAATCAAAGGTTCAAGATAAACATCGATATCATTTCCAGGTTGTTTAGGGTCCGATATCAACAAAGACAACATTACGCACTTATTTTTCATACACAACTAGGGAGGAAGATTGTATATAACAAGAATGACTGGCCAAGTGCTATGTTGGCTGCTCAATGTCCCGTATGGATTCATCCCATCTGTACAAAGCCCAAGTCTTAGATTCCTGACTTCTTCACCAATATCTGGGTACAATATATCAATCTTCTTCCACTGTGGGGAATCAAACGAATGTCGTAGGATCCCATCATTATTTTTCTTAACATCTGCATGCCACCTCAAATTCTTTGCATCTATCGAATTGGCAAACAAGCATTGAAACCGTGATATTATAGGTAGATACCACATCACCTTGGCAGGAGAACCAGTTTTCGACTCCCCCGAAGTCGTCAATTTAGACCGTGAAGCACCACATTTTGGACAATCTTTCAAATCCACATAGTCCTTTTGAAATAATACACAATCATTTGGGCATGCGTGTATCTTCTTGGCATCCATTCCCATTGGGTACAACAATTTCTTTACCTGGTATGTTGAGATTGGAAGCTCATTTCCTTCAGGAAGCATTTCTTTCAACAAAGACAACAATGACGTGAAGCTTTTGTCGCTCCATCTGTTGTTAGCTTTTAGCTTATACAATCTCAACACATCGCTTAGCTTCTTAAACTTAGTACAACCTGTGTATAATGATATCTCAGCATCATGCACAATGTTTCTAAAAATGGGAGGTGGATCGGTGTGCTCTCCCCCACAACTATCCAGCATCGCATCAACGATGTCTACTGGAACTGGTTCATCCACATCTACGTCATCGGAGGAAATTTCTTCATCCACACAAGCACTGCTATTGACATCTACTGGTTTCGAGTTTGAAATCTCTCCATGCCAGTGCCATTCTGTATAGCCTTGTATAATCTCGTTGCACATGACATGACTTTTGATTTCATCACCAGTGCTGACTTTCAAGTTGTTACCGCAATGCCTACATGGATAGTAGAACCTATCTCCAGGTTGTTTCCTATGTTCCTCGACAAATCTAATAAATTGGTCAAGACCAGATATAAACTCTGGGGTGCAGCAATTGTGAATGGACATCCATGATCTATCCATTCTATGATCAAAGAGAAAACAAGTATATATTACAACAAGATTAGGGTCTAGGGTTAACATATTAGAGTTTTTGCATGGTTAAAACATTAGTCCAACAAATACACATGTTGTCATTCTTATATATAATAAATGTGTACCACCTATCCCATTCTTGAACACCTAATCTCACTAGTAAGTGTATAATGTGTATTGGGTTTTCAACAAAATTTCGGCAACATTTTCCCGCTGTTCTCCAAGTACATATGTACATAGAGAACAAACGGGGAAATGCTGCCGAAATTTTCTTGAAAACCCAATACACATTATACACTTACATCCTAAGTGAGATTAGGCGTTCAAGAATAGTCCCAAACTGGGGACTATCCAAGATTTACCCCTAATGAGTAAATCTTGGATGGCTTTCTAGGCCAACAAATACATGTGTTGTCATTCTTATATATAATAAATGTGTACCACCTATCCCATTCTTGAACACCTAATCTCACTAGTAAGTGTATAATGTGTATTGGGTTTTCATGAAAATTTTGGCAGCATTTCCCTGCTGTTCTCCAAGTACAGATGTACTTAGAGAACAAACAGGGAAATGCTATCGGAATTTTCTTGAAAACCAAATACACATTATACAGTTACATCCTAAGTGAGATTAGGTGTTCAACAACAATCCCAAACCGGGGACTATCCAAGATTTACTCCTAATGAGTAAATCTTGGATGGGTTTCTAGGCCAACAAATACATGTGTTGTCATTCTATAACATTGATTTCAACATTTCGAGTGTCCATGCATGTTCATCATCAAGATAAAGATTACACATAAATTAGAATGACCTAGGGATGGAGAGATTCATAATTGATTTCAAAATTTCAAACTAGCTCATGCATTATCATCAATATACATCATACAATAGGGATTCATGTAGATGTTAGGGTGACACATCACTATAAAATTAGAGATTTAACATTAGGGTTTGAATATCTTACATAGATTGATCACAAGATTTCAATAATATAGTTAATTCAAGATTATGGTGAAATGTGTATTAGGGTTTTAATATCTTAATTCAACATGCATCAAAATTTATAGAATTAGGTCAAGCATTAGTATTCAATTGCAAATGTATCCTGCTCCCTCATTACCAAATGGATAAAAGAAAGGCCGCAACCGTGTGGGTTGGCCACGGCCGTGGCTGTGTTGGCCTACCACGGTCGTGCTGGCCAGCATGGCTGTAGTCGGCCAACACAGCCACAGTCGTGACCAGTCCACACGGTCATGTCATTGTTGTAATCCATTTGGTAAGGAGAGGGAGTAGGAATCAGAAGAAGAGGTGGAGGAAAAAGAAGGGTAGCGGCCTACCTGGGCAGGAAAGCAGCGGCTTGGAGAGCAGGGGCAGGTGCCGGAGAAACGCGCGAACCACGGTGAGTAAGAGAAGGAGCAGGAGTAGGCCCAGGAAGCCGGTGAGGAGCTCCAGATCAGAGCAGTGGCGCCGACAAGCAGTTAGGTGCAGAGTAGGCGTGGCGAGCAGAGAGGGCAGGCGAGCAGCTGATCGAGCTAGGGCGGCAGTCGGCCTGGAGCACAGCGGCCGGAGGACTAGCAAACGACGACGGTGGAGGCGATTGGCGGCACAGGAGCGATGAGCAGAGGAATCATCATCAGACCTTAAACCCTCAATCAAGATGAATGAAACATAGAAAGGGGAAGAGTCTGGCTCGTGCGGGTGTTGTTAAGTTAACAATAGGCATCGATTATTCAAAAAAACTGACACATGAAACTAAAGGTGTCAGTTCTCCAAACACACCGACACCTATTCTCAATGAGAGTCATCAGTTTTTACTAGAAAAAAACCGACGTCTTTCTACATATGCCGATTAAAAAAAAAATTCTCGATTAATGACCATAGTAGTCTGTTTCGTTAGAAAACCGACGCTCAAAGGGTGTGCAAAATTTCCCGGGAACAACGCGGGAAAACTCATAAGCATCGGTCATTGTAGTAAAACCGACGACCAAAGTGTGCCCAATTTCTGTCTCGTGAATAACCTTTCATCATCAATTTAATAGTTAATAACCGACGCCATATGTTAAATTTTGGAGGTAATTTTTTTCATTGGAAATTTTGGATTTGGCAGTTAATTTTAGGCATCGGTTTATTATTAGGGAACTGACACTGAATAAAAGCGATACCCGTGTTTGGTCGCCCTTCACAAATAGATGTCATTTTTTTTATTAAACCGATGCTTTAGGTTTTAGGTGTCGATATATTTGTACAATCGACGCCTTTAAAAGTGACGTTATAAGCCATTTCTGTAGTAGTGTGGTTTGTTCGTCACCCTTTATGCATAAGTGCATGACATGATGATGGCCGATGTGGAGGCATAACACCTTAGGGTTGGATGCCCTAGTCAATAGAGCATTGGTGAGAGTAGTTATCCTACCTGATACTACCTAGTGAGGGTTGCCCTACTCGTCACACTTCTAGTGAGGGTAGCGGGCACCTTTGGTGAGGGTCATGCCTGACCCGGAAAACCTAACTAGTGATCCTTTATCATATAATCACATCATTGTTGATAATGAAATATGAATAATGGTTTGTAAACTAGTGGTATGTTGTGTTGGATGTCTAAATATGATTCTGTTTAAGATGATAAGATACTTGCCCATGTTTATAAGCTAAAGAGCATAAATAGATGCCCATGATTTAATAACAGTGATGAAATTGATACAGTTTGACACACATATTTATAATCACGACATGTGCATCTGCAAATCCAAATTACATGATGTCTGGTGATTTTAAGTTATCTCTCTTGATATGTATACTAACCATGATGGTGTATTCGATGAATTCATAGATAGGTAAGAGCTATGAGGCATATGTGTTTGAATAACACTAAATGATAATAATCCTTGTTGATGAGATAACATGCATCACCAGTATGATGAGATAGGTTTGAGGACCTAATAAAGGCTGAGTGCCTAGTTGAGGTGTTATCCTCTGGTGATGAGATAAGGGATTGTTATCCCAGGTGATGATGTAAGATGATGATGCCTTGAGAGGCAGTGACTTCCTGTGATAAGGGATTGGGATCCCATGATGATGTGGTAATGACAATATTAATGTAGCTCAATGCTATTTATGTTTTGCAACTTGGTTGCCTCAACAACTCACTTAAAATATATTAAATAATTACAATGGAATATATCATGAAGTTTGCCCTGGCCATAGATCCATCATCGTCAGAATTTGGTGATGGTGAAATAGGTTTATCCTGCGGGATTACTTGGAGCGTATATTGTTGAATATGTAGGGTTTTATCCTAGCTGAAAATAGGAGGATTAGAGTACAACTATAGTTGTAGACTCTATATGGTAAAGAGAATGGTGAACATGCCCATGACTTAATGAATTAGAGCATGAATGCGATCATGGCTCAAGAGCACGGTGATCAGACCCGTGGCTCAAAAAGTATACTAGCACCTGTGTCAAGGTGAGCTAGAGATATGGGTAGCTTGCGGAGCTGACCCTGAGGATGAGGTCATATAAACATGAGACTACAGTCCTACTTTGGTTTTTATGCACTGACCATGAGGAGGTGAGGTCATGGAGTCTGACTCTCCCATTGACCTTGTATGGCATCGGTATTCGGGCTTCACAGCGAAAGGTTGGATTTGAGTGGGGACAACTCACTTCCACATGGAATAATAAAATGTAATCCAGCCAAATAGTATATACTGCTTAGAGAAAAACACAGAACATTGGTTGAGACCCTACTTAAGTAGAAGATCCAATTATATCTTATAGTTACTTGTACAATCTTGATATCTTGTGATAAGTTCTCATAACGCTTATCTTGTCAATCATGTTCCATAAAGAAATGCTTGGTTATATGCCTCCTCGATATCTTGGTAAGATTGATGGTAATAATAGCCTTTCTCAATATGCTACTCTTATTATATGTCTTAACTAGCTATTTGCTTTATCTACTTTAAACCTTATGATGTTTTATAGTTTCGGTGGGGAGTTATGTTTCTCGCTGGGACTGTGTGTCTCACCCCGGTGGTTTACAACTTTTTTAGGTGATCACGCTAAATGTGGTGGTGGTCGTGAGGTTGTGACCAAGCAGTAAGAGGAAGAGTAGTAGAAGACAAGATATGGACATGCTACTATTTTGGTGGTTTTGTAGTAGAGTCATAGAGTCCTCCCTGTACTCTCAGGTCCTCGGAGGTGTTTGACAACGTTTCACGACGTATAGTTGTTGTACTTCTGTATATCCTGTTGTTGGCCTTATGTGGCCTGATATGTACATATAAATAGGTGATGAAATCATGTGCTGATAATATAGCTGGTTCTGATAAGAAGTGGACATATATCAGGCTGGTAATATATATAACATGTTTCTCTACATGATATGAATGCAAAAGTTCTCTTTTGTATGTTTTTCGCAAACGATTTTAATTAACCCATGTTTTCAGTAATTTGTGGTTCCACACGTTTTCGCATGTCACCTTGTTGTCTGTGTGATGGCGGGGTGTCATAGTGGGTTTGGTATCAGAGCCCTAGGTTCGCCGAGTCTACAGGGATCTAGGACTATGTTGTCTCTATTCTTGTGAGTTTTCCAGATTTTCTTACAATAATCTTCTACCCTCAGCGGAAGATAAAGCTTAAAGATGTCTAAAACAATGAAGAACATGCTTCCCAGAGCAGCGAGGCTGCATCAGTTGATGGAGCTAGAGTGCAGGCACATGAAGATCGGGTGCCTGAGGTCCCCCAACTTGACCCAGCCATTCTTGAAAATCCTACCTACCAGCAGCTTATGGGGCAGTTGATGGCTACGATGAATCACATGGTGGAAAGAGTGCCAGTGCCTCCACCAAGAGCACAGGCTCCCCATGGTGAATCATCAGGCATTGGGAACACCTTTGAGTGGCTTTGCTGAGTCAGAGCTTCGGATTATGCTGGAATTGCTGATCCGACGGATGTAGATCTGTGGCTGACAGGTCTCGAGAAGGCCTTCCAGATCCTCGACATCGCCAAAGTAGAAAAAGTAAAGAATGATGTCTACCTTCTGAAAGGTAGTGCTGGCCACTGGTGGGCCATCGAGGACAAGATGCGACCCAGTGAGGTGATCGGTTGGGAGGTTTTCTGGCGAGAGTTTGTCAGTAGATACTTTCCGAAGACGTATCTGGACGAGAAGATCAACCAGTTTGAGCGTCTACGCCAAGGATCGATGAGCATCACTGAGTCTGAAGCCATGTTTATGGTTCTGCTAAGGTTTTATCCTCACATGGCGGTGACAAATGATGAACATATCACGTAGTTTGAGAAAGGTTTGAGTGCTGAGATGTCGACACCTGTTGCTGCTTTGGAAAATCGGGAGCGGTTTTCCACGTTCGTGGAGTCTGTCTGCAGGATTGAACGGTCTGTCAGGGAGAAAAGGGAGACCATGACTAGGAAAAGGCCTGCTCCGTTATGGGGACACAGATGTGGTGGCTTCAAGAAGCCAAGGATTTCAACACCTTCCGCGATGTAGAGTTCTCGTGTACCATTTTAGTGGTTTCTGAGAAAGGGAAGATGGCATGGATTTTTGCCATCCAAATCTCATAGTACAACTTCGGTAACAGTGACATGGCCATCTAGGCCGCATTTAGAGGACAGATCATGCTACCACTGTGGATAGACTGGGCACTTGAGGTCAAATTTCCCAAAGAGAGATGTTGAAGTGACACAACAGCCGAGGTAGAATTAGCAAGGGTCAGATAGATAGCAACTCAGTCATAACAGAGGGCAAGGATGCGGTCAAGCATCACAAGCGGGATCGTCTGCTCAAGGAAGCAGAGGATGTGGACAGCAAGCAACAACATGATTCTATGCTATGAGTCAGCCAAAGGCGATAGTCAACCCGCGAGTGATGGCAGGTCAGATAGAGTTATTTCATTCTGATTTGCCTTCTTCTTGCTTTATATCTGTTCTGGTTGACCTGGGTGCTACACACTCTTTTATCACACGTAGTACAGTTAATAGTTGTCTTTTACATGTTAGCTGTAAGAAAGATAGCCTGTTGTTAGAAACCCCTCTTGATGGTTCCTCGATGCTTCGATAAGTGTGTCCATCTTGTGTTCTATATTTTTCAGGTCACAATATACAAGTGGATCTTATACCACTTGATATGCATGGATTCGATGTGATCCTTGGGATGGATACCTTAGAGAAGTATACAGTTGTGTTGGACTGTGGTTCTAAGAAGACAGTGTTTGATGATGGTGGATATAAGTGGATCTTCTAGGGAGATAGGAAGATTCTTCTGACGTGTTTAGTGTCAACGATGGTGGCAGAGAAGTTGCTACGGCAAGGTTGTATGGCATTCTTAGCTCATGTTTTGGATACCAAGGCAAAAGGTCCTAGCATTGAGGAGGTGTCTGTTGTCTGAGAGTTTGCATATGTGTTTCCTGAGGAGTTTCCCAGTGTTCCCCCACCTCGAGAGATTGACTTTGAGATCAATCTAGTGCCAGGAACACAGCCAGCTGCTCAGACGCCATACATGATGGCTCCAGTTGAGATGGCAGAACTGAAGAAGCAGTTACAGGAGTTGTTGGATAAAGGTTTCATCAGACTGAGCACATTGCCATGGGGTGTTCTGGTCCTATTCGTAAAGAAGAAGGATGGGTCAATGTAGTTGTGTATAGATTACCGACAATTGAACAAAGTTACGATCAAGAACAAGTACCTGTTGCCGAGGATAGACGATCCGTTTGATCAGTTGTGTGGCGATGTAGTGTTATCAAAGATCGATCTACGGTCTGGATATCATCAATTGAGGATTAAGGCGGATGACATACCAAAGTCAGCTTTTAGGATGAGGTATGATCACTTTGAGTTTGTGGTTATGCCTTTTGAGCTAACCAATGCACCTGCTGCTTTCATGGATTTGACGAACAGGGAGTTCCGTCCATTTCTAGATCAGTTTGTTGTAGTTTTCATAGATGACATCTTGATCTACAGTCAGGTGAGTCAAGAGCATGAACATCATCTTTGACAAGCTTTGACTCTTCTTCGCCAACATCAATTATATGCTAAGTTTAGTAAGTGCAAGTTCTGGTTGAAAGAAGTGACTTTCTTGGGTCATGTGATATCTGCAGAAGGAGTCAGAGTAGAGCCCAACAAAGTGGAGTTAGTTGTATATTGGGAAAAACCAAAGACGCTGATAGAAGTTTATAGTTTTTTGGGTTTAGCAGGATACTACCAGAGGTTTATAAAGGACTTCAGTGTGATCACACTACTATTGAAAAAATTGACCAGGAAGGATGTACCCTTTGATTGGGATGATCATTGTCAGCAAGCTTTCCAAAGTCTGAAGGATAAGCTAACTAGTGCTCCAGTGTTGGTGCTACCAGAGCCTGGTAAAGGCTATGTTGTTTTCTGCGACGCTTCTAAGAAAGGCTTAGGATGTGTATTGATGCAGGAAGATCATTTGGTTTCTTTTGGTTCACGAGTACTTATGAAACATGAGGAGAATTATCTGACACATGATTTGGAGCTGGCAGCGGTGGTTCATGTGTTAAAGATCTGGAGACACTATCTTTATGGGGAAGTGTGTCAGATCTTTACAGATCATAAGAATCTGAAGTACATCTTCTCGCAGAGTGAGATGAACATGCGAGAACGTCACTGGATGGAACAGATCAATGATTATGATTGCACCATTGAGTATCACCCTGGTAAAGCAAATGTGGTAGCTGATGCGCTTACCAGAAAGTCTTCTTCTCTCCCCACGAAGAAGGCACAGTTGAGTTCCTTGGTATGCTATAGGAGGGATATGTTTGTCTCTTTGTGGTAGATGAATGTGTTGATGGAAGTTTCTTTGTTGGTAGGTTTGTTGGCACAGATGCAAGTCAAGCCTATGATGAGATAGATGATCAAAGATGGACAGCAGGCAGATGCTTCAGTGCAGTTGATAAGATCAGAGTTTGGTAGAAAAAAGTGTGATGGGTTCCATGAGTCTGAGGATGGACTAGTTTGCTATCATGGTAGGATGGTGGTCCCCGATGTTGATAATCTAAGAAATCTAGTGCTCGAGGAAGCACACACATCTATGTATGCTATGCATCCAGGAGTCACCAAGATGTATCATAATCTGAAGGTCTTGTATTGGTGGTCTATCTTGAAGAAGGATGTAGCTGAGTTTGTGGCTAGGTGTGCAGTATGCTAGCAAGTTAAGGTTGGTCATCAGAAGCTGGCAGGAACGTTGCAAACCATTCCGACACCACAATGCAAATAGGATCATATAACCATGGATTTCGTAGTTGGTCTGCCAAGGATAGCTAGGAATTTTGATTCCATTTGGGTGATAGTGGATAGATTGATAAAGTCTACTCACTTCATATTGGTAAAGACAATGTATACAATAGAGAAGTTTTCTCAGGTGTATGTAGATGAGATAGTGTGTTTGCACGGTGTGTCCGCAGCGATAGTTTTCAACAGAGGTCCCCAGTTCATGAGTCGTTTTTAGGAACAGTTGCACAAAGCGTTGGGAACGTAGTTGAGGTTCAGCACCACCTTCCACCCGTAGATAGATTGGCAGTCTGAAAGGACTATTCAGACTTTGGAGGATCTTCTCCGAGCTTGTATTTTGCAGTTCCTAAGCAGTTGGGATGTACAACTCAGTTTGATAGAGTTATCCTACAACAATACTTAGAAATGGAGCATTGACATGGCTCCTTATGAGGCTCTATATGGCAGGAAGTGCAGATCTCCCCTATGTTGGTATGAGTCTGGTGAGTATCAACTTTTGGGTCCTGAGTTAGTGCAACAGACAACAGAGAAGATCATAGTGATACAACAAAAGTTGAAAGCGGCACATGACATATAGAAGTCATACGCAGATAATCGATGACGACCTTTAGAGTTCCATATGGGAGACAAAGTGTATCTCAAGGTCTCACCTTGGAATGGTGTGCTGAGGTTTGGCCGGAAAGGAAAACCGGCACCCAGGTATATGGGGCCATAGCCGGTAATAGCACGTGTTGGCAAGGTATCTTACAAGTTAGAGCTACCACCAGAGTTGCACAGGTTACATCCGGTGTTCCATGTCAGCATGTTGAAGAAAAGTCATCCAGATACAGGGACATTGATACAACCAGTTGAGGTTTAGCTTGATGAAGATGTGACCTATGAGGAAGGTCCAGTGACGATTCTTGACAAAAGAGTAAAGAATTTAAAAAGGAAAGACCTGGTTCGTGTGAAAGTTCTTTGGCATCATCGTGGCGTTGAGGAAGCAATGTGGTATCTTGAGGAAGAGATGAGGAGGAAGTATCCCTCACTTTTCTCTTTGGATTTCAGGGATGAAATCCCTTTGTAGAGGTTTATGGCTTGTAAGGACCCTGACCTCCATTTTGGGCTTATCCTATTTGCTTTACCTAAACCTTATTCTTAGTTGCTTGCTAATCACCTCTAGTGGTGATTAAGTTTTGCTTGAGCTTTGTTGAGAGTTGGAGGTGCTACTTGCAAATAACCTTAGTTTAGGGTTGATGAGCAAGTTTGTCACCTGGAGAGATGTTTCTCTCTCCTTGCTTCCTCTAGGGTTGAGAGGAAGGGTTGGGCTCATTTCTTGAGTTTCCCTGGTCTTTGTTGAGCTTTGTTGGGCTTTGTTTTTCCTTTTTTGAGCCTTACGTTTCCTTGTTGGACCTTGTATCAGGCAAGTGAGCTTGGTGTTGGCCATGGGTGTGTCACCCATAGGGCTGTGTCGGGCAAGGGAGTGTGGTGTGATGACCATGGACCATCTTTGACCTTTGGCTTTGTTTGTGTCACCACTCTACTGGACACTTGGTGCATGGTGCTTGCATGTGGCAATAGCCTTGGACATGTGGCCATGGAGAGATGAGAAGGTGGCATTGCCCATGGACAAGTGTCCCTAGGTGGGTGACACATTGCCTTGTTTTCTCCTCCACCCTCTTCTATATATGTGTCTCCTTTCTCTTGCTAAGGATCCCTTTAGTTCCTTAGTTTCCCCTCTTCCGTGGTGAACGACACCTCTCCTTTGCAACCTTGGTGTCCGATAAACTTGGAGGAGCTAAGCTTGGTGGCCGATCCTTCTCCTTGGAGTCTCCTTCTTCCTCTTGTGGTGGTGCTTAAGCTTAAAGCTTGGAGCTTTGGAGCTTTAGGAGCTTGCTTAAGGTGGGTTACATAACTTCTAACTCTAACTATACTACCTTCTTTTATGTTGCATGTTTACATATGATCATGATCGACCATGCATGTTGTTAGATATGTTTATTTATCTAGTTTGCACCTTTGATCTTGATATATTATCTTGTTTCTATAATTGGTATGTTGGATGTGCTTTGATCTTGGTGGCCGAACCCTATGTGTAGAGATTCTTGGGCAAAACCCCTTTGTTTTCTTTGGTCTTGAGATGTGAGTTTGGCCCTAGTGATGTAGGCAACACCCCTCTCTCTTGGTTGTTGAGAGGTGAGTCTACACTCTAGTTTCTTGGGAACACTCTTCTCTCACCATGGATTTGAGAGGTGAGCCTTGGTTGAGTGTTGACCTAGTAGTGGTTGATACCTTGTCCGATATGGATATGATTCATCATGTTTCCCGATTGGTGATGGAGGTTGTGCAAAACCCCTCTCTCTTGGTTGTTGATAGGTGAGCCAATCCTCTTGATCTTTTAGGGTTTTGATGATGGTGATCTTGAGGTTGACGATGACCTTGTCAGGATGAGCTTGGTGCCTTGCAAGATACATCTTGTAGTAGTGTTGTCTGTCACACCTCCCTTGGTCTAGGGTTTTGATCTTGGCCGATATGATGTGTTTGGTTAGCTTTGTGCCCATTATTGATATCTTGATCTCGATGATGACCTTGGGCAATATGCCTTGATCTAGATGTTCATTTGACCTAGTAGTTGTTGCCCCCTTGGCCGATAAGAGTGCCTAGTTGTTATCTCTGTTTGGAGTCTTGGGTGATACATGTTGGGTTGGGTTCTTGCCCAACATGGGTTGAGTGGTGGCCCTTGTGAGTACCTTGTGGTGACAGATATGGTGTGTTGATGTTAGTTGGGCGATAAGCTTCCTTATGGTGCCTTATTGATCGCTTTGCCCATGGATGATAGGGTGCCTTGGATGACATGATGTCTTGGATGTTATGGTGTGCTGGTTGGGTGTTAGGGTTGGTCTTGGGTGCCATGCTCCTTGTCGATATGACCCTTAGCTGATGAAGTGATGTGGGATGCCTGACATGCAACCCTAACCCTAGATGAGTGATAGAGTTCTTGACCGTTGGGTAGTTGTGATGCCCGACATATCCCTTAGCACCTGGCTGCATGACATAGTTCTTGAACCAGTTGCACGATACCCTTGGTGTTGGTCTGCTCGTCACCCTCTATGCATAAGTGCACAACATGATGATGGCCGATGTTGCGGCATAACACCTTAGGGTTGGATGCCCTAGTTAATAGAGCCTTGGTGAGAGTAGTCATCCTACCCGATACTACCTAGTGAGGGTTGCCCTACCCATCACACTTCTAGTGAGGGTAGCGGGCACCTTTGGTGAGGGTCTTTCCTGACCTGGAAAACCTAGCTTGTGATCCTTTATCATATAATCACATCGTTGTTAATAATGAAATATGAATAATGGTTTGTAAACTAGTGGTATGTTGTGTTGGATGTCTATAGATGATGTCGTTTAAGATGATAAGATACTTGCCCGTGTTTATACGGTAAAGAGCATAAATGGATTCCCATGATTTGATAGCAGTGATGAAATTGATACAGTATGACACACGTATTTATAATCATGACATGTGCATCTGCAAATACCAATGACATGATGTCTGGTGATTTCAAGTTATCTCTCTTGATATGTATACTAACCATGCAGGAGTATTCGATGAATTCATAGCCAGGTAAGAGCTATGAGGCATATGTGTTTGAATAACACTAAATGATAATAATCCTTGTTGATGAGATAACATGCATCACCAGTATGATGAGATAGGTTTGAGGACCTGATAAAGGATGAGTGCCTAGTTGAGGTGTTATCCTCTGGTGAGGAGATAAGGGATTGTTATCCCAAGTGATGATGTAAGATGATGATGCCTTGAGAGGCAGTGACTTCATGTGATAAGGGATTGAGATCCCATGATGATGTGGTAATGACAATATTAATGTAGCTCAATGATGTTTTTGTTTTACAAGTTGGTTGCCTCAACAACTCACTTAAAATATACTAAATAATTACAGTGGAATATATCATGTAGTTTGCCCTGGCCATAGATCCATCATCATCAGAATTTGGTGATGGTGAAACAAGTTTATCATGTGGGATTACCTAGAGTGCATATTGTTGAATATGCGGGGTTTTCTCCTAGCCGAAAATAGGAGGATTAGAGTACAACTACGGTTATAGACTCTGTATGGTAAAGAGAATGGTGAATAGGGCCATGACTCAATGAGTTAGAGCATGAATGCGTTCATGTCTCAAGAGCACGATGATCAGGCTTGTGGCTCAAAAAGTATATTGGCACCTATGTCAAGGTGAGCTAGAGATATGGGTAGCTTGTAGAGCTGACCCTGAGGATGAGGCCATATAAGCATGAGATTGTGGTCCTACTTTGGTTTTCGTGCACTGAGCACGAGGAGGTGAGGTCATGGAGTCTGGCTCTCTCATTGACCTTGTATGATGACCTTGTACAAGGAGGTGAGGTCATGAGGTTGGATTTGAGCGAGGACAACTCACTTCCATAGGGAAAAATAAAACATAATCCAGCCGAATAGTATATACTGCTTAGAGAAAAACACGGAACATTGGTTGAGGCCCAGCTTATGTAGGAGATCCAGTTATCTCTTACATTTACTTGTACAATCTTGATATCTTATGATAAGTTCTCATAAAGCTTATCTTGTCAATCATGTTCCATATTGAAATACTTGGTTATATGCCTCCTCGATATCTTGGTAAGATTGATGGTAATAATAGCCTTGCTCAGTATGCTGCTCTTATTATATGTCTTAACCAGCTATTTGCTTTATCTGCTTTAAACCTTCTGAGATTTTATAGTTTCGGTGGGGAGTTATGTTTCTCGCTGGGACTGTGTGTCTCACCCTGCTGGTTTACAACCTTTTTAGGTGATCGCACTAGATGTGGTGGTGGTTGTGAGGTTGCGGCTGAGCAGTAAGAGGAAGAGTAGTAGAAGGAAAGAGATGGACATGCTATTCTTTTGGTGGTTTGGTAGTAGAGTCCTAGAGTCATTCCTGTACTCTCAGGTCCTCGGAGGTGTTTTGACGATGTTTCATGATGTATAGCTGTTGTACTTCTGTATATCCTATTATTGGCATTATGTGGCCTGATATGTACATATAAACAGGTGATGATCTCATGTGCTGATAATACAGCTACTTCAGATAAGCTGTGGACATATATCAGGCTTGTAATATATATATATATATATATATATATATATATATATATATATATATATATATATATATATATATAGGGCGTTCATTCATTGTCCGCTCGGGTAGCCTGGAGTTTCGCTACCCTGCAGCCAAAAAAGTAACTCTTCTTGCCATAAAAGTAACTCTGCTGCCAAAAAAGTAACTATGGTGATAAGAAAGTAACTACACGACTAAAAAAGTAACTATGTACAAAATATACAACACATATATATAAGGACGGGTTTTTTGATTTTGGGGGGGCGAATGATATTATTTTTGGATGAAATTTTTTGGAGAGCTTGATAAAATACTCCTTTGCAATTGCAATTTTTTTTTGAAAAAAAGTGGTGGGCAGGGTGGGCAGGTAGCTACCGACGCGGGCAATAAAGATGGACCCATATATATATATATACATATATACATATATATATATATAACATGTTTCTCTGTAGGATATGGATGCAAAAGTTCTCTTATGTATGTTTTCCACAAACGGTTTTAATTAACCCATGTTTTTAGTAATATGCGGTTCCGCACATTTTCGTGTGTCACCTTACTATCTGTGTGATGGTGGGGTGCCACAAAAGGTTTCTCTTCCCGTTATGTATGTCATTTTCAAATAATGCAACGTCCCATATCGTTGCACTATAAGAAAAGAATGACACCTAAGGACCTTCTATACAATAAGCACTAGTCTAGACCTACTTCTCAGAAATTTAGGTTCTGACCTAGAGGCTAGGTCAGATCTAGTCTCTAAAAGACAACTAATCTAGCCCTAAAGATTTTTTTTAAAGTTCAAGGTTCTTTAGTTTTAAGATGCACAGTGATCAAATGTCAGGATTTGCTAATGTTCATGCTCTGATACCACCTTTGACATCCCCTATTTTTCACCATCTTAATCTGATGTGTAACGTCCAAACTGAAACCCTCACCTTAGTGAGAATCCCAATTTAAACACCCCACACTAGGCTAAGTTTTACAAAATCCGGGGATGTCACACTTATTATTCATTGTGACCTTGTTCAGCTATCAGTAATCTATGCAAAGCCTCATGGAACCCTCCTTCTTTTTCACAAACAACATGGGAGCACCCCATGGGGAAGTGCTCGGTCTGATGTAAACCTTTTCTAATAGCTCATGAAACTATATCTTCAACTCCTACATCTCTGCTGGTGCCTTCCTGTAAGGTGCTTGAGCTGTGGGTTGTGCTCTAGGAACAAAATAGATATCAAAATCAATCTCTTTGGTGGTGGAATACTAGGAAACTCATATGGAAAGACATCCTCAAACTCTAGATGGCCCTATCACTGACATGAATGTTGTGTTTTGTGCTCCTACTGGCAGAAAGCTACGACCTCTACCCTTACTCGGGGAACACTGTGATGGCAATCCTAATCTCGACTTAGAAAAAATTGATCTCTATTGTAACAGTGATGATGAGAACCTTGACATCTTAAAGCCACTAGATTATTGTCCTCAGAACTGAGCTGGCCTCTTCCTAGCATTGGATTCACACATCTCAAGAGTAGACCTCTCAATCCTCCTCACAGACTCTATAAAGGTAGAGAACCTCTCTCTCTATTCTCCAAAGAAGATGTAGTTGTAGACAGATCAGAACTCAGACCCTTCTCAAACATTTAGATCCTTTCTTTATATGTCTCCATGATATGAGGAAAGAACCTAAAAAGCTCCATAAACTTAGCCTCACTCTCATTGATAGACATCGAACCCTAAAACTATTGGTCTGTATTCCTAGAGATCCAATCATATGTTGATCATGATGGCATATTACATGAAGGATTTAATTAATAATACATATAAAGGAAAGCTTCCAATTATTTCTATTTCACTCAGGTATGAGATAATGAGGAAATATGATGAATGTCTAGAGAATGACATTACTCAATGATGTATGTCTTCAAGTATGTGACTTGAACAATGAGATCATACATATGCTAAGAGTATTTACATTATTATTATATACATGGTCAGTTGTTACTGTTGAAGGCAGATATAAAAAGTAATACTAAAGACTGGAATGTGTGTTGGTTGATGACAAAATCTCATTAGTCATGATACGAGATATCAAACCACGAACATAGATACTTGTTAGGGAATAATGTATCATACAGAGCCACCTTGAGAGTAACACATGGAAACCATAATTGGTGGTCATAGTCATCTTTCATAATGAAGGTGGTGATTGTGGTTCTTAGACCTAAAATGACTACACTCATGACATGTCATTTGGTATACTTTGACATCATCCAACATAACCCCGAATAAGTATTTCCATACCAGTGATGATTGGATAGTTGTGACACGTGGGGATTGACTATGAGTGATGTAGGTGGGATTTATCCCTCCTACTAGAGTATCATATACATGCCACTTGGTAAGTGAGACTGAGAAATGCATGCACATGCACATGTGAATCAATGTATGATATTGAAGTCACATATATCTCAGATAGTTTGCTCTAGGTTCAAGGAACATGGATTGAACGTTGAAGAGGGCGAAGATTCCATGCCTCAAGTTCATTATGGATATCGTGATACAGTGGAATTATACAATCACTACAACACCTTATACAAATTGTAGTTTGAAGTTGTTTCCCATCTTTACATTCACTTAGGTATCATAGATGTGCGACTAGGCACCATTATTTGCTTGTGATGTCATAAAATAGTTATGGACATTCTTTGATAATGTGATATGGGGCCTATAGGGTCACACACATAGGAATTCACCTAGAAGAGGATTTTATCAATGAATGATGTTTAAGTTGATTACTAAAGTTGTTTAGGTATTCAATTAAACAACCAATTACCATACTGGACTCAGAACCATCAAGTTCAAGTGTTGTATTGACTGGTTAGGGTGTCAGGTTAATTGGAAAAAGAATTGGCTGAATTCTATATTAGTTAGGACACCAACCAATCATCTCATAGGGTTAAATGATCGATTCATGGTTGATGAGATGATTGGTTCACCTGGTGAACCAATCAGCTCGTTCATGCCAATTGAAGCTTCTGGTGACTTTCCATATACATGAGAATAGTTGATCGTTTCACTTATTCAATTTGATTGGAATATGCTATTATTGTTAGATATTAGTTGGAAAGGAATTGTAAATTAAAATTATTATTGATAAACAAGTGAAACGATTGACTCACTGAGTGAACTTCTCAATGTGCCATTCAACCGATCCAATATTGAACTAACTGGTTCACCTATCGTAGGGTAATTAATTCACAAAATTTTGGTTCTTTCCACTCCCACACAGACTGGGAAACCTGACCATAATCCCTTCTATAAATAGAGGGCACTGGAGGATTCTCAGACACATCAATTTCCTTTAACAATTGTTTGTCTTCTCTGGTTCTAGTATCTGAGAGAACCCGAGCAAGTCCTAACCAATAAAGGGAGGGATAGCAAGGGAGAACAATTGTGGGAGAGCAAGTTGGGGACTAGTACACCTATAAGAGGGACAACTCCTTCATGTCCATTCTAGCAGAACGATAAGAGTTCTAGGTGGTCCACATGGACTTCCATAGAGGTGATGTTGCCTTTTCCCATCACTAGGAAGGCAACGTCAGCCTGCAGTCTATGGAGGAGCTATTGCAGATGCCATCTAAGTCTATTGTCCATTGTGGAGATCAGGAGTTGTTTTAAACAAGTCCCAATACAACTAGGAGTGCACGACTACTACAATGAGTTATGGTCACTAGACTTGCTCCTGGACGAGGTATGAACTCATTAAATCATCCTTCTCATCACATAGTTGCTGATGACATCTTGTTGTTCTGGGGAATTTGGATAGATAACTTTTTATTTCCACTGCCTACTATGTGCCCAGATTTCCCTACAGTGGTATCTGAGCCACGTCAATTTACTCTATTTTGGGACAATCGATATGATCGGATATTTATTTTACATGATTTATTGCATACAATGTGAATACATAGACTGATTAATGTGCAAATCCCTCTCTTTAGAAATAACCTTTGGCGTCGGTTATTTAAGGCCTAAGGCGTTGGTTTCCATGCGACACCCAAGTGCGCACTTCTAAAAGTCGACACCTTTAGCATCAGTCCCCCAACCAACGCCATAAACCTTCCCGCCACTAAAAATGTGCTAGTAAGGGGACTATCGACGTCGGTTCTTAAAGAAAATTGACACAATAGCATTATTAAAAACGTCGTTTATTAAGTAACAACCGACGCCATACCCCTTCCCACCACCAAAAAGGCACCACCAAGGGCATCATCATCGTCAGCTTTATATAGGTAACCGACGCCATATCCACATCCACAATGACCGTGCTACCCAGCACATCCGTGGTACCTGGCTAGAATCTACTAATATCTGACACCATCAGCGTCAGTTTGTATACTAATAACTGATGCCATATCCCCTGCCACCTATCCATAATAGGCGTCAGGTTTATGGATAACTAACACCAGAAGGGGATAAAGACGTCGATTTTACACTAACAACCGATGCCTATGTGTTTTGTTGTCGGTTTTACACAAATAACCGACACATATGTTCTGATTTTTGTGTCTTATCAGTTTGCAGGCCTATTGTATGGCTGGTCAGTAGGATGCAGAACCTACAATTCAGTTCTGAACTGCAGGTTTAAAACATCCATTGATATCAGCCAACAACATGCCACAAACCTACAAAATTAACAAGATAGACAATATTTTATATTTATCATGTGATTCACACACATGTATAAGAGCATTTCATTACTATTATTTTTCATCACACACATGTAGAAACTAGTAGTTCCATTTCAAATTTCCTCTATTTTCACACACATTTAACAACCTGTGGTTCCATTCATTTCATCTCTTTTCACATTCAGACACATGTAGAAACATTCATGTATTGATCATCTTCACATTCACACATATGGCAATTCATAAAAAGTCATTCACATTCACACAAAATTAATTATGAGAACAAAGTTTAGAAATATCATTCTTTATTCATCATTGTCATTATCCCAATTATATTTAAAAGTTCCCACTACTTGTAGGGCTTCTGCCCATTGTTCTCTTACATCATTTAACTCATCCATCGTATAGGGAGTATGTACATCTAATAACTTTTCACCTGTAGTGAATTCAGTTTTAAACACCTGCAAATAGAATGATATATATATATATTTAATAATATATAATAAGATTGATATATTTCATATTATCTAATGAGACTGCATATAATACCTAATGTATGGTATCGATTTCCATTACGGCATGTTCGATAATTATGCTCATAAATCACATCACATAGTATCCACATGCCCAACCGTTGTCTTTTGTAGCACACTGTAAATTGAAACATAAAAAATATTCAAAAATACAAATAAGTACAGTTCACATAATTAATATATACATTGGAGTCGGGCAATTACTTTCACATTCTGCCAAGTTAGTGGCTGGTTCTTTTTCTTGGGGATCATTCCTCCATCTTTGACGTACTCTTGTAAAGCCCTAAATGTTAATGTAACACATTAAATTGCATAATTAAATAGTAATGTAATAACAGATGTTAACAGATATAAAAATATGAAATATTTCTCATGGGAATAATGGCCTTTTCATTGCGTGACCATATATATTCAATTCCTTTCCCGCAGGATCTAGATAATAGACAGTGAACATCTTGGGGACAATAACTAGTAACTCCCAATACTTACCACTAGAGGTAAGAAAGTTATAAATTAATAACTCAAAAGTCACAAAATTAAAATGTAATTTTCTTAAGTCCAAATTATAAGCAAAGTGAACTTACCCGACATTGAATGGAGTTATTATCACCGTCTTCTTGATTTTACCAAAATATTTAAAAACATCACAACAGTATGAAGTAACTGACCTAGGGTTTTTAACTACAAGACTAATCAAAGATGGAACCAAAAATCCCACATGGAGAAATGAAAAATTTGTACATATCATGTGTAAGTGGCTGCAAAACATGTATTACATATTCATTAATATATAAGAAATCAGATCACCGTATATAAAACAAGGTATATGGATGTATAAACAAGATCTTACCATATCCAAAGCTCTATCATAGATGTGTTTAGCCAATCATAACAAAACAACCCCAAAATATCTTGTATAAATATCTTATTATCGTATGATTGACATGCATTCATGCGTATGCAAAACTTGTATTACGTATGCATTGATACGTATGCAAAACTTGTATAAATAGATTGTTATTGTATGATTGAACTGCAACTTCCTTCAGAATAGTAACATTTATAGGGCAATTTGGATCATGTTCGCCTATCCAATTTGCCATACTCGTACAATTAGGACCTAACGAGGCGTGTAGGTCCTTTGGAAGCCAACTTGGTACTTCAGGAGGTGGAGGTGGAGGCCGAGATGTAGCGGGTGTCTTCCTTTTGACCTCTATATATAATTTCATATCAATTAACTCATATATACGTGCACACTAACAAATTAACGTAATGTAAATTTATCATACAATATTAGTATAGATGACATTCACTTTGGGCCACAACATCACTCCGCCTTCTGCCTCACCAAGTGTTTCAAAATTTGGGTGGGCATATGCCAATGTAAGATCCCTCCATTTGGGGACTACACTTATCGGGCTCACACGAACCGCACCATCTGATACTGGAGTCCCATGAAACATTTCCCCTGGAAGGGGTGGGTAAGTCGATGCCTCTGCAACGACATATTCTTGACTTTTTAGACGATATGGATTCAACCCCTACAAATTTACGTAATGAATGTTATATGCATATATACACAAACTCCCGACCTCTATAAAGACAAGCTACTATGTCATAAAAATACTTAAAGAGGATGTGCTAGGTGGTGGGTCTACATGATTACTCCCAACCTCTACAATAGGAGTTATAGAAGCGTGACACGTCACAGGTACCGTCTGAGTGACCATGTGAGACGCATGCCACTTCATCATTGCTTCTTGGACTTTCCTCTCAATTAATTCATCTACCTATACATGGATAAAAGAAATGCTAGCTATCGATTATTAAATTCCCTTTCGTAATAAATTTCTAAAAAAAGAATAGGTTACCTCAACTTGTGAAAGTCCAACTTTTGGGAAATGTTTGTGCTGGGATGGCCCAAAGAACGCTTTGATGCCCACACTAACACCTACACCACTAACACGTCCATGATGCTATGGGTTACCCAGAGAAACTCTCAATTCATCCCTTGTTCCCTCAGGGATGAACTTGCCTTCCTTCCTCTTCTCGTGTCACTCCCGCTAATCGCCGTCAACAAAAATTGGTAAGTAAACATAACAATAATCAATATCGATCGATTTCTCTAAGAGTTGAATTTTACCATTTTTGTAGCCACCTCAATAGTTGTGGGCTTCGTTATATCTCCCTTCTTGTTTTGTCTCCCAGCTATCCACATAGCATAGAGAGGCATAGGTGCATGACCAATAGTAGAGGACTCCTGAGTAGAAGTAGACTGAGCAGTATACTCAGGCTGTAGTCTTTGGCCAATGCCTGCACAACCTCTTGGATCCATTGTGTGTTCATGCACATTCAGTGCACACCTTGCTCTTTGAGCATCACTGATAGCCTTATTAGTAAGCACATTGATTTGATTATTAACACTAAAGGTTAATCTTGAATTGATGAATACATAAGAACATATATTAATTAAATTGGGAGTGGCACTTAATACCTTGAATTCATCCATTTTTCTTTGGGTAACAAACTCCTCCCAGTCTTTGGGGTCCAGGTAGTTCCATTGATCAGGTGCTACCTTCTTCCTAAATTTATTTTTTAAAGAGAATACAAACAAAAATTATTAGTGTAGAGTTAGTAAAAAAGTGATCAATGTCTAGAATTGGAAATCAATCAAGAACCTCTTCTCAGCATCGCGTATGTAATCTCGGGTGAGATTTGTCTTATAGTTACTTAGGACCCTCCCACATCGTTTCATCATGCATTTATGATGCAACTTTTCATCCAGATCAAATATACTCTACAAAATAGAATTGCTATTAACTAGTATCCTAAAAATTAGTAATCTACAAAAATAGAATTGCAAATAATGATAACTCCTGCATAGTTCCTTCCATATTAAGTCTTTCTTCCCCTTAGGAACTCTATGCTAGGATTCAAAAATAGGACTACAATGGCTGCGAGTAAGAACCCCAAGATATAAAATAAATGAGTTGCAGTTCACTCCAACTGGATTTCCTGCATGATCGAAATCCACATCTAGTTTGGGTCCATTGCCCCATTGCTGTAGTAACTTGTTCATCAATGTGATGCCCCTCACTTTCTCAATTTTTTTTGCTGCTCATCAAGTGCCCCAATTTCTTCAGGGGGTACATCACCAACCTAAATTTTGACCAAAACACACACTTACAGGATATAACTATAAATGTGGGGCGGGATATTTTTGTAAAACTTACATTGTGAGGTGACACATTGACATCTTCACCCTCATAGTAATCATCAACACGGTCATCATATGAATGCTCATCCATCTGAAAGTTCACATTCAGATTGTAAAGTTCACATTGTAAAGTAATTCACATTGTAAGGTAATTCACATTGTAAACTTCACATTCAGAAAAATAAAACATATAAAAAAATATAAACATGCATGCCTCTAATATTGTGATCTTTTATCAATTAACGATCCTTCATTGTGATCTCTGCACACATACAAGTCATCATTAGCTTCAAAATTTGGTGGTGTTAGCAACCAACTGAGAATGGACTGGAGTCATCATACTTATCATAGTACCATTCTTCATCTATAGGATCTTCAATGAACTGTCTTTTACCATGAAGAACAACCGCCAATATGAATGGTTCACCCTTCTTACCAATCTTTTTAAAGTTCACTAATGTGAAACCCAATTCATCCACTATATCTCCTTTGGTGTTATGAACTCAATTATATTTAAAGAGCAGAATTCTAAAATCTACATAGTCAAACTCCCATATGTCTTCAATGACACCGTAATATGCCATTTTAGCTTTACGTGGACTCTTATCCTTTTCACTTGCAAAAAACAAAGAAGACTGTAACATCCCAGTATTTGAGGCCTCATATAAGTTCATCTTAAAAGGAATGATTGGACTACCCATATCACCAAGGTGCACCTCCCTTTTCAAGATCCCATCACTAAAGAACTCCATAGTTAAGCGTGCTCGACTTGGAGTAGTACTAGGATGGGTGACCAGTCGGGAAGTTGACCCTGACTTACGTGTGAGTGAGGAAAAAGCGCATAGCTAAGGCTAGTGGTGTTCTGTGGGGCCATAGATAAGTTGATCTTAAAAGGAATGATTGGACTACCCATATCACCAAGGAGCACCTCCTTTTCTGGGAGCCTATCACTAAAGAACTCCATAGTTAAGCGTGCTCAACTTGGAGTAGTACTACGATGGGTGACCAGTTGGGAAGTTGACCCCGACTTACATGTGAGTGAGGAAAAAGCACACAGCTTAGGCTAGTGGTGGTCTGTGGGTCCAGTCGTCATTCCTGAAACCTTGCTAGAGCCTTGGGCAGTCGACCCGGACATTATAAAGACGCTTGAAGGGTGACCCCACTATTTTGTACGACACTCTTATCATCTTTATGCTTTGTGTAATACGGGAATCCATTTATGTCAAACCCGTCATAAGACATAACATTCAATTTTGGTTTAAAGGCAAGTCATTTGATAGTTTCAATAAGATTATCTGGTGTTTGAGATAGTTGATGTAAGACTTTATCTTCAAACCACTTAATAAATGTCTTGTTGTTCTCTCTAGCAAGCCACATTGAATTGTCTCTAGGATATTGTCTCTTGATGAAATTGGTATGTTCCTTGATATAAACACTCACTTTGTTGATGTTGTGTAAAATATACGAGTGACCTTGTTCCAACTACTCACGGCTGATTACTTTCATCCATGATCCCAAAATTCCTTTTCCAAAATGCTCCTCAATATTCTTGTCATTAACATGAGCGTCATTAGCACTCAGAAAGTCATTGAAAAAATCCATAACCTCTCTCGCCACATAACCCTCAATAATACTCCCTTTAGGCCGATAACGGTTTCGAACATCACCTTTAAAAATGCTCATGTATCATTCAAAGGGATACATCCAATGCAAGAGAACTGGTCCCAACATTTATACTTCCCTAGTCAAGTGGACAACAAGATGTACCATGATATCAAAGAATGAAGGAGGAAAATACATCTCAAGCTGACATAGGGTAACAACCACTTCTCTTTGTAATTAATCGAGAGTATCAGGGTCAATAAATTTAATGCACAGACTGTTGAAAAAGAAACAAAGTCTGGTGATTGCAAACCTTACATGCTTCGACAATATAGATCGAATTGCCACAAGCAATATTTGTTACATTAGAGTGTGACAATCATGATATTTAAGACCTATCAACTTTAGATCTTTCATTGATACCAATCGGCGGATGTTGGATTAGTAACTATGTGGCACCTTAACATTTACCAAGCATTCACAAAAAACTTTCTTCTCCTTTCTAGACAACGTGTAACAAGTAGGAGGTAAGTATGTTCTCTGATCGCTACTAACTACTTCTATTAATTATGTCCTTATTCCCATTTCATGTAGGTCCATTCAGGATTTTATCCCATCTTTAGTCTTACCTGCTATATTCAACAGAGTGTTGATGACGCTATCACATACATTTTTCTCAACATTCATGACATCGATACAATGCCATACTACCAAAGAACTCCAATAAGGAAGATCCCAAAATATTGACTTCTTCTTGAATAAAGATTTGTCACTCCGTGTGGCCATCATACATTATGATCTCTTACCAAATTCATTGGAAATGTCTTTTACTCTTTCATAAACATCCTGCCCTGGTATTGGTTTAGGTGCACTTCATTCCTCATTCTGTCCATTGAATGTTGTATGCAACCTATGATACATATGGAATTTTGGAAGAAACCTTCGATGATTAAGATATATAGTCTTGCCGCCGTATTTTAGTCATATTGAATTAGTGTTCTCTTCACATATAGGACACGCTTTAGATCCTTTGACATTATATCCAGACAAATTCCCATATGTTGGAAAGTCATTCACAGTGTAAAACAACTTAGCGTGCAAACAAAATGTCTCTCTTCATGAAGCATCATAGGTCATCACACCTTCACCCTAGAGTTTCTTCAAGTCTTCAATCAGAGGTTCAAGATAAACATCAATATAATTTCCAGGTTGTTTAGGGCTCGATATCAACAACGAAAGCATAATATACTTATTTTTCATACACATCCAGGGAGGAAGATTGTATATAACAAGCATTACTGGCCAAGTTTTCTGTTGGCTGATCAATGTCCCATACGGATTCATCCCATCTATACAAAGCCCAAGTCTTAGATTCCTAACTTCTTCACTGAATTCAGGGTATAATAAATCAATCTTCTTCCACTGTGGGGAATCAGATGCATGTAGTAGGATCCCATCATTATTTTTCTTAACATCTGCATGCCACCTCAAATTCTTCGCATCTATCAGATTCGCAAACAAGCATTGAAACTGTGGTGTTATAGGTAGATACCACATCACCTTGGCAGGAGAACCGGTTTTGGACTCCCCCAAAGTTGTCAATTTATACATTGACGCACCATATTTGGGACAATCTTTCAAATCTACATAGTCCTTTTGAAATACTACACAATCATTCGGGCATGTGTGTTTCTTCTTGGCCTCCATTCTCATTGGGCACAACAATTTCTTTAACCGGTATGTTGAGATTGGCAGCTCGTTTCCTTGAGGAAGAATTTCTTTCAACAAAGACAACAATGACGTGAAACTTTTGTCACTCCATCTATTGTTAGCCTTCAACTTATACAATCTCAACACAGCGCTAACCTTCGTCAAGTTACAACCTCTATATAATGATATCTCAGCATCATGCACAATGTTTCTAAACATGGGAGGTGGATCAATGTGCTCTACCCCACAACTATGCAGCATCACATCAACGATGTCTACTGGAAATGGTTCATTCACATCTACGTCATCGGAGGCAATTCTTCTTCCACACAAGCATTGCTATCGACATCCACTGATTTCAGGTTTGAAATCTCACCATGCCAGTGCCATTCTGTATAGCCTTGTACAATCATGTTGCACATGACATGACTTTTGATTTCATCATCAGTGCTGACTTTCAAGTTGTTACCGCAATGCCTACATGGATAGTAGAACCTATCTCCAGGTTGTTTCCTATGTTCCTCGGCAAATCTAATAAACTGATCAAGACCATAAATAAACTCTGGGGTGCAGCAATTTGGAATGGACTTCCATGATCTATCCGTTCTATGATAAAAAAGAAAACAAGTATATATTAGGACAATATTAGGGTCTAGGGTTAACAAATTCGAGTTTATGGTTAAAACTTTAGGGTTTAAGGTCTTATATATAATTAATGGTTAAAACATCCTAAGTGAGATTAGGTGTTCAAGAACAGTCCAAAATCGGGGACTATCAAAGATTTACTCCTAATGAGTAAATCTTGGATGGGTTTCTAGGCCAACAAATACATGTGTTGTCATTCTTATATAATAAATGTGTACCACCTATCCCATTCTTGAACACCTAATCTCACTAGTAAGTGTATAATGTGTATTGGGTTTTCAAGAAAATTTTGGCAGCATTTCCCCACTATTCTCCAAGTACATATGTACTTAGAGAACAAACGGGGAAAGGCTGCTGAAATTTTCTTGAAAACCCAATACACATTATACACTTACATCCTAAGTGATATTAGGTGGTCAAGAACAGTCCCAAACCAGGGACTATCCAAGATTTACTCCTAATGAGTAAATCATGGATGGGTTTCTAGGCCAACAAAATATAACATCCGTCCCTTGTTCACAACCCCATTCAACACACAATTTTCTAATAAAAAACTTGTGGACAGCCATAACATCATATCAATGCTTCCTAAATTAATCAATGTATTATTTTATATAAAAAACAAATCTAGTGGGTATAACATAGCAAAAAACTCAACATGTCACAACAGAAACATGTCCTTAACCCAATATATATATATTTGTAACATAACTCATTAGGAAGAGAGACCATGAAACACCATGCATTGATTTGAAGTTTTCTTTCCCGTCTAAGGTTATTTGCAATTTCATGCTTGTTTCATTATCTTTCTTTCTAGTATTTCTACTCGAATTGCATATATAATCAATTTCATATATATAACCACCACATTATGTTACTAATCATTACTTCATATTATGTCCAATGTAATTTTCACTTAAATAGGAATATGTCCATTTCTCTCCAAGTGACACATTAATAGCTTATGAATGTTTAGATGCATTTATACTATCAATTCCTAGGGTTTACTTTTTTACAGTAGCAAAATATAATAGGCGTTATTTTGATCATTTTGTTACTAAAAATTTCATGTCTCTATGTAACTTCCATCAATAAACTATTATATATTAATGTGATACTTTAATTGGTTGTGTTCATAGAGTCCACTCTAGGGTCTGGACAAAGGTCGACTGTTGTACCAAATAGATCTTCTATTTTAGAGGAAATACATATAGTATAAAGGTGAAAAAAAGTAGATTGAAGATATAATTTTGGAACAATTTCAGAACATGAAAATTTAGAACTTTGAGACAATACATCGGTAGGGCATACCTAAACAAAAATAATAATATAATTCATGGACATGGATGCGTATCCAGTTGTTATTTTTTATCATATAGAATAGTGAAAATGTCCTCTTGGGATGTATAAATAGAAACCGAGTTTGGAAGTAACATCACTTTTGTTTCATACATAAAATTGAGTTTAACACTGACTTCATCTTATTTTGAACTGTCAATATAAGAATCCTAGCCGTGGTGATTTTGAACTTTCAATCTAAGAACCTATCGTGTGATTAGTTGTGCTTAGTAACAAGCATCTACTAAAGGACGTAAGTAGTGACTGGCCTTCTCAATGGAGGAAATATAGGAGGAAAAGGGTACCTATGTTGAGTGGTGGCGGCAAGAAGTAAGTAGGTGAGCAGGTGTCGAGCGGCGGTGGCGAGAAGTGAGCAGGCGAGCAGATGTCGAGCGGCGACGACGAGTAGCAGGTGTCAAGCGGCGGCGGTGAAGAGCAATGAGCAGGTGAGTGGCAGCCTGAGTGGCAGCGGTAGCGACATGCGGCAGACCAAAGCTCTCAATCGGCGTCGGCGGATAAAGGAATCGCCAGACCAAAGCTCTCACTCGGGAATGAAACAGAGAAGGGGGAAGAGTCTGGCTCGTGTGGGTGCTATTAAGTGAACAATAGGTGTCGGTTATTTAAAATAGTCGACACATAAAACAATAGGTGTCAGTTATTCAAAATATCCGACACCTATGTTCAATGATAGTCATCAGTTTCAACTAGAAAAATCGACGTCTATCTACATATGCCGACAAAAGAAAAAGTTCTCAAATTATGACCATAGTTGTCGGTTTCCGTAGAAAACCGACGCTAAAGGGTGGTGAAATTTTGCGGGGACAGCGCACATAAACACATAAACATCGATTATCACAACAAATTTGCCAATAAAAATGGGCCCAATTTATATCCTGTGAAAAACCTTTAGTCATCGGTTGGTTTGTTAACAACCGACGTCGTATGTTAAATTTTGGAGGTAATTTTTTTCTTTGAAAAATTTGGATTTGGTGGTTGATTTTGGATGTCGGTTTCTTATTGAGGAACTGACACTAAATAAAAAGCAATACCCATGTCTGGCCACTCCCCATAGATTTATGTCGATTTTTTGTATTCAACCGACATTGTAGGTTTTATGCGTCAATTTTTGTTAACAACCGACGCCTGTAAATTTGACGTTAGAAGCCATTTCTGTAGTAGTGTCCAATCAATGACCAAATATAATCCGAAACTTATATATATATATATATATATATATATATATATATATATATATATATACAGACACATATATATACACACATATATACATATATATACACACACACACACACACACACACACACACACACACACACATATATATATATATATATATATATATATATATATATATATATATATATATATATATATATATATATATAGCGAGAGAGAGAGAATCAGGCTAGAATACACTTGATTGTACAGATCGCACGAATACACTCAAGTGTGTTTGCATATAAAGACTATTTTTTGCAAAATGTAAACCATTGATCTTCACCGTCATACTATAACTTGGCTACATACAAATTTTGAGCCCATTTGGATGAGTATAAGTCACTCATCCAAGGGCAACAATCGACGTGTGAAACTAATTTTTTTTTTTTTGAAGAACTCCTCCAACTTTATTTAATGTGTAACTCGGTCTACGTTACAAGCTCTTTTGTCACAGGCATACATACTCATGATGCAACTCAGAGGGTTGGCATGGTAGACCTAGTTCAGATGACTTTTGAGGTGCATTTTAGTTAGCTTGTCAGCTACTTGATTTCCTTCTTTTCTACAGAACTCTAAACTGGAAGTGTTTGGCATACCCGCCTTAATCTTCGTTGTGCACAGGGTGCAGCTCGGCCAATCACCTTCATCCTCTTTGAGCAGCTTGATCACTAGAAGACTATCTGATTCAATGATCGTTTGTGTCCAGCCATTTTGATGGACTTGCTCACAGGCTAAATGAATTCCAGCTAGCTCTGCAGCAACCACCGATCCTGCCTTTGTTTTCCTTACCCAGCTGCCTAACCAGTTGCCTTCGTCATCTCTGGCCACAACTGCCACTGCAACCTCCTCCCCCTTCACTGCAGCGTCGACATTAAGCTTCACACACCCCAGTGGTGGTCTTCTCCAGACAACTGAGCTCCTGGTGGTGCTAGAATCTCTGGTTATAATAGGCCATGCTTCCTTCGTGTTTTCTAAAGCTTTCCTGATTCTGTAGCATTGATGGCTCGACGGTTTAGCATCTCCTTCGAAGACTTCTCCATTTCTGAAGTTCCATATCATGTAACAAGTTGTCCAGAAATCTTCTTTAGATATTGATAGTTGTCGCTGGACCACCTTCAGGCAACCTTCAATGGTGGTAGGTTGAGAAAGGGTTCGATGCTCCTCCGTAGACAGAAGTGTCCTCCAGACACACTCAACTTTTTCGCAATCTCTCAGGGTGTGGATAGTTGTTTCGAGACCCTTTAGGCATCTTGGGCATGTCCCTGTGTCAGACATGTGCCTCTATTGTCGCCTGGTGTTTGTGAGAATGGCAGAGTGTAGGACTAGCCAGGCAAACATCCTTATTTTTTCCGGCGTTCTTAACTTCCAGATGCTTCTCCAGTTGCCATTCGTCTTCACTTCCTTGTGATTTCGAATAAGTTGGTAGGCTGTACTCGAGGTATAGGTACCTTCAGATGTATGATTCCAAATTGTAATATCCCAGTGAGGTCGCCCTATAGGCGTCAGAACACGCTGAATCAACTTAACATCTTCCTCACTGAACCAGTGATTCAGGAAACCAGTATCCCACTCTCTGTTGTCAAGCACGTGGCTTCAAACTTTTAGATCTGCTAAATCTGTAGGAATTTGTTGTTTCACCCTGCTGCGCAGTTGCAATCCGGGCATTACCCAACAATCATCCCAGAAGTTGGTGTCTTCTCCTCCAACCGGGCATGTGATAACCTAGATTTTTAAGTTTTAATAACTAATACAATAATTGAGAGACAAACATTCTATGTAAGATGTCCAAATACCAAATTGAGGAATTGGTTATACAATCATGGATTCCTTCACCCAAATTAGGTGATTGGAAATATGAGGGAGGACTATGATGCCTAATTGGATTCAATTGTGAATGAATACCCTTTCTGATTAATTAAGTCCTCATGAGACCAATCATTCATTAGTGATCCAGTGAGTGGTGAACTAATTGATTGAGGAATTGTGTACATATGAACCAATGTTAGAGTTTTTGTGTCAACTTTGACTAAATGGTCTATCTTTTTGACTTAATGTAATGCCCTAAGTGTCACATGAAGGTGAACTTTAGGTATTAATGTGATTAGTCAATAACCATGCCTAACCTTCGAGTTTCACTCCCAAATTTATGCCACATCTACATCATGGCATTATAAATCTACACCTAAAATTCCTTTGCAATTGGACCACCCAATTAGGAGATATAAGCATTTGAATTTATGTGTATTTTTGACTTGTTCTCAACCTTAGGACCTAAGTTTTGGTTTAATTGGTCAAATAAATGTGTCACGCGGCCCAGGTTTAGGCTGGGCGCGAACCGTTTAATGAAGGGTCGACCCTCAGCCGTCCGATTCAAGGCCTCAGCTTCCCGCGCTGATCCAAGGGTCCAGGAACCATCTTCAACCTCCCGCAAAGGGCGGAGAGGCGAGAACAGACCCGAGCAGACCCGATGCGCCACCTCACCCCCTTTTCTCCACCCTTCGCCCGACGAGCTGACTTCGTCTCGCGATTTCGTGGCCACCTATCCCAACAACGACCGAGTTTCATGCGCCGATGTGCCCTCCTAACCTTCGCTCTTCCTGACCTTCTCACTCCGGCGGTGGAGTTTTTAGGGCTTCACTACCCATAGTCTCAAGAGCCTACATATAGCCTCCATTAGCTTCGCCTAGACCCCATTTGTCTACCTTGGCCTGAAATTTATCTGAATCACGACTCAGTAGATCCACCCTCAACCAAACTCCGTCCAGGCGCCTCCTCCACGATGCAGCTACCGGTTGGGCCTTTCTTTTAGTCGTGATCTCAATCAAACTCCTTCTCAAGATGTGCAAGGCCATGCGGAAGCTCACCGACCCTTTCTCAAGCTCCCAGCACCCTCTCTCGCTCCCCTCATCTTCTTCTCCTCTACGGCCGGCGACCTCCTCACTGAACCTCGGCGGATCACCGCTCCAAGGGGAGCCACACACTGATATCGTGCCGTCCTGATCTGGTTCAAACTGGCAAAGGTGACCGCATGATTGCCTGCACCTGAGGGACCCTCTTCTGACCTTGCGATCTCACCGGAGCTGAGCGTCGCGGTGGCGCACACAGTGAACAGAGTCGCAATCTTGATCGCGGGGGGGTCTGTGAGCGAGTAGAGATCAGACCAATTGGTCCAGCTAGTGAACCAAGCGGACCAATCACAAACCACAACTATCTGGACTGCAAACCGTCAGTGAACCGAGCCCAAACCAACGTGGATCGGCCGATTCAATGATCCAAGATCTGGAGGTCGCCCCACCCAAAGAGCCACGTGGCGAGACGAGATTCGCTGAAAAAGGTAAATCTTCAATAATTTACCAAATCTTGCAAAAGCCATAGTAATTAGTATGATTATCAGAAAAATACAAATAAGGTACCAAAATTCTCAGAAAAATGAGTAGAATACAATGAAAGCATAATATCAGGCCTGGGAAGAAGTAATAATCGTGATATCATATAAGACATGTAATACTTGTTTAATGGAAAATAAATATCAAAGGATGATATAAAATTATGGAAAAATGTTAGTAAGTCTATAATAATATTTATAATGCATATGATGTCAAATATGGTCATGTTGATGTACGAACCCATATAATTTGATTAATATGGCCAATTAGGGCTAATAACACTAAAGATAATGTATTAAATACATACCTGCTCAATAAATGATAAAATTCACAGAGTAAGGTCACATCAATATATGGAACTTCAGTTTTAATTATGAGATCATAATGATGAAGAGAATTCATGTTATATGAAGATGAATCTCAATATAGGGTTTAAAACCCTAATCTAGGTTAATGATGTAACCTAGGGTTAGTATGTGCACAAAAATAGAATATGGAACCTAATATTCAGATAATGAATCATAATCTAGAAAATGACATCAATAAGATAAATATAAGACAATAATGCAAGTAAATGTTGGAATATCCTAATGAGATAATATAAACCCTAATGAACATGACTAGGGTTAAGATGATTAGAATCTGATGATAGTATGTGGTCTTGTCTTAATCAGGTGATGACCAGAGATGTAGATGATCCCGAATATAAGTATGAATCTCTGAACTCAGGTACGTGGATATAATTATATGACTAGATTTGCTGGATGCTAAACATATGTACTTGCTTGCTTGTACTTGAAATACATTGTTGGATGTAGATCTATATGTATTGACATTTCCGCCTTGAACAATAAGAACACTAAAGAAAGAAAATGGAATGTAGTTACTGATGGTTCATTAATCTCCCTATTAGAGAGGGAAAGTATTAATGTTGACTAGCACCTCCCTAATGGTACAAGGTACGTGGGGAGATCCCTAATGGTACAAGGTACGCAGGGATAGGGCCCAATATTTATGTTTGTGCTAAGTCCACCATAGTAATACATGTCCATTGAAATATGATTAATAACTTGAGATTACTTGATTTTCTGCCTTTAAATAATGTTTTCTTTCTCTTTCTTCAATTTTGAATATTTTATATGCCAGCATAGTATAGCTTTTAATTCCACGTACCAACTTTTGTTGATGTTTTTGTTTCTCGTATTTTCTAGGTCTAGAGCTGGAATGGGATAAAATAATAAGATGTGAGCAAGTTGTATAGGTTGTACCTATTATCTAAGATCCTTTTAGCATACATGTTCATAAACTTGTAAATCTTCTTGTAATATGTAAATGTAATTCATGTTGTAAATATGCATGTTATCGTTGAGAAATGTTATGGTTGTATGTTCATGTATGTGTATTATGCTTCCGCATCGCTATCTGATATGATTGGATGATATTCTCGGATTCTGACCTCTCATTCCCAATAGGGTTTGGAGAAGTCAAAATCCGGGGACGTCACAGTTGGTATCAGAGCATGAACAATAGCTACACCTAACAATTGCTCACCATGAAACAATAAACCTAAATCTCACCTTTCACTTTAAACCTTAGAAACTTAGTAAGTTGTTCTATAGGAATAAGGTTGACCTAGCCTCTAGGTTAGAACCTAGATGTTCGAGAACTAGGTTTAGACGAGTGTGAGAAACCCTTTCCATATAGAGCTCATATGTATTGGGTAGCTACACTAGTCTACATCTCGTTCTCACCATTTCACTAGGTTACATGACACTAGGCTATCTACTGTGTGTGAGACACTCGGTTTTGCTGATTTGGTTTTGTTTTCCAATCGGCTCGAGCCTTGAGCGTTTTCTCTGACGTCTTCCTTCTCGGAAAAAAAAATAATATTTTATTATATATATGTAAATATAAAAATGTGTCCCTCACACAGTAGAGTAGTGGGTGTTCATGAAATCTAAGTGAAAGGGAGTGACATCAGTCTAGAAGAGAGAGTAGTCTAGATTAGATGTCTAGAGCCTTATCAAGATATGTGATACATAGAGCAGATGATAGAATGAAAGTTGAAATAAGCACGTAAAATCTTATCTAAGTTTGATCTCTGATGGTATAAGTTTCCTTATTAAGATTTGAGTTGTATATGAGTTGAATCCGCTCTTAGAGGATCTATGCTAAGTTGTAATGATGAAAGTACATTCCTTTTTCTTACTTAAGTTAAACTAAGTTAAGATAGAGATGAGTGTGCGTGACCCTCAAGCTATTATACACGGAGGATGTCTAGTGGTAGGATGAGAAATGTGGTGAACTCTAGAGAGAGTAAGACCCACAGGGAGAAGGTCATAGGGCCTAGCCTCCAATATATGAGATATGTGTTAAAAAAAAAAATTCCTACACTAGATTACTCTTAAGTGTTGAGTTGAGTCCTTATGCATGACTCAAATCTACATGTGAGAATTGGGTAAAATAAAAGGATGGGTAGATGACCCATATGATAAAGTCAATCCTTTGGCTGAGTTAGGTCCTAGCTAGAGTGACATATTTTGTGAATCTCATCATTAGTTGCAAGTGAGGTAATATATATGAACTCTAGTTATGAGAGTATGATGCTTTGTGCAAAAGATACTCAAAATACATGTTATCCCTTCTTCTCTTTCTTAATATATGATGATAGAAACCTCACTTGAGCTATATAGATGATTTATATATGAGGAGTCACTCGTATAAGCTTGACCTATTCTATATTTTCCCCCCTATATCATACATGTAGCACCCAAGATTGAAATCATTTATGTTTGACAATAAAATACTCCCTTTTGCTTCATATGAAACATGAAAGATATGATGCTGAGATCATGGGATAAACTTAGTATATTCTCTTTTTCCCTTCACATAATACATGCAAGAAATAAAAAGTTGAACTAATGAACTTGATATAAAAGATATTTTTGGATCATAGGATATATGATCATAAATATAGTTTGTAACTTTGATCCTTCTCAATGTATGCTTCTAAGTTGAGTATAAATATCACACCATAGGGTGAAACCCAAATGGTCAAAATGTTAAGTAAGCCCTTCTTAAGTAGAAAAAAAAATTTCTAATATCTAGGGTGAAGATAAATCTACTCTAATGCTGAAATCATTGTAAGATGTTAAAGATGTTAGATTTGAACGATCTGAATATCATGGCATAAAATGAATTCCTCTTGACCTTAAAAGTATGAACAAAACATGTATCCTTAGGGGTGATATAATTCTAAGATATCATAATGTCATGTTATGGTTAAGTGATGCTTCCACATAAATAAGGTGGGGTGGACACACCCAAGAATCTCTAGACCCAAAGCTGACAACTTAGAGTACATGCAATCATGGTGGTCTTAGAACCTAAGTAATGATGATGTATATGAAGTCGAACTCCAAAATAACCTATGAAGGATGAGATTAGTTGAATTTCGAGGACGAAATTCCAAATAAGGTGGGGTGAATGTGATAACCTAGATTTTTAAGTTTTAATAACTAATACAATAATTGAGAGACAAACATTCTATGTAAGATGTCCAAATACCAAATTGAGGAATTGGTTATACAATCATGGATTCCTTCACCCAAATTAGGTGATTGGAAATATGAGGGAGGCCTATGATGCCTAATTGGATTCAATTGTGAATGAATACCCTTTCTGATTAATTAAGTCCTCATGAGACCAATCATTCATTAGTGATCCAGTGAGTGGTGAACTAATTGATTGAGGAATTGTGTACATATGAACCAATGTTAGAGTTTTTGTGTCAACTTTGACTAAATGGTCTATCTTTTTGACTTAATGTAATGCCCTAAGTGTCACATGAAGGTGAACTTTAGGTATTAATGTGATTAGTCAATAACCATGCCTAACCTTCGAGTTTCAATCCCAAATTTATGCCACATCTACATCATGGCATTATAAAGCTACACCTAAAATTCCTTTGCAATTGGACCACCCAATTAGGAGATATAAGCATTTGAATTTATGTGTATTTTTGCCTTGTTCTCAACCTTAGGACCTAAGTTTTGGTTTAATTGGTCAAATAAATGTGTCACGCGGCCCAGGTTCAGGCTGGGTGCGGACCGTTTAATGAAGGGTCGACCCTTAGCCGTCCGATTCAAGGCCTCAGCTTCCCGCGCTGATCCAAGGGTCCAGGAACCATCTTCAACCTCCCGCAAAGGGCGGAGAGGCGAGAACAGACCCGAGCAGACCCGATGCGCCACCTCACCCCCTTTTCTCCACCATTCGCCTGAGGAGCTGACTTTGTCTCGCGATTTCGTGGCCACCTATCCCAACACCGACTGAGTTTCATGCGTCGATGTGCCCTCCTAACCTTCGCTCCTCCTGACCTTCTCACTCCGGCGGTGGAGTTTTTAGGGCTTCACTGCCCATAGTCTCAAGAGCCTACATATAGCCTCCATTAGCTTCGCCTAGACCCCTTTTGTCTACCCTGGCCTGCAATTTATCTGAATCATGACTCAGTAGATCCACCCTCAACCAAACTCCGTCCAGGCGCCTCCTCCACGATGCAACTACCGGTTGGGCCTTTCCTTTAGTCGTGATCTCAATCAAACTCCTTCTCAAGATGTGTAAGGCCATGCAGAAGCTCACCGACCCTTTCTCAAGCTCCCAGCACCCTCTCTCGCTCCCCTCATCTTCTTCTCCTTTGCGGCCGGCGACCTCCTTACTGAACCTCGGCGGATCACCGCTCCAAGGGGAGCCACACACTGATACCGTGTCGTCCTGATCCGGTTCAAACTGGCAAAGGTGACCGCATGATCTCCTGCACCTGAGGGGCCCTCTTCTGACCTTGCGATCTCACCGGAGCTGAGCGTCGCGGTGGCACACACAGTGAACAGAGTCGTAATCTTGATCGCGGGGGGGGTCTGTGAGCGAGTAGAGATCAGACCAATTGGTCCAGCTAGTGAACCAAGCGGCCCAATCACAAACCACAACTATCTGGACTGCAAACCGTCAGTGAACCGAGCCCAAACCAACGTGGATCGGCCGATTCAATGATCCAAGATCTGGAGGTCGCCCCACCCAAAGAGCCACGTGGCGAGACGAGATTTGCTGAAAAAGGTAAATCTTCAATAATTTACCAAATCTTGCAAAAGCCATAGTAATTAGTATGATTATCAGAAAAATACAAATAAGGTACCAAAATTCTCAAAAAAATGAGTAGAATACAATGAAAGCATAATATCAGGCCTGGGAAGAAGTAATAATCGTGATATCATATAAGACATGTAATACTTTTTTAATGGAAAATAAATATCAAAGGATGATATAAAATTATGGAAAAATGTTAGTAAGTCTATAATAATATTTATAATGCATATGATGTCAAATATGGTCATGTTGATGTACGAACCCATATAATTTGATTAATATGGCCAATTAGGGCTAATAACACTAAAGATAATGTATTAAATACATACCTGCTCAATAAATGATGAAATTCACAGAGTAAGGTCACATCAATATATGGAACTTTAGTTTTAATTATGAGATCATAATGATGAAGAGAATTCATGTTATATGAAGATGAATCTTAATACATGGTTTAAAACCCTAATCTAGGTTAATGATGTAACCTAGGGTTAGTATGCGCACAAAAATAGAATATGGAACCTAATATTCAGATAATGAATCATAATCTAGAAAATGACATCAATAAGATAAATATAAGACAATAATGCAAGTAAATGTTGGAATATCCTAATGAGATAATATAAACCCTAATGAACACGACTAGGGTTAAGATGATTAGAATCTGATGATAGTATGTGGTCTTGTCTTAATCAGGTGATGACCAGAGATGTAGATGATCTCGAATATAAGTAGGAATCTCTGAACTCAGGTACGTGGATATAATTATATGACTAGATTTGCTGGATGCTAAACATATGTACTTGCTTGCTTGTACTTGAAATACATTGTTGGATGTAGATCTATATGTATTGACATTTCCGCCTTGAACAATAAGAACACTAAAGAAAGAAAATGGAATGTAGTTACTGATGGTTCATTAATCTCCCTATTAGAGAGGGAAAGTATTAATGTTGACTAGCACCTCCCTAATGGTACAAGGTACGCAGGGAGATCCCTAATGGTACAAGGTACGTAGGGATAGGGCCCAATATTTATGTTTGTGCGAAGTCCACCATAGTAATACATGTCCATTGAAATATGATTAATAACTTGAGATTACTTGATTTTCTGCCTTTAAATAATGTTTTCTTTCTCTTTCTTCAATTTCAAATATTTTATATGCCAGCATAGTATAGCTTTTAATTCCACGTACCAACTTTTGGCTAGGTCCAGAGCTGGAATGGGATAAAATAATAAGATGTGAGCAAGTTGTATAGGTTGTACCTATTGTCTAAGATCCTTTTAGCATACATGTTCATAAACTTGTAAATCTTCTTGTAATATGTAAATGTAATTCATGTTGTAAATATGCATGTTATCGTTGAGAAATGTTATGGTTGTATGTTCATGTATGCGTATTATGCTTCCGCATCGCTATCTGATATGATTGGATGATATTCTCAGATTCTGACCTCTCATTCCCAATAGGGTTTGGAGAAGTCAAAATCCGGGGACGTCACAGGGTAGGTGGTTGTGTTCTCTAGGAAGAACTGCTTTCCTTCAATGGTGGCGTTGCCTAGTCTTGACGCATTAATCACCTTTCCAAGCTCTGAACAATCGAATCTTCTCTTAAGTAATCTGCACCATATTGAATCTCTATTGGACATCATGTCCCAAGAGTTGTTAAGCACTAGATCTTGATTCCACTCTCGCATAGACCTGATCCCTAATCCTCCATTGATCTTAGAGCTCGTCACCTTGTTCCAGGCTACTAGAGAAATGGGTTTCTGCTTATGACCTCCTCCCCAAAGGAATCTTCTAATCGTACCATCAAGCCTATCACATACATTGAAAGGTAAAGTTGTAGTTTGCATAACATAGGTCGGAATAGCCGATAAGGTGGATTTCACAAGGCATGCTCGACCTGCCAACGAAAGGGTCTTTGCCGCCCAACCTTGAATCTTTCCTTCCACTTTGTTAATGACATCTGAGTAGGTCATTTTGGTAACTCTGGAGTGCAGTATAGGGACCCCCAGATATCTGCCCTGGTCGTCAGTGATGGCGAAGTTGCATTGTTGCTTGACTGCTCTTCGGATCGAGCTAGGGACACTCTTGGAGAAGAAGACATGAGATTTAGAAGCAGATATAGTATGACCTGAAACTTGGCCGAATTTGTCAAAGCATTTTAAGATTCTCCTCATTTGAGCTCTACTGGCTTCAACAAAAAGGATAAGATCATTAGTGAAGCACACATGTGCAATTTCCACTCCGGTTCTGCTCAATTTTACTGGTTTCCACTTGTCGCTCGATACTTTGTCCTTGATCATTTGAGATAGATGCTCGAGACACAGCACAAAGATATATGGGGATAATGGGTCTCCTTGCCTGAGGTTGCGGCTAGCTTTGAATGGAACAGCCTGCTTTCCATTCCACACAATGGTAGATTGTCTGCCAGTAATGGAGTTCATGATGAACTATCTTATGTTAGTAGGAAGCCCAACCATTACTAACGTTTCTTCGACAAAGCGCCAGGACATCCGGTCATAAGCCTTGGACATATCAACTTTCACTGCCATCACTTTAGCTCCTTTCCTTCTGTTCATTCCATGAATGATTTCCTGTACTAATGCGATGTTGTCTGGTATTTTCCTCCCCGGCACGAAGCTGCTTTGTTCCGGTGAGATCCAGCCAGGCATGTGCCTCTTGAGCCTTTCGACGACCACCTTAGATGCAAGTTTGATAATCGTATTGTTCAGGAAGATCGGTCTAAGTTGTTCACACCTCTCTGGGTTTTGTACTTTTGGTATCAGGATGATAGTTGAGTTGCATATCTCCTCGCTTATAGGGTCACCAGTCAATAGGTTCTGAACGGTGCCAGCTACCGCTGTGCCCACCGCCGCCCATTCTTCTTGAATAAACTCTATTGTGATCCCATATGGCCCTGCTGCTATGAAAGGCTTCATAAGACGCAACGTTTTGTAGACTTCCTCCCTTGATGGAGTTGCCGATAAGGCGTTGAGATCAGTTGCACTAATGTGGTTGAAGTTCCCTGGAATTTGCAGGTCCCTGTGTGAGGATGTAGTCAGAGCTTCAGTAAGAATATCCTTGAAGTGTCGTACCACCATCTCCAAAACTACTCTTCATCAGAAATCCATTGTCCGTTCGAGTCCTTTAGAGTAGTGATAGTTGTCTGTCTCCTTCGTTGAGTCACCCAAGTTTGGTAAAACTTAGTGTTATTGTCCCCAATCTTGAGCTAGTTAATATGGGCACGTTGCTTCCAGTTTTGTTCTGCAGTTCAACCTGCATGTTAGTGCACAGATTATCTATTGTTATGTCATACCTGTTAGCAAGAATATGCTGCAAGGTCATAATGTTGCGTTGTAGTCTGTTCTTATTTCGATTGGAGGCCTTCGTTTGCATGTCATCTAGCTTCATCAGGTCGTTTCTGGCTGTGTGGAGAGTATCATAGAAATTTGTCGAATTAAACCACTTCTCAGCGATCAGCCATTTCATATCTTCATTCTTGCTCCACGAGGCCTTAGCCACAAACCTTCTTCCTTGTGGTCTGCTCCGGACTGGTTTAATCAGTAGAGGGCAATGGTCTGAAGAGAAGTGTGGGAGATGTTCAATGACTACCTCAGGGAATTTGGTGATAAATTCTTCATTGGCTAGGGCGCGATCGAGTCTCTCCTATAAATGCCCGTGTTTATACGTGAATCCGACTCCTAAGAATCCCAGATCCGTAAGACCTGCATCCATGAGAGTGTCCTTGAAGAGATTGGCTTCAGTGAAGTCGTATCTGTTTCTCCCCGACTTCTCAGAAGGTGTTAAGGTTGTGTTAAAATTGCCTACAACAATCCAAGGGCCATTGATTTGTTCACTAGCTTCCACAATGTGTCTCCATAAGAGCTTCCGCACACTAATGTGTGGATTGGCATAGACAAAGGTAGTTGTGATGCTGCTAGCAATCCGGAAGGTCACAAATTGTCTGTGACAGTTGATGATTTCCACTTTGGTTCTCTCTCCTTTCCAGAATATCCAAATTCCACCTGCAAACCCACGCGCTTCCACTCTGTGTGAGTGAGTGAAGCCCAGGTTTTTAATGGTTTGGGTAGCTTGTCTCCCGCTTATTCTTTGTTCTAGAATAGCTACGACTTCCGATTTATGTTCGCAGATCATATTAATCATAGTCGATTGACGATCCTTGTTTTCGATTCCTCGTACATTCCAACACAGCAGACGCATGAAGAGGCTTGGGCTAGGTTGAGGGGCTTGGGCGTTTCTATTTCTCATCAATAACTGACAGATTAATTTCAGTTTCTCCATTAGTGTTTACCTTGGGAACATCCTCGACCGTGCGAGCTTCGGCTGCTTCAGGTGTGTCCCTCAGAATGTGTGTGGAGCTGCTTGCATTAGGATTAGCTTCAACCTCAGGAATCATCGCTAACATGAGTGGGCTTCATCTCATATTTGAATCGATGTCAGGGGGTTTTAACCTGCCCTTTCTCTTCATATTTAGGCCATTTCCTATAGTCGGCTTGCGTGGACCTAGAGCATGCTTCTTGCTTCTATTTTCTTTATTGGCCTTCTCTTTCCTTGGGTGCCTTTCTATTCTTGTGTGATCTGTATTTACCTCCTATATATTATCGGCTGCGATGGCCACCGCAAAGTACTCTGCAATGTCCTCTGGTATGTCGTTGTCAGTTATCGTAATCACTTGATCTACATCCGGATTAACCACCCTGTGCATTTCTTGGCTTGGCTGTCTACTGCTTTCGTTCTGCTTAGAATTGTCTTGTGGAACATTCTGCCTTGTTGTGATATCTTCTAGCACTCCTTTTCCCTTCGAGTTATTTTCCTCTGACCTTTGAGCGTTCTTCTTCCTCCATACCTTCTTTGGTCTTTCTGGGACTCACTGTACTACTTCATGGCTAGCTACTTCCTCCATGTCATTTCCGTCCACCTCTGGGTTGTCATTATACAACTCCTCGAATCGGTTCGATGTTCCGGAACCAGGCTCCACCGACACCGGGCCTTGATTTCTTTGTCTTCTCCTTGATTTTTGTTGTTGCCATTCCTGGTTGGAGTGCACCTCTCTGGGATGCAGGTTTGCTCTGTTTTGTCTTCTCTAACGGCATTGCTAGTGATGTCAGCGACCTTGTTTTTCTCAGTATTTTCCGTGCACTGCTTAGAAACATGGACCTCCTTACCGCACTTAGCACAGCCCCAAGGTAAACCTTCATAGATAACTTCATATCTCACATCGTTGAACATTATGTAAGCCGCCAGCTCCTTTGAGGTATCAAGTTCAATTGCTAATCGTGCGAAGCGGCTGCGTGTTCTCTTCTCTGTGTGGCTGTCGACCTTCACCAGGCAACCTAGCGCAATGCCTATATATTGGAACATCATATCCACATATAAGTGAAGTGGTAGGTTCATGATACGTACCCACGTTACTACGTAGTCAGGTAGAGCTTCGGTGGGTATGAAGCTGGGGTACCATTCCCACACGATAACGTTGCACCCAAAAATCTTCCAGGGTCCCCCGACTAGCGCCGTTTCAAAGTATTGCTTGCAGGATAATTGCATGACAAAATGTCCATGTTCTAACTCAAACATATTGAATCTCCCTCGGATCTTCCATAATAGTTTCAGACAATCTCTCAGCGTCATGTAGCCAATTTCAGTCCCCAGCATCCTCACTACCACCGCATACTTCCAGGGTTTCACCAAATCATCTTCTGCATCAGGATCATGTAAAGTGTAGGCGTATCCTCCAAGTCTTCTAGCGAGACTGCTCCCAACGATAGATTAACTTCAAAGAGTTTGTCCAGGAATGAGCCCTCGTTATCTGGGTCTATTTGCCAAGGTCCCAGATTCTCCATGGTGCCCATAACTGTGTTCGCGTATGTGCTGGTGAATCTGCTTTTTTGTGTGATGTCGGCTTCCGTGGCTCCTTCACTTGCGGCTTGGTTTATGGTGATACCTACTCCATCGGTAGCGTCTTCTCTGGTTTGTTCATGTGCTTGTATGCGCATCCCCGTGACGTCGAAGTTCAGTCCTATTTACAGTATCGAGAGTGATATGCATCTTCTCCTTTTCTCATTTGTTTTCCTGGTAGACATTACAGAGGGTTCGATCATATTCTCCAGTTCTTCTATTCTCACCGTCATCGTCTCCTGTTGTTCCTCTCTCGGGTCGAACACCCTTGTTCCTTCGTTTCCTCCGGGTTGACCTCTCCGATCGCTGCCATCATTCCCCTCCACCCCTAGCACCGCCGTTACAGATGTTGGTACCTCATCGTTTGTTTGCGCCTTAACCTGTCCACCTTCATCCAAGCCATCCATGGGTTCATACTCAGCCGCACTCCCCCCGCGATCCTCCTCTGGTGGTATGGAGCCGCCGAAACAGCCCCTTCCCCCACGACCACGGCGGCCGCCGCCTTGTAAGCCTCCCTGCATAAACCCTAGCAGAGCCTCCGTCCCCCCCCCCCAAACCCTAGCCTATTTTTCCTTTGCTAACTGATAATCACCGACGTGTGAAACTAATTTAAAATGCATAATGTTTGCAGTCTTTATAAAATGACTTATAAATGTCCAAATGTGCTCAAATTTTGCGTATGAGCTATTCACAACATGTTTAAGAAGATCAATGGATTAGATTTTTGAAAAAAATATTACATCATGAAAAACTACTTGAGTGTATTCTATTCTGAATACACTTGTGTGTATTCTAGCCTGACTCTCTCTCTCTCTCTCTCTATATATATATATATATATATATATATACATATATATATACATATATATACATATATATATATCTATACATATATATACATATATATACATATATATATATATATATATATATATATATATATATGCAATTTACACAAGTTTCCCTAAAAGTGAGTTTTGATGGTGGATGTGTAGTGTTATTATGGCCAATAACCGTAATTATCTATTTGAGGTGGTTGTGTGTTTATTTCATGTTTTATCTTGGTTTTCATACTGAGCCTCTACCATCTTCTTCCCAATGTTAAGGTATTATTATTTCCTACCTTTGCTCCCCTTGAATGTAACTTGAGGTTTCTAGTTACGGTGTAACAAGTTTAATTGCAATATGATAGTTTCTTTTCTTGCAACGATAAGGATGACGATCAGTATCAGTCAAGATGACTATTTCACGTGATGATCTGGTCGGGTGGAGGACCAATGAGGACAAATCGCAATAGTGAAGAACTAACTGGTTGGCGTTTCCAACTTATTATTTAGAGGTTTCAAGACACTAGTTGGATAGGAGCCCATCGATCGTTTCAGGTGACTAACCGACCGGCCAAGAGGTGAGACGACCGGTTCAAAGGTTAAACCAATCATCCCAGATTTGCAAGAACCGATCTTCATCAACAACAAGTTTCTGCATGATATGTAGACCCGAGGTTGCAGTAATTCCTTATGTATCCAAGGAATTACATTACATTGGCTATAACCATCACTTCTTATTTTATATTGTATGTTTACATAGTGGGATATAGCATGCATATGATACATACTATATATATGCGGAGATTATATGAAGTATATGTATTTATAGACACATACATACTCCTTCATATAAAATATTAAGTCTTAGATTCTTAGCATTAGTGGCACACATGAAAACCTTGATCAACTAACAGTGGGAACACCAATTGTGGTGCATTGTCCATCTCGTCGAAGTGTGAAGGTAATGGTGTGGGCCTGCCAAGCGAGGTGCATTATTATCATGTCAGCTATTAGGTCGGACTTAATTGTGTGACCTTAATGAGATTAAGCACTAGAGGCATACAGATGACTATGGCAAAGAGTTGTGCATATCAACTATCCAAGAATCGCATAAGATGCAATTGACAAATGTTGTCTACCTTAATGATTGACTATGGACGTTGGTGTTGGTTGTGTAGTAGTTGAATTATTTTGGATCTTGACTCACTAGAGTATTGTACATTGCAATCTTCCAAATTGATATGTGAGAGCTATCAATTTTAATAAAATACTGAGAGTAATAGTTAATTAAAGACCTAATAAACATCCTCAAAGTTTAATCAAATCAAAATTGATCAAAAATGAGTTGTTGACACAATTGCAAATTCTTTTGTAGAGTCAAATGGCAACACACAACAATGACTTTTCTCTGTGATTGGTCCTTGAGAAGGACTAGTTAAATGGGAATAATTTCCACAACTAGTTTTGTATGCTTAAAATCATTCTCTGCAATCAGTTCTTGAGTGCAAGCTCTATGTCCTAGAGACACCAGATCTAGATGAACCCCTTCCCACCGCACCTAAGGCTGATAGGGATGTTAACAAGAAACATACTGAAGTTTTCATTGATGTCAAGTGTTTGATGCTATGCTCCATGAACTATGAGTTGCAAAAGTAGCATGAGAACATGGATGTTATTGAGATGGTCACACATCTTAAGAGCATGTTCTAAGATCAGGCAAGACATGAGAGATTTGATGCTTCTAAGGATCTGTTCAAGTGTTAATTTGCAGAAGGAGATTCATTAGGACCTCATGTGCTCAAGCTCATTGGGTATGTGGAGACCCTTGCTAGACTAGGATTCCCCTTGGGTCCAGAGTTGGCCAATGATGTGATTCTTTAGTCTCTTTTAGAATCATACAATCAGTTTATCATGAACTACAAAATGAATGACTTTGACAAGTCCTTGGCTGAGTTATTGGGCATGTTAAGAACAACTGAGACACAAATGAAGAAAGACAAGCCCAAGTCTGTGATGATGATCAACAAGACAAAGGGAAAGTCTAAAGGCAAAGGTAAAGTTAAGATAAATTCTAAAGCTAGCCAGAAGCCTAAGTCTTCAGATCTCAAGGCAAAGGGAGGAATAAAGAAGGGAGGCAAGTGTCACCACCATCACTAGCATGGATATTGGAAAAGGAATTTCCCTCTCTTGCTGGAGGAATTAAAGAAGAATAAGAAGTAAGGGGATGAGGCCTCTACTTCAAGTATTTACATTATAAGATAATTCTAAATTACTTCTTCACTAGTATGTGATAGAGAATGTAGATCTAACATACATTGCTATGCAAGATATGATAAGAAGTCAAGTATTTATGCAAGGGCATGGATGGACTCTATGGAGCAATAATTGTTGCAACTTTAGTCTATAATTAGGATTTATCTTATCACATTGGGCATGTAATAGAGTTAGTGGAACTACTATTTCATTATTCCAATAATTGAAATATTTACTTTATGCATCTTGTATGACAAGGATGATAAATCAATGAAGAGTTGTTAATGATTCTATTTCAAAGAAGTGATTTTGTATGGAGATACCCCAACATCTAGTGATATTTACTTGAAAGGATCTAAAGATGAATTTTAACAATGTAAATACCAAAAGGATTCTAGTTGATAACTCAAGCATTGTCATATTGGCCACATATATAAAAATGCATATCTAGAGCTGATATTGATGTTTATCTGGACTATTTTGGTTATTGAACCAATAAGAGACATGCAAGTATTAATTACAAGTAATATGACAAAGCAACCTTCACTAGATGTAGTGGGAGGATAAGCACTCCATCAGAACTTATACATTTTCATGTATGAAGATCTTATAGAATAAATGTTAGAGGTTGTTGTTTGTACTTCACTATATTCATTGATGATCTCAGTTGATATAAAGTTTGTATTTGGTGAAATATAAGCATGAATCTCTTGAAGTTTTAAAGGATATTATAAATGAAATAAAATTTTGATAAAAATATTAAAAACGTTGATATGATCCAATGTTGAAATATTTTACATCAATAGTTTTAGGACCTTCAGGATAGACTATGATAGTGTATCACAAGTCAAATCTAGCTGAAACATAATGATGTGTCAGAAAGATGGAATTTCATCTTGATGGATCATGATTTGATTATCATTTAATCTAATCTTCTAATCTCCACATGAATTTATATATACTTTACACGAAAATAATGAACTATCTAAAATGGTTTAAAAGACATGATATATGAAATGATATGGGAATGTACTGAAATGTCTTACAGATTGAAACTTATATAAAGAAAGTAGTTTCTTGAAAAGGTTTATCCACAAAACATAATTGTTGAATACTACATTTAATCCCAACCCAATTAAAATAGTTTTTTGTTACTAAGATAAATGAGTTCTAAAAGAATCAGTGGGAGTAAAAGTAGAGTAGATGGATTAATCTAAGACATTCTAGCTTCTAGACAACCTTATACTCCTACTACTCACTGAGATACTCCTCCTCAACACCTTAAACTTGACGACGTCACTGACAATCACCTAAGAAATGTATTGATGCACGAGGTCAGACCCATGTTCCAACGACAAATATAACTCTCAACAATGGTTATTGACTACATTAGGTTATGTTATTTAAACTCGTTAGACAGATTATGCAGATTATCAGGCTAAGTAACTAAAATGGATTACACATGATTAATGTATTATATCGAGGAACATGTAAATCTATTAGTTTCTATACAATTGATTTCTCATATTGCATTATATATAACCACTAAACATTATAAGAGACAAGGCATGAGTTAGCAACCAATCTGATTTGTGTTTAGCCCTAGATGGATATATTACACAACTGAATTACATCTTCTATTTATCCCTGGGAAGTTTGAGGTATACCACTCAAATCCCAACTGGCCACTACTTGGCCGCAATCAGTTCTGTACAAGATCTAGGAGAGTCAAAATCCTAAGATCTCACCCCTCGGTCAGTATGAGTCAACTGTAGTGACATATCATTCAAACTACAAACAACCTAGTTTTCCCTTGGTATATAGGTCACGTAACTAGTAACCAAGATATACAAACCCTAACATCTGAGGTAAAATGCAACTTTCCTCAATCACATCACATATACATATATATAAGACACGACTACAACCATTCTCAATTTGAGGCATGATCACAACCACCCTCCATAACCTTGGGATCAAGATGTCAACAATACACATTCTCTTGCACACGCGCATGCTCAACAATTATGTATGCAACCCCGAGCTTCCCTTAGGAATACTCATTTTTCCAACTAGCAAGTCCTGGCATTGGAATTGTTCTATGACACACGACACTACATGATCAGGGTTTCACTTGATTAGTTAATGCCATTTAGGTGACTTAAGTCTGAATCAATCAAGTTACATTAGACCCTAATAGAATTTTACAAAATATGGGCATATTACAACTTCAGAAGATATAAAATGTGTGAGATAAATTTCTTATCACATCATCATAGGATACCAATCCTTGTTACATCATGAAGAGGATTACACCTCCATAAAATATCAAACCATGCCCAAAGGTCACTAAGACCATCACATTATTCCATGTAAGAACATCATTATCTTTCCATGCCTTACAAAAGGCTCAACAACTTATCACCATGCTCGTGATACACATGTTCTGTATAACATTGCATTAAAGGGATATGATGTTCATGTGGTAACATATTATGGTTACAATACCATTTCAGAGAGTATTCCTTCATCATATTAATCATATAAGGAAGCTAAGCATGATCAATCATCATCTAATTACATTAGGTTAGATTCAACAAAATAGATTATGTTGATGTTACAATTCAACATTAAACTAACCATTGGTTCACATGCTTACTTAGGTCAAAGCACAAACCTAACTAAGGTACCTCCATTAGATCATGAACGCATAAGGTCAAACATAACCATTGGTTTAGGAGCTAGCACCAAACTAAATCATCAAATCATGATCTTCACCCAAGACCATCAGATGTTGGATAAGCAATTTGTGAACCATTCTTCTAGGAAAACCATCGAGTTATGACCTAGAAGAGTCCTCAAACATGACCTAGTTAAGACCTCAGTTGTGGACATGATATCCACCATCAGATGTGGCATCCAGAGTCAACATCAAATGTGGACAATGGAACCACTATCGGATGTGGCATCCAATGCCCCATCAGTTGTGGACCATCGAACAAAGGCCTAGAGGAACCATTTACCTAAGAGTAAAAAAGCCATTGGTTGATGACATAGAGAGACAATAGAGTGTGGAACCCAGTGAAGCCATCAATTTTGGTCAATGGGTAGAAAATAGATCTGAAACCCAAGTAAAACCATTGTTTGGTGGAATAAGGAAAACCATCGAATGAAACCACTACATGTGAGTGTCAAAACCATTGTTTGTGGAGAAACTAACCATCGGTTGTTAGAGGGAACATAACCATTGGTTGTGTGTACAAGAGAAATCCCAAAACAACAACTATGTTAAGGCCATCAGTTTGTACAAGAAGGTCAACCAAAAAAGAACCTAAACCTAACCATCGAATTCAGCATGACAAGGGAAATCATCTCAAAACCCTAGAAAAGAGCCATAGTTTGATATCTCAAAGGAAATCCTAATTCCAAGGAACAAAACCCCATTGACTTCCACATGAAAACAAGGCCAATACCACAAATACACATGGAAGAAATGGGCACATAGCTAAGGAGGGCATTTAGGAAGATCATCTACCCAAGAACTACCATATAAGCATAAACCGTAGGTCAAGATGATGCCTTTCTACTTGAAACTTCGTTTTTAAGAAAGAACTAGTACATGAAAGCTAGGACCAAGCAATAAACATGGAGAAAGCATAAACTCACATTAAAGAAGATGAAAAATATCCAAACAACAAGGTAGCTTAAGGATAGAAGGAGAAACCCTAGCTCGATCACTCCACTTAACCAAGCTAGCTCTTACTCCATAAAGGAAGCAAACCCTAGGTGAAGGAAGCAAGAAAGATGAAATCTTCAAGCTGTGGGTCAAATATGTTGTGTTTTTTGGAGGCAAAAGGTGAAACAAAACAATAAAAAATTTCTCCAGACAAACCCTACTAGCGAATCTCATCAAAAAATCATATTACAAAAGAGGGTTTGTGGGATATACATCATCCCAAAGCAAGTCTAGCAATGTCCTTACATATGGTGACGTATTTCTCTTCTCATAGGCACAAACAGTACTCGTCTGTCCTCCTAGCATAGGCAACTCATTTTTTACGTCTCTACTTCGTTTGCACAGATGGACTAGAACTCTACATCATGCTTCTCAAGTTGGCGGGAAGGAGTAGCCTTCTGCTTGACGACGTGGTAAGTTTGGTTCTATCCTTTTCTCTCACTTGGGGATGATGACGTCTAGGGTTCACTTAGAAGATCATGTCTTAACATATCTCAAAATTTGGTCATCGTGCCCCTATAAATAGCATAGGAAAGGAACTAGTGTTTCCCAAAACCCGCAAGAAATAAAAGGATGTGGCTTCATTTAAAATGAGCCTCTCGTGGACTATTAAAAATATATTCTTGAAACAATTCATTAACAAATTAATCATAGTAATTGATTAACTAATTTTCATCATATGGGTCTAGTCAATCACTCAGGATTAGCCAGCCGACTTAACTATTTAAATCTAATTAATTAGCTTATAAACATTAACCAATTAACTCAGATTATATTCCAATATTATTCTAGTAGATTATCTAAACATTTTAGTAATCAATTTTATTGGGAATGTTTCTAATCACATTCACTTTTATACTCCTACTTCAATCACATCCTATGTGTGTGACCCTGTAGGATCCAAACTATGTTGGGAGTGATAAGCATAATCATATTATGATTTCATAAGAAATGATTGGTATCTAGCAAGCCTTCATTACAACCCATGTAATTGGAGAAGTTGGAGAACAACTTCAACCTGCAATTTGTGTTTGGTGTTACAACAACTATATAGTTCCTGTCTAATAATTTTTTATGTACATTCTTTTTTCTATATCTGTACACAAATTTTTTTTTCCTGTCTAATAAAGAGAAAGGCGCTTACTGAGCAAAAAAAAACTATATAGTTCCTTTGTATTTGTTATCCACATTGAACTCAAGGCATAGAACTGTCATTCTCTTCAACATTCAATCAATGTTACTTGAACTAGAGCAGACACTCTAAGATTTGTGTAATCTCAATATCACATATTGACTCACACCAGCATGTCCATGCATTTCTTAGTTTCACTCATCAAGTGTCCATGATATCAAAATCCTACTGGAGGGAAAATCCCATCTACGTCACTCACAATCACCCTCATGTTTCATAGTGCACCCGAGCATTGCCAAAAAAATTTAGGATCATGATGGATTATGTCAAAGCCCACTGAATGACATGTAATGAGTGTCGGGATTTTAGGTCTAAGACCACAATCACCACCATCACTATGAGAGATAACTATAACTACCAAACATGGTTTCCATGTGTCACTCTTATAGTGGGTCTGTCTGATATATTGTTCTCTAACACATATCTATGTGCTTGGTTTGATATCACATATCATGACTAATGAGATTTTGTCATCAACAAACACACACTCTATTCTTAAGTGTTCTTGTTGTCTATTAGCCTTCCAAAATAACATCTGACCAAGGACATAACAATAATACATACACTCTTGACATGTGTATGATCTTATCATTCATGTCCTCAACTTTAAGACAAATGTCATTGAATAATATCATTCTTTAGACATAAATTATGTTTCATCATTATTTCATGACTGAAATGAAACAAAATAAGTTTGAAGATTGCCTCTATTATTATTAATCAAATTTTTTACAAGATATGCCATTACAATCATCATATGATTTGGCTCTTTAGACATACATACCAACAAACTACTTGACCGTCCTAAATCACACATATGAAACAGAGCAGATCTAGAGCAGTCAGACTCTTAGATTTATAATCTGGCATTCAAGCCCCCCCCAACTATTATACAGGGTCTGTTGTAGTAGGTTGAGGTCTAACCACAAGGACAAGGTTGAGTAAGTGTTAGGAACGTGGAGCCTTAAACTCAAATGCACAAAAGGAAGGGGTAGATTAAGATTGTGTTCCTTATGGAATGATGTTACTCCAAACAAAGTAAGAAAAGCAAAGTTAAGAAAATAAAAAAGATAATAAGATCAAACAAGAAAGATGTAACAAAAGTATGGATGGGAACTTGGATTGGGTTTCATCTACTAAGATCTCTCACCAACATGCAATAATCACACCCTTGCATACCATAGAAAGATTACAAAAAATCATCATATATGTCTATTCCCTTCTCTCTCAAGTTTAGGATAGATCTAGATTATAAGGTTATCTCTCTCTCTCAATGGCAAATAAACAATCACAAGGAAACCATATGATCATTAGCTTTAGCATTCCAACATTTTCATGCATTCATGCAACTCCATAACACTTAGATAAAATTAATACTACTCTTTTGAGGCATTAACAATTATACAACACAATATCGTAGCTAATCATGAAAAGGAAGCATTTAAGAATAATAATATGGAGATACCATTGCTAACAATATATATATATATACATATTCAAAAGGATGTACACATATACATATAGGGAGAGCCTTAGTGGCTACTCCCAATGCAGACAAGTTGTTTAGCCACTCATGTTAATAGGTAGCATAACGACACTACAAAAGAGTAGATACATCAAGACAAATGAAGAGGGGGGAGGTATAGCATGAGGGAGATGATGGATCTAAAGAAGGAGGAGGCAATACACCAATTTACTTCTTCAGATCTTGATCTATTTTAGTCATGGAAGATGACAACCACTAGTACAAAAATGACATATAACGTCACATTTGATGGCATCGGTTAAAACTAAAAAATTGACGCTACTACACTACGATGTCGGCTAAAAAAAACAACTATCACCTATATGTGAAGGCCAGCCGATTTACAAAAGACACAGACATCGCTTTTTCTTTAATGTGGACTAGTTGAAATAAAAACCGACATCTAAAATCACCCGTTAAATACAATTTTTTAGGCAAAAAAATTTGCCTCCAAAATTTTCAATTCAGCGTCGGTTGCTCCAAAATCGATGACATATGCTTCACGCCAAGCCCTCACAAATATTTTATCCCCAAGTAGTCATTGGATTTTAACAAGGAATCGATGACTAAACATCCTTCACGAGAAAAAAATTATCCCCTCATATGTTGTCAGTTTTTTTGAAAGAACCGATGTGGATCTGTGTTCAAGCGTAGTCCCCGCGAAAGTATATTCCCCTCAATTTTCCTATTCGGCGTTGGTTTTTGGCTGGTAACTGACAATTATGATTGTAACTCATGAATAATTTTTTTTATCATGTTATGTGGATAGATGTCAGTTTTTGTATCTAGAAACTGACAACAAACACCCTGACTAGGTGCAAATTGTTTTGTTTAAAGTTGGAGATAGGTGTCAGTTTTGTTGTGTGACTGACACCTATTGGTTTTAAGCGTCAAAATTTTGTAATAACTAATGTCAATAGTTAACTTAATAGCACCCACATGATCTAGACTCTTCCCCTTCTCTTTTTCATTCCCGATCAATTGCACACTTCTAGGTCTGGTGATTCCCGCTTGCCACTGCCGCTCACCGCTGTCGCTCACTACCGCTGTGGAGCTACTGCTACTGTTGAGGAGCCACTAGTGAGCAGCTCGTCACCGCTGAGGAGTCACTAGTGAGGAGATGGCTGCTGGTGAGGACCTTGGGAGGCCTACTGAGGAGCTATGTGCCACCGCTCCAGTCACCACCATTGGCCGTTGCTCGATCGGCTCCAGCCTGCTTAACCTCCAACCATCATCGCAGCCCGTCACCACCTCTAGCTTGCTTCACCTCCAGTCACTGCCACCACCTCCAGCCATCACCACCTTTGGCCTACTTCATCTCAAGCTAGCCTGCTTCACCTCCACCTCCAACCACCACCACCATTGCCTGCTCCACCAGTGCGGTAAGTGCAAATTAGAAGTAGATTTGCACTTAGTTTAATATTGATTAATATTAATTAATTAGGGTTATTGATGCCACCATAGCCTGCTCTTCCTTTAGTTGATTAATATTGATTAGTTAGGGTTATAGATGCATGGATGAACTTAATTAATTAGATTTGCACTTAGTTTCTCCATTGTTGGTGATTGATTTAATTTCATTCAATAATTGCTCATCAAGATTGTGTAGTTGATTAATATTGATTAATAATTGTTAATGATGCATGAATGAATTTAATTAATTAATATTGCTTTCTTTCTCTCTTGTTAGTGATTGATTTAACTTAGTTCAATAATTGTTCTTCAAGATTGTGTAGTTGATTAATAGCGATTAATTAGGGTTAATGATGAATGAATGAACTTACCCAAATGGAAGAATTAATTGAATTAAATGATATTGCACAAAACCTAGGATATGAACGATGAAACTAGGATTGTAGGTATAGGAATGACAACATACATGCATTTTGTTGGCCTAGAAACTCGTCCGAGATTTACTCATTAGGAGTAAATCTTGGATAGTCCCCAGTTTGGGATTGTTCTTGAACACTTAATCTCACTTAGGATGTAAGTGTATAATGTATATTCAGTTTTCATGTTGTTTCGTCAGCACTTCCCCATTTGTTCTCTAAGTACATATGTTGGTGGGAAATTGTACATGCACATCAGTATACTTGGAGAACAATGGGGAAATGTTGTTGAAATTTTCTTGAAAACCTAATACCCATTATACACTTACTAGTGAGATTTGATGTTCAAGAATGGGATAGGTGGTACACATTTATTATATATATAAGACCCTGGAATCTAATCTTTTAACCTTAAACCCTAATCTTTTAATGCTAAACCCTAATCTTTAAATCTTTTAACCCTAAACCCCTAACTTAATATGTAATCCCTAAACCCTAATATATACTTGTTTTCTCTTTGATCATAGAATGGATAGATCATGGATGTCCATTCAAAATAACTGCACCCCAGAGTTTATTTCTAGTCTAGATCAGTTTATTAGATTTGCTGAGGAATATAGGAAACAACCTAGAGATAGGTTATACTGTCCATGCAGGCATTCTGGTAATAACTTGAAAGTTAGCACTGGTGATGAAATCCAAAGTCATGTCATGTGCAACAGGATTGTACAAGGCTATACAAAATGGTACTATCATGGAGAGATTTCAAACCTAAAATTAGTAGATGTCGATAGAAGTTCTTGTGTGGAAGAATACATTGCCTCTGATATCATAGATGTGAATGAACCAGTTCTAGTAGACATCATTGATGAGATGCTGGATAGTTGTGGGGTAGAGTGCACTGATCCAGCTCCCATGCTTAGGAACATAGTGCATGATGTTGAGAGACCATTATACACAGGTTATACTAAGTTTATGAAGCTTAGCATTGTGTTGAGATTGTATAAGATGAAGGCTAAAAATAGATGGAGCGACAAAAGCTTCACGTCATTGTTGTCTTTGTTGAAAGAATTCTTCCTGAAGGAAATGAGCTACCAATCTCAACATATGAGTTAAAGAAATTTTTGTACCCAATGGGAATGGAGGCCAAGAAGATACAAGCATGCCCAAATGATTGTGTATTATTTCAAAAGGACTATGTGGATTTGAAAGATTGTTCAAAATGTGGTGCATCAAGGTATAAAATGATGACTTCGGGGAAGTCCAAAACTGGTTCTCCTTCCAAGGTGATGTGGTATCTACCTATAATACCATGGTTTCAACGCTTGTTTGTCAATCTGATATATGCAAAGAATTTGATGTGGCATGCAGAGGTTAAGAAAAATAATGATGGGATCCTACGACATGTGTCTAATTCCCTACAGTGGAAGATGATTGATTTATTGTACCCTAAATTTGGTGAAGAAGTCAGGAATCTAAGACTTGGTCTTTGTACTGATGGGATGAATCTATATGGGACATTGAGCAACCAACATAGAACTTGTCTTGTTATGCTTGTTATATACAATCTTTTTCCCTGGTTGTGCATGAGAAATAAGTATGTTATGTTGTCATTGTTGATATTAGGCCCTAAACAACCTGTAAATGATATCAACATTTATCTTGAACCTCTAATTGATGCCATAAAGAAACTCTGGGGTGAAGGTGTGATGACCTATGATGCTTCACATAGAGAGACATTTCATTTGCATGCTATGTTGTTATGCACTGTTAATGACTTTCCATATGGGAATTTGTCTGGATATAGTGTCAAAGGATCTAAAGTGTGTCCTATATGTGAAGAGAACACTGATTCAATACGTCTAAAACATGGTGGCAAGACTATATATCTTGTTCATCAAAGGTTTATTCCAAAATTCCATATGTGCCCAAGGTTGTGCAAAGTGTTCAATGGATGGAATGAGGAATAGAATGCACCTAAACCTATACCAGGGGAGGTTGTTTATGAAAGAGTAAAAGAATTTGTTAATGAATTTGGTAAGAGATAACAATGTACCATGACACACAGTGTGACAAATCTTTATTCAAGAAGAAGTCAATATTTTGGGATCTTCCTTATTGGAGTTCTTTGGCAGTCAGACATTATATTGATGTCATGCACGTTGAGAAATTTTTTTGTGACAGCATCATTGGTACTCTATTGAATATACCAGGTAAGACTAAAGATGGGATCAAATCCAGAATGCACCTACGTGAAATGGGAATAAGGACATAATTAACAAAAGTAGTTAGTACACTACTACAGAAATAGCATTCAATGTCACTTTTCTGGGCGTCGGTTATTAAGGAAAACCGACGCCTTATATGTTAGGCATCGGTTGTTTACGCAAACCGACGTCTATATTCAAAGACCAGCCAGACACGGGTACCGCTTTGTATTCAGCGTCGGTTGTTTATAACAAACTGACGCTGAAAGTCGGCCGCGAAATCCAAATTTTGATAAAAAAAAAATAGTGTCATTTTCAGCGTCGGTCATGTAGGTATAAACCGACGCCTATGTGCGATGAAAATTTGCGCAAAAAGTGTCACTTGCAGCGTCAGTTATCCTTTTATAACCGACGATGAAGGTGGTTCCCGCCAAACAATTTCATGAAAATATCGTCCAATTGGACGTCGGTTGTTGCAAACAACCGACGCTAAAGATTTTAGGCGTCGGTTGTTAAAACAACCGACGCTATTTGGGAACTTATACTCCGCGATCGCCCGACTCTTCCCCTTTCTTCTGTTTCATTGCGAGCAATTACCCTATTTCTCTGCTGCCGGCGATTTCTCTCCGGCGATTTCTTCTCCAGTGCCATTTCTCCGGCTATTTCTTCTCCGACGCCCCCTTCTCCGGCGCCCCCTTCTCCACCACCACTCCTCCTTCTCCGCGCCCCCTTCTCCGCCGCCCCTACTGCCCGCCCCTGCTGCCTGCCCCTGCTGCTCCAAGCGCCTGAGGCCACCGCCTGGTGCTTTTCCACCGTCGTCGCGCCGCCGCAACCACCGCCAGAGCCACCGGAGCTGCTAGCTGCTCCTCCACCGCCGTCGCTGCTAGCTACTTCTCCAGCCAGAGCCACCGGAGCCTCTGCCTTCTTCCCTCTGACAAGGTTGGTCTTCCCGCTGCTAGCTGCTCTGCTTTTTTATGCATCGATCAAATTGTTGTGATAAAAATGCATGTAATGTATTTGATTAGAGTTAATCTAATCTGGATGTTCATAATAATGGTATGTTAAATATGATGATTAGGGATAAATATAATGTCTAGTACACAAATATTAGATGATATTCAAGAAAACCCTAGTTTGATGAGCATGTTGTTAATCATGTTAATTATGATTCTTCTATATATTCTGATGTCATTATATAATAGGGTTATTAAACCAATGGTTATAACATAGTATGATCTTAATCTGATCTGGATGTTCATAATAATGTAGTATGTTAAATATGATGATTAGGGATACATATAATGTCTAGTAAAGATTCCTAGACCTTTTGTTTGAAACTATTGATTTCTTGATTTATTATTTAATAATGCTCTATTGATTAGGATTAACCATGTTGCCTGTACTTTATAGACATTTATTATATATAAGAATGACAACACATGTATTTGTTGGCCTAGAAACCCGTCCAAGATTGGCTCATTAGGAGTAAATCTTGGATAGTCCCCGGTTTGGGACTGTTCTTGAACACCTAATCTCACTTAGGATGTAAGTGTATAATGTGTATTGGGTTTTCGAGAAAATTTCAGTAGCATTTCCCCGTTTGTTCTCTAAGTACATATGTACTTAGAGAACAACGGGGAAATGCTGCCGAAATTTTCTTGAAAACCCAATACACATTATACACTTACTAGTGAGATTAGGTGTTCAAGGATGGGATAGGTGGTACACATTTATTATATATAAGAATGACATCAAATGTGTTTGTTGGCCTAGAAACCCGCCCAAGATTTACTCATTAGGAGTAAATCTTAGATAGTCCCCGGTTTGGGACTGTTCTGGAACACCTAATCTCACTTAGGATGTAAGTGTATAATGTGTATTGGGTTTTCGAGAAAATTTCGGTAGCATTTCCCCGTTTGTTCTCTAAGTACATATGTACTTAGAGAACAACGGGGAAATGCTGCCGAAATTTTCTTGAAAACCCAATACACATTATACACTTACTAGTGAGATTAGGTGTTCAAGGATGGGATAGGTGGTACACATTTATTATATATAAGAATGACATCAAATGTGTTTGTTGGCCTAGAAACCCGTCCAAGATTTACTCATTAGGAGTAAATCTTAGATAGTCCCCGGTTTGGGACTGTTCTTGAACACCTAATCTCACTTAGGATGTAAGTGTATAATGTGTATTGGGTTTTCGAGAAAATTTCGGTAGCATTTCCCCGTTTGTTCTCTAAGTACATATGTACTTAGAGAACAGCGGGGAAATGCTGCCGAAATTTTCTTGAAAACCCAATACACATTATACACTTACTAGTGAGATTAGGTGTTCAAGGATGGGATAGGTGGTACACATTTATTATATATAAGAATGACATCACATGTGTTTGTTGGCCTAGAATGTGAACAATCATTGTTTTTTATATTACTTGTACATTGAAGGATTGCTAATTGATAAAAGATCACAATTTTAGAGACATGTATGTTTATACAAATGCTAAATGTTTTCCTTATTCTAGTTGATACAAATGCTAAATGTTTTCCTTTTTAATGAAATTTTCAGATGGCTCACCATGATGAGAATGATGTCCATGATGAGCATGAAGTCAATGATGAGCATGCTGTCCATGACGAGCATGACGAGGATACCAACGTAAGTTCTAAAAACATATCCCGTATTTCTATAAAATTCATTATCTTCTAGTTATGTCATATATCCTGTATTTCTATATTGGCTTAATTCGGTGTGTTTATTTTTGTCAAATTTTAGGTTGATGATGCACAGCTACCCACTGAAGCAATTGAGCAACTTGATGCGCAGCAACAAAAACTTAACAAGAAAAGGGGTATCACTCTGTTGAAAAAGTTACTTGCGCTGAGTGGCAGTGGATCCAAATTGGTTGTGGAGTTTGATAATGGAGGGAATGCAATTGGAGTGAACCGCAATAATTTTATAAACTATCTTGGGGTTGTCACTCGAAGCCATTGTGGTGTTAAATATGATAATTGGCATAAAGTTCCTCAGGCGAAGAAAGACTTGATATGGAAAGATTTATGCGTGAGTTATTATTATTTGCAATTCTATTTTGTAGATTACAAATTCTATTATTTGCAATTATATTTTTGGTACTAGTTAATAACATTTCTATTTTACAGAATCTGTTTGCATTGGATGAGATGTTGCATCGTAAAAGTGTGATGCAACGCGCTGGAAAGATGCTTAGGAATTAAAGGACAAATCTGAACAGAGAATACATAAGACAGGGTGATAAGAAGAAGAAGTCAGCCCTTGAACAATGGAACTTCTTGGACAAAGAAGATTGGGACAATTTTGTTGCTTCAAGAAAATCTGAAGAATTCAAGGTATTAGGCGTCACTCCCATTTTAATTAATATACATTGTATTCACCTATTCAAGATTAACATTTAGTGCTACTAACCTAATTATAAATGTGCATACTAACTAGGCCCTCAGTGACGCACAAAAAGCAAGGCGTGCACTGAATGTACATGACCATACTATGGGTCCAAAAGGCTATGCAAGCGTTCGCCAAAGACTACAGGCGGAGTCTGTGGCTACTCAGGAGTCTGCGACTACTCAGGAGTCTGCGGCCACACCCTTCCCTCGCCATGATATCTGGATAGCTGGCAGGAAAAACAAGAAGGGTGAAATAAAGAAGCCCGAAACTGCTGAGGCGGCTGCAAAAATGGTAAAATACAACTCTTAGAGCAATCATTTGAATATTGATTATTTGTGGTGTTAACTTACCAATTTTTGTTTATGGTGATTAGCGGGAGCTGCACGAGCAGAGAAAACAAGGCACGTTCATCCCTCAGGGCACAAGGGATGAATTGACAGTTGCTCTGGGTAACCCAGAGCATCCTGGACGTGTTAGAGGTGCCGGCGCTGGTGTGGGCATCAAAGCATTCTTTGGGCCATCCCAGCGCAAACCCAGAGCGGGACTTTCTCAAGAAGAGGTAACATATATATTCTATTTTTATAATGTTACTGCAAAAGGAAATTCATTAATAAAAAGCTAATATTTGTTTTATCCATGTATAGGAGAATAAGAGAGTCGAGGATATAGTTGCTAAGAAGCTCAACGATGTGGTTGCTGAGAAGGTCAAGGAAGAATTGATGCGGTGGCAGACATCTCAGGCTTCCAATCAGCCTATGCCGACCCACTCTTCTCCTAGTGCACAGACTGCAAGTAATCCTGGAGACCCATCGCCTAACACGTCTGCTGTAAGTATTGTTTATGACATTGTAGCTAGTCTTTTCAAGATGATATGTTTTCAAGATGATATGTATATATGTATAACATTCTTTACGTAAATTTGTAGGCATTGAAGCCATGCCGCTTAAGAATGGAAAACTATGTTGTTGCAGAGGCGCAAGCTTACCAGTCCCTTCCTGGGGCAACGTTTCATGGGACTCCAATGCCGCAGGGCTACATTCGTGTGAGCCCGATACATGTATTACCCGATTGGAGGGAAGTTGCGTTGCCATATGCCCACCCAGATATTGATACACTTGGTGAGGCAGAAAGCGGGGTCATATTGTGGCCCAAAGCAGATGTCCTCTACACGACTGAAATTGTAAGATAAATTTACATTGATTTAGACTATTAATGTGTATATATGATGTCAACTGATCTGAAATTATATATACAGGTTAAAAAGAAGACACCAGGAGCACCTAGGCCTCCACCTCCAATTCCCGCATTACCAACTTGGGTTCCAGCTGACCTACAATACCCGTTAGGTCCTGCTTGTAGGGGAATGGCATGTTGGCTACGGGCACATAATATACTTTGCCCTATAATTGTTTCTTTAGATGCAGATTATGCAGGTCAATCATATGACAGCTCTTTATTTATACAAGATATTATTGAGCTGTTTATGTATGATTGGTTGAATACATCAATGATAGAGACATGGATAAGGTGAGATCTTGTTTATACATCCATATACCTTGTGTAAGATCCGGTGATCTAGTTTCTTATATATTAATGCATACGTCTATATGTTTTGCAGCTACTTAATCGAAGATCATTGCAAACAATTTGCATATGATCATGTGGGACTTTTGATTCCATCATTGATTAGTATGGTAGCTAAAGACCCTGATAGTGTTCAACAATACTGTATAGATGCTTTTACAATTTTTGGTCATCAAATGAAGACGATAATAATAGCTCCATTCAATGTCAAGTAAGTTTGCTTTATTTATAATTTGGACTTAAGAAAATTCCATTATTATTTTGCATTTTGAGTTATTAATTGTTAACTTTTTACCTCTAGTGGTAGACATTGGGAGTTACTAGTTATTGTCCCCGGGACGTTCACTGTTTATTATCTAGATCCCGCAGGAAGTACATTAAACACTAAAATTGGACACGTAACCAGAATGGCATTATTCTGGTGAGAAATATTTCATTTTTTATATCCGTTAACATCTTTTATTACATTACTATTTACTTATGCAACTTAGTGTGTTATATTAACATGTAGGGGTTTAGATGCATTCAAAAATGCTGGAGGAAAGGTCCCAAGGAAAAAGAACCAGCCATTGTCTTGGGAGAACGTAAAAGTAAGTTCCCGACTCCCCGACTCCAATGTATATATTATTGATGTGAATTGTGCTTAGTTGTATTAATTTGTATGTTTCAATTTATAGTGCGCTACACAAGACAATGGCTGGGCATGCGCATACTATGTGATGCGATTTATGCAGATGATTATCAAACATGCCGCATTGGACATCGATACCATACATGAGGTATTATATATAGTCTCATTAGTTAGTATGAAATATATCAATCTTATTTTTATATTATTACTTATATATATACATCATTCTCTTTGCAGGTGTTTAAAACTGACCACACTATAGGCAAACGCTTAAAAAATGTACATGCTCCATATACGAGGGAATCATTAAATGAAGTAAGAGAAGAATGGGCAATAGCTGTACAAACAGTGGCAACTGTAAGATATAATTGGGATGTTGATAGTGATGATGAATGATACTTTGTAAATGAATGTTTCTGAATGTTAAAACATGTATTTGAATGATTCTATATGTGTGAACATGACAATTGAATTGATGTCTGAATGTATCTACTTGTGTGAATCTTTTTATGTTAATTTTGCAGGTTTGTGCCCTGTTTGTAGGCTGATATCAATGGATGTCGTAAACCTGCAGTTCAGAAAACTGAACTGCAGGTTCTCATCCTGCTGACCAGCCACAGCAGGCCTGCAAACATATTTATAAAAAAAAAATAGAAATAGGCGTCGGTTATTTACCGATAACCGTCAGCACAGACTTACAGCGTCGGTTTTTTGTTGAACACCGACGCCAAAAGTGTTCGCACTACAGGAAATGGGAGTCATCTAGGACACTTTTTTGCGTCGGTATTTTAGTATATAACCGACGCAAAAAGCGTCCTAGATGACGCCATTTTCTGTGGCACGAACCCTTTTGGCGTCGGTGTTTTATAATCAACCGACGCCTTTATGTTAAATAGGCGTCGGTTTTTTAACCGACGCTGAAGTGTCCAACCTTTTAGCGGCGCCCACATAGGCGTCGTTCAGAAACCGACGCCAAAGGGGGTTAAACAACCGACACTAAAAGGCACTTCTGTAGTAGTGGTAGTGATCGAAGAACATATATACCTCTTGCACTACTACAAAACAAGCCTTTGGCGTCGGCTGTTTATGCCCTTTTAGCGATGATTCTAAAGCGATGCCTATGTGGGCGCCGCTAAAGGTCAAACTCTTCAGTGTCAGTTTTATAACCGATGCCAAAAGGCTTCGCACCACTGAAAATGTGCCAGCAGGGCACCAATAGGCGTCAGTCATTTATAGTAAGCCGACGCCAAAAGGCTTCGCGCCAAAAAAAGGGCACCATCTAGGACACTATCTGCGTCAGTTTGCACCTAAAACATTGACGCCATATTCCCAGACGCCATGGCCGTGCTTCCCTGCACGACCGTGTTTAGTACTATAGGCGTCAATTTTGTATTAATAACTGACGCTTTTTCCGCCATGGCCGTGCTTTCCTGCACGCTCGGGTTTTTTGTCATATTAGGCAGCGGTTTTTATCCAATAATCGACGCAGTAAGCCTTTGATGACGGTGTTTTATAAATAACCGACGCCTACATTTTTTTACTTATTAGTTTGCAGGTCTGTAGTGGCTGGTCAGCAGGATGAGAACATGTAGTTCAATTTTCTTAACTGCAGGTTTACGACATCCATTGATATCAGCCAACAAACAGGCCACAAACCTACAAAATCAACAAATATACTTTTCACACAAGTAGATACATTCAGACATCAATTCAATTCTCACATTCACACAAGTAGAAAAATTCAAATACATGTAGAAGCATTCAGATATGTATAAACATTCAGAAATATTCATTTACAAAATATCATTCAACATCGCTATCAACATCCCAATTATATCTTACAATCGCCACAGCTTGTATGGCTCTTGCCCATTCTTCTCTTACTTCATTTAATACTTCCATCATATATGGAGCATGTACATCTTTTAAGCGTTTACCTATAGTGTGGTCAGTTTTAAACACCTGCAAAGAGAATGATGTATATATATAGGTAATAATATAAAAATAAGATTGATATATTTCATACTAACTAATGAGACTATATATAATACCTCATGTATGGTATCGATGTCCAATGCAGCATATTGGATAATCATCTACATAAATCACATCACATAGTATGTGCATGCCCAGCCGTTGTATTGTGTAGCGCACTATAAATTGAAACATACAAAATATTAAAAAATACAACTAAGCACATTTCACATAAATAATATATACATTGGAGTCGAGAACTTACTTTTACGTTCTCCCAAATTATTGGCTGGTTCTTTTTCCTTGGGACCTCTCCTCCAGCCTTTTTGAATGCATCTAAACCCCTACATGTTAATGTAACACAATAAATTGCATAATTAAATAGTAATGTAATAACATATGTTAACAGATATAAAAATGAAATATTTCTCACCAGAATAATGGCAATCTCATTACGTGTCCAATTTTAGTATTCAATGTACTCCCCATAGGATCTAGATAATAAACAGTGAACGTCTCGGGGAGAATAACTAGTAACTCCCAATGCCTACCTCTAGAGGTAAAAAAGTTAAAAATTAATAACTCAAAATCCACAATAAAAATGTAATTGTCTTAAGTCCAAATTATATGTAAAGTAAACTTACTTGACATTGAATGGAGCTATTATTATCCTTCTTTTTCTATCCGAAAATTGTAAAAGCATCTATACAGTATTGTTGAACACTATCAGGGTCTTTAGCTACCATACTAATCAATGATGGAATCAAAAATCCCACATGGTCAAATGCAAATTGTTTACATTGATTTTCGACTAAGTAGTTGCAAAACATGTATTACGTATGCATTAATATATAAGAAACCAGATCACCAGATCTTACACAAGGTATATGCATGTATAAACAAGATATCACCTTATCCATGTCTCTATCATTGATGTATTCAGCCAATCATATATAAACAACTCAATAATATCTTATATACATAAGGAGCTTTCGTATGATTGACCTACATAATTTGCTTCTACAGAAACAATTTAGGGCAATGTATATTATGTGCCCGTAGCCAACATGCCATTCCCCTACAAGTAGGACCTAACGAGTATTTAGGTCAGTTGGAACCCAACTTGGTAATGCAGGAAGTGGAGGTGGAGGCCTAGGTGCTCCGGGTGTCTTCTTTTTAACCTGTATATATAATTTCAGATCAATTGACCTCATATATACACATTAACAATCTAAAGTAATGTAAATTTATCTTACAATTTCAGTAGTCTAGACGGCATCTGCTTTTTGCCACAATACGGATGGAATTTTGATAGAAACCTTCAATGACCAAGATATACAGTCTTGCCGCCATGTTTTAGTCTTATTGAATCAATGTTTTCTTCACATATAGGACACACTTTAGCTCCTTTAACACTATATCCAGACAAATTCCCGTATGCTGGAAAGTCATTAATAATGCAAAACAACATAGCGTGAAAATGAAATGTCTCTCTTCCTAAAGCATCATAGGTCATCACACCTTCATCCCAAAGTTTTTTTAAGTCATCAATCAGAGGTTCAAGATAAACATCAATATCATTTCCGTGTTGTTTAGGGCCCGATATCAACAACGACAACTTAATGTACTTATTTTTCATACACAACCTGGGAGGAAGATTGTATATAACAAGCATGACTGGCCAAGTGCCATGTTGGCTGCTCAATGTCCCGTACGGATTCATCCCATATGTACAAAGCCCAAGTCTTAGATTCCTGTCTTCTTCACCAAATTTGGGGTACAATAGATCAATCTTCTTCCACTGTGGGGAATCAGACGCATGTCGTAGGAACCCATCATTATTTTTCTTAACATATGCATGCCACCTCAAATTCTTCGCATCTTTCGGATTTGCAAACAAGCATTGAAACTGTGATATTATAGGTAGATACCACATCACCTTGGCAGGAGAACCAGTTTCAGACTCCCCCGAAGTCATCAATTTATACCAAGACGCACCACATTTTGGACAATCTTTCAAATCCACATAGTCCTTTTGAAATAATACACAATCATTCGAGCATGCGTGTATCTTCTTGGCCTCCATTCCCATTGGGCACAACAATTTCTTTACCCGGTATGTTGAGATTGGCAGCTCGTTTCCTTCAGGAAGCATTTCTTTCAACAAAGTCAACAATGAAGTGAAGCTTTTGTCGCTCCATCTATTGTTAGCTTTCAACTTATACAATTTCAACACAGCATTAAGCTTCGTAAACTTAGCACAACCTATGTATTACGATATCTCAGCATCATGTGCAATTTTTCTGAAGATAGGAGTTGGATCAGTGTGCTCTACCCTACAACTATCCAACATCGCATCAACGATGTCTACTGGAACTGGTTCGTTCACATCTACGTCATCAGCCAATTTCTTCTTCCACCCAAGCACTGCTATCGACATCCACTGGTTTCGAGTTTGAAATCTCTCCATGCCAGTGCCATTCTGTATAGCCTTGTACAATCCCGTTGTCCATGACATAACTTTTGATTTCGTCACCAGTGCTGACTTTCAAGTTGTTACTGCAATGCCTACATGGACAGTAGAACCTATCTCCAGGTTCTTTCATGTGTTCCTCGGCAAATCTAATAAACTGATCAAGACCAGATATAAACTCTCGGGTGTAGCGATTGTGAATGGACATCCATGATCTATCCATTCTATGATCAAAGAGAAACCAAGTATATATTAGGACAAGATTAGGGTATACACTTACATCCTAAGTGAGATTAGGTGTTCAAGAATAGTCCCAAACCGGGGACTATCCAATATTTACTCCTATTATCTAGACCCATCCGGTTTTCTATTTGTTTGTCTTATTTGCAATTAGGGGTAGACACTGGATTCTGATGGTAATTGTCCTAGCCACGCTAACTGTATATTATCTAGACCCATCCGATGTTCAAGTAGATAGTGCGGGACATGAAATGAAAGTGCCTTTATTAACCATTTATATGGTGGTAAGATTTGATAGTGTCCAATACAAAATAACGATTGGGCCTGCGACTACAATGTGATGCGCTACATGGAAAATATTGTCAGATTAGGAGGTACAATGAAGCCAGACTCCATACAAACAATATATAATTTAGTGATTGTTCATTCTAATTTATACCAATGTACAAGTAATATAAAGAACAATGATTGTTCACTTTCTAGGCCAACAAACACATGTGATGTCATTCTTATATATAATAACTGTGTACCACGTATCTCATCCTTGAACACCTAATCTCAGTAGTAAGTGTATAATGTATATTGGGTTTTCAAGAAAATTTTGGCAGCACTTCCCCTCTGTTCTCTAAGTACATATGTACTTAGAGAACAAATGGGGAAATTGACACGCGTAAACCGTGCGTGCAAATGCAAGTATATGTGTCAATGTAATATAGGCCATGTGAGGCCCGAGTCGAACTCAGGGAAATGTGAATTTTAGTAGACTACTACTAACTAGTTGCGATCAGCTAAACCAATTAAAAGAGTTTGAGAGTTGTTGTAAAATAAAAGAAAATAAAATAAAACAAAGCAATCGATTAAGGGTTTAGTTTAATCAATTCAAGTGGAGATCTTTAGGATTACAGTTTCACCGCGGAATTTCATTGTATAAATTTCCATATAATAATTCAGGTTCATCTCTCGATCCGAGTAGTGGCCTGTAGTCAGAATTTCCCACTGTCATGGTACAATTCACTACCTAGGTCTAGGTCGGTTCCACTGTCGTAGTAACCTATACCCTAAACTAGGTGCATTAAAAACAACCTCTGAGTTTCCACCATTAACCGTACATCGCCTTGTTCAAGGGATTTGTTAATTAATGTGAATTTCGTCTCTTTTCAACCATTAATTCTTCTTTCAAAGTAATTAAAGGAATTAGATTATCATTATAGTGATTAATCATAACAATATAATTGAGAAAACGAAATCATACCACAGATTTAGGAGACAAATTATGAATTACTATGATAAAAACGTCATACAATGCTTCCCTGGGCTACTCCCGGTCCTAAAGATTAAGGGGATTAGCCCCGCATGGTTGACAATGGAAAATAAATAGGAGTAGAGAAGGAAAACATGGGAAACATGGAGCAAACTCGTGTAACCCTTGATACAAAGGTGTTCCTGGAGATCCTCCTCGAGAAACATGCATTTTGCAGTCTTCCGACAGCAAAATCGCCCGTCGGAGGTGCTCGGATCTCTCGGTTGACGGCCTTCATCTCTTGTCTCCTCTCTCTCTCTCCTTCTTGGATGTTGTGCAATATGATATGAGATCTCCCTAGGGCCGACCGTGCTCTTCTTAGGTCATAGGACCACTTTACGGCTCCAAAAAAGCTCAACCATCAGATTAAAACGCTCCGTTTTAGTGTAGAAAATTGCCAGATCCTGAAGCTGTCGATAGTATCGACCCCCAGGTCGACGGTATCAACCATGATATAGGTTTTTCCTTCCAAAATCATGTTTTGGGGTTTCTTTCTGATGAAATGTCGATACTATCGACACCAGGGTCGATAGTATCGACTCTGGACAATGCAAAAGTGTCTGAAAAAGTGCCGAAACATGTGTATAAGTCCGGGGATCATATAAAATCATATAAATATGATAAAAGAAGTATAATTTGATGCAAAAATAGTTTCAAGGCCAACTATAGTGAATTATGCAAATATAATCAAGAAAATGACAAATACATGCATAAAACAGATATAAAATAAGCCTATAAAAGTGACTCAAAACCCATGCATCAAACTCCCCTAAGCTTAAACCTTGCTCATCCTCGAGCAACAAAATTTTGGATCTGGTTGAGATAAGTCAGCAACTGAACATAAATATATGAAATGAATCTACATCATCCCCACTTTCTTTCCACAAACCGGCCCTCATTGACCACTGAACACTAATTTCCATCCAGATGACCAAAGACCTATGTGAAAGATGTTTGTCCCCCAATCAGTGAAACACTATCAATTAAAGCAGTTAATATGATAAACTCATTTGGTCCATACTTGATGCATCTTGTGATCTCCTATCTACGTTGCTCATTTCCTAACTACCATCTAAATGGAAGCAGATCTCCTGATATTAATGATTGAGGAGAATATCATGGGTGGCCTACTGATTAGAGCAACGGGTGGATGGGATAGGAGGTTGTGGAAGAGATGGAAGCACATAACAGTCAATCATGCAATACAAAAATTAATGACCTATCATGATGCAAAATGCAAGTGAAAATGTCATAGTGCTATATTTTTGGTGGAATGATGCATGCACTATCATTCCGTCTCAAGGTGAGATGGAATATCTAAGAAAACTACACCATGTGCTTATTCTTCTTAGTTCTCAGGTGAGAACATGTTCCATTCTCCCTCTTCTTCTTTATTACTTCTCAATTCTTTTTTTCTTCTTTTTTTTCTTCTCTTTTTTTCAATTTTTCTTCAATTTTTTTTCAATCCCTTATTTTCATAGATGACAATGAATTATTTGTCGGGCTCACTTCTTGTTACATAAATTATACATTTGAAGCATTCTATCTGGAGGGTATGGATAAAGCTCACCACCTTTAATGTTTTCAGAGTAACATAAGATACATGGTGTACAATATGCTCAAAAGTTGAAATTGCAACTACATAATGATAGTTATGCAATTAAATGACACGCACCTAAGGATAATGTGCATGTATAACTACTCTATCCTTTTTTTTCATTTTCATGCAAAAAAATATGTGAAAATAGATATAATGTAAGACCTATCTACATGAGATTCCATCAAAAAGTGAAAGACAATAATGTGCTCCCATTTCTTATGGTGGAGTGTGAATGAAATTGTGGTGGATCAGATCACAAGACTAATTGATAGAACCTTCCGAAAATATCATATGTCCCTCTGTAAAGACCCATGTATAGGGTAACTAAAGGATTTCTCTCTTAAACTTTAGTCTAAGGTCACGTTAGCATTTGGTCAGTTTGGGCTCAAACATCCTTGCCAATCACTTTTCCTTGGACAATAAAGATGGTCATTCATGTCCCCATGTCCCGAAGCTAACTCACCCAAGCAATTTCTCAGTTATGCAACTCAATTACTAACAAGAATAAGCTCAAAAAGTTCTCAAAATGCTCATTTTTTATGTGCACACAACCCAAGAGTAAAACTCCCAATTGAAACCATGCATTTATTGCTCCACATATTACACTAGATAGATGTGGATCCTACCAAAGCAGTCAACCTAGAAATAAAAACAACTAATATCTCAAAAGTAAAAGCAACATGAATAAGTAAGTAAAAACTAAGATAGAGGGTTTTTCCAACACCCCCCCCAAGCTTGAATATGACTATGGCCTCATAGTCAACATTCTCACTTAAGAGGTGGAACAGCGATATCGTTCGCTTTGAAGTGTGGTGAAGAAGGATTGTTAGATGCTCAAGTGGACCAAGTCATGCTTGCTATTTCCCTCCTTTTTGTGTCCCATTTTTGTGTCTTAGTGGTTCTAAGACGTGACTTGCTTCATCCATCTTTCCTCTGCAAAAAATGGTTGGAAAAAATCTCGTTTCGATACCTTTTACGGCCTATTTTATGTAGCTGTCCTGCAGGTGTCGATACTATCGACACAATGTCGATGGTATCGACCCAGGATCAGCAATTTTGCTGTATCGACACATCTAAAAGCTTGGGAACTCAAACGTGTCGATACTATCGACCCTAGGGTCGATGGTAACGACTTTACTGTCACCAATTTTTCTGAAAATCTTCAAGAATCTCGATACTATCGATACTAAGGTCGATGGTATCGACTTTTCTTCAGCGTTTACTGATCCAAACTCAATACTATCGACATGGGTGTCAATAGTATTGACCTTAACATTCTGCACACTTCAAAACACTAGTTAGGGTACCATTTTTACAAAAATTATCAAAACCTAAGCAAAAACTAAGTACATAAACATAAAAGAACATAACCAAACATAAAAAATGAACTGAAAGTTGGGTTGCCTCCCAACAAGCGCCCTTGTTTAATGTCCTAGGCGTGACATAAAGATACCTTTAACCTGGGTTGTCAAGAGATGTCTCCAATGAGTCATGTGGTAATTTGAATTTAACTCTATCATCACCAATCCCAAGTGTCAAGTAACCTCGCACCAATGGCAGCGATTACATCAGCCGTAGCTTGGAACGTCCTTCCCAATAGAATCTAACCTCCTTCCAACTCATGCATGTCCTTGACCACAAAGTCAATAGGGAAGATGAAATTGTCGACCTTGACTAGGACATCCTCACATATACCTTGTGGCTTCACAATGGATCCATCCGCCAACTCAATAGTCATGGCAGATTTCTTTAGTGTCTGCAATCCAAGCTTTTGAAACGTGGACAGTGGCATAAGATTAATGTTTGCCCCTGAGTCACACTGTGCTTGTGGAAAATGTTGGCCGCCTATGGAACATGGGATGTAGAAACATCATGGATCTTTCCTCTTCCTTGGTAGCCGTCCTTGGATTATAGAATTCATTTTTTCATCAACAACACAAATGTCAGTGTCTATTATCTGCCTTTTCTTGGTGATTATGTCCTTGATAAACCTTCCATATGCTGGAATATGTTGTATCATTTCCACTAACGGAATATTAATATGGATCTTCCTAAACATCTCCAAGAATTTCTTATAGTGCCTATGCTCTTTCTTCAGCCTCAGACTATCCGGGAAAGGCACGTTTGGGTCCTTCGCTCGCTTGTGTGGTGGCACATATGGAACTTTAGGGGTCTCCTCCCCTAAGCTTGCTTCAACACCACCTTCTAGGATAGGATTTGACACATCATCCATGGATGGCATGACTTGCGGCTGCTCCCCTCTCTCAGTGACTGTAGCTTCACCATGACACATGGCCTTCACCTGCTCCTCTTGCCTAGGTGTGGGCGCGACCGCGATGTGCTCTTGGCAGATTTTTCTGAATGGACAACATCCGCCCAGTAGTCCATAATGATGCGAGGATACGGTATTCTTGGTGTAGCCTCTGTATCAAAAATCATTTTGCTTTTGTCCTGGACCTCCGCCACTGGGGGCTCTGCCTCAGAAATCACATATATATATTTCACTTGATGATGTTCTTGAACAACATCTGCATTCCTAGCCTATCTTTGTTGATTTGTATGCTTCATGGCCGCCACTTTATTGGATATTTTGGTCACAGTCATCTCTAGTGCCCTCATTTGTGCTCCATGACTTTGCAATGTCTGCCCAAATTTATTCAAAATCTCGCCCTGAGACTGTAACTGCTTGGCAAATGTACTCATCATCTCTTGATTTTTTTTCACCACCTGGCTAAGCAATTCATTGTTCTTTTCCTGTAGGCTAGGCTGCAGTTTCTGAAAATTTTGTTCCTTCCTCCAATCATAATTGTTATTTCTATATCCCTGTTGATGCATATACTTTGCATGTGCTTCATCATCAGACCCATTGTCCTCTTTCTCTAGGAGCTTCGTGGCTATAAGATCCAACTTGTCATTAAGCGCTTTGATGGCCCTTGCTTCATGTGTAATGCCAACCTGCTCGGGTGCATCTCTTTCACCCCAAGACTGCTTTTTGGACATGTTCCTTAGAATCTCCCAACACCTTGTGCCTATATTGTTCAAAAATAAACCAGAACCTACTGAGTCCAAATTGCTCCTATCATGTTCATTTAGGGCGAAGTAGAAAATTTTAGCTTGCTTCTCCTTGTCTAAGCCGTGATGTGGACACTTTCTCAGCATGATCTGGAAGCGCTCCCAAGTTTCAGAGTATGTTTCACCGGCTCGCTGGCTGAAGTTGTGTATCTTCCTCACTAGATCGTTTGTCTTTTCAGGTGAGAAGAACCTCTCAAAGAACATCTCAACAATGTGATCCCAAGATTCAATGTACTCATCATCCAGATTGTGCAGCCATTCCCAAGCATTGCCCGCTAAAGAACTGGGAAAAAGTTTCAGGTAGAGTGTCTCTTGCGGGAACCTGTCAATCTGTATCATATCACAATTTTCCACGAACGTGCTGATGTGGGTCACCGGATCCTCATTTTTAAGTCCATGGAAAGCCTGCGATTTGACCAACTAAATAAGCCATGGATCAATCTTGTAACTAGGTATGTTGATAGCTTGTTTACTGATTGGCCCCTTCTGCACAGAAGAAGAAGAAGAATTAATCCTTTCCCAGATCGTTTGCTCCTCATTTTCCGCTCTGTCAGCCATTATTACTTTACTAGTACCTGAAATTTCAAATGGTAGTGTATGAACCGATACTAATAATTAAAACAATGAATAAGATTTGCAATTCAGTTCAAAAGATGAAAAGAAAAAAAAATTATATGAATTAAAAGTGGCCTAGTGTGGCCGTTCGCAACACTCGTAGTGCTAAAATTCACTGTATCCCCGGCAACGGCGCCAAATACTTGACACGCGTAAACCGTGCGTGCAAACGTAAGTATACGTATCAATGTAATATAGGCCTTGTGAGGCCCGAGTTGAACTCAGGGAAATGTGAATTTTAGTAGACTACTACTAACTGATTGCGATCAGCTAAACCGATTAAAAAAGTTTGAGAGTTGTTGTAAAATAAAATAAAATAAAATAAAACAAAGCAATCGATTAAGGGTTTAGTTAATCAATTCAAGTGGAGATCTTTAGGATTGCCGTTTCACCGCAGGTTTTCATTGTATGAATTTCCATATAATAATTCAGGTTCATCTCTCGATCTGGGTAGTGGCCTATAGTCAGAATTGCCCACTGTCGTGGTACAATTCACTACCTATGTCTAGGTCGGTTCCCCCGTCGTAGTAACCTATACCCTAAACTAGGTGCATTAAAAACAACCTCTGGGTTTCCACCATTAACCGTACATCACCTTATTCAAGGGATTTGTTAATTAATGTGAATTTCGTCTCTTTTCAACCGTTAATTCTTTTTTCAAAGTAATTAAAGGCATTAGATTATCATTATGGTGATTAAGCATAATAATATAATTGAGAAAATGAAATCATACCACATATTTAGGAGACAAATTATGAATTACTATGATAAAAACGTCATACAATGCTTCCCCGGGCTACTCCCGGTCCTAAAGATTAAGGGGATTAGCCCCGCATGGTTGACAATGGAAAATACATAGGAGTAGAGAAGAAAAACATGGGAAACATGGAGCAAACTCGTGTAACCCCTGATACAAAGGTGTTCCTGGAGATCCTCCTCGAGAAACGTGCATTTTGCAGTTTTCCGACAGCAAAATCGCCCGTCGGAGGTGCCAGGATCTCTCGGTTGACGGCCTTCATCTATTGTCTCCTCTCTCTCTCTCCTTCTTGGATGTTGTGCAACACGATATGAGATCCCCCTAGGGCCGTCCGTGCTCTTCTTAGGTCATAGGACCACTTTACGGCTCTGAAAAAGCTCAACCGTCAGATTAAAACGCTTCTTTTTAGTGCAGAAAACCGCCAGATCCCGACGCTGTTGATAGTATCGACCCCCAGGTCGATGGTATCGACCATGATACAGGTTTTTCCTTCCAAAATCACGTTTTGGGGTTGCTTTCTGATGAAATGTTGATACTATCGACACCAGGGTCGATAGTATTGACTCTGGACAATGCAAAAGTGCCTGAAAAAGTGCCGAAACATGTGTATAAGTCTGGGGATTATATAAAATCATATAAATATGATAAAAGAAGTATAATTTGATGCAAAAAGAGTTTAAAGGCCAACTATAGTGAATTATGCAAATATAATCAAGAAAATGACAAATACATGCATAAAACAGATATAAAATAAACCTATAAAAGTGACTCAAAACCCATGCATCAGAAATGCTACCAAAATTTTCTCAAAAACCCAATACACATTATACACTTACATCCTAAGTGAGATTAGGTGTTCAAGAATAGTCCCAAACACAATAATAGCTATGTACATGTTAGGGTTTCATCACAATTGATGTTAGGGTTTCATCACAATTGATGTTTGGGTTTCATCAATGTTAGGGTTTAATCAAATCAAATTAGGATGCTAGAATGGACAAGTTTAAATCTTATTTCAACATGCATCAAACTTTACTGAATTAGGTCAAACATTAGGATTAGAAGCACAAATATATGCAAGCAAAAGATTTGTTCATATCCTAAAAATTACATAAAGCATTACATAAAGATTTGTTCATATCCTTACCAACAGCAAACACGGCCGTGGCTGTGTTGGCCTACCACGGCCGTGCTGGGCAGCACGGCTGTGGTAGACCAACACAACCATGGCCATTTTTGCTATTGGTAAGGAGCTAGGGAGAAGGAAGAAAAGAGTCTAGGGATACCTACAGCTAGCGTGGAGAAGAGCGGCAGCGGTGGTGTGAGAGAAACGAGAAGAGAAGGAGGCGGCGAGCGGCGAGCAGAATGGCACCAGGGTGAGCGGCGAGCAGAATGGCAGGAGAAGAGAAGAGCAGCTAGAGCAGAGCGGCAAGCAGCAGTGGCGGCGAGTGGCGGCGGCAGCAGGAGAAAGAGGACGTGGTGGCTGCGGCGGCGGGCAGAGGTGCACCAGCAGCGGTGGCGAGCAGCAGCGGGGTTCGTCGGGCAAATATAGGCGAGCGGCGAGCAGCAGAGAATTATCGCAATGAAATAGAAGAAAGGGGAAGAAGATCGGGTGATATGGGTCTATTAAGTTTGTAAACGACGTCGGTTATTTACAACACCGACACCTTTTACTCTTCAGCATCAGTTGATATTAAAAAACTGACGTCCAATTAGACAATCTTTGCCCTAAATTATTTGGCGGGAAACATTATCAGCGTCGGTTATCAAAGGATAACTGACACTAAAATTGGATCTTTTCACGCAAATTTTTATCTTATATAGGCGTCGGTTAACAGTTAAAACACCGACACTATATGTGACACTTTGGGGCCAATTTGTTTTGCTCAAAAATTGGATTTCACGGGCGATTTTAGGCGTCAGTTTTGTGTTACCCAGCCGACACTGAATACAAAGCAGTACTTGTGTCTGGCTGGTCTTTGAATATAGATGTGGAATTTTGTAAATCACCGACGTTGAATGTTATAGGCATCGATTTTCCTAAATAACCGACGTCTAGAAAAGTGACATTGAATGGTGTTTATGTAGTAGTGTTGCTTGTTACACGTTGTCCAGAAAGGAGAAGAAATCTTTTTGTGAGTGCTTGGTTAATGTTAAGGTGCCACATGGTTACTCATCCAACATCCATAGATTGGTATCGATGAAAGATCTGAAGTTGATAGGTCTTAAATATCATGATTGTCACACTCTAATGCAACAAATATTTCTCGTGGCAATTCAATCTATACTTCTGATGCATGTAAGGTTTGCAATCACCAGACTTTGTTTCTTCTTCAACAGTCAGTGTAGCAAAGTTATTGATCCTGAGACTCTCGACAAGTTGCAAAGAGAAGTGGTTGTTACCCTATGTCAACATGAGATGTATTTTCCTCCTTCATTCTTTGATATCATGGTACATCTTGTTGTCCACTTGACTAGGGAAGTGATAATGTTGAGGCCAATTTTCTTGCATTGGATGTATCCTTTTAAACGATACATGAGTGTTTTTAAAGGTGATGTTTGAAACCTTTATCGTCTTGTAGGGAATATTATTGAGGGTTATGTGGTGAGAGGTTATGGATTTTTGCAATGACATTCTAAGTGGTAATGACGCTCTGAAAAATGACAAGAATATTGAGGAGTATTCTGGAAAAGGGATTTTAGGATCACGGATGAAAGTAATCAGTCGTGAGCTGTTGGAGCAAGCTCACTTGTATATTTTACACAACATCAATGAAGTGAGTATTTATATGGTGGAGCATAACAATTTTATTGAGAAATAATATCCTCGAGCCAATTCAATATGGCTTGCTAGAGAGCATAACAAGACATTTGTTAAGTGGTTTGAAGATAAAGTCTTACATCAATTATCTCAAACACCAAATAATCTTATTGAAAATATCAAATGCCTCACCTTTAAACCAAAAATGAATGTTATGTATTAAGAAGGGTTTGACATAAATGGGTTTTCATATTACACAAAGTGTCAAGATGATAAGAGCGTCGTCCAAAATAGTGGGGTCACCCATCAAGCATCTTCATTGGTTTTTGCTAGTGCAAAGGATAAGAGTCCACATGAAGCTAAAATGTCATATTACGGTGTCATTAAAGACATATGGGTGTTTGAATACATAGATTTCAAAAAATTTCCCTTTCAATGTAATTGGGTTGATAACACAAAAGGAGTTATAGTGGATGAATTGGCTTTCACATTAGTGAACTTTGAAAATGTTGGCAAGAAGGGTGAACCATTCATATTAGAATAACATGCGTAACAAGTATTCTGTATCAATGATCCTAAAAATGAAAAATGGTCAGTAGTTCTTCATGGTAAAAGAAAGTTCACTAAAGATCCTATAGATGAAGAAGAGTACTATGATAAGTATGACGACTCGAGTCCATTCTCAGTTGGGTTGCCAACACCAAATATTGAGGCTAACGATAACTTATATGTGCACAGAGATGACACCAAAGGAATGTTAATTGATAAAAGATCATAGTATTAGAGGCATTTTTTAGTTTTTTTATATGTTTTATATATCGATGTGAACTTTACAATGTTATATTATCTTCTAATTATGTTAAATGTTAAATGTATGATTTTTTTTAATGACACTTTCAGATGGCTGACCATGAGTATGATGACCATAATGATGATTACTGTGAGGGTGAGGATATCAATGAGGTGCCGCCTGACAATGTAAGTTTTAAAATATATCATATATTTCTATCTATATGTCCATTTATAAGTTATATCCTATAAATGTTTTTTTTTCAATTTTTAGGTTGAGGATGTACCCTCTGAAAACCTTGTGGCACTTGATGAGCGGCTAAAAAATTGAAAAAGCAAGGCACATCACTACGATGAACAAGTTACTACAACAAAGGGGCAATGGACCAAAATTGGTTGTGGATTTTGATCATGTAGGAAATTCAGACGGAGTGAACCGCAACTATTATTTTAAAGGGAATTCAATAATCAAAAGCTAGTGTTTCATTTTTCCATGTATAGGTAGATGAGTTAATTAATAGGAGAGTCCAGAAAGTACAGAGCAAGTGGCAAGCATCTCAGGATGCCACTCAGAGAGTGCATGTGTCATGCCACTCTTCCCCTATCATATAGGTGGATGGGAGTAATCCTGTAGACCCACCACCTAGCATGTTCATTGTAAGTATTTTTATGACATAATAGCTAGTATTTTCAAGATGATATGATTATGTATATATGTATATAAAAAACTATATGTAAATTTGAAGAAGTTGAGGTCATGTCGTCTATGATTCAAAGATTTCATCATTGTAGAGGCCGAGGCTTACCCATGCCTTCCAGGACATAAGATTCATGGCACTCCAGTACCCAATGGTTATGTTCATGTGTGCATGAGGCTTTGTTCCCTCATTGGAAGCAACATCCATTGCCATAAGCCCACTCTGATGCTGACACGCTTGGTGAAGTAGAAGGCAGAGTGATATTGTGGCCCGAAACGGATGTTGTCTATACTGATCATGTATGGTAAATTTACATTACATTAATTTGTTAGCATGTATATACAAGTCAATTGATATGGAATTATATATACAGGAGAAAAGGAAGAAAACCACAACAGCTCTGCCTCCACCTCCACCTCCTCCTATAGTACCTAGTTGGAATCCAAAGGACCTATACAACTCGATAGGTCCTAATTGTAGGGGTATGGCAATATGGATAGGTGAACATACCAAACAATGTCCTATAAATGTTTATATTGCGGAGGTTGCAACAGGCTAATCTTACGATAACATTATATGTATACAAGATATTTTGGAGTTGTTTAGGTATGATTGGATGAATACATCTATGATAGAGCTATGAGTATGGTGAGATCTTGTTTATATATCTATGTCCCTTGTTTTATATACAGTGATATGGTTTCTTATATATTAATGCATACGTAATATATGTTTTGTAGCCACTTACACATGATCTATAAAGATTTTTCATTTACCCGTGTGGGATTTCTAATTCCTTCTTTGATCAGTCTTATAGATAAAGACCCTTCATTAGTTATCTTATACTGCTCTGTCGCTTTTAAATATTTTGGTAAAAAAAAGAAGAGTGTGATAATAGCTCCATTCAATGTTAAGTAAGTTTACTTTAATTATAATTTGGACTTACAAAAATTACATTTTAGTGTGGATTTTGAGTTATATAATTATAGTAAGCATTGGGAGTTACTGGTTATTGTCCCCAAGACATTCATTGTTTATTATCTAGATCCTGAGGGGAAGCAATTAGACATACATGGACACGTAATGAAAAGGCCATTATTCACGTGAGAAATTTTTCATATTTATATCCGTTAACATCTATTATTACATTACTATTTAGCAATGCAATTTAATGTGTTACATTAACATGTAGGGCTTCAAAAGATTTCAAAAAAGCTGGAGGAAATGCGTGTAAGACAAAGAATAAACTATTAGTTTGGGAGAATGTGAATGTAGTTTCCTAACTCCATTGTATATATTATTTATGTGAACTATGCTTGTTAAATAAACATTTTTTATGTTGAAATTTATAGTTTGCTAATCAAGACAACGACTGGGCATGTGCATACTATGTGATGTGATATATGGACCTAATTTCCAGATATGTTGCACTGGATATCGATAACATAAAATAGGTGTTATATAGTCTCTCATTCGATAATCTGAAATATATCAATCTTATTAATTATATATATTGTATAGTCTCATTAGATAATATGAAAGATATCAATCTTATTAATTATATATATATATATATATATGTCATTCTCTTTGTTGGTGCTTAAAACTAGTGACTTCATTACAGATGAAAAGTTATTATATGTACATAGTCCCTATATGATGGAACAACCAGATGATATAAGACAACAATGCGCAAAAGCCTTAGAAGTGCTGGGATTTTTTTTATTATCATTCAAGTATTGATGATGACGATGATGATGATAAAGAATGACATTTCTAAACTTTGATGTCATAATATTATTTATGTATTTGATGACATGTTAAACTTTGAAAGAGACACTTATATATACATGTATGAATGAATTTTATGAATTGTCTTATCTTTATACATGTGTGTGAATGTGAAGATGAATGAATGAATGTGCATCTACATGTGTGTGAATGTGAATAGTGATGAATGAATGGAACTATAGGTTGTTACATGTGTGTCAATATGAATGGAGGAATGAATGGAACTACAGATTTCTAAATGTGTGTGAATCATATCAATGAATTAAATGTGCTTATGCATGTGTGTGAATCACATGATCTATATATAATATTTTCCATCTTGTTAATATTGCAGGTTTGTGGCTTATTGTTGGCTAAAATCAGAGGATGCTCTAAATCTACAGTTGAGAACTACATGTTCTACATCCTACTGACCAGCTGGACAGCAAGCTTGCAAGCTGATAAGAAGAAAAAAAGCAAAAATCATCAGTTAATTGCTAAAAACCGACAACAAATGTACAACTCTTCAGTTAATGATAGTAAACTAATGCCTTTTATTCAAATGGTGTCGTTTATTTTTTGTTTATCCAAAAAACTATCAATAAGTTAAGGTCAACAAAGTTAGTAATTTATAGAAAATCGACAATTATGGTCTAACCTGGGGCCAATTTTTTTTGTTCGGGATGGAGAATGGCGTCGGTTTTAGATGAATAACCAATTCCTATGGTCCCACTATTGGCAGTTCTTTTATTGGTTGCAATCGAGGACGGCTCTATGTCATCAGTTTTGTAGTCGACATTTAAGGCATCTACTTTTAGTGTCATCCACTTGTGTGCCACTTGGAAACCGACATCAAAAGTCTTATTTAACTGATGTTAAAGATGATATCTGTACTAGTGAACCACTTCTCTTGAAGAAGAGGATGATAGATATTCTCTCTCCCCCAACCAATATATTTGGAGATCCATGACCAATGGGGATGAATAAGGATGGCTCTGGAGTTGAGTAGCACTTCACTTCCCTAATTTATATGCCCCCTTGTCTGTGTGAGGTTGGGGCCTATTTATAGGTTCTACCCACCAACTTAACTCTTTGTCATAGTCATGACTCATGTCTTGACTGAGAACATTGTCATGGTCGCGACCATCAATAGTGGTTGTAACATCTATCTCGGTCGAGGCAAGGAGGTGTTGTCACGACTGAGACCCTAACAATGGTCAAGACTGATACACCCATTCGTCATAGGACGAGCCTCGGTCGAGACCCGTGGTCACGACTATTGTTGTGATTGGCAAGCACTGACACTTTTGATGTACAACCACGGTTGTGACTATGGGTCACTGATCATCAGATATGTCTCAAGAGAAACATGCATGGACCCTTACGTTCAAGATGATGTTGCAGTCGTGACATATGATGAGTCTGCATGGGTTGAGAAAGGGTATTAGGTCAAATCCAGATTTTGTTTAAAGATATTAAAATAGATTGGAGGATCCATAAAAGGGATGTCAGTATAGAAACGAAATAGGTGTAAGAAGTCCCCAAAATATCATGCTATCAACTCCCCCAAATTAGAGTCTAGCATGTCCTCATGCTAATAGAAAAAAATCATTCAGTGATGAGACATAGATGTTTTCTTTTTTAAGAACAAATTGTTAATAAATTATTCCATCCTTACAGTGAAACCTTTGTGACAGGGTCGGATCACTTCTGGAGGTTCTAACTCCTTCCTTTATTTCTAGAGTTAAGTGACTTTGTACCATTGTCACCACCTTTTGTAGTAAAGGACTCTCCCTCACAATGACTTTCCTTACCTTAGTGTCTGGCTATACTTGTAAACAGTTCCTACAAGGGGTAGCTTTCACAACTAACCTTTATTTTGTTTGTATCTAGGCTATTGTTCTAGTGTAGGCTAGGTTTTTGACATTTTCCAACACTCCTCAGTCTCCGTCAACCATGGTTCTGTCATAATGAAAGTTTTTCCCAAGTGGGACCTGATGTAGTGTCACATGGTTGTACGAGGTTTACTTCGGAATGTAGGTGGGTATAACTTGGCTTCCAGATTCCACTTTCTGGAACAACATATATGAATTCATGATTGTAGCAATACATCAACCATGTGGAATCCTTTGACATCTTTTTAGGAAGAACTCTCATGATTTTATCTCTTTTGGATTTTAATTCTTCTTTCAGGCTTGGGAAAAAAGGTTAGTATGATTTTTGGGCGGCCTAGCCTCTTTTCATCCAATGTGGGGATATTTAAAATAGGAAAGGGTAGCTATTTCTATCTTGTGGGATTTGTATACTCCCTAGATAGTATTGTCAGGTTGGGGTGATTGATCGAGAGTATGGTTGGTAAAGTGTTCCTTGTTTCCAAGAGTTCCATATATTCATTAATGTTCTTCCACTTTACAAAACATTTTGCTATAAGAATGGAATAAGAACATATTGTTCTGTCTTTTCTTTTACTTGGATTAGTAGCTCCGCCCCGCTCTTGAAATGATTATGCCAACATGTAGAAGGAGGACAAACAAGTCTAATAAAAGGGGAAATTGAGTCATTCTTCTAAAATATCATTATAATGAACAAATGTAAATGGTTCACTTTTTCTGAAAGAAAGCTCAAAGTTAAAAAAAATCAAAATTTCCTACTACGTAGGGTTGAATGTATGAATATATACAAGAAAAGGCCTTACAAAATTGGGATCTAAATTAAATGGTAAAATTGTACCTCTCATGCTTGTTTGTAGCTCCTCCCTCAAACTTATTATTCACTCCATCCCAGAGTGCCAAAAACAGAGGTTTAGGTATAAACGAGCTTGTTTTATTTTTTCTAGTTTTTAAAGATTACCCATTTTGACTACAATAGCAAATTAGTGTATCCTCCTCAGAGAGCATGATTTCTTTCATGTTGCAGGCTTTCAAATTTCATTTCTATTAGGGCTAGGGCTCCAGGCTAAGCAATAGAAACATAATCATTAGATAGATGCATTTGTTGTGGACTTCTATGGAAAACTATGTTTTCTTGAAGTCCTTTGTCTTTGGGATTTTGTACCCCTTGCCATGCTTGTGTATCAATTCAATGATGGACTCAGCATAGGTGACTTCCTTTTCTTCAGTTGGCATCTTCAGTGTAGTCATGTTTGTGCATTTTTTCAATGGAAAGGCTGAATATGAGTTTTTGTATAGGATGGTAGTCTTTTATTTGATGTTGACTATAAGGAGTGTCCAGTGATTATCATCTACTATTGGTAAGAAGATGAAATCAAGCAGAGAGGCTATTAGATGCTTCTTGGGGCGGTCTTTTTCTCCAGACTCTTTGTTCTTTAGTATGTCATCGATGAGAAAGAAATATGCCATATACACATTAGGCATGTTTTCATCTAGCAGAGATTGATATGTGGACATCAGAATTACTGCTATGTACTCTCCTATCTTTAGAGTTTCTCAGAGGTCATCTTTTATTACATAGATGTAGTCTCGCTTGAAAATGATGTCCTCGTAGTTACCATCTTCTTTGAGTATTTCCATTATCAGCAGTAGTGAGTCCCCGGGAGGTCTTAGCATGCCCATCTGTCAAAGTAAGCAAAGGAGGGCTGTAACTGGCTAGGTGGACCATAAGGGCATATCTCAGGTAGCTTGTTTTCATGGATCCCTACTTCCTCAGGGTGTTCTTCAGTGGGTGCTTCTTATTCTTTTGCTACAATGGCTCTGGCTATCACTTTTTCAACAGCCTCGAGATGTTAATGTTGCTCCTATTTGGCTTCTTTTTGGTGATTGTATGTAGGCCACCCTTCCTTCCAAATAGATGCTCTAGTTGGTTTATTTGGGTTGACTCACAAGGTTTGCAACTTCTCTCACCATGGCTTCTTTTCAAGTACGGGGACATTTGTGTGTAGCCTACGTGGTACAACATTAGAAGGCATTGTGGGGTCCTTAAAGAACCACCGATCATATATTACTTCCATAGCATAGGTACCCTGCAAGCCATGTAGATCTTCTAGAAAAAGGTCTTCTAATGGGACACCTTTGTTTATGGTCTCCATCATTCTTAGCACTATAAATGCATAGTCCCCTGTTCCACTATGTTCATGGGGACTTTGGTGGAGATGGAAAAATCCTTTCAAAAAGACTTATGACAGTTTCCTGATCTATAGATAGATCGATGGAGGCGGATAGGTACCTTCAATATGTCTCGTACTTCCTTGTTCTTGAATATTAGTGACATGTTTGGCAGCTCTTTTGTGCAACAATTGTATACTGTCATATAAATTTTCATAATTAGAGCCCAGTGCTTGACCATCCTTATAAGACATGTGATGAAGAGGGTCTCTGCCCTTTCAAAACATTTTGGAGTTCTTTAACAACTTCAGAGTTATACTTTTGTTCATACAACATTTTTTCTAAGTGTGTTGTACCATTAAATATTGGTTGTACATTATTGAGATGGAGGAATTCTTCAACGAGTGTGGCACAGAGTACTGCAAATAGTCTTTTGCGCACCCCAACCCTCTTGGAGAAAATCCATCTAAGGTGTTCTCATGTCAGTATCCTTCCTTTGTTATTGTATAGAATATCACCCCCTGGTAGATTATCATTCAACATGATAGGTGGTACGTGACACCGATCTCATGTCCATATAAGATACTTTGCACAGGAGTAGAGGAGTTGCAACTAATTCAATTCCCTCTATAGGTAGACTTTGTTCTTTTGCAGGTACATCAACAAAGAAGGAGGCCAGGTCACCTTCGTCATCATCAGATGTGTTGGTATGTATGCCCAGAGAGCCAATCATATGATGATTGGATTGGCATATGTTCTGATTGATTTAATAAATATCAAAGACAAGCTTCCAATTTATTCTAGCTCAATCAATTATGAGATATATGATGGAGAAGAATGAATGTCTAAAGAATGACAATACTTAATGACATATGTCTTCAGGTTGAGGACCTGAGCAATGAGATCATACAGATGATAAGAGTATGTACATTCTTGTTATGTCCCTATTCAGATGTCATTGTGGAAGGTTGATAGACAACAATGACACATCAAGACTAGAGTGTGTGTTGGTTGATGCCAATGTCTCATTAGTCATGATATATGATATCAAACCAAGCACACATATTTATGTTGGAGAATAGTGTATTGGAAAGACCCACCATCAGAGTGACATATGGAACCATGGCATGGTAGTCAGAATCATCTCTCATAGTGATGGTTGTGATTGTGATTCTTAGACCTAAAATCATTACACTCGTTGACTGTGATTGGGTACACTTTGACATCATCAAATGTATTCCTAAAACATGGGTTGTTATAATGGTGATGATTGGGTGGCTTTGATGCATGAGATAGACTCTGAGTGATATATATGGGATTTGTCCCTCCTAAGGGAGTATGAAATCCAGGCCACATGATAAAAGAAACTGAGAAAGTCATGTGGATGCACATGTGAATCAACATATGATATTGATGTCACATATATATTAGACAGTCTGCTCTAGTTCAAGAAACATGAATGAACATTGAAAGGATGGCAACTCCATGCCTTGAGTTCATTCAGGATATCAGAGACAGAGGAATTTTACATTCACTTGAACACCAATCATAGACCATAGGATTGAAATTTGTTCTCCAACTTTCCTTTTCACTTGGGTAGCACTGATGTACGAGTAGGTCCTGCTCTTTTCTTGTGATTTCATAACCTAGTTATGGACATTCACTACCAATGTGAAATGGGACCTATAGGATAACACACAAAGGATTAACCTTGAAGAGGAGTTTATCCATGAATGATGTTTGGATTGATTAATAGAGTGTTTAGGTACTCAATCAAACATTCAATCAATAGACTTGACTCAGAATCATCAAGTTCAAGTATTGAACCAAATGATTAGAGTGTCAGATTGATTGAGAACTGAATTGACTGTGTTCTGCACAATCTAGACCACCAACTGACTGGTTCACTGGGTGAACTGATCGGCTCATGGTCATTGAGATGACTAGTTGACAAGCCTTAAACATGGGTCCAAGAATGGAGCCATGTCTAGGTTATCAGACTTTAGAAATTTATAATACATGAATGTTTCAGACCTCCTGCAACTAGCACAGGGTCAAAATAGTTCTGGGTCAAACATAGGGATAGGAAGAAAGGCGATTCAGAACACAATTTTACTTGTCTAAGCACGTCAAAAAGGTCGAAGGATAAGGTTTTAATATACAAAAAGCCTATCTCCAAGGGGAATTACCAGAAGAATTAATGTTTTAAGGTTTAGAAATTTTTGTAGGGGTTTTGTATATTGGAAATCAAGGAGATAAAACTATCGTTAGAGTAAAGCACGAAGGAGGAAAACTTAAACATAACAGGAGGAAGAAGGATACATCCTGCACCCTATTCTCTCAAAGAGGATGCATATGACTATGCACCAATTCACTCTCTCAAGAGTACTAAACATATACTAGAGCAGAAAGATATGCCGGGGCAACCCTGATTCTGGGTACTCTCATACACCTGAACTAGGCCAAGATCTAGAGTTTACGACATCCCTCTCTCAACAGAGTCAAAACGGAAAATATGATTCGATAGATAGTCAAAAGCGTGATTCAAACAGAAGAGACTAGAGCTCAAATTCTATAAAGAGATTGTCCAACAAAAAAGAGCCATACACAGAACAATATAAGATAAACATAATTGATTCCATAAGCATAAAAAGGTTTAGTTACAATGCAATAGTAAATGAAAGTAAATTGCTGAAATAGGGAAGATAAGTATCAACCTCCTTGATGTAGGGGGTCGATATACACAACAGTTGATCCCTAAGGCACTGCTAACCTGGTACTGGGAAGGATCCCTATCAGGATATGCATGTGTCGGGTTCTCGACCGTATCGGGTCATGAACCACAGTGGGTAAGGGCATATTGGGAAAGGAATCCCTACCCGATATGGTCGTGTCGGGTGGTCGGCCCTCTCGGGTGACATACCATGACTGGTAGGCCATATTGGGTTCGGTACATGTGTTGGGTTAGCTCCCTCTTAGGCTCTCAGTTCCTCGTGTCGAGCATGGTTGGGCTGACCGTCTCGGGTTGAGACCCAACTAGTGGCCCAGCACATTTGTAGTGTCCTTGATGGTCATAACGTGTTGATGCGGCTACCGGGACGGGTTCTAGGTGAACTCCTCCCGTCCCTCTTAGGTTGGGGGTGTGCTCACCTAGTATCACCTAGCACGCCTAGGGACTCGACGCCCTAGCTCCTTTTTGCTCTTGAAGTTAGCTAGTAGGGTTTTGACCCCTCCCATCAAAGCCATGTAACTGCTATTTATAGGCAGCGACTGGTAGGGGTTGCAGTCCTCATTGGGCCATGTGTCCTTCTTCTACTCCGTTAATGTGGCTTCGGGAGAGGGTCGACACGTATGTCGCCTGGAATAGCTGGTGGGGACCATCGCGTGCCAGGTTGCAAGAAAGTCACACTCGATCGTGTCGGATAAAGACTCTGTCAGGCCGACAGGTCGTGGCGAGCAAGGCTCCTTGTTAGGTTAATAGCATGTTGTCTGTCAGAGTCTCCCCGCGCAACACACCCATGTCGAGTTGCTACCATATCGGGCAGCGACCGTGACAGGTAAGGGGTGTGTCGCTTTTCCATTAGAAGGGTTGGGGTAGTTAGCTTGTTATGGATGGGCTGGGATGGGCCCATTAGCGTTCTTTTGGTGGAAAAATGAGCAAAACTCTATAGAAGATAGGAAATATTGGCAGGAGCATAGTGAGGATTATTTCTATATAATAAATAAGATAAAACGGAGAGGAAGATAGTCTAGGAAGTAGTTTTGATAATAAAATATAAGCTCTAGTAGCCATAAAATGGGTGTTATCAACTCCCCCAAACTTAGCATTTTGTTTATCCTCAATCAATCTATACTTATTTTAAAACTTTGTTTGTGATACTTCTTCAAAATCAGATGTAGTCCTCAGACAAGGGGTTAAAAGGATTTTTGAGATACCCTGAGGAAAATTATGTCTGATATGAGCAATCTACTTTATTTTTCTTGCTTTATTTAAGCAAAAATTTTCTCTTCAGCTTTGGCGAGACTTTTGGTGCATGGTTTCAAAGTTAGCTTTCACACCAAACAACTTGGGAGTAGAAGGTGGGGTTTTTGGGAAGGCTTAAGGCTTTTTGGGTTTTTCTTGTTTCAAATTGGTCCATCCAGGTATGGGTCCATTAATGGGCAAGTGGTCCCTACAATCCAAGCCAGTCGGCTTTAGAGCAGTGATTTCACATCCTATGTACCACTGCCCCAGATCTACCATGCCTAAAGATGGGTGCTTTTGGAAAGACTAGTGGGTTTTTTTTTCGGGCACAACTCACATGCTTTTATTCTCTCTCATAAGGCTTTCCTCTCTTTTTGGGCTTTTGAAGGGTTGGGAAAAGAAAAAGAGTTTACTATTTGGGAAGCTTTTTCCTTCACATGCACATCTCTTAGATGTTGCGAGATTATTTTTCAAAGTTGGCGTAGAAAAGTTGTAGCCTTTGTCATTTGAGACTTCGCTTTCAAAAGAGAAAAACAAAAATATGCACCATCTTAGATATGAAGAGAACGAACTGGAAGAAGTTGTACCAAATTTTTACTATAAAGAGTTGTGTACAGTTTTCGAGAGATAAGCAGTTGTGTATGTACTGTTTTCTATCAATCATGTATGCTTATGTACACAGAGTATGGTAAGAAAAGAAAAAGGGCAAAAAGGAAAAAAATTTGAGTACCTCCCTCACTGATACTATGGAGTATCCCCCCAAACTTACCCCACACTTTGTCCCAGAGTTGTGAGATAAAATAGGAAAGGATACACATATATCCGTGAGGGTTCAGCAGAAGCGGGTAACCTCGATATATAAGAACTCCATCACATACTCTCTGCATTGGTTGTGGTAGCCTAAGTTGTGGCGCTTATCTGACATCTTTTTTAGGGTTACCGTGCGGTAGATCCAGTGCAGCACATATACACTGCAGTCATTTGATAACGGAAGTTGTGGTGGACAGCGGTGGCAGTATTGTAGTTCGTGCCACTTAGCCGCCTGGTCTTCAAGATATGGCTGGATCAAAGACACCACCTCAGAATAATATTTCCTTGCTAACCGCTCGAGGGATGTCATCGGCATGCATGTACTCTTCGTCAGATGATTGTTGTTGGTGTCGGAGTTGTTGTAGAAGAAACCGATACGTGGACATATGTACACCATTAGGAGTGTGTAGTGGTTGTCATACAACATTGGTAGGAAGATGATGCATGGCAAACACTTCTTCATTTCGAGATGAAACAAATGGCGTGCTCCTATTTCATCATCTAGGCATAGGTCGTTGAACAACATCAGATGGGAAATGTGGACATGTTCAAACTTCTTCTATAAGATGGGGATGTAAGCTGATGCCACTATCATTGCTAGATATCCTCCTACCTTGACTAAGTCCCACAAGTCGTCGATGGGGACTACTACGTTATCTTTTTCATATATGACGTCTACGGTATTTGAATCAACAAGTCAGAGAAGAATTTTGTTGACCTATTCCTGATATAGAGATGTGCATGTGAAACAGTCGAAATTGCTGATTAGGGATTCAGAGACAGTAGGCAAAGTAGACTCGCCTTCAACAGTGAGTGTGGTCTATAGAACTTCTATCTGCTTGCTTGTCCCATAGACATATGTGCTCTTGACTTCTTCCCTTAGAGGGCTACATGGATGGGAAGATTTGATTTCAACATATGTCTCCAGCAACTCCTCTAGAAGCTTTGTGTCTCAGAAATAGCACTTGTCCTTGATAAACAGCAACATGTAGATGCTCCTGAGATGATAGAAATTTGTGTCCTGGAGCTTGCTGATGTATCTAAAGATGTTTAGCAGCTCCATGGTGCGCAAGATGATGAAGGTGCTATTTCTACTTCCCAACTCTGCTTGGACTGGGAAGTCATCGATGGAGTAGAAGTTCCAAACGCCAATGTGCCATTGGATTCCATGCTTTATTATTTGGTGAAGATGCAGGGGAAGATGTCTGAGGTACTTGTCTTTGGGGCATATGAGGATGGTACCTCTGTGTGGGATTGCCGTGGTGCAGCAGTTGAGAAGTGTGATGTCATTGTTGCGGAGGTCTGCCACATAGAGGAACCAATGCTTTTTGTGCTTGTAAAGGGCTAGCACCAAGCTTGGCTTGTTGTCTTCAATGCGCTGCATCATGTTAGCCACCTACTTTGCTTCATACGCCCCTACCATTATTCTTCTTGCCAAGGCTAGGACGGCATTGTAGAACTGCTATCGACCTATCCTAATGGCAATATTTTTGAGCATCATGCCTTCTAGGACCCCAAAAAGAATCTTTCCTACGACAGCTTCCAAGCAGAACATTCCTTTGAGTGCTCCATGTCATACTGAGAAGTATTTGTCACTGTAGATGATGGCTTCTTCATCTTCCTGTGGCCTCAGGACCATGTTGAGCAATTGTTGGTCCTAGATCAAAAGGTAGTCAATGGCGCGCCTATCGAAATCATCCATCTCGAAGGACGGGATCTCTGACAGCGTAGAAAATGCATCTCCTACTGAATTCCTCACTCTAGGGGGTTTCTCAGTGATTGAGAAATACAGGTCATCCCCTTCTCCCTCTAAATCTATCGCTAGGCCATCATCTGTCTCTTCTTTGGCTTCAATTAGCTCTAGCGGCGGTGAGGGAGCAGATGTGCCAATGCAATGGGCACTCTCTTGTCATGGTGGAGCCCTGTCGGCGGTTTCGTTCGTCATCTCTTCCTCAGGTATTGTGGAGGGACCAATGGAGGTGGATGATGATGATGATCCAGAGGAGGATGATGAGGATGATGGTGGAGAGTGGAGGCTGGTGGAGATGGCCATCTCCTGGGACGTCTTGAGTGGTGGTGGTCATCCCTATGATTGAGCATCTCCTCAATGGTGTCGAGGTGTTGGAGCCCCTCCTGCATCATGTTGTTCAATGCCTCTAGTTGATCTGGGAGGCCAACTAGAGTCAGTAGCTGGCGCTCCTGCTTGTTTAGCCTCCTATGGAAGACCTTAAACTTGCAGTTTAGGGAAGCAAATGTAGTAGTATGCAGTTCATGGAAGCAAATGTAGTAGTATGATTGCTTGTTACCTCCCACAAGTTATCAAACTTGAAGCTAAAACCTATCCCAAAGAGGAGGGAGCTACTGTCGATCGGCTTTGGCTTCATGTAGCACTCCTCACATAAGAAGCTTGGTCTGAAGAGTGTGCATCATCAGTCGGGGCTGAGTCCATTTGGACTGTTTGCGAGGGTGTAGCTTCTGCACGGGGCATTGGCACCTTCATAGTCACCTCCGCCTCATCAGCTTGGGGTCGTGGAGAAGGTTGTAGAGTGGCCGGATGTTGATCGACCATCTGGCTCTCGACGTTCTCCTCCATAGAGATTGTCAGCATAGATGGTGGCATTGTCGGCGTTAGCTGTATAGCCCTAAGCTCTGCATCCAGGAGCTCGGCGAACGCCTCGTCGTTGGCATCCGGCTGCACCACTGCCTCTGCCATTTCTGGCAGGGTTGAAGCTTCAAGCACTGCCGTAGTGGCCTCTGGGGTTATGACCATAGTAGCAGCCCTGGTGGTATCAACGACCTCTCCGATGGTCGACACTTCTTTTGTAGCCATAGTGGGTATAGTTGTGATTAATAAAGCTGGTTCGGTGGTGGTAGTAGTCAGCTCGGCAGTGGTGGTGATAGGTAAGTCATCGATGATGACTGCCGATGATTTTCCCCACTGAGCGTCGAAGGGTATTAGCCTTCCTATGGCTGCCACCCTTTCTTGTATGATCTTGGTGGCGGCCTAGCTGGCTTCAATGATTGCATCTTGAATCTCTTCTTTCATGAAGACCAACTTTTCTACGTCATAGTTGACGTAGAGTGGGAGGGGCAGGAGTAGATCCGTCCTCGCAAATTTGTAGAAGAAGTGGTGACCCTCCTTCTGGATAATGTACCTCAGCCCTGCCGCGATCAAGTTGACGATCCCTCCTATGTTGTATTCCTTGGTGGCGTCCTTTATCAGATGTAGCTTGTTTAGCAGGAATCACCCCAGGTTGATCAATCGACCCTCCATCATATACCATATGAGATGGAGCACTTCAGTATAAAAATGTGCTATCTCGTACTCGTTGAAGAGGAGGCTCGCTATGATCTTGTGGATAATCCTCCAAAAACAAGAGTGAACTGCCGCCACCTTGATCCCTAGCTTAAAAGAAGGTTCTCTGATTAGCCTCCTCCAGAGTGCGAAGCGGTTGAAGTTATCACTTTCGGTGATTCTGACACCATTATTGATAAGCTCCCTCTCGGCTTTGCTGGAGGAGAAAATCTCATTGAGCAGCCTCTTTGAGATGTCATGATCGACATTGTAGAGGCGCCCCTATAATCTGTCCACCCCGCCAAACCTTTTGGCTTCTTCTGGTGTATTCAGGACTGGGTGAAGGGACGAGATGAACTCTTTGGTGATCTCGGTGTAGGAGGTAGTGTAGCTGAAGCAGATCTTCTACAGGTCGGTGGCTTCTAAGATGTTTTCCAGTCTGTTGAAGATGTCGATCTGCTGGAAGGATGCTTGGTGGCAAAACTGGGTTGGCCAGTAGACTTTTGTTTCCAACTCTGCATACTTCCTCTGGTGCTCTTCATCACTGGGCATGAACTGGCCTAGTGAGTGATCCAAGGGCTCTGGTTCTGCCACCTTCATTGGGGCGGAAGTTGGGGTTATTGCTGGGGTTGGGGCCGCTTCTATTTTGGGCCGCTTCTCAGCCTCAGACGGCCCATATGCCTCGGGGTTTGGGCACTTCTGCCTGATGGTGGTGGCTTCGTTTGTGGCCTCGGTGTTGATCATCCGGCCTTGTTCATCAACCTGGATGACTATTTGTTTGGGGTGGTCATTTCTATAATTTTTAAACAAAGGGAGTAAGTCAAAAATAATTTGATCAATCAAATTATTTTTCCCAATATTGTGTCGCCCGATATAAGTTAGACGATACAAGAAGAAGTCGGTATCAGGTTAGGGCCTACATGAAAAAGATTGTCATGCGATATGTGAATGCTCGGTAGTAGAAAGTCGATATCGGGTAAAGATAAGAACATCTCATCACACGATAAGTTTTGGGCGATAGAGTAGGCCGATATCAGGTTGTTTCCTAAAAACTAGTCATGCCTGGTGGTGGTGCTTGGTACGCATGTCGCTCAATATGGGGCGTCGCACAGAAAGGTTGAAAAATCGATGCAACATTGCGATAACAGAGACGACGTGTGCTACATTGTGTCGAGCGATAGTCGTGTCTCCCAACACGAGTTGAAACTCTTGCAAAATGAAAAGAGCGATAGAGTCATTGTCACAAGCTCACCTTTGTTGTCATGTCACGTAACACAGGTGTTGCCCGACACAGACTTAAAACAAAGTGGTAAAGAAAACCGGCAGGGTTATTGCACGATTAACAAAACTTGATGCATGTCAAAATGTCCTGCCCGACATGGGCCAGAACACATAAAATTGTGCCAATAGGGTTGCATGACACAAGAAGCACGTCACCAGCACAAGCTGCGCGACACGGGTAACTTAAGTTACGCGATAAGGCATCTGAGGTTCTACCTGTATCGAGAAAAAAGGTCTTCTAACGCAACACAAAGGCCGATATATGAAGGATGACATGGGAGCTATGATTTGCAAGGAGGAATGTGTGATACCAAATCAAGGAGTAGGTAATTTGGTAACTTTTGTGCCTGACACATTGAAACTCGAGCTACTATGTATAGTCGGCCGCGTGGCGGGGTAAAACGGTAAAAATAGGGACATGTGTCGATCATGCACATCAATTGCCTTCTTTAGCATGGTAAAACTAGTATAATCCATCTAGTCGTGAGGATTTTGAGAAGAAAGTGCATTGTGCGGCACATGTGTCATGTGGCGAAGAAGTGTCGCCTGACATGCGTCACCCGATGTACTTTGTATGTGACATAAGCTCACGTGACACACGATGTGTGGCTCACACGATGCATTGCATGGCTCACCTACTCGATACGCTCTTGAACTTTTACCATGGGTGGGCGTGATATGGTCTGGGTGATAAGGAAGCCTGATGTGTGTGTCGCGCGATATGGCCAGGCGAATCTCTTTCCCGTCGTGCAATCCCAAAGTTGTTCAGAACTAAAACAAGGGTTCTGCCCAATACGGTTCAAGGTAGGTTTGGGCGACACCGGTTATTATAGAGTCTATCGTGCAGAGCAAAAAGCAAAGGAAGGAAATCTTCATCTTTTCCCGATATACCAACAAAAGGGCTAAGAACTGATGCAAAAACAAGGATAATAAAACTATAAATCAGAAGGCACTTGATGGGTAAAACGTCATTTTCTTGAGAGTGAACTTCAACCTCAGATAGTATTACTCACCAAGGTGATAAAACTAAGTCAGTGGCCATTAAAATGAGAGAGTCTGTGTACATGGTGCGGTTACAGACTCAGGCCTTATTACAATAATAGTTTTTATAATGTTCTTTTGTAAGGAAAGGGAATAGCATCCTATTCTCAGAAAGTAAAACTCAGGTTGCCTCCTGAGCAGCGTTACGGTTTCTGTCGTCAGCTTGACATCTTCAAGTCTCGCTATACTTCTCCAGTAGGTGCAACTTCAACATCATGTAGGGGTATCTCAGATCTTCTCACAAAGGCTTTGTCTTCATAGAATCTCTTGACTCTGTGTCTGTTGACTGGAAAAACTTTCGTCAGATCTTCTTTATCATAAAGCTCCATCATCCCAGACGGATATGTCTTTGCTACTATGAATGGTCTAGACCACCTGGTTTGCAGTTTTCCTAGAAAAAGGTGGATAGAAGATTTAAATAATAACACCTTATCACCATCATTGATGTCCGTTGCTCACAGATGGGAATCATGCCATACTTTGGTTCGCAGCTTGTAGATCCTTATATTTTCATAAGCATGAAGCCTCAACTCTTCATGTTCTTGAAGCTGAAGAAACCTTTTCTTTCCCGCTAGCATTGGGTACATGTTGAGACATTTGATTGCTCAAAATGCTTTATGCTCCAATTTAAGGGCAGGTAGCAAGCTTTCCCATATATCAAGCGGTACAGTGTAGTGCCCAACGGCGTCTTGTAAGAGGTTCTATATGCCTGAAGAGCATCATCTAATTAATTTTGTTAACCAGTCCTTGCGAGACTTGCCAACTGTCTTTTCTAGGATCTACTTGATCTTCCTATTAGAAACTTCAACTTGCCCGGACGTCTGTGGGTGGTATGACATGGCGACTTTATGATGAATGCCATATCTACGCAACAGTGATTCAAACTACCTTTTTTCAAAGTGAGATCCACCATCACTGATGATGGTTCTCGGAACTCCAAATCTTGGAAAGATTATCTTAGTAAAGAGCTTTATCACAGATCTGGCATCACATGTAGTGGTGAGCATATCCTCTACCCATTTAGAGACATAATCAACTACAACAAGGATGTATTTGAAACCATAGGAGGGAAAGGGTCCCATATAATCTATCGACCACACATCAAAGATCTCTACCTCAATCCATTCTGACAGTGACATCTCATTCTGACGGGAAATGTTCTCAGTTCTTTGACATTCATTGCAAGACTTGACATAAGCATTAGCATCCTTGAAGAGAGTCAGCCAATAAAAGCCTGACTGGAGTACTTTGGTGGCAGTCCTTTCGCCTTTGAGGTGTCCTCCATTAGGAGAGGAGTGAGACTTAAACCAGTTATGTTATAGCTTCTTCCTCAGGTATGCACCTTATATATAACCCATCGCCACAATGCCTAAACAACAGAGGGTCATCCCAGTAATAGTTCTTCAAATCAGAGAAGAATTTCTTCTTTTGATTGTAGGACATTTTGGTGGGTAGTTGCTTGTAGGCCAGGTAATTGCAGAAGTCTGCATACCATGGCCCTTCAGGGTTGGCTGACTGAGCAACATAGATAGATTCATCGGCATAATTTTCATTGATTGGCAGTGGGTGGTTGTCCTCCACCCAGATCCTTGAAAGGTGGTCAGTGACCACATTCTCAGAACCTTTCTTATCTATTATTTCATGATCAAATTCTTGCAACAGTAACGCCCAACGCAACAACCTGGGCTTCACGTCTTTCTTCTGTATTAAGTACTTGATGGCCCCATGGTCGGTGTGAACTATCATCTTAGAGCCCATGAGGTAGGATCAAAACTTATCAAAATCATATACAATCACCATCATCTCTTTATCAGTAGTAGTGTAATTCAGCTATGCCTCGTCCAGGGTCTTACTTGCATAAAAGATCATGTGGTGCTTTTTATCTTTCTTATGACCAAGGAATGTGGCTATGGCAAAGTCACTGGCATTGCACATGAGCTCAAAAGGAAGATTCCAGTCGGGGGACTAAAGAATGGGTGTGGATACCAAAGTGTCCTTCAGAGTGAAGAATGCTTTCATGCACTCATCTATGAAATCAAATTTCACATATTTCATCAAAATGTTGGACATGGGCTTTGCTATCTTTGAAAAGTTTTAAATAAACTGCCGATAATAATCGGCATGACCTAGGAAGCTTCGGATACCTGTAACTGATGTGGGAGGAGGAAGCTTGGCAATCACCTCGACCTTGGATAGGTCAACATCAATACCTTTACTAGACACCTTATGTCCTAGGACTATTCCTTCTTGCACCATGAAGTGGCACATTTCCCAATCGAGAGTAAGAATTTGCTCTTCACATCTTTTCATTACTAGAGATAGGTTATTCAAGAAGTCATTGAAGGAGATACCATACACACTAAAGTCGTCCGTAAAGACTTGCATTTTGTCCTCAAAAAAATTGGTGAAGATGACATTCATACATCGCTGGAAAATGGCAGTTGCATTGCAAAGCCCGAAGGGCATTCTCCTGAAAGCAAAAGTTTCATAGATTCAAGTAAAGGTAGTCTTTTCCTGATCGTCGGGGTGAATAGGGATCTGATAGAACCCTGAATACCCATCCAACTAGCAAAAGTAGGAGTGATGGGCCAGGCACTCCAACATCTGATTGATGAATGGAAGGGGGAAATGGTCCTTGCAGGCGGCAGTGTTGAGTTTTTGGTAATCGATGCACATCTTCCAATCGGTCACCATCTTGGTAGCGACCTCGACTACATTATTTTCTTTAACCAACATTATACCTCCTTTCTTTAGGACAACTTGAATGGGACTTACCCACATGCTATCATTGATAGTGTAGATTATTCCTGCATCTCAGAGCTTCACCACTTCCTTACTGACAACTTCTCAAAGCTTCTCATTTAACTTCCTCTGTGGCTGGGCATACAGTTTAGAGTCCTCTTCCAGGTGGTTCCTCTGCATACACATAGAAGGGTTGATCCCCCGTAGGTCTCTTATAGAGTAACCTAGGGCCTTTCTTCATAGCCTTAACTCTTCAAACAACTGATCTTTTTGGTTATTGGTCAACTCTGAGTTGATGATCACCAGATTCATTTTCTCTTTATCTAAAAAGTGGTATTCTAAGCCTCTTGGCAAAACCTTCAAATCAGACGGGGTTTCATTCTCTTGTTCACTGGTGGGGTCTTTTCGAAGAGCAATGTACATAATTGTCTCCACAGGATCTTCATCTTCTTCGGGCGAACCTTCAACATCTAGAAAGGCTAGTAGTTCTTTGACCTCTGGATCTTTGACCTCTTGTGCCTTGCCGGATAAGGCGTGCATAAGAGGGTCTACCATGGCCTTCTCTTCCCTTAATTCATTGCAAATTTGTTGGTAGCTCTCAACAAAATAAGAGTATTCAAGGAACGAAGGGGATTTCATACAATCTCTAATGTTGAAGTCGATATGATCTCCTACAACCCCGATCGTAATCATACCCGCCTCTACGTTGATGAGGGCTCAGCTAGTCACTAGGAAAGGTCGCCCAAAGATAATAGGGCAGCTAGGATCTTCTATGGTATCAATCAAAACTATGTCACATGGAATAAAGAATCACCCGACTCGAATGGGCACATCCTCCATTATGCCTACTGGCCTGGTAAAGGTGTGATCAGCGAGCTAGATCCTCAAGTTCATGCTTGACATATCACTAAGTCCAGTGCTCTTAGCAAGGGACAAGGGCACCAAGCTAATCCTTTCCCCCAAGTCTGCTAGACCTTTACGGGTTATGTTATCCCCAATTTGAAAGGGGATGACAAAGGCCCCAGGATCCTTCTTCTTTGTCAGCATACTTACTTTGATGAAGGATCTAGACATCTTTGCTAGCTTTACGGTCTCCACATCTTCACCTCTCTTCTTCCTTGAAATCAGATCCTTAAGAAACTTGGCATAAGTAGGCATCTCCTCAATGGCATCCAGAAATGGGATGTCAAGGTGCAATTTCTTTATCACGGCCATAAACGTTTCATATCTCTTTTTCAATTGGGTTTTCACCAACTTATGGGGAAACGGTACACGGGGTGTGTACTTGTTAGGACGCTCTTCAAAAGAGATGTTGTTTCTTCCTACCTTGGTCACTCTCCTTGGACTTGCTGGGACTTCTTCTTCAACCTCTTCTGGACTAGCTTCTTTGATAGGTGTTGTCGTTGCTGTTGTTTCCTTCTCCATGGCTGGTTGTACTACGATTCCTGACCTTCGGACGACCATTTTTATAGTCTCATGTCACCATGGATTCACCTCAGTGTTGGAGTGAAAATTCCCCACTTAATTATTGATGCTCTAGGTGAGGCTTGCCAACTGTTGGTCGATCTATTTATTATGCTGCTGGAGTTCCTCAATCTGGGATGAGAATCTCCCCATCTGTTGCTGCATCAGCTTAAGTAAGGTTGTGCTATCCACGAAACTTTTTTACATCTTCTCATTAACATCATTTTTCTTTTTGGCAAAGGACATCAGCTCTGTCATCATAGATGGTCTCTGTGGCTAGTTCTGTTGGAAAGTCCGATGTTGTTGGAACCCTGCCTGACGTTGCTGATTTGAAGGTCCTCCCAAAGGATTTATGCCCACCAATTGATGAGAGTTCTCAGAAGCACTGGTATTCCTGTAAGAGAAACCAGGGTGATCAGGGCATCTGTACTGGACATAACTGATGTTTTCTGTACTGTCCTCATCAAGATATCCTTGAATGGTTGTGTGTGAGAAAAAGTCAGACAGATGGTCTGGCTCTCCACAAGTGACACAACTTCTCACAAGTTCCTGTCAAACTTTTTATTTATACCCCTACTCCTTTAGAGTGTAGACATTGGTTACTATTTTTTCTAGCTTAACTGCAAGGGTTTCCATCGCCTTGGACTCTCTCGGAGTGGTATGGCACATAGACTCCTGGTCGTACTCACTGTCTTGTTGATTTGGGGCCATATTGTCTATGATTTCCCTGGCCCTCTAAGCACTGAGCCCTAAGAAGTCACTACCAGCTGTAGCATTCAGGGATTTCCTCTCCGTAGGGCACACCCCATTATAGACTGTGGTGATCAACTTAGGTTCAGAAAAGCCATGATGTGGGAACTCCCGCTGGTATCTTAGAAACCTCTCCCAAGTCTCGTGCAGATTCTCTGAAGGTTTCTGTGAATACCTCATAATCTTGTTCTGATACTTGATTGTTCTTTCAATGGGGAAGAACTTGGCGATAAACATGTTAGCGAGATGCTCCCAATCAGGAAGACTCCCATCTTGCAGACTTGTGAACCATTCCAATGTTTTGTCTCTCAAAGAGAAAGGGAAGCATGGGATGTAGATGTGCACTATCGGAACTATATTGATCTTAAAGGTGTTGCAGGTCCTTTTGAAAGTTCTAAAATGGTTGTATAGGTTTTCTTCAGTATTATTCCTGCCAAACCAGTTATGCTATAGCATCTAGATAAAAGAAGGCTTCAACTCAAAGTTAGCAATGTTAAGGGGATGCATAACCACTGGATTCCTTTCTTCATTTGCCTGGACTTGGACGAACGAGCGCAGGGAGTGGCCTTCCAGAGGTTTCTCAGCCATGACTTGTTAGAAGCAAAGATGACTTGAAAAGGTGAGCGAGTACCTGGAAAGAAAGAAAAGTCTAAAGGTATTGGTATGTTGTGTAAACTATGTGAAGTAAATATGTGCAGTATTATATGAATATGTACAAGGTTTTTGGCAAAGTGCAAGCAAAACTCGAGTTTGTAGAACCGTTTTCATTGCCTATCCATGGCAACGACGCCAAAAATGTGGGTCCAAGAATGGAGTCATGTCTAGGTTTTCGGAGTTTAGAAATTTATATTACCCAAATGTTTAAGACCTCCTGCAACTAGCATAGGGTCGAAATAGTTCGGGGTCGAACTCAGGGATAGGAAGAACAATGCTTCAGAACACACGTTTTAATTGTCTAAGCATATCAAAAATGGTCAAAGGATAAGGTTTTGATAAATAAAAATCCTATCTCCAAGGGGAGTAACCAGAAGAATTAATGTTTTAAGGTTTAGCAATTTTTATAGGGGTTTTGTATATTAGAAACCAAGGAGATAAAACTATCGTCGTAGTAAAGCACGAAGGAGGAAAAATTAAACATAACAGGTGGAAGTGGGATACATCCTGCACCCTCTTCTCTCAAAGAGGATGCCTCTAACTATGCACCAATTCTCTCTCTCAAGAGTATTGAGCATAGACTAGAGAAGAAAGATATGTTGGAGCAACCCAGATCCTGGATATTGTCATACACCTGAACCAGACCAAGCTCTAGAGTTTATGACATCCCTCTCTCAAGGGAGTCAAAATAGGAAAAATGATTTGATAGCTAGTCAAAATCGCAATTCAAATAGAAGAGACTAGAGCTCAGATGCTATAAAGAGATCATCCAACAAAAAGAAGCCATACACAGAAGAATATAAGATAAACGCCACAGATTCCATAAGCATAAAAAGGTTTAGTTACAATGCAATAGTAAATGAAAGTAAATTGTTGAAATATGGAAGATATGTATCAGCCTCCTTGATGTAGGGGGTCGACATACACAACAGCGGACCCCTAAGGCACTACTTACCCGGTATCGGGCATGATCCCTATCAGGATACACCTTGTCGTGTTCTCAACCGTGTCGATTCATGAACCGTGGCAGGTAAGGGTGTATCAGGAAAGGACTCCCTACCTGATATGGCCGTGTCGGGCGGTCAGCCCTCTCAGGCGACATACCATGATGGGTAGGCCATATCGGGTTACGTACATGTGTCGAGTTAGCTCCATCTTAGGCTCTCAGTTCCTAGTATAGGGCATGGTTTGGCACACCATCTCAGGTTGGGGTGTGCTTACCTAGTATCCCCTGACACGCCTGGGGACTTGACGCCCTAGCTCCTTTTTACTTTCGAAGTTAGCTCGTAGGGTTTCGACCCGTCCCATCAATGCCTTGTAGCTGTTATTTATAGGTAGTGGCTGGTAGGGGTTGCGGTCCTCATAGGGCCATGTGTCCTTCTGCTTTGTTAACATGGCTTCGGGAGAGGGCCGACACATCTATCTCCTAGCACGGCTGGAGGGGGCTGTCGCGTGCCGAGTTGCAAGTAAGTTGCACTCGATCGTGTTGGTTAAAGACTCTGGTGGGCTGCTGCACGGAAGGGTGGCTGCGTCACACGATAGACTTCGTCAGGCCGACAGGTCATGGTGGGCAAGGCTCCTTGTCGGGTAAATAGCATGATGTCCATCAGAGTCTCCCCGTGCGACACACCCGTGTCGGGTTGCTACCATATCGGGTAGTGACCGTGACACATAAGGGGTGTGTCGCTTCTCCATTAGAAGGGTTGGGGTAGTTAGCTTGTTATGGATGGGCTGGGACGGGCCCATTAGCATACCTTAGGTGGAAAAATGAGAGAAACTCTACAGAAGATAGGAAGTATTGTCAGGAGCATAGTGAGGATTATTTCTATACAATAAATAAGATAAAACGGAGAGGAAGACAATTTAGGAGGCAGTTTTGGTAATAAAATATAAGCTCTAGCAGCCATAAAATGGGTGTTATCAGTGGTTCACTCTGGTGAACCAGTCGGTTCAACTGGTCCAAACGAGTAGTGCTGAGTTGTCCCAGTTTTTTCAAAAACGTTTTTCATTTTACTTGTTCAATTTGATTGGGACAAGAATTAATCTTTGCACTAATTAGAAACACATAAGGAAATTCAATTGTAGGCAAGTTTGGGAAGTGAAATGACTGGTTCACTGGGTGAACTGACCGGTTCACACTCCCAATTCACAAATTCACTAGTGAACTGATCGGCTCACCTTGCCAAATGACTGATTCAGTTATGAAATGACCAGTTCACCTGCTGCAGTGTAAATTGTTTGTGGAAATTCAAGACCCTTCTACTACCAGACAGAATGGGAACCCTGACCCTGCCCTCTACTATAACTAGAGGGGTACAAGAGGATTCTCTAGAGACACAACTCAGAACATCAGTTGCTCTACAAAGTTGTTGTCCTCTCTAGTTGTGGTAACTGAGAGAGCCCAAGCAAGTTCTACCCGTTCAGGGAGGAACAACGAGGGAAAGACAATTATAGAAAAGTAACTGATTGTGGGAGAGTGTGTTGGTGACTAGTATGCCAATAGAAGGAGACAAGTCATTCTAGTCCATTCTTCAAGAAGATTAGACTTCTCAGTAGTCTGAGTGGACTAACTATAGAGGCAGGAGACTTTTGCTGCTCAGGAGGATGATAGTCAACTACAATCTGGGTCAAGACCAGAAGCTGAACAAACATCGTCAAAGATAGGTGGTTGAAGACTACACTTGTTGTGAGGTATTGTCACTGAGCAAGCCTCAGGACTAGGTATATCTCGCTAAAACCATCCTTCCCATTATATAGATGTTGATGTGATCTGCTGGTTATGGGTTTATGGTCAAGTAAATTTTTTGTTTCCACTTCCTACTTTGACCATGTAAAACCCAACAAGATGTCACTTTGTTAGCCTAATGTGTGTTTATGGCAGGTGTAACAGTAACAGGGGTGTGGGTGGTAGTAGGATTTTCAATAGTCTTCTTCAATTCTTCCTCAACTTTGGCTTCCTCTATGCCTGGTTCTAACAACCTCTTCTTCATGTTCATTTATAGTGGGTGATGCCTTGAGCACAACCTTGTTGAGTTCTACTAGCGTTTCTGCCATTTTTCCGTCATATAGTGCATCAATGTACTCATTATGTACCGGCTACTGGAGGTAATAATCTACGAGAGCCATAATGTTGACCATTCCCTCTAGGAATTTGTTGAATGTTGTTGTGTCAAGGGAGGATTATATCTTAGCACTCACTTCATCCTTTCCAGCTTTATTTCCTATAGGTTGCTCAATCAGATTTTCCTCACTCCCTATGGGTTGAGAATTTAAGCCAAGCTCTTGCATGGTGTTGTTGTTAATGCCCTTAATGGATCCTGGCTCCATAAGAGATTTTTGTTCATTATCCTTAGCAGCACCCTCTAGATGATCTCTCTATACATTATCACTTTCTTCTTTATGTGACAGTGGTGCACTTACTGCTTCATCATTGTGTTCATCGGGGTGGGAAGGGCTTGAGGAAGCTTGATAAGGGGAGGGGCTAGTCATATGCCTTAACCACTTTCTATCTTTCTAATCTTCTAGTTCTTGGCATTCAGCTTCTATCTTTTTTCACTCATCCTCTAACTGTTCAAGCTCTCTTCATAGATCTTCCATATCTTCTTTGTACCCTTTGTACATATTCCTTTTCAACATGCAAATTTTCCCTCTCTTTTCAGAGGTCCACCATTTCTTCCAAAATTATCTTGATGGCCTCCATCATCCTTACTTGGTAATCAATCACTTGTTGCATAAACTGAGAAAGAGACTCACTTTTTGTGTTTAAGCCATGTGCTAGCATTTTTAGTGTGCACAGGCTAGAAGTGATATGAAAGTTAACTTCAATATAATGTTGCATGTATGCCCACATGACATCAAATCAATTCCCTAATACATCATCGAGGGTTTGTGGATGTTGTTGTTGTTCTTTGACTACAAATTTCGATGGTGTTGGTGTTGTTTCTCCATGTATTTGTGGTGAAGGATGAGCTCTTTTCGTGATGCCTTTGTCAGCGTTGGGTCATTGTTTTTCTTGCACCTACTGAGCAGGTTCTTCTTGCATCATTTTTGAGATGCGCCCGCTTCTTGCTCAACACTTGGTACTTGTTCTGTGCTTGACGCTTCAGTCTGGTCAGGTACCACAGGAACTACTTTGGCTACTTGAGTGATAGGGGTTGGCTACTTGGGTGCCTTAGAACCATGGCTTGGTCCTTTTGTCACCTTAGGGGTCTTTTCTTGCACATTAGAAAGGGCACTCAGTGTGACTGTCCTCTTAGGTATCATGACCGTGATAGGGGGAGGGGATTGTGGAATGAAAATCCTTCATTATTGCAGTCTAGGTAGTCTTCCAAGTATGGATATTTTGGAACTTCTATCTTTCTTTGAGGGCCTTGAGGAGGTTGAATTTATGATCCTGCAACCTTATGTTTCTAGATAAATAATTTCTTCTAGTTCTCTGGATTTTGCTGCTCTGCTTCCAGCTCTAGTTCTATTCCATGTTTGATATTGGATGGTGACTATGGGTCTACAACCCGTCTGATTGCACTGAAGTGCATCTTGTTTACCTCCTCTTCATTTGGTTTCATCTTGTGGGCATCATACTATGCCATTTTTGGGAGTAGAAGCAACAATTTAGAAATGAATTTCTTGTAAAATAATTTGTTGTCTCTTTGGGCCAGAGTGCATGTGTTCGTCAAAGACTTGATGTCAATCTTTGAGTGTACTTTGGTAGGTTAAAATTTATATCTTTTAACTCTATGCCCATTCACCTTAAAAGTATCAGTCTTTTCACTAGTAATCTCCATTAACCGAATGGGTAGATCTTCTCAATAGAGAAAAAGCCTGACCATATGGATCTGAGTTTTCTAAAAAATAACATGATTCTAGAGTTGAACAGTAGAACATTGTCTCCTTCTAAAACATCCTTGTACTTAATGTGGGCATCATGCCACCCCTTCATTCTTTGTTTGTAAATGTGGGTATTCTTGTAGGCATGCAGCCTCAATTCCTCAAGCTCGTATAACTATAAGTACCGCTTCTTTCCAGATCTTCCCAGATCCATATTTAGGAACTTGATGGTCCAAAGGGTTCTATTTTCTTGTTCTATTGGGAAATGGCACAACTTTCCATAGAAGAGTCGATAAGGGGTTGTCCCTATTGGTGTTTTGTAAGCAATTTTATATGTCCATAGGGCATCATCTAGTTTCATGGACTAGTCCTTGTGGGTCATGTCAATGGTCTTTTCCAATATCTGCTAAATCTGTCAATTTAATATTTTGACTTGCACTGACATCTAGAGATGTTATGGTGTGGAGACCTTATGCTTGACCCTCTACTTCTTCAGCAATGCTTCAAATTGTTTTTATGGAAAATTTGACCCCCGATTGCTAATGACTATGCGGGGAACCTCAAATCTATGAAAAATGGTCTTCTAAAACAATAATATCACAACTACCTTAGAGTCACAAGTGGGAGTTGTTGCAACTTCTACCCACTTGGAGACATAATCTATTTTGACCACAATGTACTTATTACCTCTAGAGGAGGTGAAGGGTCCCATATAATCTACTCCTTAGACATAAAAATCTCTACCTCCACCTAATCAGACATAGGCATCTCATTTGTTCTCGTAATGTTTCCTACAAGCTGGTATTCTCTAAATGATTTTACAAATGACATGGCATCGTTGAAGAGTGTCAGCCAATAAAAGCCATATTGTAGGACCTTAATTGCAGTCCTTTTGCCTCCATGGTGACCTCCATAGAATGAGGAATGACATTCCTTGATGATTTGAGGCACCTCGTATTCTGGCACACAACACCGATATAAATTTTCAAAACATCCCTTATATGGAAGAGGGCCATCCCAATAATAATTCTTCAAATCTGAGAAACGTTTCTTCTTTTTATTGTTAGTTATCTCATGAGGTAATTGTTTGCAGGCCAAATAGTTATAGATGTAAGTGAACCAAGACAAATTTGGCTCAACTGACTTGGCGATCATCAAGGCCTCATCCGTGTAGTTTTCATTTATTGGTACCTAATTCTCTTTAGTGAATACTATTCTTGATAGGTGGTCATCGACTACACTATCCATCCCTTTCTTGTCAACTATCTCATGATCGACTTCTTGTAGCAATAAAGCCCATTGCAACAGTCTCGACTTTGTGTCCTTTTTTTGCATGAGATACTTTATTGCCCCGAGCTTTGTCTACACCTCCACCTTTAATCCTAGCAAGTAGGATATGAACTTGTTGAAAGAAAATACTATTTCTAACATTTCCTTCTCATTAGTGGTGTAGTTTACCTTAGCTTCATTGAGAGTTCTACTAGCACAATAGTTTGCATAGTGTTTCTTCTCTCTCCTTTGTCTAAGGACAACTCTGATGACATAATCACAGGCATCACACATGATTTCAAAAGGCAAATCTCAATCATGTGCTTGTAGTGTCAGAGTTGATGTCAGGTCACTCTTTAGAACTTCAAATGCTTCAAGGCACTGATTAGATAAATCGAATTCCACATCTTTAGTAAGGAGGTTTGATAATGGCTATGTAACCTTCAAGAAATCTTTGATAAATCTCTTGTAATATCCAACATGCCCTAGAAAATGCCTCACTCCTTTGATGGATTTTGGCAATAGTAACTTCGATATAGCTTTGATCTTTCTTTAATTTACTTCCATGACTTCCTCAGAAAGTTTGCACCTGGTCACTATTCCTTCTCTTACCATAAAATGGCATTTTTCCCAATTTAGCACAATTTGCTTCTCCTCACATCATTACAAAACCTTCGATATGTTTTCAAGACATCTATCAAAGTGAGGTCCATATACTGAGAATTCATCCATAAATACCTCCATTATGTCTTCTAGAAAGTTTGACGATATGGATATCATGCACCTTTGAAAGATAGTAGGTGCATTACATAACCCAAAGGGCATTCTTATGAAGGTGTGTGTCCCATAGAAACAAGTGAAAGTAGTCTTTTCTTGATCATCGGGGTGGATAGGGACTTGATAGAACCCTGAGTACCCATCAAGAAAATAGAAATAAGAGTGTCCCACAAGCCTTTCTAGAACTTTTCAATGAAAGGTAGAGGGAAGTGGTCATTCCTCGTAGCATCATTGAGCTTGTGGTAGTTGATACACATCCTCCACCTGGTCACCATATGAGTGGCCACTTCATCCACATTGCTTCCTTTTACTACAGTTATCTCACCTTTCTTAGGTACAACATGGATTGGGCTAACCCAACTGCTATCACTAATGTGATAGATGATTCTTGTATCATGTAGCTTTATTACTTCTTTCTTTACAACTTCTTTCAGCATCTGATTGAATTTTCTTAGTGTCTGGGCTAGGGGTTTAGTAGTTTCCTCAAGATTGATCTTGTGCATGCATAGAGCTAGATTGAGGCCTTTGATATCATCCATAGAATATCCTATAGCCTTCCTTCATAGTTTGAGTTCCTTCAACAACTTTTCCTCTTGATCTTCTATCAGAGAAGATTTTATGATAATAGGGTTTTTTTCATCAGCATCTAGGAATTCATACTTCAGTCCTTCCAGTAGTGGTTTTAATTTTGTTTTTGTCTTGGGTGTAGCTTTTTCCTATGGGTCTATTCTAGTGAGGCATATATTACAGTTTCAATAGTAGCCTCTTCATCAATGACATCTTCCTCCTCAAGTTGATTCAAGTAATCCAAAATATCAACTACTTCAGAGTCTTCTAGATTGGGATCAGGTATGCTCAAGGCCTACATGAGAGGGTCAACTAAACATTGTTTTTTATACTTCCTGATAATATTGAGTATATTTTTCCATGAAATAGGATGACTCAAATAGAGAGGGTCCTCTCATGGCATCTTGTACACAAAAATCGATGTGATCTTTACCAACATAGAGAGTTATGATTCCCTTTGTGAAACTATTAGGGCTAACCCAGTGGCAAGGAATGGCATTCCAAATATCATGGGGCATGATGGATCTTCAATGATGTTAATCACCACTATATCACAGGGTATAAAGAATTGTCTGACACGAACTGGGACATCCTCTACCACTCCTACTAGCTTTGAAAAGGTATGGTCATCTAGCTAAATTTTCATACCTATCTTCACCATGTCAGTCAGTCCCATCCTCTGGGCTAAGGAAACCCGCATAAGATTGATACTTGCCCCTAGATAAGAAAGTCCATTTCTTTCTACACTATCTATGACATTGAAAGGAATGGTAAATGATCTCAGGTCCCTTTTCTTTGTTGGCATTGTAGCTTGAACAAATTCACTTGACAACTTTGCTAGTTGTACTTTCTCAATGTAATCACCTCTCCTTATCTTCATAATCAGGTCTTTGAAGAATTTAGCATAGGTATGCATTTCCTCAATTGCATCTAGAAATGGAATATCTAGGTGTAGTTTCTTTACCGCTTCCATGAACTTCTCATATCTCTTCTTTAGATGAGCTTTAATCCATTTTAAGGGAATGGGGCTCTTGCTTGATAAGGATTTCTTTGTGTAAAGACCTTTACAACATGATATGTTCTCTTAGTCTTTGCACTTTTATTCTTTTTGTCTTTCTCTTCACTCTTGTCTTCACTCATGGGCTCTTGCTTTTCAGATTCCTCCTGTAATATAGTTGGTTTAGTCTTTGGAACAAATGCCTTTTCTTATTATCCATGAACTCCTTCTTATTGCCTCTCCACAATTTCTCCTAATTGAAGAGTAGCCATCTTTGTGGCTTTTGTGTTCGATGGGATCTTCCCTTGAGGATTCTTTATGAGCTCTTCCAGCTAGGCTAGCTATTTTTCAATCTATCTTTGATGAGTTTGCAAATCCGCCATATGGGTTTGCGTTGTAGTTAACACTCCTGAATTGGTGATGGCACTTTGGGTGAGCTGGTCGTTCACTGAAGCATGCCTTTTCACAAAATCAAATAGATGAGCGATCATGTTGGGTTGGTTGCTATCCTTGGACTAATTTTGACTTTGATTTTGACAACTTGCATTTTTTTGATACCGACCTTGATAGTTGTTCTCATTTTCCTAGTAGCTATTAGTTTTGGTATACTGAGTTGGTCTGCCTCCCTTTCCAATTCTAGGAGGTGGCTTAGATGAATTTCTCAGATGATGAGAATTTTCGGCGACGTCTTTATTTCCATAATTGAAATCCACAGTGATCTGGCCTTTTAAAATTTGCATAAGAGACATTATGTATCTCTTCTTTACTTTCGCTCTCTTCATTGTCCTCTAGTCATGTGTAGATGCAATTATCAATTCCATGACCACCTTCACCACATGCGACACACTTCATAACCTTCTCAATAGGTTTCTTTCCCTTGCCTCAAGAGTCGTCTAGTTGTTTGACATTTGTGGCAATCTTTTGAATCTGATCTGTGATAATTTCTAGATCCTTGGACTCGATAGAAGGTCCTTCAGAGTTAACCCTCTTGGCTAAGCCTCTATCGCTTCTCTCATAGTCTATGCTTTGTAGCGCAACCATGTTATCAATTATCATCATAGTTTTGGGTGGCTTCTTTCCAAGAAAATCACTCTTAGAGGCAACATTTAGCAAATTTTGTGGGAGTTATCCCATTGTAAAATGTTGTCACTAGAAATCCTTTGAGGTAGTTGTGATGAGGACAATCACTTTGATACTCTTGGAATCATTCCCATAATTCATGAAGAGTTTCTCCAAGTTTTTGCATGAAGGAAGTGATCTTTTTCCTATGTCAAATTATTTTCTCAGTCGGATAGAACTTAGTGACGAAAGAATCAGCATGGGGCCTCCATCCATTAATGGACTGGTGAGGTAGGTTAAGATACTAGGACAATTTTTTTTTTTCTAGATATAAAATGAATCCTATGTAGTATATAACTTCTTGAGGCACTCCCCTCATCTTGATGGTGTCACAAATGTTTTTGAAGGCTTCAAGATGATGGCAAGGATTCTCATTCTTTGAATTCCCTTGGAAATTCTTGTTCTAGATCATTGAGATGACTGCAAGTTTTAGCTCAAAATTCATTGCATCGAACAATGGTATAATGATTGGGCATATTGATTCATCAGCTCTAGTTGCAGCCAACTCTCTAAGCATTTTATCCTCTTCATCATCTTCTTCCTCACTGTTTTGGTTGTCACATTTGCGATCAAAATGGTTCCTTTTGTATCTTCTATTGTGGTGGTGGTGATGCTCACAATGGCACCACTCCTCTTCACATTCTTTGTCCTCATGGTGTTGACCATCCAGGTGACGTTCCTTACGTTCTTGTTCAGTTTCTAGAGGGGGTGGCTTATGTTGGAATCTTGCATTCTAATCTTCTCTATAAAGCCTTCCTTCTCTAGAGGAGGCATGTTGACATGTGGGGAAAGAAATTTGAGGGTCCCAATATGCCTCTCTTCAAGCTACCTAAATAGTGTGTGCAGTCAAGTTAGAAAATTGGGCGCGTAAAATGAAGTATTGTAAGCAATATAGATATGGAAGATTTAGTGGTTTGTGTAGTTAAGCTTATTATTAACCTTGAGGAATGGGTTTATAGTGAGTAGATCTGGAGTAGTCAGACTCTTACATTTATAACGCGACACTCAAGCCCTCACAACTATTATGTAGGGTCCGTTGTAGTAGATCGGGTCAAACCATAGAGACAAGGTTAGTAAATGTTAGCAATGTGGAGCCTTAAACTCAAATGCATCAAATGAAGGAGTAGATTAAGATGGTGTTCCTTATGGAACAATGTTACTCCAAATAAAGCCAGAAAAGAAAAGTTAAGAAAACAACACAAAAGAATAATATCAAACAAGAAAAATGTAATTAAATTATGGATGGGAACTTGGATTGGGCTTCTCCTACTAAGATCTCTCACCAACATGAAGTACTCACACCCTTTGTATATCCCTAGAAAGATTACAAGAAATCATCATATATTGCAATTCCCTACTCTCTCATGCTTAGGATAGATCTAGATTATAAGGTTGTTTCTCTCTCTCAATGGCAAACAAACAATCACAAGGAAACCATATGATGATTAGCTTTAGCATTACAACATTTTCATGCATTCATGAAACTCCATAACACTTAGACAAGATTAATACTACAATTACGAGGTATTAACAATCATACATCACTATATGGTAGATAATCATGCATGTGAAGCATTTAAGAACAAGAGTATGGAGATAATCATTACTAAGAATATATATATATATATATATATATATATATATATATATATATATATATATATATATATATATATATATATATATATATATATATATATATATATTGATAACGGGGCCGATCCTGTTTATTCATTATAAAAATCAGAAGTTACAAGATTAAGAAAAGATTGGGGGAAGTCCCCAGCCTCATTGGTGTACATGAAATTCCCAACTTTTGGGAGCATTGCTAATTCATGAGCCACCAAATTACAGGATCGGCTAACATGCACAAAAGAAACTGAAATAAAACTGGCCACAAGAGCTCCAATATCATCTACTAACATGCCAAGATGGTCCCTTCTCTCCCCTGGATTATTCAGCACAACAATGATTTTAGTCAATCTGACTCAACTATAATCGATTTCCAACCAAGCCTCCGGGCCAGCTGAACATCGTCCAACACTGCCACCGCCTCATAGATGTCTACGCTTCCTCCTCTTTGCAGTCGTCGACCACTGGCTGATAGCGCCCGACCCATATGATCATGGCATATGGCTCCCACCCCTGTCCACATGCCCGCCTTCACAATTTCATCAGTGTTGATCTTAATTGTCCTCATCCACGACCTCATCCAATGCTTACCCCCACCTCTGTCCTGTATTTGGTGCTTCCCCGTTTGAAGTTCCCGAACGATTGAGAAATCCAGAACATATGCTTGAGCTACTTTAGTGAACATGGAAAGACTCCTCCCATCCTCCTAAAAGACCTTGTGGTTCCTGTAGGTCTACAGTCCCCACATATTTGCTACTACCTCCATGAAATCATATTGGGATAACCCATCCCGCAACTCCATAATAGTTTCTCTAGTAGATTGAATATGGGCTGATGCAATAATAAAGGCCGCAGGTGATGAGCTCCAAAGCTTTCTGGCTTCCACACAACAAAATAGCATGTGTTGTATGGTTTCCTTCTCCTCATGGCATAGAGGGAAAATGCCATCTGCATGATAGTGTCTGTCAAGTAACCTTCCCATAGTAGCCTTGCCACCTGTAGTAACCTGCCAAAGAAAATGTGCTACCTTCGGCGGCCATGAAGAATCCCATACAAGTTTCCAGATCTACTATATAGATGGATGTCTAGATGCAGTAAACTCCCTCCTTCCCCACCTCCCCAACCAATATGCCGACCTCATAGTAAAGACATGTGACGTCCCCAGATTTTGGCTTCTCCAAACCCTATTGGGAATGAGAGGTCAAAATCCGAAAACATCATCCAATCATATCAGAGAGCGATGCGGAAGCATAATACGCATACATGAACATACAACTATAACATACAGCATAACATTTCTCAGCATTCAACATGTATATTACAAAGTGAATTACATTTACATATTAAAAGAAGATTTACAAGTCTAAGAACATGTATGCTAAACTAGGATCTACACAATAGGTACAACCTGGACAACTGCTCATTTCCTTTCTTTTATCCCAAGCTAGCTCTGAACCTAAAACATACGTGAAACAATGAATCAACACACAAGGTGTTGTGCACATGGGTAGAAAGATACATACTAATATGCTTGCATAATTGAAATAACTTGAGAAAGAAAGATTAAAAGAAAACATTATTTAAAGCGATAATCAGGTAAACATTCTTTTATTGCTTTCACTTTGATGCGGTTGTACTACACATACTTGCACTTGACTTACATCTAGTGTGGGCAATATAGTATCATCATACATCTAACATGGGCCAAGGAATCATACATCCATGTTAGGCAACATATATCCACACCAGGCTATGTGCTCTAGTAGCTACAACCCATCGTACTCATTTATGTTCTATTAGATTTGGCGAAGTATAACTCATACTAGTTCAACCAAGCAATCATATCCAAATACGAGCATTCAAGATATTGCATATCATAGGCAACCAAAAAAACTAGTTTTATACTTAATAAATCCCACGTACCTGAGTTCAGAGATTCATAAATATCTTTGATCATCTAGAACTCTGGTCATCACCTGATTAAAACAATTAATCATCATTAATACAATGTTCACCATTATTAATGATAATTAGGTCCAACATAGGGTTTGGGCAAATCTAGGTTCAAACTTCCTAAGACTTGTGTCTGATATTTTTATACTGATCAGTAAGTCATACTAAGGTTCTGATACAATTTTCATATTTTTCTGATAACTGGTCTATTTTCTAGAATTAATATGAGGTTAAAACATGTAATTGGGTTTTAATGAGAAATGAGCTATCATTTTGACATAATAGTCAAATCTGAGTTTATATTTAGTTTCCACATTATACTAGGGTTCAGTAATATTTTTCTCAGATTTAATTTCCATGATATGCTAATTATACCAACAATATGATCTCAAAAAGAAGCAATATTATCTACATTAAATATCATCATTATTTGTTTGTCAAAGGTCTAATCTAATGGTCCAGTAATGTAGAGGATATTATTCTGAGTCCAAGGATATTTTTGGGTAATTTATTGGTCAATGGAGCTATTTACTATGAAATATAGCTCATGAGGAGGATAGAGTCTCACGTCACCGAGGGCAACACGACCATGACGGCGTCGTGTGTAAGGGCACACGTGAGGACTTGAGGATGAAGTGGGTGAAGGTCATCCAAATCATGCCAGACCCGGTCCAGAAAAATGAACCACACGACCGGCTTGCCCAAGTAAGGAGTTGCGCTCACCCTTGGAGCGACATGGCAGATCTAGGATTAATTTGGTATTTTCTTACCTCAGACCAATCTAGGTATGCCACGTCGCTCCAAGGGTGAGTGCAGCTCCTTACTTGGGCAAGCCGGCTGTGTGGTTCATTTTTCTGGACCGGGTCTGGCATGATTTGGATGACCTTCACCCGCTTCATCCTCAAGTCCTCACGTGTGCCCTTACACACGACGTCGTCACGGTCGTGTTGCCCTCGGTTACGTGAGACTCTATCCTCCTGTAAAACAACCTCCTCAGTCTTCGTGGATTGGGGGTCCGCACGAGTCCATCTTTGGGCTGCACTTTGGCCACCATCGCCGATTGGTCTGGTGAGAGATCGACACCGCTCTGTTCGTCTTCACCTGGCGATCCTCGTCTTCTTGTAGTGGCAGTAGACCTCCACTACACTACCTAATTGTGACCTCGCATTCTTGAAAGCTCTAATCGAACAGATGTTGCGCCGTCGTCCCCTTAGGCCCAACGATGTTAATTCCTCCTTTCTTGATTCCGTCTACCTCACCGCCACTGGGATCTAGCATCCCCGACGTCCTTTCCCTGCCACCTGCATGACTTTGTGGATACACCACCGTGTGACTCTCCTCCGATGCTTGGGTCTGCGTTGCCACTGCGTCAGTTGGAGCCGACGAGGAGCAGTATGGGATCGATGCCTCTCAATGCCTGGATACACTGTCATCACGGAAGGGAGGGGAAGAGGTGGAGTCGGGGGCTCACCATATGGGTGCCGCCAAGAAGCTGAAACATGGTGAGCAATAGACTATGCGATCAGGGCCTCCTCGGTGCGGAGGAGTAGGTTGATCAGAAGAGGGGAGATGGGCTTTAGATTGGCATCATGTACTCTAGATCCTATTCGATGGTCGCCGGTGAAAAGAACTCCAGAAGAGGATTCGGTCCTCACTTCTATTCGTTTACTCCTTGTGTAGAGACCATCCTCTGAATCTCTCAGCAGCACGAGACCCTAGAGAGGCACCAATCGAGGTTGTCACCACTAAGAGGGCCTAAGGAAGCAATAGAGAAAACTGCATTGCTCTGAAGCTACATAGATCTATGAGAACTCATCGGTTGGATCCATGAGGTACACAATAAGCTGGAGGCACTCTCAGTAAGGGTGAGGTGTTGAGGTCCCTTCCCCCGTCTATGTACAGTGTTAGAGAAGTCCAAAGAATTGAGGGTTGCCATCCCTCTTCCTTGGGTCATTTGCGGCGATCTGGTAGTCACCGTGCGGTTCCGAAGATAATGGATCATAAGCGTTAGTCATCCCTCTCAACTCGGCATGATCAGTTCATTAGTCATTGAGGGGGGGGACTTTGTCATCTGCCCTGAGTAAAAATTGGATTTAGAACACGACAGTCGGGTTACTAGATCAATGAATGACTGTACACATTAATGTCACGACATACATTGTTTCCTAGGTGACTATAGTCCTCAATACACACATGAACCATTAATTGCAATTTTAAAACTCAAATATCTTGGTGTGGGTGCATCCTTTCTCCTTCAAAATCTAACCACATTTTGGTAATCATTTAAGCTACTTCACTCGAAAGTATGTTACCAAAAATCCAATAAGCATCATATATAAGGTTTTGTAAGGCCTTATATAATTATCATTTTCTCTCCCAAAAAAAAAACCAAACAGTTTTAAGAATCCTAAGATATTCATAATGCAACCATTCAAATGCATCTATATCATTAAAGGATGTTTAACCAAATGAATATTCAATTTGGTTAAGGAAAACTCACTCCCTTAGGTATCATAGTCCTCATTTTGTATTTCAATACACCTAATTTGGATGAAGGAGATCCATAATTGGGTTACCAATTCCTCAATTTGGTATTTGTCATATACATATCAGGCATGGTCCTCGAATACTATGTTAGTTATCAAAATTCTAAAATCTAGTTCATGACATTTACCCCATCTTATATGGAATTTTGTCCTCAAAATTCAACTAATGTAATAGTCAAGGTTATGTAAAAATAGTCCCACTTCATATAGGTCAACAATTCTGGCTTCCAAAGTTCTCATCATCATTCTGGATATACCCTAAGTTGTCATCTTAAGATTTAGAGATTCTTGGGTGTTCCCAGCCCACCTTATATATATGTGGAAGCATCACATAAGGTCTTAGCCATAACATGTCGTTATGATATCTTAGGATTACATCACCCCTAAGGGTACATGTTTTGTTAATACTTTTAAAGTTCAAGAGGAATTCATTTATATACCATGACATTCAGATTGTTATGATATCTTAGGATTACATCACCCCTAAGGGTACATGTTTTGTTCATACTTTTAAAGCTCAAGAGGATTCGTTTATATACCATGACATTTAGATTGTTCAAATCTAACATCATTAACATCTTACAATGATTTCAGCATTATAGGAGATTTATCTTCATCCTTGATATTAGAATTTTGTTTTCTACATAAGAAGGCCTTACGCAACATGTTTGACCATTAGGGTTTCACCCTATGGTGTGATATTCATACTCAACTTAGAAGCATATATTGAGAAAGATCAAAGTTATGAATTGTATTTCTGATCATATATCCTACGATCCAAAAATATCTTTATATCAAGTTCATGAGTTCAACTTTTTATGTCTTGTATGTATTATGTGGAGGAAAAAAAGAATATACTAAGTTTATCCCATGATCTCAGCATCATATCTTTCATGTGTCATATGAAGGGGAAGAGAACATTTTGAAGTCAAACTAATGATGATTTCAATCTTGGGTACTACATGTATGATATAGGGGGGAATATAGAATAGGTCAAGCCTATACGAGTGACTCCTCATATATAAATCATCTATATAGCTCAAGTGAGGTTCCTATCATCATATATTAAGGAAGAGAAGAAGAAGGGAGAACATGTATTTTGAGTATCTTTTGCACAAAGCATCATACTCTTGTAACTAGAGTTCATATATTACCTCACTTGCAACTAATGATGAGATTCTCAAAATATGTCACTCTAGCTAGGACCTAACTCAGCCAAAGGATTGACTTTATCATATGGGTCATCTACCCATCCTTTTATTTTACCCAATTCTCACATATAGATTTGAATCATGCATAAGGACTCAACTCAACACTCAAGAGTAATCTTGTGTAGGAATTTGTTTTTAAACACATATCTCATATATTGGAGGCTAGGTCCTATGACCTTCTCCCTGTGGGTCTTACTCTCTCTAGAGTTCACCACATATCTCATCCTACCACTAGATATCCTCCTTGTATAAGAGCTTGAGGCTCATGCACATTCATCTCTATCTTAACTTAGCTTATCTTAAGTAAGAAAAAGGAATGTACTTTCATCATCAAGATTTTGCATAATTTCTACAAAATTAGATTCAACAAGTATACAACTTAGAACTTTATAAGGAAACTTATACCATCAGAGATCAAACTTAGATAAGATTTCAAATGCTTATTTCAACTATCGTTCTATGATCTACTCTATGTATCACATATCTTGATAAGGCTCTAGACATCTAATCTAGACTACTCTCTCTTCTAGACTGATGTCACTCCTTTTCACTTAGGTTGCATGAACACTAACTACTCTACAGTGTGAGGGACACATTTTCATATTTACATATATATAATTAAAATATTATATAGTTTTTCTCCGAGAAAGAAGACGTCAGAGAAAATTGTCGAGGCGCGAGCCGATTGGGAAACAAAACCAAACCAGCAAACTACAGTGTCCCACACACAGTAGATAGTCTAGTGTCATGTCACCTAGTAAAATGGTGAGAACAAGGTGTAGACTAGTGTAGCTACCCAATCCATATGAGCTCTATATGGAAAGGGTTTCATACATTTGTCTAAACCTAGTTCTCGAACATCTAGGTTCTAACCTAAAGGCTAAGTCAAACCTTATTCCTATAGAACAACTTACTAAGTTTCTAGGATTTAAGGTGAAATGTGAGGCTTAGTTTATATGTTTCATGGTGAGAAATTGTTAGGTGTAGCTATTATTCATGCTCTGATACCAACTGTGACGTCCCCAGATTTTCACCTTCTCAAAACCCCATGGAGATGAGAAGACAAAATCCAAATCATTAGCAATCATATCAGAAAGCGATGTTGAAGCATAATACGCATACATGAACATACAATAATAGACATTCACCATAACATTCTTAACATTTAACACATTTATATTACAACATGAATTACAATTGCATATTGAAAGAGAATTTTTCCATGTTTGAACATTTATACTAACTAGGATCTACACAACGGTACAACCAACACATTGCTCACTTCACGTCTTTTGTCCCATGCTAGCTTTGAACCTAAAACATACATGATTTGGATGACCTTCACCCGCTTCATCCTCAAGTCCTCGCGTGTGTCCTTACGCATGACGCCATCGTGGTCGTGTTGCTCTCAGTGATGTGAGACTCTATCCTCCTGTAAAACAGCCTCCTCAGTCTTCGTGGATTGGGGATCCGCACGAGTCCATCCTCGGGCTGCACTTTGGCCACCATCGCTGATTGGTCTGGTGAGAGATTGACACGGCTCTGTTTGTCTTCACATGGCGATCCTCGTCTTCTTGTAGTGGAAGTAGACCTCCACTACACTACCTAATCGTGACCTGGCATGCTTGAAAGCTCTAATGGAACAGATGTTGCGTCGTCGTTACCTTAGGCCCAACGATGTTTATTCCTCCTTTCTCGATTTCGACTATAGCACCACCACTGGGATCTAGCATCCCTGGCGTCCTTTCCCTTCCGCCTACATGACTTCGTGGATACGCCACCATGCGGCTCTCCTCTGATTCCTAGGTCTGCGCCGCCACTGTGTTAGGAGGAGCCGAAGAGGAGAAGTATGGGATCGAGGCCTCTCAATGCCTGGATACACCATCATCATGGAAGGGAGGGGAAGCGGTGGAGTCGGGGGCTCGCCAGATGGGCACCACCAAGAAGTTGAAACATGGCGAGGAAAAGACTATGTGATCAGGGCCTCCTCAGTGCGGCGGAGCAGGTTGATCGGAAGAGGGGAGATGGGCTTCAGATTGGCATCGTGTACTCTAGATCCAATTCGATGGTGGCCGGTGAAAAGAACTCCAGAAGAGGATTCGGTCCTCACTTCTATTCGTTTACTCCTTGTGTAGAGACCATCCTCTAAATCTCTCAGAAGTACAAGACCCTGGAGAGGCACCAATCGAGGTTGTCACCACTAAGAGGACCTGAGGAAGGAATAGAGAAAACTGCATTACTCCGAAGCTACATAGATTTGTGAGAACTCATCGGTTGGATCTATGACGTACACAGTAAGCTGGAGGCACTCTCAGTAAGGGTGAGGTGTTGAGGTCCCTTCCCCCTTCTATGTACAGTGTTAGAGAAGTCCAAAGAATTGAGGGTTCCCATCCCTCCTCCTTGGGTCATTTGCGGCGATTTGGTAGTCACCGTGCGGTTCCGAAGATAATGGATCATAAGCGTTAGTCATCCCTCTCAACTCGGCATGATCAGTTCATTAGTCGTTGAGGGGGGGGGCACTTTGTCTTCTGCCCCGAGTAAAAATTGGATTTAGAAATGACAGTCAGGTTACTAGATCAATGAATGACCGTACACATTAATGTCACGACATACATTGTTTCCTAGGTGACTATAGTCCTCAATACACACATGAACCATTAATTGCAATTTTAAAACTCAAATATCTTGGTGTGGGTGCATCCTTGCTCCATCAAAATCTAACCACATTTTGGTAATCATTTAAGCTACTTCACTCGAAAGTATGTTACCAAAACTCCAATAAGCATCATATATAAGGTGTTGCAAGGCCTTATATAATTATCATTTTCTCTCCCAAAAAAAAAATAACCAAACAGCATTAGGAATCCTGAGATATTCATAATGCAACCATTCAAATTCATCTATATCATTAAAGGATGTTTAACCAAATGAATATTCAGTTTGGTTAAGGAAAACTCACTCCTTTAGGTATCATAGTCCTCGTTTTGTATTTCAATACACCTAATTTGGATGAAGGAGATCCATAATTGGGTTACCAATTCCTCAATTTGGTATTTGTCATATACATATCAGGCATGGTCCTCGAATACTATGTTATTTATCAAAATTCTAAAATCTAGTTCATCACAAGACACCTCTCCTCTCCGGCCAGCAGTATAGAATATATTCTGGTAATCTTGTGCTAATAGAGGTGTTCAAAATTTGCTCACAAACATCTGAGGGAAAGACTTTATGGATATATATATATATATATTTATATATATATACTTATATATATATATATATATATATATATATACATATATATATATTCAAAAGGATGTAAGTATATACATATTTGGAAAGCCTTAGTGACTAATCCCAACCAAGCAAGATTTTTAGCCACTCATGCTAATGGGCAGTATAACGATGCTACAAAAGAGTAGATACATCAAGATAAATGAAGATGGGGGAGGTACGAAATGAGGGAGATGATAGATCTAAAGAATGGAGGAGGTGATACACCAATTGTACTTCTTCAGGTCTAGATTTAGTGTTGGCGTGGAGGATGACAATTCCTCTTGAAGAAGAGGATGGCATATCTTCTCTCCTCCAACTTTTGTCTTTGGAGATCTAAGACCAATGAGGATGAACAAGGTTGGAACTGGAGTCGGGAAGCACTTCATCACCCTTAATGATCTGACCCCTTGCATGTGTTAGGTCGAGGCCTATTTATAGGGGTTTCCCACAGACTTAATTTTTTGTTGCGGTCACGACTTATGTCTCAACCAACACCATAGTCTCAGCCGAGACCATCAGTAGTGGTCGTAACGTCTATCTCGGTCGAGGCAAGGAGGTGTTGTCATGACCTATATCCTAATAGTGGTTAAGACAGATACACCCATTATTCATAGGATGCGCCTTAATTGAGACTATTGGTTGCGGTCACAATGATATTCTTGGTCATGACTGTTGTTGCGATTGGCAAGCACTGAGACTTCTAATGTACAGTCGCAGTCGTGATGATGGGTCACTGATCATTGGATCTACCTCGAGTGAGAGATCGATGGACCCTTACGGTAAAGATGATTTTGTGATCATGACTTATGACTAATCTACATGGGTTGAGAAAGGGTATTAGGTCAAATCTATATTTTGTTCAAAGATATTAAAATAGATAGGAGGCTCCATAAAAGGGATGTCAATATAAAAATAAAACATGTGTAAAAATCCCACAAAATATCATGTTATGAATACTCCATGCATCCAACCAAGAAGAAGAGATAAGAAGTTCAAACTGCAAGGAAAATGAAAGAAGGAAGGAAGATTTCACTCAACTAGGCCAAGAAACCAAGCAAGGAGCACCAAACGACCTGAACTAGGGTAGATCCAAACCCTAGGTGCACGTGCAAGCTAGATCAACTGCCTTCTTTTACCTTGAGATCCTTCTTATCCACCAAGTCAAGGGGACGATATCCAAGAAGAAAGCAAGAAAAAGGATAGTGCTAGGTGTGTAAGGAACTCATTTGCATGCGAGGGGGATGGTATATAAAGCTATGGGTGAGAGAGAAGAGAAGGTTAAGGTGTCTAGCCATGTTTGCCAAGTGTCCCATTGCCAAAGCATCATGTCCATGCAAACCAGAAGGTCCATAAGTTGTGGGAGTCAGGATGGCCATTGGCTATTTACTCCCAAGGAAGCCATTGACCTCCATTAGTAGGGGAACCATCGAATCTTGATTAAGGGTGAAAAACCTAGCTTCACCATCGGTTGACCACCTCTCTTGGTGAACCATCAATCCAAGGAGCTCCAAAGAGGAAACCATTGACCCTAACAAATCTAGGGACCACCATAGGATCCGAATACACAATGAAAGACATCAAATCTCACCTAACCAAGAGAACCATCAAGTTATATGACTCTAGGTTTCCCATTTATGAGAGGAAACCCTAAGTTCAACTCTAGGTAGGTGTCACCTCCCAAACCAAAGTGAAATTAGACACCCCAAGGTACAAATATCTCAAGAATGATATGAAAACATGTAGGTAACAACAAGAATGTGACAAACTACAAGAAAAACCCTATACATGGGTAAATTACATAAAAGTACAAAATAAGCACAAAATTGCATAACTTGCTAAAACAATGTCCAAACTAGACCAAACTTGAAACTTAGGTTTGTAACAAGATATCAAAGCACATATTAAGGTTATATTAAGGTTTTAAGCATGTAAATATAATTAGAAAGTATGTTTCATCTATAAAGCAATGCTAGAGGTCTTATGGATTTCCTCCATGGAAGGAACAATATCCATAAGTAGATTTTCTTTTTTTGGAGAAGGTAAAATATTACTATATCATCAAAAAAGTGTATAGATGGTGGAAGCCATCGTATACTATAAAAAAGGGTTAAACTACAAAACCCCACCGGGCCAGGATCACCCTACTGACCCCTCTACCAATCTTCGGTCTGGATTTTAAAGCGAGCTTCAAGTAGGTAACCAACATTTCAAATAAGACCAGGACATCAATGTCCATTTTCCCATGAAGCCTACTATTGCACTCCTTCCAAATCAAAAACACATACCTGATAAGAAAAGCCCCACAAAAGGTCTCAGACTGATATTGTTTTTTGTTCCGGTCCAGCGCCACATAGATACCCTCCACAAAGTAATTCGGGGCAAACCCGCCCCATCCCATCTTCAGCCAAAGTCTGCTCCAGAGGTAACGGATATAGAAACATTCAAAGAACAAATGGGAATGAGATTCATTGTTGGATCTGCACAACAAACATCTACTCTCAGTGTTGAGACCCCACTTAGCCAAACGGTCTCTCGTCGGCAGCCTTCCCAAAACCATCCTATAAGAACAGAAACTCCATTTAGGAATGTTGCCCTAGTTCCACAAGAAGGGGGACCAGGGAACGCAAGGCCCCTCCATCTTGGATTCCTTCTAAGGCACAATATAAGTGTCCTTCAGCTCCCACCCTCCCGGTGAAAGCGTGTATAAACCAGCCACTTCCGGCCAAAGAGAGCACATTTTCCTCCATGTTCTGGACACATTTTTCTGTCCTTCTAACTGCAAATCATGCCCGTACCTAGCATGCATCCAACTTCTCCAGCTGGAATCATTTCTCAAGAATTTATCAATCCTTTTAACAGCAGCATCTCGGTCAATGTTTGTCGGGTCGTAAACATTCAAGCTACCTTCCTCAAAATGCCTCACCACTGATCTCCAAGCAACCGTGTGACCTCTACCCCCCATATAAAAGAGGTCATCACACTTCTCATCTTCTCCAGCACAAACAACGGAAGTTGGGCCTGCATACACCAAAATCTGATCATGCCCTCAAGAACGGATCTAACAAGAACCAATCTTCCAGAAAAAGAAAGGTTGATGCCCATCCACTTGGCGATTTTATCACGGAGAGTATCAACACATACCCGGAAATCCCTACCCCTTGCTTTACCCCCACACAGAGGTATACAAAGGTACTTGGTAGGAAGCACTCCCTCCTGCATGCCCACAACATCTCTTAGACGGCCTCTCCTGTTATCACAGGATCTAGACAGATACACCTTTGATTTGATTGTACTCATATACAAACCAGTGCAGTCCCCAAACTCCATCATAAGAATACGGAAATTAGTTAGAGTTCTTCTATTCCCAGCAAGGAAGAAAAGGACATCATCTACGAAAATCATATGAGAAAGGACCCGACAACCTCCCTGCCTAAAAGAAGAGATCAACTTTCCTTGTTGGGCATTGTCCATTATACAAGTCAGGATTTCCATCACCAGGGTAAAGAGCAAAGGTGATAAAGGGTGACCTTGTCTTAGGCCATTAGAAGCAGTGAACAAACTAAAAGGACAACCATTGACCAACACCGAGAAAGAAGTGGTAGTGACACACTCCTTGATGATATTGATCCATCTATCACAGAAACCCAAAGCACTCATTCAAGACCAAATGGAATCCCACCTAACATTATCATATACCTTGGCCAGATCAAGCTTCACACAAGCTTTCCTGGAGCTGCTCTTCACCCCAAAATCAAGAAGAAACTCTATCGCGAGAAGAGCACTATCAGATATACATCTCCCTTTAATGAAGGCAGTCTGGGCAGGGGATATGATTTCGGGCAGCACTTTTTTTAGTCTATTGGACAGCAGCTTGGAGATGATCTTATACACCACCGAACAGCAGGCAATGGGGCGCAAATCGTTCATATTCTCGACAATAGGTTTCTTAGGAATGAGGCGAATGAAAGCATGATTGGCTCTTCTAACCATCCTCCCCCCAACAAGGAACCATCTCACCGCTCTAGCTATGTCCTCTTTAACCAGCAGCCACATGGATTGAAAGAACCTAGCATTAAAACCGTCAGGCCCCGGGGCCTTAGAAGCGCCTATACTAAATAGAGCAGACTTAATCTCCTCTTCAGTAGTAGGCCCACAAAGCATAGCATTCATAGTGTCGGTAACTCTTCTGGTTGGGAGCACATGATTTGGGACATGTGGCAGAACATGCTTGTTATAAAGACTATTGAAAAACTCCACGGCTTCAGCACCCACCTCTGAGAAGGAGTTGACAGTAGTGCCATCCTTCTTGAGCAACATATGTATATTATCCCTCATTTGGTTTCTCTTGACCGCAACATGGTAGATTTTTGTATTTCTGTCGCCATCTCTAATCCATTTCAAACGACTCCTTTTCCAAAAACAACTTTCCTCCGCTCTTTCAAGCTTAAAAAGATTTTCAGCCTTAATAGCCTCATCATTAATGGCTTCCTCCATCAGAGGATTGTGCCTAAGAATATCCGCAGCCTTAGCATGACAGTCCTTAGATTCCAGCACCAAATTCTGCAAGTACCTCAGTCCAAAAGACCATTTCTTCAAAGCCACCTTAGTTCTAGTAATCTTCTCCATCAGAACATAAAGGGGATTGCCTTCTGTTGGGTTTTAGGGGAGGCAGAGAAGGCAGCGGAAACAAAAAAAATTCTCCCCCAAACCCAGCACGAGGAAACGTGTCAACGTCTATATAATAGGAAAGGATGGTTTGTGGAATCATACCTTGTCCCGAGGCTTGCTCGGCGACAATACCTCGTGCCTTGCGCGGTCTTCAACTCCGGTCTTGGACGGTGTCTGTGCAGCTCCTGGTCACACCGGGACTGATGACTCCTCCTCTCACCGGGACTGTCGGGATTGACAGTTGTCCTCCTGAGCGGCAGAAACCTCCCGCCTCTGAAGTAGTCCACACGGACCACCTGGAACTCCACACTCCTTGTCCCACAAGGAAGAGGAAGGAGTCACACCCTCCTGTTGACATACTAGTCGCCAACACACTCTCCTGCCTCCAGTTGCAACTGCAGTTGTCCTTCCCTTGCTGCACCTCCCTTTACGGGAAGCACTTGCTCGGGCTCTCTCTCGGTTACCAAAACCAGAGAGAACGACAACTTTGCAGAGCAATAGGTTGCACTGAGTTGTACTTTGAGAAGCCCCCAATACACCTATATATAGGAGGGTCATGGGGCAGGGTTCTCCATCCCGGGCAATGCGGGACTAAAAAGCAGGAGTAGAAGGGTTCGAGATTTTCCACAAAAGCAATCAACTCGCAACCTGAACCGATCAGTTTACAAGTGAATCGATCGGTTGGGTACATGAACTGGTCGGTTGGAACACCAACCGATCGGTTGGGACCCATGAGCCGATCGGTTCACTTATGAACCGATCGGTTCGTGGTCCTGATCAGTTCCTGATTGACTTTCCTTCTTTTGTTTCTAATTGGTATCGAATACCAATCCTTGTTCCAATCAAATTGGGCAAGTGAAACGCAAGGAAAATTCTCACCGACCTGACTTTCCCAACTTGCTCAGTTGCACCAGTTGAACCGATCGTTTCACTCTGACCATGAGCCGATTGACTCAACACTTGAGCTGACCGGTTCAGCAACCTCAGCCGACCGGTTCAACACTTGAACCGATCGGTTGGGAGTACAGGTTGTGCAGAATCAGTCAAATGCGATTTCAATCAATCTGATACTCCAATCAATATGTCCAACACCTTGAACAATATGATATTGAGCTATCAATTGATTGAGTGTTTAATTGAACTACTAAACTCCTTTAGTAATCAATCTAAACATTATTTGTGGACAAAACTCCTCTTCCAGGTTAAATCCTTTGTGTGTGACCCTACAGGTCCATTTCACGTTAGCAGTGAAAGTCCATAACACTTATGACTTCACAAGCAAAGAGCGGTGCCTAGTCACACATCAGTGCTACCCAAGTGAAAGTAGAAAGTTGGAGAACAACTTTCAATTCTACAATCCGTGAATGATGTTACAGCGAGTGTATAATTCCTTTGTCACTGATATCCCGAATGAACTCGAGACATGGAACAGTCATCCTGTCAACGTTCATTCACTTTCTTGATCTCAGAGTAGATTGAACGAGATATGTATGACATCAATATCACATACTGATTCACACATGTGTGCGCACGCCTATCTCAATCCTACTCATCAAGTGGCCTTGGAAATCAAACTCCCTCAGGAGGGACAAATCCCATATCTATCACTCACCCCTCAAAAGCCCCATGTGTCAAAGCCACCCAATCATCCCCTTTATAACAACCCATGTTTCATGACTAATGAGATTCTATCATCAACCAACACCACAATCTAGTCTTGTGTGTCATTGTTGTCTATCTACCTTCCACAATGACATCCGACTACGGACATAACAAGAATGTACAAACTCTTAGCATCTGTATGATCTCACCATTTAGGTCATGAACCTGAAGGCATACATCATTGAGTACTGTCATTCTCTAGACATTCAATCTGTTCTATCAGTATCTCATATGACTGAACCAGAAAGAATTGGAAGCTTGCCTTTGATGTTTATCAAATCAATCTTAATGTATCCCACCAATCATCCCATGATTGGCTCTCAGGGCATACATACCAACAGACTCCCACTTGCACTGTGAGCCAATCTCCCTTGAATCATATTCATAGTGATCTTCAAACATGTCCCACATGTTACTGTGCTCTAGTGCGAACATAGTGAGTTATGGCAACACCTTGCCAAAGTTAGTATAAATTGCATGTCTCTCATCTCTTCGCTGAACGTCACACATATGAGATGGAGGTGTCGTAATATGCAATCTACTATTCTGTTGCTAACCTTTAGCCACATTGCATGATCAAGGATTCCATACTTGTCATCAATGAGTGGAATATTAGTTCATCTCATGAACTTACAGATCCATATAGTATCCATTATTGTTGTCTAACATATAGATACTCGACATTTCCTTTTAAACGGCTTTATTGGAACACTTTCAATTATCAACAAACTTTCACTTTTATATATCCTACATATATTTTGCGATTAATTTTCTGTCCTTTCGGAAGTTCACATCAATGTAACTCTTTACATTGAACTCTTCCTTATCTCCATAGAACTAGTACTTCTCAAGTACTTATCAAGTTCTTATGGTTTCCAGTAACCCTTACTGGAAGCAGACATACATCCACTCGTCATGTCCCACATACGAGTTATCAGGATGAGCACATCATATTGCCATGTCATACATACAAGATGATGAATGCATTTTGTTCTTGCCATGTCAATGCATGCAAGATAATGGGATGATTACATACATGATAGATTCACATCTATTCTTAGTGATACCATTCTTCATAAGAATTGGACACTTGGCCTTGGGATACTGACTCCATGTAACATGGACAAGTTTTCTCCCATTGAATCTGTGCATACTGAACCCTTCAGTACAGATTGCCAATGTATGCTTTCTCTCTTCAGGTCAAGAGGTTTTCAAGAACTATCTCTATAGATCTCTATTCCTATCACATAGGAAACATCTCTATCTTCCTTGAAGATAATTTCCACTTTTGGATTTCCATTCTAGAATATTTCCATTTCACATCAACATGTGGAATGTGAATACGTTCCCACTAAATCACAGATCCCTTCTTTATCTTTGACATATCAGTCAAACCCTTTGACTATATCATCAAAGTAAAGATCCAATTTTGAGTTGCTTGTACTCAATCAATCACATTGATTAGTCCATTGTAACTTATAGACTTCATTTGCATTAGTGGATTAATAAACCTTATAGGTTGTGTCACATACACATCCTTGTTTTATTCCTCATAGGAATGCGGTTTTAGTATCCATATGCCAAATGTCTTAGTCATTAAGTTACAATCAACAAGCATTATCCTTCTCAAAATGTTATCCATGTGTCTTAACACTTAAGACTTATTCGCACTTATGGATTCAATCCAATGGGTGCTACCATCAAGGTCATACCTTATGGTTCAAATGGATGTCATTTAGGATGTAATGGTCATAAACCATAACTCAAAATTTGGTTCCTCATATTCATCTAGATAGTTGACTCATCACATGAACAACTCATCACATAGATAAACGAGGTGTATCCGTCAAGGATATAAGAACTCACAACTCCTTGTGATTCTTAATGTCCTTTATTAGTGATGGGTATTCTTTTATTAAGAAGAATTCAGTTATTTGATCATCATTCTCTAACTCCTTAGAGTATGATTCCTTCTTTATTTAGACATCACCATGCCTTAATCATGAGTTCACTATGATACACTATCATAATAACTCATAAGGATCTCAAACATTTGGTCCAAGTATTTCATTCATTGATCTCATCAAGAATTAACACTTTACCAAATTTGCACTTCATCTATGATAATCTTGAACACTTCAAGATATTCATATTGGTATTTCTCTAAACACTATTTGAAGTATTAGCATTCACTCCAATAGGTATGTAAATACATCACATGTATTATACCTAATTGGATAATCATTCTCCCACTACCATTAGTGAAGATTGATTAATCATGTCCAAGATATTCATGTCTCTTACTGGTTCTCCAACCAAAACAGTCTAGATTTATCCATCACATGGAAATTAGAAATGAATTTCTCATGATTGATGCTAATTTGATTGTTTGAGTTATCTATAACTTTTAGGTATCATTTTATCTTATGCATATCAAATGCCACAAGATAAACAAGGAATTTCCACAAAGATCATATCTTTAAGATTGAAACATCAACTTTATTAATTGCCATCATTGTCATACAATATGCAAAAATAAAGTGTTTCTATCTATTGGCAATATATGAAATAACAGTTCTCAACTCTATTTCGTGCCCTTTAGGCTGAAATAAACTGAAAGGTACTCCTATCTATGGTAGCAACACTTGCTCCAATGATGGGTACTTCTTTCATGGTCCTTTCACAAAGGCCATCACTTCTTTGTGGATATTGCATATCATATATGACATATCCATATCTTGGTATCATATACCTCAGATAAATAAGTGGTTCATTTCATGATACCTTAGGTGGAGATCTCTATCCCCTCCTTCATCTTCTTTTGTTCTTCCAGATATAGAGGGCAATCCCTCATACACCCTTTCCCCATCTGCCTTGAGGCTGAAGATGGCTTGGATTGTTGGCTAGCATCAGAACACTTATTTGCTTTGCCCTTATCCTTGCCCTTACCTTTTCTTTGATCATATCAAAGTTTATGGTTTGTCTTTCTTTATCTTTGCTTCTACTATCCTCAACATGTCCAACAACTCTGTCAACGTTTGTCAAAGTTGTTCATGTTGTAGCTTACCATGAATTATATGATTCTCACAACATTTGCAGTATCATACCAATAGCTAACTCTTGGCTCAGAGGGAATCCTTCTTAGTCAGGTTTTCCACATATACCCAATCACATTGAGTGTGTGAATACCTTACTGGATCTCCTTCTGTCATGACATACTAGGACAGTGTCTTGGAGACAACATATGTCTCATGTTGTCTCTACAATTCATAGTTCAGAGAACACAACATCAAGCTCTCCTCATCAATGTATACCTCGGTATGCTTCCATAAGCATACTTTCAACCATTGATGTGGTGGGATTGAGTTCATCTGGTTCTGGTATAACTAGGACTTAGAGCTTTCACTCTTTGATTGAAAACACTTCTCATCATCCTAACCAGTCGTGGAATTATTCCCATTTAATTTGTTGGTCTCAAAGACCGATCGCAAATAAAGTGATTATTGTTGACTAACCATTTATTTTAACAAAAGGAAATATATGCAATTTTAGTCTAAAACTCTTTTGACTTGTTTGATTGATTTGAAAAGTTGACGATAAAATTAGGCCTTTAATTAATTATCGCTCCCACTATTTTAGTTCAAATTGATAGCCCTCACCATTAATTCGGAAGATTGCATCGTACAACCTTCTAGTGGGCAAGATCCTAAAATCCTCTAAGTCATGAGTCAGCTTTGGCTGATCGCCCACAACTTAGATCTCTCAGGTAGGAAACTCTTGCCAATTGCATCATATGCAACTCTTGTTGAATGAACATGCACAACACCTTGCCATGAACATTCCTTGCCTCTGGGCTTAGATGCTCTAAGAATCACCAGTTAAGTCTAACCCAAAAGCCGACATAGTAAACATGCACTCTGCTTTGGCAGAACCTACATGTCTACCCTTCACACTTCCACAAGATAGACGGCGCACCACACTTTGGCGTAACCTACGCTTGGTCGATCGAGCTTTTCATGTGTGCCGCTAATGGAAGGCATATAAGACTTAATATTTTAATGAGGGATTTGGTTTTTATATACATATACATATCCAATCACCACAATACATAGTATGTATCATATACATGCTATATCCCACAGGAAACATGCACAAACGATAAAAAGCAATGATTATGGCCATCCTAATGTGATTCCTCGAGCAAAGAGGAATCACGGTCATCTAGGTGAACATCACATTCAACCTGTACAAGATGAACATCTGTTCCTTGCCATCTGAGTTGATCAACTCATCACATGAATGATCTGTACTCTCCAGCCGGTCGTCTGGGTGCCACCAGCTGATCGGTTGGCTCCTCCAACCGATCGGTTCGCCTGGACGTCGTGCATCTCGTCATCTCCGCCACTTGGTCGTCTCGCTCCTCGATCGGTTATCAACCGATCGGTTCACTCCTTGAACCGACCATCTGGAACGTCAACCGATCGGTTCACGCCTTGAACCGATCGTTTCAGCTGTTGTCTTGATGTCTGTCGGTCTTTGACATAACAGGAAATAAAAACTATCCTATTATTACATTGCTTAAAAGAAGAAACCCCGAGTTACATTCGGGGAAAGAAAAGGTAGGAAAGAATCTCGAATTATTTCGAGTTACATCAGGAATAAGAGAGGGAAGATCGGTGCGCAGACCGAGATGCAAGCAACCACAAAAAACCACACACAGATAGGGGTTTATAGGCCATAATCATGCTACACACATCCACCACAAAACTCATTTAAGGGCGACGCGTATCGAGTGCATTAATAATACATATCATATATGTAATTTGGGATTTGTGGATTTAGGATTGGACATGCATAAAGCCAATATTATTCACATCGCATGCAATAAATAAAGGCGACAAACCAAAATCGATCATATCGATATTCCTAAAATATAGAGCAGTTGACGTGGCTCTGATACCACTGTTGGATTTTAGCGGAGGCAGAGAAGGCAGCGGAAACAAAAAAAATTCTCCCCCAAACCCAGCACGAGGAAACGCGTCAACGTCTATATAATAGGAAAGGATGGTTTGTGGAATCATACCTTGTCCCGAGGCTTGCTCGGCGACAATACCTCGCGCCTTGCGCGGTCTTCAACTCCAGTCTTGGACGGTGTCTGTGCAGCTCCTGGTCGCACCGGGACTGACGACTCCTCCTCTCACTGGGACTGTCGGGATTGACAGTTGTCCTCCTGAGCGGCAGAAACCTCCCACCTCTGAAGTAGTCCACACAGACCACCTGGAACTCCACACTCCTTGTCCCACAAGGAAGTGGAATGAGTCGCACCCTCCTGTTGATGTACTAGTCGCCAACACACTCTCTTGCCTCCAGTTGCAACTGCAGTTGTCCTTCCCTTGCTGCACCTCCCTTTACGGGAAGCACTTGCTCGGGCTGTCTCTCGGTTACCAAAACCAGAGAGAACGACAACTTTGTAGAGCAACAGGTTGCACTGAGTTGTACTTTGAGAAACCCCCAATACCCCTATATATAGGAGGGTCATGGGACAAAGTTCTCCATCCTGGGCAATGTGGGACTAAAAAGCAGGAGTAGAAGGGTTCGAGATTTTCCACAAAAGCAATCAACTTGCAACCTAAACTGATCGATTCACAAGTGAACCGGTCGGTTGGGGACCTGAACCGGTCGGTTGGAACACCAACCGATCGGTTGGGACCCATGAGCCGATCGGTTCACTTATGAACCGGTCGATTCGTGGTCCTGATCAGTTCCCGATTGACTTTCCTTCTTTTGTTTCTAATTGGTATCGAATACCAATCCTTGTTCCATTCAAATTGGTCAAGTGAAACGCAAGGAAAATTCTCACCGACCTGACTTTCCCAACTTGCTCGGTTGCACCAGTTGAACCGATCGTTTCAACACTTGAACCGATCGTTTCACTCTTACCATGAGCCGATCGACTAAACACTTGAGCCGACCAGTTCAGCAACCTCAGCTGACCGGTTCAACACTTGAACCGATCAGTTGGGAGTACAGGTTGTGCAGAATCAGTCAAATGCAATTTCAATCAATCCGATACTCCAATCAATATGTCCAACACCTTGAACAATATGATATTTAGCTATCAATTGATTGAGTGTTTAATTGAACTACTAAACTCCTTTAATAATCAATCTAAACATTGTTTGTGGACAAAACTCCTCTTCCAGGTTAAATCCTCACTACTATAGAACCTACCTTTAGTGTCGGTTATTTAAGGCCTTTAGTGTCGGTTTTCGAGCGACGCCTATGTGGGCGACACTAAAAGGTCACCCATTACGCGTCGGTTCCAGGACCGACACCCAAACTCTTCGCGCGTGACCGAAAATGCGCCATTAGGGGACTATAGGCGTCGGTTATTAGATAAGAAACCGATGCCCAAACCCTTCACGCCACAGAAAGGGCACCATCGTGGGCGCTATCAGTGTCGGTTATAAGCCAACAACCGACGAAATATGTCTTCGCGCCAAAAGAATATGTGTCGGTTACATTTAAATAACCGACACTGTAATGTTATGTGTCGGTTATTTACAACTACCGACGCCTGTTATTGGCGCCAGCTTGGGCACTATCAGTGTCGGTTTGTAGTAAGAAACCGGCACCATATATGTTCGTGCCACAGGAAATAGGCACCAGTTATATCTAAAAAACCGACATTACATCATTGTGTGTCGGTTTTTTAAAAATAACCGACGCCTATTTTTTTTTTTTTACTGACCTGCAGACCTGTTGTGGCTGGTCGCAGGATGAGAAACCTACAGTTCAGTTAACTGAACTGCAGGTTTTATGACATCCATTGATATCAGCCAACAACAGGCCACAAACCTACAAATTTAACAACAAAAATATTCACACATGAATTTAGCAATACAACCTGCAGTTCCATTTTATTTTCACACATTTACAAACATTCATGTAGCTAGAAATCTGTAGTTCCATTCATTCACATTCACACATGTAGAAACATTCATATAGTAACCAACACTTTCATTCATTTTCACTCAGACACATGTAGAAACATCTAGACATGTAGAAACATTCACACATATTATAATTCAGAAATTCATTTACAAAATCCCCACTATTTGTATGGTTGTTGCCCATTCTTCTCTTACTTCATTTAATTCTCCCATCATATAGGGAGCATGTACATCAGGAAAGTCCGTTCCTGTAGTGGGGTCAGCTTTAAACACCTGTAAAGAGAATGATGTATATATATAATTAATGAGCTATAAATAAGATTGATATATTTCATATTATCTAATGAGACTATATAATACCTGAGCAATACAATCGATGTCCATACAACATGACAGACTAACACATATATAGTACATAACAACAGCAGCGTCGAATTTACATACAACACTAGCTTAGTACATATATAGTGGGACTTATAAGGTGACGATCCCACCTGGTAAAACAGGTTACCGACAACTACATGTTACGACTGGGAGGTCGTGATTCAGCAACAGTATGCATTAGCAGGAGGACAAACAGATCACCATATGTTTGTCCTCATATGGTGATCTATTTGTCCTCCTGCTAATGCATACGTTGCTGAATCACGACCTCCCAGTCGTAACATGTAGTCGGTAACCTGTTTTAGCAGGCAGTATCGTCACCTTAGTCCACTATATATGTACTTAGTGTTGTATGTAAATTCGGAGCTGCTGTTGTTATGTACTATATATGTGTTAGTCTGTCATGTTGTTATATGAATCTGAACCACTTGTGTGTGCTGCACTTTATGTATTGTATATGTATCCTGCTTCTCTTCATTGGGGCTTCTTCCTGCATATCCTGCATATCCTGCATAGCTATGTCATGTCCGTCCTTCATAGCCTTCTTCCTATATTTATTTTTCAAAGAGAATACATCAAATCAGAAAATGATATTGAAACATCAAATCAGAAAATGATATTGATATTAAAAAAGTAAACATTTAGCTTCAATAAAAAAATATAAACATGCTTGCCTCTAAAATTGTGATCTTTTATCAATTAACAATCCTTCATTGTGATCTCCGTGCACATATAAGTCATCATTAGCTTCAATATTTTCTGGAGTTGGCAACCCAACTGAGAATGGACTGGAGTCATCATATTAATCATAGTACTCTTCTTCATCTATAGGATTTTCAATGAACTGTCTTTTACCATGAAGAACAACAAACCATTTATCATTTGCAGGATCATCGATATAAAATACTTGTTTCACCTGTGATGCCAATATGAATGGTTCATCCTTCTTGTCAATCTTTTCAAAGTTCACTAAAGTGAAACCCAATTCATCCACTATAACTCCTTTGGTGTTATCAACCCAATTACATTTGAAGAGCGGAATTCTGAAATCTATGTAGTCAAATTCCCATATCTCTTCAATGAAACCGTAATATGACATTTTAGCTTCACGTGGACTCTTATCCTTTGCACTTGCAAAAAACATAGTCGATGCTTGAAGGGTGACCCCACTGTTTTGGACGACACTCTTATCATCTTGGCGCTTTGTGTAATATGTGAATCCATTAATGTCATACCCTTCATAAGACATAACAGTCAACTTTGGTTTAAAGGCGAGGCATTTGATAGTTTCAGTAATATCATCTGGTGTTTCAGATAGTTGATGTAAGACTTTATCTTCAAACCACTTAATAAAAGTCTTGTTATGCTCTCTAGCAAGCCACATTGTATTGGCTCGGGGGATATTGTCTTTTGATGAAATTGGTATGTTCCTCGATATAAACGTTCACTTCGTCCATGTTGTGTAAAATATACAAATGACCTTGTTCCAACTGCTCACGGCTGATTACTTTCACACATGATCCCAAAATTCCTTTGCCAAATAGCTCTTCAATATTCTTGTCATTATCAGGAGTGTCATTACCACTGAGAAAGTCATTGCAGAAATCCATAACCTCTCTCGCCACATAACCTTCAATAATACTCCCTTCAGGACAATAACGGTTTCGAACATCACCTTTAAAAATGCTCATGTATCGTTCAAAGGGATACATCCAATGCAAGAAAACCGGGCCCAAGATTTTCACTTCCCTAGTCAAGTGGACAACAAGATGTACCATGATATCAAAGAACGAAGGAGGGAAATACATCTCAAGCTGACATAGGGTAACAACCACTTCTATTTGCAAATTATCGAGAGTCTCAGGGTCAATAACTTTGCTGCAGAGACTGTTGAAAAAGAAACAAAGTTTGGTGATTGCAAACCTTACATGCTTCAACAATATAGATCAAATTGCCATGGGCAATATTTTTTGCATTAGAGTGTGACAATCATGAGATTTAAGTCCTATCAACTTCAGATCTTTCATTGATACCAATCTACAGATGTTGGATGGGTAACCATTTGGCATCTTAACATTTATCAAGCATTCACAAAAAGCTTTCTTCTCTTTTATAGACAACGTGTAACATGCGGGAGGTAAGTATGCTCTTTTACTACCCATTTCACGTATTTCTGTTAATTCTAACCTTATTCCCATTTCACGTAGGTCCATTCTGGATTTTATCCCATCTTTAGTCTTACCTGGTATATTTAACAGAGTACCAATGATGCTATCACAGACATTTTTCTCAACGTGCATTACATCGATACAATGTCTGACTGTCAAAGAACTCCAATAAGGAACATCCCAAAATATTGACTTCTTCTTGAATGAAGAATTGTCACTCCGTGTAGTACCTTGTGATCTCTTACCAAATTCATTGACAAAGTCTTTTATTCTTTCATAAACAACCTCCCCTGGTATAGGTTTAGGTGCACTGCGTTCCTCATTCAATCCATTGAATGCTTTGCGCTTCCTACGATACGGATGGAATTTTGGAAGAAACCTTCGATGACCGAGATATACATTCTTACCGCCATGTTTTAGTCTTGTTGAATCAGTGTTCTCTTCACATATAGGACACGCTTTAGCTCCTTCGACACTATATCCAGACAAATTCCCATATGCTGGAAAGTCATTAATAGTGCAAAACAATATAGCATGCAAACGAAATGTCTCTCTTCGTGAAGCATCATAGGTCATCACACCTTCACCCCAAAGTTTCTTTAAGTCATCAATCAGAGGTTCAAGATAAACATTGATGTCATTTCTAGGTTGTTTATGGCCCGATATCAACAACGACAGCATTACGTACTTATTTTTCATACACAGCCAGGGAGGAAGATTGTATATAACAAGCATGACTGGCCAAGTGCTATGTTGGCTGCTCAATGTCCCGTATGGATTCATCCCGTCTGTACAAAGCCCAAGTCTTACATTCCTGACTTCTTCACCAAATTCAGGGTACAATACATCAATCTTCTTCCACTATGGGGAATCAGACGCATGTCGTAGGATCCCATCATTATTTTTCTTAACATCTGCATGCCACCTCAAATTCTTCGCATCTATCGGATTGGCAAACAAGCGTTGAAACTGTGATATTATAGGTAGATACCACATCACCTTGGCAGGAGTACCAGTTTTGGACTCCCCTGAAGTCGTCAATTTATACCGTGACGCACCACATTTTGGACAATCTTTCAAATCTGCATAGTCCTTTTGAAATAATACACAATCATTAGGGCATGCGTGTATCTTCTTGGCATCCATTCCCATTGGGCACAACAATTTCTTTACCTGGTATGTTGAGATTGGCAGCTCGTTTCCTTCAGGAAGCATTTCTTTCAACAAAGACAGCAATGACGTGAAGCTTTTGTCGCTCCATCTGTTGTTAGCTTTCAACTTATACAATCTCAACACAGCGTTAAGCTTCGTAAACTTAGTACAACCTGTGTATAACGGCATCTCATCATCATGCACAATGTTTCTAAAAATGGGAGGTGGATCGGTGTGCTCTACCCCACAACTATCCAGCATCACATCAACGATGTCTACTGGAACTGGTTCATTCACATCTACATCATCGTAGGCAATTTCTTCTTCCATACAAGCACTGCTATCGACATCCACTAGTTTCGGGTTTGAAATCTCTCCATGCCAGTGCCATTCTGTATAGCCTTGTATAATCCCGTTGCACATGACATGAGTCATGATTTCGTCACCAGTGTTGACTTTCAAGTTGTTACCGCAATGTCTACATGGACAGTAGAACCTATCTCCAGTTTGTTTCCTATGTTCCTCGGCAAATTTAATGAACTCGTGAAGACCAGAAATAAACTCTGGGGTGCATTGATTGTGAATCGACATCCATGATTTATCCATTCTATGATCAAAGAGAAAACAAGTATATATTAGGACAAGATTAGGGTCTAGGGTTAACAAATACATGTGATGTCATTATTACATATAATAAATGTGTACCACCTATCCATTCTTGAACACCTAATCTCACTAGTAAGTGTATAATGTGTATTAGGTTTTCAAGAAAATTTTGGCATCATTTCCCCGCTGTTCTCCAAGTACATATGTACTTAGAGAACAAACGGGGAAATGCTGCCAAAATTTTCTTGAAAACCCAATACACATTATACACTTACATCCTAAGCGAGATTAGGTGTTCAAGAACAGTCCCAAACCGGGGACTATCCAAGATTTACTCCTAATGAGTAAATCTTAGACGGGTTTCTAGGCCAACAAATAATGTATTGTCATTCTTATACCTAAAATCCTAGTTCTTCAAGTTAGGGTGATTATTGATGTCTTTAAAATAGTATGTCATATTAAAATAGACTAAACAATATGAGAAAATAGTAGTGTAATCATGTAAATGGGAACATTCATGGCAACACACACTTCAGTTATAAGCATTCATGTAACAACTTTCAGTTCCATTCATGGGAACACACACTTCAGTTATAACAATAACTAAACAAAGGGGTTGGTGTACCCCTAAACATGCGCATAATTAAAAAAAATATTAATACAGACAAGTCTAGATAGATAGACAACTAAATACTACACCAACATGGTCCCGCATGCATCAATAACTTCTTTTTGATGATGAAGCTGTGTCACGAAGCTCCTCACTGTATTTAGACGAATCTGAACTGACAGGGGCCTCAGATTCAGATTCCTCATAGATGATATCCAACGTCGTGCGCTCATACCGCAGAAGATGATCGGGGGTCTCGCAGTTGTTGTTGGTTATCCAAAATTTGATGGAATTATGGCCAACTGGACGGAGAAAAAGCCTGTTCCAACGGACCACATGCAGCTCTCCAATCCAATCACGCCAACTGGATTTTGATACAAGATTTCCCGCCAAATCATACTCAACCTCGATAACATGTGAATAATTACCAAAAGTTAGGGTCACTTTACCAGGCATGTAGTGTCTTCCTTTTAGAAAACGCCAATGTTTGGGTATGACCAATTGGTTTAAGGAACGATCATCTAGGATGATGTCCAATTGTTCTTCAATAGGGAATGTTAACATTGACATAGAGGCCCAGTTCATAGTGACTGTTATGGGTGGATAGAGACTGCACAATATTAGTATTAACAAAGTGTAAGTACATATAACAATGTTATATATTTTCAGAAAAAGTTGTATAACATCAGTTAACCTTTTATTGCTTGTCATAACCAACTTTATTGTGGTAGACATGATAGCTTGAAAAGAAGTCTACAAATGTACTTAGATAACAAACGAGGAAATGCTCCTAATGAGTAAATCTTGGACGGGTTTCTAGGTGCTTACTAAAATAGAACCATTATATGGAACTAATCCTACATTATACACATACTTTTCCTGAGTAAGATAATGTGCACTACATGGAATTATTAAGATCTGAATATATATAAGTTGTTTCTACCTACTTTGATGGGATTTTATAACATTCGAGTCTTCCATTTATAACATTAAGATCTGAATATATATAAGAATCCCATTTGTTACACACAATTGAGAATCTTTCACGATACTAGGAAAATACACTAACTAGATATTCATTTAGGTGTTAGACATCAATATGTGTATGAGCCCTAATTAAAACTGATTCTCATAAGAAGTAAATAAATTAAAAAAAAATGCCCAGCAGCAGGGCGGCACCTTGAGGGAAGACGAGCAGAGGAAGAAGAAGAAGGCAGGGCGGGCACCTTGAGGGAAGAGGAGCAGCGGCCGAGGCAAAGTCCTAGCAGCTTCCGGCGGCGAAGAGAGGAGCGGTGGAGAGGGCGGCGAGGCTACGAGACCTAGCTGCTACCGGCGAAGGCGGAGAAGAGGCCGGCGGGCGGAGAAGAGGCCGACGGCGGAGGAGAGGCCGGCAGGCGGAGAGGGAGGCCGGTGGGCGGGTGGAGAGAGAGGCCGACTGCTTCTCGCTCGATGGTGACGAGCGGCGAGCATGAAGGAAGGAGCGGCGGCGGCGGCAGCATGGAGCAAGGGAAATCGCCGGAGCTAGGGAAATCGGGAACGAAATAGGGAAATGGGAAGAATCGTTCGGGCAGGGTGAGCTATTAAGTTGAAAATATGTGTCGGTTATTTAAAACACCGACAACTAAACCAACAGTGTCGGTTCTTTGCCACAAACCGACAACTATACTAGATTATAGTCGTCGGTTTTTGATTAAAAGACAACCGACAACTATTCCAATCTCACGAATACCCTTTAGTCGTCGGTTATTTAGTTACGAACCGACGCAATATGTAAAATATTGGAGCCAATTTTTTCACTGGAATTTTGGGTTTAGCGGTTGATTTTAGGTGTCGGTTTTTTATTAATTAACCGACACTTAATAAAAGCGGTACCCGTGTCTGGTCGACCTTCACAAATTGGATGTCGGTTTCTGTTCAAAACCGACACAGTAGGGTTTATGTGTCGGTTTTTGTATACAACCGACACCTTGAAAAGTGACTTTATAAGCCATTTCTGTAGTAGTGCCTTTATGTGTGACCCTGCAGGTCCATTTCACGTTGGCAGTGAAAGTCCATAACACTTATGACTTCACAAGCAAAGAGCGGTGCCTAGTCACACATCAGTGCTACCCAAGTGAAAATAGAAAGTTGGAGAACAACTTTCAATCCTACAATCCGTGAATGGTGTTACAGTGAGTGTATAATTCCTTTGTCACTGATATCCCGAATGAACTCGAGGCATGGAACAGTCATCCTGTCAACATTCATTCACTTTCTTGATCTCAGAGTAGATTGAACGAGATATGTATGACATCAATATCACATACTAATTCACACATGCGTGCACACACCTATCTCAATCCTACTCATCAAGTGGCCTTGGATATCAAACTCCCTCAGGAAGGACAAATCCCATATCTATCACTCACCCCTCAAAAGTCCCATGTGTCAAAGCCACCCAATCATCACCTTTATAACAACCCATGTTTCAAGACTGCGTTTGATGATGTCAAAGTGTGCCCAACGACATGTGTTGAGTGTAGTGATTTCAGTTCTAAGAATCACACTCACCACCATCACTGTGAGTACTGACTGTGACTACCATGTCATGGTTCCATGTGTCAAACTCACGGTGGGTCTGTCCGGTATCTTGTTCTCTAACAAGTACATATGTGTTTGGTTTGATATCTCTATCTCATGACTAATGGGATTCTATCATCAACCAACACCACAATCTAGTCTTGTGTGTCATTGTTTTCTATCTACCTTCCACAATGACATCCTACTAGGGACATAACAAGAATGTACAAACTCTTAGCATCTGTATGATCTCATCATTTAGGTCATGAACCTGAAGGCATACATCATTGAGTATTGTCATTCTCTAGACATTCAATCTGTTCTATCACTATCTCATATGACTGAACCAGAAAGAATTGGAAGCTTGCCTTTGATGTTTATCAAATCAATCTTAATGTATCCCATATTCATCCCATGATTGGCTCTCAGGGCATACATACCAACACCTTCAACCCTGCAATTCCAAACTTCTTTAATGGTAACCACACAACTAGACCACTCCAACTAGATGTTGTAAAACTGGAACGGTTTACCTTTGCGCTCCTCTTGGGCAAGCTGCACAACAAGCCAAGCATGATCACTATTGATGTGCCCGCCCAACTTCACATTAGATAGAAGAAAAACATCCAGCCACACCTCATTAACTATAGCCCTATCAAGATGACTAGCTATACATTTCTTCACATCTCTCGTGTTCTGCCAAGTGACAATACCTACACTCATACTTAACTCTATGAGATTCACAGCATCGATAGCATCATTGAACCTTTTAATACAAGAATCGGGGTCCGGAAAACCACGTCTCTTTTCATGAGCCCTTCTAATATGGTTAAAGTCTCCAATGAAAATTTGGGGTAGCTCTCTCTGATTAGCCGACGCCATAACCTCCCAAAGTCTTCTTCAACAAACTTCAGAATTATGACCATTGACCGGCCTAAATCGCGCGTCCAAAAGTGGAGGCGGATTTGAGGTAGTCGAGCTTTTACATTTATAAACCTCAATCCTTCTAGGCCCCCGCAACTTTTCTTACGGGGTCGAAGTAGATATACAGGGTTGAACACAGGGACGGGTGGTAGTATTGAGAACCCATAATCGACACGCTACACTCCGGCAGGTATAAAGAGATAATATATTCCCCAAAAGGGAAACAGTAAAATGTCACAAACAAGAAAACTATCTCCAAGTGGAGCTACTAGAAAGATTTAAGGTTTTAGACATTTAGCAATTTTTGGGGGTTTTCATGCAAAAGAAACAGAAAGATAAAACTAGAGCTAGAGCAAGGTACGAAGGATAAGACTTCAGTAAAACAAGCGGCACCAGTAACATCCTGAACCCCTCCTCTCAGAGCGGGTACCTCTAACCAAGCATCAACACCCCTCTCGAGGTTGCTGGACTTTAAGTTAGAGTGGAGTGTTACTGAAACAACTCCGTTCAAGGCACTCTCATAATCCAAAATCAGACCAAACACTAGATCCACAACACAACTCTCGAAGTTGTTGCGACGGGAAAACATGATTCGGTAGCTAAGAGAAACACGATCCAAACATGCAAGCTAGAGTTTAGATATCAAACATAGCAGTCATCCAACACATTGCACCAAGCATAGAGTAGCAAGTAATTAAGCATTTCTATTTCCAAAAACATATAAAGGTTTGATTACAATGCAGGAATTAAAGAATTAAATAACATAAGTAAAGATAGGTATCACCTTCTTGATGTAGAAGGACGATAGACTACAGTGGACCCTCCAGCCCGATACCGATCAGGAGCCTAGCCCGATACAACAGTGTCGGGTGACACACCCTCTCGGGCGGCACACTGTGATGGCCGACTGTATCGCTCAAGGACCCTGTACAATACGCTCAAGTCGGGCGCCGCACCCTCTCGGGCGGCACGCATGACGGGTGACGTGTATTGAGTTCGATATCATGTCAGGCATGGAGCAACACGTTATACTATCGGGCACTTGTGTCGCTCGTCTACATTGGCCGATGTCAGCCCCTAGTGTCGCCCGGGACGGTCCTAAGTGAACCATCCCCTCCCTCTCGGGATGAGGAAGGGCTCACCTAGAGTTTCCCGGCACGAGCACTGGGGCGCGACACTCCTTCTCTCACAATTTTCCTCTGAAGATCGCTCAAAGTTCCCGACTGTGCAAACTCCAAACTGTCCGAACTGTCTTTTCGGGTTCATGTAGTTGCTATTTATAGGCAGCGGTTGGGGGAAGTTATGGTGCTCGCAGTGCCATGTGTCCACCGTATTCGCGAATTTGATGGACGGTCGATACACATATCGCCCGGTGCAAGGATGTTGGTTGTCGGTCACGTGACGGGCGGCGCCTGCCGGTGGGTGGTCAGTGTCGCACGACAAGCTTGGGTTGTCGTGGTGAGCTCGGCTCCCTGTCGGGTAAGGGGTGTGTCATCCGTCAGCTTCTTCTTGTGCGGCATCCCCTAGTCGTGCGTCATTGCGTCGCACCACCCTATCGAGCAGTGCTTGTATCGGGACGTTGGAAGGCCGATGCAGGTTGGACTTATTGCTTGTTGGCCGGGACGGCCTTATTAGGTCAAAATGGAAGGAAAATTCTGCAAAAGATAGAAGTATTGGATTAAGAGCGTTGCTTGGCCAATTATTGCGAAAGTACTAATAAAAGAGAGGAAAATAGCAGAAAAGGGCAGTTTTGATAACAGAATAAAGGGCAAAAACATCACAAAAATTGGTGTTATCAACTCCCCCAAACTTAGCATTTTGATTGTCCTCAATCAATATTTAAACTTTATTTTGTGATGCTTCTTCTTGCTTGGTATAGCTTTCAGGCCAAGAGGTAAAACAAGTATAGTAATGCCTTTAGAGATAATGTTGCCTCACTGCAAACAAAAGACCATGCGTTTCCTTGCTTTATTATTTCAGTAAATTGTTTCTCTACAGCTTCGGCGAGACTTTGTTGTATGATTCCGAAGTTAGCTTACGCACCAAACAACTTTATTTTAGGGCAGAAAGTTGTGTATAAGGTAGGCTAAGGCTTTTTTGGGGTTTTTCTTGTCTCCCATCAGTCCATCCAGGTAAGGGTCCGTTAACGGGCAAGTGGTCCCTGCAGTCCAAGCCAGTTGGCTTTAGAGCAGTGATTTCACATCCTACGTACCACTGCCCCGAATCTACCATGCCTAAAGATGGGTACTTTTGGAAGACAAGTGTGTATATATATATATTTTTCTTTTCTTTTATCGGGCAAAACTCTCATGCTTTTATTCACTCTCATAAGGCTTCTCTCTCTTTTTGGGATTTTTGTTGGGTAAGGGGAAACAAGAAGATTCTTGTTGTTTGGGTTGCTTTTTCCTTCTCCATACTCGTCTCTTAGCTGTTTGCGAGATTATTATATTTTTCGAAATTTTTGGCATGGAAAAACGTAATATTCTCGTTTGTTTGAAGCAACATTATTAGAAAGAAATAACAGAACTTGTATCTCATTAAGCATAAAGAAAACTAACTTTGCAAGAAGTTGCGATAGGTTTTTACTAAAATAGCAACTTTGTACATAAGTTACGAGAATGATATAAACAAAATTTTTCAAAATTTTTATATGAACATGGCATTTCGTACTAGCAAGGATACATACACATGATATAAGAGAAGAACAAAGTGAAGAAGGAGATTTTTATACCTCCCTCACTGGTACATGGGTACCCCCCCAAACTTACTCCACACTCTGTCCCAGAGTAGTGAAAAAGATAGGGTGAGGTCATGTTAGCCCAGTGAAGGTTAGCTAGCGGGTTCGCTTGTACCTTGGAGAAGCTGCAATATGCTCTTATTGCAGCCGGGACAAGCACAAACCCTCAAAATTGTTTGGCCCCCTTTACTCTTGGTACTTCCGTTGTGAACATGAACAAAAGGACTGATCATCAATCCCAGTTCAGTCCATCTGAGTCCATTTTCATTCCCAAGAGTGTGTAGTCAGAGGGCCTCTCTCTTTTTATTGTCTTCCTCTTTTGGAGATGGCCCTAAACCACCACAGAAGACAGACTATGATAAGGAAATGCACTTATTTTGCTTTCTTTTTGGCGGATGGTGGCCTAGCTGTCTCGGGATTCTGGCGTTTCTGTCCGACTGTTGTTGCTTCAGCCACGACGTCGATTCTTCTGCGGTGTTTTCCAACTCTTCCGGAGGTTTGTTGTGGACGATTCATACCTGTTATCAAGTTCAAAGATTATTTAAATGTTAGGCAGGAAAACTAAAAACTCGATAAAACATGTCTCGTGGGAAAATGCCCGGGTATCGTTCAAAGAAAATCCAGGGCGATACGGGATCAGACGATATGGGTTTATCCGCGTGACACAACCCGCTGCCCGACACGGGTATGTCGGGCGACAAGGTCGCATGCAGCAACTTCCTGACAGGATGTCATGATGGAAAAACATGTCTCCCGACATGGCGTATCGGGCAAACGTGATCAGCCATCGTGTCTTGCTTCTTATACGTCGGGCGATACAAGATAAATCGTCCAAGCTTGTCAACCCGATAAGCAACGCGCGATATGAAAACCCCATGTCAGGCAACAGACTGTCGGGCTATACCTTTGCTCTTTGGAGCCATCGCCTGATACAAGGGTGAAGGAAAGATGGCCGACACGTGAGCAAAACGGGCAGATTACTGCATGTGTTACAGGGGGCTGAAAAGAGTAAGTGTAGCAGCCCGACACATTGAAACCATCTTACTATATATAGCAAACTCAGCTGGGGGTAAATCGGGCAGGTTTGGGGCGCACATCGGCCGTTTGAGGCATGCCGTTCCCGAGACGACGGTCCCTTCAGTCTAATTAAGGGAATTTATCCCCATCCATGATACGGTTGTCACTCGGGAATACCATCCGTCACGGCTCTTACGGTGCCCAAGAAACTACAGCCCGATACAAGCATGACCGTGCTCCAGCTGAGCTGCTGCCCGATACGGTTAAGGCAGGCGGCCAAAAACTAAAACTCAAACATGCGATTAAAGGGTAAAACATCATCGGCCAAGGGTTAAGCCCTTGACCTCAGAGGGTATTACTCTTCAAAGCCTTGCAGAACACAACGGTAGCCCATAAAATAGAAAAGTCGGCATGCTCAGCGCGTGCACTGACTCGGGCCTTATTACAATACATAAAGTTTGTTTTTACAAGTAATAAGAAAAATACATCCTACTCTATGAAAGAAAGAAAAACTCGGGCTGCCTCCCGAGTAGCACTGAAGTTTGCGTCTCCAGCTCAACCAGTGTAGGATCATCTTGTTCAGCCCTTGACTGTACCCATATCTTGCAGGTTGATCTCAGCTCTCCTGACAAAAGCTTCATCCTCATAGAACCTTTTCACCCTGTGCCCATTCACTTGGAAGACTTTGGTCGGATCGTCCTTGTCGTAGAGTTCCATCATTCCTGATGGGTATATCTTTAACAGGGTGAACGGTCCTGACCACCTCGTTTGTAGCTTCCCAGGGAAAAGACATATGGAGGACTTGAATAACAAGACTTTATCCCCTTCGCTTACGTCTTTTCTCCTGAGGTGGGCTTCATGCCACAATTTTGTCCTCTGTTTGTAGATTTTTGCATTTTCATAGGCGTTCATTCTCAGCTCTTCGAGCTCTTGAAGCTGCAAAAACCTCTTTTCTCCTACTTTGTCAAGGTCCATATTTAGGAACTTGATTTCCCAAAGGGCCTTGTGTTCCAATTCCAACGGCAGATGGCAGGACTTTCCGTAGATAAGCCGGTAGGGGGTGGTTCCGATGGGCAATTTGTAAGCAGTACTGTAGGCCCAAAGCGCATCCGCAAATAGCTTCTTTTTCTGATTGTACGTGTTGTCAGGAGGTAGTTCTCTACAGTCAAGATAATTGCAGATGTCTGCAAACCAGGGTAAACTTTCTTCTTGAGCTTCTGCCAACATCAGAGCCTCATCGGCATAGTCGTCATTGATTGGTGGCCCTCCCTGTCTCTCAGCCACGATCCTTGATAGGTGGTCGGAGACCACATTTTCTACGCCCTTCTTGTTGATAATTTCATGGTCAAACTCTTGGTGCAATAAGGCCCACCTCAACAGTCTGGGCTTTGCGTCTTTCTTTTGCATTAAGTATTTTATTGCCCCATGATCTGTATATACCTTGACCTTTTCTTTGACGAGATACGACCTGAACTTATCGAACGTGAAGACGATCATGAGCATCTCCTTTTCAGTTGTCGTGTAGTTTACCTGAGCCTCGTCCAACGTGCGACTAGCGTAGCAAATCACATTATTCTTTTTATCTTTCTTTTGCCCCAGGACTGCTCCAACTGCATAGTTGCTAGCGTCGTACATCAGCTCAAAAGGTAAACCCCATTCTGGCACTTGAAGGATAGGTGGTGATGTTAAAGCATTTTTTAGGGCATGAAAAGCACTGAGACAATTGTTAGAGAAAACAAATTCAGCATCTTTTACCAGGAGATTGGACAGTGGTTTGGAAATCTTTGAGAAGTCCTTGATAAATGTTCGGTAATATCCGGCGTGCCCAAGGAAGCTTCTCACTCCCGTCATGGATTTCGGTGGAGGAAGCTTAGATATTTCTTCGACTTTTCTTACGTCCACCTCGAACCCATGCCTTGAGATCTTATGCCCTAGAACGACGCCCTCCCGCACCATGAAATGGCACTTTTCCCAGTTTAGGACCAGGTTGTTCTCCTCGCACCTTTGAATAACCAATGACAGATTCTTTAGATAGCTATCGAAGTCCTTCCCATAGACCGAAAAGTCGTCCATGAAAACTTCTACAATATCTTCTAGAAAATATGAGAACATCGATATCATGCATCTTTGAACGGTGGCGGGGGCGTTGCAGAGTCTGAAGGGCATCTTTCTGAAGGCATAAGTGTTGTAGAGGCAGGTGAATGTTGTTTTCTCCTGATCGTCGGGCAAGATGGGTACCTGGTAAAATCCTAAAAAGCCATGCAGAAAACAAAAAATATCATGATGCGCTAATCTTTCAAGGACTTGGTCAATAAAAGGTAGCGGAAAATGATCCTTTTTTGTAGCCTGATTTAGCATTCGGTAATCTATGCACATCTGCCATCCGATGACGGTCCTTACCGCCACCTCGTCGCCCTTCTCACCCTTAACCACTGTCATCCCACCCTTTTTGGGTACTACGTGGATCGGACTCACCCAATTGCTATCGTTGATTAGGTAAATGATCCCCGCATCCCTAAGCTTTATTACCTCTTTCTTGATGACCTCCTTGAGCATCTGGTTCAATTTCCTCTGGGGTTGAGCCAGAGGCTTGGCATATTTATCTAAGTTTATGCGATGCATGCACAAGGCGGGGCTAAGGCCTTTGATATTATCTACTGAATATCCTATAGCCCCCCTGTGGAGCCTTAACTCCTCAAGGAGTCGATCTAGCTGATTGCTTGAGAGATTAGCATTTATGATGACAAGGTTTCTCTGCTCTTCATCCAAGAACTCGTACTTCAGGCCTTCAGGAAACACTTTTAACTCTAGATTTGGTCTGGGTGCCTTCTCTTGAGGCTCCCCCTCGAGAGAGGCATACTTCACAGATTCCACCACTTTATCCTCTTCTTGCAAGTCTTCATCAGAAAGGTCGAAAAGGTCGAGATACCTCGCGACTTCAGGATCTTCGAGGTCAGGATCCTGACAGCTTATGGCCCTCACGAGGGGGTCTACTGTCTGGATTTCCTCCTCTATTCCCTCATCGAATTTATTGCAGCTATTTGCGAAACACGTTGATTCAGACAGGGACAGACTTCTCATGATCCCCTTCAGCTTGAAGTCCATATGGTCGCTTCCGACCCTCAAAGTGATCATCCCCTCGGAGACATCAATCAACACTCTCCATGTTGCCAAGAAAGGGCGTCCAAAGATGATCGGGCAGCGGGGGTCTTCAGCTATATCGATGACGACTATGTCGCAGGGAATAAAGAAATCGCCAACCCTGATCGGCACATCTTTGACAATGCCGACGAGTCTCTTAAAGGTGTGGTCCGCCAGTTCAATCCTCATGTTGGTTCGAACCATGTCGGTTAAACCCGCCCTTTGCGCGAAACTCACTACGAAAAATATGGTCTTTAACTACAAAAAAAAATTGTAGCGAAAACCCCAAAATTTGTAGCTAAAAGCTTTGGCTACATTTATCCTTACATTTATAATATATAGCTAATACCCGTGTAGCTAATTGTTTAGGCTACATTTTTTTAAGTTGTAGTTAGTTATTCCTCTCGCTACAAATTCATATGTAACCCTAATTGTAGGTAAAAATGTCCTTACACATAAACATGTAGTGTCAATTGTAGCCAAATGTATGACTACAATTCAATTTGTACCTATGATATGTAGGGAGAGATAGCATTGGTTACAATTTGTATTTGTAGTTCATGTATAGCAAAAATTAGCACATGCTACACATGTAATTATAGCTAATGTGTAGTGAAAGACACCATGTACTATACATACATATGTAGTGAGAGACATTATGTATCCAGTCAGTCGCTTGCCAATATAGAGTGGTTTTCAATAAAAAAACAAATGAATGTTATTCATGATCGAGTTTTGCTTACAATGTCACCAATGATACTTTTATTTATATTTGAACAATGAGTACTCGTGGGGAGGACATTAACCTGGCCCCTATTTTACAATATGCATGGAAAAAAGACACATGTATACAATATCTTCTTCTGACTACATCTATCCACTACAGACTATAGATAGATCATACAACTCTCCAATGTCACTTGAGAACAGAATTTCCATACCACATTATCTATGGAGTGAGAATCATGACTGAAGGTCCATAGAAAAAGTAGGTGAATAGATCAATAAATCATACAACACTCCAATGACTCCTTTTCTTTACACTGCTTGCTGCAGACTATAGAGCATAATGGACTTCACGCAGGGGCAAATCTCTGAGGCCCAAAGGCCTTCTTAAGTGATCTTGATTGCCTGGATCAAACGATACACCGAGTTTAAAGTTTGTTGCACACAATTATTAGTAGACAGGCTGAGTGCCTAATTGGATCTGATGAACTTGACATGAAGATTCAGCAAAATGTTATTCCTGTTCTGACTTCCATACTGCAGCAGGGATGCAAACTTGCACATGCACATGCGTGGCCATGGAGATGAGTACAAAACTGCCATTGTACTCGCTAAACACAACAAGGACTCGAGCTCTGAACCTATGTTGATAGAGAGGTACTCCTGTCCATTTGTGGGGTGCAAGAAGAACAATTAAAAATAACAAAAAGTTCTAGCCTTTAAAGACAATCCTGTGTGTAAAGAACCATTACAAAAGAGTCATTGTGACAAGAGCTATACCTGTAGCTGATGCAACAACAAGAAATTCTTTGTGATTACTGATCTGAAAACCCATGAGAAGCATTGCGGAAGAGACAAATGGATATGTTCCTATAGAACTACTTTCTCTCAGAAGGACAAGCTATTTGGACATGTCAAAATAGTACTCATCAAAATCTCTATAGATAAACATTAATGAATATTCATATATGAATATAATTTATATATGAGCTTAAGCATTCAATGTGAAGTATATAGTTCATGGAGTCTTCTGCTACTGCAGTATGTTATTACAACTACTATTCCAGGTTTACTGCAGGTAATACAAATTACTGTGGTAAGTTTAATTAGTACATAAAAATTATATAGTTAACCGTCTACTGTTTCATAACTATATAATATATCGTTTACTAGTCACTCTATTACGGTATTATCATATATATAGTTGTTTGTTAATACTTAGTTATATATGCTAGACTGATGACATGAGTATTGTATTATTCTTACTGTATGGATTCACTAAGTATAGAAATACACTAAATGACTAATACTTATATAATTGAATATTGATACTAACAAAGTCACATATTGTATTATACTACTGGTTATAGCAATTTATACTAAATGTAATCAGCTCAGAGTTGATGACATGTACTCCGTTTAGATAATATTACAGTTCAAAGTTTGTGATAATATCTATAGATGTATATATGTATAGGTATGTGTGTGTAAACTTAGTCACCCGCTCCCGCTTAAGCACTCACCAGGAGCTTAAAGTGGCTACAAGGTCCTGTCCGCTCTTCGTGTGGAAATGTCATTTGCCAAATATTCTTTAGTAACCAACATATATACCCCACGTTGAAACTTGTTACAAACATAAAATATCAGTGACTTCAATTCAATACATTCCTACTTAGCCCTCTAGTGGACACAATCAAGGAATAACAACTATTATTACAGTACTCAGAACAAACAAAATATGATATGTAAGTAGAATTACCTCGGTACCAGGAATTGTCATTTCAGGATGCAAGTTATTCATATCTGCAGATACTGAAGGGTCTGATCCGAGTAGATCTGAAATAACTTGGATATCAGGAAGATCATCTAGGGGCTCTGTAGGATGCAAGTAGTTGTCCAAGTTTGGGTACATTGTTTCACCCCTGTACCATTGATAGGCTAGTGTTAGAATAATAATCTTAAGTACTTTATTGCATTAAGCTTCTCTCATCTTTGAACATCTCAAAAAATATATATGAGTGAATGGCACTACAGCCTACAGTAGGGTCTGCTGTTGGTAAATCGCAAGATATAAATGACACGGTGTTGGAAATCTTTAAGGAGCCTGCCAGTCTGTAAGTCATCACTATAGTTAAATTTTAGCATGTCATTTTTATTTCACTGTACAATATTACTCCCATTTCTTTTGTAGATGTCATTGCTATATTATATCACTATATGCTTGATCAATTTTCTGGCATCAAAATAGTAAAACCATTCTTCAATAACGACAACCCATAGAAAGGAAATCAAACAGATAAACATGTACTCTGCAAGTGAATAGTAATTCCAGGCCTTGATGTTAAATTGATGTCACATTTTATCAATATGTCCTATTTTTATTAATTTGCAAATAAAAAACTTAATAAATGTGCACCAGAAGTATAAAATATGTAAAGTGATCCGCCTTTTGTAAGCACATATGTGAGCTTTATTGAACAAGTGTCAGAATGAGCTTTATACTGTTGTCCGATGGTTTTATAAGTAGTGTAAGTTTCTGCCATTACGCTCCAAATACTAAATAAATTGCATCCCTTGCTCAGCATCAAGCAAGCATAAGAATGGTTGAACTTGTGCACCCATTTTTGAGCCACAAAACACTAACTTTTGTGCACCCTCATTCTTTTTTGGGATATTTCTGTTTTGTATGCAAATGTTTTATAGTAATGAGGAACATTTTCCCCATTTATGTACATGTATATGCATAAACATATCCATCAATATTATTGCTAATGCCTGAAATCTAAAGAATTTATGAAATCCATTAGAAGAACATTTTGTTTAGGTCGTAACTAACAGTCTAATACTATTGTATTCAGGAGATAATTCTAATAACTACACAAAACAAATAAACTGAAATTTGTTGCCATTCTTGGAGTCTTCCATAATGGGATGCGTTGGGTCATTCTTTTAATACCATTGTCCCTACACTAGTCTAAGTGACTGAAATGTGTTATTATTTAGGCTGTACACATCTAGGATTTCTATGGTGTGCTATGATTTTCGCATTTAAAGCATCCCTAATAATCATAAAAATGCATTGAAGTTAAGTTCAAGGCATGGATCAAGACAGACCAGTAAATTATTTCGATAGTATGAGAATATGCATGCATACTATGTAGCCATCTACATGTTCTTATGTCCAACATATATATTTTTTGTGTGAATGTGTCGTGTAATTTTATAAATTTTGTGTCGTGTGTTCATCTAAATTAGAACAAATGGCTCAATGAGGAGTTGATGATATTTCAGATTGTATAATCAAACTTCATGACATCTAGTTGAATCTGAAAGGAAATGACATTTACCAGTCTACCGAGCAACAAGAAAAGGATGTAGTGAAAGTAACATCCGTGGTCAGTCTACTGAGCAACAAATTCTGATATATGTGGTTTGTGATGTGGCTGGTACAAGTTTAGACGAGCACACTTATCAACATCTAAGGCCAATCTACAATGCAACAAGGAAAGAATGTAAAGGAAATAGCTTTTTATAAAACCTCATCTAGAAAACTCAACCAATATTTGAGAAGCATTAGAAAATGACAACATCACCATGATAGGAAATTCACCATGTAATAGCGTACCACAATCATCTTATTTGCATGACTTGATCTTAATAGCTGCTATTGTGGAATTTGGTTTGCAACAAAAGATAAAAACCCACGTCAAGCATAACATGAACCATGCACCAATTCAAGGTACATTCAAGACTCTAATTTAGAATTCGATTCCTAAATCATTAGGCTCAAGTTATGCTACACACGAGGAATGAATCAAGCAGGCTCTGAGTTATGAAGGCATAATATGGCTGTTGGAACTGGTCTTGGTTATGAATAGAAAAACACAGAGAAAGAGAGGGATGATGAAATATTTTAGACCAACAGTCTGGAATGAAATTACTGGTAGTACAAGATACCATAACTGGAGCAAATAGACCTTAAAGAGAATGCAATAAGTAACCCATGTAGGAGGATATATCCAAAACCGATGATGTTGTAACCTCCCCAAGGATCAAACAAGTGAGGAATTTTCAGCAGCATAGGGACACCATCTTCACCACTTCTATCTCCACGAGCAACCTACATGTAACCATATCAAACCCATCATATTTTATATCCTCAAGCCTTCACCAAGACCACCCCACCGCACCCCAACTCACACTAAAACTCTAAAAGAGAAAAAGAAACAAAGCTTCATTCAGTAAAGTCTTACCACAATCATCACACTTTCATGGAACCACCTCTTGGAGATGAATACCCAAAAGATGTCATACAAGAAGGCACAACTGAGAAGTACGGTTCCAACCTGGTGACAGTGAAGAGCTATTAAAATGGTGAAATGCAACCACAAATCACTATATGAAAAAAAAACATGTTATCATGTACATGATGCAGTAGATCAGAAGTTTTAAAGTACTAATGAGTACCATCTATCTATATCTTATTTTATGTCATTTTAAGATATAGTCTTTAAACCTCAAGTTAGATAGTGCCTGATAGCTAGGTTTTATTTGCCAAATGAAGGTGCTCCTGCATCACTCATTACATTAGAGAGTAGACTCGAACTTGATTCGGTTTGTGTGAATAATTAGGTGTCCAGATTTCAATCAGTGTACCATCATTATCTGATATCATAACCAAAATCACTCCATATCCAATTCTTTCTATCACCAGTCATCCATCCCTATCATCAGAAAAAGGGAATGACAAAAAAATAGATGCTAACCTACTCAACCAGAACTGTAGCCGTGAATAGCATGTTTTTTGTGCCCACATCTCTCTATACCGTAATTGTTCAGCCATCAGTAGAAAATCACAGGAAGTCAGTGGAGTAAGTGCACAAAACACAACCAGAGAACTCAGTCACAAGTAGTCAGTCAACTCATTGGCTTGAAATTAGGATTTTTAGTTTGACTTGATTAGTATATTCATAAGTGTCGAGCTATCCCACCAGTTCTATATATAATTGGATTATATGGTTTAGTTCCCATGATAAAGTGACAGAAAAAGACAGTAATATCACTTCATGACTACTGACTACTATTCATGTTCTACTTTTTCTACAAATCTAATCACCGAAATGAGACATAGTTTTTTTAAGGGATAGATAACCTGTCAGGATCGCTAGCTCATCCGGTCCTACAGACTCAGCAGGAAGAGTAGCCTCCCTACTGGCATTCCAGAGGCTACCTTGGTCGTTCTAATGAATGTCAGTTTGTGACAAAGAATGTTTGTGTTGGAGGATTCCCAGAACTGGTGGGGTATGATACAAACATATTGTATAACTAGGTACACTTACCCCAATCTGCCTTATTCAAGAACAAGGCCTGTTAGAATTGTAGTCACATAAGGCTACATGTTTACTTCCCAGGATTAGATCTTTACAAGCCTAGAATCAAAATGGATGGAACCCAATCCATCAAACATATCTAGATGCAACCGGACTACAAGATCAAGGAAATATAGAATTAAGAAACCAAATTCCATGTACACCTAGGTTTGTTTAAAAACATACCAGCTGACAATTGGCCAAAAAAGAGTTAGATGCCTTTTCCAGTCTCAAGACATCCTAAATTTGTAAGCCGTCAGGCCCACTTCTCACCCTAATTCCACATTCTTGTGCCTTTGCTTCAAGTTTTGAATCCGTTCAAATAGAAAAAGCAAGATAAGTATCACATCCTTTCATTATTATTTATCACTACAACTCATATAACTGACAGACAAAAACCTATTGTAACAAAATTTTGGATTAGTATATTTTGATGATTAAATGTACTACTATTGAACTATATACAATTAGTCCTATAATAAAAGAAGCAGCCTTTGTAGTGTTGTATCAGTTACTTACCAGATCATTCTTCACATCTGCCACAGCAAGGTAAACATATTGAGCATCATGGCAATAGCCCTACATTGTCAAAACTCCAAAGAGATTGATCATATGAAGAATAGTCTACACAAATAACATAACACTTATAATGAGTCAAAAGTTAATTCCAAAGTGCATACTGACTGAGCCTTCACTAGGGACATTAGTTGCATTGAAAGCAAATCGAACAAATGGAAACAACCCGATTCCATTTGTAGGTGTGGCATGGAGAGTTCTCTTGAAATCCCATGAATATACACAAACCAATACATAACTTAAGAAATACACAAATACAGGTTAGGAAGAAACATTGTATATTTTTTTGTTAAATATCTGTACGGACTTGACAATGTGCATGTCTAGAGAGACTAATTTCAAAATTCATAGTTACTTTATGGATGACGCAAATATATGACTACTGATATCCATGGATCGAACATATTGATGAGTATTCAGTAGCAAAAATATGTAGGATGATTATAAATTTAAATCTACTAAGATACAGTGTTACAAGATACTTGGGACTAGCAAACTATTTTTGATACAAAAATATCTTCTGATATACTAGTACTAAACTATAGCTTTACATATTGTTGCAATAAGAATGGTGACTACTCTTCTAACTTTCTTAAAGTCAAATTTACAATATGTTAAATTCATGTAGCATAGAAGTGTGGCAAATATGAATTTTTATACAATGCAACAAGACACTTAGGATCTACAAGAGGAATGACTTTGAGGATAAGTTGACACTCGTGGAAGAGTGTAATATATAATTGACAAGGAAAAGAAAAGGAAAGATAATAGGTCAAGCATGGTTTTGAATTCTAACACAGAGGCAAATCCATAACCCAAATGTAGTTGCATGCACATTTCAAAGAACAAACTTAGTACAAAAATGAAAACTATGGTACAATAAAGCTAGTTGTCTAGCCTTTAGCAATGGAGCATGATAAATGGTATATCTCTTCATTCCTTATCCCACGTATTTTGACATCTAGGAGTTACTTCAACTATATAGAAAATTGTATAAAGATGATGCCAGAGGAATGATGATGAACATGAATAAGACACTGCGAGAGAAGATGTAGCAAGTTGGAATGTAGGAAAACCATTCAGAACATAATCACCAAAAGAGAATATTGATTCATCTCGTAAACAAATGAAGTGTATTGTATTTTGGTGGTTCTAGACTATGAAATTTGAATTAAAGGAAGAAAATAACCCAACTAGATTGCTGGAGAAAGTCAAGAAGAACAAGGTGAGGAGCTCGAGAAGTGGGTATCTGATGATGCCTTAGAACAAAAATAGAGCATCGTCAACTAACTACGGTATACTGACCACTCTGAGCGGGAATGCCCAGCCATTTTTTAGTACAGGTTAAACTCCGTGTATATCTTATATTGGATAAGAACCAAATTAGATATGAAAGGACACACTACGATACCATAGCTATGTATGATAATATAAACATAAAATTCAAATAGAATCTAGGCCATTAAAGAGTCAAATCTTAGAAAGAGTAAAAGCATGTGTTGTTAATTTAATCCTCCTTGTGTATCTATAGGACCTTTTGGGAGTCCAGCAACACATTGACTTTTTGAACTTCTTGTTCCTCTGAACTCTTCTCTGTGCATAGATCGGCTATGTTAAAGTCTTCATTGATCTTCTTAAAAAGATCCTTGAGATCATATTTTTGGAAGAAAATCGGCTTTGTGTTGTATTCCTCCTTTTCCTAGATCTCATGAATGGTTATAATTGATGTAATAAAACTACAACTATTGTTGCATTAACACAACGATAGCTGTTGAGTACGCATATAATGTGAGGATGTGATTCAATTCAACAATGATCACACCAGATGCAGAACAACCTCTTATAACCACTCATCTGTGCCTGGGAGCTCTTGCTCATCTGTGACTTGCGTAGTGGTGGGAATAATAGCAATGATGGCAGGTGAATAGTCTCTATTTTTTATGCATCATGCTACATCAGTAAATGTTAAATTTCTTATGTGTTGATAAACATCATGCAGTCGGTGGATTGCAAGTGTTCTAAGATAAATTTAAGATCCTCCAAGACTTATTGGTTCTCAATTAAGAGTACTAGTGGACAATAATTTATGCACTAGCCTCAGTTTAATTGTTTAACAAATGTAGGGACTATGGATTCTATAACCGTGAGTGGGTACATAATTTTAATGTTCAACTATGTCATTTGTAATGTTCTTGGATGCATAATAGAAGAAATCCTACAGAGGAAGTGAATTTCCAGATCTACAAATTAGATGCTGAAACCATTTCATAAAGAAAAATGTTTAACGAAAAAAGGATGTTGATCACCTGCAGGTTCCACCAACTCATGAATAGAAAAAGAATATCTTGAGATAATTGAATTCTTATGTTTTCCTTGCCAAATACAGTAGAAAAAGGGGTATTTTAACAACAAATAAAACATAAAATGAAATATGTAATCGAGCAGAACCCTAGTAGAGGTCATCAGAGCATGTAGTCAGCCAATCACAATTATTTCTCACCCCTTTGATGTTGATCTTCAGCAAGGAGCCGTTTGCAGTTCTTCTTGTTCTCAGCAATAGCCAATAGAAAATCGGTGGTCTAGAAGGGGGAAAGTAGCCGGTGTACGCTGTCAGATGCAACCGGTACAGAGCGTCTCTTCATGACTGGCGCCTTGGCTGGAGACAAAGCCGGCATGGAACTCTTCCATGGACGACAGGTCAACAAGAGTGTGCAGCGGATGGAGGTGAGCGGTATAGAATTGGTGATAGACAATATGATGGACTGAAATTGGGGATCAGCGGAGGCAAAAAAGACTTACAGGATTAGGAGGTAGATGATGAGCAGTGGCAATTTTTCTCTCATGTTCTTGTCTCTCTATTGGCGGATGCTCCTCTGTACTCTGCAACCTTCGAGATTGGAAAACAAGCACGGAGTATTTCACATCGCGGGTACTCACAGACAGGGGCACACATGCCGCCACACTCAAGCCGTCTTCAACGACCCAATAAACAAGCCTCCTTCACTCCGACAGCCTTTTCTCTCTCGTTGTCTTTGCCGGCCGGCTTGCCAACTAGCCTCTTGTTCGGCTTGCCGAGTATAAAATAAACTACTATGGAATTGGGAAGGAGGGACTATGTAGAAAGCATAGATGATTTGGCTAGAGTATAACCCATTATTCATGCTTCGACCTTGCTCCTCACCTCCAACTTTGTGTTTCCTTGCTTGGGTCAAATATTCCAGCACCTCCTGTCTGGCAGACTGTGAGGTTGGTTGCAAACATAGCATGATAGATAAGGGTGTGGGGGAGGAGAAGAAGACGAGAGGGAGAATGAGCGATCAGGTAGGGGTTGCGGCAGAGGAGGATAAGAGAGAGAGGCGGAGGTCCCGATTGGTAGGGAGGATGCTAGGGGCGTTATTGGGATGATAGGGGTGTTGCGCACAAACTCGCGCCAATAGGGGTGCGTGTGAAGGAGTAGTGCGCGTAAAACAAAATTTAAAATTTCAAACGTTTTGGTTATCAGGGAATGCGTTGGGAAGAGTATTACTTTGTATTCAAGTTATATATGTAGCAAATTTTGTAGCTATTACAATTAGCTATAAATCTTTTACTTACATTTTTATAAATTATAACGAGAAGTAGTTTTAGCTATAAATATAATATATGTAGTTAGAATAATTGTAGCTAAATCATCATTTTTTTGTAGTGACTTAGGGGCATGAGGCTGATGCTTGCCCCCAAGTCTGCTAGACCCTTGCGTTCGACATTGTCCCCGACGGCGAACAAGATTGTAAAGGATCTGGGGTCCCTTCTCTTATTTGGCAGGTCGGGCTTCATGAAGGCAGAGGAAGAAGAAGCTAGGTGCACTGTCTCAACCCTTCCTCCCCTTCTTTTCTTTGTGATAAGGTCGTTGAGGAACTTGACGTATGTAGGCATCTCCTCCAATGCGTCAAGGAAGGGCACTTCGAGATGCAGGTTCCTGATCGACTCCATGAACTTCTCATGATGTTTTTTCAGATTCACCTTTATCAGCTTATACGGGAATGGAATCCTAGGAGCATAAGCATTCCTCCCACCAGGTAGCTCTTCAGGGAACCTTTGTGCAGACTCTCGAACGTCTGCCTGTCTTTCTTCCTCCTCTGCTGGAGTTGCACCCTCAGGCCTTGGCTCGGGCTTAGGCCTGACTTCATCAGGGTGCTCCAGCATTCTTCCAGACCTCAATACTGTCGTTCTGGTAGTTTCAGGGTATGGGAGTGCTTTTACTGCATGAACCTTCATCAGAGCAATCATCTGGGTCAGCCGCTGATCGACCTCACGCTGGCGCATCTGCAAGCTTGCCATCTGGCATTGGATGGAATTTAGAGCTCCAGAGCTAGGAAGCGCACCCTGCACCAGTTGGCTGATGATGGTGTCCTATCTTTTTATGTAGGCGGAAAGCTGACCAACCAGATTAGGCTGGCTCGACCTCTCACCTTGGCCCTGACATCCACTCTCAGAGAGAGACTGCTCACAACGAGACATGGTATCAAAGCTCGGTGGAATAGGTCACAATTCTTCAGAGTTCCTGAAATGGCACAAGAAATCTAGTTTAGAAAAATCGAATTTTTACTTTTAGGCAAAGAATAACAATAAGAAGAAAAAGAAAAAGAGTGTTGTCAAACTCATTTCTAATCTTGAGGCACTGGGGTGTAGTTAGTGGATTCAGATTCATCTACAGTACTGTTTTTTTTCCTTATCCCCGGCAACGGCGTCAAAAAGTTGACCGTCCTAAATCACGCGTCCAAAAGTGGAGGCGGATTTGAGGTAGTCGAGCTTTTACATTTATAAACTCGAATCCTTTTAGGCCCCCGCAACTTTTCTTACGGGGTCGAAGTAGATATACGGGGTCGAACACAGGGACAAGGGTGGTAGTGTTGAGAACCCAGAATCGACACGCTACACTCCAGCAGGTATAAAGAGATAATATATTCCCCAAAAGGGAAACAGTAAAATGTCACAAACAAGAAAACTATCTCCAAGTGGAGCTACTAGAAAGATTTAAGGTTTTAGACATTTAGCAGTTTTTGGGGGTTTTCATGCAACAAAAACAGAAAGATAAAACTAGAGCTAGAGCAAGGTACGAAGGATAAGACTTCAGTAAAACAAGCGGCACCAGTATCATCCTGCACCCCTCCTCTCAGAGTGGGTACCTCTAACCAAGCATCAACACCCCTCTCGAGGTTGCTGGACTTTAAGTTAGGGTGGAGTGTTACTGAAACAACTCCATTCCAGGCACTCTCGTACTCCAGAATCGGACCAAACACTAGAGCCACAACACAACTCTCGAAGTTGTTGCGACGGGAAAACACGATTCGGTAGCTAAATGAAACGCGATCCAAACATGCAAGCTAGAGTTGAGATATCAAACATAGCAGTCATCCAACACATTGCACCAAGCATAGAGCAGCAAGTAATTAAGCTTTTCTATTTCCATAATCATATAAAGGTTTGATTACAATGTAGGAATTAAAGAATTAAATAACATATGTAAAGATAGGTATCGCCTTCTTGATGTAGAAGGACGATAGACTACAGCGGACCCTCCATCCCGATACCGGTCAGGAGCCTAGCCCGATATAACAGTGTCGGGCAGCACACCCTCTCGGGCGGCACACTGTGATGGCTGACTGTATCGCTCAAGGACCCTGGACAATACACTCAAGTCGGGCGGCACACCCTCTCGGGCGGCACACATGACGGGCGAAGCGTATCGGGTTTGATATCGTGTCGGGCATGGAGCAACGCGTTCTACTGTCGGGCAATTGTGTCGCTCGTCTACGTTGGCTGATGTCGGCCCGCAGTGTCGCCCGGGACGGTCCTAAGTGAACCATCCCCTCCCTCTCGGGATGAGGAAGGGCTCACCTAGAGTTTCCCGGCACGAGCACTGGGGAGCGACACTCCTGCTCTCGCAGTTTTCCTCTGAAGATTGCTCAAAGTTCCCGACTGTGCGAACTCCGAACTGTCTGAACTGTCTTTTTGGCTTCCTGTAGCTGCTATTTATAGGCAGCGGTTGGGGGAAGTTATGGTGCTCGCAGAGCCATGTGTCCTCCGTATTCACGAATTTGATGGACGACTGATACACATATCACCCGACGCAGGGATGTTGGCTATCGGTCACGTGATTGGCAGCGCCTACCGGTGGGTGGCCGGTGTTGCACGACAATCTTGGGTTGTCATGGCGAGCTCAGCTCCCTGTCGGGTAAGGGGTGTGTCGTCCGTCAGCTTCTTCTTGTGCGGCATCCCCTAGTCACGCGTCGTTGCGTCGCGCCACCCTATCCGACAGTGCTTGTATCGGGCCGTTGGAAGGCCGATGCAGGTTGGACTTATTGCTTGTGGGATGGGACGACCTTATTAGGTCAAAATGGAAGGAAAATTCTGCAAAAGATGGAAGTATTGGATTAAGAGCATTGCTTGGCCAATTATTGCAAAAGTACTAATAAAAGAGAGGAAAATAGTAGAAAAGGGCAGTTTTGATAATAGAATAAAGGGCAAAAACATCACAAAAATTGGTGTTATCAACCATACACTGCAGAAACTACAACATGAAGACCTCCATGATTGATGCAACTGGTGGTCATCATTTGGTCCATGGCTAAAATCACCTGCACATCCCACACCTGTGGATTCCATCCTATCGCAACCCTCCCTCCCTCAATCTGATTGAGGTTCGAAGCACATCCCCACCCTATAGGAAAAAGACATGTTATTCTTTCGCCTACTTCTCTTCTAATTCTAGTTTCCACTCCCACCACGAGTGTCACTCTCACCTCCTGGATGATCTCCCTGAGATTTCTCTATTTTCCCGCGCGAGAAGCACCCCTGAGATTCCAAGACATGATACACATTAATAACCATGCCCACGACCCCCCCCTTCTAGGAGTAGCCCCTCCCCATCTGGTTCTTCTAGGTGACAGTAGAGCAACCTTGCTACTACTGATGAGATCCACATCACCCTCCAAACCATCAAGAAAAGAGAAAGAGTTAGACGCTTCCATCACCGCATCCACCTTTTCCTTCTCCTTCCACTTGCTTATGGGTCTCGGGCCTGAACTGGTGAAACCCTCTTCAACTTCACCACTCGTAGGCAAACTAGCAGAAACTTCCAACTCAGAAACCGCCAGGGTATCTAACTCGTTAAATGCCAGGGTATCTCCCACTACAGAATCCCCCACCCTCCCATTCACAGCTACAACAGAGGAAACCACCGGGATACTCACCTTCCTAGGCACTTCAGATACCGCTGGACAGTCACCCTCCCTGTGCACAAAAGAAGCGACTTGAGGAGGTCGACTTCTGCTTCCTTTTCTCTTCCTGATCTTGTTTCTTCTCTGACTAAAAACCACCTCCGTGCCCCTGCCTTCAAGCCGCTCGTCCATAGGAGATTCATCAGACGAGCATTCCCCTTCGCTATGCCCAAACACACCACACATGCCGCATCTTTCTGGAAAAGCATCGTACACTACCTTGACCTCCAGCTCCTTGCCGTCAGGCATCTCCACCATAACCACCGGGGGTGGTCTTCTGTCTACTTTGATCTCCACACAGATGTGGGAAGCTCCAGCGTATCTTCCCGAGGACCAAAAATCCACCACCTTGGGGGTTCCAATGCCGTAAGCAATGACGGATATGGCTCTGCGTGTCCAGTGAAGACCAACCTCTGGGAGGGTAACCCAGACGGGCGTAGAAGTGAGCGCTGACTGTCGCAAGTCCACCTCCGGTGACCGCCTGCGAGTAAGGACCATTTTTTTGTCCATGAACCAAGGGCCTCTATCCAAGGTTGTTGACATGTCTTCAGAATTCACGAACCTCGCCAAGAACATGCCACCCACCAAGCAAGACACCTGAAGCTCACCCTTGGGTTTCCAGCTCCTGAGCATCCATCCCTTGATCTGCTCCAAACAAAGGCATTTTCCCGAGCACCTGAACGATCACTGAGGCATAATGGAACTCATCCATGGCTTCCACCATAGGAACATGGAGCTTCATCCATGGTCTATCATCCTTCACCTTGAAAGCAGGCTCGTTCGGGTCCCCTGGCAGGAGGAGAGGCTTGAGATTACAGGCAACCATGATTGCCTTAGACAAGGTATCCGCCCAAGACCTCCCCACTGAGGCATCCATCTTCGGGACGCCCCAGGTCATCGTCACATCAACTTATGGCATAATCAGAGTCAGAATATCATGTAAGTTTGTAGTTCCCATGTTTGTAATATAGTAAACATTTTCATGGAGAAGATTTCAAACATTTAGTAATGTGACAAATAGCATCCCGATGACCTTGTCGACATTTGTCCATGTACCTACTGACAAGTCCAACCGCAGTAGTAATAACATCTCTCATCACTTTGAGATAGATAAGCTTACCAACGATACTTTGATATTGATGGTTATCATGGTATGGAGGTGAAGATTCATCATCCCAATTGGTATTGAGATCTAGAGGAGAACTAGAAGGTTTCGAATAAAGAATACTTGCTTTTGTCATAAGGTCCAACACATATTTTCTATTTGAAAGGAAGATGTCAGAAGATGATCTAGAGACTTCAGTTCCTAAGAAGTAGTTGAGTTTACCCATATCTTTAGTAATAAAATTTTGTTCTAGATAATGCTTAATTGTCGCAATACCTTCTCAATCATTACCATATAGAATGATATCATCCACATAAACAATAAGCACAACAAGTCTATAGTTAGTCTTTTTAATAAAAAAGGAATGATCAAGATGTGAGAGATAAAATTGAAACTTGAGAAGTATCTGGCTTAATTTATCAATCCATGCCCATGGGGTTTGTTTTAGGCTATTGATGTGTGTAATTTATAAAATCTTTTTGACCACTTTTGGTTGCTTTTCCAAATCATTTTCAAACACTAAGCACTCTTAATCATGCTATATTTTCCACTTTATTGTTATATTTACTTGCTCTATGGATTGGATTGTAGGTACAACAATTTGGCATCAAATTGGGGACAAAATTCTATTATAACATCCATCAAGACATTCAAAAAATCAATGTTACCGAAATTGATGAAGGCACACTGTGTCTTAATTAAGACACTCTGTAACTTAATTAAGACACCATGTGTCTTAATAATGACATGTCTTGTCTTATTAAAGACACCTTGTGTCCTAATCAAAATATTGAACCCAAAACTCCCAGATTTGCAGCAACACGACGTGTCTTAATAAAGACACCCCATATCTTATTAAAGACACCCTATGTATTATTAAAGACACGTTGTGTAACTTTCCATAACTCGATTCAGAGTTCAGTTATCGCATAAGACATGATGTGTCTTATAAAAACATGAGATGTGACTTACATATTTCACTAAAACAAGAATTTGACTACCACATGTTTATATATGACCCCAAGCCATCTTGGGATGGTTACCACAAACTTTTTAGAACCATTTGGAAGGGAACTCGAGCAAGGAATAGGGATGAGGAGTTGGAGGTGTTCCAAGGGAGAAAAGTTGGTTTCTCGAAAGGGAAACTTCTACTTCTTCCTTCTTCTCCAACAATTGCAATAAGGATCTTTGTCGTTCTCTTCTCTCCTCTCGAAAGTGAAGCTTTCTGGAGAGTTTCAAGTATCAAGGATGGATTTGTGACTCCTTAACCGGAGTTCCAAGTCTATCTTCCATTTTCCATAGACATCTAAGTTTATTTCTTTCTATTATAATGTCTAGCACTACTTTCTACTATTTTTATCTACTTTATACACCCTTGGATGAGTATATCTCTTGTTCTTGGGCATGGGGGCGTAACTCCCACATCATAACATTATTAAACATGAATTTCATGTATAATGCTAGTTGTTTCACTACTCTAAGGTTCATTGGGGTTTAATTCTTCTTAGATGCTTTGTTGGCCACTTTGTATGTATGATTTTAGGTCTTTGTATAATTTGGGAAGATGTGAATAGAAATAAGGAAATGTACCTTAGGTGCACTACATTGACCACGAGAGTGGCTGGGATGTGTTGGGGAACAAAGGTTTGTAGTCTGAATCTAAGTATATCCATGGGAGTGGTATACAAAGTTAGGATTGTTCTACTCTTTTAGGAGGTGGGTGTAGGATACACACCTCCTTTGTTTTATTGCTAGTGTTCTTGGTCTTTGTTGTTCTTCATGTTAAGATGTGGATGTGAAACCCTATCCTCAAGAATTCCTAATCTAGTTTGATCTTTAATACAAGTGATTATTGTTTCAGATTGTTTCTTTTAATTACTTAGTTAAAAAAATAAAACCTCTCTTATTAAAAAGATATAGATTGTTGAAATTCATTGCTCTTGCGCTAACAATACCTTTCTCCTTGGATGACCTCGATAATACTACATGCACCCATATACTTACGAAGTTATCTTTGATTTTACAAATATTAAAACTTGCACACACTGCTAACAAGTTTTCGGCACCGTTGTCGGGGAGCATTGTTATTTTTGTAAGAGTAAGAAGTGTTGAATAGTAAGGAGACTAGATCACACCATAACATGTCATATTCACCATAATTCTTTCCATCATGATCATCATCATTATCATGTTTTTGTATCTTCCATTTTCTTTCTTGTACTTCACTCGCCTTCTTTACTTGTAGGACTATATGAGGCGATCCAAAAGGGGTCTTGAACCTTCCACATTTCTAGACCACAAACTTGAGCATGATGTTTGTAGCCTTCAAAACACAAGGATGAGTGAAACTCAAATAGATCCAGAGGACTCACAAACATGATCACCAACATCTTCACCACCATCTTCACCCAAGCACCCATTTCAACAAGAAAGACCAATCATGGAAGATGATCGTCTCCTTAAAGACTTCATTATTCTGGTTTCTACAAAAAGTAATGGGCCTATCACTATCCCACAAATTGAGACAAATGACTTTTCTATAAGCCCCATAATTATACAAATGATACAACAAAACCAGTTTTGAAGGACGCCAATGGATGATCCAAACCTCCACATTCCTAGATTTCGGAAATATCTTAGCACTTTCAAGATTGATGGTGTTCCTACTGATGCAGTTTGTCTTCTTCTTTTCCCTTTCTCTATGAGATATAGAGCCAAGGCATGGCTCTATTCTTTTCCAGGAAACTCCATCAAGACTTGGGATGAACTCCTCAAATGTTTCTTAGCCAAATACTTTCCACCAAGCAATATCGTACAATCGAGGAGTCAACTTATAAATTTCTCTTAAAGGCATGTAGAGACCTTATATGACACATGGGAAAGGTTCAAAGACCTTCATCGTCTCTGTCCACACCATGGTATAAAAAATTGACATCTATTGAAAACTTTCTATAATGGCTTATTCTACAATACAAAGATATCTATTGATGTTGCTGCAAATGGTGATTTAATAAACAAATCATATAGGGATGCTTATGGCATTATTGAAGATGTGGATCTCAGTAATTTCTAATGGAGTCTTGACTGGAGCAGCTAGCCTTCTTCTTCAAGCTTGATTTTTGGAAAGCAAGCCATTGAAGTAATTTGTGATGGATGTGGAGTAGCAGGACACACTCCTTCTTCATGTTTTTCCATGCCATCACAAATTGAATAGATATCGAAGCACAACAACAATGTCAACTACAATTTCATCAAGAAACAACAACATCTGTAGCCCAACCTGAGTTTTGTGACCATGCTTGAGACCTTTGTCTCAACTCAAATTCAGCAAAATGATGAGCTTCACCAACAAAGAGAGATGATAAAGTGTGCTATTTTGAAACTCTCTTCTAAGGTGGATGGAATTGCCACTAATACTAGGATGTTGGAGAATCAAATTGCTCAACAAGCTCTTTCCAATCAAAAAGTACCCTCTAGTTCCTTTCCTAATCAACCACAAATATATATAAGGGAGACATTCACATCAGTTACCTTGAGGGTTGGAGCTTCTATAGAAGAACCTTCTTCACCATCACATACAATATCATATGAAGTTGTTGACTCAAATGTAGGCAATGATGTTGAAGCTCAATGCAAGAAATATCCATATGCTCCTAAGGATGATTTTTCAAACAAGACAAGTGCCCCTTCACAACACATCTTTGATACAATGCTTGGTGATGACAAAATTCTCTTTGAACCAGGTGTTGATTATTTTGAAGAAGAGAATGAAGGGATGTACAACATTGAAATTCAGAAGACTATTCCTATTGCAAATCACAAGCACTGGTCTTCAGGGAAAATAAAAGATATATTGACAAAGAGTCATAGATACTTAGAACAACAATTTCCAACCACAAATCAAAGCAATGAACCCCCATCTTCATCATTCACCATGTCAGGTAAGTAGTTGCAATCCTCTTTAGTTTGTTATATGCAGTGAGGACACTACAGATTTCAAGCTTAGGGGGAAGCAACCGGATGACAGTGTAGTTTTATTTCCCATTTATCATCTTCTTCTTAGATCTTGATTTAGCATGTGTACTTATTGTTGCAAATCCAGTATGATATGAGGCTAAAGTGGATTCAATCCTTTCTATGCCAAAGTGATTGTCCTCTTTTACTATGAAATATCACTTATAGAAATTATAAAAGGCATGCATTAATCAAATGAAACCTTTTGGCCATCAACATGTGCTTAACTTTGGTTTATGCTTCTAGCCTGAACATTCATCTTTCACATCCTTGATTCCTTAAAACATGTAATGGTTTCATGTTTTATGAGTAAATCAACTTTACAACATCATTTAGAATACAGGATGCCCGTGCCAAGATATTAGTGCATTTTCAACCACTCTTTTAGTGAAAATTTTTCAAAACAAATGAATGAAATCTAGCTAGTGTTGCAATTTTGTTGACTCTCCTATATTTTGGAAAAATTTTAAAATTTCTTTTCACTTATTTGACCCTCATACTCTTAAAAGATGGCTAAAATACCCACATATCATTCTAGCCTAGTGTAAGTCCAATTTGGACACAATGTTTAGGTGGTATTTCTTAAAAGAGGGTAAAATACCCCAACTGACACTCCATGTGTGTGTATGCCTACATTATGAGCCGAGTGTCGGAACCAGTAATCCATTGTCATATCAGTTTTGGAAAAGGAGAGAACAACTAAAATTGTTAATTTTAACTAAGATTTCATCATTTGTATCCTTAATAGTTAGAAATTTGAGTTGCACAACCACTATCTATTTGGCATGGTCATCCAAATTCTTCTTAGTGTAGTTTAATTGATTGATTCATATAAATGTGACCACCCCTGATGAACTAAAAATCTCTTTCTTGGGTGTTTTGAATTGATGGCTATGAGTGTAAACCTATTGTTCATGGTTGGTTTGGTCTTATACACATCTTTCATTTCATTTAATATATGCATGAATTTGAAAATTTCCTCATTTGTGTTTCTATTCTCTTTATGCTTGAGGATAAGAAATGGTTTAAGCTTAGGGAGATTTGATGTGTGTATTTTATATCATCTTTTGGACCACCTTTGGTTTCATTTCCAAATCATTTTCACCCACTAATCACTCTTAATCATGCTATATTTTCCACTTTATTGTTATATTTACTTTGTCTATGGTTTGGTTTGTAGGTACAACAATTTGGCATCAAAATGGGGAGAAAATTCCATTATAACATCCATCAAGACATTCCCCAATCATCTAGACATTCAGAAAATCAATGCTGCTAAAATTGATAAAGACACCCTGTGTCTTAATTAAGACACCATATGTCTTAATAAAGACACGTCGTTTCTTATTAAAGACACCCCATGCCCCAGTCCAAAAATTGAACCCAAAACTACCAAATTTGCAGCAACACGTCATGTCTAAATAAAGATACCATGTATATTATGGAAGACACATCGTGTCTTATTTAAGACATGTTGTGTAACTTTCCAGAACTCGATCCAAAATTTAGATATCACATAAGACACGCCATCTCTTATAAAAGACACATCCTATGACCAACAGATTTCACTCAAACACGGATTTAACTACCTCACACTTATATATATGACCCCAAACCATCTTGGGACAATTACCAAGGACTATTTCAGACCATTTAGAAGGGGACTCAAGCAAGGAATAGGGAGGAGGAGTAGGAGGTGTTCTAAGGGAGAAAAGTTGGTTTCTCGGGAGGGAAACGTCTTCTTCATTCTTCTCCAACAATTGCAGTAAGGATCTCTGCCATTCTCTTCTCTCCACTCGAAAGTGAAGTTTTTAGGAGAGTTTCCAGCAGCAAGGATGGATTTGTGACTCCTTGACTTGAGTTTTGAGTCTATTTTCTTTTTTCCACAGACATCCAAGTTTATTTCCTTCTATTATGATATCTAGCACTACTTTCTACTATTTTTTTCTACTTTCTACACCCATGGGCGAGTAGATCTCTTGTTGTTGGGCATGGGGGAGTAACTCCCATGTCATAACATTATTGAACACATATTTCATATATAATTCTAGTTGTTTCATTTCTCTAAGTTTCATTTGTGTTTAATTCTTCTTACATGCTTTGTTGGACACTTTGTATAACCTAGAAAGATGTGCATAGGAGTAAGGAGATGTACGTTAGCTACAATACCTTGACCACGGGAGTGGCTGGGATGTGTTGGCGAACAAAGGTTTGTAGTCTGAATCTAAGTATATCCACGGGAGTGGTATACAAAGTTAGGAGTGTTCTACAGTACCAGAAGGTGGGTGTAGGATACATGCCTCCCTTTAGTTATTTCTAGTGTTCTTGACCTTTATTGTTCTTCATGTTATAATGTGAATGTGAAACCCTATCCTCAAGAATTCCTAATCCAATTTGATCTTTAATACAAGTGATTTCTATTTTAGATCATTTCTTTTAATTTTCTTAGTTAACAAAACAAAACCTCTCTTATTATAAAGATCTAGATTGTTGAACTTCATTGCTCTTGAGCCTAACAATACCTTACTCCTTGTATGACCTCAATAATACTACACATAGCCATATACTTGTGGGGTAGTGTTTAAGTTTACAAATACTAAAACTTGTATACACTGCTAGCAGCCATATATCTCCATCCTGAGTCTACAAACATCAAAACACTCCCCCTTGAATAGAAAAACTAGGGGTTTCTCCATATAAACTTCTTCATGTAGGTAACCATATAAGAAGGCATTTTTTTACATCAGGTTGATAAATAGACCAATCTTTATTGATAGATAAAGAGATAAGTACTCCCACAACATTGAGGAGGGAAACATGAAAGAATGATTGAAAGTAGTCCACTCCATAGGTCCGAGTATATCCTTTTGTTACATGGAAGGCCTTCAGTCATTCAATCAAACCATTTGGTTGATATTTAATAGTAGAAATCCAACAATAGCCAATAGTTGGATAGTTTTCAGGACCATCAATAAGATCTTAAGTCCTGTGATCTTGTAGGGCAATCCTTTCGATTTCCATAGCTTGTTGCCATGGATGATATTGAAGATAATGTGTAGCATTCTTTGGCACAATAATAGAAGAAAGAGCTATAGTAAAACATGCAAATCTAGAACCAAGATTAGTGGAATAATAGAAATTACTAATTGTATGTTGAGTATAGGAACAAACAACTTTACTTAGGTTGATAGGAAGATGTAGGTTAGAAAATATGTGAGGCGTATTGTGACATGTCGAAAAAGGAAGAATTGGTTGTTAAGGAGCTAGAGGGGGATCTGTAACCGTGGGCCTTCTCATGAACACCTCTTATGTTTTGTTAATGTGATCATGTTCTACTATCTCAGGAAGAGGAGTACATACCCCCAGATCACTAGATAAGGCATACCCTTCGTTAGAGTAATACAACACATTTTCAAAGAATGAAACATCCACAATCACAAAACGTTGTCCATTGATAGGATCATAACACTGATATCCTTTCATAGTTAGGGAATAACCCTATAAGACACACTTAATGGAGCAGGGGTCAAGTCTATATATCCCAGAGTGGAGATTCTTACCAAAATTGGTGTTTCCAAAGATGCACAGTGGAACATAATATAAAGTTGCATCAGGATAAAGAAGAGAGACATGAACGTGAATATGAAACACAGAAGAAGGAATATGGTTAATTAAGTAGCACGTTATAGAAACAAATTCAGGCCTAAAATGTTTAGGAACATGATAGTGAACAATAATTGTGTGTGCTACGTCAAGTAGATGACGTTTCTTCCTTTATGCTACACCACTTTGTTGTGGTGTGTCAGAGTAGGAATGTAATGAATGGTACCACAAAAATTATGAAGAATATCGACATATTTTTGCATAAATTTGAAGGCAATATCCATGCACAAGATTTTTATAGTAGATTTCAATTGAGTTTGGATCTTAGTAAAAAAGGTGGTAATAGTTTTAAAAATAGTACTACAACCCTTTAGTAGAACCAACCAAGTCACTCAGAAATAGTCATCAATAAAGTTCATAAAATATGGTTATCTAGAAAAGCTAGATACTAAAAATGGACCCTAAATATCAGCATGAACAATATCAAACAAAATTTTAAAACTAATATCTTGTTTTATGAAAAATGGGTAGAGTTTTTTTTGTCAAACTCGCATGATTCACACCAAAATAAATTTTAGAAGTATTTGGAAGTAAACAATGGAGTTTAGTAGTAGAAGGATGTCCCAGATGATAGTTCCATTGCAAAACTAGTCATGGAAGAAGATACAGAGTGACAATAGATTAAGGCACATCTTGATAGTACATTCCATTTGCTCCCTCATGACTCAAACCAATCCTTTTCCTAGTATGAAGATCCTGAAAGACAAAACCCTCGAGATAAAATGTAATGGAGCATTGAAGGCTCTTAACAGTGTAACTGACATATAGCAGATTAAGAGGAATCTTGAAACATATAAAATAGATTTTAAGGGCATATTTTTAGAAAGAGATTTAGTTCCAATGCCATGGACAATAGATTGAGTCCCATCGGCAATAGTTATAGGAGGGACACATGTGGTTTTAGATAACATAGTGAAAAGATTATAATATCTAGAATTATGAGTAGATGCACCAGTGCGTATGACCCATTTAAGTTTATCGTAAGTAGTTGGGGATGTGAGTAAAGTAAAGGAACTTCCTTTTGTAGCAGATGTTGGCAAGGATATTCGAGCATGGAGGAGTTTTACAAACTCCCAGTAAATCCACTCAACTATCTTAGATGAATAGAACTTGAGGCAATAGCAGTGGAGTCTTCACACACATCACATGAGACCTGATTCACTCAGGTAGGTGCACCATGCTTTTCTCAACAGCAATACTCATTGTGGTTAGTGCACCTACATAAGTAGCATAAGCAATTGGCAGGAGTAGGCTGAGGTTGACCTCGTCTAAGTTCAGGAGGAGGACCTCGTCCATGAGAATGTCCACCATGGCCGCAACCACACCCACATCCTTGAAGAGATTTAGAGGAGAAGACCACAAGGGTTGAATGATCAGAAGAAGTAGAAGGTCTAGAAGTAATAGAAGGAAGGCATTCAACATACTTGAGAACATTCACTAGTGTAGGTAAGGGATCACTAGATAAGACTTTGTCTATGACGCCTACAAAGGAATGAGGTAAATCAATCAAAAATTGAAGGAGCCAAAGTTTTTCATATTGTTGTTGAACTTCTTTGATATCAACTGAGAGCGTACAATATACTTCAGTTTCATCCCAAAGTGTCAAACATTGGTTGTAATAGTGTTCTATAGATTTGTTAGTGGAATAATCCTTTTTAGCCAAGTTTATGAAGATCTTGAAGACCTTCTTTGGGTTATGCTGATATGAGTACACATGGGACAGTTGATCCCACATGGATTTGGGATTTTGCAGGCGAAGAAGAGACTTACTGGTCTATGGTTCAACATTGTTCACCATCCATATCATGACACTAGAGTCATCTTCATATTGTTGGTTGTAGACCTATTTGACTTTGTTATCCACCAAGTCATCATAAGAATTTCTAACAATATAATAGATATGAGAGTAACATGCTTGGGCTTTGACATAGAGTTTGAATGATGTCACCCAAAGATAGTAATTTAATCCATCCAATTTCACAGACGTAACACACAATGTCCATGAAGGATCTGCATTCGCCTTGGGAGCCAAAGAGATGACTCACAAAAAGATGAAATAAAATTAATACAAAAGGCATATTTGGATGATGAGATCTGAGAAAATCGTAGTGGAATAGAAGAAATAAAACATGAGCAGCAGAAAATAGCAACATATGAGTGGATCTAAACAACCCACATAGGGGAAGAGGAAGCAACAACCAGATCCAAGTAGAGTTAAGGAACCTGCATAGGGGCAATAGATAGTAGCTCAAAAGACACATAGGGGTATTAGATAGCAATAGGAATATATTTAGATCAACAAATAGGAGAAACCCACATAGGGGCAGTAGATAGATGCAATAGATCTGGATCAACATATTTGATAAACCCACATAGGGGAAGTAGAGTGAAGGAATGACCTATACCACCATGGTGTGAGATTCACTTCACCATGAGGCGCAGGTAGGATAAAAAGGTGACATCTTTAGGATTTCAATTTTCTATGGAATAGGTAATCAAAGGTTGGTGGGGTGGAGGTTGATGGGTCGATGGGTGGAAGGTCTATGGTTGGAAGATTGATGGGTTGGAGGTCAATGGGTTGATGGGTTAATGGTTGATGGGTGGAAGGTCAATGGGTTGATGGGTCTATGGGTGGAAGAGGAAGGGTTGGTTGATGGGTAGAAGGGGAAGGGTTTGTAGATGGGTGGAAGAGGAAGGGTTGGTCGATGGTTGGAAGATGAATGGTTGGTCGATGAGTGGTGAAGGTCGAGGGGAAGGTGGTGGCAATGGAGGATCGAACATGTCTAATACCATATCGAATGGAATAACCTTTGTTTGATATATTTGAAAGTTATAATGTAATCTCTTTTATATGACAAAAGAGTAAGGGAGAACCAGAACTAGGCAATATGGAATAAAAGAAAAACTAAAGACAAGACATATCTTAAGCACAAAACATGGTAACACATATGGTGTATATACTAATAGTGTAGATATCTTTGAGTTGATCAGTTTGATATATAGTTTAATCATTTTTTGCAAAGGGGTGAGTGACATACAATTTTATTGAAGTTTATATTTAGAACATTTTCAAAAATAGATTCAGGTTACCATATATTTATTAACTAGTTCTAAACATTAATCACTTGTCTAGAGATTAGGATATGTGCTCCCTTCTTAGTTGGGGCATGTGTGTTGCATTGAGGAGTCTATAGTCCAAATAGTGATAGTTGGCAGGACCACATAGAGAGAGGGAGGGTGAGAGAGAGAATATGAGACTTCATTTGGGCCTTTTGGGACCCTACACATTCCCTAGGAGTCCTCTCCACTAGGTGTCATGCTACCACAGACCAGGCCTCCTTTTTTTTTGGTTAAGCCAGGGGTCACTTTTATTCATCCCACACCCCTCTTGTGGGCACAATCATCCAAAAATTACAGCTCCTGCTTATAACAAATGCAGGTAAAAAAAATAAAAACCAGATACATCACACTTCAAACCCCTCTCATAACAACCTAACCAACAACACTCTGCAAAACGATGTAAGGGACTCGATGTTTCTCTAAAGCCGCCATACCTCTTATTCTACGTGGCATATTTAGTGTATCTGAAGCAATGAATGACTCATTCAACCTGCAGCCCCATTTCCCTAGTTCACAAGGTATCGAGTTGATGACCTTGTGAACCAAGGATCCATATATCATAGCAGAGTCAAGCTCCTCTCGCAACTCCCTAACGAACGGTGACGTCTTCCATGGTTCCTTCCCGTTGTTCCATAAGATGTCATACATGTACACCTCATCAATCTCAATACATGAAATGACCAATGCATGATCTCTCGCTATCTTCAACCCGATAGCAAACGCTTGCAGATAAGCAAGTATGTAATCCGTACTCCTGAGCCAAGCTCTGAATACAAGGCAGATATTAGCCATGTGATTTCTAATAACTCTCGCGGCCCACCTTCTAGAAACTCCTTGGTTATCTCTATCTCTCCCGATCGTGAGGTTGAGCTTAAGATTATGCAAGTCAGGAGTCTACCATCTCACCAGCTTGATCTGTCTCATCAAGACTCGCGGTTCAATCAATCTCGCCTCCCTCATTCGGGCATAAATGTTGTTATCTGTATCGATCACAAATGATCTCCTCTTCAGCTGAAAGTTCAGCGCCCTAATAAGCCACCCCCACTCATGAGTGACTGGTCTATGTTTCTCCTCGAATCTAGCTTCGCATCTCAACCACCATATGCTATACGAGATCAAAATCGCTAGGTTTCCAGCTAGCCACTCCTTTACTTTCTTCCCCTTCCCCAACACACAGGTATCTATTAGGGTTCTTACGTTAGTAGGTGGATGCATGTCTGTTATCTCAACAAATTTTCCCCAAAAGAAACCCGCAATTTGTCCATGGAATATCAGGTGTCCAATGCTCTCCTCGTGCGGCTCCTCGCAGCAGTTGCATAGAGATGCTAAGGGAATGCAACATCTAGCTTTAATATTATCATCCGTTTACGTGGCCTCTCTAACATACTTCCAAATGAAGGCCGCCACCTTAGGGTAATTACTATCCCAAATCCACTCCAGCCCAATAGGACCTTCCCTTCCATCAATCATCAGAATCTTTTTAAACGATCTCATAGAAAAAACACCTCTCAACCCCAGACTCCATACCATTCTATCCTCCTCATCAGCGATCCATGTGTTAGATTCACGGATGATATCCAAACCATCATCGTCAACTATCATTCTCAGTAAATCCCAATCCCATCCCTGGCCTTCAATCTAGAAATCTTTAATAAGAAAAGGGTGTCTTCTATCACTAGCGAATCTAGCATGATTTGTCAATCGTTGCTCGTACCACCTCGAGTCGCAGAAAGGAATTTCACCTCTCCCTACCACCCATCTACACATAGGGAACACCTGCGACATCATATCCGATATACGTTTCCAGTACGGAGAAGGAGAAGGTCCCAGCTTCAAGGAACCGGGATAGATATTATCACGACCTGCTACCACATTGGCATACTTCCACCTGCAAAATCTGGCCCATATTGAATTCGACGTCAACACCTCCCAACATGCCTTCCCAACGAAAGCATCATTTATCAACCGGAGCGATGGAATCCCAAGCCCACCTTGAGATAGAGGTCTTGCAACTCTGTGCCAACTGAGCCATGCCTTTCTGTGTTGTTCATCTCTGCCCGCCCACAAGAATTGAGAAAGCTTACTCTCAATGCGTTCTGCAATCCCCACTGGAACGCCAATCGCAGCCGCCGTATATACATGAATGGATGATAGTACATGAGCGATTAGTAGTCTTCTTCCCACGAAGGATAGGAGCTTGGATCTTCAAGTTGTGAATTTATTAACAATCTTCTTCATCAAGAACTCAAAGTCATTGAGTCTCATCCTTCCTTTTGTTATAGGGATACCCAGGTAAGTGATAGATTCCTTCGCTGCCCCCATATCCAGACAATCTGCCACTCTATGTATCATCTCCAAATCTTTCCCACCTACTACACAGATGGATTTATCCTTATTGATTCGTTGCCCCGTGGCCCTTTCATACGCCTCAAAGGTATCTCTAACCTTCTTCATCGATCTCTGATCAGCATTGAAGAATAAAGCAATGTCATCCGCATATAGAAGAATGCTTGGTGGAATCACCTCCTCCCTTATCTTGAATCTCGAAATGAGTCCCTCCTCTTCTATCTTCAGAAATTTTCTACATAGAATCTCCTAAAAAAGAATGAACAAGAAAGGGGATAGCGCACAACCTTGCTTGAGGCCTCTACTCATCGGGAAAAATCCTGCAGTTTCTTCCCCAACCGTGACGGTAGCCCAAGTATTAGAAAAGAAACTTAAGCACAGCTTCACCATATCCGTACTAAACCCAAATTGTTGCATCACTCTCCACAGAACATTCCAATCAGTCCTATCGTTAGCTTTCGACATATCATACTTCAGAATCACATTGGGTGTCCCTTGGCCTCTATTGATGTCGTGCATCAGCTGCTTCACAAGCCTGACATGATGAGTGGTGTCAGAACCTTTAACAAAAGCACCTTGTACCTTGGAAATCAATCTCGGCATCATGGGAGCCATCCTATCACTGAGAATATGTGCAAGAATACGGAGGGCAACGTTTTCAATTGATATTGGCCTGAAATCCTCTGGTAGTCTCTTTGGGCAGTCCACCTTCGGAATAAGCAGAATTCGGCAACAGAAAAGACCCCTAAAGCAAGGTTGTCCTCTAAAGAAAGACTTTGTCATCTTCATAAAATCACCGCCAATGATGGACCAAGCAGCCTAGATGAACATCCCAGTGAATCCATCCAGACCTGGAGCCACTGAGGAATCCATCTTTTGTAGGGTCTTCACAACCTCCTCTTCATGGGAAACAGTGAGAAGGGAAAAATTTTCATCCATAGATACCAACTCTGGGATATTTTGCAATAAATCCTCCATGTCAGGTTCATTTATTTCCACCACCTCATTGAAGAAATTTTTATAGAGGTCAGCCGCCACCTCTGCCATCATCTTTGGATCCTATATACAAGTGCCATCCCATAAGACCACGCTGTTAAGCCTCCTGTGCTTCCTTCTTGCTTTGACAGTAGCATGATAAATTTCGTATTACGCTCCCCGTCTTTAAGCTAGCTTATCCTCGCTTTCTCCTTCCACATCGCTTCTTCTGCATCCAACAATTGTTGCAGTTCCTTCTCAGCCGTCCTCAGGTTAGCTTCATTCGCCATAGTTGGGTTCCCATCGAATGCAACCTGTGTAGTAAACACCACATCCTCCAAGTCTTTGATACGCTATTTGATTTCTCCATAGGACTCTTTGTTCCATCTTCGCAAAGCTGATCTAACTCTCTTAAGCTTGTGACAAAAAACAAAGGACGGGTGCCCAGTCACCAGTTCACTACAAGCCTGTTCAATCACCTTTAAGCAGTCTTCGTGCTCAAGCCACGCCTTCATGAAAACAAAATGTGCCGTCTTTCGTTCTAACGCTTGATCGCATGGAATCGTCACAATTGGACTGTGATCAGAAACCCTATCTCTGGTTAAGTGTATCGATCTGGTTGCGGGCCTTACCACCATCCATGCCTCGTTCACTAACACCCTATCTATTCTCTGCCACATAGTAGGTGTAAGAATTTGCTTGTTCACCCAAGTGAATTGACTACCTTCAAATGGAATTTCATCCAAAGCAGCATCCACAATCAAGGAGTTGAAATCCAGCGTGTCCTGATATCTAGGAATGTTCCCGCCTCGTCTCTCCCTTATATTACGTACCACATTGAAGTCACCTGCAATCATCCATGGCTCATCACCTATATGTTCCTCCATTGTCATTATCTCTTTCCATAAAGACCTCCTCTCAAGGTTATCACAACTGGCATATATAGTAGTAACATAGAACTTTGACCCATCGTGATATGTTGCCTATGTCTCCTGAAAACAGAAGGATTCATACCTTTATCTATGTAGAACCAAATCTTCCCTTCCTCCTCTTGATTATCCACCATCCAATCAAGCCTCACAATGTCCATCAGCTCCGCAACCTGTTCAGCATGGAGAAACGGCTCAAACAAACAAACCACACCTGGTTTAAATCTACCACAAATTCTGCTCAGAACTCTCCTCGTAGGATTATAAGATGCCCCTCTGATGTTCCAAAAAATAGAAGTAAAGTCCATATTTAACTTTGTCCCGCCATCAACAACAAAGATGAGATCGATCAGGGGATGTATCCCCCTTCCAACTCCGACCAGTATCCATCAAAAAATTCTCCGTCGTAGTCTGAGTGTCTTCTCCTAGAATGATAACGTATGTGGTACCGGCAATCATCGCCATCTCTTCTATGTCTGCTATGACTCCTTCTATATGTCCTCCTATGATCAGCAAAGTTACCCTCAAGGAATATGAAATCCTCCAATCATCTGTTCGACAAAAAACTATTGTTGCCCTCTCTATCCACGACCACTCGTCTTGGTGATCTATGGTGTTGTCTGACTGGGGACGGGCTCTGCGCCTGAGGGATCTCCCTAGAGTCTGAGGTTCTGTCTGACACAACCACCATGGCATTAGATACAATCGTCTTCTCCTGCATAGTTAAGGCCTCCCGAGGTATCCCTGACTCTCTCCCAAACTCAGTAAGCTGTGTGCTATTTGATCCCACCGACCCTCTTGCCAACATGAAGAACTGCACAGACGTCTGACGCTGCCCGTAAGTAAGAGATACAAATTGAGGGACATCTTCACTGAATGCCTCTACTAGGATAATCAGGCCAGATAAGTCATCTTTTTCCTTCTGCCAGTCTGAAATGTACCTCAGTTTTCCAAAAGGTGATATAATCTTTTCCATCGTATCATCATCTCTGCAGGTAATAGGGATGTCTGCTACCCCAAACTAGAAAGCCTCCTTCAGTTGGTGCTGTTCTCCATTACTCATGTGTTGCAACTCGATTTTTTTCCCGCATATATCCGGTACGCCCTTCTCCTTTACTTCCTTCACCTCCTTATCACATGAGAAGAAAGCAACAGCCTTACGCTCCGCAAATCTGTATAGATCCGTAGCATTGGGCCAGCACTGCCACAAGAACGGGCACAACTCCATCCATTGAACACCATAGGTCTAAGATATCTCCACCGCCCTCTCTAGCGCCGTCAACTTCGCTCTGCGCATCTCATCGTCAGGACCGACATCAAAAGCGATACGCTTAGGGATGTGTTGCGGACCGCCCCTGGCCGGGATGCCTGACGACAATGGTGGAAATGCCGTCCTTGAGTGTACGTCTGGTGGCCTCGATCTTGGCGTATACTGCATGAATCTAGCAGCCACATGACCCGGTCTACGACACTTATAGCAAACCTTGCTTCCTCTACATTGCGCCTGCCAATGGCCTCTTCCCATACATCTGAAGCATATGTCGAGAGGGATCCCGTATAGCGGTGTCTTCCTCTGGGGCCACAGCGAGACGAACGGCTGCGTAATGGGTGTCAGATCAGGCTCCTCCTTAAAGTTAGGGACTTCAACTACCTCCGTCATTCTAATCTCAGACGACCATGTCGCTTGATTCACTGGACCAATATGGTCAATCGGCGGGCAGGTCGACTCGGTCACCATAGGTGTTGCGCCTCCTTCCTCCCTCGGTGGCGGCGGTGGTGCCCCAGCATCATTGGGGCTCTGCATAGCTTCCTGCGGCTTCATCATCAGTGAACTACTAGACGCGGGATCCTCTGTCTGCTCGGGCCCAGCCCCTTCGGGTCTACCATCCCTCCGTTCTTCATCTGCAGAAACCCTAGATAGTGATTCATGCAGCGTATCTTCATTGGCCATCACTACCCTAATATTGGGAAGCACCTCCTCCGGTGAAATGGCAGTCGATATCAGCTTGTTTCTCCTCTCCACAACTACCTGTTGCATCCTGCGATCTCGCGTGCTCTGCCTTGTCACCCTACGTAAAAGAGGCAAGGGTAACATCGTGATCGGGGCTTAACGACGAGTGATGGTAGCCTCCGGTAGGCGGACTGCCTAGCCGGAGTGGATGGCAGTGGCGCCACTAAGGGTACGCACGTCCAAGGGATCTCCCTCGATCACCTCAGAGATCGCCAACTTCAATCCCTCTGAGATCGCCAACATATAGCATCGACCAGACCTCCTGTCATCGGCCACTCGTTGGATGTAACAAACTGAAATCTATGTATAATTATATTTTAGCACTTTTCTTAAGTTTTTCATTTTCTTTGTGTATGTTTTGTCCTTGATTTTGATTATTGGAAATTATTAGTGGTTTGGAATATAATTGATCACTATTTATGCCAATATTTGGGTTTATGTAGAAATACCTCATTGAATGTTTCAATTAGGGTCTAAAATGAATATTTTCCTTTTAAGTGAGACAATGATAAAATAGATTCATTATAGAATTTTCTATAGGCTTTCTGGAACAAGGAAGAGATAAAGAAATAATTAATCTCTTTAAGAAAGATAAGGTGATATTGAATAATTAATTGTGATAATAATGGATAATAGGACACTTTTTTGTTAAAGGAAGACTAATTGGTTAAAAATAACCTTAGATTCATTTTCTTTGGGTTTGATTTGGCTTGGAGGCCAAGTTTCACAAATTTGGGATAATAATAAACATATCTATTTTACTTTGAAAAGAAAAGTGGTTTTCCATCAAAATTTGAAATAAAACATTTAATAACCCCAAAAAAGAAAATTACTCTTAGATTTATATTCTACACATTAAAAATAGCCTTTTCGTAAATTTTCATGCAATTTGGATAATCTTTACTGTTCATGTGTAGATTAGGAGAGAGAAAGTGTAAATAAAGTCCAAAATATTAAATAACAAGCAAAATAATCCCAATGGTTAAAATGAATAGCCCATTCTTATTCAATATGCTTAAGGATGAAGTTTCACATTAGTTGGGTAATTCTACAAGTCTCTAATGCATTAAGAAAGAGAAAATATGAATAACTTTAAAAGAATTTAATAAAATATTTAAAGTCTTCAAAAGTGAAGACTAAGGCCAAATTCAGATTCCACATGTCCAAAATAGGCTAGGCATCCAATTTCATTAAATTTGGGATTCGTTTGCACCCTCAAATGAGGAGAGAGAAAGAGTTAAATAAATATATATACCACTTTTGTCCAATTAAGTTTAGGATTTCATTTAATGTGTCACGCATATTATTTTCATTTGAGTTTTATTTTAATCCGCAATCCAATGGCTCCCAGTCGTCGTCTAGTGTGCACTGTATCGGGAAACATGTTCACTCCACACACAAATTTCAAAGTAAGATTTCTTGCTCCCTATTTGACCTCCAATCGAGATTCTTTTTTCCATCGTATTCAAAATACAATTTCTCATGCATCCATGCCAAATTCTAGACCAATCATCGTGTATTTTGGAAATTCCCAATTCTCCTCTTCCGCTTCTCGAACCACCCATGCACAAAACCCTAGGTAATAACCCACACCTATAAATAGGACTACCCAGACCCTCGTCTTTCTTTGCCTAACCTCCATATCAACCCAATTTCTTTGTACATCGTGTGTGTTTTCGTCAAGGATCGAGTTTCAAGCTAGGGCTTGCGGTGGATTGTTCTTCCTCTACTCACCACCTCCCATCAAATTCCACCTAGATGTGAGTTCATCTCCTTCTCCTTTTTCTCTTTGTTGATTTGGTTTCTCAAATTATCGCTTTCTATGGATTTTCCCAAATCTCGACCAAGTTGCTTGAGCAGCCATTGTGATCAAATGAAGGGGGTGTATCCCCTATGTCCTTTTACTCATTTAACCCTCCTCGTTTCTTCTTTTTTTATGTTTTTCACTTATGGGCATAATCATCTTTTCACACTCCTTTTCTTCATTTTAGATGAGTCAAAGTTGAGGTTTGAACCTGTGATATGGTTGCCCCTGATTGGGCCAAGTCAGCAGGTCGGCCCAACTCTCTTTCCCTTTCTCAAATCTTTCTTGCTTACGTGGATTTTTCTAGCTTTCTAATTGGTTGATTTTATAAAATTCATCACTTTTAATCTACTTGTCCAAAATTAAGAAATAAATATGTTTATGAATAAAAAAAATTAAGCTCTATCTAATAAAATTGGTTGTGATGTCTGATTTCAAAATATATTAAATGGTGATTTTAGAAAATGAATTTAATGCATAAAATTCATAAAAATCACAACTTAATCATTTTAACTCTGAAATTATCATAAATTATATTTTTTTTATCATGAGAACCTAAAAAATCAATTGGTGAGATATGTGGAGTTGAAATTTGTTTTTTTCTAAAAAGGTCCAAAAAATATGGTTTATCTACACTAAGGTGCATTATGTACACTAATGCATGTTAATAAATTAAAATAAGCAAAGTTGAACTTGGGATCATATAATAGTGCTGAAAGTTGGTAATTGAACTCAGGAAGAGAGTTATGTGCATCCTTACACCCTAAGTTGGGATAGTTGCAACACAAACCCTATATTCCCTAGTGAAGCATTATATGAACCCTATTCTCTCTATTAATATTTATTTTTCTCTATTTGCCTAAAAATAAATATTGATATTCTATCTCTTGGGTCTTGTAGCCCACTTCCATGTTTCAAAAATGTGATTCTTCTACTTGCCATATTTTCTCTTTAGCATGTTTGATTTTTTTAGACTATTTAGCTAATGTAGTGGTACTTTTGTATAACCACCAAAATATAGGGCATGTGTTATATCGCTCAAGGGACTATGTTTACTCTCCCCCTTATAAATTGTTGTAGGTGACTGGGAATTGTTACTCTCCCCCATCTATAGGTTGAGGTCCAACAGGTGCCTCAACCCTACTTAGTTAACGTAGTCAATATTAATCATGCATACAATCTGTTACTATTTTCTTGTTGTGGCAAGAATCAATTTGTTTATGCCTCATACTCTTGACCTCTTTATATTATGATGATATATTAGGCTTTATTTCTATTTTGTTTCTTTACCTTTTGTTCTTGTTCACTATTGTGACATACCTTGTTTTTCTCTTTCTTGTTGGGTGATTTTCCAACCAACCAAGTTTTGGACAAGGTGATGCACAAGATCAAGGAAATTATAACCAAGTGTAGATTCAAGTATTTCTTAAAGAATGTCTAGTTTGCTAAATCTAGATCCTTAGTCTTCTCCTCTTTTTCTTCTTAAAAACTTATGTAGTGAACAATGATGAAAGCCATGTAATAGCTTTAGTTTCTTTTCCTTTCTGCTACTACTAACAGATTACATGTATCTGGTCCATGCTTATTTTCTTAGAATATTCATCATCATCATCATCATCATCATCATCATCATCATCATCATCATCATCAACTAAGCCGCAATCCCAACTATGTTGGGGTCGGCTACATGGATCCTTATTTTCCATTCAGCTCTATCATGGGTCATATTATGGTTGAGATGCAGAGATTTAAAATCTCTCTTTATAAGCTCTTCCCATGTTAATTTAGGCCTTCCTCTTCTTATATTTATTGTTCTGACTCAATAGTATTTCTTCGTATAGGCGCATCGATCTGCATTGCACATGTCCATACCATCTGAGTCGGCCCTCGTGCTACTTGTCCCCAATGCTCGCCACCCCCACTTTATTCCTTCAGTGGCATATGGAATATTACGAATGCATCCTTCAATATCTATTACCTTTGTGACTAAGATGGATGTTTTGTATTTCCTTTAAATTTTATTAAGCAAGAGATCTCGCCTCTCTACAAGATGGTATTAAAGCTTGTTGGGCAACTACTGGGGCATAAGTTGTAAGCAAGGGTGTCTCGAAAGGATCAAGATTTAAGGGCTGACAAGATTTTCATTCGTGCCACTAGCTTACTTTACAAGGACTCCCAAATCCATATGATACTTGTCGGGTCTGAGATGATACTGACTATTCAAAATATCATGTCGTAGGTAATAGTAGCCATAGATATCTCTGTTGTCTACTCTTGGAAGTCTTATGTTATACCCTTATCTTTCAGGAAAGATATTTGCTTGGGAACCTAAAAAACTCTTCCATGGGAGCCTCCTATAGGAACATTGACAATTGAGACACCCCAGTGACTCCCTAAAAGAATTTGACGAACCCTACTCCTCTTGTAGGCACACCGGTCCTGACCCCTGAACAAGAGTTGGTCATGTTGTGCCAACTAATCCTGACGACCTTGGTAGGAAAACTCTCCAATGTTGCAGCCATTGCGAGCAAGCCTACGAATTTCACCTTATCATCAAGATGCAACCACCATACTTTGAGGAAAAAAGTGATCCAAACATGGTGGATAAGTTTGATGAGTGGGTGTTTGTAACAAATTCACCTCCCAGTAACCCCCAATTAAGGGAGACCAGAAGGTCAGAGCCATTATCCCAATTAACTTGATCAAAGGTTCAATAATTAATCAGTAATAATTATGTAATTATACCAAACTAAACTGAAAGGCTGTAATAAAATAAAATTGTGCATACCTTTTCAAACATTGGATATCTAACTTCTATCCATAACTGGAATCTATTCTAAAAAATCCTCCTTGCATTTTAATTCTTATTTTCACAATGTGCCACTTTATTGTTTGTCCTTTTCACACTTGTACCTAAAACGCCGACAAACAAAAAGTCGGTCAGTATATCAAAATATGCCAGTATGTGGGGACAACCAAAATTTCACAAATATGGCTAACAATATATATATCACAATCAAGTTAATTAACAAGCCAATTTATGCTTTCAATGTGATATTCTCCACCGCTTTAGCCCTAACCCTGGCATACCCACCTTAGGGTTTCTCTTTTTCCAATGACTTAAGGCCACCTTCTCAATCCCGAGCTTGGTGCCTGGGGTCACCCTTCATGGTGCCCTTTCGTCATGCAATATCATAGACCCCCTTCTCAATCCTGAGCTTGGTGCCTGGGGTCACCACTCATGGTGCCCATGGGTCTTCCCTCCTGGGCTTGACCTTTTGGTATCATCCATCAAGGTGGCATGTAGGTGCGAGAATACACACTTCTATTATTATTGTGATAATCATAGTGACTTTATGATTTGCAAGTATGAACATCCAAACTGATAAGTTGCATTTAATGCGATGAATCATCCGGGAAACGTCGTGAAACTAATGTGATTAACCATAATTAACCACATACATTTTCAGTCGAATCAAGCTAGCAACAATCCAAGCAAGAAGTAATCCAGACAATCAAGCAATTCACATAAACAAGGATCCTAAAATAACCATATAATTTCCTTCACTATTCATGTTATCAAGATCTATCCAATCTAACTTGCTTCCTGGGATTTTCTACTTTCTTTTAGGGTTTCACTTGCAATTAGGGTTTCATTATCACTTTTGCAATTACAAACCCTAAAGTAGAAAAACTACTCATAAACCCTAATTATCTTGTCCTACCTCTCCTAACAGGCATAGGATCGACAATCATCAACATATTTCCAAGTAATTCAAATTAAACATATTAATATCTTCTTTTACCCTAAATTAGGTTTTCTACATGCATTATCATGGATTCTTGATTTAAAACCCTAAAACAAGCAATTTTTCAACTAAATCAAATCCGAATCTTTGTTTATCATCCAACAGGTTATTAGTACTCTAATTAACCCATTAAGCATCATAGATTCGATCTTTAATCACAATTTGGGTTTCTAACCTAAGTTTAATGCATACATGATCAACTTAAGGCACTTTTGGAGCTACGATCAGATTCATGTTATGAAACTATTTTTAATGGATTCCATGTGTTCTCATGATCAATTTTCATATATTACTTTCTACCATCAGAGTTACAGATAAATAACTAGAATTATTCTTAAATTTCTACCATTGGACGAATAGGAGCACGCCATGTCAGCCTCTTTAATTTCTTTTATTTTGATCCGTCTTCTGGCTCGTGGATCTCCCTCCAGATCCACTTAACTAGATACCCGGCCCAACTCCTCCCCAACCCGTCTTCTTCCGCACGTGTCGTGCAGACAGGGAGTTCGACTCCCCTATTTCCATAGAGAAACAGGGTGTTGTCGCGGTGCCCTTCTCCACTCCGTCTCAAATCGCCAGACATGTAAGCAATCCCTTTGCCCCTCTTGACCAACTCCTCACCTTCCCGACCGCATCTCACTGATGCCCAAGGTCAGCCACTCCTCAAACTGCCACCACCACCCAGAGCCATGGAATCCTGCCCTTCCGCTCATCAAACCTTCTCACTGAGATGCAAACTCAGGGCTATGTTTTCTGAGATCGTAAGGGTATCAAAAATCCCCACCCCCTACCCTTTTATAGCCATGGCTTGCAAGACATTGGTCCTCCATATACTCTAGTTCTTGGAGGAACTGAGATTTAGGGGAACCCCAAACCTATACGGAAACAAAACATCAAGGGGATGGAAGAGTCCGAATCGACCTCTCGGTTCTAATGAAAAAGTTTCCAAGAGCCGACAAACATCGAGGAAAGGGGTAGAGTCCAGGGATCTTTAAGGTTACTTCACCTCCTTTCCTAAATCAAATTAGAGGTAGGAGATGAACAAGAGCCATCCAATTTCAATCCAACGGTTACTAACATGCTCCATTTATATTTCCAATATACATAAAATCGTGACATTTAATGATTTCCTCCACACTTTAGGAATACTTTCTAAAAATTGTATCTCCCAAACCGCTTACCTATTAGATTCCAAATTTTAATGGAAAGTCTATAAAGACTTAATCTATTTTTATTCCAAGTTTCAAGCCTAAATTCAAAAGGAATAACTCCTTTTCTTTAGTTTCAAGTTATCACTTAAATATATATATTTCTCACATATTTTCTCTTTCCCTTACCATTAAATTATTATTCTGAGTTCCTTGAACCTCAAGGAACCTTAATGTCTCAAAATCCCATCTTGGGAATATTCGTTAGCCTTTTACTAATCTTTTATCCATTTTCTTATTTATCTCTATATTACAAGATTTATTTTCAACGATTTCCCTTTATCTTTCCTTTCCTTTTTCCTCTTTTCATATTTCTTTTATTAGAAATCATATGTAAATGAATTTTACTCAATTGTGGCCATTAATTTCACTTTCTAGATATTTGCAAGTATTTTTGATGAATACTTTGTTTAATATCCATTATCATGTATCTTTTCCCATTATTTGGACTTTTCTTCTTTTCTTCTCTTTTATATCCTTTATTGGATTAATATATTAATAGGAACCATGAAATTCCTATCAAAAGGGAGACTTGCAAAGAAATCCATCTTGAAGAAAGGCATACAACCTTTTTAATTAAGCCCAAATTCACAAAATAATTATATTTCAATTATGAAAACATATGCAAAATTGAGGTTGCAATATCCTTCCCCTCTTATAGGAATTTTTCCCTCAAAATTCTCTCAAGCATACAAACAATCAGGATAAGACTTCCCCATGTCCATCATGGCTCCCATGTGTCTTTACCCTCTCCATGGTGCTTCCCTAGAACCTTCATCATCTTGTATTCTTTCATCTGAGTTTTCTCTCACGTTGGTGACTCAGGACATTTCAACCACTCACAAAGCTGAATAGGTTCATGGCTGAGCGCATGGCTTGGGTACCTCACATAGTACTCTAGATCAGGCTCGCGGAACCCATCATTCATCATGTTATCCCGAGGGGTAAGTCTAAACCTAACCATCTCCACCAATCCATCTCAAATGGACCCATGTATCGGGGACTCAACTTTCTCAGATGTAGCTTAGAGGGGTCATATTTTCACATCACATATTCTCCAACAGTGTATTGCATGTCAGTCTACTTTGCATCAGCTCATGACTCATGTCGCCCCTGGGCTTCCTCATCCATTGCATGATCAAAGCGACTTCATCTACACCCATTGTGCTCTCTCTGACCTTCACAAGGTCTCTTCACCAAGATCATTTTAATGAAGTGGGGACCAACACAACCTCCCTTACAGAGCTTCTTTACATCCCGATATTGGCTATGGTGGTCATCATCTCATCTTACAGAGGACAAGAACTATCTCCATGTATCACCCTAAATGAGAAAACATGCTCTCCTCAAACCCTCTAGTCTGGATCATACTAACCATTAGTTAGGGTGATAAACTGTACTAATATCGAGTTCTTCATGTATCTACTTCCACCTCATGGGAGTGAATCTTTAGGTTGTAAAGAACTTTTGAACTCGCATCATGGTGTAGCTGAACCATTGCTCTCTCCTATGTAGTTCAACCCGATCCGTCCCTTGACAATATTCTTTCCTTCTCAGGTCATCTAGGTAAGGTGATCTACCATAACCCATATTACATCTTGACCTTCCTTGGTCTAGGGGAGAATTACCACAACATCCATAGTGATGAACTCCCATTCCCTCTCAGGGACTCTTTATGATCTATATCAATAAATTGAGTTACTGGTGTTCGTCCTTCACCTCCTAGCTTGCATGGAAACATACCACATGCAACTTCATCTTAGGTATCCAAAGTACTACTGTCATTAATTATCCTGGTAGTACCATGGGGTATGATGAACTTAAAATCATGATCTCCTGTATGTCATGATTCCTCAAGATTGATTCCTCGGAAACCCTAAACCACTCTAATTGGGGTTTCATTGCTTTCTTTTCCAACGAAGTGCATCCAAGGTTCTACGACCATCCTTTTATCACAATAAGCCCTAGGCTGGATAACCAAGAAACCACTAATCTTGATCAATGGATCGTGTTACATCTAGGTGTTACCCAATCATATCTCCTCTTTTAAACTTATGGTTAACCTAACAACCTCTTCTAGCTTTCAGCTAAACTAGGCAGCTGCATCCCGATAAGAGCATCCATTACTACCTTTCATCTTTAGGTGCGAGGTAACAGTGAAGACATACACCTCCATGTATTCCACTTATCATCTCATCTCAGTCTCTGTGTCAATCTTTATCAATGAAACTCAGAGCTCATTCTCCTGGTTAACAAACTCTACTTTATATGGCTCACGATAAAAACATCCTCATAAGATGACTACCTTAGTTCTCTTGATGGTTGTGAACCATACACATATCATTCACTCCACAAGGATATGCTATTATATTTTTCCTCCTACCTCATAGAAACATTCCAACTCACATCATCTTTATACTTGGTGTATGACATGCGTACTGTCTTATCTCTCACTCCCATAATAAGAGGAAATAAGCATTTGGCTGCAGTCCAAATACATAGTTCTTCCCATTCTAAGAGTAGAGATGGTACATCCCACCTTCCCATTATACCTTCAAATCTAAGTTGAAACGTGCAACATATGTCTCTACATCACGATCATCTTGATATCAAAGTTACTTCCTTGGAAAACTGGTCTTGAACCTACTTGGGTCCACACACAATCCTTGGTCATCTCCTCTAGGTCTATAGGGTGTCGGCACTTTTGTGGTCATCCCTCTTCCCTTATGCATCCAGAGAGTGCCCTCCTCACTTGCCCTTTGGGTCCCATGAGTTAATGAAGGTGATCAATCTCCTAACCCATGGCCCTCGGACAATGATAGTTGTTACCTCCCGACCCTATGGTCATGTGTAACTAGGGAATTAGGCAACTCCTACTTCTATCGGTCTTATCCCTACCTGGCCCTAGGATAGACTTAGGATTCTAGTATAGTACATGTCCAACTTAGAACCTTACCCAAGTCTCCATCATCTCTCTCTGCATTCCTGGGCTGAATTTCATCTTCTCATAGGGGTCATGGCAACCTACCTACCTTGGTCAGGCCCCATACCGGTTGCCTCTATGGTAACACATCCATATGCACTTAGAGATGGTTATCTATGGGTCTACAGGTTCATTCTCATACTATGTATTTTTCACTTAGCTTCTCAAGATCCTATGAGACCTCTTTAGATTACCTCAAAACCAACAGAAACTCGTATACACCCTATAAAAGGGTCCCTCTCCCAGGATGGAAGGAAACTATATCTTGGTAATAAAGGTCACAAACATCCTTTTGTCTATGGTTTACATCCACATGAGCACACTTAGCCCTATAAAGCTACTAAGGCACTAACAGACAACCTACTAAACCATGCTAGGTCACATTTGTTCTCATTCCTCAACATTGGATCAAGATCACACTTTCCCATGTCACCAACTTAGTTGTGACGGTTTCATCAAACATACCTTAGACTTAGGGGGTTTCCCTTTTCCTCTAAACATAAGGAGTGCCATGCTCAAACCATGGAAACTCAAATCTCATCATGAGCATCAGGTACACCACTTCCCCTCTTAGGCCTAGGAACCCTAGGTTCACTTTTTGAATGTTCAATTGCATGCTCAACCTTTTCACCACAAACCAAGCATGTACAAGGTATGACATGCACTTCCCATGATTCTTCTACTTGATCAACACTTCAGAGTGGAGTCCTCCTCAAGGACAACCAACAAGGTATAAGGCCTCACAACCTTCTACTAAACCTCTTTAGGTCTAAGGAACTCTTAGTCCTAACTCAAAAGGTAAACACCTATACCATAGGTACATAGGTACCAACAGCCTCATCCTCTCTCTAGGGTTTGGTTCCTCTAAAGGCAACCAAGATATCATCAGCCTCCAGGGATCATGCATGAGGCAACCACAACCATCCAGTTAGGTCACATCATCCTCAACTCCCCATTGTTCCTCATATCTCGGAGGCTAAGCTTCCAACCTTCTGGCTTGGGTCCTACTCTCTCTCTCTCTCTAGAGCTAACCCTACAAACAACCTTACTACTAGTGGTCCTCTCTCTAAGGTGGATCAATCCCACAAGTGTACACCTACCTGGGTGAAACCTATGTTCAAACTTATGTTCACTCAAGATTATCCAAAACTCTCCTTGCTTATCTCTTAAGCTATCCAACATAATCTCCTGGCTAGGGTTTCAACCTACTTCCTGCACTACTGATGTACTCTGGGTGCATACTATGCCATGCTCATATAAGCCCATAGGGTTTCCATAGGTTCTTCACTAACCTCATCATTGAATGAGTTATCCTTCACTCTAATAGGCACGACCCTTTCCAGGGTTTGGTCGTCAAAGGTACTAGGTCATCCAACCTCACATGGCTCATATCGTCATAGGCATCTAAAAGCATGTCCACCCTCACACCTGGTCTACCATGAAATCTAACTCATCGTGTCATCTCTCTCTCTAACCTTCACTTAGGGTTAGGGTTAGCATCATCCTCAGAGGATGTACCAGGTCTATACCTTTAATGGAGATTTCTGCCTTCAAGACCAACTCTCTCTACTCATCCTCCTGACAAGAAGGTCTAGCCTCAGGTCTCTCCTAAGGGCATGATAACATATGTCATACGACCTAAGCACGCAACTATTCTTTAGTTTACGCTTAAACTATTAAGCTTATGTCCATGATATCTTATTTACAAGCTTTTCATTAATTTGGTGGAGGATTTCTTAACCTTATCATGCCTACCCTATCCTCAAGAGGGTGAGGAAGAGAGAGAAAACTCTATTCCTTAAAATCCTTAACAACATTTGAGTTGAGAAGGGATGAACAAGATGAGAGAGTCCTAAAGGTATCTTATTTTGAGTCAAATCCTAAGACATTGGCCAAGAAGTCACACTAATCTAGGAGTCCTTGTATTCGACTAGCGGTGTGGAGGAAAATATTCCCAGCCCCCAGACGTGATCCTTTTCTAGACACCTCTGTCTTTCAGAAAATCCTCTAATGACTCCCTTGGGTTCTACAGAGTTTGTAAAATTTAATAATTATTAAAGATTAAATGAGGAACTGATGCTCTGATACCAAATGTAACAACCCCACCTCCCAGTAACCCCCTATTAAGGGAGACCAGAAGGTCAGAGCCATTATCCCAATTAATAGGAACAAAGGTTCAACAATTAATCAATAATAATTATGTAATTATACCAAACTAAACTGAAAGGCTATAATAAAATAAAATTGTGCATACCTTTTTCAAACTTTGGATATCTAACTTCTATCCATGACTGGAATCTATTCTAACTAATCCTACTTGCACTTTAATTCTTATTTTCACAATGTGCCACTTTACTATTTATCCTTTTCACACTTGTACCTAAAATGCCGAAAAACAAAATGTCGGTTAGCATATCGAAATATGCCGGTATGTGGGGACAACCAAAATTTCACAAATATGATAAGCAATATATATATCACAATCAAGTTAATTAACAAGACAATTTATGCTTTCAATGTGATATTCTCCACCGCTTTAGCCCTAACCCTGGTATACCCACCTTAGGGTTTCTCTTTTTCCAATGACTTAAGGCCACCTTCTCAATCCCAAGCTTGGTGCCTGGGGTCACCCTTCATGGTGCCCTTTAGTCATGCAATATCATAGGCCACCTTCTCAATCCCGAGCTTGGTGCCTGGGGTCACCACTCATGGTGCCCATGGGTCTTCCCTCCTGGGCTTGACCTTTTGGCATCATCCATCAGGGTGGCATGTAGGTGCGAGAATACACACTTCTATTATTATTGTGATAATCATAGTGACTTTATGATTTGCAAGTATGAACATCCAAATTGATAAGTTGCATTTAATGCGATGAATCATCCGAGAAACGTTGTGAAATTAATGTGATTAACCATAATTAAGCACATACATATTCATTCGAATCAAGCTAGCAATAATCCAAGCAACAAGTATTCCAGGAAAACAAGAAATTCCCACAAACAAGGATCCTGAAATAACCATATAATTTCCTTCACTATTCATGTTATCAAGATCTATCCAATCTAACTTGCCTCCTGGGATTTTCTTCTTTCTTTTATGGTTTCACTTGCAATTAGGGTTTCATTATCACTATTGCTACTACAAATCCAAAAATAGCAAAACTACTCATAAACTCTAATTATCTTATCTAGCATCTCCTAATAGGCTTATGATTGACAATCATCAACATATTTCCAACTAATTCAAATTAAACATACTAATCTCTTATTTTATCCTAAATTAGGTTTTCTACATGTATTATCATGGATTCATGATTTAAAACCCTAAAATAAGTAATTTTTCAACTAATCAAATCTGAATATTTCTTTATCATCCAACAGGTTATTAGTACTCTAATTAACCCGTTAAGCATCATAGATTTGATCTTTAATCACAATTAGGGTTTCTAACCTAAGTTCAATGCATACATGATCAACTTAAGGAACTTTTGGAGCTACGATCAGATTCATGTTATGAAACTATTTTTAATGGATTCCTTGTGTTCTCATGATCAATTTTCATATATTACTTTCTACCATCAGAGTTACAGATAAATCACTAGAATTTTTCTTAAATTTCTACCTTTGGACGAATAGGAGCACACTACGTCAGCCTCTTTAATTTCTTTTATTTTGATCTGTCTTCTGGCTCACAGATCTCCCTCCAGATCCACTTAACTGGGTACCCGGCCTGGCTCCTCCCCAACTTGTCTTCTTCCTCACACGTTGCGCAGATAGGGAGTTTGACTCCCCAATTTCCACGGAGAAACAAGGTGTTGTCTTGGTGCCCTTCTCCAATCCGTCTCGGATCACCGGACATGCACGCAATCCCTTTTCCCCTCCTGACCAACTCCTCACCTTCCCACCCACATCTCATAGATGCCCAAGGTCACCCACTCCTCGAACTGCCACCACCATGTAGGGCCATCGAAGCCTGCCCTTCCGCTCGTCAAACCTTCTCACCAAGACACAAACTCAGGGCTATGTTTTCTGAGATCGTAATGGTATCGAGACCTCCCCACCCCCTGCCCTTTTTATAGACAGGGCTTGCAAGACATTGGCCCTCCACAAACTCCAGTTCTTAGAGGAATTGAGATTTGGGGGAACCCCAAACCTATATAGAAACAAAACATCAATGGGATGGAAGAGTCTGAATCGACCTCTCAGTTCTAACGGAAAAGTTTCCAAGAGACGACAAGCATCGAGAAAAGGGGTAGAGTCCAGGGATCTTCAAGGTTACTGCACCTCCTTTCCTAAATCAACTTAGAGGTAGGAGATGAACAAGAGCCATCTGATTTTAATCCAACGGTTACTAACATGCGCCATTTATATTTCTAATATACATAAAATCGTGACTTTTAATGATTTCCTCCACACTTTAGGAATACTTTCCAAAAATCGTATCTCCCAAACCGCTTACCCGTTTGGTCCCAAATTTTAAGGGAAAGTCTATAAAGACTTAATCTACTTTTATTGCATGTTTGAAGCCGAAAATCAAAAGGAATAACTCATTTTCTTTAGTTGCAAGTTATCACTTAATTATATATATTTCTCACATATTTTCTCTTTCCCTTGCCATTAAATTATTATTATGAGTTCCTTGAACCTCAAGGAACCTTAATGGCTTGAAATCCCATCTTGGGAATATTCCTTAGCCTTTTACTTATCTTTTATCCATTTTCTTATTTATCTCTTTATTACAAGATTCCGTTTCAAGGATTTCTCTTTATCTTTCCTCTCCTTTTTCCTCTTTTCATATTTCTTTTATTAGAAATCATATGTAAACAAATTTTACTCAATTGTGGCCATTAATGCCACTTTCTAGATATTTCCAAGTATTTCTCATGAATACTTTGCTTAATATCCATTATCATGTATCTTTTCCCATTATTTGGACTTTTCTTCTTTTCTTCTCTTTTATTTCTATTATTGGATTAATATATTAATAGGAACCACAAAATTTCTCTCAAAAGGGAGACTTTCAATGAAATCCATCCTTTGAAGAAAGGCATACAACCTTTTTAATTAAGCCCAAATTCATAAAATCATTATATTTCAATTATGAAAACATATGCAAAATTGAGGTTGTAATAGTGTTGGCCCTAGAGCGTACTTTTGAAGTCATGGAATGTCCTTCTCATCAGAAGGTTTGCTTTGCAACTTATGTGCTGGATGGGGTAGCACAAGTCTCGTGGCATGGTATGTCTTGTACTCGTGACACCTTGAGCATGACCTGTGAGCAGTTCCTCGAGCTGTTCTATGAGAAGTACATATGCCCCACCTATCTGAAAAAGAAGGAAGTAGAGTTCTATAGCATGCGATAGGGACACATGAGTGTTTTTTAGTATGTTCAATGTTTTCTTCTTCTGGAGCATTATGACATTGATCTTGGAGTTGAGTGAGGATCAACCCTTTTCCTAGAAGGACTTATCTATAATGTCAGATGCAATCTTTTTTCTAGTGTGGACAAACCCCAACTCAGCAACGTTCTCAACAACCTATTCAACAACCGCAACAACGACAAAATTTTCCTTCAACGAACAACCAACACAGACACTTCCCACATATGCATCCTATCAAAGCACTTTTCTATATAATCGCTTTCCTTTCAAAGCACTTTTCTATTCTAGCTCATCAAATACCTTCATATCAACTCATCTTTTTTTTTGAGCAATCCGAACATCTTCATTACGGAAAAGCCATATGGCATCTACACATAGGAAAAGTGATTCTGGAAGTACATACAACCAAGAGAAGGGCTATCTGATCCCCAAAACTCATATTGGAATGATAATAGAACGCTTCTGCATTGATCTCTTTTCCTCTAGGCTGACATAAGAAGCTTTTCATAAGAGATTCCTTCAACCTGAGCATACATTGGAGATGATAAACCTGCAAATGAAAAATATACAGACTAGTGTTTTGCACCACATGCAAAGCCATAGACCCAGTAGTGAATCCAAACAGAAGAAATCGAGGCCAACAAGGGGCAAGACTCATAGCTCCCAAATAGAGAGAACAACAACGCTGACAAGCAGCATCTTGTTTCAATGTTAGAGATATAATCGGAATACATGGATCATGTACAAGATGTTAAAACCCCTAGTGATACAATCTCCTCTTCTTATCTCAAACTCCCAACCCTAGACCTGTGTATCTCTGGAAGATGTTTTCTTCTAATTTCATCCTACTCAATGTGTCTGACTTAAATGTTATCTTAGGGATGGATTGGTTAAATAAGTATAAGATAGTTTTGTTTTGTGAAAAATTGAAGGTTAGTTTGTTACATCAGCGAGAGGATTGACAATTCATCATCTCGTCCAACAAAGATGAAAAGCATGTCTTGCAAGCGTGTAGAGAATATTTAGCATCTATTGTTCTCGATGCCACACCCCCTTCTCTAGATCATATAGATTTGGTGAAGGATTTTCCTGACGTTTCTCCTAAGGAGTTGCATGGGTTTTTTCCAACACTTGACGTGAACTTTTCCATCGAGCTTGCACCCAGAACTTTGCCTATCTTGAAGCCGCCTTATTGCTTGGACCTATTGAACTCACCGATCTTAAGGAGCAGCTTCAGGAGCTTCTTGACATGGATTTTGTTTGCTATAGTGTTTCACCTTGGGGAGCCCTTGTCTTGTTTTTGAAGAAGAAGGATGGTTCATTGTGGATGTGACAGATTATTGTATGCATAACCAAGTAATGATAAAGAACTATTATCCCTTACCACGCATCAAAGACGTATTCAATCAGTTAAAATCAGCCACTGTGTTCTCAAAGATGGATCTACAAAGTGGCTACTATCATATGCATGTAAAAGATGAAGATGTCCTGAAGATAGATTTCAAATCTCGTTATGGGAATAATGAGTTCCTGGTCATGCCTTTTGGCCTGACTAATACCCCTGGTGTTTTCATGGACTTGATGAATTGAGTGCTTTGTCCTTATCTCAATCAGTTTGTGGTGATGTTCATCGACAATGATGTGATCTACTCTGAGTCTAAAGAACAACATCGTGAAAATCTACGAATTGTGTGGAACACACTATGAGAAAATAAACTATATTCAAATTTCTAGAAGTGTGAGTTTTGGATTAAAGAACTGATGTTTCTAGGTCACATGATTTCTACAGGACATATTGTCATTGAAGCTACAAAGGTAGAAGCTCTGAAATTTTAGGACTTGCATGCACCAAAATTGAAAAGAAATCTATTCTATAAGATTTTTCCCCAACACATGGTTTTTGGAACAGATAGACTTCCATCTGTCGTGACCATGGTGGACTAAGCATCACACTGTCATTAGATTTTGCTATCTTGGACCATGTTTTTGATGCCTGGTCCTTTATCCGTATACATCCTCACCAATCATATGGTTCATTAATGTGGCCCCATCGATCACCAAGTAATATCCCCCCCCCGTGAGGGTAGGTTTGGGCCATGACATCGCGATCGTGACCAAGGAGGACATCGCAACCATGGGATCAAACCTGACCATGACCGTGACATCCACCTCGACCGCGGCATGACCATGACCAAGGCATCCACCTCGATCGTGATCGAGGCAGGTGATGTGACCCTCATCTACCTTCGCCTATAAATACCCACCCCTCTCCACTTGAAGAGGGGTTTTGAATTTTTGCAGTTCCACCTGGTGGCTATAACATTGGGAGGTTCCTAGAGCCCTTTGGGAGGGTCCAGAGGTCCGAGAAGGCCGAAGTGCTCACCCTACACCCATCTCTTCAGCGTGCTTCCATCCTCCACCATTTTCCACCATTTGCCACCATCATCCACCCATTTCCTATCATCCACCACCATTTTCCACCTCCATCCACTCACCAAGCTATTGTTCGGGGCAGATCTAGAGAGAAAATAGGCCAAGGAGTCTAGGAGATCAAGGAGGATGAGCCTAGGGATGAGAGTTGGCCTATGTGGAGGCTAAGGAGTGAGAGCCACCTCTCCTCTATGGGCTAAATCTCTTCTTATTTTCCTTTCTTCTACTGCTCTCCTTTGTTTCTATATAAATGATGCTCTTCCATCTTTGTTTGGTGCCAACTATGCTTGTCCATGGCTAGTTGAGCTCCTACTTGGCTATGTAGATCATTTTGGGCATGTTTATGTACTTTTACCTTATGTAAGTAGTTTCAATCCAGATCTAGTGTGTTTTTTGTTCTATCTTCTCTTTGTGGTTATGATTGCTAGTTTGGTTGATCTCTTTCCTGCTTGAGCTTCTATTATTGCCTATATCGAGAGATTCATTGTAGAAATAGATAAGAGAAGGTAGTTTGGATCAGAATCTGAAAGGAGCATCATTCAAGGTGACCTGTCTAGAACCGTAGACTTGGGCACAGTCAGGCCCACTACCTAGTTCTTCCCAGATCACACTTATTCCTAGCATCTTTGAATATTCTAGACCTCATAGGGTATCTAGAATATTCTAGGGTGCTAATTTGTCATCCTCGATAGAGGTTTCATATCATTGATGGGTTTTAGTCATGCTACGCTAGAGCAAGTGGGATGACCCCACAGGAACAGATACCACAGTACGTACTATGTTTGGATGTAAGTTGTTTACTGAGGTGTTTGAGGGTTTTCTATGCCTGAGAATCGGTGCATAGGCTGCCCAACTTGTGGTTACATAGCCAGGAACTCGTTCTCTCTGATTAGTAGAATCATACAGACTCCGTTTTGTTTTCTTTTCTTTGTTTTGTTTTATTTCATGACAATCTATTAGATTAGTTCTAGCTCCATACTGTTATCGACTATCAGATTGGCTTATCTGACTTAAGTGTGAAATATTAAGTGTCCTAAGTATCCCCACGTCCCTGTGTTTGACCACATATATCTACTTCGACCCCGTAATAAAGTTGTAGGGGTTCTTGGAGGTTTTAGGTTATAAATTTAAAGTCTGACCATCCTCTTGAGGCCGATCAACTTATCAAGATTTTCTTTGAGTTAGCCCTCCCTCTGACAAAATTGACACAAAAAGAAGTCAAGTGTGTGTGGGCACTGGAATGTGAGGAGAGTTTTCAGAACCTGAAAAGATTTTTGACATCTAATCCTATTCTTGTGTTACATGTTGAAGGCAAATCCTATATCATCTACATTGATGCTTCTAAGCAAGGATTAGGGTGTGTCTTGATGCAAGAAGATCGAGTGATCATCTATTATTCACACCAATTGAACCCTAATGAAGAGAACTAGACTAAGCATGATTTAGAGCTAGCCTCTATCATGCATGCTTTAAAGATCTGGCGACACTATCTGTATGGAGATAAGTTTGAAGTCTTCTTTGATCATAATAGTTTGAAGTATCTTCTGACGCATAAGGATCTTAATTTGAGAGAGAAAAGATGAATGTAATACCTTAAGGACTACAAGTTTACCATCACTTATCATCTTGATAAATCAAACATAGTTGATGATGCTTTGAGTCAGAAAAAAATGCAGCCTGTGTTGCTATGAATCTGGAGTATGTTTCTTGTTGGAAACCACAGCCTATTGATGAAGAAGATGTCGAGAAGGTGTTTGTTGACATGGCTAGTTTGTCCATTACACCATCTTGGATGTCAGAAGTTGTTGTTGCCGAGTTAGAAAGTCCTGAGCTTGATGAGATGAAGGCCTTAGCTGAGAAACCACAATCCAAATTTTCAGTTGGAGTGGACGATGATGTCCGTGTGTGATAGAGTTTGTGGATTCCTAAAGTTGGTCATCTACGACGGGAATTCTGAGCAAAGCCCATGGGTCTAAGTAAACCATTCACCTTGGTACAGAAAAGATGTATAAGGACCTACAATTATGTTTCTAGTGGAAGAACATGAAGAAGGATATCTCTTTGTTTGCTGCAAAGAGTTTGACCTGCCAGCAAGTCAAGATAGAGCATCAATGACCTAGAAGTCTTCTTCACCCACTTGAGATTCCAGAATGGCTGATTTCCCTAAGACCAGGAAAGGTATGACGCATGTGGGTAGTGATTGATCGACTTACTAAGTCTGCCAACTTTTCCCATTTCAAATCCACTTACAAGGTTGATGATATGGCTCAGTTTTATGTGGATTGGATTGTTCGTCTTCATGGTGTTCCTAAAGTGATAGTATCTGAGCACGACACAAAGTTTACCTCTCATTTGTGGAGTCAGATTTCTGGAAGAAATGGGAACTGACTTGTGTTTTAGTATAGCTTATCATCCACAAACAGACGGTCAGTCTGAGTGAACAGTGTAAATTTTGGAAGATTTGTTATGTGCTTGTGTTATGGATTGGGGAGGTTCATGAGATAGGTATCTTCCATTGGGCGAGTTTGCTTACAACAATAGCTACCAAGATAGTATTGGTATGCCACCTTATGAGGCTCTGTATGGAAGACCTTGTCATTCTCCATTACACTAGGATGATGAGGGAGAACGTGCTCTAGTGAAGATTGATTACATGTAGATGATGATAGAGAAGGTTCAATTGATCAAGAAGCATATGAAAGTTGCACAAGATCGATAGAAGATGGATGCTGATAAGAAAAGGTCTGGTATAAGTTTCTTACTAGGTGACTATGTATTCCTAAAGATCAAGCCTCTGCACTCTATTGTACAATATAAAGTTAAAGGCAAGCTTAGTCCATAGTATGTTGGACCATTTGAGATCTTAGATAAAGTTGGAGACTATGCATATCGTTTAGATCTTCCTCCTACCTATGACAAGATCCATAATGTGTTCCATGCGTTTATTTTAAGGAAGTATGTGAAAGACCCTTCTCATGTACTCATGAAAGAACCTTTAGAGATTCAAGAGAACCTAACCTATGAGGAGTTAGTATGATGATTCTTGACTCTCAAGTTAACAAGTTGAATAACTAGGAGATTGAGTTAGTGAAAGTCTTATGGCAGTACCGTGGTTTAGAATAAACTACTTGGGAAATTAGAGATGAGATGTTGCATACTCACCCTTCGCTTTTTGTTTGAGATTTTGGGGATGAAATTCTTTTTAATAGGTGGTGTTGTAATGAACTGAAATCTATGTATAATCTTAATTTATCCCCTTTTCTAATTTTTTCCTTTCCTTTGTGTCATTTTTTTCCTTGATGTTGATTAATGTGAATTATAAGTGGTTTGGAATATAGTTGATCACTATGTATGCCAATATTTCGGTTTATGGACATATACCTTAGTGAATGTTTCAGTTAAGGTCTAAAATACAAATTTGCCTTTTAAGTGATATGATGATAAAATGAATTCCTTCTAGAATTTTCTATAGCCTTTTAGGAACAAGGAAGAAATAAAGAGATAAATAATAACTCTTAAGAAAGATAAGGTGACATTGAATAATTAATTGGGGTAATAATGGATAATAATCCAAAATTCACTAAAGGAAAACTAATTGGTTAAAAATAACCTCAGATTCATTTTCTTTGGGGTGTAATTTGTCTTGGAGGCCACGTTTCAAAATTTTGGGATAATATTAAGCATATTTATTTTATTTTGAAAAGAAAAAGGTGATTTTCCTCAAAAATATTAAATAAAACATTTAACGACCACAAAAGAGAACAGTAATCTTAGATTCATAATCTACACATTAAAAATAGCCTTTGGGTAAATTTTCATGCAATTTGGATAATCTTTAATGTTCATGTGTGGATTAGGAGAGAGAAAGTGTAAATAAAGTACAAAATATTAAATAATGTGCAAAATAATCCCAATGGATAAAATTAACGGCCAATTCATGTTCCATATGATTCAGGATGAAGTTTCACATTAATTGGGTAATTTTAGAAGTCTCTAATGCATAAAGAAAGAAAAAATATGAATAACTTTGAAAGAATTAAATAAAATATCCAAAGTCTTCAAAAGTGAAAACTAAGGCCATATTCAGATTCTACATACCCAAAATAGGCTAGATGTCAAATTTCATCAAATGTTGGATTCATCTATACCCTCAATTGAGAAGAGAGAAAGAGTTAAATAAGCATATAACACTTTAGTCCAATTCAGTTTAGGATTTCATTTAATGTGTCACATGTATTATTCTTAGACAATTTTTTTATAATCACATGCATGTGATCTAGACCATTGGATCCGCAATCCAGCAACTCCCATCCATCATCTAGATAACACTAAATTGTGAAACAAGTTCATTTCACACACAAATTTCAAATTAGGATTTCTCGCTCCCTACTTGACCTCCGATCGAGATTCTTTTTCCATCATATTCCAAGTACAATTTCTCATGCATCCATACCAAATTCTAGACCTATCATTGTGTATTTTGCAAATGATTAATTCTCCTCTTCTGCTTCTTGAACCACCCATGCTCAAAGCCCTAGGTAATAACCCACACCTATAAGTAGGACTACCCAAACCCTCGTTTCTCTTTGCCAAGCCTCCATATCCACCTCATTTCTTTGCATATCATGTGTTTTTTTGTCAAGGATCGAGTTTCAAGATAGGGCTTGCAGTGGAGTGTTCTTCCTCTCCTCGCCACCTCCGATCAAATTCCACCTAGTTGTGAGTTTGTCTCCTTCTCCTTTTTCTCTTTGTTACTTTGGTTTCTCAAATTATCACCTTTTGTGGGTTTGCCCATATCTCAACCAAGCTGCTCGAGCAGCCATGGTGCTTGAATTAAGGGGACGTATCCCCTGTATGTTTTTACTCATTTAACCCTCCTTATTTCTTCTTATGTTGTGCTTTTCACTTACAAACATAATCATCTTTTTGACCTCTTTTTCTTTATTCTAGATGAGTCAAAGCCGAGGTTTGACCCCATGACGTGGTCGCCTGTCATGGAACTATTTTTAACCATAAGTCCACACTCCTAATGGATATACAGCCAAAGGTGAGTGGACATGGGTGTGCATCCCTAGAATGGATCACATAACATATTGCATGAATAAAACCACAACAAGAACAAGGTAAGAGAATTGAGATATTAAACGCGGAGACAAGAGACATATACCCATTTCTATATTTGACTATGCCCATTTGTATTGCATTGAAGAGCTTACGGTCTTGAGTGTAGTGGATATTCATTTGGGAACTACAAATTCAATAAATAAAACATATTAATGCTAAAGCATTAAGTACGCTATTAAAACATGTAACTACAATTTAACTGTAGTATAAAAGTTTCTTGGCTAGAAATATCATGTAATCAAGAAGTAGGAACAATGCATAAAACACTTAACAACATTCTTTTACACAAAGTGTGTTTTAAGTGTATTTGCATTATACTCAAAACATAATATGGCCATTGCCCAGCTTCCCATTGGAAGGGTCTGTAAGGGTTCTCAAGATTAGCTAACTCTTTTATCAACATGGTCCTCCTTATCTTGACATATCAAGTAAGGTGTTGAACCTTGTGCCCTTACCCCAAGAATACAGGCAAGTACACAAGGATTGCATAATGGACAAGTTCAATTATGTTTGAGGTTTTTTCAACATATCTCAACCAAAACTAAGGTACTAATCATAGAGAATAAGTAGCTCAAACAAGTAATTACCTATCCAAGCATTCATATGAGCATACATACAAGCAAGCCAATAACATAGTAGGGTCTAGAGAGTAAGTGTACCTTTCTAGTAGAGTACAAGATTAACCATTGATTAGAAAACCATAAGTGGCTACTTTGACTAGATCTTGGCAATTTAGGTCATCACAAGATCCTGACATATTAAATAAGGATAATTGGATTAACATCAGAAAGATTAGGTGTATTTGAGGGTATTCAAGCAACATTAAGTCATATTAGGGCATTAAAGATGGATAAAGTATCAATATTTATACATGAAGATGTATTGGTACTAATATTAGGCTATCATAGAATTTTGAGGTACAAATGAGCAAGCTTAAGCATTAGATGGCATCAAACATGTAATTAGAGATCAAATATTACCATTTTTATCACAATAAGTAGAACTAAAAAAAGAAATAGGCCATCAAACTAGTCCCATTGAAAATATCAGGTTCTCTTGATGAAAAATCATATATTACATGACCTATCTAGTTCGAGGAATGATTTTATAATGATTTTGAAAGAATTACCTTGAAATCAACATCCATAGATGGTTGGATCAAGATCTAAGGGCATGGGAAGGGGTTCCCCGAGTGGCCATCAAACTAGTTGGGCCCACCTATGGGTGGATGCTCGTCAGTGGCTACCAATCACTCCAAACCTCCTCATATTTGTTGCTTGTGTTGAAAAACTATCCCCCAAGGCCATATGCCACCGTCCATTGTTGATGGACCGCAACACGAGATGTGGGGCGAATGAGACCCGTGTGTGGTCCGCACCGTCAAATGAAGATTTGACTGCATCTGCAGCCATCCTTACCCACGCTCAGTAGGTCTATGTTGTGGTGGTCCCAGCCCCTGAGGGCTAGAGAGTAGCCCGTCTGAGGTCTCCATTGGACCTGAGTGATGTTTCTAGCATCCAAAAGTGGCAGGATGGCCTGGAGAAGCGACACCCAAAGTCACCCTCCATGGCCACTTCCATGGAAGGGGGTAGGAGAAGGGGGGAAAGGAGGGGGATAGAAGGCATTGAAATGATCGGATTGAGGGGGGGAAGAAAATGGGAAGAGCAAAGGATCAAAAATTGTCCTCAATATATCCAAAGGGGGGCTCGGATTGCCGGATTGGCCAAGCAAAAAGGGGAGTTGGTAGGCTGGTGTACCTTGTCTGACACAAGGTACAAGACAACTGAGGGTCATTGGATTTAGGTCCATCATGGACCACAAGTCAATACGATGTCTAGGAGGGTGGACCCGTTGCTCCAAAATAGAGCATTCTGATTGGTCAAGAGCAAATGTCATGGATTGCTGAGGTTTTTAAGTGGTCTCAAAATTGTGTTTCTTTGACAACCTTGCAAAGCTAATATCTCTCAAATTGTAACTCCAAACAAGATGAAATTTTCACCGTTGGTTCAAAAATTTCCTCTAGTTCTTTTATTAATATTTTGGGTCCTATATGAGAATGTTGAGGACACTTCATTTTGATTATTCACTTTCAAGAGTATACAAAGTACCCAATTTTTGTAAAACAAATATAATGTGACATAAAGTCATCAAGGTGAGGGTGAGGAAAAGTCATTGAGTATAATAAAGTATCAAGGATGCAAGATGTGCATAAACTGAATAAGAGACAAAATCTAGCCTATCATTTCCTCTACACCTTAAAAGGAATCTTGTCCCCAAAATTAAATCAAGTCATCAATTGAGATTGAGTTTTTCTATTCAATATCAATATTTTCATAATATTCTCATCAGGATCCTCACTGCTTACAATTTCCATCTCATTCTAAAATCAAGCAATTGAGCACCATGGTCAACACATAGTCACCAAGATCATATAGTACAGAGTGTCATAACATGAGTCACAATGTTGGAGATATTATCCTATACATCACCAAATTTGGAGTGATCACATTTCAAGTCAATGAGTTAGAGTTTAACAATAACGAATGGCTTTCTTTCCCAACATTTAGGGTTCTAGCTTGTACATTGGCCCAGGTGGGGTTATACATCCATGATTGAGATTTGATATTTCAACAATTTGAGACAAACTTCACATTTCATCATCATGATTTTGTGCTCAAAATCGATGGAAGGTCCCACCTTAGTGCACATGGAGCTTAACCATAAGTCATAAATTGAGTGAATTAACATAATCATAATTTCAAAATTTTAAGTTTTGGGAACAGAAAAGTCAGTAGTCATATATCAACGGTGATCTCGAGATCCAAATAGGGTGATTATAGGAGTCACGTCAAAACCAAGATCAATGATCGAGAGTCAAGATTTCATACATCAACAGTGAGAGTCATGTTTGGACATCAAATTCAGAATTCCAAATGTGTTGAAGCCAGGTTTTAGAATCCTATTTAGACCTCAGGGGTGATCATTCATCCATATAAATTAATCGAGCAACAGTAAATACACATTTTGTGCAACATTTCAAGTTTATTTGAGCAATATTTTGAGATATCAATATCGAGTTCATTATCACGGTGTTCAAGGTCGATGGATGATCTGCACTTAGGTCTTTCTAAGAAGTCAACCACAAGATATAGTCAACATCATCATATTTCAAGATCATCATTAAATCATTATTTAAGATCGAGTATCAATATCATCTTAGATTTGACTTATTAGGGGCACAGTTCAAGGAGTCAAAATTGGGTAGAAGGAGGCACCTTCCCAAACTCTTAATAATCAACAAGATGAAAATTTACAGATAGTCATAATAGGTATATGACCTAGGTTAGGGGATTCATAAGTCAACTACCACCCTAATCTAGGACATTAGTCTATATTAGTATTGATCCATCAAACATATCCAAATAAGGAGAGTATCCATTATCAAATCTTAGTTTGAAGCTCATGAGATAAAAGATCAAGATCATAATAGGGCAACCGTCTTTCAAGATTTTGTAAGATCAAGGTCATAATAGAGTAACCATATTTCAAGATATTGCAGTATTTTGGTCACAATCGTGTTCCCTTCCTTTCATGGTCAAGGTAAGGGTAGATTTTTGGAAATCAAGAGGTCAAATTTAGAAGTCAAATAGAGAACTAAATAGTCTGAGAATAATAGGGAAATAGTGGTATCTGTGTCCATCATGTTTATTCAAAATAGAGATTACCAAGAGGCATAGGAATCAATAGGGAATATGCCTCCTGTATCAAAGCCTTTCATCATGATTTTGAGAGTCTAAGAGCATAGTCATTAAAAGGCATAATCATCGTACATATAAAATAGAGGAAATTTTCTTAGTGCTTGAGGTTTGGTCAAGAATAGGGAACCACAAATTCAATAAAATAGTGACCTAAAAAAATGAGGTATAATTTACAAATCCTCCTTATCTCATCATCTTATCATCATTATCATTTTACCTCAAATATAGAAAGCATGTAGTCTATATTTTGTAGAGTTGGGTTAACATGATCTAAGATGTCATACATGAGTGCTTAACTACAAGAGTATTTTCATTAGTCATTATTGAGTTTTCAAATTATGGACAGATCATGGAACCATCATTATTTTACTCAACTTTTGTCAATTTTATTCAAATTCTAGTTTTCCCCATGTATAAGCTACCCATAATCGAGAGATCATGTGATTAATACTAGCGAGTAGAAGAATCACATGAGGCAATGAGAAGTTGACTAATCATCTAATGGGTATCTTAGGGTAGTCATTAAAGAAGAGATGATATGCTAGAAGACTCTCTAGGTTTGGGATATTTGGTTATTAAACATGCATAGAGGATATGTGATTGCTTTGATACCATTTGTCACGACACTATTTGTTACCCTAAATTCACACTCCTAGTAGCTACACATTCAAAGTTGAATGGACCTGGGCGTCTGTCCCTAGAATGGATCACATAACAAATTGCATGAATAAAACCACAACAAGAAAAAGGTAAGAGAATCAAGATATTAAACATGGAAATAAGAGCCATGTACCCATTTCTATATTCGACTATACCCATTTGTATATTATTTAAGAGCTTAGAATCTTGAGTGTATTGAATCTTTATTTTGGAACTACAAATTTGATAAACAAAATATATTAATGCTAAATCGTTAAGTACACTATGAAAAACATGTAACCACAGTTTAAGAGTACTATAAAAGTTTCTTGGCAAGAAACATCACATAAGCATGACATAGGAACAAGGCATGAAACACTTAACAACATTATTCTATACAAAGTGTGCTTTAAGTGTATTTTCATTATAATCAACAACATAATATGGCCATTGACAAACTTCCCATTGGAAGGGTCTGTAAGGATGCTCAAGATTAGCCAACTCTTTTATTGACATGGTCCTCCTTATCTTGACATCTCACTTAAGGTGCCCATTCTTGTGCCCCTGCCCAAAGAATATAGGTAGGTACACAAGGCTTGTATAATGGACAAGTTCAATTATGTTTGAGGTTTGTTCAACATATCTCAAGCAAAACAAATGTACTAATCATAGGGAAAAGTATCTGAAACAAATAACTACCTAGCCAAGCATTCATACGAGCATACATAGAAGCAATCCAATAACATAGTATGGTCAAGAGAGTAAGCATACCTTTAGAGTAGAGTACAAGATTAAATACAGATTACAAAATCATAAGTGGCTACTTTGACTAGATCGTGGCAATTCAGGTCATCATAAGATCCTGACATTTCAAATAAGTATAATTGGATAAACATCATTAGGTCCATTTAAGGGTATTCAAGAAACATTAAGTCATATTAGAGCATTAAATATGGATAAAGTATGAATATTTATTCATGAATATGTACAAGGTATTGATATTATGCTATCATAGGATTTTGAGGTACAAAGAAGCAAGATAAAGCATTAGATGGCATCAAACATGTAGAGAGAGATCAAATATTATCATTTTAGCACGATCTGTAGAACTAAAAATAGAAATAGGCCATGAACCTAGTCCGAAAAGATAAGGTTCTCTAGATGAAAATCATATATTACATGACCTGTTTGGTCTGAGGAATGATTTTTCAATGATTTTTCAAAGAATTAACTTGAAATAAGCATCTATGGATAGTTGGATCAAGATCCACGGGGATGGGAGGGGGCTCCCTGAGTGGCCGCCCTCCTGGTTGGGCCCGCCTATGGGTGGACACTTGTTAGAGGCTACCATTCGCTCTAGACCACCCCATATATGTTGCTTGTGCTAAAAAACCGTCCCCCAACGCCATATGTCATCGTCCATCACTATTGGACTAAAGCTCGAGATGTGGAGTGGATGAGACCCGCTTGTGCTCCGCACTGTCAAATGAAGATCTGACGACATCTTGATGCACTGTATATTTGTCATTTTCACAGGCTATTTTTATATTGCTTTTTGTGCACTTACTATTCATTTTTATATTAATTTGTGCATGATTTATTAATATTAGCATGTGTTACTCAATTGCATCAAATAAGCATAATTTTAATGTTATTGAATGAATTATTATATTTCAAGTACTTATGTACATTTTTGTGCGATTTTAGGTACCACAAGAGTCTCACAGACTCGACACTACCGACTTCAAAATTCAGTACTATTGACTTTGCATCAGAGATAGAGCAAATTTGACTTCCAAAATCGGTATTACCAAGTTCAAAAGTCATTACTACCGAGTCTATACGATCAGGCTGTCTGGAAAATCAAGTTTAATCCAACGGTTGAGGATTTATTTCACCCTATGTAACTTCTATGACTTAAGGGGAGTTTGGCCAGACCTGGGTAATCACATTCTATCCCATTGCAAGACCGCTACGACATGGGAGAGGAGAACTGCATGTTCAAAAGGTTTCGGGCACATACGATGGGTAGAATTTGCGGATTGCAGATATGTTCATCAGTGTGGAGTGACCTAATCACGTTTCTCCAGGGGGTTCATCAGTTTTCTATGTTCTCCACGTTTTTCCTTCTTCCTAGTATGTTTTTGTCCATGGAAACCACGAGGGGATAATTCCCGTGTTCTTTAGGACTCGGGAGTATCACGGTTGTACTCTTGGGCATGTTTCTATGAAATAATATTGAATTGTCTATGTTGCACACCATAGGTGATTAATTAGATCCTTAATAACTTCAGGAGGAAGATTAAGGATTGGAAATCCATAGTGACACCCATTTTATATCACCCTTTGGGAAAGGTGTCTTACGAGTATGAAGAGATTACCCAGAGATTATTCATAAAGCACCTAACTAATCAACCAATTACTATGGAAATAAGATTTGTATTAGCATAGGTAGTGAAATACACTACAGGAGAGGGTAGTTCTTTCTGCAGGCTCTTTGTCCAGGAGTGGGAGGAAAATATATTAATCTTAGATTAAAATTGCAGTGTCAATCATGGTGAAACCATAGTCCTAGAGAGTTTTTTCATATTGTGACCACGACCCATTATATTAGTTTTCTTTCTTGCAATTAGTTTAGTAACTCTTAAATCAATGTTTTCTTTGGCTTAGCTAATCAAAAAGAAGTTAGTAATAGTTTCTTGAATTACATTTCCCTGTGTTCGATATTTGGGACTCTTTGTCTTGTATTACTTTGACACGTACACTTGCATTTTACATGTATAGTTTAGTCATCTCAAGTTTTTGGCACCATTGCTAGGGAAACGGCATATTCAAGCACTATGATTGTTGTAATCGGACACTCTAGCCCACCTTCTTTATTTTTTTATATTTATTTTTTCATAAGCTAAATTGCAAATATTTTCTTAATTTAATCACTAGTATCTTGTTCTCACATTGAATTTACAAATTTCAAGTACTAGTGCATGGTTCAAACACGAATCACTGATTACACTGATTACACTACCACAAAAAATCCACAACCAGAAGGTATGGGTGACGTAGAAGAAGAACAAACCATCTGAGAGAAGATCAAGGTGTCATCCTCAAAAGCTCAGCTCGGGCCAATCAAGCGACAAGCTATAAATGTGGAAAGCTACAAGATTGATCCAGGGCTGGTGGCGTTAGTCAAACAACAAGCTTTCCACGACCACAATACTAAAGACCCAATAACTTCATTGAAAGCTATGACATGGTGAAGATAGAAAAGGTTCATTCCACTATGATATACATGAAGTTGTTTCCATCATCCTTGGCAAACCATGCTAAGTCTTGGTTCTGTAACCTCAAGACGGAGTCCATAGAGACATGGGACCAGATGATAGATGCTTTCTTTGAGTGTTATTTCCCTCCACAAAAGACTAATGAATTGAGACAGAAGATTTACAACTTCAAGCAACAAGATAAAGAGTCATACTAAGAGGCTTGGGCGTGATTAATTTCAAAATATGTTACGGAAGGTGCCTCACCATGGTATAGATTTATATGGTCAAGCAAAGACCTTCTATTATGGCCTACATCAGGGTGAGAAGACCACCCTGGATAGTGCAGGAGCTAGATTTTTCTTGAACAACAAGCCTTCTAGATGCCATGAGATCCTGAAAAACATGGGTAAGAACAAGTCATGGGGTGAAGAAAGAGAATGCCCAACAACTATTAAAAGCGTTGAAGAATCTAAAGTCATCTCTTCATTGAATGAGAAGCTTGACCTCATCGCCACAAAGTTGTGCCAGAAGGTTGTAACATCATCTGAGGGCGAAGAAGAGAATTTTATGTATATGTACCAGCAGTACCAATAGGATAGGGTCCCTAGCAAGATTGACAAAATTGAGAACATGTTAGGAATGCTGGTGAGCCAAAATAAAGCACTTATGGGTCAGACACAGAGGGAGCTACAAAACCAAGGTTCCCACATCTGCAACATTGAATATCAAATTTCTCAGTTGACAACACAAGTAGCTTCCTTAAAGGAGTCCATTCAGCAAGGAGCACCTAGGAATGCATTTGTAACCCATCAACAACACCAAGCAAAATTCATCTCTATTGTCAGAGAGAAAGAACATCATACTGAGGAGGCACCCAAGCAACACACTCAAGAGTCTGATGGGGTGAATGTGCCTAAAGTCCCATTTCCTCACAGTCTATTTGTATTACCAGGAGAATGCAAAATGCTAGTGGATAGTAAACTTCAAGGTCCCATTCTTTTTAATCACCAACTATAGTTCCTGAGAGGGTACATGTTCAACAAGAGAAGGTGAAAGTTTTACTACACAGTGGAACAGTCACAGTCAATAAAGGGGAACCCACAATTCATAAGGAAGAGCCACTGGTAACACCACCCACAGAGGATGTGCCTATTTGTAATCCAGGCAGTGGTACTGAAGCAAGCTTAGGGGAGGAAGTTCATAAAGGGTCATATTCCCCCACAAAAGCGAGCAGAAGAGTCAGATGTGCCATACCCGAATAGTCTGAAGCTGAGGAAAAAGGAAGCACAGTTGAAAAATTTCATAGACATTTTCTAAAAGCTCCACATCAGTTTGTCATTAGTGGAGGTGATAGAGAAAATTCCTACTTATGGGAGATTTTTGAAAGACATCATCAACAATAAGAAGAGGATTAAAGACACATATATTATACAAGTTGATGAGGTGATGAGTGCAGTGATCAACAGGAAGCTGCAAGGAAGAGGAAGGATCCAAGATGTTTCTACATCCCATGTACTATAGGTGGCAAACACTTCAAGCATGAACTATTTGATTTGGGAGCTGAGTATTAATATCATGCCTCTTACCACCTTCTGAAAGTTAGGATTGAAGGAACCAACAAGAACATCCATGGTAGTCAGTTGGCATATGGCTCTATTATGAGGTCATATGGGATATGTGAGGATATCTTTGTTAAAGTTGATAAGTTCATCTATCAGGTTGACTTTGTGATGATGGATATGAAGGAAATGAAAGGGTTTGAGATGTTTCTAAGGAGGTCATTCCAAGATACAGAAGATGTGATCACTACCAATCCATTGGTGGAGTCGATTTGACACTTGGGATAGATGATAATAGAGTGGAGTTCAGACTTCCGGATGAATCTTAACCACCATCTCAAGACAACCTAGGCTAAGGAGGATCATTCATGTTGAGCCTAGGACATTAAACAAGGGTGCTTATTGGACGCAACCCAAATTTATTTTTGTCATTTACTATTTTTTTAAATGTTTATCTTAGTTACATTTCATCTTATTTCGTTATATTTTTATTTGATGTAAAGAAGGTACCTTGATGCTTTTGTTTGGTGAACAGACATGGCCAAAGTCGATAATACCGATTCCATACTTGGTACCGCCGACTCCTTATCAGTTAAAATTTTGCACTCTCTACATCTTTCAAAGTCCATACTACCGAAATGTTTCCCAGAAAATCACCTGAACCCTGAACCAAAGTCGGTACTACCGAGCCCAAACTCAGTACTACCGAAATATTTCACCAAAATGTTTCCCAGAAAATCACCTGAACCCTGAACCAAAGTCGGTACTATTGAGTCCAAACTCGGTACCACCGAATTTTTTTAGCAAAAAGGTGACAAATGCTACAAGAAAAAGTTATCGGCACCACTGATACACATGTCGGTGGTCACCAGTTTTCAAAGCTCAAAGAAGGAGAGAGAATGCCATATCTTGGTTCCAAAAAGACACAAATTAGTGGCACAAACAAGAGGGACATATGCTTGCACAACTTGATCTAAAAAACCACCAATCATCCACCTCCAGCACCCTTTAGAGCTTTTGGTATACCCGTTCCACCTCTAGGTTTGGATTTTTGACTATGAGGACATGGCCAAATTCAATCTTTGGGGAGGTAGGTGTTGGAATGTCTTTATCTTCCCTTTTTACTTTCTTTTAGCATTTATTTTTGAAATTTGTAGGATCCAAAATCTATCTAGCTTAAAGTGGAGGTTAAATTTTGTTTGTTCTTTACAATTATCATGTGTGCTTTCAAGTTTGCATTAGAAATTGAAAATGTTTTGGTGGGCTTATTTGTGAGTACTTGAGGAATCTCACTTATAGGAAGTGTATGGGTTATTCAACTTAAGGACATTTAATATGAATGTACATCTTAATTATTCATGAAATGTGGGGTTTGAGCTTGAATTAATCAAATAGTTAACATGACCTTAAATTGAAGTTTAAGAAAGAAACCCAAAGGTTGCCCTGTACACTTGTCATTAGAGAGGGACATATCATAAATTCATGAAAGGCTTTGTCTCTTAGTTATGTGATTTCACCCATCCTCCACTCATTATTGACTCACCACTTTAAGATGAATAAGTACTCCAAATTATTTCTTCTTGTTGCATTACATGGAATAATAGGTGGCATGATAAGTTAGTTTACATTTTTTGCATTCATTAGAAAAATGAAAAAGAAATATACCAAGTTGTGTACTTCAACAATTTATGTACACACCATTATAGTTGCATAAACAATTACACGTATATTGCATGAATTTTTCATCATTCATTTTTATATCATGTGGGTATCTTTTTCCTTCGAAATTTGAGTGTAGGGATACATATCTATACCCTTAGAAGAAAAAAAGAAAAAAAATGAATGATATGTAGTGAAGCCTAAGCATAATATTCCATCATGCTAACATACTAGGCCAAAAAAATGAAAAAAGAGTTTGTTTATGTTTTAAAGTTAAGAGGAAGAAAGGATGCCCTCAACTCTTCATAAAAATGAGGGAAAAATACACATGATGCATTCTTTTCTTCAAATTTTTGTTCATCAAATTGACAACATCTTTTGACTCATGCATCATTCAACCAAGAAAATAGGCAGTAGGACTCATGCATTTCTCATTCTTTTCATCATATAGGTTCATCATGCTTTATTTTCATAAATGATTTGTATGTACTTGTGATTCTACAATTGCGAACAATTTCATACCATTCATTGCTCTTATTGGTACAACACTCAAATGATTTATTCTCCTCATTTATTTTTGTAACGTCCCCGGATTTTCACCTTCTCAAAACCAGATGGAGATGAGAAGACAAAATCCGAAAACATTATCAATTATATCATAGAGCGATGCGGAAGCATAATTCGCATACATGAACATTAAACCATAACATACACCATAAAAATTTCTCAACATTCAACATGTATATATTACCAAGTCAGTCATTACAGTACGATTTACAATTACATATTGAAAGGAAATTCTATAGTCTATGAACATGTATGCTAGTAGGATCTTAGACAATAGGTAACCTGAACAACTGCTCACTTCCTATCTTTTATTCCATGCTAGCTCTGAACCTAAAACATACATGAAACAATGAATCAACACATAAGGTGTTGTGCACGTGGGTAGAAAGATACATACTAATATGCTTGCATAATTAAAGTAACTTGAGAAAGAAAGAGTAAAAGAAAACATTGTTTAAAGTGATAATCAGGTAAACACATATTTTAGATGTCTTTTGATGCGTTTGTACTACTAAGTGTTGTCACACTTCATTTTTCCCCGCCCCTTGGTCTATGGGGACCGAGTGCCGACCTTATATTTAGAGGGGAGAGAGAGATGTTGCACTTCATTTTTCCCCACCCCTTAGGCTATGAGGACCGAGTGCTGGCCTTATATTTAGAGGAAGAGAGAGAGGATTGAGGGAGAGAGAGAGCATATATCCCCTTAGTAGCTACAAACCATCTATATTCTTTTTTAATGTTCTTTAATGTTATGCGGAGCATATACTACTAATACACATCCAAGAATTTATATGCAACATAAGCATCCAAAGTACATCATATCATTATGCATCCATGAAAACTAGTCTTATACTTAATAAAACCCATGTACCTGAGTCCAGAGATTTCTTATACATCCATGGTCATCTAGATAATCTGGTCAACACCTGATTTAAAAAAATTAATCATCATTAATACAAGGTTTACCATTATTAATGGTATTTTAGGTCCAAATTAGGGTATAGGCCAAACCTTGGTTAAAATTGATCTAAACTTGTGTTTGATATTTCCTTTACTGACTAGAGTCATTTTAGAGGTCTGGTCCAATTTTTGTAATTTTCTGATGACTGGTCTATTTTCTAGAATTAAAATGGGATTGGAAGCATCTAAATAGTCTTTAATAGAAAAAGACCTATTATTTAGATATATTACTCATATCAGAGTCTAAATATGGATGTATATCATCATTAGGGTTCTAGGACAATTTTATGAGAATTAATCTCAACTGGATATTATTTATTTCATTCAATAAACAGTTAAAAGGAGCATTATACTCTAAATTAAATATTACCAACAAATATGTCCTAAAAGTCTGTTCTAGAGGTTTCATAAGAAAGAGGTCATTTTGTTGAGTCCAAAGGAATTTTGAGAGGAATTTTTAGGCCAAAGGAGCTATTTATTAAGCAGTTTTTAAGAAAATGTCATTTTCTGGATATCAAAAGCATTTTACCTTGCCTTTGCCTGAGGTGGCAATGCTTGATTGGTCCATTCTGGCATGATAAGTTCCTCAGCCTGCACCCATGCTTGGCTTGGTTCAACAGCAGGCCGCCCGGTTGATCTATGAGCCAGACCGGTTCACCTCGGACGATGCTAGATCAGTCATCCCTCTCTCTCAATCTCGCATCCATAGAGCTCCACAAAACCCTCCGCCTCCTAGCACCAGCGTGAGATCTATCCCCGACGAGGATCCACCGAGCTTCAAGCTTCCTTGGTCGATGATGCGGGTTGCTTTGGACTCGTTGTAGGATGTAGCTCCATCTCGATGATGACCAGTTGTACAGTGGGCTTCACCTCCCCCATACCCCTCTCTACCATCTATTGTAGAAGGATTGGGCGACAAGGAAGGGGCTTTCCATCTCGCCAGCCAAAACTCAAGCTTCAGGTCCGAGGAAGATTCTGGATGCCTTCGTGAACATGCATTGCCACATTGGTTTGGTATTGTTGCAGATGTCTTCCATGATTTGGCTCCCTATAGAAACTGCGGACAAGGGAACCTATCCCCATGGTCATCTTCCTCCTCTACTCGGTGGCTATCTTGGAGGCTATGGATATTGATTTGCTTCCAGCTTTTATTCGGTTTAGTGGATTTGTGCAGTCTATGCGATGGTTTTTCCTCACGAGCCTGCCTCTTCTAATCCCCTTTCTCGGTCTGCTCCATCCTCTCATCCCATGTTTTCCACGGTGGAGAGGTAGAGAAATGGGGGAGGTTGATCTCTCAGTACCATAGGTCTTGAGTGTTGTATGAGGGGTTAATCTGTTCGGGTTGTTCCATAAATCATGTTTTTCCAAACGGTATCCCCTTTGATTGCCCCATCCTTCATCGGCTCCGAAAGACACTTCAGTGAGTTCTGTTCCTCCATTTACGGAGGTTAGGGATGATGCGTTCCCTGGATCGATGGCTCACTTTAAAAGGGTGTGTGACATAATATATTACAGAACTAATTACTGGATACCTAAATGATCAAAGTTCCTCAATTTCAAAATCATTGAATCTTCATCAACTAAATTCCAACAGACTTTTTATGATCCCCATAACCTCGTTGTTCGTCAAATTTTCACTTGAGTTCATCTTGATTATTAAATAGGATTTGTTATCCACATAAGTACCCAAATGATAATGAATGTATATAAATCATGTCAGCATATATTCATGATTTTAGATAAAACCTTTTTATAACAATTATGTATCCATCCATACATCTAGATCGAAATATCATATATGAATTTTACCTAATTTGAATATTGAGAATTCAAAAATCTAGGTTATCACATTCACCCCACCTTATATGGAATTTTGTCCTTGAAATTCAACTAGGCTCAGAATTAAGGTGTCAAGGAGTCTCTACATTCTCTAAGTCACCACTTACAAGTGCATCATAGTATTGCAAGCACCCTAGGTTGTTATCTTAGGATTTAGAGCATATAGGGTGTACCCATCCCACCTTATATCGGTGGAAGCATCATTTTCTTATAGAAGTTGTAGCATCACTTAATGTCTTAGGCATCAGATGACATTCTTATATTATAAGGTTTAAATCTGTATAGTCCCTTAAGGGTAAGAATTTTATTCATAAATATGAAGTCAAGGATGCATTGTTTAAGGTTTCATCTTTCACCCTACAAAATCATGCAAGGCAAAGTCAAGCTCATGCCATTATTTACTTGAAATATCACACTTAATATCATTAGTGTTGTCTATGATCAACATGACCCTAGTATTTCATCATGAAAGGGTATTATTTTTCATACATTTACACATTAGGGTTTCACCTTTTGGTCTGGAAGGCGTTTTCAAACTAGAAGCATGGATTTGAGAAGATTGAGGTGAAGAACTATTTTGTTATCATGTAACCTATGATCCAAAGATATCTTTATTTCAAGATCATGATTTCAGATTTATATGTCTCATGTATGTTATGAAGGGAAAGAGAATATATTAAGCCAATCTTATCATGATTTCAAACTTGAATATTACATGTATGGCATAGGAAGGGAATATAGAATAGGTCAAGCTCCTGTGAGTGACTCCTCATGTATAATCATCTATGTAGCTCAAGTGAGGTTTCTAACATCATATATTAAGAAAGAGAAGTGGGGGGAACAATATTCATGAGTATCTTATGCACAAAGCATTTTACTCTCGTAACCACAGTTCCTATATCACCTCACTTGTAGCTAATGATGAGATTCATAAACATATGTCACTCAAACTAGGACCTAACTCAATAAAAAGTATTGACTTTCTCATTATGAATCACCTACCCATCATTTTTTTACCCTGCTCTCACATATAGATTGAATCATGCAAAAGGACTCAACTCATTTACTCAGGAGTAACCCAGCTTAGGACACATCACTTCACATATATCTCATATATTGGAGATTAGGTCCTATGACCTTCTCCTTGTGGGTCTTACTCTCTCTAGATTTCACCACTTATCTCATCCTAACATTAGAGGTCCTCCTTATAAAAGAGATTGAGGCTCATGCATATTCAACCTTATCTTAATTTAGCTCATCTGAAATAAGAAAAGGGAATTTACTTTCATTATCAAGACTAAGATCATATTTCTTAGACTTAGATTAGACCTCATATGAAACTTGAATATATATAACACAATCATCTCATCAAAATCAAACTTATATTAAGTCATCCTTAGGTATAGCATCTATAAATCTATCATCTACTCTAACTATCATTATTTGATAAGGCTCTAGACTCTAATCTAATCTACTCTCTTTTCTAGACTGGTGTCACTCCTTTTCACTTAGGTTGCACAAGCACTAACTACTCTCCTGTGTCAGGGACACATTTTCATATTTACATATATTTAATAAAATATTATATAGTTTTTCTCCGAGAAAGAAGACGTCAGAGAAAACTGTCGAGGCTCGAGCTGATTGGAAAACAAAACCAAATTAGCAAAATCGAGTGTCCCACACACAGTAGATAGTCTAGTGTCATGTCACCTAGTGAAATGGTGAGAACAAGCTAGAGACTAGTGTAGCTACCCAATACATATGAGCTCTATATGGAAAGGGTTTCACACACTTGTCTAAACCTAGTTCTCGAACATCTAGGTTCTAACCTAGAGGATAAGTCAAACCTAGTTCTTATAGAACAACTTACTAAAATTCTAGGGTTTAAGGTGAAAGGTGAATTTAGTTTTTATGTCTCATAATGAGCAATTGTTAGGTGTAGCTATACTGTTCATGCTCTGATACCAACTGTAACGTCCCCGGATTTTCACCTTCTCAAAATCCCATGGAGATGAGAAGACAAAATCCGAAAACATTAGCAATTATATCAGAGAGCGATGTGGAAGCATAATTCGCATACATGAACATTAAACCATAACATACACTATAAAAATTTCTCAACACTCTACATGTATATATTACCAAGTGAGTTATTACATCACGATTTACAATTACATATTGAATGGAAATTATATAGTCTATGAACATGTATGCTAGCAGGATCTTAGACAATAGGTAACCTGAACAACTGCTTACTTCCTGTCTTTTATTCCACGCTAGCTCTGAACCTAAAACATACATGAAACAATGAATCAACACACAAGGTGTTGTGCATGTGGGTAGAAAGATACATACTAATATGCTTGCATAATTAAAGTAACTTGAGAAAGAAAGAGTAAAAGAAAACATTGTTTAAAGTGATAATTAGGTAAACACATATTTTAGATGTCTTTTGATGCGTTTGTACTACTAAGTGGGGTCGCACTTCATTTTTTCCCACCCCTTGGACTATGGGGACCGAGTGCCGACCTTATATTTAGAGGGGAGTGAGAGATATGTCGCACTTCATTTTTCCCCACCCCTTGGGCTATGAGGACCGAGTGCCAACCTTATATTTAGAGGAAGAGAGAGAGGATTGAGGGAGAGAGAGAGAGAGAATATATTCCCTCAGTAGCTACAAACCATCTATATTCTTTTTTTTATGTTCTTTAATGTTTTGCGGAGCATATACCACTAATAAACATCCAAGAATTTATATGAAACACAAGCATCCAAAGTACATCATATCATTATGCATTCATGAAAACTAGTCTTATACTTAATAAAACCCACGTACCTGAGTCCATAGATTTCTTATACATCCATGGTCATCTAGATAATCTGGTCAACACCTGATTTAAAGAAATTAATCATCATTAATACAAGGTTTACCATTATAAATGGTATTTTAGGTCCAAATTAGGGTTTAGGCCAAACCTTGGTTCAAACTGATCTAAACTTGTGTTTGGTATTTTTTTTACTGACTAGAATGTCATTTTAGAGGTCTGGTCTAATTTTTGTAATTTTCGGATGACTGGTCCACTTTCTAGAATTAAAATGGGATTGGAAGCATCTAAATAGTCTTTAATAGAAAAAGACCTATTAGTTAAATATATTACTCGGATCAGAGTCTAAATATGGATGTATATCATCATTAGGGTTCTAGGACAATTTTATGAGAATTAATCTCAATTGGATATTATTTATTTCATTCAATAAACAGTTAAAAGGAGCATTATACTCTAAATTAAATATCACCAACAAATATGTCCTAAAAGTATATTCTAGAGGTTTCATAAGAAAGATGGCATTTTCTTGAGTCCAAGGGTATTTTGGGGGGAATGTTTAGGCCAAAGGAGCTATTTATTAAGCAATTTTTAAGAAAATGTGATTTTCTAGATATCAAAAGCATTTTACCTTGCCTTTGCCTGAGGTAGCAGTGCTTGATTGGTCCATGCTGGCATGACAAGTTCCTCAGCCCGCACCCATGGTTGGCTTGGTTCAATAATAGGCCACCCGGATTATCAATGAGCCTGACCGATTCACCTCAGACGATGCTAGATCAGTCAGCCCTCTCTCTCAGTCTCACATCCACAGAGCTCCGCGGAACCCTCTACCTCCTGGCACCAGAGTGAGATCTAGCCCCGACGAGGATCCACCGAGCTTCAAGCTTCCTTGGTCGATGATGCGGGTTGCTTTGGACTCGTTGTAGGATGCAACTCCATATCGATGATGACCAGTTGTACAGATGGATCTGCCTCCCCCATACCCCTCTCTACCATCTATTGTAGCAGGATTGGGCGGCGAGGAAGGGGCTATCCATCTCGCCAGCCAAAACTCGAGCTTCAGGTCTGATGAAGATTCTGGATGCCTTCGTGAACATGCGTTGCCACATTGGTTTGGTATTGTTGCAGATGTCTTCCATGATTTGGCTCAGTATAGAAACTGCCACCAAGGGAACCTATCCCCACGGTCGTCTTCCTCCTCTACTCGGTGGCTATCTTGGAGGCAACGGATATTGATGTGCTTCCAGCTTTTATTGGGTTTAGTGGATTTGTGCAGTCTGTGGGATGGTTTTGCCTCACGAGCCTGCCTCTTCTAATCCCCTTTCTCGGTCTACTCTGTCCTCTCATCCCATGTTTTCCACAGTGGAGAGGTAGAGAAATGGGGGAGGTTGATCTCTCAGTACCATAGGTCTTGAGTGTTGTATGAGGGGTTAATTTGTTCGGGTTGTTCCATAAATCATCTTTTTCCAAACGGTATCTCCATTGATTGCCCCCTCCTTCATTGGCTCTGAAGGACACCTCAGTGAGTTCTGTTCCTCCATTTACAGAGGTTAGGGATGATCTGTTCCCTGGATCGATGGCTCACTGTAAAAGCGTGTGTGACATAATATATTACAGAACTAATTACCGGATACCTAAATGATCAAAGTTCCTCAATTTGAAAATCATTGAATCTTCATCAAGTAAATTCCAATAGACTTTTTATGATCCCCATAACCTCATTGTTCGTCAAATTTTCACTTGAGTTCATCGTGACTATTAAATAGGATCCTTTAGCCACATAAGTAGCCAAATGATAATGAATGTATATAAATCATGTCAGCATATATTCATGATTTTAGATAAAACCTTTTTATAACAATTATGTATCCATCCATACATCTAGATTGAAATATCATATATGAATTTTACCTAATTTGAATATTGAGAATCTGAAAATCTAGGTTATCACAATGTTTGTATGGAGAACTACTTCCAAGTAGATTGGTAGTTAGGAAAGAGCAATGTAGAATAGGAAATCACATAATGCACCAAGTGAATGCCTAATAGATTATGATGTTAACTACTCTCTTGATAGTGTTCATTGATCTAAGGGTGGACAACCTTTATGAAAATTTTTGGTCGCTACAGAGCAGTTGATTGTTCAATGATTAGTGAATGCCAGTTTGGGACTGCCAAGTGAGAGTAGTTGAGAAATGAAGTTCATATTCCTTATCCTTTTGCTGACTAGTCTCAAACAGATCCGAGAGTGTGTTGCTCGAGGACGAGCAACATTTAAGCTTATGGGAGTTTGATGCACTGTATATCTCCCATTTTCATAGGGTATTTTTATATTGCCTTTTGTGCAGTTACTATACATTCTCATATTGATTTGTGCATGATTTATTAATATTATCATGTGTTAATAATTGTGTCAAATAAGTATATTTTTGATTTTTTGAATGAATTATTATATTTCAAGTACTTATGTACATTTTTGCGTGAATTCAGGTACAACAAGAGTCTCATAGACTCATTACTACTAAATTTGCATAAGAGATAGAGCATATTTGACTTCCAGACTCAGTACTACCAGTTCCAAAAGTCAAGTACTGATGAGTCTTCCCGATCAGGCAGTCTAGAAAATCAAGTTTAACCCAACGGTTGAGGATTTATGTCACCCTAAATCACTTCTATGACTTAAGGGGAGTTAGGCTAGACCTAGGTAATCACATTCTATTCCATTGCAAGACGACTACAGCACGAGAGAGGAGAACAAGGAGAACCGCATGTTTGGGAGGTTCCAGGCACGTTCGGTGGGCAAAATTTGTGGATTGTAGATTTGTTCATCAGCGTGGAGCATCCTAATCATGTTCTCTAGGGGGTTCATCAATTTTCTATGTTCTCCATGTTTTTCCTTCTTCCTTGCATGTTTTTGTCCATGGAAAACATGAGGGGCTAATCTTCGTGTTCTTTAGGACATGGGAGTACCCAGTTGTGTACTATATGTGGATCTTTTATATTAGTGTATTGTTTTCTCCTTATTCTTGGGCATGTTGCCATGAAATCATATTTAATTGTCTATGTTGCGTATCATAGGTGATTAATTAGCTCCATAATAACTTTGCGAGGAGGATTAAGGGTTGGATATCCATAGTAACACACATTTTAGATCACCCTTTGGGAAAGGTGGCTTATGAGCATGAAGAGATTACCTATAGATTATTCATAAAGAACCTAACTAATCAACCAATTACTATGGAAATAGGATTAGTATTAGTATAAGTAGTGAACTACACTGTGATAGTGGGTAGTTCTTGCTACAAGCTCTTTTTCCAGGAGTGGGAGGAAAATGTATTAATCTTAGATTAAAATTGCAGTGTCAATCGTGGTGAAACCGTAGTCCTAGAGAATTTCTTCTCATTGTGATCATGACCCATTAAATTAGTTTCTTTCTTACAATTAGTTTAATAACTCTTAAATCAAATTTTTCTTCGGCTTAGCTGATCAAAAAGTAGTTAGTAGGTGTTTCTTGAATTATGTTTCCCTGTGTTCAATATATGGGCCTCTTTGGCCTGTATTACTTTAACACATACACTTGCATTTTATACGTACATTTTAGTCGTGTCACATCTGTAGCCCTCCTTTTCCACGCTTAGTAGGTATGTGATGTGGCAGACCGTGGAGGAGAACCTCGTCGACGTTCATGTGAGCGGGAATTCCCATCCACTGAGGGGATGGTGAGTAGGACTGAGGTCTCCATTAGACCACGATGCTTCTACTAACCTCTAAAAGTGGTGGGATGGTCTGGAGAGGTGACGACCAAGGTTACCCTCCATGTCCACCTCCATGGAAGGGGGCAGGAGAAGGGGAAAAGGAGGGGGCTAGAAGGCATTAAAATAATCATAACGAGAGGGGAAGAAAATGGTAAGAGAAAAGGAGCAAAAAACGTCCTCAATATATCCAAAGGGGGCTCAGATCACTAGATTGGACAAGCTAAAAGGGGAGTTGGTAGGTTGTTTTGTCAAGGTAGAAGATAACCCAGGGTCAATGGATTCGGGTCTGTGGTGGACCACGAGTAAATCTGATACATGGGAGGGTGGATCCATTGCTCCAAAATGGATCATTCTCAATGATCCAGAGCAAATGCCATGGATTGCTAAGGTGTTTAAGTTGTCTCAAAATTGTATTTCTTTTACAACCTTACAAAGCTCATATTTGTCAAACCGTAACCCCAAACAAGATGAAATTTTCATTGTTGGTTCACAAATTTCCTCTAGTTCTTTTATTAAAATTTTTAATCCTATATGAGAATGTTGAGTACACTCCATTTTTGAAAATTCAATTTCAAGAGTATAAAAAGTACATAGTTGTAGTAAATCAAGCATAATGTGACATAAAGCCATTAAGGTGAGGGTGAGGAAAAGTTGTTGAGTATAGTAAAGTATTAAGGAGTCAAGATGTGCATAAATTAAATATGAGACAAAATCTAGGTTATCACACCACCCTTGATTGAGACAAGTCAGTGAGTTGGCCCTGCTCTCTTTCCCTTCTGGAATCTTTCTTTCTTACATGGATTTTTTAGCTTTCTGATTGCCTGATTTTTATAAAATTCATAACTTTTAATCCACTTATCCAAAATTAAAAAAAATGGTTTTGATGTCTAATTTCAAGGTTTGTCAAAGGGTTATTTTTGGAAAATGAATTTAACGCATAAAATTCATCAAAATTACAAATTAATCATATTAAGTCCAAAATTAACATTAAAATGTTTTCTTGATCAGGAGAACCTAATAAGTTAATTGGTGAGATTTTCAGAGTCAAAATCTGAGTTTTGCTAAAAAGTCCAAAAATTAGGGTTTCTCTACATTAAGGTGCATTATGTACACTACTACATGTTACTAAATTGAAATAGGGAAAGTTGAACTTGGGATCATCTAATAGTGGTGAAATTTTGTAATTGAACTTAGCAAGAAAGGTATGTGCATCCTTACACCCTAAATTGGTATATTTGCAAACCAAACCCTATATTCCCTAATGAGTCACTATATTAACCCTATTCTCTCTATTAATATTTCTTTTGCTATGTTTACCTCAAAATCAATATTGATATTCTATTTCTTGGGTCTTGTATCCATTACCATGGTTAAAAAAAATATGATGCTTCTACTTGTCATAGTTTCTCTTTAGCATGTTGATTTTATTAAACTATTTAGCTAATGTAGTGGTACTTTTGTACAACCACCCATAGATAGGGCATGTGTTATTTCTCCCTGGGGAATGTATTTACTCCCCCGCTTATAAAATTGTTGTAGGTGACAGGGAATGTGTTACTCTCCCCCCACCTATAGGTTGAGGTCTGGTAGGTGCCTCAATCCTACTTAGTTAATGTAGTCAATATCAATCATGCATGCAATCTTTTACTATTTTCTTATTATGGCAAGCATCTATCTGGTTATGCCTCATACTCATGAACTCTTAAACTTATGATGATATACTAGCCTTTATTTCCATGTTGTTTCTTTACCTTTTGTTCTCGTTCACTATTGACACATACCTTGTTTTTCTCTCTCTATCTCGGTGATTTCCCAACCACCCAAGTTTTGAACAAGGTGTTGAACAAGATCAAGGAAACCAGGACCATGAGTAGATTCAAGTCATGATTAAAGGATGTCTACGTTTCTAAAGCTATATCCTTAGTATTATCATCTTTTTGTTCTAAAAAAATTATGTAGCGAATAATGATGAAATCCATGTAATAGCTTTAGTTTCTTTTCCTTTCCACTGCAATTGACATATTACATGTATTTGGTGCATGTTTGTTTACTTGAAATTTTATACATACATCCCTCAATATCTATTATCTTTGTGAAAAGGTGGATGTTTTGTATTTCCTGTAAATTTTAGTAAGGGGTTGATCTCGCCTTTTTACATTGGAGGCCTTCAAGGTGAGTAACATACATGCTCAATGTAGACTGAAAAGATGCTAATCAAGGCTGACTGTTCGCCGTGGGACCAAGGGTAGAATCTCCTACAGCCAAGTTGGTGCAGGTCAGGGAGCATTAATCACCACCTTGTCAATAGAGGCTGTGGCTGAAGGGAAAGAACTGGGAGTGCATGAGGGCTCTCCAAGCCATGAGAGAGAAAGGAAAAATGGAGGGAAAAGATAGAGAGGGATGAAATAAGAAAAATGGAGTGATTTTTTGGAAAGGGAGATGAAAATCAAATGTTAGGTGGTGTCTAGGATTGTACGGTGTCACTTTATACAACCTTTGTTTACAGATTTAGGAGACAAAGTTTAGGCTAATAGATCTGACTAAGATCTATAACCTTCAGATCTGAGGGCTCCCATTGGCTGAGGAAGTTGGGGGCAGATAGTGAGGGGAGAGCCTTAGTCCAATGGTTGTGCTACAGGTAACTTGGTGCAAGAGAGACTGATCCAAGACCCTAATAAAAGGTTAAAAAGGATATAAATTAAGTGATACAAGACAAACTTCCATGGGTCATATCTTGGGATTTGAAGGTCTAATTGATGCAATTGTTGTTTCATTCGATTTGTAATTTCACCCACTACACATTATATACTTTATAGAAAAAGAGGAACACATTTTTTAGGTTTAAATTTTGTTTCAAGATAGAAATATATTAAGATCTTGAAATTTAGGTCTAAATTTAAATTCAATGTCACATATTGGAACACAATCATGAATATGAACAAATTGGTGCATCAAAAGGCTCAAGCCATAAAACTAGAATACAATAGAGTAACTATTAAAATCCTTTTTAGTGTGGCCCAAATAAAATTAGTATTTGTTTTATTTATTTTCTCTAAGAGATGCACCCATTGGGAGTAGGAAGATTCTCATAACTGCCATGTCTCTTCATGATGGAGAAATAGACATGAAGTTTGTTATATATTTAGGATTGGTCCTCTCTTCACGGTTAATGGACACTCCACAAAATTCGGATATGGTTTTTCTAAAAAGTGGTACCAGAGCATTGTTTTATCCTCGAATGTTTTCTTCCCTTTTTGTTTCTAATTTTCCCAATGTGTCAAAAAACAATGTCACAGTACATGAGTGCATAAAGGTATCCAGCACACATGTCGGTGTGTTGATTCCACCGGAAATTGTTGTATATGGCTTATGGTTTAATATCAAACATGAATTTTACCGAATATATTTGTCATTAATTGTGACTTGTTCCAGACATCATGTCGTTGGAGTTATTTCTTACTGTGTTCTTTATGTTGCGGTGCTATCTAATTTGGGCATCTCTACTTTAAATGTATTGTCAATGGTTTCTTAGGCATTGTTCTCATTAATGGAGCAAACACATCTTGTGACATTGTTCAATTGTTTAAATGATTTATTCAAATGACCCATGGTTTTGATGTTTTGAATCTATGAGGCAGTGCATTTATTCATGTCTCAGATGCCTCAACAAGGATTTTTCAACATGACATTTTCTTAATAGAATCTAGTGATTAAATGTAGCTTTGTTGCCGCTAGCAAAGTTGGAAACTAAATATCATAAGAAAAAAAAATTTGTTAGTGGATTGATGTTTTAGCACACTAGAAATATTGCTGATGGAGATTATATATATATAAAGTACGACTAGAATACACTTAAGTGTATAGATTACACGAATACACTCAAGTGTGTTTGCATATCAAGACTATTTTTTGCAAAATGTAAACCATTGATCTTCACCATCATACTATAACTAGGCTACATTCAAATTTTGAGCCCATTTGGATGAGTGTAAGTCACTCATCCAAGGACAACAAAATCGATGTGTGAAACTAATTTGAAATGCATAATTTTTGCGGTCTTTATAACATGACCTATAAATGTCCAAATGTGCTCAAATTTTGCATATCAGCTATTCACAAGATGTTTAACAAGATTAATAGATTAGATTTTTGAAAAAAATATAGCATCATGAAAACTACTTGAGCATATTCTACTCCAAATACACTCGAGTGTATTCTAGCCTGACTCTGTCTCTCTCTGTCTCTGTCTCTCTCTCTCTCTCTCTCTCTCTCTCTCTCTCTCTCTCTCTATATATATATATATATATATATATATATATATATATATATATATATATATATATGATCATATCACTACTTATGGATCCTATCATGGCCCGACCGTATGTATACACATTGGGTGATGCCAAACACCTGCAACAACATTGTTTTCATTGCACTATTAACAAGAATGTTTAAGGGTCTCATCAAAATAGTTAATTCTTGTCAATTGGACTATGAAGATGTGCACTTTTAATTTATATAATTGATCTCTCCTATAGCCATAGGATGGCTTAAAAAGGCAAGACCATTCACAATGTTTTTGAGCCTTGAGTACATATTAGCTATCCTGTCCTTCTTCCCCATATTGAAGTTATCAAGAAGGCCCTTAAGCATGTAGACTTTACTTCACTTCTCTAGTTCAGTCCCTTCATAAGTTATGCAAAGCTTTCTCCATATCTCATAGGTTGTCTCACAAGAAGAAATCTGGTTGAACTCAATGGGGGTCATGGTGGCATATGGGATGTTGATTGCTCTTTCATTCAAGGTGGCTTTCTTCATAGTAGTTTCATCCCATTCTCCTATATTTGTCACTAGTAGCTTGTATGGATGGTCTACCATTATCCATGACTCAAGACTTTTTCCTTGTATATGGAATTGAAGCCTTGTCTTCTAATAGATGATGTTACTCCCATCAAAGATTGGAAGGATGAGGAAGTATCTCCCATTTTCTCCTACTTGTGAAAGTATGCTTGGATATGACCCACTCTAATACCAATTGTTGGATCCTAGGATGGGTGTTTGGATGCTGGGGGGTGAATAGAGTTGAATGCACTTAAAAAATTCATTAGACCTTCAAATTATATCACAGGGTAAGGTTTCTAATATGGGAATTTGAGTGCAACTATAACATAAATAGCAAGGATGAGAGAGATTCAACAGGCACCAACTGAGAAGCTATATAGAGTGGTTCCATACTTCAAACTAGATGTATGTCAGTCCACTACCTAGAGAGGTCAACCTCTAGGATTTCTAAGATGTGTACTCCTTATATTCACTTATAATAGTTACAACATATGACATTTCTTTTTTGGTACAAGGATACCCTACGAAAGGAGCTACCTATCCAACCAAGAGTATTCTACCTCACCAAGGACTTATCCACTTTGAAATGAGTCTTTAGCCTTTACCAAGGACTTACACACTCTTTCACAAGACTTCATCCTTTGAGGAAATACTCACTCTTGTTGGATATTTCTCCTTTGACTTCACCTTTGCCAAGGAGAAGATTACACCAACGACTTACCCATTTGAGAAAGAAGTCTTCAGCCTTCACCAAGGACATACCCACTCTTGTTCCAAGTCTTCAGCCTTGCCTTCTTCTTCTTCTTCACCAAGGGACTCCATTCCTTGTTATTCTTCACTTCTCTTAGCCAAGAGAGACAACCATCATATTCAGGGTTGAAATTAGAGATTGGGAGGTGTTGGAAGTGAGAAACTTACAAGATATGCATGTAGGACGATCTCTCTTACAAATCTCCAACTCACTCTAATGGATTCATCTTAAAGAGAGAGTGGGGGGGGCTATAGAACCACTCAACTATAGAATAGGAACCTTCATAGTGCTTGGCTAACCATGGGATGAAGCCCAAGGAGTCCTAATTATAGTTGAGGATTTCTAGAAGCCTTTGGGAACACATAAAGATGAATACTAGTCGTTTGGGATGTTTCAATGAACATTTTTTTGAGTTTTGAAACATTCCAACGGCTAGAAACACTTTTTTGCACTTTTCTATATAATGTGATTGGTCGAGTTTATATAAAGGTAATTTGACCTAATGCTCTATGCGAAAAAGCTAATTTGACCCATCGGTCGAGTTTGTCCAAGTATGAACTCTCTCGATAGATTAAATCCGTTTTGTTCCATTGCAATGTTCGGTCAAGTTCTGAGTATAGGAAACTTGACCGATCAACAGATCAGTCGAGATTGTAACTCGATCGATAAAGTGCCTATAATGAATTTTGGAAAATGTCATTAAAGTACTTAAATATTCGATTTAAGTGTTTGTACTATTTCTAAGTTTAATTACAAGTCATACAATCATTACAAGTGATTTATGACATGATTCTAATAGATTTACATAATATTCCAAAAATGTGCACTTGTATTTACTTTGACTTGTCTTTTCTCCAAGGTAGGATGTGCAATATAGGACATTTTGAGTGTGTCTATACCTAATCTGAAATCACTCAAGTAGAAGCATTAGACACAAATGAATGGAAGAGTTAGTTATCATCAAAACAAGGGTTTAGTCAATTTAGACCTAGAGTCAACATTGACTAAATTGACCTTGAGTCAATATTATCCCCCTTTTGAAGATGATAAACCATTCCATAAATGTATTGAAAGTATTTAAGTAAATTCATACATTTGGAGAAACTTAGGGGTTTCAATAGAATTGAGTTCATATGACCCCCCACCCTTAATTGATGCTAGTGGAGTTCTCATACTCCCCGTCAATTGATGTTATTTCTCATGCATGGTAATTTTTCATACCATTTATAGAATACTATGTCTTCTACTCATAGATGCTCTGGACATATATGTCTTTTCCCATTTACCTTCTCCCCTTTACATAAGATATATGCTTCTCCTCTTCATGTAAGACATGCTTTTCTCCCCCATTTTCATAGGAAGACATGTTCCTTATCCCCCTTTGTCATTTCAAAAAGTGGGGGTATGAAGAGATAAGAAACATGTAACGACCACACCTCCCGGTAACCCCCAATTAAGGGAGACCCAAAGGTCAGAGTCGTTATCCCAATTAACAGGATCAAGGGTTCGACAAATAATCAGTAATAATTATTAAATTCTACCAAACTATACTAAAAGCTGGAATAAAATAAAAATTTGCATACCTTTTTTTTAAAACTTGGATATCTAACTACTATCCACATCTGGACTCTATTCTAACTAATCCTCCTTTGTACTTTAATTCTTATTTAATTCTACATATGCCACTTTACTATTTGTTCTTTTCAATCTAGCACCTAAAATGTCGACAAACAAAATGTCGGTCAGCATATCAAAATATGCTGGTATGTGAAGACAACCAAAATTTGACTAACAATCTAATTATCACAATCAAGATAATTAACAAGCCAATTTACATTTTCAATGTGTCATTCTCCACCGCTTTTGCCCTAACCCTGGAATACCCCCCTCTAGGGTTTTTCTTTTGCCATTGACTTAAGGCCACATTCTTAATCCCGAGCTTGGTGCCTGGGGTCACCTCTCATGGTTCCCATTAGTCATGCAACACAGACCACCTTCTCATTCCCGAGATTGGTGTCTGGGGTCACCTCTCATGGTACCCATAGGTCTTCCCTCCTGGGCTTGACCTTTTTGCATCATCCATCAGGGTGGCATGTTGGTTCGAGAATACACACTTGTTTTACAATTGTGATAATCATAGTGACTTTATAATTTGCAAGTATGAACATCCAAACTAATATGTTGCATTCAATGTGATGAATCATCCGGAAAACCTTTGAGAAACTAATGTGATTAACCATAATTAACTGCATAACTATCAAGATGACTTGAGTGCAGAAATAAGTCAACCAAGCAAGCACACACAATTTGATCCTAAAATATGCATCCAATTTTCCTATCATTAATCATTCCATCAAGATCTATTAAACCTAGCTTGCTTCCTAGGTTTCTAGTCCACTTTTAGGGTTTCTATTGCAATTAGGGTTCCTCTTCATTTTTCATCTTTTAAACCCTAATTACCTCATCCATTCTTTACAAAATATATTAAGGTTACCTTTTAACAACATATAACCTTGATTTTGGATTAAAGGAACAATTAACCATCAATTAAGTTCATTAAGCCTCTTTTACATTAAAACTACCATTTTTATCTATTTAATTCATGACAAGATCATTAGGCCTAAATATCATCTTTGGTTCCTTCCAGATTAACAACTTATAGCTCATTATGATCTAATTCACATATGAACTCTTATTTATCACAAAAGATCCTAACATCATACTTTGGCAACATGAAACCCTAATTTTGGATTGCAAGCACTTTTCTCCCCGTTTTTCAATTATTTAGGTTTTCTAAGGTTATTAACCACCATATTAGGTTTAAAACCCTAAATCTTGCAATTTCATCTTCAAAACAGGTTAAGATCCATCTTTATCATTAAACAAGTTAATAATGCTCAAATTAACTTATTTTCAAGATTAAATCTATCTTTTATCAACAATTAGGGTTTCTAACCACAAATTAACATTTTTCCATCAAAATATACACTTTTGCAAAAATATACAAATTTTAGGCTTCCAAACCATTTTTACCTTATTCCTCGTATTTTTCTGATCAATTTTCATGTATAAACCTTTTTCATCCGAGTCTTCTAGCAAAAGATATGATTTTTGTAATGAAAATCCTTTTTATTGATTTATTTGTTACTTTTAGAAAAATGAGGATCGTTCGATCCATGGCCCGCTTGTCCACTCAGGATCCAACGACCTAGGATGAGCGTGCCTTATTCTATGATCTGTAATACATGAAAGACCAAAAAATCCTTAACTCGACAGAAGGAGGCAAGGAGTACTCTGGTAATTCTGTGGGGTCTCCTTCTTCTTCAACCTTGCGACTCTCTTGTTGTTGCGATGGTCAACCTTGCGGTTGACTTCTTGATCCAGTCCACCTGTGAGTACGCCAATGGGTCAGGAAGCTTCACCTTCTGCCAACGAACTCGACTAGGGGTTCAATTGTATGCCAAGAACACGCTGCGACCCTCTCCTACTCATCGGACTCTGGCGAGGTTTGCTGAGGTGATGAGAGTGCAGGTCAGGGTAAAAGGATCAATTCGAGGCACGAGAGCACTCCTTGCAACTCTCTGTAGGTTGTGGGTTGGTAGGTTTGCATGATGGCACACTCACGAACCCTCCCCTATATATAGGGTTGGAGGCAGGTCCCTGCTGGATTGGGGATTCTCCCAATTGATGACCAAACCCCTACAAAGTAGGTATGGTTCTCCTCGGTTTCCTCTCATGAGTCCAAAGGAAACAACAACGGGCTTGCACACTCTCTGGATCGCGGGAAATCTGAGAGGGAAATTCCCTCTGCAACTCGGTAGAGTCCAAGTCCTTGTGGGACTGGACGATGAGAGCCAAGCGTTGGTTCGAGATCCAACAGCTCTCGTTGCACGTGTTCATCCAAAAGGAAAAACATATTCCTATTTGCAAAATAATGCTATATTTTGGAGATAATTTGAGAAAATCATATCTCCTAAATAATAGCTCATTTTTATCTCAAATTTTAAGGCAAAGTTGTTATTGACATTATCTAGCTATTTATGAAGTTTGGGAAACAAATTCCAATGTATTTGAATGCTTCCTTCCCTCCCAATTTATCCTTCAATTAATCCAATTTTAATTAGTATTTCTTTTCCCTTTGCCATTATCTTGTTATTTTGGGTCCCTTGGACCTCAAGAAATCCTAAAGGCACGGATTCCCATATTGGGGAATATCTATTTTCCTTTATCCACTTATAAAGGTCTATTTCACATATTTCCCTTTTATTATTTTAATCATTTTCCTCTTTATTTCTCTTTTCTTTTAAATTGGGCTCGATGGCCAACAAAGCCCATAAAAAAACCAACAAGACTATTGTAAACAAAATCCTTTTATTCAAAACAAATTATATCCTTATTTGTTCAAATATATTTAGTAGGAGAAATTACATTTCTCACCAAAAGAACCCAAAATTTGGGGTTGTAACATCCTTCCCCTCTTATAGGAATTTTGCCCCCAAAATTCCATCAAGCAAACAAACAAACATGATAAGCCTTTCTTATGTCCATCATGGCACCCATGTGGCCTCACCCTTTCCATGGTGCTTCCCAAGATCCTTCATCATCTCATATTCTTCCATCTGATTTCTTTCTTACCTTGGTATATCGTACCCTCATAGGTGACTCAGGACATTTCAGCCTCTCATCAAGATGAATAGGTTCAGGGCTTAGCACATGGCTTGGGTAACTCACATAGTGCTCTAGATCGGAATGATGGAGCACATTATACATCATCTTTTTTTGAGGGGTAAGGCTAAACACAACCATCTCCACTAATCCATCTCAAATGGACCATGCAGTCGGGACTCAGCTCTCTTTACTATAACTTAGAGGGGTCGGATTTTCACATCACATGTTTTCCCACAATGAACTGCATGTCAGTCTGCTTTGCATCCGCTCACGACTCATGTCACCCCTGGGCTCTCTTTCAGCCCTTGCACGATCAAAGCAACTTCATCTGCACACATTGTGGTCCTTTTCTGACCTTCGCGAGGCCCCTTCACCAACATCATCATAATGAAATGGTGACCGACACCACCCCCTTTACAGACCTTCTTTACATCCTGATATTGGCTATGGTGGTTATCATCACATCTTATAGAGGACAAGAACTGTCTCTATCAGACACTCTAGTCTGGATCATACTAACCATTAGTTTGGGGTGATAAACTTTACTAACATCGAGTTTGTCTACTTGTACCTCATCAAAGTGAATCTTTAGGTTATACTCAAGAACTTTTGAACTCGCATCATGGTGTAGTTGAACCATCTTTCTCATATGTAGTTCAATCGGATCTGCCCCTTGACAGTATTCTTTCTTTCTCATGTTATCTAGGTAAGGTGATCTACCATAACCCATATTGCATCTTGACCTTCCTTGGTCTAGGGGAGACTTATCAGAACATCCATAGTGATGAACTCCCATTCCCTCTCAGGGAATCTTCATCTGCTATACCAACACGCCGGGTTACTGGTGTTCCTCCTTCACCTTCTAGCTTGTAAGATGACAAGCCACATGCAACTTCATCTTAAGCATCTGAAGTACTACTATCACTTATTATCTTTGTAGTACCATGGTGTATGATGAACTTAAAATCATGATCTCTTGTATGTCATGATTCTTCAAGATTGATTCCTCAGAAACCCTAAACCACTCTAGTTGGGTTTCATCACCTTCTTTTCCAAAGAAGTGCATTTGAGGTTCTACAACTATCCTTTTATTACATCAAGGCCTAGGTTGTCTAACAAAACAACTACTCACTTGATTAACAATCTCGTTACATTTATCTGAGTGTTAGCCCAAACATAACTCACAAACTTAGGGTTAACCTAACAACCTTTTCTAGCCTCTAGCTAAACTAGGAAGTTGCATCTCAACCAGATCATCCATTACTACCTCATATCCTTATGTGTAAGGTAATGTTGAATACATACACCTCCATGTATTCCACTTATCATCTCATCTAGGATTGTAGGTCTATCTTGGACAAGAAAACTTAGAGATCATCTTCCTGGTTATCGAACTCGACCTTGTATATCTCGTAAATTCCGCATAGCTCATGATACAAGCATCCTCATAAGATGACTACCTTAGTTCTCTTGATGTTTGTAAACCATACACATATCATTTACTCTACAAGGGTAGGTTATCATCTCTGTCCTCATACCTCATAGCAACATTCCAACTCACATCATCCTTATCCTTGGTATATGGCATGCATACTATCCTATCTCTCACTCCCATAACAAGAGGAAATAAGCATTTGGCGGTCGTCCAAACACAAAGTTCTTCCTGTTCCAAGAGTAGAGATGGTACATCCCACCTTGCTAGTACACCTTCAAATCTATGTTGAAACATGCAACATATGTCTCTACATCACAGTCATCTTGATATCAAAGTTACTTCCATGGAGAACTGGTATCAAACCTACTTGGGTCACCACCCAATTCTTGGTCATCTCCTCTAGGTCTGTAGGGTGCCGCCACTTTTGGGGTCATCCCTCTTCCCTTATGCAACCAGAGAGTGCCATCCTCATCTGCCCTTTGTGTTACGACCCATATCAGGGTTAGTCAATAAATACCTCGAATTACGTAAAACACCTCAATTAGTGTTGAATATCAAATTAAACATCAAGGTTAATTAAGCCACAACATGAATCAATAGTTGAGCTAACCTAAGTGCTCATGTGATGATTAGTGCATAATTAAGATGATTAATTTGAGTAAAGTAATAATTAGATGTAAGTGGAATTTTAAATCAGTAAAACAGTGTTATTAGCATGTTTTTATGACTTGAGTTTGTAGTGGACATTTTTCTTGAAAATATGCAAAAGAAATCACCCAATTTGGACCTTCGAGGCAAGAGTTGTGACATTTTCATGTTCCTTTGGACTTGGATGCAATTTTTCCAGAATTTGTTTTTGATTAAGTGGGTCGGTTGCTTTTCTTTCCTTTATCATCGTTTTCCCGATCAATAGAATAGGATTTAGCCACAGAGTTGCGCCCATAGCTGTTGCTCGACCGAGCAGCTTAGGGGGAAACTCTTGGGGGCGATTCAGGCGCCTTGAGCCCGATCCATGGCGCCCTTCTACCTTCTCCACCTTCTTTCCCTCCATCCTTTCCTCCTTCTTCACCCAAAGCCACAGCCACCAACCTGGTGGGTGGCGCCCCATCAAGAAGCAGCAACATGGCAGCCACAACAACGACCTAGGCGATTCAATCGGCAAATCGACCTCTGCCTCTTCCTCCTCTACCTTCCCTTCTCCTTCTTCTCTTCCTCCCCTACCTGCCTAGCCACTTGTAGCGTTGCTGCTTGGCTTAGGCGGCCATCCTGCAGCTAGCGAGCTGCTGCGGCAGCATGCAGGGGCCCGTTTTGGGCGTGCCAAACACCAGGGGAGGTGCCCTTGAGGCTGGCCGTGAGGTCCAAGCAAAGATTCGTCGTTCCTAGTCAAGTATCAGCCACCAATCGAACTCCTTCCATCAACCTACACTTGTACGTGTGGATGCTGTGTGCAACAGAACTGTAAAAAAAAAAAATCCAAGGTAGTTCTGACTTCGACTTATAGTCTTGATTAGGAATTCATAGTCTTAGCTTAAGACTTAGCTTTTGATCGAGCTATCCTTAGATTTTCTTTTGGGTTAAGATGCTAGTTACTGTTTTATTGCAGGGTCAGCATTTTGATCGGCCGAATTTGGTGTGATTCGGCCGAGTTTCCTTTATAAGGAAATCGAACAGGGTTTTGATCGGCCGAGATTGTGGGCTGGTCGGCCGAGTTTCCGGCCAATCGGCCGAGTTCCCAGATCGGTCGGCCGAGTTTCAGTACAGTGAGTAGTAGTTCATTCAAAAATCATTATTTAACTCAATTTAAATGCTTAATTGCTTCTGTATCAGTTGGTATAACTTCTAAACAGTGTAGTACATACAATAAAGTATGTTAGATTCATTGGAACTTGAAATACATAATATGCTTAATGAAAATGATGAAATTTCCTGTATTATGGTTACAATGTATTTGTTGATTTAAAAATGGATATTTAGCATGGAAACTGGATAAATGATATTGAATCATGTTTAAGGATGACAAATGTTATATATGTGTTTCAAGTAATGTTCAGAATGTGCAGTAAGTATGGAATGTGATATTCTTGTTTTAAATGGTTATATGTTAATCAGTTAATAGAATTAGGTGCCCTAACACCGTAGAACCCCTTTGACAGATCTGCTTCTTAGGGGTGAAACTCGTGTTGCAACATTATCTGTGCGGAGTCATGGAGACACGAGGACAGAGAGCCAGTGTCCAACAACAACGCATGCGATGTCACGGTGGCACTGGAGAAAATTGGGGGTTAATACAATAAGATCCATGAGGAGTCATGGAGGTAACCCCGTGAGACTCTCCGCCTGTGTACTCAGGTTAGAGGAGGAGTCTAGAGCACTCGATGTAGTGCAGTGAGGCCGATGAGCCTGAAGGCCGATGAGCCTGGGGTCCTGTGGCAGAGCAGGGCTGGCGTCAGACTTAGCATTTCCCAGGTGTGTCTCTAAGTCTTGTACGGTGGGATCGTAGTTCGCTACGGATCTTTATATGCAGGGTACACTGCATATGATTAGGGCATAACAATAATATAAATATGTAATCATATAGGATCACAGTAAATTAATATATTCGAACTTTTGTGCCAATTCTATATATATCTGTTTATTTGTTTAAATATCTGTTGTTGCATAGAAATGTGATTATTATCTGCAAATATGCTATGTCATTAGAACTGCCCTGCTTGTACTGCACTTATGTTTTATTTCAATTTTATAAACCTGATGAGTTGTTTAGTGATAGCTAAGTGAAATGCTATTCACTGAGCGAGTAGGCTCATACCTCTACTCAAAACATTTTCAGGTCATCAACATCACAGGAATCTGGAGGATCCTTTCATCCTAACGCTCAGTCTGTAGAAGGATTATGTAGTTAGTAGTTAGAGGTCTCTTAGTCCGTTCCCGTTGATCTTTGGGATAAGGTGTGGGTGAGAGAGAATGTGTATAAAGATGTAAATTAACTGTTATGCTTTATTTTATGTCGAACAATGTAATATGTTGTAGACTCTGTTTATATTGCTAGTCAGTTTAATAAAAATGCTTCTGCAGTTTGTTTAGATTTAGTTTACAGCATAAATCAGGTTAACTTTTAATGTCTTTAAAAATGTTTTAAAAGCTTTGAGTGGTTTGGCTTGTGTGTAATCCCTTCGTCGCGCCCTAATCTCGTGATTTGTGGGTAATGCGAGATCGGGGTGTGACATCTTGGTATCAGAGCCAGGTTGAGTATATGAATACTCTAAGTGAAGGTCAAGGGACAATAAGAGACCAATAGGATTAAGGTTTAAGAGTTTTTCTTCCGTCTGTAATTTTCTAACAGGAAGTGTTCTGTTATACTATTATAGATGACAGGAAAAGGATGTGGTCACGAGAACCAAGTAAAGAGTTTAAGTTGAGTCGTTAAGAATCATTAAGGTCAAAAGATAAAGTTATAAGTGAGACGAATAATAAATGATGTGTTTTTAGCTCTGGGAGGTCTGAGTGTTTAGATACCCTGGCCAGGTGTCTGAATACTTAGATTGACCAGTATCAAGCTACTCTGTCTGTTCTTCTCTGGATGCCCTGGCCAGGTATGCAGAGGAAGGATGGGCTAGAGAGAAACCCTAGAAATCTTAGGGTTATGAGATAAGAAATTAATGTAGAAATAAGAGATTACATATAAGATGCGATTCAACTCTTGTCTATTATTTCTTATTTGATTTAAAGATCACTAGAAATGCTTTTATATGCATAAAATTAGAATTTTCAGTTTGTAAAGCAAATAAGATTCTTTTATATTGTTGTGTCATGAAGTGAATTGTTAAGTGTTTGTTTTCTTAGTACTAAAGTAGACCCAAATTTATGTTTAAATGAGTTTGCTCTGAGTGGATATTCATTCCACATGTTTAAGATTAATAGGGGTAGATTAATCCCGAGTAGTTCTTGGCTTCAGGACTACAGGTTCGGCCTGGTCCGGCTGGCAGGATGCGTTACTGGGATCTAATGACTCCTATTAACAGTAAAATAAGAGTAGACTCTGGATGAATTAGACCCGTAACATAGTGAGAATGTATATACACTAGGATGTTTTAACTATGATAAGAAGTCTAAATGTTCTTTTGTCTTGAGAATTAGGGTTTGAGAAGCATAGACCCTAATCGGCCCAAAATAGGGTTTTGATGATACATAAACACAAAATTTGATAAGTAAAGTGTCTCAGTAAATGATTTTTACTATTTTATGTGTAACTCTGATTTAGTTCGAATTTGGATATGATTTGGATATATAAAATGTAAACAACATTGGAAAATATCAGAATTTTTGAAGAATGTTCTGACTTGTTTATCGGCCGAGTTTCAAACTTGACCGATCACATTTTCAGAATGATATAGCAGTGTGGTAATTGAATTTTATCTTTTTATTGGTATATCCAATTGATCTCAACTTTTAACTGTACTTGGAAAACACAATTTTAGACACTCTTTTAAATTGGCGTAATTTTTGGATGACTTTTGACCTCTACAGTGAGGGTGTCGGTCGAGTTTGTAACTCGGCCGAATCTGCTGCAGACTGCAATATAGCAGTGTACTGTTTGATTTTTAATTATTTATTGGTAATTATAAATGATCTTAAATTTTTACTGGTGGTCGGAAACTTCATTAGGTATAACATATAAAATTTCCAGAATTTGTTGAGCTTCTTTTAGCTATTTAATAAACGAATTACAGAAACTATTGTGAAAACTGAATTTTCAGCCAAGATAATTAAAGTTGAGTGTTGGGTTAATATGCAATTGACCCAAGCAGCTCAAATTGATCTATATGATCGACCACACCCACACACAATAATGCAATGTTACTGATAAGGACCAAACCCTAGAATGATTAGACTTGAAATAGTTCAAGGGATATCACTAGTGGTTTAACCCTGAATACTAGTATCTCTGTAAAATAAGACCTTGAGATTTGATCTATGAAAAGTAAGCTGGCTTTGATAGTGATCTAGGGTTTTAAGGTAGCTAATCTGATCGGTACATGAACAACATGAAATGACTTAGAGAAAAGAGTAAAACATAAACCTGAAATGTAACAATAAGAAAGTAGCATAGAAAGTGGAGTATTATCCGATATATGATCTGAAGATAGTTGATGTAGTTCATGTTTTAAAGACATGGCGTCACTAACTTTATGATGTGACAATAGATTACCACCCTGGTAAAGAGAATGTGGTGAATGATGCTTTCAGCAGAAAGTCAAGTTCAACAGCTAATGCATTCTCTATGACAGGTTTCAATAGAGACCTGTTAGTAGAAATGTGGGAGTTGAACTTAGACTTAGGGGTGACAGCACAGAGTGGTTTGATTGCACAGATGCAAGTCAAGCCTACTTCTTATGATCAGATCAAGGAACTACAATAGGGTGATAGTGAGTTAAACCAGACCATGCATGACATGATAGGAGGAAAGAGACTAGAGTTTAAGTTTTTAGATGATAAGGTGTTGTATTAGCATGACATGTTGTGTGTACCTAGAGATAGTGAATTGAAAGAAAAGATTCTTATGGAAGTGTATGTATTGATGTATGCTATGCTTTCAGGAAACACTAAGATGTATATGAATCTCAAGAAGTTGAAATGGATGGTCAGATATGCAGAAGGATGTAGCTGAGTACGTGGTTAGAAGTAGTGTGTGCCAGTAGGTTAAGGCTGAACCCTAAAAATCTATAGCTACCTTGTAATCTTTTTCTATGCCTGAATGGGAGTGGGAATTTATCACAATGGATTTTGTGGTAAGATTACCCAGGACACCTAGAGGTTGTGATTTGATATGAATGATTGTGGATAGACTAATTTAGTCTGCTCACTTTCTTCATATTAAGTCAACCTTTGATGTCTCGAAACTTGACTAAGATATACATGGATGAAATAATTAGGTTTCCTGGTAATCCAGTTTCAATCATATCATATTGAGATCCTAAGTTCACATCTAGGTTGCAGAAACAGTTGCATCGTGCTTCGGGCACAAAGTTAAGATTCAATACAACCTTTCCACCCGCAGACGGATGGTTAGTCTGAGAGAACCATTCAGACTCTTGAGTACATGCTAAGAGCATGTGTTTTGCTTTTCAGTGGAAGTTGGGAAGAACATTTAAATCTTATACAGTTTTCTTAGTGTGAATGTTGGGTTTAGAAATACACAACTGATAATGGTACGGTTTGGGTATAAACCCAGACAATACATATTTGGTAAATCATTAGGTACATGATTTCAAGATAGTAAGATAACATTAAAATATGCAAATAAATCTAGTTGCATGCTTCCTGTTATATTAATGTGTATGACTTAACATCTACATGAATTGGCACATTTCTCTGAGATATCATTAGAAATTCTCAAGTACTTTTGAATATTTGTGGTATGATACGTAAATAACTCTTAATTGAGTTATGTGATGCATAAACCAGGAATTTGGTTAATATGCACGTTCTTCGAGAAATTTCAGATAATTGAAAAATAGTACAGATGGTTTCTTATAGGTGAAGTAAATTATTCTTATTGGTGTAATAAGATGTTCAATTACATGATTTCAGTATGTATATACCGAAATTGATTTGAGTTTGGGATATTTATGAATTTTTAATCTGCCTGCATGCATGATATAAAGATTACTCAGTAATTACAATGATTTGAAATATACTGCTCTGCCAGTTATAGAATGATACCGTATTGTGATTTGAACTACAATCAAACAGATGAGATAACGGAAACCCTAAGAATAGGGTGTTGCCATGTGACTAGTGAATGAGATAACCCTAAGAGTAGGGTGTTGGCATGTGATGAATGAATAAGGCAAATGAAACCCTAAGGATAGGGTGTACGATGAATCAAGTATTTTGGTATCAATTTTCAGTATGAGATGTAGTGATGTTTAACCGTTAAATTGCATGATTTTATTTGAGTACCAAATTGACATGCATTCTGTTTATTTAAGAATTTTACTTTGTCTGCATGTATAGTATAATAATTTCTCGGTAATTACCGTAAATTGAGATACTGTTATAACAGTTCTACAAAGGCAATGTTTTATGGTTTGATCTGGAATCAGATCAGATGTGTTCTAGGTTGAGGGACCAATACAGATGGTTGATCAGAGGATCAAGAAAACTCAAGAATTGTGAGATACCTTTAGAGAAGGTTTTGTGGAGAAACTACAACCTAGAGGGAGCCACATGGGAGTTTTGGGATAGATGTGCGTAACAAGTTTCCTTTTCTCTTTTAGGAATTTCGGGACGAAATTCTTATAAGGGAGGGAGATTGTTACGACCCATATCAGGGTTAGTCAATAAATACCTCGAATTATGTGAAACACCTCAATTAGTGTTGAATATCAAATTAAACATCAAGGTTAATTAAGCCACGTCATGAATCAATAGTTGAGCTAACCTAAGTGCTCATGTGATGATTAGTGCATAATTAAGATGATTAATTTTGTTGGATAAATTGGACATTATGATAAATCCCTTTGTTTCGATGATGACAAACATTTCATTCTTGTCAATCTAATGTGCTACTTGAGTGTTGCAGGAATGAGGTGGATGACAAAGCTCTAGGGAATCTATATGCTTGAATGATTGTAAATGTCATGAAATGTAATCAATTGTAAACTTGTACAAATATATAATGTACAAGTACTTAGACTTCATGTAAATCAAGCGTTAGATCTTCCCTAGACAATCACCACACCTAGATAAGTCATCCCCTTCAATAGTGTCACATATGCACACTCATACACATACTTAATGCCTTAAATTGAAACATTGAAACAGGGTCAATCTCGGTCGACAAACTCCTCGATCGAGACACTCTCGGTCGACAAACTCCTCGACTGAGAAAGAGCCAGGTAGCCGTTAGACACAGCTGATAAGGTAGTTGGCAGTTGGAGATGAACGTTGCAAATACTTGATCCAGAGAGCCTGTCGGTCGACAAAACTTTGACCGAGTAGGCATCTCGGTCGACAATTCCTCGACCGAGATGGACTCTGACAGCAACTGCAGAATTAATTAACTAGTCGTTGCTAATGCAACTAACTTATATCTAACGGCTAGTTAAGCACTTAGAACCCCCTAGAAAGTGTCTAGAACGTCCTTAAGCACTTGTAGGTCATTCCTATAAATAGTACATGCCTTAGGACACCTAAAGACACCCAAGCTACACTTGTGCTACACTTGATCTTGAATACTCATTGGCAATCTGTTTTTAGCAATAGAACAATTCCAACATTGGCTATTCATTCCTATTGCTCTAATTTCGTGTCCTATAGGCTAGACTCTCCTATCCACTGCAATCACACTTATATACATATTGGTTAGGAGATCTACACGCTTGATATAGGCAAATCAAGCCTTGTGCTTCAAAGGATAAGTTGTAATTTCCTTTTTCCTTCTTGTTCCTTTTATTCTTTGTATTCTCCTTGCTACTCCTAGGGTTGGAGGTTGTGGATTGGAGAAGGTTCTTCTCGGAGGAGAAGGTGGACTTCAAGCTACTTCAAGAAGGCTATTGCAACGGGAAGCTACTTCAAGAAGGCTATTGCAACGGGTAGCTACTTCAGGAGGAAGGCTGCTTCAAGGTTGGTGCAATTACTTCTAGGTGAAGGCTGCTTCAAGGTTGGTGCAATTACTTCTAGGTGAAGGTTGCTTGAAGGGTTTAGGGAAAGATTTGCAATTTTATGTAAAGTCCTTGCGAGGTAATAAAATTAATTTCTTTCCAAATCTCATTTGGGTAAGCATCCGGGTAGTGGACTGACTACCTTAGTATTTGCTAAGGTAGAAACCACTCTAAATCCTTGTCCCCTTGTTCAATATTCTTGTGGTTGTTTGTTTGAGTTAAATAATTGTTAAAATATTTAAAAACTCTATTCACCACCCCCTCTAGTGTTTTTCAATTGGTATCAGAGCAGGCTTCAAGGAACCCTAACAAGGTCTTGAAGAATGGGTGACGGGGTGCTCAACAACCTTAACCTTGAAGGGACATTTGTTGCTAGGCCTCCAGCGTTTGATGGAACAAACTACACATATTGGAAGAGAAGGATGCAGTTCTACTTCCAAGGCATCAGTTGGGACTTATGGAGGATGGTGTCAACTCCATACGAGCTTCCTCAAACGCAATATGCAGAATGGGATGCAAATACGGTAAAGTTGGCTCAAATGAATGCCAAAGCTGTAAGCATTTTATATTGTTCAATTTCAGTAGGAGAATTTAATAGAATATCAAACTGTGACACAGCCTATGACATTTGGCATAGACTGTCCATAACTTATGAAGGTACAGTTCAAGTTAAGAATTCTAAGATTAGTATGCTTAAACAGAAGTTTGAACACTTTCGTATGGATCCAAATGAATCCATTAGTGAAATGTTTGCAAAATTCTCTTCTATTGTTAATGGTTTAAATGCCTTAGGAAAAACCGTTCTTGAAGAAGACCAGGTATCAAAGGTACTTCGATCACTTCCTCCCAAATACAAGCCCAAGATAACAACCATTGAAGAAGCTAATGATCTCACTAAACTGAAAATGGAGCAACTCATTGGCAATCTAGAAGCTCATGAGGCAACTTTAGAAGAGGAAGAAAGAAGAGAACGTGAACGTCAACAAGGCAAAAAGAAGGACATTGCATTCAAAGCATCAACCAAGGACACTCATGACACAAGTGAAGATGATAGTGAAGAAGAAACTCTCATTGTAAATGGTAAGCAATATAAAAGTTTTAAAACTAATAAAACTTCTAGTGTTTCTTCTTCCAGGTGCTTGAATGTGGCAAAAAGGGACACATGAAAGGTGATTGTCCAAAACTCAAGAAAGGGAAGAAATCATCTCACAAAAAGAAAGAAAGAAAGAGCATATAAAGCTGCATGGGATGATTCAAGTGATGATAGTGATGATGGAAAAGAAGAAGTAGAATGCCTCATTGCTACAACAAATGAAGACGAAGAAGAGGTAAGTCTTTATGATCTACCAAAAGAAGATCTAATTGCTAGTCTTCAAAATACTCATGAGAAATCAAATAAAGTAAATGATGATTTAAATGTTAAACTTCTTGCTCTTGTATCCGAAAATGAAAATCTCAAAAAGGAAAATGAAGATTATGATCTTAAGTTAAAATCGGTAGAAGCTAATTGCAATCTTCTTTCCTTAGAAAAGTTAAACTTGCAAACTCAAGTGAATGATCTTCAGAAACAACCTATTTTATGTTCACATTTAGATTATGATGAGGTTGTCAAAGAAAGAAACTCTCTAGTATCTGATTTAGATCAAGCAAAGAAAGATATAAACAAGAAGATGGATGATATTGCTAAGTTACAAAGAAATGTAAATGAGTTAAGAGGAAGTGACATCCTTGACAATATTCTGAAAATTTCCTCTAGTTATAATGGAAAAAGAGGATTAGGATATGATCCAAAGAGAAATAAACCCAAAAGAGCTAAAGCATCCAAGACTAAGATTATGTTTGTACCTAGGAACACAATTCCTAGAGAAAGAAATGAAGTTGACTCTATTAGTTGTCATTATTGCATGCGTCTTGGACATTATTCATTTTCATGCCCATATAAGAAAAAGAATGATGATTTAGCTTGGATTCCTAAAACTTAGAAGCTTAAATTTAACTATTTGATATTTGACCTAAACTGATTCTTGATATAAAAATGTCATATCTCAACACAATCGAGCTCTAACTTGTATAATCTTAAATAGTTCTGAAAACAATACAGAAACCTGATCGGTCGAGAAATCTTCGACCGAGCAGTTAGTCAGTCGAGAAATATTCGACCGAGCAGGTCACTGATTTCAGTCTGTAGTAAAATTGCTAAATAATTTTTTGATTGATCAAGTGGCTATCTATTTGTTGTTAATGATTGTTTTACATGCAAAATAAGAATAAATTCTGGAAATCATTCTTGGAACACAATATATTAAAGTTTTCCATCATGAGTTAAGATAGATATTTATGAAAATTGTGCTATAAGAAGACTGTTTGTTGAAAAAGCTGGTTAGGCATGAACAATTATCTTGAACACTTATATGAGAATATTTTCATCTATGAATCATATTTGCTTTAGTCAAGGAAAATTATTGTTTTCATGGTTTATTCTAAGTATTCCTTGACATATCTACATAGCAACATTGTATTGAATTTCATGATTCAAATGTTCTATCATCATACATATGTGTTCACTATTTCACATGTTGCTTTAGAACAAGAATGTCAATGCTTATTAACACATAAGATAAAATTTCTCTATTGGTATTTTAAGAACATGAGACATGAATCTTTCTTTCAAGAGTATATATTTTCTTGAAGAATCACATGATTAATCTGAACACAAGATCACACAAAAATAGGACTTGATATTAAGGGACATCATTCATAATAAGTTTCACTCAAAGAATTGATATCTCTTGAAGCTACCTATAGGAATTATACTTAATATTTGAATGTTCAAATGTACAATCTGCAGCATTTGCCTCTTGGTTGAAATAAAATTTGACCAAGGGGCGCTATGGTCGAAGTCAAGGTCGACCTAAAATAAGCTTTGACAAAATGCTTATTTGGACATCATTTTATTGTACTTAATCTTAGTATACTTTTGATAAAGGTCATAATCAAAATTTAAAATCATATGTGACCTTAGAAGCTTTAAATTTCTTTAATGGTAAGATTAAGGGGGAGCTCATAAAATTTGATTATTTGATTAAGAAGCTTACAAAAACATTGTAAATATCATTTGGAGCTTGTTACGACCTTAGTATCTTTACTCTTGGTTATGAAGAAATCTATGAATTTAATAAAAATGATATATCTTGTTGTTAAAGAAACTCTCTAAACAAATCAGGGCTTAACATCCCATGCATTTGGTTAGAGACATTTTTTTGTACTCTAAGATTAAAGGATTCTCATTTCATTTTAGGGCTTAACATCCCTTGAAAAATGGGTGAGAAATCAATACATATGCCATGAACCTAACATGATCTCATATCATTTCAAGGCTTAACATCCTTTGCAAATGATTGAGAAACAATTTGTGGCTAAAATCGACAAAAATGATATTAAATCCATGTTCCTAATAGAATATCTATCTAAGGGGGAGCATAGTATAAAATTAAGGGGGAGAAGAAATATAAAATATTCAACTTGGATATCTTTTTGAAATGACAAAGGGGGAGAAAGAATATAAAATCAAAAATATAAATGAGTAAATGAGTTATAAATAAGTTTCATAACATCTTAGCCAGCACTCACTTGCAAAACAAGAATGGCTACAAAAGGTAATCCTTAGGTATGAAACTCACATGCTTTATAATTCCTTATTTCATATTTAGGAAATGTTTGTCATCTTCAAAAAGGGGGAGATTGTTGGATAAATTGGACATTATGATAAATCCCTTTGTTTCGATGATGACAAACATTTCATTCTTGTCAATCTAATGTGCTACTTGAGTGTTGCAGGAATGAGGTGGATGACAAAGCTCTAGGGAATCTATATGCTTGAATGATTGTAAATGTCATGAAATGTAATCAATTGTAAACTTGTACAAATATATAATGTACAAGTACTTAGACTTCATGTAAATCAAGCATTAGATCTTCCCTAGCCAATCACCACACCTAGAGAAGTCATCCTCTTCAATAGTGTCACATATGCACACTCATACACATACTCAATGCCTTAAATTGAAACATTGAAACAGGGTCAATCTCGGTCGACAAACTCCTCGACCGAGACACTCTAGGTCGACAAACTCCTCGACCGAGAAAGACCCAGGTAGTCGTTAGACACAGCTGATAAGGTAGTTGGCAGTTGGAGATGAACGTTCCAAATACTTGATCCAGAGAGCCTGTCGGTCGACAAAACTTCGACCGAGTAGGCATCTCGGTCGACAATTCCTCGACCGAGATGGACTCTGACAGCAACTGCATAATTAATTAACTAGTCGTTGCTAATGCAACTAACTTATATCTAACGGCTAGTTAAGCACTTAGAACCCCCTAGAAAGTGTCTAGAACGTCCTTAAGCACTTTTAGGTCATTCCTATAAATAGGACATGCCTTAGGACACCTAAAGACACCCAAGCTACACTTGTGCTACACTTGATCTTGAATACTCATTGGCAATCTGTTTTGAGCAATAGAACAATTCCAACATTGGCTATTCATTCCTATTGCTCTAATTTTGTGTCCTATAGGATAGACTCTCCTATCCACTGCAATCACACTTATATACATATTGGTTAGGAGATCTACACGCTTGATATAGGCAAATCAAGCCTTGTGCTTCAAAGGATAAGTTGTAATTTCCTTTTTCCTTCTTATTCCTGTTATTCTTTGTATTCTCCTTGCTACTCCTAGGGTTGGAGGCTGCGGATTGGAGAAGGTTCTTCTCGGAGGAGAAGGTGGACTTCAAGCTACTTCAAGAAGGCTATTGCAACGGGAAGCTACTTCAAGAAAGCTATTGCAACGGGTAGCTACTTCAGGAGGAAGGCTGCTTCAAGGTTGGTGCAATTACTTCTAGGTGAAGGCTGCTTCAAGGTTGGTGCAATTACTTCTAGGTGAAGGCTGCTTGAAGGGTTTAGGGAAAGATTTGTAATTTTATGTAAAGTCCTTGCGAGGTAATAAAATTAATTTCTTTCCAAATCCTGGTTGGGTAAGCAACCGGGTAGTGGACTGACTACCTTAGTATTTGCTAAGGTAGGAACCACTCTAAATCCTTGTCCCCTTGTCCAATATTCTTGTGTTTGTTTGTTTGAGTTTAATAATTGTTAAAATATTTAAAAACTCTATTCACCCCCCCCTCTAGTGTTTTTCAAATTTTAGTAAAGTAATAATTAGATGTAAGTGGAATTTTGAATCAGTAAAACAGTGTGATTAGCATGTTTTTATGACTTGAGTTTGTAGTGGACATTTTTCTTGAAAATATGCAAAAGAAATCACCCAATTTGGACCTTCGAGGCAAGAGTTGTGACATTTTCATGTTCCTTTGGACTTGGATGCAATTTTTCCAGAATTTGTTTTTGATTAAGTGGGTCGGTTGCTTTTCTTTCCTTTATCATCGTTTTCCCGATCAATAGAACAAGATTTAGCCACAGAGCTGCGCCCATAGCTGCTGCTCAACCGAGCAGCTTAGGGGGAAACTCTTGGGGGCGATTCAGGCGCCTTGAGCCCGATCCATGGCGCCCTTCTACCTTCTCCACCTTCTTTCCCTCCATCCTTTCCTCCTTCTTCGCCCAAAGCCACAGCCACCAACCTGGTGGGTGGCGCCCCATCAAGAAGCAGCAACATGGCAGACACAACAACGACCTAGGCGATTCAATCGGCAAATCGACCTCCGCCTCTTCCTCCACTACCTTCCCTTCTCCTTCTTCTCTTCCTCCCCTACCTGCCTAGCCACTTGCAGCGTTGCTGCTTGGCTTGGGCGGCCATCCTGCAGCTAGCGAGCTGCTGCGGCAGCATTCAGGGGCCCGTTTTGGGCATGCCAAACACCAGGGGAGGTGCCCTTGAGGCTGGCTGTGAGGTCCAAGCAAAGATTCGCCGTTCCTAGTCAAGTATCAGCCACCAATCGAACTCCTTCCGTCAACCTACACTTGTACGTGTGGATGTTGTGTGCAACAGAACTGTAAAAAAAAATATTCCAAGGTAGTTCTGACTTCGGCTTATAGTCTTGATTAGGAATTCGTAGTCTTAGCTTAAGACTTAGCTTTTGATCGAGCTATCCTTAGATTTTCTTTTGGGTTAAGATGCTAGTTACTGTTTTATTGCAGGGTCAGCATTTTGATCGGCCGAATTTGGTGTGATTCGGCCAAGTTTCCTTTATAAGGAAATCGAACAGGGTTTTGATCGGCCGAGATTGCGGGCTGGTCGGCCGAGTTCCCAGATTGGTCGGCCGAGTTTCAGTACAGTGAGTAGTAGTTCATTCAGAAATCATTATTTAACTCAATTTAAATGCTTAATTGCTTCTGTATCAGTTGGTATAACTTCTAAACAGTGTAGTACATACAATAAAGTATGTTAGATTCATTGGAACTTGAAATACGTAATATGCTTAATGAAAATGATGAAATTTCTTGTATTATGGTTGCAATGTATTTGTTGATTTAAAAATGGATATTTAGCATGGAAACTGGATAAATGATACTGAATCATGTTTAAGGATGACAAATGTTATATATGTGTTTCAAGTAATGTTCAGAATGTGCAGTAAGTATGGAATGTGATATTCTTGTTTTAAATGGTTATATGTTAATCAGTTAATAGACTTAGGTGCCCTAACACCGTAGAACCCCTTTGACAGATCTGCTTCTTAGGGGTGAAACTCGTGTTGCAACATTATCCGTGTGGAGTCATGGAGACATGAGGACAGAGAGGCAGTGTCCAACAACAACGCGTGCGATGTCACGGTGGCACTGGAGAAAATTGGGGGTTATTGCAACAAGATCCGTGCGGAGTCATGGAGGTAACCCCGTGAGACTCTCCTCCTGTGTACTCAGGTTAGAGGAGGAGTATAGAGCACTCGATGTAGTGCAGTGAGACCGATGAGCCTGGGGTCCTGTGGCAGAGCCGGGCTGGCGTCAGACTTAGCATTTCCCGGGTGTGTCGCTAAGTCTTGTACGGTGGGATCGTAGTTCGCTACGGATCTTTATATGCAGGGTACACTGCATATTATTAGGGCATAACAATAATATAAATATGTAATCATATAGGATCACAGTAAATTAATATATTCGAACTTTTGTGTCAATTCTATATATATCCGTTTATTTGTTTAAATATCTATTGTTGCATAGAAATGTGATTATTATCTGCAAATCTGCTATGTCATTAGAACTGCCCTGCTTGTACTGCGCTTATGTTTTATTTCAATTTTATAAACCTGATGAGTTGTTTAGTGATAGCTAAGTGAAATGCTATTCAATGAGCGAGTAGGCTCATACCTCTACTCAAAACATTTTCAGGTCATCACCATCACAGGAAACTGGAGGATCCTTTCATCCTAACGCTCAGTCTGTAGAAGGATTATGTAGTTAGTAGTTAGAGGTCTCTTAGTCCTTTCCCCTCGATCTTTGGGACAAGGTGTGGGTGAGAGAGAATGTGTATAAAGATGTAAATTAACTGTTATGCTTTATTTTATGTCGAACAATGTAATATGTTGTAGACTCTATTTATATTGCTAGTCAGTTTAATAAAAATGCTTCCGCAGTTTGTTTAGATTTAGTTTACAACATAAATCAGGTTAACTTTTAATGTCTTTAAAAATGTTTTAAAAGCTTTGAGTGGTATGGCTTGTGTGTAATCCCTCTGTCACGCCCTAATCTCGTGATTTGTGGGTAATGCGAGATCGGGGTGTGACACTTTGGGTCCCATGAGTTCATGAAGCTGATCAATCTCCTAACCCATGGCCCTCGGACAATGATAGATGTTACCTCTTGACCCTATGGTCATGTGCAACTTGGGAATTAAGGAACTCCTACTTCCATCGATCTTTTCCCTACCTGACCCTAGGATAGACTTAGGATTTAGGTATAGTACATGTCCAACTCAAAACCTCAACCAAGTCTCCATCACCTCTTTCTGCATTCACGGGCTGACTTTCATCCTTTCATAGGGGTCATGGCGACCTGCTTACCTTGGTCAGGCCCCATACCGGTTACCTCCATGGTAACACATCCACATGCACTTAGAGATGGTTATCTATGGGTCTACATGTTCATTCTCATACCATGTAATTTTCACTTAGCTTCTCTAGATCCTATGAGACCTCTTTAGGTTACCTCAAAACCAACAGAAACTGGTATACTCCCTACAAAAGGGTCCCTCTCCCAGAATGGGAGGAAACTACACCTTGATAAAAAAAGGTCACAAACATGCTTAAGTTTAGGGTTTACATCCACATGAGCATGCTTAACCCTAGCAAGCTATTAAGGCATAAGCAAACCATCTACTAAACCACGCTAGGTCACACTTGTTCTCATTCTTCAACACTGGGCCAATAAAAAACCTTCGCATGTCACCACCTTGGCAGTGAGGGATTCACCAAACATACCTTAAACTTAAGGGGTTTCCCTTTCCTCTATACATGAGGAGTACCATGCTCGAATCTATAAAAACTCAAACCTCATCATGAGCATCAGGTACACCACTTCCCCTCTTAGGCCTAGGAACCCTACGTTCACTTTTTGGGTGTCCAAATGCATGCTCAACCTCTTAACCATGAACTAAATATGTACAAGGTATAGCATGCACTTCTTGCCATCCTTCTACTCAAGCAACACTTCAGAGTGGAGTCCTCCTCAAGGACGACCAACAAGGTATAAGGCCTAACAACTTGCTACTAAACCTCTTCATGGTCTAAGGAACTCTTCTTCCTATCTCAAAAGGTAAACACCTATACCATAGGCACATAGGTACCAGGAGCCTCATCTTCTCTCAAGGGTTTGGTTTCTCTAATGGAAACCAAGATATCATCAGCCTCCAGGGATCAAGCATGAGGCAACCACTATCATCTACTTAGGTCACATCGTCCCACTATTCCTCATATCTCGGAGTCTAGGCTTCCAACCTTCTTGCTTGGGTCCTGCTCTCTCTCTCTAGAGATAACTCCACAACCAGCATAACTACTAGAGGTCCTCTCTCTATGAAGATGGATCAAGCTCACATGCATACCCCTACCTACGTGAAACCTATATTCAACTTATGTTTGCTTCAAGATTATCCATAGATCTTCTTGCTTATCTCATAAGCTATCCCACATACTCTCCTGGCCAGGGTTTCAACCTACTTCCACACTGTTGACATACTCTGGGTGTATGTTATGCCCTACTCGCATAAGCCCATAGGGTTTCTATAGGTTCTTCACTAACCTCATCATTGAAGGAGCTATCCTTCACTCTAACATGCACGACCCTTTCCAGGGTTGGGTTGCCAAAGATAATAGGTCATCCAACCTCTCATGGCTCATATGGGCATCCAAAAGCATGTCCACCCACATACCTAGTCTACCATGACATCTAACTTATCATGTCATCTCTCTCTCTAACCACCACTTCGGGTCAGGGTTAGCATCATCCTCAGAGGATTGTGTCAGGTCTCTACTTATAATGGAGATCTCTGTCTCCATGATCAACTTTCTCCACTCATCCTCCTAACAAGGAGGTCTAGCCTCAGGTCTCTCTTGAGGGCATGAAAACTCATTTCATATGACCTAAGCATGCAACTATTCTTTAGTTTATGCTTAAACTATTAAGAGTATGTCCATGACATCTTATTTACATGTTTTTCATTAATTTGGTGGAGGATTCCTTAAACCCCATCAACTTTACCCATACCTTATGAGAGTGAGGAAGAGAGAGAAAATCCTAATTCTTATAATCCTTAAAAACATTTGAGTTGAGAAGGGATGAACAAGATGAGAGAGTCCTAAAGGTATCTTATTTCGAGTCAGATCCTAAAACATCGTCTAGGAAGTCACACAGATCTGGGAGTCTTCATATTCTGACTAGCGGTGCAGAGGAAAATCTTGCCAGGCCTCAGACGTGATCCTTTTCTAGACACCTCTACCTTTCATAAAATCCTCTAATAACTCCCTTGGGCTCTATAGAATTTGTAAAATTTAATAATTATTAAAGATTAAATGAGGAACCTATGCTCTGATACCTAATGTAATGACCTCACCTCCCAATAACCCTCAATTAAGGGAGACCCGAAGGTCAGAGCCATGATCCCAATTAACAGGATCATGGGTTCGACAAATAATTAGTAATAATTATAAATTCTACCAAATTATACTCAAAGCTGGAATAAAATAAAACTTTTCATACCTTTTTTTTAAAACTTGGATATCTAACTTTTATCCAAATCTAGACTCTATTCTAACTAATCCTCCTTTGTACTTTAATTCTTATTTAATTCCACATATGCCACTTTACTATTTGTTCTTTTCAATCTGGCACCTAAAACACCGACAAACAAAACATCAGTCAGCATATCGAAATATGCCGGTATGTAAGGACAACCAAAATTTCGCAAATATGACTAACAATCTAATTATCACAATCAAGATAATTAACAAGCCAATTTACGTTTTTAATATGTCATTCTCCACCGCTTTTTCCATAACCCTGGATTACCCCCCTTGAGGGTTTCTCTTTTGCCATTGACTTAAGGCCACCTTCTCAATCCCGAGCTTGGTTCCTGGGGTCACCTCTCATGGTGCCCATTAGTCATGCAACATAGAACACCTTCACATTCACGAGATTGGTGTTTGGGGTCACCTCTCATGGTGCCCATAGGTCTTCCCTCCTGGGCTTGACCTTTTTGCATCATCCATCAGGGTGGCATGTAGGTGCGAGAATACACACTTATTTTACAATTGTGATAATCATAGTGACTTTATAATTTGCAAGTATGAACATCCAAACTGATAGATTCCATTCAATGTGATGAATCATCCAGAAAACCTTCAGAAAATGAATGCGATTAACCATAAATATCCACATACCTATCAAGATGACTTGAGTGCAGAAATAAATCAACCAAGCAAGGAACCAAGCAAGCACACACAAGTTGATCCTAAAATATGCATCCAATTTTCCTATCATCAAGCATGCCATCAAGATCTATTAAACCTAGCTCACTTCCTAGGGTTTCTAGTCCACTTTTAGGGTTTCTATTGCAATTAGGGTTCCTCTTCATTTTTACTCTTTTAAACCCTAATTACCTCATCCATTCTTTACAAAAGATATTAAGGTTACCTCTTAACAACATATAACCTTAATTTCAGATTAAAGGCACAATTAACCATCAATTAAGTTCATTATGCCTCTTTTACATTAAAACTACCATTTTTATCTATTTAATTCATGGCAAGAGCATTAGGCCTAAATATCATCTTTGGTTCCTTCTAGATTAACAACTTATAGTTCATTATGATATAATTCACATATGAACTATTATTTATCACAGAAGATCATAAGATCATACTTCGGCAACATGAAACCCTAATTTTGGATTACAAGCACTTTTCTTCCCTTTTTCCCTTATTTAGGGTTTCTAAGGTTATTAACCACCATATTAGGTTTAAAACCCTAAATCTTGCAATTTCATCTTCAAAACAGGTTAAGATCCATCTTTATCATTAAACAAGTTAATAATGCTCGAATTAACTTATTTGCAAGATTAAATCTATCTTTTATCAACAATTAGGGTTTCTAACCACAAATTAACATTTTTCCATCAAAATATACACTTTTGCAAAAAGATATTGATTTTAGGATTCCAATCGATTTTTTAACTTATTCCTCTTATTGTATGATCAATTTTCATGTATAAACCTTTCTCATCCGAGTCTTCTAGCAAAAAATATGATTTTTTTAATGAAAATCCTTTTTATTGATTTATTTGTTACTTTTAGAAAAATGAGGATTGTTCGATCCATGGCCCGCTGGTCCACTCTGGATCCAATGACCTAGGATGCGTGTGCCTTATTCTATGATCTGAAATATGCAAAATACCAAACTAACCTTAACTCGACAGAAGGAGGCGAGGGATACTCTGGTAATTCCGTGAGGTCTCCTTCTTCTTCAACCTCGCGACTCTCTTATTGTTATGATGGTCAACCATGCAGTTGACTTCTTGATCCAGTCCACCTGTGAGCACGCCAACGGGTCAGGAAGCTTTGCCTTCTACCGACGAACTTGACTAGAGGTTCAATTGTATCCCAAGAACACGTCGCTACCCTCTCCTACTCGCCGGACTCCGGCGAGGTTTGCTGAGGTGACGAGAGTGCAGGTCAGGGTAGAAGGATCAATTGGAGGCATGAGAGCACTCCTAGCAACTCTCTGTAGGTCGTGGGTTGGTAGCTTTGTATGATGGCGCCCTCGTGAACCCTCCCCTATATATAGGGTTGGAGGTAGGCCCCCTCTGGATTGGGGATTCTCCCAATCGATGACCAAACCCCTACAAAGTAGGGATGGTTCTCCTCAGTTTCCTCTCCTGAGTCCAAAGGCAACAACAATGGGCTTGCACACTCTCTGGAACGCGAGAAATCTGAGAGGGAAATTCCCTCTGTAGCTCAACAGAGTCCAAGTCCTTGTGGGACTGTATGATGAGCGCCAATCATTGGATCGAGATCCAACGGCTCTCATTGCACGCATTCATCCAAAAGGAAAAACATATTCCTATTTGCAAAATAATGTTATATTTTAGAGATAATTTGAGAAAATCATATCTCCTAAACCATAGCTCCTTTTTATCTCAAATTGTAAGGGAAAGATTATCTTGTCATTATCTAGCTATTTATGAAGTTTAGGAAACAAATTCTAATGTATGCGAAGGCTTCCTTCCCTCCCAAGTTATACTTCAATTAATCCAATTTTAATTAGTATTTTCTTTTCCCTTTGCCATTATCTTATTATTTTGGGTCCCTTGGACCTCAAGAAATCCTAAAGGCATGGATTCCCATATTGGGGAAATCTATTTGTCTTTATCCTCTTATAAAAGTCTATTTCACATATTTTTCCTTTTATTAATTTAATCCTTTTCCTCTTTATTTATCTTTTCTTTTCAATTAGGCTCAATGGCCAACAAAGCCCATAAAATAACCAACAAGGCTATTGTAAACGAAATCCTTTTATTCAAAACAAATTATATCCTTATTTGTTCAAATATCTTTAGTAGGAGAAATTACATTTCTCACCAAAAGAACCCAAAATTTGGTGTTGTAACAAAACACCACTTGTTAAAAGAAAGGATATAACAAAAGTTATAGTGGAGAGTAGAAGAGAAAAACTAGGGGATTTCCCTAGAATAGAAAGAAAAGCAAGTTAAAGCATTCAATTGAATAACCCATAATGTGATTCTAACAAAGATCAAGGCAAGATAAAGTGCTGCAGAAAAAATAATGACTTACAATTATGACCCTTAAGATGTCAGAATTCTCCCAAAAAGCATCAGGGCTCATCATGATGCCATGAGTCTTACTCAAAAGGTCATTTCTGCAAAAAAGACACTAGGCTTGCATCAAAATCTAACACTGAAGCAAAATCTGCATAAAGTTCAAAGATACTCCAATTTCTACATACAATGTAGCTCTATATATCTTTCATCACAACACTATGTAAGAAACTCAAGATTGTAGATATGCAATTCAAGGAACAAACTTGAGCAAGTATGAAACAAGATACAAGCACATCATATAGAAGAATACCACTTGATGAAAAGATATCAAATGATAAACAAGGCTAGAACTACATGTATGAGAACTACTAGTAGATGATATCACAAATTAAGGCTACTAGTAGGATCAAGATCATAGCAAGAGATACCAAAAGATTCACAAGATATGAGTAGATGTAGATATATATCCAAACAAAGAGATAAGAAATTCCAGAAACATGAAGGGATATTACCCACTAGCAAATATGCATCATTACCAAAAGATGATTACACTAAGAACCTTATCAAAACAAGGTATACTACTAGATAGATGTAGCAAGTTTGAGCACAACAGAAGAAATTTAAGACACAACCAAGAGATCCAATGAGATCATCATCAAAACATGCAAAACAACTTAAAGCAAGTAATTCCAATATATAGGAATACCACTTATGGGATACCAAATTATAGAAATTATAAAGATAGAGTTGTAACCAAAATAGGAAAATTGAAGAATGGCAATATGCATATATGAAGGTATCAAGGGAGTGCAAAACAATAAGGCTATTGGTTGATAAAATCTAGTTGAGAGGGAAATTCTCATTCAATAAGCCAACTATTTATTCTATGCATAGTGCTATCAAATGAGTTTTGTGTTTTGGAAATTTGACAGAAAACAGTTGTTGACAACACCCATTGGTGCCTATCCATCAAGTTTCTATTAGGAAAAACTCGACCGAGCCTACTGTCAGAAAGCACATATATTTCATCAAAGCATATTAAGAGGCATGCTAAAAATATAATCCATATCCAAACATGTGTAAGCAAGTTAGTAATGCACTATTAAAGCATTAGAAATAGTTTTTTAGCAAGAGTGTCAGGAGAAATAGAAAATACCACTTTTGACTCAAGAACCATATGCATAGTGCACACTAACTTGACAGAAACAAATTAGGATTGGATATGAGCAAGAAAACATTTTTTCCATTTCTTTTCACTTGTTTCCACCCCATAAACATCTCACCTTTCTTCTTTCATGTGGATTGAGAAGTTAGTACAATTCAAATAGCTCATGTCAATCCATTAGAAAGTGACCTATGAGAAGAAACTTGAAATGGTATCCATTCATGTCTTTGGGTCCGAGGGGATTAGCTTAGCAACTCAAGTCCTATTTCTCTTTGATGCCTTCCTGATAGAGAAACAAATTAGAATAATGACCAAAATCATTGCAATAGTTGCATGTGCCCATAGTCTTCGAACTAGAGGATTTTCAATGAAAGATTGTACGTCCTTTACCTTTGCTTTTCATTTGGTGAACATCATACCCTAAACCATGTCTACTAATATGTTTAGTAGTATGGTGTAGGATACCATTAAGTTTCTTTTACCAACTAAGAATATTTGCATAGAAGATCTCAAACTATGATTATCATGCATAAGAGAAGTAATAGTATAATACAAAAGATGGTTATTATCTCTAGCATGAAAAATATCATTTTATCGGAAAAGAGCTTTGGTCATAAAAGAATATCTATCAATATGAAGAGCAACAACATTATTCTCTCTATTGGTAGAACTACAACAATATTCTGGCATATTGATTTTGGCAAGCAAGGAAGAATTTACATTTTCAAACTTAGCAATATTACAACGATAGATCCTAATTTCGGATTCTAAACCTTGCAAAGCCAAATCTTTGTTCTTGTTTTCAAATTTAAGAACACTAATAGCATGCATGAGAGAATCAACAATTTTACTATGCTCTACATTAGAACTAGTCAAAAGAGGTTGATATTCTAAAAATCTAATCTTTTCAATCAAATTAGCATTTTCAAGTTTAAGAGAATATACTTGACTAAGACAAGCATTTTTATCATCAAGCAAGAAAGTATTAGCATGTTCACACCATCTAATTCTACATGAAAATTATCAACAAATTTAGCAACCTTTTTCCTTTTCTTTTTAGAAGACTTAAGAGAGGTGTGAGTAGCATAAATGATAGCAATTAAAGGTTCTTTATCTAAAGAGTTTAGATTTACCTCATTTGGGTCTTCACTTGTTGAAGCCATGAGAGAAAAATGCCATTCTCCTTTATAACTAGAGCTTGAGCTAGATCCTCCACTTGATTCTTCACTTGAGCTTGAGTTGGAGGAGTCACTTGAGTTGGAGCACCATTTCTCCTTCTTCTTGTACTTCTCTTCTCTTCTCTTGTGATGAAGGATCTTTTTGCCTTGTAGACAATATATCTTCAAGTGACCCTTCTTTCCACACTTAAGGCACTGTATGGAGGGGAAGACTTGCCTTTGTAGAGTCTACCTTTAGAGTACATGGCATTCTCTTTAACTTGAGATGATGGAGAAGCTTGAACAACAATAGCCACATTTGATCTTTTATTACAACCTTCTTCATTCTCTTGACATCTTTCTCCTCTTATATTTCAACTTCTTCTCTCTTTTCAAGTTTGTCTTCATGGGCTTGTAGATTTCCTATGAGCTCTTCAATGGGGATATAACTAAGAGACTTTACTTCTACCATGGAGGTCACCTTGGATTCCCACCTTTTGGAGAGAGTTCTAAGGATCTTGGAGTTGATCTCTCCTCTATCCATAGGATGAACTAGAAAGGAAAGACCATTCACAATGGTGTTGAGCCTTGAGTACATCTCGGCTATCCTCTCCTTCTTCCCCATCTTGATGTCCTCTAGAAGGCCCTTGAGCATGTACACTTTTCTTTCCTTTTCTAGTTCAGTCCCTTGATAAGTTATGCAAAGCTTTCTCCATATCTCATAGGTTGTTTCATAAGAATTAATCTAGTTGAACTTGGTGGGGGTCATGTTGGAATAGAGGATGTTGATATGTATTGCATTAAAGGTGGTTTTTTTCACGATAGATTCATCCCATTATTGTATCTTTGTCACTAGTAGCTTGAATGGACGGTCCACCATTTGCCATGCTCAAAAAATATTCCTTGGATGTGGAATTGAAGCCTTCTCTTTCAATAGAGGAAGTTACTCCCATCAAAGATTGTAAGGATGATGAAGTATCTCCCATCTTGGCAAGCACCCAACTTGTCCTAGTTGTGGAAGTATTCTTGGAGAAGACCCACTCTGACACCAATTGTTGGATCCTAAATTGAGTGATTGGATGCTCTAGAGGGGGGGTGAATACAGCTGAATGCACATAAACAAAATGTATTAGACCTTCAAATTATATCACAGATAAGGTTTATAATATGGGAATTTGAGTGCAACTAAAACATACATAACAAGGATGAGAGATATTGAACATACACCAATAGAAAATCTATATAGACTGGTTCCATAGTTCAAACTAGAAGTATGTCAGTCCACTGCATAGGGAGGTCAACCTCTAGTTATTCTAAGATGTCTACTCCTTATATTCATTTTAAGAGTTACAACATATGACCTTCTTTTTTGGGAAAAGGATACCATACCAAAGGAGTTACCTATCCAACCAAGAGTTTTCTACCTCACCAAGCACTTACCCACTTTGCAATGGGTCTTCGACCTTCATCAAGGACTTGCACAAGTCCTCAGTCTATAAGGAATTACCCACTCTTCTTAGATCTTCCGCCTTTAACTTCACCTTTTCCAAGTAGAAGCTTTCACCAAGGACTTCCCCACTTGACCCAGGAGTCTTCACCCTTCACTAAGGACTTACTCTTGCTCCAAGTCTTTAGTCTTGCCTTCTTCTTCTTCCCCAAGGGACTCCTTCCCTAGTTATTCTTCCCCTCTCTTAGCCAAGGGAGATAACCTTCATCTTCACAGTTGAAATGAGAGATTGGGAGGTGTTGGAAGTGAGAGTCTCACAAGATATACATGTAGGACAAGCTCTCTTACAAATCTCCTACTCACTCTAATGGATGTAGTAAGTGATTTAGATTAGAGAGAGAGAGAGAGAGGAGGAGGTTGCAGAACCACTCAACTATTAAATAGGAACCTTCATAGTGCTTGGATAAATATGAGATGAAGCCTAAGGGGTATTATTTATAGTTGAGTATTCCTAGAAGTCTTTGGCAACACTTAAGGATGAATACTAGTCATTTGGGATGTTGCAATGGGTTTTTTTTGGTAACATTCCAACGACTAGAAACACTTTTCTATATAGTGTGATCGGTCAAGTTTCTATAAAGGTAATTCAACCTAATGCACTATGCGACAAAGCTAATTTGACCAATCATTCGAGTTTGTCATGGTACAAACTCGACCGATCGATCAAATCAATTTGGTTCCAGTGTAGTGATTGGTCAAGTTCTGAGTATAGGAAACACGAACGATCAATAGATCAGTCGAGATTGTAACTCGACTGATAAAGTGATTGTAATGAATTTTGGAAAATGTTATTAAAGTGCTTAATGATTCGATTTAAATGATCCTAATTTTTATAAGCTTAATTACAAGTCATACAGTCATTATAAGTGATTTACAACATGTTTCTAATGGATTTACATCATATTCTAAAAACATGCACTTGTATTGACTTTGACTTGTCTTTTCTTCAAGTTAGGATGCACAATATAGGGTGTTTGGAGTGTGTTTATACCTAATCTGAAATCACTCATGCAGAAACATTAGACACAAATGAATCGAATGGTTAGTCATTATCAAAACAAGGGTTTAGTCAATTTAGACCTAGAGTCAACATTGACTAAATTGTCCTTGAGTCAACATTCTCCCCCTTTTTGAAGATGACAAATCATTCCATAAATATATTGAAAGTATTTAAGCAAAGGCATACCTTTGGAGAAACCTAGGGGTTTTAATAGAAGTGAGTTCATATGCTCCCCCTCAATTGATGCTACTGGAGTTCTAATACTCCCCCTTAATTGATGTTGTTTCTCCTACATGGTTAGCTTTCATAACATTTATAGAATACTATGTGTTCTACTCACATATGTTCTAGACATTTATGTATTCTCCCATTTACCTTCTCCACTTATATAAGAGATATTCTTCTCCTCTTCATGTAAGACATGCTTTTCTCCCCCTTTGTCATAGGACGACATGTTCCTTCTCCCCATTTGTCATTTTAAAAAAATGGTTATGAAGAGATAAGAAACACCACTTTCTAAAAGAAAGGAGATAACAAAAGTTATATCAGAGAGTAGAAGAGAAAAACTAGGGGTTTGTCCAAGCATCGAAAGAAAACCAAGTAAAGCATGCAATTGAACAACCCATACTATGATTCTAGCAAAGATCAAGGCAAGATTAAGTGTTGCAAAAAAAATATTGAATCACAAGCATGACCCTCAAGATGACGGAATCCACCTAAAAAGTTCTAGGGCTCATCACGACGCCACGAGTCTTACTCAGGAGGTCGTTTCTGTAAAAAAAACACTAGTTTTGCATCAAAATCTGACGGTGAAACAAAATCTGCATAAAATTCAAAGATGCTCCAATTTCTACATACAATGTAGCTGTATATATATATATATATTACATCACAATGCTATGCAATCAAGTCAAGATTGTAGATATGCAATTCAATGAACAATCTTAAGCAAGTATATAAAACAAGATACAAGCATAACATATAGTAGAATACCACTTGATGAAATGATATCAAATTATAAACAAGGCTAGAACTACATGTATGAGAACTATTAGTAGATGCTATCACAAGTTAGGGCTACCAGTAGGATCGAGATCATAGCAAGAGATTCCAAAAGATACACAAGATAAATCAAGCTATGATTAGATGTAGAGACACATCCAAACAAAGAGATAAGCAATTCCAGAAACATCAAAGGATATTACTCACTAGCAAATATGAATCATTACGAAAATATGATTACCACTAAGAACCTAAAGGTTGTATCAAAACAAGATATATTATTAGATAGATGTAGCAAGTTTTAGCACAACGGAAGCAATTCAAGACGCAATCAAGAGATCCAAAGAGATCATCATCAAAACCTACACAACAACTTAAAGCAAGTAATTGCAAGATATAGGAGTACCACTTATGGGATACCAAATTATAGCCATTAGAAAGATAGAGTTGTAAGAAATATAGACAAATTAAAGCATGGAAATACTCATATATGAAGGTACAGAGGGAGTGCCAAAGAATAAGGCTATTAGTTCAGAAAATATAGATGAGAGGAAAATTCTCATTCAATAAGCCAACTATGCATTATGTGCATAGTGCTATCATTCGAGTTCTATGTTCTGGAAATTTGACTAACAATAGCTATTGGCAACACTCATTGGTGTCTATCAGTCAAGTTTCTATCAGGACAAACTCGACCGAATCTGTTGTCAAAAAGTATATATATTTCATAAAAGCATATTAAGAGTCATGCTAAAAATATAAGTGTGACGACCCCAATTTCTATATACTTTCCTTAGTGACATTCTCAGATATGTGTGCACTCATATCTAAAGATGTCAAAAGTGAAAATATAAGAGATTGTGATTGTCAACCGTTTAATAAAAAGAAGCCAGATCGTGTTCATAATCATCATTGATTAGGCACACAAACAACATTCATTGGAGAAAATAAAAGCCATACATATTATTCAAAAAAAGGAAGAAATAGTTCTTATGGAATGAAAAATACTTATTATATGGATAATCCTATACAACATATACTAGAAAAAGAAACTATCTAACTGAAAAGAGAGATAAGAAATGGAAATCCAGCTAATCTATCCTCCATGCCCATTTATTTGGTAGCTTCGGGTACTTTGAGGTGCATTATCTTTTCCTTGTACCTAGAAAATACGAGAAACAAAATCATGAACATAAGTTGGTACGTGGCTCAAAAATATAGTACTATGTTTGCATAATTCAAATACTTGAAGAAACAAAAGAAAGAATAGAAATCCATTGTTTAAGGCTGAAAATCAGGTAAACACATCTTTTATACATATCATTTGATGCAGTTGTACTACAATTTCTATTAGCACTTATCATACATCCAGTATGGGAATTTTACTTTATCATACATCTAGCATGGGCAATTCATCATGCATCCATACTAGGAAACATATCCTACATCCATATTGGGCCATTTGTGCTCTAGTAGCTACAACTCATCAATAGTTCATTTATGTTCCATTTAGATTTTGCAAAGCATAAATACTAATAATCATCCAACAAAGTATAACAAATAAGTCACCCAAGATACATTATATTTTATGCAACCATGGGAAAAACTAGTCTCATACTTAATAAATGTCACGTACCTATTCCGATTAGATTTGGAGTCCTAGAGTCTAGAGGAATAATAAATAGATCACTCTGAAAGGAAATAAATACCTAATGTCATTACGTGTTGTCAACACCTCATTTTAGGGTTTTTGACTCGCTAGGGTTCCCCTTTAGGATTCACATGATCCAAAGTGTTTTAGGGTTAGATCTATGGTTTTTGGGTCGACCAAGAACATAAGGGATCATGACATAGTTAGGGTTTGGAAAGTAAAAGTATGAAAATACACATATGTAGAGAGAGAGAGAAACTATAAATTAGGGTTTCTAGATAACCGTTCATACATGATTAGGGTTTAATAAAGAAAGAGGATCAGGGATCTTACTAGGGTTTGATTTACACCATAGTTTAGGTTGTAACACTTAATATTCATTATTGCATTTGTAAAGGGCCGAAAATTGTATTAACTATACCATAGGCTGATATTTTGAAATAGGGTTACCAATAACTAGAAGAACATTTTTATTAGGATCCTCATATTTTTTTGATAATTTTGATATATAATTTTTCTCGTATCTGATACGCCTACCAATTTCTACGATTTTCCTAAGATAATCTATTTTCCTTGATATTAAAAGAAATAATGGAGAAGGTGTTACCTTGATCAATGGTTGGATCCGACTAGATCAACGACTCCCGTTGACCCAGGTCTCGTAAGATGGCTTGCAGATTGTTGAGATGGTGCTCAGGGATTGGCCCAGCGATGCGAGTGATCCCACTCCTGCTCTTGTTTACCCGCGACCCACACAGCTAATATGGTGACTCACAATTGGTCCAACTAGATCCACGTTAGAACCTCTCTGACTCTTTCTCCTCCTCTATACTTGCAGGTTGGAGGATTCTGGAGCAATTCTAGTAAGGGCTAGGCACGTGAGTAGTCCTCCTCACGGTCAGGCGAGGTGGTATCACCTTCGTAGGGCAGTTCCGCTCTCGGATTGCGCTCTTTGGGGTTGCACTTCCCACTGGGTTGGAGCACCACCGAGGCACAATAAGTAGCTCACTGGGACCAGTAGTGGGAAGGACGAAGGGAGGTCTGGGACCTCAGTTCCAAGTTGGGGAGCTTCATAGAAGGGAGTCGAAGGTAACTTTAATGAGGGATTTGTGGAAGGTTATTTGTGGTAGCGAGGCAGTGAAGGTGTTGGAGGTTGAAGAAGATGGAATGGGGAAGAGGTGTTCAGGGTAGTTTGGTTTGCAATTGCTGGTGTGAGTTGAGCAAAGGAAGGGTGACAGAGCTACTGCTGGCTTTAAATAGATGTGAGGGTGGGGCTATAAGAGGAATCCCTGAGCTCCCCGCCGCCAGAGTGAGATGGTCAGGTGATAGGGAGGTTAGGATGGTGCGACAATGCATGAAACCCTGTCAAGATTGGGGTGGATAGCCACAAAATCATGAGGCAGAGTCATCTCATTGGGCAAAGAATCGAGATACAAATGATGTGAAAGCTTGGATGTGTTGAGTTTGTTCTCTCCTCCCCTCCTTTTGCGGGAGGTAGGAGACAAGTCTCATCCCATTGGATCCTTGCATAATCTGCGATCAAGGAGATCAGATGGGTGGAGAAGCAGGACAAATATTAAAGGCTCGTGCCCAGGAGGTGTGTGACATTATGTGTCACATTTCATCAAACAAAATTGAGAAGTTAGGTCCTAGGGTTAAATAAATTAAATAATGTACATTAATTTCAATTGCTCATAACTTCTAATTGGTTCATCCAATTGTAACGAAATTTGGGTGGAGCTTCAAGATGTCATTACACTACTATGATATAAAATTGAGGGTCAAACTTGAATGTTTGTTATTTAAATTGATTATGTACGCTAATACATGTAATTTATGTAACCTAAAATTTAGGGTTTGGATTTTCAGGACATTGATAATCACTTTTAGTCAACTAAGCAAGGGATATGGTTGAGGGTATCATTGGAATTGACAATTTACAAAAGAGAGATAATATACATAAAAACTCTCTTTGTCACAATAAGCCATACCTAAACATGTGTAAGAAAGTTAGTAATGCACTATGAAAGTTTTAGAAATAGTTTTTGAGTAAGAATGTGAAGAGAAACATAAAATAAAACTTTTTACCCAAGAACCATATGCATAGTGCACACTAACTTTACAAAAACAAGTGAGGATTGGATATCATCAAGAAAAACTTTACATATGTTCTTACCATTTTTTTCTACTTGTTGCCACCCCATAAACATCTCACCTTTATTCTTTCATGTGGATTGAGAAATCAATTCAATATGAGTAGCTCATGTCAATCCATTAGTAAGTGACCTACAAGAACAAAGATGAAATGGTCCCCAATCATGTTTTTGGGTCCGAAGTGGTTTGCTTAGCAACCCAATTCCTATTGCTCTTGGGTGCTTTCCTAAAAGAGAAACACTTAGAATAATGACCAAAATCATTGCAATAATTGCATGGGCCCATAGCCTTGGAACTATAGGATTCTCCATGAAAGATTGGAGGTCCTTTACATTTGTTTTTCTTTTGGCAACAATCATACCCTAAACCATGTCTACTGATGTAGTATGGTGTAGGATATCATCAAGATTCTTTTTACCAACTAAGAATCTTTGCAAAGAAGATCTCAGACTATGATTATCACGTATAAGAGAAGTAATAATATAAGAAAAAAGATTGTTATTATATATATCATGCAAAATATCATTTTATAGGGAAAGATCTTTGTTCATAAAAGAATCTCGATCAATATGAAGAGCAACAACATTATTTTCTCTACTAGTAGAATTAAAACAAGATTCAAGCATATTGATTTCAGAAAGCAAGGAAGCATTTTCATTTTCAAACATAGCAATATCAGAACTATAGATCCTAATTTTATATTCTAAACCTTGTAAAGCCAAATCTTTGTTCTTGTTTTCAGATTTAAGAACATCAACATCATGTATTAGAGAATCAACAATTTTACTATGCTCTACATTAGAACTAGGCCAAAGAGATTGAGCTTCTACATATCTAATATGTCAAGAAAATTAACATTTTCAAGTTTTAGAGAATCTAGTTGACTAAGAGAAGCATTGTTATCATCAAGCAAGCAAGTATTAGCATGTTTAAGATCATCTAATTCTACATGCAAGTTATCAACAATTCCAGCAAGCTTTTTCCTTTTGTTTTTAGAAGACTTAAGAGAGCCAGAAGTAGCATTAATGATAGCAATCAAAGGTTCTTTGTCTAAAGAGTTTAGATTTACCTCATTTTGGTCTTCACTTGTTAATGCCATGAGAGAAAAATGGCATCCTCCTTCATTACTAGAGCTTGAGCTAGATCCTCTATTTGATTCTAGACTTGAGCTTGAGTTGGAGCACCATTTCTCTTTCTTCTTATACCTCTCCTCTCTTCCTATGTGATGAAGGATCTTTTTGCCTTGTAGACAATCTATCTTTAAGTGACCCTTCTTTCCACACTTGAGGCACCAGATGGAGGGGGAAGACTTGCCTTTGCAGAGTCTACCCTTGGGAGTAAATGGCATCTTCTTCAACTTGAGATGATGGAGAATCTTGACCAACAATAGCCTCAATTTGAGCTTTGATTTCAACCATCTTCATTCTCTTAAGCTCTTTCTCCTCTTGTCTTTCAACTACTTCTCTCTTGTCAAGTTTTTCTTCAAGGGCTTGTAGATTTCCTATAAGTTCTTCAAAGGGGATATCACCAAGAGACTTTACTTCTTCAATGGAGGTCACCTTGGGTTCCCACCTTTTGGGGAGAGTTTTAAGGATCTTTGAGTTGATCTCTACTCTAGCCATAGGATGACCTAGAATGGCAAGACCATTCACAATGGTGTTGAGCCTTGATTACATCTCAGATATCCTCTCCTTCGTCCCCATCTTGAAGTTCTCAAGAAGGCCCTTGAGAATGTAGATTTTGCTTTCCTTCTCTTGTTTAGTCCCATGATAAGTTATGCAAAGCTTTCTCCATATATCATAGGTTGTCTCACAAGAAGATTTCTGATTGAACTCGGTGGTGGTCATGGTGGAATAGAGGATATTGATTGCTCTTGCATTCAAGTTGGCATTCTTCATGATAGCTTCATCCCATTCTTCTATCTTTGTCACTAGTAGATTGTATGGATGGTCCACTATTTTCCATATCTCAAGACTTTTTCCTTGGATGTGGAATTGAAGCCTTCTCTTCTAATAGAATAAGTTACTCCCATAAAAGATTGGAAGGGTGACAAAGTATCTCCCATCTTGGAAATCACCCACATTCTCCTACTTGTGTAAGTATCTTGGAGAAGACCTACTCTGATACCAATTGTTGGATCCTAGGATGGGTTATTAGATGCTCAAGACGGGGGTAATAGAGTTGAATGCACGTAAAAAAAACTCATTAGACCTTCAAATTATATCACAAGATAAGGTTGTTAATATGGGAATTTGAGTGCAACTAAAACATACATAGTAAGGTTGAGATAGATTGAACATGCACCAACATAGAGTGGTTCCCTAATTCAAACTAGAAGTAGGCTAGTACACTACCTAGAGAGGTAAACCTCTAGGATTTCTAAGATGTCAACTCCTTATATTCACTTATAAGAGTTACAACATATGACCTTCCATTTCTGGGACAAGGATATTGTTACAACCTTGATTTTTGCTTGTATGGTTGTAAATGCAATTTTTCCAAAGAAATGTACTTGCTTGTAAATTGTATGACTTGTGATAAATATATGGGTTTCTTTTACAACTTTTTCCTTGTGCAAGTGTTTTTGTGGATCCTATTGTAATAGTTGGTCCAAGATGTTAAAAGAGGAAGGAAAAGTTGAAGGAAAACAAATAATACATAAATAATAAAGGAAATTGAAATAAAGGTGAAAATATAAGAAATATGCAGAAAGATATGTTATTGATCATAATGGATGATATTTCTAACTCCATATGGTTTCTTGAGACAAAAGGATACCAAATAAAAGAAAATAAGAGAGTAAGGGAGAGGAAATATGAATAAATTATGTTTTATTAAGTGATAACCTGCACATGAAGAAAAGACTCTTTTTGTTTCGAATTATAAAATCCAAAAATGGCATGCAAGTATATTAGGTCATTAACAAATTTCCCTCAAAATTTGAGATTAAAAGGAGCCATGGTTTGAGAGTTAACAATTCTAGAGTTAAGAATTTTGCAAATTTTCCTAAAGTGAGAGAAATGTTAATAGATGTCATGATTATTCCTGAGAAATTCATCAATTTATTTGATTTGGCACACGCAACACGATTCGTTGGATCTAAGATCTAACGGTAGTTGTACATCACCAAGTTCTAGTGGAACTAGGAAAGAGGATGAGGAAAATGAGATTTCCATCTTAATTTTCTCCCAATCCACTCCATGTGCGGACGAGGAGATTTCCTAGTTCAGTTTGAGAGATGATTCCAAACACTTTAGGCCTAAGTTAGTTGAGGTTTGGAGGTTTCCAGAAGAAACACCCAAACTGCCCTGAACAAGGGCGACAACAAGAGTTTGGAAACCCTAATATCCCACACGAACCCAATAAATAGGGTTACCCTCGACCTCGGTCGACCCTCACGAGACTGACCATCCAGCTTTTGCACCTCCTCGTGCCCCTAGTTGCCTGATTCGATTTTTGTCAATGAGCTCATCACTACAGGACCGTCGTGGGTCAAAGCACCCCGTTTCAGTGGAGAAGAAGGATGCGGGCCCTTTGATCTGAGTCAATTGTTGACCATTGAGACAGATTGACAGATCAGGTTGATTCACGCTTCAGAATGCATGAGTGGATGTGATCAAAGAGATATGTTGATCCTCGCTCAATCAATGATGAGTTGAGATCTGACGGCCGCCGTTTTTCCATAAAGAAAAGGTATTTCACCTCGCTGGCCAGAAATTCTAGAAAATAAGTAGATCTTTTTTAATTCATGAAAAATTGATTCTTTGGCCGAAATATAAAAGTAGATAGTGCTTTTTGATCAAAAAAAAATATTTAGAATCCAATAAAAAATGGAATTGAAGCCTGATATCGCTTGTAATTTAAAAAGTACATAAAGTTACCACTTTTAATGTACTAAATTATGGTAAAACCCTAATTTGAGATGGAAATTGGATTTAATGTCTCTTTTGGGTTATTTTTGGTAATATTAACCTATTGAGAATAAAAGGAAGAGTTAAATATGAAAAAGATGATATTATGCTTGTTTTAGGGTTTTATACACATAATTATGCATTAATGGGCTTAAAAACCCTAATTTAGGAAAATATGGGTTTTAATCCGAAAATGTAAACATACAATAGAGATATAATCATCTTGAACTTGGTTTGATATTAAATAACCCTTAATGAGGATAATTGGAATAATAAGGGTTTTTTGTAAATAAGAAACCTATTTTAGGGTTGTTAGCCTAAAAAGGGGTAAAGTTGGATAAAACAACCTAAGAAACCCTAATGAACCCTAAGGAGACTTGGAAGCCTTAGAAATTATCCTCATGTCATTAGGAAGTTATTTAGAATATGATAGTGACATTAGGTAATTTATATGTTTTAGGATTTAAGGGTTGCTTGCATTAGGTGCTTGCTTGGATATCTTGTTGATTTTGGATTCTCTTGCTCAAGAATAGGTATGTCGTTACACTTATGGCTAAATAGCTCTAGTTTCATAATGATTTTAAAGGTTTTATTGGTTTCTTGGAAATATTTGCTTGGTTGATTTTTATTTCATGCAACTACAAAGTGACTATGACTATCACCATAAGTATATGTGCATGACTAGCTCAGATCCTAGTCCTCCTCTGTATCTTTGATGATGATGAGATGAATGACCTAGTACATGGTCTACCCGTGGGGTAGGATCATTAGGTTATCATGAGTCAATATGTTGGTCTACCATTGGGTTAGACAATACCACTACACAACCCTATGTAGTGATCTACCTGTAAGGTAGGATCATGGGAGTTAGTTGAGATCTACCCTATGAGAGAGGTAGTATCCATATCCACTACAGGGATAACACAGAGGCAAGGATATGTAGGGATTGAGTAGTTATGTTTAAAATGTAAAGTTTGTTTTGTTAAATCATAATTTGCTTGCAATTTTTTGTTACAATTAAATGCAAGATTTTGGTTCCCCCGCATACCAGTATAATTCATTATATTGACCGCCCTTTTGTTTTTCGGCATTTTAGGTTTATCAGAAAATGGATATTCCTTTAAAGTGACATTGATGGAATAAAGTTTAATAAAGAATTGGAGGATTGTAGATAGATAGATCTTATTTGGGTAAAGTCTATCAATTCCTATATTTTGCTAGGTATGAGAAAAGAAATTTTTTTATTCCATTTAAAGCTTAGTCGTAGTAGAATTTACTAATTATTTTTAATTATTTACAAAACCACTTGATCCTATTTTGGGATAACGGCTCTAGCCTCTTGGTCTCCCTTAATTAGGGGTTACCGAGGGGTGGGTTCATTACATTTGGTATCAGAACGTGGTTTTCCATTTAGTCTCTAATAATTATTAAATTTTACAAACTCTTTAGAGCCCAAGGGAGTTATTAAAGGATTTTCCGATGATGGAGCTATCCAGAAAAGGATCACAATCTGGGGGCTGGCAATATTTTCCTTCGCCCCGTGAGTCGGTCTATGAGGACTCCTGGATTATGTGTGACTACCTGGCTAAAATCTGAAGAATTGACTCGAAATAAGATACATCTAGGTCTTCTCATCTATTTTCATCCCTTGTTTACCTCTCATTTCTAGAGAAACATTAAGTGCTTAGGGTTTTCTCTCTCCACCACCTCTTGTGTTTGGAAATTCAAAGTGATAAGGATGAAGGGATCCTCCACCAAACAATAAAATGCATGTAAATAAGAGGTCATGGATGTAAGTTAAAGCTTATATATCTTCCAAGTTATAAATATGTGTTTAAAGGATTTTTAGCTTGTGTGAAACAGCATGGCACATTTGAAGACTGTAGTTGTTCCCTTTGAGGCCACCGAGAACTCTACTGGAGGTAGTCCTCCCCGTAAGAGGAGGGGATCTTCTGAGAAGAGGAAGAGGGACCACGGTGAAGAGTCCTCAAAGAAGAGAAAGAGACCCGAGGGAGCCTCTGAAGAAGGCTCAGGCCCTAAGTCAGTTCCCTTCGACAACCCAGAGATGGACCAGGAAGAGGAACCCATGTCTGAAGATGAGGTCAAATCTGAGGAGAACCTGACTGGTGGCGCAGGACTTGTAGTGACAGTCCACACCCCTGATGCTCTATGGATGGAACAATAGAAGAAGCTAACTCAGGCCATTAGTGCCCCGACCCTCATTGATATATCCAAGGATGAAAATGGTGAACTGCTTTCCATTCTTCCCCAACGTGGAGTCACCATCTTGGACTTCGTCAAGCTGAACATTGAGAAATTTTGGGGAGAGAATAAGACCAAAGTGGTCGACAAAGTAGATGCTTGGCTTATAGCGATCGAGAACGGTTTCCGCATGCTGGAGGTGCATCTAAACAAGAAGGTCCCATTTTCTACTCACCTCTTGGAAAGAGTAGCCAAGATCTGGTGGGAGAACCACATGATGGTCTGAGATCTGAATGCGGACCCAATGGTATGGACTGACTTCAAGACTATCTTCACAGCCAAATTCATTCCCACCTCAGATAAGAAGGAGAAGGAAAGGGAGTTCACCAACTTGATCCAAGGTAGCCTATTTGTCATGGACTTTGGCTGCAGGTTTCACATCCTCGGGCATTTTGGGCACATGATGAATGAGGAAAGACAAGTGGACCATTTTGTAGAGCGTCTTCACCCTTCCATCAAGCCCCATGTGATGGCGAGTAAACCAACCATCTTCACTGAAACCTACGTTACCTCCCTGGACATGGAGAGGATGGTGATGCCTGCTCAAAACTCATCAAAAGGATATTTGGGTTTCACTAAAGGTACCCATGGCCACAAGAATGATCATAAGAAAGGACAAGGATACAATCAAGCCAAGGGAAAGCATGGAGGTAAAGGAAACCCCCATCATAAGAACAACCGTCCTAGGTGTCGCACCTGCGGAAAATGGCATTCAGGAGAGTGTCGCTACAAGAAGAGGGTGTGCTACTATTGCCAGCAAGAGGGACACCTTTAAGCCAAGTGCCCTCTTCCAAACCTGAAGGGCCCTGGCCCAGTAGCATCCCATCCTGTAGTAGCCAAACTTGTAGTTGTAGCCCCACAATGGAAAATGAAGACAAGATCGAGTTTTTTCTATCAACAATGAGGAGGCTCAAGCTAATACTAATCGGTTGATAGAGGGTAATAACCCTTAGAGTTTTCTTTTATGTTTTAAGATAAGCATGTAGTAGTCTAATGTATAGTGAAAAATAATGTAGGCATGCTTGAAGTCATGAGACACAATGTAAAAGCTTCATTTGACTCTAGATCTACTAATACTTTTATGTCGAGGAATCTCGCAACTATGCTTTGTTTGGATATCAAGGATTTGTGATATATTTTGGATGTCACAACCCCAAGTGGTCAGATCTTTACATCCCTCTTGAAAACCCATGTGATACCTATTAAGTATCGAGATCATGAATTCCCTACAGACTTTATCCTCCTTGACATGAATGACTTTGATATGATCATTGGTATGGATTGGCTTTATACCTATAGGGAAAATATCGATTGTAGGGAAAAGAAGGTAATCATAAAAATACCATGTCACCCACCATTCACCATTAGAGGTAGGAAGGATGCTACCACCATCTTGTATGTGTCATCCTTGAAGGCGTAATAGATAATGACCAAAGGTTGTCAACCTTTCCTAGTAGTCATTACTGAGTCTAAGCCTAAGGTGCAACCCTTAGAGGAAATAGAGCTAGTCAGGGACTATGTAGATGTATTCTTGGATGATTTTCCTGGGATCCCTCCTGAGAGAGAGGTATACTTTTTGATAGAGCTAGCTCCCAAGACAAACCCTATTTTGAGAGCACCTTATAGGATGGCCCCTGCTGAGTTGCTCGAGTTGAAGAAACAACTCCAGGAACTTCTAGACAAAGTTTTTATCCAGCCTAGCATATCACCATGGGGAGCACCAATTCTCTTTGTGAAGAAGAAGGATTGGTCACTCAGAATGTGCATAGACTACCGGATGATCAACCAGGCTACCATTAAGAACAAATACCCTTTACCCCGTATAGATAACATGTTTGACCAATTGAAGTCAGCTTGAGTCTTTTTAAAGATTGACCTGAGGTCGGGGTACCACCAGTTGTGAGTCAAGAGTGAGGACATTCCGAAAAACACTTTTAGAACTCGTTATAGGCACTATGAGTTTGTGGTTATGCCTTTTGGGTTTTCCACTACCCCGAGTGTGTTTATGAACCTCATGAATAGTGTGTTCCAACCCTTCCTTGACTCATTTGTCATAGTGTTCATAGATGACATCTTGGTTATTCTTATGACCTAGAGCAATACCAAGACCACCTGGGTAGAGTCCTTGATATCTTGAGAAAGTAGAAGTTCTATGGGAAATTCTCAAAGTGCGAATTTTGGATAGACTATGTCATGTTCCATGGACACATTATATCCAAAAAGACCATCTCAGTGGATCCAGCAAAAGTGTCGGCCGTTTGAGAGTGGCCAACACTGAAGAATCCTTCAAAGATCTATAGCTTTCTGGGATTGACTGGATATTATCGACGCTTCATAAAGGATTTCTTAAAGACTACTTTGCCACTTACCAAGCTCACCCGGAAAGATGAGAAGTCTGTGTGGTCACACCTATGTGAAGCATGATTCTAAGAGTTAAAGGAGAAGTTGACTATAGCTACAACGTTGACTCTACCGTCCAATAATGAAGGTTTTATGATCTTCATTGATGCATCAAAGATGGGACTTGGATGTGTACTAGAGAAAAATAGGCATGTTGTTGCCTACTCCTCCAAACAACTCAAACCTAATGAAGTGAATTATTCGACACATGATTTAGAGTTGGAAACAATTATACATGCCCTGAAGATTTGGCGACACTATCTGTATGGAGCCACCTTTAAAATCTTCACTGACCACAAGAGCCTAAAATATCTCTTGACTCAGAAGGACCTAAATCTGAGATAGAGACGGTGGATGGAATATATGAAGGACTATGATTTTGTCATTGCATATCACCCGGGCAAGGCACATGTTGTGGCTGATGCTCTTAGCCAAAAATAGCTCAGGTGTGCAGTTGTCTTGTCTTGCCAATGGAGGAAGCCAGAAGATCTTGTGGAGTGGACTCCACAACCATTAGAGGACCGAGTATGTTTCACTAATATACAGATTAAACTAGACCTGTTGGTCGAGTTGGTAGATGCCCAGTTAGCTAGTCTAGAGCTTGACAAGATGAAAGGTTTGTTAGAGAAACCTCAGACCCATCTCTCAGTAGGAGTGGATGGCAGAATCCATTACAATAGATGTATTTGGGTTCCAGGAGATTTGTTGTTGAAGGATCGTATCTTGAGAAGCTCATGATTTGAAGTACACAGTACACCCTGGCACTACCAAAATGTTTAAGGATCTGCAACGATACTTTTGGTGACCCAGAATGAAAATAGATATAGCAGCATATGTGGTCAGTTGTCTCACGTGCCAGATGGTGAAGGCCAAACACCAGTGACTCAGAGGATTGCTACAGTCAATTGAGATTCCTGAGTGGAAATGGGAATAAATCACCATGGACTTTGTGGTGGGTCTTCCTAAGACCAAGAGAGGTCATGATGCAATATGGGTTTTGGTAGACTACCTAAGTGACAGACTTAGCTAAATTGTACATCAGAGAGATTGTATGACTGCATGGTGTTCTGAGTTTGATCATTTCTGATCGCAATCCAAAGTTCACTTCCTAGCTATGGAAGTAGGTACAAGAGGAACTCAGTACTAGACTAAAGATCAGTACAACATATCACCCCCAGACTGATGGACAATTAGAGAGGACAATCCAGACTTTAGAGGATTTTTTGAGAGCTTGTGTGCTCGATTGGGGTGGATCGTGGGAGTAATACCTACCCCTCACTGAGTTTTCTTACAATAACAACTACCAAGCCAGTATCGGGATGCCACTGTATGAAGCTCTCTATGGGAGGTTGTGTCGGTCTCCACTTCACTGGGATGATGTTGGTGAGAGGACCTTGTTGAGGTCAGATGAGCTCTAGGTTTATGCATATAAAGTCACTTTGATCAAGCAAAGGCTGAAGGGAGCCCATGATCGATAGAAGTTGTATGCAGATGCAAAGCAGACTGACCTACAATTCACTATGGGAGAGCATGTGTTTTTTAAAATCTGACCCCTATAAGCTATAGCTAAGAATAGAGGAAAGCTGAGTCCCCGATACGTGGGTCTGTTTGAGATTTTAGAGTAGATTGGTGAAGCTGCTTATCGTTTGGCCTTAACCCCTTAATATAGCATAACACATGATGTTTTCCATGTGTATAATCTGAAGCATGGTGTGAAGGACCTGAACCATGTGCTAAGCATTGGACCTATTGAGATCCAAGGGAGATTGACATATCCTGAGTCACTTGTGAGGGTACTAGATACCAAGGTGAAAGAGCTCAGGAATAAAGAGATAGAGATGGTAAAGGTTCTTTGGAAGCACTATGGAGAGGATGAAGCCACATGAGAGCTAAAGACAGACATGGAAAAGGCATAACCTAAATTGTTTGTTTGATTGGCTAAATTTTGGGGGGAAAATTTCTGTAAGGAGGGGAGGATGTTACAACCTTGATTTTTACTTGTATCGTTGTAAATGCAATTTTTCTAAAGAAATGTACATGCTTGTAAATTGTATGACTTATGATAAATATATGGGTTTCTTTTACAAATTTTTCCTTGTGCATGTGTTTTTGTGGATCCTATTGTAATACTGGGTCCAAGATATTAAAAGAGGAAGGAAAATTGAAGGAAAACAAATAATGCATAAATAAGGAAGGAAATTGAAATAAAGGTGAAAATACAAGAAATATGTGGAAATATGTGTGATTGATCATAATGGATGATATTTCAAACTCGACATGGTTTCTTAAGATACAAGGAATCCAAATAAAGGAAAATAAGAGAGTAAGAGAGAGGAAATATGAATAAAATATGCTTTAATAAGTGATAACTTGTTCATGAAGAAAAGACTCTTTTACTGTCGAATTATAACTCCAAACTTGGCACGAAAGTCTATTAAGTGATTATTAAGTTCCCCTCAAAATTTGAGATTAAAAGGAGCCATGGTTTGAGATTTATGAATTTTGCAAATTTTTCTAAAGTGAGAGAAATGTTAATAAATGTCACGATTATTCTTGAGAAATTAATCAATTATTCCTGAGGAAAATGAGATTTCCATCTTAATTTTCTCACAATGCACTCCATGTGCTCAGTTTTGGAGAGGATTTTGAACATTTTAGGCCTAAGTTTGTCGAGGTTTGGAGGTTTCTAGAAAAAACGCCCAAACTGCCCTAAACAAGGGTGATGGTAAGGGGTCGGAAACCCTAATAGCCCACACGAACCCTATAAATAGGGCTAGCCCCGACCTCGATCGACCCTCACAAGACTGATCGGCTGGTTATTGCACCTCCTCATACCCCTAGTAGCCTGATTCAATTTTCTCCAATGAGCTCGCCACTGCAGGACCGCCGCGGGTCGAAGCACCCCGCTTCAGTGGAAAAGAAGGATGTGAGCCCTTTGATCTGAGTCAACTGTGACCGCCGAGATAGATTGATGGACCAGGTTGATCCATGCTTCAGAAGGTGTGAGTGGATGCGATCAAAGTGATCTTCTCAATCCTCGCTCGGTCAATGAGGACATGAGATCCGACGGCTGCCATTTTCCCAAAAAGAAAAGGTATTTTGCCTCTATGGTCAGAAATTCTACAAAATAAGTAGATCTTGTTTAATTTGTTAAAAATCGATTCTTTGGCCAAAAAATAAAAGTAGATAGTGATTTTTTATTAGAAAAATATGTAGAATCCAATAAAAATGGAATTGAAGCCTGATATCACTTGTAATTTACAAAGTAAATAAAGTGACCACTTTTAATGTACTAAATTATTGTAAAAACCCTAATTTGATATGGAAATCGGATTTAATGTCTATTTTGGGTTATTTTGAGTAATATTAACCTATTAAGAATAAAAGGAAGATTTAAATCTTAAAAAGATGATATTATGCTTGTTTTAGGGTTTTATACACATAATTATGCATTACTGGGCTTGGAAACCCTAATTTAGGAAAATATGGGTTTTAATGGTTTTAATCTGAAAATGTGAACATACAACAGAGATATAATGATCTTGAACTTGGTTTGATATTAAAGAACCCTTAATGAGGATAATTGAAATAATTAGTGCTTTTGTAAATAAGAAACCTATTTTAGGGTTGTTAGCCTAAAAAGGGGTAACGTTGGATAAAGCAACCTAAGAAACCCTAATGAACCCTAAGGAGACTTGGAAGCCTTAGAAAGTATCCTCATGTCATTCGAAAGTCATTTAGAATGATATTGACATTAGGTAATCTATATGTTTCAGGAATTAAGGGTTTCTTGCATTAGGTGCTTGCTTGGATATCTTGTTGATTTTGGATTCTCTTGCTCAAGAACAGGTATGTGGTTATGCTTATGCAAGATTTTGGTTCCCCCGCATACCAGTATAATTCATTATACTGATCGTCATTTTGTTTGTCGGCATTTTAGGTTTATTGTAAAATGGATATTCCTCTAAAGTGACATTGATGCAATAAAGCTTAATAAAGAATTAGAGGATTGTAGATATATAGATCTTGTTTGGTTAAAGTCCGTCAATTCCTATATTTGCAATCTATGAGAAAAGAAAAAAAATTATTCCATTTAAAGATTAGTAGTATTAGAATTTACTAATTGTTTTTTATTATTTGCAAAACCACTTGATCTTGTTTTGGGATAACGGCTCTAGCCTCTTGGTCTCCCTTAATTGGGGGTTACCGAGGGGTGGGGTCATTACAGATACCCTAGCAAAGAACTTACATATGACATCCCACTATCACATAGATAACGAAATGCCACGTGAAAACGTGCGGAACATCCATAAAACACATATTACCAAAAACACGGGTTAATTAAAACCGATTGTGGAAAACAGATAAACAAAGAAACTATTACATCCATATCCTTATCCTAAAAGGAAACATGTTATATAAACATACATAAACCTTGATACGTGTCCACGACCCATTGGATCTAGCTGTCACATAAGCACAAGAGTTGACCACCTGTTTATATACATAATAGGCCAAACCAGGAAATCAGCAGGATAAACAAGTTACATCAGCTATACATCGTAAAACATCATCAAAGCACCTCTAAGGACATGAGAGTACAGGGATGACTCTAGGACTCTACTACTAAACAACAAAAACAGAAGCATATCTATCTCTTGCCTCCTACTATTCTTCCTACTTCTCGGCCGCAACCTCACGACCACCACCACGTCTAGCATGATCACCTAAAAAGGCTTAAAACCAGTAGGGTGAGACACACAGTTCCAGCGAGAAACATAACCCCCGCCGAAACTATAAAACCTCAAAGGAGAGCTAGAACAGATAAAGCAGTTTACTGATATAAGCAACTCATATATACAGCATAATGAACAGAACTAGCTTACCAAGATATCCAGGAGGCATATAACCAGATATTTCTTTATGGAACATGATTGACAAGAAAAGCTTTATAGGAACTTATCACCAGATATGAGGAATGTACAAATAACTTGCAAGATATAACTAGTGCAACTATACATGCAAGGCTTCCACCAATGTTCTTTGTTTTGCCTTAAGTGATACATACTATACGGCTAGATTACAAATTTTATTATGCTCTGAGGAAGTGAGTCGTCCTGCTCAAATCCAACCTTCAGCTACGAAGCCCAAAACCGGTGCCATACAAGGTCATTGGGAGAGTCAGACTCCATGACCTCACCTCTTTGTGGTATGTGCACAATAACCAAAGTAGGACAACAATCTCTTGCTTGAGTGGCCCCAGCCATAGAGTTAGCTCACGCAGTCTACCCTTTTTATCTAGCCCTCCCTTGGTGTCACAGTGCTAGTATACTTGAGCCACAAGCCAATTCACCATGCTCCTTGAGCCATGAACACATTCATGCTCTATCATACTGAGCCATGGGCTTACTCACCATGCTCTTATACACATCTTGAGTCCACAACCGTAGTTGCACTCTAATCCTCCTATTTTCGGTTAGGAGAAACCACACATATTCAACAATATGCACTCCAGGTAATCCCGCAGGATGATCCTTTTCACCATCACCAGCTACTGACGATGATGGATCTATGGCTAGGTCAAAACTACATGAAATGTTCCACTGTAATTAATTAGTATGTTTTAGGTGAATTATTGAGGCAAGCAGGTTATAAAACATAAACAACATTGTGTCATACTACAACTGCCATTATCATATTTCCATGGGATCTCAATCCCTCATCACATAATACCACTGCCTCTCAAGGATTCATCATCATACATCATCAACATGGGATAGCAATCCCTTATCTCAATATCAGGGGATAACACCTCGACTAGGCACTCAGCTTTTATCAGGTCAACTGACCCTTCTCATCATACTGGTGATACAGGTTATCTCATCAACAAGGATTATCATCATTCAGTGTTATACAAAACACATACACCTCATAGCTCTCACCTGGCTATGAATTCATTTGATACACCTGCATGGTTAGTATGCATATCAGGAGATATAACTAGATCACCAGACATAAATCTTAGAGAACACAATATTATTATCATGCCATTCAAATATAGGGAGCATATGATTAAAACCACATCCATTATGGTGATCATATGGAGTATAAAGTGGTATCTACATGTCTGACAATTAAATTAGTGTTATCAAACCGTGAGCATCCACTATGTCCTATATCTTATGAATACAACCATTATCTTATCATCTTACTTAGGTAACAAACATATCACTGGTTACAACCTACCTTTCATATCTCAACAACATCTTAACCAAAGATGTGGGCTCAAGACAACAGGTTCACCAACCTATAATTCCCGAGCTAGGCACATCCCTCACCAAAGGGGGTCGCCTACCCTCACCAAAGGTGTGGCAGGAAGGGCACTAACCCTCACCCAAAGGATATCAGCCACAAGCATGACATGCACCCATGCACAAGGGGATAACAGGCAGACTAGCACCCAAGGTGTGTCGTGAAGTCACGGGCCAAGAGTGTATCGTACAACCAGATACAAGGGGATATCGTGCAACTAGGAACCATGGGTGTATCGTGCACTCAGGTGTAAGAGTGTATCGTGCAACCATGAACCAAGAGGGTGTATCATGCAGCCATGGGTAGGAAGCACAATAGCCCAATCGGCTCAGACCCCTATCGCCCATTAGGGTTAGGGTTTCATATCGGGCAACTTATCATCACCATATCGCCCAAAGCCATATCACCTAAGATCATGGTGCACTAGGTCAAAACCATAATGCCCAACAAGCATACTACAGTCATCTCTCAAATGTCACCATGGCACCCAAGGTAGCCTATCATCCAACTAGGATAAGCACAACCATATTGGCCAACACTATGGTGCCCATCTAGGGTTTCTGTATCCAAGACTCATATCGGGAAACCGAAAGTCATCCCATGTCGCCCAAAGCACAAAATAGGGATATCTATTAAGCATCATGTCGACCAAAGGCTTAACGCCCAAAAACACTCACCACCATCACTGTGAGTACTGACTGTGACTACCATGTCATGGTTCCATGTGTCAAACTCACGGTGGGTCTGTCTGGTACACTTGTTCTCTAACAAGTACATATGTGTTTGGTTTGATATCTCTATATCATGACTAATGAAATTCTATCATCAACCAACACCGCAATCAAGTCTTGTGTGTCATTGTTGTCTATCTACCTTCCACAATGACATCCGACTAGGGACATAACAAGAATATACAAACTCTTAGCATATGTATGATATCATCGTTCAGGTCCTCAACCTGAAAGCATACGTCATTGAGTATTGTCATTCTCTAGACATTCAATATGTTCTATCACTATCTCATATGACTGAACCAGAAAGAATTGGAAGCTTGCCTTTGATGTTTATCAAATCAATCTTAATGTATCCCACCAATCATCCCATGATTGGCTCTCAGGTCATACATACCAACAATAACGCCCACAAACACCAACTAAGGCAAAGGTCCATATCGGTCAAAAAGGTCAACAGAACACCATCTAGAATATCACCCAAGGTTCAACTCTAGAAAGGGAAAATATCAGGCAGAACACCATAAAGGGGTATTGTACAGAGTTCAAGGCCATGACCGGTTGATCATCTTCAACCCCAAGACTGCCACCAAGAATCCCTAAAAGTTCAAGAGATTTGGCTCACCTCTCAAGATGATTAAGTGAGAGAGGGGTATTGCGCAACTTCCATCACATATCGGGCAGCAAGGTGGGTCATCATCATAAGGACCAACCCACCAACCTCAACTAGGTCAAGACCAACTAAAGGCTCACCTCTCAAGTCCATGGCAAGGGAGGGGTGTTGCCCAAGCAACTAGAGTATAGACTCACCTCTCAATGACTAAGGGAGAGAGGGGTTTTGCCTACACCACTAGAGCTCAAGCTCACCTCTTCAAGACCAAAGGGAGAGAAAGGAGTTTTGCCCCAAGAACACTCCACACGCACCATTGGATTAGGAAACCCTAGGCTCACCTCTTAACAACCAAGTGAGAGGGGTTTTGCCCAAAGAATCCTAACCCAAAGGTTCGGCCAACAAGGTTCAAGAACACATCTAAACAACATAACCATGTCACCATATCCAACAAGATCAAGGGCACATACTAGAGCAAAGATATTTCCAACAAGATAAACATGGTCGATCAAGTTAGCACATATAGCATGCAACCCAAAAAAGAAGTAGTATAGCTAGGGTTAGGAGCTATGTAACCCGCCTCAAGCACACTCCTCAAGCTCCAAAGCTCCAAGCACCGAGCTTCCAAGCTCCAAGGCACCACCACAAGAGGAGAAGGAGCAAGGAACTCTCTAAGGTTCGGCCACCACTAGAGGAAGAAGGAGACTAGAGTTATGTCTCCCACCAAGGAGAGAGTATCGGCCACCAAGCTCCACCAAGGGGAAGTGTATCAGCCACCAAGGAAGAAGGAAAGCAACTAAAGAGCTAAAGGGATCCCAAGCTAGAAAAGAAGGGGGTATATAAGCAAGAGGGTTAAGTGGGCGTCCACTAAGGGATAGCTCCACATTTTCTCACCCAAACCACCACTTATCCAAGGGTTATGCCACATGCTAGCATCCCAAACCACTTTTCCATGACTTGCCACCCACTAGAAAGGAAACAGCCACTTGTCCCAAGATGGTGACACAAATGTGGTAAGTTCAAGTGGGGTGTGTGTTGCCCATCATGGTAACCCGACACACCCACCACCACCCTGGAAGATACACCTTCCTGGCCGATTCACCATGGTCGATACAAAGCACCAGGCTCACCCTTGCCCGATACCAAGCCTCAACAAGGTAGAACAAAGCCCAACAAGGCTCAACAAAGCCCAAAGCTACTCACACAACGAGCCCAACCCATCCTCTCAACTCTAGAGGATGCAAGGAGAGGGAAAGACATCTCTTAAGGTGACAAACTTGCACACCAACCCTAAAACTTGGGTAAATTGCAAGTTGCACCTCCACCTCTCCACAAGGCACAAACAAACCCTAATCACAACTCAGGTGATTAGAAAGCATCTCAACACAAGGTTTAGGCAAAGCAAATAGGGTAAGCCCAAAATGAAGGTCAGGGTCCTTACAAGCCATAAACCTCTACAAAGGGATTTTGCCCTCAAAATCTGAAGAGAAAAGCAAGGGATGCTTCCTCCTCATCTCTTCCTCAATCTCCCATGTGGCTTCCTCAAAGCCACGATGATGCCAAAGAACCTTCACAAGAACCAGGTCCTTCCTCTTCAGCTTCTTCACTCTTCTGTTGATGATCATCACTGGACCTTCTTCATATGTCACATCTTCATCCAGCTCAACCTCAACCGGTTGTATCACTGTCTCTTTACCTGGATGACTTTTGTTTAGCATACTAACATGGAACATTAGACGTAACATGTTACGACCCCACCTCCCGATAACCCCCAATTAAGGGAGACCGAGAGGTCGAAGCCATACCCATGACTTCCGGATCAAAGGTTCGGCAATTAACCAAGAATAATTATCAAAAATTAACATACTAAACTGAAAAGATGTAAGAAAATAAACTTTGCATACCTTTCAAAATTTTGGATTTCTAACTTCTATCCACTTAATGATTCTACTCTAACTAATCCTCCTTGAATTTTTTCTTCATGTATTTCACGATGTGACGATTTACTGTTTGTCCTTTTAGCTTGTACCTAAAATGCCGACAAACAAAACGTCGGTCAGCCGAAGCTGGTATGTGGGGGAAACAATGATCTTGCAACTATGATAACCATGTAATCATTCAATTAATCATTAATCAATCAAGATTACGTTTTAAATATAACATCCACGATCCACGAGTACCCTATCCTCTGTACTATCCCTGCAGTGGACCTGGATCCTACCTTCCTTATGGTAGATCCCCATTAAACCCCTCATGATCCCACCTATAGGTGAACCAGTTTCTAGGGTTGAGTCACATGGCACTACTCGTAGGTAGCCCACTCCTTAACTCATGGCAGGCTAACGAGTCGCATGGCACTACACGTAGGTAGCCCAATTTCTGACTCTCGGTAACCTAGACCTTGCTCTAGGATTACCCCTTTTTAGCCTTTTCAAAGTGACAGAGGTGGACCCGGATCTAGCCAGTTATATACACTCATTTATAGTGATAATCATAGTCACTTTATAGTTGCATAAAATAAATAAACATCCAACAGTTTAGTTGCATTCAATGCGATTAAACATCTGGGAATCCATTGGAAAACTAACTCGGGTAGTCATAAGTGTAACCACATACCTCGTTTGACGAGTCGTGCAGATTATTCAACATTTACTTCATGTGTATACAATCAAGTCAATCAATAGATCCAAGCAAGTAATTCAATCATCACATAGTTCCTGAAATAAATATGTACTCTATTTATTACACACTTTATCAAGAATCTATTTTATTGACTTGGATTCACTTTCTAGGGTTTTGTGTCTATCTTAGGGTTTCATTATGCAATTAGGGTTTCCCTTTTTCTTTCACCGCATTAAACCCTAATTTATGCGATTATTCAAAAACCCTAGTTATCTTATCTATTCTTCAATACTAAGGTTATCTCAACAACATATAACCCTATTTCCATATTTACAAGCACATTAATCATCAATTAATTTCATTAAACTTCTTTTACATTAAAGATACTATTTTTATCCCTTTTAATTCATGACAAGATCATTATGTGCATCTATCATTAATTCAAAGCTCATTAGGGTCTAATTAACATATGAACTCATTCTTCCATCAATTCCATATTTTATTCATGAAAAGACCCTAAATACTACTTTTAGCGTATTTATCCAGAATTAAGGACTTTCATATACCAAAAACTTAGAACTATCATTTAACAGCCATATTTTCACATTTTTCGATCTAAATATGATCTTATCTTCTTTTACCCTAAATTAGGGTTTCTAAATTATTTAATCATTCTCATATGAGGTATAACACTAAATCATGCAATTCTACCTTTAGATCAGGTTCGAATCTAGCATTATCATTCAACAGGTTATTACTACTTCAATTAACCCATTAAACATCTTAGATTCAACCTTTAATTACAAATAGGGTTTTTAACTCAACTTTAATGCACTTTTCATCATCTTACAGTACTTTTACAATTCGAAACGGAATCAATATTTGATAATATTTTTAATGGATTCCTCTCGTTCTGAGGATTAATTTTCATATAAGATTCTTCTAAATCCGAGTTACAGTTTGCAAGATATGAATTTTGTAAGAAAATACTTACTCGGCCAATCCAGGAGTGCCACGTCGGCCTTCTCCATGCAATCCGTGGTTGTTGAAATTATAACCGAATTACCTAAACACCCTCGACTTAACAGCGGGATCTTTGGCACGCGAAAGGGCAGATTTGTCCAAAGCCAATATGTCGTCTTCAACCTCCAGAGGGCGCGATTCAGCCACCCTAGACGCGCTTTGTGTGGCTATTCTCGTGCTCCTCGGACCTCCACGCTCACCGGAGGTGGTGCCTACGCCTCCGCCTCCATGATGCGCACCCATGGGTGCCCAGATCGCAGCCACCCTCGCCGGCGATCCATCCTTCTAGCCCGTGACGTGCTGCAGTCTTTGCAGACATGTAGTCGCTATTGCACTCCGGTTAGTGCCTAAGGACGATCGTTGTCCTTTCCTCCAGCAACGTGGGGTGTACTGCCCCCAAAGAAAGCCATCATTAACGCCCAGTTGCTCGTCGGTCATTCTGTTTCTCTCTGTTAGGGTTTCTGGACGGAAAAGAGGAACAAGATGAAGAGAAAAATGTGGAATTCTTTTGGGCTCGAACCAAAGGGTATCCCCTTTATACAGGGGTGAGTAAGGAAGCCCTAAGTCGGCTACTCACGAACCCAAGAGTCCTTTTCCAAGTAGGAGGTCAATTTTCCTTCTAGTAGAAGTAATATCCTCTCTCTTCATTATCCATTATTATTTTCTATTATATGGATATTAAGAATTTGAAATTCCTTCTTTCATTTTCTTTGTACTTCCCCTTTTTATTTATTGGCCACGAATTTCTATTCCCTTTTAATAGAAATTACTCCCTTTTTCATAAAGCCACCAAAATTATTTCCTTTCATCAAATTTACATAATTAATGGGTTATGTATTCCCATTATCTCTTTATTTTACAATTATGGTATTTTCTCTTCCTTTTTCTTTATTGGGGCTCCTTGGCACCCAAGGAACTTTATTATTTCGAAATTCTCCTTTTTGGATATTTATTATCCTTCTAGATGCATCTTTATGCATTATTTCACATTATCTTATTTATTTCTCATTTAAATATTCCTTTTTGAGGATTTCTTTTTATTTCTCTTTTATTTTCCTCATTAGCATTCATTTTAATATTAGAAACCTCATGGATACGAAATTTCACCAAGAAATCTCATTTATGTCTCTTTTCATTCATTTTCCACATTATATCATTATTTCCCAATTTCTTTCTTCATAAAGAAATACTTAATTAATCTTTTCTTTTTCTATTGCTTTCTTTGTGCAACCTTGGACTCCTTGGTACCCAAGGAACCCAAGAGGCACGAAATCCTCTTTGGATTTGCCTTCTAGCAGTTTCCACATATTTCTTTTCTTAAAATTCAATTATCTATTTACTAATTGAATTTCCTTTGTTATTTTCTTTTTATTGGGCCCAATAGCCAATAAAGCCCACAAATCATACAACAAGGCTATTTTAACGAAATCCAATTATTCTCAACCAAATATATGATTATTTTTTTTTCAAACATCTTTAATATGAGAAATTATATTTCCCATCACTTGAACCCAAAAATTGGGGTTGTAACATCCTTCCCCTCTTATAGGAATTTTGTCCTCAAAATTCAAACAAGAAAACAAACAATTCAGGATATAACTTTTCCATGTCCATCATTGGCCCCTATGTGGCTTTGCCTTACCCATGGCATTTCCAAAGAACCTTTATTATCACATATTTTTTTTCTCTGAGTCCTTTCATCCTGGCGTCTATAAACTACACAGGTGACTCAGGCCATTTCAGCCTCCCTTGGGGCTCACTAGGTTCATTGCTTAGCACATGGTCAGGGTACCTCACATAGTGCTCTAAATCGGACACATGGAACTCATCACACATTACTTTATCCCGAGGGGTAGGGTCAAACCTAACCTTCTCCACCCATCCATCTCTAATGGACTCATGTATCGGGTACTCATCTCTCTTAGTTATAACTTAGAGGGGTCGGATTTTCATGTCATATTTTCTCCCACAGTGTATTGTATGTCAGTCTACTTTGCATCTGTTCACGACTCTCATCGTCTCTAGGCTCCTTTCAGCCCTTGCTCAATCAAAGTGACTTCATCTACACGTACTGGGGCCCCTTTTTCTAATCATCATGTGGTACTTTTCTAACCATCATGTGGTCCTTTCACCAACATCACCTTACTGAAGTGGTGACCGACACAACCTCCCTTATAGAGCTTCATATAAAACCCGATACTAGCTATGGTGGTTATTGTCACATCTTTCATAGGACAAGAACTATCTCTAGATATCACCCTGAACGAGCTCACATGCCCTCATCAGACCCTTTAGTCTGGATCATACTAACCATAGTTAGGGGTGATAACCTATACTAACATTGAGTTCTTCATGAACCTACTTCCACCTTTTGGAAGGGAACCTTTAGTTCCAACTCAAGAACCTTTGAACTTGCTTTATAGTGTAGTTGAACCATCTCTCTCACGGGTAGTTCCACTAGATCTGTCCCTTGAAAGAACTCTTTCTTTCTTATATTATCTAGGTAAGGCGACCTACCATAACCCACATTGTATCTCGACCTTCCTCGATACAGGGAAGACTTATCACAACTTCCATAGCGTTGAGCTCTCATTCCCTCTCAGGGATTCTTTTTGAAAACTACTAGAGGGGGGGTGAATAGAGTTTTATATATAATTTAACAATTATTGAACTCAAACAACCACAATGAAAATATTGGACAAGGAGACACAAGGTTTAGAGTGGTTCCAACTATAGCAAATACTATAGCCGTCAGTCCACTACCCGGTTGCTTACCCAACCGGGATTTGAAAAGAAATTTATTTTATTACCTCTTCCAGGAATTTACATAAAATACAATCTCTTTTCCTAAACCCTTCAAGCAGCCTTCACCTAGAAGTAATCGCCAACCTTGAAGCAGCCTTCCCTTGAAGTAGATGCACCAACTCCCGTTGCACCAGCCTTCTGAAGTAGCTTCCCTTGCGATAGCCTTCTTGAAGTAGCTTGAAGTCCCCTTCTCCACCTGAGAAGTCAACCCTCTCCAATCCGCAGCCTCCAACCCTAGGAGTAGCAAGGAGAGTACAAAAGATAAACAGGAACAAGAAAGGAAAAAGGAAATTACAACTTATCCTTTAAGCCCGAGGCTTGATATGCCTAGATCAAGCGTAAGATCTCCTAGCCAAGTATGTGAACTTGTAATTGCTGTGGGTAGGAGAATCTAGCCTATAGGACACGGGATTGAGCTAAGGAGAATGTAGGCCAATGATCACAGTGCTCAAATTGCTTGCAAAAGATTGCTCAAGTATGCTCAAGTGTATTCTCAAGTGTAACAAGTGAATTCTAGTGTCCTATGGCTTGTCCTATTTATAGGAATGGCCTAAGTATGCTTAAGGACGTTCTAGACAACTTCTAGGGGTTTCTAAGTGCTTAACTAGCCGTTAGGTACAAAGTTGTTGCTTTAACAACGGCTAATTAATTTATTTTGCAGTTGCTGTCAGAGACCATCTCGGTCGACAAATGGTCGACCGAGACACCTACTCGGTCGAAGTTTTGTCGACCGACAGGCTCTCTGGAACAAGTGATTTGCAACGTCTTTCTTCAACTACCAACTAACTTGTCTGTTGTGTCTAACGGCTACTTTGGATCTTTCTCGGTCGAGAAGATGGTCGACCGAGAGTGTCTCGGTCGAGGAGTTTGTCGACCGAGAATGATCCTGTTTCAAGGTTTCAATTTAAGCACTAATTATATGTGTGAGTGTGCAAAGGTGATTCTATTCAAATGGGATGACATGTCTAACTATGGTGTTTGGCTAGGGAAAATCTAACGCTTGATTTACATGCAAATCTAAGTACTTGTACATTATATATTTGTACAAGTTTTACAACATTGATTACATTGCATGAAAATAAAACTAAGTAAGCTCTTGGATTTTCCCTTGCTACTTTGTCATCCTGCACACTCAAGTAGCTCGTTAGATTAATAAGAATGAAATGTTTGTCATAATCAAAACAAAGGGATTTTTAGATGTCCATTTAGCCAACAATCTCCCCCTTTTTGAAGATGACAAACATTTCCAAAATAAATATAAAACATATGAATTTCATACCTTTAGATTGCCTTATGTATCTTTTCCTCTTGTTTATAAAATGTGTGCTTATTATTCCCAATGAATTATGGAACATGAAATCCAGTTCATTTGGGAATGTAGCAACTTTCAATGTAAAGCCAAGAGTATATTTATGAAACTTCATTGATTGAGTTTTTCATAAATACTAAGTTATAGTTTTATATATCTCTCCCCCTTTGTCATTTCAAAAAGATAACCGTTTTAATAAAAACTCCCCCTTAATTAGATAACTGTTTTGATAAAAACTCCCCCTTAATTAGATATTCCGTCAAATCGAATGAAAAAGATGTCCATTGAAAAGCCAAAATGAAACAAGTAAACGGATTCGTTTTAAGAACCGCAGATATCAAAGAAAACATCTTCCAAAGGAGTAATAAGCAATTGCTTCCTAATGTTGTTGAATTGATCTAGTGGAAGCGGTTTTGTAAAAATATCAGCCAATTGATTTTCCGTATCAACATGATGAAGGGAAACATGATTCTTTGAGATGTGATCCCTCAAGAAGTGATGACGGATTTCAATGTGTTTTGCCCTGCTGTGTAAAATAGGATTGTGTGCTAAGTTTATGAATGTGTATTTATTTCTCATCTATCAAGGGATGTTTAAGCCCTAAATTAAATGAGAGTCCTTTTAATCTTAGAGTACTTAAAAAATAATGTCTCCAACCAAACCAAGGGATGTTAAGCCCTGATTTGTTTAGAGAGTTCCTTTAAGAGCAAGATATATCATTTTGATGAAAATTTTTATACAAATTACTTTTAAGAATCTGAAGGTCATAACAAACTCCAAATGATGTTAACAATGTAAGCTTCATAATCATATAATCAAATTTGTTTTTATAATCTCCCCCTTAATCTTACAATTTAAGCAATTTAAGACTTTTAAGGTCACAAATGGTAAATTTTTAATTTTGACCTTTATCAAAAGTATACTAAGATTAAGTTCAATAAATTGATGTCCAAATAAGCATTTTGTCAAAGCTTATTTTAGGTCGCCTTTGACTACGACCATAGCGCCCCTTGGTCAATTTTTTAACCAAGAGGCAAATTCTGCAGATTTCCAAGATAGACATTCATTTCTGCAGATAGCTATAAATATCAATTTGAAGCATATTTAAGATATACTCAATAATATGAGCATCATAGTGAAGTCTTTGACCTTAATTTTTCTAGAATGCATGTTTTTCATGATATTTCATATGCTTTGCGATGGGTATATAAGTATCAATTCCCATTTCTTATTATACCCTTATCATAAGATTCTTTTAGAAACATATATTTTGAAAGCAAGATTAATATCTTAAAGTCAAGATTTTTGCTTTTAATTTCTTAGAACAAGCAAATAGATAAAAACATTAATATTTTGTTCTAAGAGGTACCGTTTTGGCTTGTCATGGAACCATCATCATCACAAGCTGTGTCCACAATTATTTTCTATTATGTTAAGATGCTTTTATGATATATATATGAATCAAAGCATAATGAAGCATGTTAAGTGATACTTAATATGAAAACATCTTCTTAACAATGAAGGCATGATTAATATCTCAATTTCTTATAGATACCTATTGAGAAATTCTTCATTTTATTTCAAACCTTAAAGTTCTATGTCTAAGCAATAAATCACCAATAACACATTTGCTTGCTATAAATCATCAAGAAGTCATGTATACAATAATCATTTTCCATTTGTTCTATGTAGCATAGCATCATTTTTATGAGTTGAATGATAAAATAGTGAAAGCATACCCATGATGCAATGATAGAACCATAATTATTTCACGAGATACAGTAATTGTACTCATGTCATAACACATGATTTCTATATAGATAGACCAGGAGATACTTTTAGAAAATCATGTGAAATAGTTAATTCTAAACATGATGATATCAAAAAGATCTTCAACTAGTTTTACATGTAAAATAGTCATAAACAACAAATAGATGGCACATAGATCCGTCAAAAGATTATTCAGTAATTTTACTGTAGATTTCCAATTTGAGTACTTATATGTGAAATGCATTTGTGCCATTTAGTTTTATCATTTGTGCAGAATGATATCTTCATATGAACTGAATCACAATGATAAATAGCAATGACTATTCATGGTTTGCATACATGGATCAAGAAATACTTAGGATAATCCATGTGAACCAGTAATTTCCTTAGTTTTAAACTAACATGATTCATTTTCAAATCAATTTGATGATAGTCCAAATGAATCTTATTCATGTTTCATGAGTTTTCAGTTTTAAGACAAACTATGAACATGCTTAATAAACTTTCTTAACCAAGGAGTAAAGTTTGTTCAAAAATCAGTCTTCATATATCATTTTTGCAATATGTTTAAAGATTTTATACTCATGATGTAGAGAGATCAATATGATTTGATTCAAAATATTTCCTGCAATTTAATCTTGATCAAACATTTATAACAAATTGATAGCAACACTAAAAACAATAGATACAGCAGAACTTGAAAACAGTAATCTGCTCGGTCGACTATTGCTCGACCGAAAGTGTTCTCGGTCGAACAGTTTATCGACCGAGAAAGTTTCTGTATTGTTTCTGAAATGTGTTTCAGTAATAGTTTTCAAGTAAAATTTATTTTAATTTAATTATGCAATTTGAAAGTTTAGTTTAATTTAGATCAAGATAACCTTTAAATCAAATCTTTTAAGTTTCGATTTATTATCCCTACATGTTAAGTTGAGATAGACATAAAGATATGCAAATTAAAGGCTTTGGTCATATCTCAACTTAGTCTAATCGAATCAATTTGGGGATTTTGGAACCCATACCAACTCAACATCCTTTTTCTTGTATGGGCAGGAGGAGTAATGTCCAAGACGTAAACAATAGTGGCAACATATAGAATCAACCTCATATCTCTTTCTATGATTTTGGTCTAGGTTGTTCTTTTGTACAAATGTATATTTGCCTCTATGTACATTCATTGATTGACTCGCTTGTGTCCTTCTCCAACTAAGTTCTTGATGAGATTTACCTTTAGGCTTATAACCTAGTCCACTCCTTCCAATTTGTCGATAAGGATTATCTAGAATTTGGTCAAGAATGCCATTGTTATTCAAACTACGAACTTGTTGTTGTAGCTTGGCTATCTCATCCATTCTTTTCTTGATGTCTAGTTTTGCTTGATATAGATTTGATGATAAAGAATTCCTTTCTTTTACTATATTATCATAATCTAGATGTGTACACAAAACAGGTTGTTTTTTAATATCATTTAACTTTGCAAGCAGTTCGGCTTTTTCTTGACATAGAAGATCATAATTTGTTTCTAGAGTGAAAATCTTCACCTCACTACTATTTTGAGATGATTTTAGAGTACGATTTTCAGAAACAATGCTATCTTTTTCAAAACCAAGAGTATTCAATTTGGCATATAAATCGTCATTTTCAGATGTAAGAGCAAGAAGTCTAGCATTTAGATCATCATTTTCTTTATTTGATTTCTTCAATTTCTTCTTGCATTCAATGTATTTTTCATGCATTTCTTCTAGACTAGCAATTAGATCTTCTTTTGATAAATCTAAAAGACTTACCTCTTCTTCTTCTTCCTCACTTATTGTAGCAATGAGACATTCTTTATGTGCATCTACCTTCTTTGACCTCCATGGACATCTAGATGTAGAGTGCTTTGTTCCTAAGCACCAATTGCAACTTGTTGAATATTTGTCCATGCTCCTTTGGTTGTAGTCACCTCCTCCCTTCATCTCTTCAAGACCTTGTTAGGGCTCCTTGAAGCCTGCTCTGATACCAATTGAAAACTACTAGAGGGGGGTGAATAGAGTTTTATATATAATTTAACAATTATTGAACTCAAACAACCACAATGAAAATATTGGACAAGGAGACACAAGGTTTAGAGTGGTTCCAACTATAGCAAATACTATAGCCGTCAGTCCACTACCCGGTTGCTTACCCAACCGGGATTTGAAAAGAAATTTATTTTATTACCTCTTCCAGGAATTTACATAAAATACAATCTCTTTTCCTAATCCCTTCAAGCAGCCTTCACCTAGAAGTAATCGCCAACCTTGAAGCAGCCTTCCCTTGAAGTAGATGCACCAACTCCCGTTGCACCAGCCTTCTGAAGTAGCTTCCCTTGCGATAGCCTTCTTGAAGTAGCTTGAAGTCCCCTTCTCCACCTGAGAAGTCAACCCTCTCCAATCCGCAGCCTCCAACCCTAGGAGTAGCAAGGAGAGTACAAAAGATAAACAGGAACAAGAAAGGAAAAAGGAAATTACAACTTATCCTTTAAGCCAGAGGCTTGATATGCCTAGATCAAGCGTAAGATCTCCTAGCCAAGTATGTGAACTTGTAATTGCTGTGGGTAGGAGAATCTAGCCTATAGGACACGAGATTGAGCTAAGGAGAATGTAGGCCAATGATCACAGTGCTCAAATTGCTTGCAAAAGATTGCTCAAGTATGCTCAAGTGTATTCTCAAGTGTAACAAGTGAATTCTAGTGTCCTATGGCTTGTCCTATTTATAGGAATGGCCTAAGTATGCTTAAGGACGTTCTAGACAACTTCTAGGGGTTTCTAAGTGCTTAACTAGCCGTTAGGTACAAAGTTGTTGCTTTAACAACGGCTAATTAATTTATTCTGCAGTTGCTGTCAGAGACCATCTCGGTCGACAAATGGTCGACCGAGACACCTACTCGGTCGAAGTTTTGTCGACCGACAGGCTCTCTGGAACAAGTGATTTGCAACGTCTTTCTTCAACTACCAACTAACTTGTCTGTTGTGTCTAACGGCTACTTTGGATCTTTCTCGGTCGAGAAGATGGTCGACCGAGAGTGTCTCGGTCGAGGAGTTTGTCGACCGAGAATGATCCTGTTTCAAGGTTTCAATTTAAGCACTAATTATATGTGTGAGTGTGCAAAGGTGATTCTATTCAAATGGGATGACATGTCTAACTATGGTGTTTGGCTAGGGAAAATCTAACGCTTGATTTACATGCAAATCTAAGTACTTGTACATTATATATTTGTACAAGTTTTACAACATTGATTACATTGCATGAAAATAAAACTAAGTAAGCTCTTGGATTTTCCCTTGCTACTTTGTCATCCTGCACACTCAAGTAGCTCGTTAGATTAATAAGAATGAAATGTTTGTCATAATCAAAACAAAGGGATTTTTAGATGTCCATTTAGCCAACACTTTTGTCCTCCATATCGATATACTGGGTTACTGGGTCTCGTCCTTTACCTCCTGGCTTGCATGGACATATACCACATGCAACCTCATCTTAAGCATCTAACGTGTTATTGCCATTTTCCATGGTGTATCATGATTTCCTGTATGTCATGATTCTTTCAAGATCAATTCCTTCGAAACCCTAAACCACTCTTGTCAGGGTTTCATCACCTTCTTTTCCAAAGAAGTGCACTTGAGGTTCTACTACCATCCTTTCATTGCATCCAGGACTAGACTGGCTAACCAAACAACCATAACGTTTCAATGTATCTTGTTACATCTAAGTGTTTATCCAAACACCTCTCCTTTTCGAACTTAAGGTTAGCCAATCAACCCTTTCTATCTTCTGGTCAAACAAGTCAGATGTATCTCGACCAGAGCATCCATTACCACTTCACATCCTTAGGTATTAGGTAACATTACACTTCCATGTATTTCACTTATCATGTCACCTCAAACTATATTTTTATCTTCATAAGAACACTCTCTGATTTCATCATCATGGTGACCAAACTCAACCTGGCATAACTTGTAAGCTCCACTTAGCTCATTCTAGAAACATCCTTATAAGGTGACTACCTCATTCCTCTTAGGGTTTACAAACCATCTATGTATCATTCACTTTACCAGGGTAGGTTATCCTCTCTATTCCCATTTCTCGTGGCAAGTTTCCAACCTACCTAATATCTTATCCTTGGTGTATGACATGCATAATGTCCTATCTCTCACCCCCATAACAAGAGGAAATAAGCATTTGGCTGTAGTCCAAATACAGAGTTCTTCCTGTTCCAAGAGTAGAGATGGTACATCCCACCTTGCCAGTACACCTTTAAATCTAAGTTGCAACGTGCCACATATGTCTCTTCATCGCAACCATCATGATATCAAACTAGTCTTGGACCTACCGAGGTTTATATCCTTGGTCATCTCCTCTAGGTCTATAGGGTACCGATTCTTTTGGGGTCATCCCTCTTCCCTCATGCATCAAGAGAGTGCCCTACTCATCTATCTGTTGGGTCCCATGAGTTCATGAAGGTGATCAATCTCCTAACCCGTGGCCCTCAGACAATGGTAGCTGTTACCTCCCGACCCTATGGTCATGTGCAACTGGGGAATTAGGCAACTCCTACTTTCATCGGTCTTATCCCTACCTGACCCTATGATAGACTTTAGGATTCTCCATTACAGTACATGTTCACTTAGAACCTTACCCAAGTCTTCATCATCTCTCTTTCTGCATTCATGGGCTGACCTTCATCCTTTCATTGAGATCATGGCAACATGCCCACCTTGGTCAAGCCCCATACCGGTTACCTCCATGGTAACAAATCTGTATGCACTTAGAGATGGATATCTATGGGCCTACGGGTTCATACTCATACCATGTACTTTTCACTTAGTTTCTCAAGATCCTAAGAAACATCTTTAGGTTACCTTAAACTAACCAAAACTGATATACACTCTACTAAAGGTGTCTCTCTCCCAGGATGGGAGGAAAACTATCTCTAAGGTCACAAAAGCTCTTAGGTCTAGGGTTTACGTACACACGAGCCTACTCAACCCTAGCAAGCCATTAAGGCATAAGCAGCCCACTCACTATACCATGCTAGGTCATATTTATCCTTCTTTCCTCGAAGTTGGATCAAGATAAAACTTTCCCCTTAAACTTAAGGGACTTCCCTTTTCCTTTATTCATGAGGCGTACCATGCTCGAAACTATAGAAACTTAATTCTCATCATGAGCATTAGGTATATCACTTCCCCTCTTAGGCCTAGGAACCCTAGGTTCACTTTTAGGTGTCCAACTGCACGCTCTATCTCTGAACCATGAATCAAACTTGCAAAAGGCATCTCATGCACTTCCTGTCATCCTTCTTCTCGATCAACACTTAGGGTTGGGTCCTCCTCAAGGACAATCAATAGGGTGCAAGGCCTCGGAACCTATTCACTACACCTTTCTAAGTCTAAGGAACTCTTCTTCCTACCTCAGAAGGTAAACATCCCTACCATGGGCACGTAGGTGCCAGAAGCTTCATCTTCTCCCAGGGGTTGGTCCCTCTCAAGGCAACCAAGGTATCATCAACTTTCAGGGACCGATCATGAGGCAACCATTATCATCCATTGTATCTCATATTTCAGGGTTTTAGGCTTCCGACCTTCTTGCTGGGTTTCCTGCTCCCTCTAGAGCTAACCCTACATCCAACCTCACCAGTAGAGGTCCTCTCTTCATGAAGGATCAACCTCCATAGCATCCTTTACATGGGTGAAGCCTAGGTTCGAACTTATGTTTGCTCAAAATCATCCATAACACCTTATGCTCCATCATGATTCCTTATCCAGGGTTTCATCCTACTGTCAGCACTATGACGTGCCTTAGATGCCAGCTATACTCTTCTTGCACACGCCCATAGGGTTTCTAAGGTCCTTCACCAACCTCATCATCTAAGGAGCTATCATTTATCCTAACATGCACGACCCTTCCCAGGGTTGGGTTGCCAAAGGTGTTAGGTCACCCATGGATCATATGGCATCCCAAGGGCATGTCCTTTCAAACACCCAGTCAAACTCATCTCTCTCTAACCTTTACTTAGGGTTAGGGTTAGCATCATCCTCAAAGGATGTGCTAGGTCTCTACTTGCAATGGAGATCTCTATCTCCAAGACTAACTTATCCTCCTGACAAGAAGGTCTAGCCTTAGGTCTCTCCTGAAGACATGACATCTTATGTCATACGACCTAAGCATGTATCTATTATTTATTTTGCGCTTAATCTGTTAAGCTTATGTCAATGACATCTTATTTACATGATTTTCATTAATTTGATGGAGGATTCCTTAAACCTTATTAACCTTACCCATACTTCAAGAGGGTGAGGAGAAGAAAGAAAACCCTAATCCTTTATATCCTTATCAGAATTTTGTGATGAGAAGGGATGAATAAGATGAGAAGTCCTAAAGGTATCTTATTTCGATTCATACCCTAAGACTTTGGCCAGGCGGTCACACGGGTCCGGGAGTCCTCGTATTCCGACTAGCGGTGCGGAGGAAAATCTTGCCAGCCCCCGGTCGTGATCCCTTTCTAGACACCTCCGTCTTTCGGATACTCCTCTAATAACTCCCTTGGGTTCTATGGAGTTTGTAAAATTCAATAATTATTAATGGTTAACTGAGGAACCTACGATCTGATACCAAATGTTACGACCCCACCTCCCGATAACCCCCAATTAAGGGAGACTGAGAGGTCGAAGCCGTACCCATGACTTCCGGATCAAAGGTTCGGCAATTAACCAAGAATAATTATCAAATTTTAACATACTAAACTGAAAAGCTGTAAGAAAATAAACTTTGCATACCTTTTAAAATTTTGGATTTCTAACTTCTATCCACTTAATGATTCTACTCTAACTAATCCTCCTTGTATTTTTTCTTCATGTATTTCACGATGTGACGATTTACTGTTTGTCCTTTTAGCTTGTACCTAAAACGCCGACAAACAAAACGTCGGTCAGCCGAAGCTGGTATGTGGGGGAAACAATAATCTTGCAACTATGATAACCATGTAATCATTCAATTAATCATTAATCAATCAAGATTACATTTTAAATATAACATCCGTGATCCACAAGTACCCTATCCTCTGTACTATCCCTGCAGTGGACCTGGATCCTACCATCCTTATGGTAGATCCCCATTAAACCCCTCATGGTCCCACCTATAGGTGAACCAATTTCTAGGGTTGAGTCACATGGCACTACTCGTAGGTAGCCCACTCCTTAACTCATGGCAGGCTAACAAGTCGCATGGCACTACACGTAGGTAGCCCAATTTCTGACTCTCGGTAACCTAGACCTTGCTCTAGGATTACTCCTTTTTAGCCTTTTCAAAGTGACAGAGGTGGACCCGGATCTAGCCAGTTATATACACTCATTTATAGTAATAATCATAGACACTTTATAGTTGCATAAAATAAATAAACATCCAACAGTTTAGTTGCATTCAATGCGATTAAACATCTGGGAATCCATCGGAAAACTAACTCGGGTAGTCATAAGCGTAACCACATACCTCGTTTGACGAGTCGTGCAGATTATTCAACATTTACTTCATGTGTATACAATCAAGTCAATCAACAGATCCAAGCAAGTAATTCAATCATCACATAGTTCCTAAAATAAATATGTACTCTATTTATTACACACTTTATCAAGAATCTATTTTATTGACTTGGATTTACTTTCTAGGGTTTTGTGTCTATCTTAGGGTTTCATTATGCAATTAGGGTTTCCTTTTTTCTTTCACCGCATTAAACCCTAATTTTATGCGATTATTCAAAAACCCTAGTTATCTTATCTATTCTTCAATACTAAGGTTATCTCAACAACATATAACCCTATTTCCATATTTAAAAGCACATTAATCATCAATTAATTTCATTAAACTTCTTTTACATTAAAGATACTATTTTTATCCCTTTTAATTCATGACAAGATCATTATGTGCATCTATCATTAATTCAAAGCTCATTAGGGTCTAATTAACATATGAACTCATTCTTCCATCAATTCCATATTTTATTCATGAAAAGACCCTAATTACTACTTTTAGGGTATTTATCCAGAATTAAGGACATTCATATACCAAAAACTTAGAACTATCATTTAACAGTCATATTTTCACATTTTTCGATCTAAATATGATCTTATCTTCTTTTACCCTAAATTAGGGTTTCTAAATTATTTAATCATTCTCATATGAGGTATAACCCTAAATCATGCAATTCTACCTTTAGATCAGGTTCGAATCTAGCATTATCATTCAACAGGTTATTACTACTTCAATTAACCCATTAAACATCTTAGATTCAACCTTTAATTACAAATAGGGTTTTTAACTCAACTTTAATGCACTTTTCATCATCTTACAGTACTTTTACAATTAGAAACGGAATCAATATTTGATAATATTTTTAATGGATTCCTCTCGTTCTGAGGATTAATTTTCATATAAGATTCGTATAAATCCAAGTTACAGTTTTCTAGATATGAATTTTGCAAGAAAATACTTACTCGGCCAATCCAGGAGTGCCACGTCGGCCTTCTCCATGCAATCCGTGGTTGTTGAAATTATAATCGAATTACCTAAACACCCTCGACTTAACAGCGGGTTCTTTGGCACGCGAAAGGGCAGATTTGTCCAAAGCCAATATGTCGTCTTCAACCTCCAGAGGGCGCGATTCAGCCGCCCTAGACGCGCTTTGCGTGGCTATTCTCGTGCTCCTCGGACCTCCACGCCCACCGGAGGTGGTGCCTACGCCTCCGCCTCCATGATGCGCACCCATGGGTGCCCAGATCGCAGCCACCCTCGCCGGCGATCCATCCTTCTAGCCCGTGACGTGCTGCAGTCTTTGCAGACATGTAGTCGCTATTGCACTCCGGTTAGTGCCTAAGGACGATCGTTGTCCTTTCCTCCAGCAACGTGGGGTGTAGTGCCCCCAAAGAAAGACATCATTAACGCCCAGTTGCTCGTCGGTCATTCTGTTTCTCTCTGTTAGGGTTTCTGGACGGAAAAGAGGAAGAAGAAGAAGAGAAAAATGTGGAATTCTTTTGGGCTCGAACCAAAGGGTATCCCCTTTATATAGGGGTGAGTAAGGAAGCCCTAAGTCGGCTACTCACGAACCCAAGAGTCCTTTTCCAAGTAGGAGGTCAATTTTCCTTCTAGTAGAAGTAATATCCTCTCTCTTCATTATCCATTATTATTTTCTATTATATGGATATTAAGAATTTGAAATTCCTTCTTTCATTTTCTTTGTACTTCCCCTTTTTATTTATTGGCCACGAATTTCTATTCCCTTTTAATAGAAATTACTCCCTTTTTCATAAAGCCACCAAAATTATTTCCTTTCATCAAATTTACATAATTAATGGGTTATGTATTCCCATTATCTCTTTATTTTACAATTATGGTATTTGCTCTTCCTTTTTCTTTATTGGGGCTCCTTGGCACCCAAGGAACTTTATTATTTCGAAATTCTCCTTGTTGGATATTTATTATCCTTCTAGATGCATCTTTATGCATTATTTCACATTATCTTGTTTATTTCTCATTTAAATATTCCTTTTTGAGGATTTCTTTTTATTTCTCTTTTATTTTCCTCATTAGCATTCCTTTTAATATTAGAAACCTCATGGATACGAAATTTCACCAAGAAATCTCATTTATGTCTCTTTTCATTCATTTTCCACATTATATCATTATTTCCCAATTTCTTTCTTCATAAAGAAATACTTAATTAATCTTTTCTTTTTCTATTGCTTTCTTTTTGCAACCATGGACTCCTTGGTACCCAAGGAACCCAAGAGGCACGAAATCCTCTTTGGATTTGCCTTCTAGCGGTTTCCACATATTTCTTTTCTTAAAATTCAATTATCTATTTACTAATTGAATTTCCTTTGTTATTTTCTTTTTATTGGGCCCAATAGCCAATAAAGCCCACAAATCATACAACAAGGCTATTTTAACGAAATCCAATTATTCTCAACCAAATATATGATTATTTTTTTTCAAACATCTTTAATATGAGAAATTATATTTCCCATCACTTGAACCCAAAAATTGGGGTTGTAACAATGTGCAACTCTGGCGGTAGTTCTAACTTGTAAGCTATCTTGCCAACATGTGCTATTACCATATATGGCCTCATATACCTGGGTGCCAACTTTCCTTTCTGACCAAACCTCAGCACGCCTTTCCATGGTGATACCTTGAGATACACCTTGTCTCCCACCTGGAACTCTAGAGGTCGTCGGTGATTATCTGCATATGACTTCTATCTGTCCTGTGCTATTTTCAACTATTGTTGTATCACTTTGATCTTTTCTATTGTCTACTGCACTAACTTAGGACCCAAAAGTTGATACTCACTAGACTCATACCAACATAGAGGAGATCGGCACTTCCTTCCATATAAAGCCTCATAAGGTGCCATGTCAATACTCCGTTGGTAACTATTGTTGTAGGAGAAATTCTATCAAACTGAGATGCACGTCCCAAATTCCTAGGAACTGTAAAACACAAGATCGGAGAAGATCCTTCAAAGTCTGAATAGTCCTTTCAGACTGTCCATCTGTATGTGGGTGAAAAGAGGTATTGAACCTCAACTGTGTTCCCAACGCTTTGTGCAGTTGTTCCCAAAAATGACTCATGAACTGGGGACCTCAGTCAGAGACTATTGTTGCGGGCACACCATGCAAACACACAATCTCATCCACATACATCTGAGCAAGCTTTTCTTCTGTGTATGTTGTCTTCACCAGAATGAAATGAGCAGACTTCATCAACCTGTCCACTATCACCCAAATGGAATCATGATTCCTAGTTGTCCTTGGTAGACCAACTACAAAATCCATGGTTATATGATCCCATTTCCACTACGGTATCGACATGGTTGCAATGTACCTGCCGGTTTCCAATGCTCAACGTTGACTTGCTGGCATACTGCACACTTAGCTATAAACTTGGCCACGCCTCTCTTCATACCAGGCCACGACTACAGATCCTTTAGATTATGATACATCTTAGTAACACTTGGATGCATAGCATACATCGATGTGTGTGCTTCCTCGAGCACTAACTTCCTCAAATTGTCAACATCTGGGACCACCATCCTTCCATGATAACAAACTAGTCCATCCTCGGACTCATGGAAGCCATCCTGCTTCTCACTGCCGAACTCTGATTTAATCAACTGAACTGTAGCATCTGCATGTTGTGCTTCTTTGATCTGCTGCCTCAACGTAGGCTTTACTTGCATTTGTGCCAATAGTCCAGCCAATAATGAGACTTCCAACTATATGTTCATCTTCCGCAAAGAGACAAACATATCCCGCCTATGGCATACCAAAGAACTCAATTGTGCCTTCTTCATAGGAAGAGAAGAAAACTTCCTGCTAAGCGCATCAACTACCACGTTCTCCTTACCAGGATTATACTCAATAGTGCAATCATAATCATTAATCAGCTCCATCCAGCGATGTTGTCGCATGTTCAACTCACTCTGCAAGAAGATATACTTCAGGTTCTTATGATTCATATAGATCTCACACACTTCCCCATAAAGATAGTGTCTCCATATCTTTAACGCATGGACCACCGCTGCCAGCTCTAAATCATGTGTCAGATAGCTCTCCTCATGTTTCTTAAGTTGTCGTGAAGCAAAAGAAACCACATGATCTTCCTGCATCAGCACACAACCTAAGCCTTTCTTGGAAGCATCACAGAAAACAACATAGCCTTTCCCAGGCTCTGGCAGCACCAACACTGGAGCACTAGTCAGCTTTTCTTTTGTGTTTTGAAAAGCTTGCTAACAACGATCATCCCAAACAAAAGGTACATCCTTCCTAGTCAACTTCATCAATGGAAATACAATTACACTGAAGTCCTTTATAAACATCCGATAGTATCCTGTTAGACCCAGAAAACTACAAACTTCAGTCGGCATTTTTGGTTGCTCCCACTCTGCAACTGACTCCACCTTCTGGGGGTCCACACTGACTCCTTCTATGGATATCACATGACTCAAGAAATCACTTCCTTCAACTAAAACTCGCATTTACTAAACTTGTCATACAACTGATGTTGGCGAAGGAGAGTCAACACTTGTCGAAGGTGTTGTTCATGTTGTTGACTATCTCGACTATACATCAATATGTCATCTATGAAGAGCACAACAAACTGATCTAGAAACACACGGAACACCTTGTTCATTAGATCCATAAAAGTAGTAGGTGCATTGGTTAGCCCGAACGGCATAACCACAAACTCAAAGTGACCATACATCATCCTAAAAGCTAACTTTGGTATGTCCTCTGCCTTGATCCTCAAATGATGATATCCAGATCATAGATCAATCTTTGAGAACATTGTAGCACTACGCAACAGATCAAACAGATCATCTATCCTCGGTAAAGGGTAATTGTTCTTGATCGTGACTTTGTTCAACTACCTATAATCTATGCACAGACACATTGATCCATCCTTCTTCTTTACGAATAGGACTGGAGCACCCCACGGAGATGTGCTCGGTCTGATGAAACCTTTATCCAACAACTCCTGTAACTATTTCTTTAGCTCTACCATCTCAGCTGGAGCCATCCTGTATGGTGTCTGAGCAACTGGTTGTGTCCCTAGCACTAGATTGATCTTGAAGTCAATCTCTCGAGGTGGCAGAACATTGGGAAACTCATCGGGAAACACATCCTCAAACTCTCTGACAACTGTCACGTCTGGAAGACTCAGGCCTTTTGCCTCGGTATCCACAACATGAGCTAAGAACACCTTACATCCTTGCCGCAACAACTTCTCTGCCACCATGGCTAATACTAAACACATCAGAAGAATCTTCCTATCTCCTTAGAAGATCCATTTCTCACCATCATCAACAAAAACTACTTGCTTGGAACCACAGTGCAGTACAACCTTATACTTCTCTAAGGTATCCATCCCAAGGATTACAACGAATGCATGCATATCAAGTGGTATAAGATCCACTTGTATCTTGTGTCCCAAAAAAGATATAATACAGGACATACACACTTCTCAAAGCATTGAGGAACCATCAAGAGGGGTTTCTAACAACATGCTATCTTTCTTACAACTAATAGGTAAAAGATAGTTATCAAGTATACTACGGGTGATAAAAGAGTGCATAGCACCCAGGTCAACCAAAACAGATACAAAGCAAGAAGAACATAAATTAGAATGAAATAACTCCATCTGACCTACCACCACTCGCGGGTTGACTATCACCTCCGGCTGACTCATAGCATAGAATTTAGTCGTTGCTTGCTATCCATGTCCTCTGCTTCCTTGAGAAGATGATCCAGCTTGTGACGCTTGGCCACATCCTCACCCTCTGACACCACTAAACTGATGTCTATGAGGACCTTGTTGATTCTGTCTCAGTTGTTGTGTCACTTCGACATCTCTCCTTGGGCAATTTGACTTCAAATGCCCGGTCTATCCACAGTGATAACATGACATGTCCTCTAACTGTGGCCTAGATGGCCCTGTCACTTCTACTGAAGTTGTGTTGTAAGCTTTGGATGGCGAATAACCACGCCCTCTTCCTTTACTTGGTGACCACTGTGATGGTGCACTAGAACCTTATCTCATGGAAGGTGCATAAAACCTCGTCTTCTTGTGGCTGTGAAGCCTCTGTTTTTTGGAACTAAGCAGGTCATTTCTTGGTCATAGTCTCTCTCTTTTCTCAGACTGATCGTTCAATCCTTCAGACAGACTCCACAAATGTGGCAAACCGCTCTTGATTTTCTAAAGCAGCAGTAGGTGTCGATAGATTAGCACTCAGACCTTTCTCAAACCATCTGATTCTCTCATCATTTGTTGCCGCCATATGAGGACAAAACCTCAACAGGTCCATGAACTTGGCTTCATACTCGGTGATGCTCATCGATCCTTGGCGCAGATGCTCAAACTGGTTGATCTTTTTGTCCAGATAGGTCTTCAGGAGGTATCGGCTTATGAACTCCCACCGGAAGACATCCCAACAGATCATTTCACCGGGTTGCTTATCCTCCTCGATGGCCCACCAGTGACCAGCACTACCTTTCAAAAGGCAGGCAGCATGCTTGAATTTGTCTACTTTGGGGATGTCAAGGATCTGAGAGGCCTTCTCAAGACCTGTCAGCCATAGATCTGCATCTGTTGGATCAGCCGTTCTAGCATAATTCGAAGCTCTGACTCGACGAAGCTTCTCAAAGGTCTTCCCAATACCTGGAGATTCACCATGGGGAGCATGTGCTCTTGGCGGAGGCACTAGCAATCTATCCACATGTGATTCATCGTAGCCATTAACTGCCCCATAAGATGCTGATAGGTAGGGTTTTCGGGAATGGTCGGGTCAAACTGGGGGACCCCAGGCACCCGATCTTCATGTTCTTGCACTCATACTCCATCAACATATGCAGCAGCACTGCTCTCGGCAACATGTTCATTGTGACTTCCAGACATCTTTTAGCTTTATCTTCTATTGGGGGAGAAGGTTATTGTAAGAAAATCTAGATAACTCACAAGAACAGACACAAACCTAGTCCTAGATCCCTGTAGACTCAGTGAACCTAGGGCTATGATACCAAACATATTGTGACATCCCACTATCACACAGATAACGAAATGCCACACGAAAATGTGTGGAACTTCCATAAACCACGTAATACCAAAAACACAGTTAATTAAAACTCATTGCAGAAAATAGATAAATAAAGAAACTATTACATCCAGATCCTTATCATGCAAGGAAACATGTTATATAAACATACATAAACCTTGATATGTGTCCATATCTCATTGGATATAGTTGTCACAGAGGCACAAGAGTTCACCACCTATTTATATACAGAACAGGCCATACCAGGCCAATAGAAGGATAAACAAGTTACATCAGCTATACATCGTAAAACGTCGTCAAAACACCTCCAAGGATCTGAGAGTACAGGGATGACTCTAGGACTCTACTACCAAATAACCAAAACAACAACATATCTATCTCTTGCCTCCTAGTGTTCTTCCTACTACTCGGCCGCAACCTCACAACCACCACCACGTCTAGCACGATCACCTAAAATGGTTTAAAACTAGCAGGGTGAGACACACAGTCCCAGCGAGAAACATAACCCCCTACGAAACTATAAAACCTCAAAGGAGAGCTAGAACAGATAAAGCATGTAACTAATATAAGCAGCTAATATATACAGCATAATGAACAGAACTAGCTTACTAAGATATCCAGGAGGCATATAACCAGATATTTATTTATGGAACATGATTGACAAGATAAGCTTTATAAGAACTTATCACCAGATATGAGGAATGTACAAATAACTTGCAAGATATAACTAGTGCAACTATACATGCAAGGCTTCAACCAATGTTCCGTGTTTTACCTTAAGCGATACATACTATATGACTAGATTACAAATTTTATTATGCCCTGAGGAAGTGAGCCATCCTGCTCAAATCCAACCGTCGGCTTTGAAGCCCAAAACCGGTGCCATACAAGGTCATTGGGAGAGCCGGACTCCATGATCTCACCTCTTCGTGGTCAGTGAATGATAACCAGAGTAGGACCACAGTCTCTTTCTTGAGTGGCTTCAACCATAGGGTTAACTCACGCAGTCTACCCTTTTTATCTAGCCTACCCTTGGTGTCACGGTGCTAGTATACTTGAGCCACAGGCCAATTAATTCACCATTCTCCTTGAGCCATGAAGGCATTCATGCTCTATCATACTAAGCCATGGGCTTGCTCACCATGCTCTTATAAACATCTTGAGTCCACAACCGCAGTTTCACTCTAATCCTCCTATTTTCGTCTAGGAGAAACCCTGCATATTCAACAATATGCGCTCCAGGTAATCCCGCAGGATGATCCTATTTCACCATCACCAGCTACTGACGATGATGGATCTATGGCCAGGGCAAAACTACATGAAATGTTCCAATGTAATTAATTAGTATGTTTTAGGTGAATTATTGAGGCAACCAGGTTAAAAAACATAAACAACATTGTGTCATACTACAACTGTCATTATCATATTGCCATGGGATCTCAATCCCTCATCACATAATACCAATGTCTCTCAAGGCTTCATCATCATCCTGGGATAGCAACCCCTTATCTCAGTATCAGGGGATAACACCTCGACTAGGCACTCAACTTTTATCAGGTCAACAGACCCTTCTCATCATACTGGTGTTACAGGTTATCTCATCAACAAGGATTATCATCGTTCAGTGTTATACAAAACACATAAACCTCATAGATCTCACCTGGCTATGAATTCATTTGATACACCTGCATGGTTAGTATGCATATCATGAGAGATAATAGGATCACCAAACATAAATCTTATAGAACATAGTATTATTATCATGCCATTCAAACTTAGGGAGCATATGATTAAAACCACATCCATTATGGTGATCATATGGAGTATAAAGTGGTATATGCATGTCTAACAATTCAATTAGTGTAATCAAACCGTAAGTATCCACTATGCCCTATATCTTATGAACACAACCATTATCTTATCATCTTACTTAGGTAACAAACATATCACTGGTCACAACCTACCTTTCATATCTCAACAACATCTTAACCAAAGATACGGGCTCAGGACAACAGGTTCCCCAACCTAGAGTTCCCAAGCTAGGTGCATCCCTCACCAAATGGGGTCACCTACCCTCACCAAAGGTGTGGTGGGCAGGGCACTAACCCTCACCCAAAGGATATTGGCCACAAGCATGACATGCACCCATGCACAAGGGGATAATGGGCAGACTAGCACCCAAGGTGTGTCGTGCAGTCATGGGCCAAGAGTGTATCGTGCAACCAAATACAATCGGATATTGTGCAACCAGGAACCATGGGTGTATCATGCACTCATGTGCAAGAGTGTATCGTGCAACCATGGACCAAGAGGGTTTATCGTGCAACCATGGGTTGGTATCACAACATCTCTATCGGCAAAGACCCATATTGCCTATTAGGGTTAGGGTTTCAAATCGGGCAACTTATCATCACCATATCGCCCAAAGCCATATCGCCTAAGATCATGGTGCACTAGGTCAAAACCATAACGCCCAACAAGCACACCGTTGTCATCTCTCAAATGACACCATGGCACCCGAGGTAGCCTATCGTCCAACTAGGTTAAGCACAACCATATCGGCCAACACTATGGCACCCATCTAGGGTTTACCTATCCAAGACTCATATCAGGCAAACACAAAGCCAACCCATGTCACCCAAGGCACAAAATAGGGATATCTATTAAGCATCATGTCAGCCAAAGGCATAACTGTTGGGTTTTAGGGGAGGCAGAGAAGGCAGCGGAAACAAAAATTTTCCTCCCCAAACCCAGAACAAGGAAATGCGTCAACGTCAATACAATAGGAAAGGATGGTTTGTGGAATCATACCTTGTCCCGAGGATTGCTCGGTAACAATACCTCGCGGCTTGCACGGTCTTCACCTCCAGTCTTGGATGGTGTCTGTGCAGCTCCTTGTCGCACCAGGACTGACGCCTCCTGGTCTCACCGAGACTATCGGGATTGACAGCTGTCCTCCAAGCGGCAGAAATCTCCCGCCTCTGAAGTAGTCCACACGGACCACCTGGAACTCCAATCTCCTTGTCTCACAAGGAATTGGAAGGAGTTGCACCCTCCTGTCAGTGTACTAGTCACTAACACACTCTCCTACCACCAGTCACTTTCTGTAGTTGTCTTCCCCTTGATGTGCCTCCCTTATCGGGTAGCACTTGCTCGGGCTCTCTCGGTTGCCAAAACCAGAGAGAACGACAACTTTATAGAGCAACTAGTTGCACTGAGTTGTTCTTTGAGAAGCCCCCAATAACCCTATATATAGGAGGGTCATGGGACAGGGTTCTCTATCCCGGGCAATGTGGGACTAAAGTAGGAGTAGAAGGGTTCGAGATTTTCCACAAAAACAACCAACTGCGCAACCTGAACCGATCATTTCATTTCTGAAATGGTCGGTTGGTGACCTGAGCCGGACGGTTGACACCTCAACCGATCGGTTGGGACACCTCAACCAGTCGGATCACTTCTGGACTGGTCGGTTTGTGGCCCTGGTCAGTTCCCAATTGACTTTTCTTCTTTTGTTTCCAATTGGTACCAAATACCAATCCTTGTTCCAATCAAATTGGGCAAGTGAAACAAAAAGAAATTTCTCACCAATCCTACTTTCCCAACTTGCTCGGTTGCACCAGTTGAACCGATCATTTCAACACTAGAACCAATCATTTCACCCTATCCATGAGCCGATCGACTCACCACCTAAGTCGATCAGTTCACCAAGCTCAGCCGATCGGTTCATCACATGAGATGATCGGTTGGGAGTGCAGATTGTGCAGAAATAGTCAATTGTAGTTTCAATCAATCTGATACTCTAATCAATGTGTCCAACACCTTGAACATTATGACATTGAGCTATCAATTAATTGAGTGTTTAATTGAACTACTAAACTCCTTTAGTAATCAATCTAAACATTGTTTGTGGACAAAACTCCTCTTCCAGGTTAAATCCTATGTGTGTGACCCTGTAGGTCCATTTCACGTTGGCAGTGAAAGTCCATAACACTTATGACTTGACAAGCAAAGAGTGGTACCTAGTCACACATCAGTGCTACCCAAGTGAAATAGATAGTTGGAGAACAACTTTCAATCCTACAATCTGTAAATGGTGTTATAGTGAATGTATAATTCTTTTGTCACTGATATCCCGAATGAACTCGAGGCATGGAACAGTCATCCTGTCAACGTTCATTCACTTTCTTGATCTCAGAGTAGATTGGAAGAGATATGTATGACATCAATATCATATACTGATTCACACATGCGTGCATGCCTTTCCCAATCCTACTCATCAAGTGGCCATGGATATCAAACTCCCTCAGGAGGGACAAATCCCATATCTATCACTCACCCCTCAAAAGTCCCATGTGTCAAAGCCACCCAATCATCACTTAACAACCCATGTTTCAGGACTGCGTTTGATGATGTCAAAGTGTGCCCAACGACATGTGTTGAGTGCAGTGATTTCAGGTCAAAGAATCACACTCACCACCATCACTGTGAGTATTGACTGTGACTACCATGTCATGGTTCCACGTGTCAAACTCACGGTGGGTCTGTCCAGTACACTTGTTCTCTAACAAGTACCTATGTGTTTGGTTTGATATCTCTATATCATGACTAATGAGATTCTGTCATCAAACAACACCATAATCTAGTCTTTTGTGTCATTGTTGTCTATCTACCTTCCACAATGACATCTGACTAGGGACATAACAAGAATGTACAAACTCTTAGCACCCGTATGATCTCATCGTTCAGGTCCTCAACCTGAAAGCATACGTCATTGAGTACTGTCATTCTCTAGACATTCAATCTGTTCTATCACTATCTCATATGACTGAACCAGAAAGAATTGGAAGCTTGCCTTTGATGTTTATCAAATCAATCTTAATGTATCCCACCAATCATCCCATGATTGGCTCTCAGGGCATACATACCAATAGACTCCCACTTGCACTACGAGCCAATCACCCTTGAATCATATTCATAGTGATCTTCAAACATGTCCCACATGTTACTGTGCTCTTGTGCCAACATAGTGAGTTATGGAAACACCTTGCCAAAGTCAGTTTTTAACTGCATTTCTCTCATCTCTTCACTGTACGTCACACGTATGAGATGGAGTTGTCGTAATATGTGATCTTCTATTCCTTTGCTAACCTTTAGCCACATTGAATGATCAAGGATTCCATACTTGTCATCAATGAGTGGAATATATATAAGTTCATCTCATGAACATCCAGATCCATACAGTATCCACTGTTGTTCTCCAACACATAGATACCCGGCATTTCCTTTTCAATGGTTTTATTGGAACACTTCCAATTATCAACAAACTTTCACTTTTATATATCCTATATATATTTTGCGATTAATTTTATATCCTTTTGGAAGTTCGCATCAATGTAACTCTTTACATTGAACTCTTCCTAATCTCCATAGAACTAGTACTTCTCAAGTACTTATCAAGTTCTCATGGTATTCCAGTAACCCTTACTGGAAGTAGACAGACATCCACTCATCATGTCTCACATACGAGTTATCAGGATGAGCATATCATATTGCCATGTCCTACATACAAGATGATGAATGCATTTTGTTCTTGCCATGTCGATACATGCAAGATAATGGGATGATTACATACATGATAGATCCATATCTATTATTAGTGTTCCCATTCTTCATAAGAATTGGACACTTGGCCTTGGGATACTAACTCCATGTAACATGGACAAGTTTTCTCCCACTGAATCCGTGCATACTGAACCCTTCAGTACAGATTGCCAATGTATGCTTTCTCTTTTCAGGTCAAGAGGTTTTTCGAGAACTATCTCTATAGATCTCTATTCCTATCACATAGGAAACATCTCTATCTTCCTTAAAGATAATTTCCACTTTTGGATTTCCATTCTAGAACATTTCCATTTCACATCAACATGTGGAATGTGAACACGCTCCCACTAAATCACAGATCCCTCCTTTATCTTTGACATATCAGTCAAACCCTTTGACTATATCATCAAAGTAAAGATCCAATTCTGAGTTGCTTGTACTCAATCAATCACATTGATTAGTCCATTGTAACTTATAGACTTCATTTGCATTAGTGGATTCATAAACCTTATAGGTTGTGTCACGTACGCATCCTTGTTCTATTCCTCATAGGAATGCTTTTTTAGTATCCATATGCCAAATGTCTTAGTCATTAAGTTGCAATCAACAAGCATCATCCTTCTCAAAATGTTATCCATGTGTCTTAACACTTAAGATTCATTTGCACTTATGGATTTCATCCAATGGGTGCTACCATCAAGGTCATACCTTATGGTTCACATGGATGTCATTTAGGATGTAATGGTCATAAACCATAACTCAAAATTTGATTCCTCATATTCATCTAGATAGTTGACTCATCACATGAACAACTCATCACATATATAAACAAGGTGTATCTGTCAAGGATATAAGAACTTACAACTCCTTGTGATTCTTAATGTCCTTTATTAGTGTGGGGTATTCTTTTATTAAGAAGAATTCAGTTATTTGATAATCATTCTCTAACTCCTTAGAGTATGATTCCTTCTTGATTTAGACATCACTATACCTTAATCATGAGTTCACTATGATACACTATGATAATCACTCATAAGGATCTCAAACATTTGGTCTAAGTATTTCATTCATTGATCTCATCAAGAATTAACACTTTACCAAATTTGCACTTCATCTATGATAATCTTGAACACTTCAAGATATTGGTATTTCTATAAACACCATTTGAAGTATTAGCATTTTCTGCAATAGGTATGTAAATACATCACATGTATTATACCTAATAGGATAATCATTCTCCCACTACCATTAGTGAAGATTGATTAATCATGTCCAAGATATTCATGTCTCTTACTGGTTCTCTGACCAAAAGAGTCTAGATTTATCCATCACATGGAAACTAGAAATGAATTTCTCATGATTGATGCTAATTTGATTGTTTGAGTTATCTATAACTTTTAGGTATCATTTTATCTTATGCATATCAAATACCACAAGATAAACAAGGCATTTCCATAAAGATCATATCTTTATAAATTGAACCATCTCTTTATTGATTGCCATCATTGTCATACAATATGCAAAACTAAAGTGTTTCTATCTATTGGCAAATATGAAATAGCAGTTCTCAACTCTATTTCGTGCCCTTTAGGCTGAAATAAACTGAAAGGTACTCCTATCTATGGCAGCAACACTTGCTCCAATGATGGGTACTCCTTTCTTAGTCCTTTCACAAAGGCCATCACTTCTTTTTGGATATTGCATATCATATATGACATATCCATATCTTGGTATCATATACCTCAGATAAAGAAGTGGTTCATTTCATTATACCTTAGGTGGAGATCTCCATCCCCTCCTTCATCTTCTATTGTTCTTCCAGATATAGAGGGATATTCCCTCATACACCCTTTCCCCATGTGCCTTGAGGTTGAAGACGGCTTGGGTTGCTGGCTAGCATCAGAACACTTCTTTGCTTTGCCCTTGCCCTTGCCCTTTCCCTTAAGACTTTCCTTTCATTGATCTCATCAAAGATTAGGGTTAGTATTTCTTCATATTTGCCTCAACATGTCCAACAACTCTGTCAATGCTTGTCAAAGGTGTTCATGTTGTAGCTTATCATGAATTGTATGATTCTCACAACATTTGCAGTATTATACCAATATCCAACTTTTGGCTCAGAGGGAATCCTTCTTAGTCAGGTTTTCCACATACCCAATCACATTGAGTGTGTGAATACCTTACTAGATCTCCTTCTGTCATGACATACTAGGACAGTGTCTTGGAGACATCATATGTCTCATGTTGTCTCTTCAACTCATAGTTCAGAGAACACAACATCAAGCACACCTCATCAATGCCATCCTTGGTATGCTTCCATAAGCATACTTTCAACCATTGATGTGGTGGGATTGAGTTCATCTAGTTCTGGTATAACTATGACTTAGAGCTTTCGCTCTTTGATTGAGAACGCTTCTCAACATCCTAACCAATCGTGGAAATTATTCCCATTTAACTTGTCCTTTTCCAGGACGGATCGCAAAGAAAAGTGATTGTTGTTTGTTGCCATTTGTACTACAAAAGGAAATATGCAATTTTAGTCGAAAAACTCATTTTTGACTTATTTGATTGATTTGAAAAGTTGACGATATAATTAGGACTTTAATTAATTATCGCTCCCACTATTTTACTACAAATTGATAGCCCTCACCATAAATTTGGAAGATTTCAGCGTACAACCTTCTAGTGGGCAAGATCCTGAAATCCTCTAAGTCATGGACCAGCTACGACTGTCACCCACAACTTAGATATCTCAAGTAGGCAACTATTGCCAATTGCATCATATGCAACTCTTGATAAGATTTCATATGCAACTCCTTGCCATGATCATCTCCATGCCTCAAGGTGCTAGATCCTATCTAGGTCACCTTGTTAAGTCTGACCCAAAGCCAACACGATGAATATGCACCCTGCTAGGGCAGACCCACTTATCCATCCTTCACGCTTCCACGAGATAGACGGTGCACCACGCTAGGGTGTGCCCACACTTGGTCGATCAAGATTTTCACGTGTGTCACATCTGGAAGGCATCTAAAACTTAATATTTAATGTGGGATTTGGTTTTATATACATATACATATCCAATCACCACAATATATAGTATGTATCATATACATGCTATATCCCACAGAAAACATGCAAAACGATAAAAGTGATGATTATGGCCATCCTAATGTGATTCCTCGAGACAAGAGGAATCACGGTCATCTAGGTCTACATCACATGCAACATGTACAAGATGAACTCTGTGCTTTGCCTATCTGGGTTTGATCAAATCATCACATGACTGATCGGCTCACCATCAGGCCGGTAGGCTGGGTGCCACCAGCTGATCGGTTGGCTCCTCCAACCAATTGGTTTGCCTGGTCGTCGTGCATCTCATCATGGCCGCCACCTGCTCATCTCGCTCCTCGAACTGGTCATCAACCGATCGGCTCACTACTTGAACCGATTGTCTCGAATGTCAACCGATCGGTTCACTCCTTGAACCGATCATCTCAGCTGTCGTCAGGATGTCCTCCGTTCTTTGACATAATAGGAAATAAAATTCTATCCTATTTTATATTGTAAAAAGAGAAACCTTGAGTTACATTCGAGGGGAGTAAAGGTAGGAAATAAATCTCGAATTATTTTGAGTTACATCAGGAATAGGAGAAGGAAGATCGGTGCACAGACCGAGATGCAAGAAACCACATACAACCATACACAGATAGGGTTTATTGGCCATAACCACGCTATACATCCACCACAAAACTCATTTAACGGCGACACGTATCGAGTGCATTCATAATACATATCATATATATAAATTGGGATTTGTTGATTTAGCATTGGACATGCATAAAGCCAATTTTATTCGCATCGTATGCAATAAATAAAGGTGAAAAACCAAAATCGATCATATCGAAAATCCTAAAGTATAGAGCAGTTGACGTGGCTCTGATACCACTGTTGGGTTTTATGGGAGGCAGAGAAGGCAGCGGAAACAAAAAATTTCCTCCCCAAACCCAGAATAAGGAAACGTGTCAACGTCTATACAATAGGAAAGGATGGTTTGTGGAATCATACCTTGTCTCGAGGCTTGCTCAGAGACAATACCTCGCGGCTTGCGCGGTCTTCACCTCCGGTCTTGGACGGTGTTTGTGCAGCTCCTGGTCGCACCGGGACTGATGACTTCTGGTCTCACCGGGACTGTCAGGATTGACAGCTGTCCTCCGAGCGGTATAAATCTCCCGCCTCTGAAGTAGTCCACATGGACCACTTGGAACTCCAATCTCCTTGTCTCACAAGGAATTGGAAGGAGTCGCACCCTCCTGTCAGCGTACTAGTCACTGACACACTCTCCTGCCACCAATTGCTTTCTGTAGTTGTCTTTCCCTTGTTGTGCCTCCCTTATCGGGTAGAACTTTCTCGGGCTCTCTCGGTTACCAAAACTAGAGAGAACAACAACTTTATAGAGCAACTGGTTGCACTGAGTTGTTCTTTGAGAAGCCCCCAATACCCCTATATATAGGAGGGTCATGGGACAGGGTTCTCTATCCCGGGAAATGTGGGACTAAAGAAGGAGTAGAAGGGTTTAAATTTTCCAAAAAAACAACCAACTGCGCAACCTGAACCAATCGTTTCATTTCTGAAACGATGGGTTGGGGACCTAAGCTGGTCGGTTGACACCTCAACCGATCGGTTGGGACACCTCAACCTGTCGGTTCACTTCTGAACCGGTCGGTTCATGGCCCTGGTCAGTTCCTGATTGACTTTTCTTCTTTTGTTTCCAATTGGTACCAAATACCAATCCTTGTTCCAATCAAATTGGGCAAGTGAAACAAAAAGAAATTTCTCACCAATCCTACTTTCCCAACTTGCTCAGTTGCACCAGTTGAACTGATCGTTTCAACACTTGAACCAATTGTTTCACCCTGTCCATGAGCCGATCGAATCACCACCTGAGCCGATCGGTTCACCAAGCTCAGCCAATCAGTTCGTCACATGAGCTGATCGGTTGGGAGTGCAAATTGTGCAGAAACAGTCAATTGCAGTTTCAATCAATCTGATACTCTAATCAATGTGTCCAACACCTTGAACATTATGACATTGAGCTATCAATTGTTTGTGAACAAAACTCCTCTTCCAGGTTAAATCCTATGTGTGTGACCCTACAGGTCCATTTCACGTTACAGTGAAAGTCCATAACACTTATGACTTCACAAGCAATGAGAGGTGCCTAGTCACACATCAGTGCTACCCAAGTGAAATAGAAAGTTGGAGAACAACTTTCAATCCTACAATCTGTGAATGGTGTTACAGTGAATGTATAATTCCTTTGTCACTGATATCCTGAATGAACTCGAGGCATGGAACAGTCATCCTGTCAACGTTCATTCACTTTCTTGATCTCAGAGTAGATTGGAAGAGATATGTATGACATCAATATCATATACTGATTCACACATGCATGCACACCTTTCTCAATCCTACTCATCAAGTGGCCATGGATATCAAACTCCCTCAGGAGGGACAAATCCCATATCTATCACTCACCCCTCAAAAGCCCCATGTGTCAAAGCCACCCAATCATCACCTTTATAACAACCCATGTTTCAGGACTGTGTTTGATGATGTCAAAGTGTGCCCAACGACATGTGTTGAGTGCAGTGATTTCAGGTCAAAGAATCACACTCACCACCATCACTGTGAGTACTGACTGTGACTACCATGTCATGGTTCCATGTGTCAAACTCACGGTGGGTCTGTCTGGTACACTTGTTCTCTAACAAGTACCTATGTGTTTGGTTTGATATCTCTATATCATGACTAATGAGATTCTGTCATCAACCAACACCACAATCTAGTCTTATGTGTCATTGTTGTCTATCTACCTTCCACAATGACATCCGACTAGGGACCTAACAAGAATGTACAAACTCTTAGCTTCCATATGATCTCATCGTTTAGGTCCTCAACCTAAAAGCATACGTCATTGAGTACTGTCATTCTCTAGACATTCAATCTGTTCTATCACTATCTCATATGACTGAACCAGAAAGAATTGGAAGCTTGCCTTTGATGTTTATCAAATCAATCTTAATGTACCCCACCAATCATCCCATGATTGGCTCTCAGGGCATACATACCAACAATAACACCCACAAACACCAACTAAGGCAAAGGTCCATATTGGTCAAGAAGGTCAACAGAACACCATCTAGCATATTGCCCAAGGTTCAACTCTAGAAAGGGAAAATATCGGGATGAACACCATAAAGGGGTATCGTGCAGAGTTCAAGGCCATGATGGGTTGATCATCTTCAACCCCAAGACTGCCACCAAGAATCCCTAAATGTTCAAGAGAGTTGGCTCACTTCTCAAGATGATTAAGTGAGAGAGGATTATTGTGCAACTTCCATCACATATCGGGCAGCAAGGTGGGTCATCATCATAACGGCCAACCCACCAACCTCAACTAGGTCAAGACCAAACAAAGGCTCACCTCTCAAGTCCATGGCAAGAGAGGGGTGTTGCCCAAGCAACTAGAGTATAGACTCACCTCTCAACGACTAAGGGAGAGAGGGGTTTTGCCTACACCACTAGAGCTCAAGCTCACCTCTTCAAGACCAAAGGGAGAGAAAGGAGTTTTGCCCCAAGAACATACCACACACACCATTGGATTAGGAAACCCTAGGCTCACCTCTCAACAACCAAGTGAGAGGGGTTTTGCCCAAAGAATCCTAACACAAAGCTTTGTCCAAAAAGGTTCAAGAACACATCTAAACAACATAACCATTTCACCATATCCAAAAAGATTAAGGGCTCATACTCGAGCAAAGATATTTCCAACAAGATAAACATGGCCGATCAAGATAGCACATATAGCATGCAACACGAAAAAGAAGTAGTATATCTAGGGTTAGGAGTTATGTAACCCACCTCGAGCACACTCCTCAAGCTCCAAATCTCCAAGCACCAAGCTTCAAAGCTCCAAGGCACCACCATAAGAGGAGAAGGAGCAAGGAACTCTCTGGGGTTCGACCACCACTAGAGGAAGAAGGAGACTAGACCTATGTCTCCCACCAAGGAGAGAGTATCGGCCACCAAGCTCCACCAAGGGGAAGTGTATCAGCCACCAAGGAAGAAGGAAAGCAACTAAAGAGCTAAAGGTATCCCAAACTAGCAAAGAAGGGGGTATATAAGCAAGAGTGTTAAGTGGGCATCCACTATGGGATAGCTCCACATGTGCTCACCCAAACCACCACTTGTCTAAGGGTTATGACACATGCTAGCATCCCAAACCACTTTTCCATGACTTGCCACCCACTAGCAAGGCAACAGCCACTTGTCCCAAGATGGTGACACAAACGAGGCTAGGTCAAGTGGGGTGTGTTTCTCCCATCATGGTAACCCGACACACCAACCATCACCCTGGACGATACACCTTCCTGGCCGATACACCATGGCTGATATAAGGCACCAGGCTGACCCTTGCCTGATACTAAGCCTCAAAAGGCAGAACAAAGCCCAAATCTACTCAAGCAATGAGCCCAACCCATCCTCTCAACTCTAGAGGATGCAAGGAGAGGGAAAGACATCTCTCAAGGTGAAAAACTTGCACACCAACCATAAAACTTGGTTAAATTGCAAGTTGCACCTCCACCTCTCAACATGGCACAAACAAACCCTAATCACAACTCAGCTGATTAGAAAGCATCTCAACACAAGGTTTAGGTAAAGCAAATAGGGTAAGCCCAAAATGAAGGTCAGAGTCCTTACATTACCTATCCAATTAAAAGTCTTCAACCTCACAAAGGACTTACCCACTTTGCAACGAGTCTTCATCCTTCACCAAGGACTTACCCACTCTTGCACAAGTCTTCGACCTTTGAGGAATTACCCACTCTTCTTAGATCGTCCACCTTTGATTTCACCTTTGCCAAGGAGTTACCCACTTGAGCATGGAGTGTTTATCTTTCACCAAGGACTTACCCACTCTTACTCTAAGTATTCAATCTTGCCTTCTTCTTCTTCACCGAGGGACTCCTTCCCTTGTTCTTCTTCACCACTCTTAGCCCAGAGAGAGAGCCTTCATCTTCACAGTTGAAATGACAGATTGGGAGGTGGTGGAAGTGAGAGCCTCACAAGATATACATGTAGGAAGAGCTCTCTTACAAATATCCTACTCACTCTAATGGATGTAGAAAGTTATTAAGCTTAGAGAGAGAGGAGGCTATAGAACCACTCAACTATAGAATAGGAACCTTCATAGTACTTGTCTAACCATGGTATGAAGTCCAACGGGTCTTATTTATAGTTGAGGATGCCTAGAAGGATTTGGGAACACTTAAGGATGAATACTAACCATTTGATATGTTGTAACATATATTTTTTTGAGTTTTACAACATTCCAATGACTAGAAATACTTTTATGCATTTTTTCGTACAGTGCGATCGGTCGAGTTTCTATAAAGGTAACTTGACTGGATGCACTATGCGAAAAAGCTAATTTGACCAATCGGCCCTGTTTGTCTTGGTAGGAACTCGACTGATAGATTAAATAAATTTTATTTCAGTGCAGTGGTTCATCGAGCTTTGAGTATAGGAAACTCAACCGATCAACAACATTCTCAAAATCCATCAAGGATCGGTCGAGATTGTGATTCGACCGATTAAGTTCCTATAATGAATTTTTAAAAATGTCATAAAGTGTCTAAATAGTTGATTTAAGTGTTCCTGGTTTTTTTAAGCTTGATTACAAGTCATACAATCATTACAAGTGATTTACAACATGATTTTAATGGATTTAAATCATTTCTGAAAATATGCACTTGTATTAACTTTGAGTTGTGTTTTCTTCAAGTTAGGATGCGTAATATATGGCATTTGGAGTGTGTCTATACCTAATCTAAAATCACTCAAGTAGAAGCATTAGACATAAATGAATGGAATGGTTAGTCATCATCAAAATGTCAGTTTAGATAATTTAGAGCTAGAGTCATCATTGACTAAATTGACCTTGAGTCGACATATTGCACACCAAAGCACCCACGAAAAACGTGACTTTAAGGGTAAAGGAAAAGTGAAAGGAACTTCTCCTATATCAAGTGGGGTGTCCAAGCTAGAAGATGGCAAGGCTGGGGAGAAAGGCTAATATAAAGTGCTTCTTTTTCCATAAGAAAGGACATGATAAAAAGTAGTGCTTCAAGTACAAGAAATGGTTGAAAAAGAAAGGTACCATGTCTCTTGTTTCATATGAATGTCATCTTTCTAATGTTCCATTATATAGTTGGTGGCATGACTCTGTTGCAACCATGCTCATTTCAAATACATTGATGAGATTTTAGAATTAAAGGAAACTAACAGAGCATGAATTTTTTTTTATTTAGAAAATAAATTGGACTCTCTAGTAAAAGACGTTGGCACATGAAGATTAATCCTTGATAATGGAAAGTTGCTAGACATAGAAAATACCTTTTATGTACCAAACCATAGTAGAAATTTTGGTCTCTATTTCTATACTAGACAAATTAAACTATAGTTTCGTTCTTAAAAGTGGACAATTAACATTGTATATAAAATCTAATTTAATCAGTACTTGTGTTTTAATAAATGATCTTTATAAAGTTAAATTAAGACCTCATTTTGAGAAATGTTTTACAGTCCAACATAGTGTTATTGGTAATAAATGCACATTTTTATATGAGCAATCATAACTTCTTTGGCACCGAAAGTTGGGACATATTTCCAAAGAAAGAATCCAAATATTAGTAAAGAATAAAATTTTAGGGCCCTCAGACTTTACTGATTTTGAAACGTGTGTTTAATGCATTAAGGCTAAACAAACCAAGACTTCTAAATAGGATGCCAAGAGAAGTAATTGAATATTATAAATAATTCACACGGATATTAGTGGACCTTTTTTGCCTTATTTTACAGGTGAAAGATATTTTGCAACATTTATCAATGATTATTCACGATATATATTCCTTTACTTATTAAATGATAAAAGTGAGATTTTTCAAGCCTTTAAGGACTTTAAGGTTGAAGTGGAGAACCAATTAGATAAAATGATTAAGATAGTCATATCAGATAGGGGAGGAAAATATTATGGAAGGTTCACTGAGGGACAAATAAAGGGACCATTTGCACATTTCCTTCAAGAAGAGGGTATTATACCTCAATATTCAATCTTAGGCACACCAGTCAATGTGGTGTATCTGAAAGAAGGAATCAAACAGTAAAGAAAATGGTTTGTGCAATACTTTGTAATTCATCCCTCTCTTCTACAATGTGGAGTGAGGCTGTGCATGTATTAAATAAGATTCCTAGCAAATCCATCCTGAAAACCCCATATGAATTATACATAGGAAGGAAATCATCCTAAAACTATATGAACATATGTGGATGTCATGTAGAAGCTAGAATCTACAATCCACATGAGAATGCATTTGACCAAGAACCGCTAGTGGCTTATTTATTGGTTATCCAAAAAGGTCAAATGAATATAGATTTTACTTTTCACTCACCCACAAAAAATAATTGAGACGGGTAAGGATAGATTTTTGGAGGATCATCATCTTAGTGGGAATGACCTACTTCAAAATATATACTTTGTTGAAATGCAAGATAGTTCTCTTACAATTGCACCTAGTCAAAGACGCATAGACTATCGAATTATTATTCCCATGAACAATTATCAAGTGGATGAGCCAATATAAGTAGATCTTGCTGCTAGTCAGGTTGTAAACGAAAAAGTTGATCATACTCATGATGAAGAACAACCTGAATAGCCTACAGAAATTGCAGAGCCCAATGTTAAATTAAGAAGATCTACAAGATCAAGGAGGCATGTCATTCCAGCTGACAATGTTGTATAACTTCAAAAAAAAAAATTAGACTTTGAAGATATTGATCCATTATATTTTTCAGCTGCAATGGATTGTGAAAATTCATCTAAGTGGCTTGATGCCATGAAGGAGGAACTATCATCCATGGATAAGAATCAAGTATGGGACCTTGTACCTTCACAAAAGAGTATTAAATCGATTGGTTGCAAATGGGTCTTTAAAACCAAAAGGAACTCAAATGGTGAAATTGACAACTACAAGGCTAGGTTAGTTTTGAAGGGTTTTACACAAGTAAGGCATTGATTACAAAGAGACCTTTGATCCAGCCTCATCAAAGGACTCCTTTAGAGTAATCATGGCCTTAATGGCTCATTTTTTATCTTGAGCTACACCAAATAGATGTGAAACTGGCATTTTTCAACAGGGATTTATCTAAAGAGGTCTATATGGAACAACCAGAAGGTTTCGTTGATAATAATAGAAGTCATATGATTTGTAAACTAAAGAAATCAATTTATGGACTTAAACAAGCATCCCTACAATGGTATATAAAGTTTAACAGTATTATATCAACTTTTGGGTTTTAACCTAATATTGTTGATAGGTGTACATACTCCAGGGTCAGTGGGAACAAATTTGTAATATTGATTCTTGATGTAGATGATTTTCGACTTGCAACTAATGACTTTGACATATGAAATGAAACTAAAGAATTTCTTTCTTCTAATTTTGAGATCAAAGATATGGGGGAAGCCGCATATGTACTCGGTATGGAGATTCATCAAGACCGAGCTAAGGGCATTCTTAAAAATCCCAGAAAGCTTACATATATTGAGTTTTACACAAATATGGAATGAAAAATTGTTCACCTAGATCTGCACCTATAGTTAAAGGAGATAAACTTAACTCCATGTAGTATCCTTGTAATGATATTGAAAGGAATAAAAGGAGTAAGATACGATACATAGAAGTAGTTGAGAGTCTACAATATCTCCAGATATGTATCCGACCAGATATTATTTTTCTAGTGGAATGCTTTATCGTTACCAAAGTAACCCGATCATGGACTATTAGAGAGCTGTGAAAAAGGTGGTGTGCTACCTGAAAGGAACAAAAGATTTCATGTTTATCTATAGAAGAAAAAAATACCTTCAGGTTACAAGATATTCAGACTCAGATTTTACTGAGTTTCTAGATAGTAGAAAGTCTACAACATGCTATATTTTCCTACTATCTAGTGGTATAGTATCATGGAGGAGTATCAAGCAAAATACTACAGCTTCATCTACCATGTAAGTTGAACTTATAGCTTGTCATGAAACGTCATCACATGTAATATGGTTTAAGAATATGATACAAGATCTTAAGGTTGTTGATTCAATTCATAAGCCAATACAGATATATTGTGATAATAAAGTTGCAGTTATTTTTGCCAATAATGATAAAAGCACTACCGCATGTGGACACATATACATATAAATCTATGTCGTTAATGAGTGAGTTGACAACAAGATGATAATGATCGATCACATTGGTACATAATATATGATTTCAGGTCCTCTTATTAAAGACTAGGTCCAGAATTATTTACATCTCATGTAAAAAGTATGAGTCCGAAAAGATCATTTGAAATGTAATTATTAATGTGATTTGACAAATGTGACATCAACGCCTTTCGTCATTCCTCGGAAGCCACACAAAGGTGCATAATCACAATTAACCTTTTCTATCTTTCAACTGCTGCCTCCTCGTACATCACCAATTAATAAGGTTGTGTTGGAATCCAGTCATTTTTGTATTGGGATCCGTCATAATCTGTACTTGGCTAGAAAAAAATGTTGATTTCAGAAGTGCAGAATTGCAGATGTGCCTGGAGCTTTGATGCAGATTTACAGTGCAATTAATATATAAAAGCAAGCGAATATATACTTCTTCAGAACCCATCTGTAGTTCGTATAGCTTGAACTAATATGTATCAAACTAATCCATTCACACATGGAACTGACGGAAGTAACTAGCCTGCGTTCCACTGATCATGCACCTTTGTTTGTTGAGCCCATTCCATCAGCACATTCCTTTGTCTTACTTGACTACATAAACGTATTTTGTAATTTTTTTACTCTTCTTCTTCGATTATTAATGTTACTTGTATCTTCCATTTTAAGAGTAGGGAGTTACTCATTATAATCTGTTCCATAATGCATCTGATTTGCTGACTTCCACTCGCATGTTTGATATGATTTGAATTAATATATCCGGGATCATCTTTTGAAAAGTAGTTTTATGTACCATACCCCCCCCTCCAATATCAAATTTCTGGCTCTACTCGTGTATTGTATTATTTGATTTATTTATGAGTACTGTTTTTGAATTGTTTTTATGTTTTTTATGTGTATTATATTATTTTATTTATTTATGAGTGTTATTTTTTAGTTCTTTTGTTTAAGATAATTCATTTTTTCACAATTACCTTCAACTGATTTTTTTTTCTCTCTCCTAATCAAACATAATTCTTCAATTCGTTGAGCACTTCTTTCTCTCTCTATTTGAAGTCTCGTTTTTTCCGTAAAATCATGTGTAGAACAATGTCATGAAGAGGAACTCCTTTTTTGAGAAACGTAGTATCAAATCGTGAATAGAATGGATGATGTGTATCGTTACTCTATAGTAGGAAACATGTGTTCAACGAAAATGTTATGACAAAACAATGCTCGTAAATCTATGTAGTCTAGTAAAGCAAAAAGCGAGTTGAATTTTATATCTACTCGGTGGTTAAGAATATCGTAGGCCATATGATCCATACTATCAGAGACTTTCGGCACACATATAGCTCACTAGGTTTTCGGCTGCCGTAGAAAAACTAACTCTTGGGGAACTGGAGAATAAATCTAGGATGGCACATCCTTCTTTCTCTTCTTTTCTTCCCTTTCCCTTTCTCCTCCTTTTTCCTTTCCACGGGAGCTAATTAACAGCAGAAGGAGCTGCTAAGTTGTCTTTCTTCTCATCTTTCGTCGCGTATGATATGTGTGGGCGATCAGAATTTTGAGTCGGAAAAGGCTCGGAACAGGAACTCGTGGATATACATTTCAGAAACTTTGTTTAAATCTGGAACCAACCCACAGTCAAAATTTACACCTAGAATCGATTCAAATTGGATTTCTCTTAGCCTGTCCAAATCCAAAACGACCTAGATTCGTCAAATTCGAATCTACAAGTCGGACGTGTTAGAATTGTAATTCACAGTAGTTTCGAGCGATTACTAAACCATTGTCCGAACATAAACCAAACGTAGAGTATGAAACCAGAACACAAAATCAAACCCCGGATTAGTTCCATTTGTTTGCTTTAAGGTTCACCAGGATGGTCAAAATTACCTAAAACTATTCTTTATCCAAAAGATACAGCATAATGTTCACACATATTTAGATGTACTGCTGACTACTCTAGATGCACGGCAGACTGGTAGCTTTTAAACCCCCTGATACGGGAAAAAGATTTACTGCACCCGATTTTAGAGGGAGTACGTTATTCCTGATTTACTAATGTATAGTCTGATAAGCTTTGTCGGCCCTGATCAAATACAATTCACATGTGTGACTGTATGTAGTATGGAGGAGCCTGCTCCTCCTAAAATTGGGAGCCCTGATTCCCCTCTACCCTGATGAGGCGTTCCCATAGGAAGCCTCCTATAGAAATATAGTAAGAGACCAATTAAATATCGTTTTAATATAAAAGAATTCGTTCAGTATAAAAAAGTATTTGTTTTCTCCGTTATTCTTTTTAAGGGTTGAGTTTGGATTGCTAATTCTGGGATCATTGGCTTGTCCTATAATATAGACAAAGGTGGCTTCCTATACTACCATTGTTCATCAGTTGGGCCTAACATTTTTCGATAGTACATAGCATGTAAAATGGTAACTAGGTTACTACATCCTTTACACACCGATAAAAAGCTATGCAGGTTTTACCATTATCTGTTGACTACCCCAAATGGAGTTCATGTATCCATCGTACAGGTCACTCCAACCTTGGAAGAAACTGTTAGTCTTTGACTTTGGTGGGACGAGGGATAAGGATCTCGTTTTCTTGCATGTGGCTACGTACATACCAGATCAATTGAACATACGTGAGGATTTTGATTTGCCTTACCATTTGTCGGTTGTCTGAAGCTCACGCAGCACGTCGACGTCGGATTGACTGGAAGCAAAGGCACTGCCCCACCTGCACCGGCCGCCACGCACAAGTACGATGCAATCATTCAATGGCGGCTTTAAAGCTTAGAGCTCAGTTTAGGATCTCATGAAACAAACTGGGGTGTCCAAAATGGAGATAATTCATGCATGTCTATCCGTTAATTATGGTCATTTGACATGGTAAGCTTGAAACTATAATCACATTGTAGTTTTCTCCCTACAGAGCTAGTCATGGTCAAGGAAGCTTGAAACGAGACAGCCAGGCATCGGTTACATCTTGTAAGTTGGAAGTTTTCAATAGATCGATGTGTGGAGCGCAAGGACGGCTATGCGGATTAGATGAAGATATTTCCATTGGGCTGCCTGTTCGCTGGATCATTGCGGTGAACCGTTTAACTGAAGACGATAAGGAGGCAACGGTCCTGACATAATTCATAAATCATAATCTAATTGTAAAATTTTGACGTTAAATTTTGTTTAGAAAGAAGATTCCGCCATTGCTGTGGTATTTGACCAGGCCACGCAAATAATTGTTGTGCACTGTGCAGCCGGGGTGGGGTGCGGACCTAGCAGAAATTTTCAATGTCAGAAAACTCCCAATACCCTTTTCAGATCCAGAGGTGACAGAAACTCACATTTGTGACAGCCTTACGTAGGAGTAAAGTAACCCCACAATAAATAAATATATATTCTTAGTTGACTTGTAAAATGAGTTAATAGAAGCAAGTATTTGTACTTCGACTCATTTTAATTCGGATTGAGCAATGGTTTTGGCTATCTACGAAAATTTATTCAATCTAACCTGTTGTGCTTAGGGTCTGACTGGTTTGGTGTAAGTTGTCCTGAAAATATAGGAAGTCAAATTCCCTTTCTAATTTCATTTGATTGGTTCGGTGAAAGTTGGGAACTTGAGTTCCCCTATTTTCCCTGGACTTTCAAGAATATATATAGCCTTCCGTAAACAACTTCCTTATGAAATCTACCGGAAAACAAATCCCGCTCATTTCTCCCCCACTTCCCGTGTTCCTCATCTGCCGACTTCACAAGGAGCAACCGAGGAATACAAATCGTCGCTTGAGTTCCACTTGCCTGGGCGGCGTCTCCGTTCACTGCTGGTTCACCTAGAAGACCAGAAGCGACATTGCTACTCTGGAGCCCTGCTTCACATTTGTGTTCGTGTTCGTTCTTGGCGTTTACTTTCCCTGCTTGACGTTTGTGTTCCTTGTCGGTCTTGGAACTCAAGCTTTGTGCACTACAAGATAGTCACAGCTAGACTCTACTCACCGAGGAGCGCAAGCCGTGCAGCAGAATAAGAAAACTCACTCCAGAAAACAACGATTCTCATAGATCCGTTCTATTTCTAAAGTTGCGTACAAGGTATGATTAGTGTTAATCCCGTAGATATGAAAGTGGATGACCTATTCTGTACTAAATTTTTTAATTATATCGTCCATTCATGATTATCATTAGTTTTCAATACACATTTTTCCTATTTGTGATTAACTCTTAATTTTTCATGAACGCCTTGTCCATCGACAAAGATGTCATGCTCGCTGGAAACAACCACCTTCTATTTCTAGACTCTGTGCCTGCAGTTACAACAAACCAATCAGATACAAATTAATTTCCAAAAAAACTGAAGTTTCAAACCAATCATTTGGAAGTCATTTTCCAAGAACTCATTTTTACTTTTGGAAAAATGAGTTTCAGGAAAATTATGTACATGCACCTTGGGGGACGTTAAGGGCACGTTTGATTTATGGGATTACGCTGTATTGGGTTGTATTTTTGTGTCCAACATCCAAAATATTAAGAAAAATTCTAGCCACAGTCATCTACCTACCCGTTCACATATCCGGAATATGAAAAAACGTAAATTTTAATGCATTGCATAGATATAGCATGTACAGCCTTTTTTTGTGTTATTTCCCATGAAAAGGACATTTATTGTCCACTGCTCATAAATAGTTCTGGGCAAGTACCGCTATTTATTGTCCATTCAAATTTTTGTTCATTGGTAATTCCTTCTATTTTTTTTAAAGTATTGAAATTCAAAGTATGTACGGACGTACAATACTTATTGTTTTCTGTTTCTTCATATTCCATATTTTGTCCCTAATATATAAGTACTGTACATTTTATTGTTTATATTCAAACTCGTAATATGTACAAACATACAATACGAGATGTACATTTTGTTATTGGACTTATATTTGAAAAATTGGGTTGAAAATTAATAATTGGGTACAATACTTATAGATGCATTTTATAGTTGATTATGGACTAGATGTGCACTACATTTTTGTAAAAAAATTATGTCCAGGCAAAAAATGTTGTTATTGGATTCCGTAGGTACTGTACTTATGCTTCCAGATCAGTTATATCATTATGCTTGATTTTGTAATTTGTTAAGTATTGTACTTATGCTTGGTTTTATAATTTGGTAAGTACTGTATTTATGTTTGAAAAAACTGAGTTGGAATTAACAAGTTAGTACTGTACTTATTTTGCATGGATTCCGTAGGTACTGTACTTATGTCCAGATGACAAATGTTACTACTGGATTTCGTAAGTATTGTACTTATACTTTCAGATCAATGTTGTTATTGGATTCCGTAGGTATTGTACTAATATGTTGTTATTGTGCTTCAACTCTCTGACCATCGCAACCTTTACATGATGTAATGTACGACCGAAGTAGAAAGATTGATGAAAACTGGGGAACAGACGTACTGTACTAACGTGCAAATATTGGTGGGTTGAAATAGAGCCGGAAGGAGGAGTTGCAAGAGAGAAAACAAATTAGTAAAAATGATGGCTAGAGAAAGGGGTGGAGAGAGTTAATTGCTGGACAATAAAAGCCGGCTGCATGGAGTTAATTGGCGTGAAGTTATTTCGTATTAAAAGCCTGCTGCATGGAGTTAATTGGCGTGTATTAAAAGCCTGTTGTATGGAGTTAATTGGCATGCATTAAAAGCCGGCTGAGACCACATTTTTGTGTACTCCCCATACACGGGTGGGTGGCCGGGTATAGAAAGAACTGTGTGTAGCGTAGCTCAATATTAAGGGGCCGTTTGCATACCACATTTATGACTACCAATATTTAATGGGTAACTTGTGTGCCCAGCGATATTTCAGCTCCTCCGTTAAACAGATTTTATTGCAGCGATGGTGTGTTTGAGGTCCGTCGGTGAACCCGACACGGCAGAAATATACTAATCAAAAAGTCCGCCGAATTTGACATGTTTTGCAAATGCTATATTTAGTTATTAAACGTAAACAATGTAGTATTTATTACCACCGCCTAATAAATATATTACATCCACCGCTGCACGAGAATACTACTTTTTAAAAGTTCTCTCCCAAACTAGGCCTAAGTTTGGTTTCTTGGAGCTGGAGAAATCATTCAATCCTACATCTGCAATCATCAGTGTTAGTCTTGGATATCAGTCACCTTTTCAAAACTGCGGGGGCGTCGGACTCCCGCTGACGCTCGGCTCAGCTGTGCTGTTGGAGGTCTGCCTTCAACTTATTATTTTGGAATTTTTTGCAGGCCTATGGTCCCTACCCGCCTCTCATCCTTTCCACGTGATCGTACCATCATAATTATGCCTTCGAACCACGGGTGATCACTCCATTAAAGATCCGGCAATCCAAACATGCCCTAAGTCTCTCAGCGGGAATATACAATAATCCTTCTAGATCCGGCAATCCAAACATGCCCTAAGTCTCTCAGCGGGACATCCTGCATAGCGGGTTCATTTGCGTGTAGATACACACAACCGGAGGTTCAACCTCGAGTCACTTCGTTGCAGAGTCGTTCGCTCACCAACCAAACTACGGCCTCGTGGGCCTATGTGCTTAAATTGCAAGCCAATAGTGGTACACAAATATACCCCAAATATATTATATTTGTGTTATTTATTTACTAATACTTTACTTATATGTCATATGTACAACATAGTTTATTACATATCTTAATAGAAATATGTTAGTTTAGTATTTTACGGAGGTCGTTATTTACTGTATTGAAACTTAACATATTACTTATGTTATATATCTGACTACATTCAACTATCTATATTATGCTATATAACTTCTTATACTTGTATTTTTGCTAAAATAGTGAAATGAAATAAAATAAATTAATAGAGGGTAATAAACATTTCTAAAACTGTAGATCTGAACACTAGATTTGTGGACTTTTGCACAGAGAGACAAATGGTATGTGATTCTCATCTTCCATGCCATTTCCTCGCCATTCTCCTTCCTTTCCCTCTACCTCCTTCTCTTCCCGTTCTCACAACCACTCTCTTATTCTCACATACCGACAATAACGTCCAGGAACAATAGATCACAAAAAAAGATCTCTACACCCTTCCATCGAGAGACAAGTAGTATCATTGTGAGCCTGTCCCCCGCCATCTCCTCCCCCTTCTCCTTCCTTTCCCTCTACCTCCCCTCTATTTGCCCTCAAGACCACCCTCTCTTTTCAAACGCAAACAATACAGACTACCTAACATGCACTTGAAGGATAAGGTAACTCCTCTTTGTATAACACATATAGGTAATCACTCAGTTGGACTATAGGGTATGTCTCTTCACCTTCCTACCATCCCTTGCTTATACCATTTTTTTTCTCCTTCCAATCATTTTTTTGTGAATTGCCTTTATGGCACCCAAATCAACATAAATTTTCTACCAACTAGTGTTTCAAGAAGAGTACCTCTCTAAACTCACAACCACATAGTACTCGTCATGTCCCTAAGCATGTTGATCTTCCCACAAACAAGATTCTCAAACACTACATACACATAGACCCAAAGTACCTGATACACACACCCATTCTTCATGCTTATATCAAAGTGGCTTCTGCCACAAGCCTAACATATTTCTCTTCTATCACCCAAAGAGAAAACCTTCATGACCTCTTAATATGGTTGATGTTGGTAATTTCCTATCCATGCTTAGGTCTTTCTACCTAAGATTATTACAGGAACATCCCGATCAGGAAAGCTTCCTGAGAGGTGGTGACCAAAGAAAAGCATAGGATGGATAACTCTACACTATGGTAGAATCATATATTCCATCCTGATAGAGCATAATGGTCATGTGCATTCCACCTACAGAGACAAATGCTCAGAACTGATGGAGTTCTTCTAGATAACAAATAGTCAATATTTAACATTTTGGTGGAGAATCCTATAAAACTATATTGATGCATGTACATAACGACACTGGTCGTCAGTTCAAACCACCCTACAACTTGTACTTTTCAACCTTATCTCTCTGTTGAATCCCCATCTCACTTGGCATTCTGACTCCTTTGGTGATGATAAAAACACACGAGATCCATACCAAAATCATGAGGATAACTTTAGTTTCTCAAATCTTAACCATTTCAAATGACCTATAAATTCCTCTCCTAGGATGATCCTTCAACATGTGCACTCTTCTTTGATGCCCTCTGCATCCATCTCTCTTCAATGACCTCCCATGCTCCTATAAACCCTGACAATAGATATAAGAGTAACCATACCAACTACAAATATTGCTCTAACTCCAATAAAAATCTACTTTTGAACTAATTCATCCTTGTTCAGTCTCAGTCTCCAAAAATGATAGTTCATTAGAAGATTCATGCTCAATTTTCTCATCATCTGACCCCAACTTTTATGTTCGTTCTACCCTTCAAATCCATCACTAGAATCACAAAGTAAAGGTTATATCTCTTACTTAAACTCAGTTTCCTTTACACCTTTGGTTTGCATCTCTCTAACACTTTCTATATAGAATATTGTTGTGATACATAAACTAGTTTCATTTTACCATCTTGATGTATGGCTAGCACAAAAAAGGAAACACTTTTAGAACATTAGCACAATACTTGGGGTTTCAATATGTATTTGTTGCAATTTTTAGAGACATAAATATTTTGGATGCCAATGTCCCTTCTGTTGTTTAGATGTTGCTCATCAAATCAACTTTTCAAATGCCCTTATAGGCAAAAATAAGGACCTCATAATCATAGGGTTTTCCAAGTTTAACTCCTTAGCCACACTATAACATCTCTCTAAAAAACCCATACATGATCACCACACCTCCCTTCCAGATCCTAAAATTGGTATCCCATCAAATACACAACCCATAACTCTTAACTCGATAAGGGCCATCAACAGTACACAACTTTCCTCCCTTAGCGGCTTTGCCCATAAATTCTCAATGCTTATATCAATCAAACCTCTTTGGTACAACAACCTCACAGGATGTAAAACCTAACATGTCAATTACCATGAAAAAGTTTCCTACATGCCACACACCCCTTCAGATAAGATTTACCCCTTTAAAGACACACATTCCAACATCCATCCCACTATTTTGACACACATCAAGCCCCTTGATAGTTAAAACCATCACAACCTTATTTCACATCCCTTATGTCATCATTATATGACTAACCCTCATCCCCTATCTTGCCATTCGCCTACACCCTCCACACTAAAAAAGCTACAACGTTCACCCATTCACTGTCCTCCTAGCCAAGCCTCTTCCACACAGTCAAAACCCTCCACCCTACTCATGGATTCCCTTCAAATTTGGAAACCAAGATCTCCTCCACCAACAACTTTCTTGAATATGGTCCTAAACATGATCTTCATGTTGACTTTTCCTCAATAGCACTTGACAAGAACATTTCCCTGTAATTAAGGGTATTACAATTTGGCTAGATTAGATGCCAAACCATGATCTTTGGTCCTTTGTATCTATTTCAAACAAGCCCTTTCCTCCCTTTTGCCTCAACTAAATTTGCCAAACCTAATCCCATTTCTAGCAATGGACTCTTATACATTCTCAACTCTTTTAAGGATGTTGAACACATCATTGATAGAACCTTATTCATTATGTTCAATTCCTTACTTTTTAGAGTGCAGATCATTTGTTTGGATGTCTCAATTGTAACAAAATCTATTCCTAATTGTCCTATATACAACCTCATCATCTCCACTTTCCCTGCACATATTTGTACTTTTGATATTTTTAGAAGATTTCCCATTATTGGGATACCCATCTTCTTTACATTCCTAAAGATATCACTTGCCCTTCTAATTTCCATTTGAGGATACTGCAATCCTTGCATCCCTAAACTTCTCTTGTCCACAAACTTTCAACATCAAAGTTGGAGAGACCTCTTATCCACTCTTTGTCTTGTTAGTTATGTATAATTACAATGACAGACTCATCATTTAATAATCTTATACACCTGCTCTTTGGAAATACATCATGGGTCCTTTTTAATCTTATTAGGGCCATAAACCCCCAATGGGTCGTCATCACCCTAACTTTAGATTTATATCTACAAAAGTAGATTTGAATCCCTCCCACAAATTCAATCCCTCCATTCTAATGAACCAAGGCATGCTATAGAGCCAAACCTAAAAAACCCACTCTCTCAGATCTAATAAAACCAACTTTTTGGTTAAGGGAAAAATATTATAATTGTCTTTTTAACCATGCAAAAACCATCTCCACCTTTTCATAAGCTTCTTTCTAGTTTGATACATACATCTTGTTTACATTCAAACCCTCATCAATGCCTTCCACCCCACAGACACCTATGAGCTCAAACAAGTCATAAAGAACACACTTCATGTACATGAAACTTTCTAGAATTCCTTTCTTTGACTATGATGAAGGACAGTTCACTGACTGTGACCTCTCGCAACTCTAGTGGTAGGATGGTTGACTCATGCATGCTTTGACATTAATCTCTTCTTGATGTTTCTCATGAGTCTCCTTTGGTAGGGGCTCTTTCTCCAAGTTTGTTGGTGTCAGGTTCATTCCAACCATCTCCTTTAACTCCATGTCAGGCCCCATTAATAGTTTCTACAAAAACCTACTAGGCTCTTTTTCCTGAAACATAGCCTCCCCCTCATACACTTGTGAACCGGAAAATATGACAACTGACATAGCTTAAATCCTTAAACAAGCTTTAATAATGTAATTATATGTTTGGGGGCTTTATTTACATGGTTATTATTTATGTAGTTAGATGTTGATGATTTGTTCTTGTAGGTCTATGTGCCAATTCTCTATTTTGGAGGCTTTCCTTGAAATTTGTAGATAGAAAGCTTGATTTCTCTCTCTCTCTCTTCCTAGTTTGGACTTGGTTTGGAATTTTTTTATCACCAAATTAGGCATCCTACCTTTTCATTGATTTGAGAGCGATGAACACACCTACCTTCTCATTGGTTGAGAACCAATGGAGTCACTCACCCTTGTTTTCATTCTATAGATTTTTAGTTACCAAGGAGTGTGGGTCAGAGACTGGTGAAGTCTGTTGGTCATTAACTGATGTCCCTTTAGCTAGGTCAACCATGAATGAGTTGTGGCAGAAGGCCAATGACCCTTGATTAGTTTGGGAACCGATGAGAGCCAATTTTGAACTACTACCCCTTCATCTTTAGGGAACTGATGGGGAGTACTTGTTGTTGAACATTGATGTTTTATTAGTTGAGATCCGATTATAGCTGGTGTTAATGACATCCAATGATGAAGACCTAGAATGATGAGAGTTCTAAGGTTGATGACCAATGATAAGTGTGATCTTGAAACCAATGGGATCTTCGATGTTACCAAACTGATGAGATTTGTGTGTGTTTCGACTAATGACAAAGAGTGATGATATCAACCATTATATCCAAGGTGTTAGAGGACCAATGAGAATCTAGTGTGCTCTCTACCAATGGCTACCACCTATTATGGGAGATCAGACTTGCTTTCCATAGATTTTCTCACCTATCAAGACAAAAATGTGCAGACTAATGATCCTATATATTTGACCACACTTTCTCTTGTAGGAATCTTCGGAGAAGAAAATGTAGTGGAATAAGAAGTTTTCTAAGAATCATTTGAGCAAGATCCATCTAATGCAACAAAACCAGATTGGGTTTACAAATTTATACATTATCATTGAAAAGGCTCCAATTATTCAACTTGTAACACTCAATGTAGATCAGGACCCTCTCATCTAAGCCTCTCTTGAATCTCATTGGATTATCAATCAGAACTCCTTTTTGAGATCTTTGGCACTCTAGGAGTCACCTCAGGATGTATACAGAAACTATACTTTGTTGTCTAATGGTAGTGATCTGCCGGTAATTGTAGGTGGCACATTGTGGAAATTTGTCGATAATTTGCATAAATCCCAAAGTCACAAAGATGGCATTGTTGACCCCATAACTAACCCCAAAGTCACCTTTTGAGGATCACATTGTTCTACCATGCACGTGTGAGGTGGATTGCATCCATCCATTACCTCAGGAAAGAATGCACTGGGAGGTGGATCGTAGTGTTCCATCGTGGATACTTTTTTCCATAGTTTGCATGTTTGGTGAACCTCGTCATTCCACCATCCATGCTTGTGACATATTGCATCATTCTATCATCACCTTGATTTGCATGTCATCAATGAAGATGTTCCACCAAATGAATATGTTGTACAAACTCATCTCCATTGTATTAATGGGAGTGATCAAAGACTATCGAAGTTTCCAAACTCTACCTTTCCCTTTTTCTCTATCCATGTTTCCTATAGGCTTTCTCAAACCTTGGAGACAACAATGAGAGAATTTGAGTGTGTGCACTGAAGGCCTCCCCTCATATCATATATATAGAGGAGTGGAGATCTAGGGTTTTCTAAACCCTATTTGGCTAGGATGTGGACTCTCTGACTTATGGAAACTTATTTCTTAAGTCTAAGTCCATATTTTATTTAGGTCCGAAAAGCTTACTTTCATGTCTCTAAATTTAATATAACAATTGCAATGAGGTCCAATTCACTATTTCTTCAAGATATCTCTATGTGTGCGACCCTATAGGCACCATACAACTTTGGCAATGAATTCAATAATCAATATTAATATCCATAACCAGTGAGTGATGTCTAGCTACACATCATTACTACCCAAGTAGTTGGATTATTCTAACAAGACTAAACCAACAATGATGAGTGTTACCATGTTGTATAGTCCCTTTGTCATAGATATCTAGATTAAACTAGATAAGTAGACAATCATCCTCTTTACATTAAATCTAAGTTCCTTAATTCCCAAGTAGACTAGAAAGATAGATATGAGCTCAATATCATATACTAACTCACATGAGTATGTTCATGTGACACTTTTCAAGAGGCCTTGGACATCACTTCTGTTATATGGTAGGGACAAATTTATTCTACATCTCTCACAACTTATAACATGATTCTCATCACACCCAATCACTACATGTATGGCAACCTTCTTGAAGGTCAAGTTAGGTACTATCAAAGCATGTTGATTTTAAAATTTATAATTATAGTGACTTCATATTGAAGGACCACAACACCACAATCACATTTGAGAGTTGATTATGACTATCATATAATATTCAATGAATCACTCTTAAGACAGGTCTCTCTAGCCCACTTGTTCTCCAACAAGTACATATGTGTTTGACTTACACTACAAAAATAGGATGATTTAGCTATAGTTATTTATATACATATATTTTATATGTAGTTACAATAGTTTTAATTACCAAGTATAAAAACATAAGTATAAAATGTAGTTACTCTAATTAATCACACATTAATACACTTTTTCCCATATATCAAATGTAAATAAAGCAACTGTAGCTAATACAACACACTTAATTGCCCAACCTACCTCAAAATTATCTCAAAAAGAAACTCCTCTTGCTACCATGTCCTGCGCATCAGACTCCTCCTCTGATTATGCTTCTTCCTCTTCCACACAACCTCCTATTTTACCAAGTCTTTCCCTCAATATCCCTACCTGTAACATCCCCTAGAAATTGCACCTCGCAAGCCAGTTATCTCAACTCCTCCACCCAATACCGTAGGAGATTTGTTCTCTATTAGATCTACAGGTGTCACATACGTTCACCTCTGTTATCACCCATCCCCTACTCCTTGTGTCCGGCAAGAAAGTGCAACGACAAATCTCTTCTATAAAGTCTTTATCTAGTAAAGGCGCTATAGATATTCTCTACTCCAATGGTTGTGCCCCATCACAAAGCACATTATACTTTATCAGGTGATTATGCTCCAATTATTCTACATTGCACACAAATCAAAAGACCTCAATTCATAGACTAACCTACCATCTTTTGAAATCTGAAGATTGGAACCTAAGATGCCTATTGTAGAAAGCAAAATAGGATATGGGAAAATAGAGATTAAGGAAAAAGGAAAGAAGAGGTGGACTAGTGAAGGAGAATCTGGGTTCTCAGTTGTATGTGAACATATGTTTCTGCCTCGTTATTGAAAAGAAACCTTATTTTCTTTCCATACTATTATATATGTATCTCACAGCTTTTGTTGCACATGTTGATATCTAGCCATAGTTTCTACAACAACCTTCATAATTTTAGTTTATTCTTTTCTTGTATCCTCATGTTTATATAATATACTCTATTTTCTTGATTCCATATCATCAAAAAAGCCATGGTTTGTACATCTATCAAGCACTTCGTGAACCCCTACACTAATCTACTGTAAGTCATCACCCTCAAAGAAGCAAGATACAATTGACTTATCTAACATTATATTCATACATGAAGTTTTTAGTGCTTCCATCTCTACCACTTAGGAATTATAGAATCTTCCAACGGATCAAATCTTTTAAATCCACCACCAACTCTCATTGTGGATGTGGAAGTATACACTAGAATATGCATTGTGGAATGTCGACAGTTGATGATGAATCTACCACACTCAACCCCACGATCATCACAAACATTCAATATTCTTTGGTAGATAATACCCCTCATGGTTCTATACATGAGAAGGTTGACTAGTATAATTTAGAATCTCCAAGAAACATGGACCATACTAAACCTACTGAAACATTAGGTACATAAAACTATTGGATTTTTAGGTGTATGTGTGCTATATATGCATCATATAGAAAATTTGCCTTACCTTTTCCTTTATCAGATTCTAACTAATATATATTTAATTTTTCATGAATTATTTGGAATGTGTTTTTGGATTCCTATAGGTTGAATTCTTATGATATACAAAGAATTTGGGCTCTTGTGGGTGAAAACTTGTAACTACAAAAAGGTACTCTGACAGTGGTCAGTTTGTTCAAATAATGGCCATATTTTATAATAAGTCATCTATTATGTGATATACATCACAACATGAACTTCCATTATTTGTGAGCTCTTTACTATTTTAAATTATTTAAAACTCAACATTTTCTTCTAAAAATGATGCTTTATAAAAAGATCAACAGTTATTATAATGTCTAGCTATAGTTTTGATGCTTGTTCCTTCAATAATGGTGTTTCAAATGTAGGTTCTATGCACTTAAGAGTTTGAGGGCATGCAAGTACTTACGGAATGAATTTAAGTATTCAAAACATTCACATCTTCTTAGATAATGTGAATATCTTCATGTGATTGATGAAGATATCAAGGGCACTCCTCTCAATAGTTTAAATACAACTATGGAAATCGTGATTGCTTGTCAGCCAAATTTCAAGAGATACATGTCCTAGAATAGTTAGTTAAGCCATTTTTCCATGTCAATTCAGATATTCTATGATTCTTATTTACAGAAGTCATGTCGACCATTCCTTTTGTTGTTTTGATGTTGATGCCCTTTTTCTTCAGACCATTGGAAAAAATGAACTTGCTTGGATCTTACCAATTATGTGTTCAACATGTGCTATCAAGAAGTAATGCACAATTTTCTACTTCAAGGAAAAATCTATATAAGAACTCTCCTAGAATTTAGTAACCAGAGTTGTAAGTGCACTATTTTTTCTATGCGTTTCCCTTGGTACTTCACTTAAACTACTTCTCTAATTGTGGACTCAAAGGGCTTCAGCAGAATATACCATTAACTTGGAGATTGGATTCGTTCCAATATGTTCTAAAATTGATATAGTTGGACCTTCGTAAGACTTTAGTTTACTCTTATCATCAATTTATCATGTTTAAGATCTCCTGATTGCAAACTCCATTCATTGTATATGTTCCACCTCAACTCAATCTTGTTTCCTCTTAGAGTAAATAATTGTTTTATATTGATTTTAATGTTTTCTATGGAACTTACATATGTGTAGAGTTTTTCCTCATCTCATTCTTTATGTGGATTCAACAAGACATGTTAAAATCATTCCCGGGGAAACACTAAATATGATAGTCATATGAATATAGTTGCTACATAATGTAAAGGCTATACTTACAACACTCTTCATCGTGTAGCATTTACCAGTACAATTACCTTCACACTTTCATCTATGGTTTGTTTTCTTGATTTTCCTTTCACCTTGTATACACCATATTGGTTAAGTTATTACTATTAACTTTGTTTTTATAAATTCTCCTGAGAATATCTTTGAAAGTTTCGTGCTTTTAAATGGTGCCTTTAACTGCAAGTGCAACTTTTCTTTGATATTAATGGTAGAGGAAGTGCTTATGTTATTGTGTTCTAACATATGTGGGAGTGCACCCATAATTTGTTATGTATGTTATTCTATGTGAAATATGATGTCATTTTAAAGTCAAATTAAATTCAACTTAGAGTGAGAGAGTCTTATATGATATAGCTTATGGGAATTTATAAATCATGAAATACATTATGTTGGATGTGACATTTCCCACTCAGAAAATAGAGGTTCCATATGACAAAAAGAAAATGTGTAGATTCATTGTTAGTCTATCTAATGAAGAATATAGCTCAAGGACATCTAAAAATATATGTTGATGACTTGAAGTTGAAGTTCATTAGTAAGTACATATATAGTGTATAATTTCTTTCTTCTTTCAGAAAGAGTCTACTTTTCAAGAGTGAGTGTGATTGATGATGAGAAATTTCTATACATAAGTTTCATTTAAAGACAAAAAATCTTGATTCTAAACGATAATTAAATAATCCTAATGATAGATAGAAAACCAAAGAAGATTGAATATTTTATTATAATGATTTTTTTTGCATATACAATTTATAAGTTTTTTGACAGGGATACCTTTCTTCAAGCAGTTTGTCTACATGCTCAATGATAAACTTGACATCAGTTTTCATGACACAAATAATTCAAATTCAAAGCAAGACCAGTAGACCAATCAGGAAACCTACTGTAGTAGACCTTATGGTAGATGCACCCAGCTACTTTAGGAAGAATAACATTAAATTGCAACTCATATACAATGCAACTTCACTTGCATTGTTAGGTGCTTGCCTTTTTCATGTAATGTCTGATATGGTTGTTTATCTCAAACAACTTCACATATGAATCATGTATAGAGTGATACCTAATTTCCTCTATTTTCTATCATAAAGGATACTAGTGGTTCCACAACAATTAGAAGTTTATGAACACTCTTCCTTAGCTTGTGACCTAGACTATTATGTTGCATTAGTTCCAATCATTTTGCCACCATTAATACTATTGGTGTAAAGTCTATTAGGTTTACTTCTTCTTAGAAGAGTCTTCATCTCTAGCAATTGTAAATGCAATAGCACTATCATAATCTGATGATGGATGATGCAATTGGTTTTTATAATCCTTTTCGAAATTAAATAAGGTGTAACTACTATTAGGTTCAAGATTGTAGAAGTATTTTCAACTAGATTAAATATGTCATGAGTATGTTAACAAAATTAAAAATTTTATATCAGGATGTTATTTTCTTCCTCCACTTGTTTCATTGACTTCATCAAACATTTTCTTAGCTACACCCTCTATTGATACAAGGATATGGAATTAGTAGAATATTTGCAATGGCCATGCCCCCTTACAAGTGAAAATGTCCTTGGGAATTGCAACTTTCATTCTAGATACTATGGGTAACACCAAGTACTTTGGTACCCAAATGGCACCAAATAAGTAATCATTATGTGCTTCTATACTAAATGATAGATAAAAAATTCTAGAATCTATGCAGTTGACTAGATAATGTAAGACTAGTTTTGGAGGTAGGGAAGTTGAGTCCATCAAAACGGTATACATACATGAAGCTCAAAGATCGTGTGAGATAAGCAAACAGAAAACTATATGTACTATGCCTTACACCTTTTCTTATCGAGTCTCTAGGGAATTTGGAAAGAAACAATGTGCTCTTTAGAAACTGCTACATGTCTCTAGCGGATCTGCTTAGAATATTATCTTTGAAGTAGAAATATGGGACGATGTGTAAGTTGAGTACATATTTCTTCATGGGTAGAGAAATAAATTCCATAGAAGCACAAAGGTAGAGAACTTATAAAAATGAGGTTTGGGACTAGGGAGTTCATATAACATGTCATATACCTGCCTTGATTAGTATGACTAGGGCCTATGATTCCTTCTAAAACAAAATCCCACACAATCTACCTTTTACCTACTTATCTTTCTGTACGCTCTTGTCTTTTTTTATATTCATGCTCCAAATGTTTTGAATTCACATTCACTACCTCTTTGTTAACTAACATAATGATCTAGTTTTGTTATACATTAAGGTATCTTTGTAACACTTATGACTTAGTTATAGTAGTCCAATATAAAATGGGATCACAAATAAGATCTATTACTCTTTATTTCATTGGATAATAATGCTGACATTTGAGATGACAGATCATTGGCAACAATGGGACTAGAGATATATGACTTCTTTGAAACTTTGACGTACTATGTTTTTTATCTAAAATGTAATCAACTTTTTTATGTAATGTACTTTGTCATCATTTATAAAGAAAAACTCCATGTAGTAAAGAATTTTCCTTTTTAGTTTGATGAACATATGACCCAAATATTATGTGCATGTTCACAATCTAACACTCGCTTGAAGTTTCTTTAGTAGGACAGTAAGATATTGATATTCATGAAAACAAAGATACATGATATGATCTCTTCCTGTAAACTTAGAAAGTGGTCATGTAGGTTCAGCAGATTGATGTTTTGATGTTTGGGCCCATGAGGTATATCATAGATGTGGCTAAGAGGGGGGTACGAATAGTCATGACTCTTAGAACATGGCTTATGGGATCAACCTCTCATTTGGCTATCATGTTTGGATGCAAGTGATTGGCATGTATGAGGTTGCATGGTTGGGGTTCCTATGTCTTGTTGAATATGTGTCTTTTGGTATTAATATTGATTTTTTCTACTCCAGAAATGGACTCGATGTTGATGTTGGTACTAATTTTACCTTTTACATTTGCAATGCTATTCAGATACATAGTTAAACACATAAAACGTTCTCTTGAACTAGTTTTAATGCACCTCACAATGCAAACATTCAAGACATCATATGAATACATAAAAGTAAAGTATAAACTACTGATTTTAGTTTTCCATCATGTGTTAAGGACATGTTACATTGTATGATCCCATTATCATCTTTATTGTTCATTTACTTCATACAGATATAACTTTTATGCTTGTTTTCTAGATCCTCTCTTGATCACATATTGAAGAGAAGGTTCTATGCTTCCTAACTTCAAACATATTAGTGATATAAGCAACATGTTATACTCTTTATTTGTTCTTGAAAAAACACATAGGATCACTTGTCTAGATGCTACTAAACACTAGAAGAATTTGTTAATATCACAAATTTAATGTAGATATACATTCCATCTTGTTATAGCTTAAACAAGATACACATGGATCCATGGTTCCTTCAACATATGGGTGTATATTTACTTCTCTAAATTGGGAAAAAAGTTTAAGAAATGCACTATATTTCATTATAAGCTACATTTTAGTAGCTTTAGAATTTTTGCATACTTATTGTGTAATGGCATACCTAAATTAAATTCCTTACATAAATGAAGATATAATAATCTAAGAAAATAAAGATGAAAATCATAATAAGTACACCAATTCTTTTGTTAAGGTAACAATATCATTGCAACAAAAAAGCACATGATTCTAAGGATGAGACAGACAGTTCGACAAGTACAAGTAAATATAAGGATATTGTAGCTCACACATGAAGAGGGAAAGCTACTAATCTTGGTCAATGTCATAAAAAGCCCCATAGGTATTCAGAGCTGAACTTTGGACAATGACTAATATTTAATAAGAATGGTGAAATTTGAATAAGATACATAAGCTACCTTCAAGCCCTTTGTGATTTCTGGTGACAATTCTAGGATACGCTCGAGGTAGGAATTTCTATAATGAAATTCTTGTGATTGTAGTTTTAGATATATAAAACACATGCACATTCTCTACAAGAAACAAGAAAGATATTGGTGTAGTGGTTTGTGTGACATTAAGTTTTTTTTTGGAAATAGGTAAATATATTTCCAAAGGAGCCTGTGCAAAGCAACATGACCTACACCACAAGACATATACATGTGGGCATTATCTACAAAAACCCCAGTATCTTTTGGCTTTCTCAGACAGACCTGAGGCTAAGCCTTTTCTACATTTAACAACATGGGCCAAAGCTAAGGTTAACTTAGCAATAACCATATCTTCATCACATGCTTCTCTCCCATGATTCATGTTGTTCCTCTCCTCCTAAACATAAAAACAAACACATGTAAGGCATAACCCTCCGACGACTATATTTTTCTTGTTGTTGAGTTTGTCCATAAGTTTAGTGATCGTCCCTATGATGTTATCATAAAAAATCTGCCCCCATTCGCTCTTGGGGAAAACAGTAGACCATATCCTCCTGTGGAATCTACATGCACCAAAAATGTGGTTATTTCTCTCGTACTATCTGTTGCATAGAACACATTTCAACTCAACATGTAGACCCCACCTGCTTAATCTATCCATTGTCAGAAGCATGGAGAGGATAGCTCTATAAGTCGGCGTGCTCCATTTGGGATATGGCATGAGTTCCTGAGTATCTTGTGCTAAGGCATAACATCCCCAATATATGTGTTGATCAATGGTGTCTCCCTAGGAACCACCAGACAAGCAACACCATATGCATCAACTGTATACGAGTTCTGAATCTCAGCCCACTACTTGGACATATTCCTCCATCCCCTAGAAGAACATCCATCGTACCCCTGACGCAAAACTCCATATCTTTTTGTCATCCACTGCATCCACATGTTGTCCTTCTCCCTCAGGAATTTGTCCACCCTTTTGTACTGGCTTTGATGCACCAGGCACTTCAGAGCAGTGATAGACTTCACACCAGAAATTGACCATATCTTGTAGAACTGACATGGTCAACATCATCCTACCTTCCATTGAATGATGAATAGTCGACCACCGCTCTATCTTGGACCTGAGTTGATCAAGGCATTGAGAGAAGTCAATGGAGGACCCTTTACCACCAGCCACCGGGGCGCCCAGGTACCTGGTGGGTAGTCTACCAATCTTGAATCATATGGCATCGCACATCCTCCCTCTCCTGGCATCACATGATCTAGAGAGATACATCCTTGATTTAATGGTACTGATATATAGGCTTGTTAAGTAACCAAACTTCATTATAACTTTCTTGAGCTCCCTCAATCTTTTGGCATGGCCTGTTGAGAACAACATGACATCATCAGTGAAGATAAGGTGGGAATTCACTTTGACATTCTTTATCTTAAATGGCTTCACATTTCTTCTTTCGATTGCTTCATTCATCATATTGGTAAGGCCCTCCATCACAATTGTAAACAGCAGAGGGGATAGAGGATCTCCCTTCCTTAGCTCGTCAGAAGGTGTGAAGAAGCCCACAGGACCACCATTCAAGAGTATAGAGAAGGAGGTAGGGGTGACACATTGCTTGATGATGTTCACCCATATGTCAATGAACCCCATCACATTCATAATGGCCCACATTGAATTCCACCGCACGTGGTCATAAGCTTTTGTCAATTCCACCTTCAAGCTTGCCTTGGCATTGTTGTTCCTATTCTTGAACCCAATGAGAAACTCAGTGGCTAGTAGGGTGATATTTAAAATTCTTCTTCCTTTTATGAACGCTATTTCCTCTTTAGAAATTATGTTAGGAAGGACCACCTTCAGTTAACCTGCCATAACTTTAGATACAATCTTATACAGAACATTACAACAGGTAATCGACCTATAGTCAGCAATACTTTCAATATCATTTTTCTTGGATATGGGTTTAATGAACACATGGTTGACATCAAGAACCATATTGTAACAACCCGACATCGAATCAAGCCAAATCGTCACTATTTATGCAGAATAATCATAAGCAAAAGATTAACAAAATCACTAAAATATAAAACCATTTTGCAAAGAGATCCATATCCTGGAAAACTCTTAATGAAACAACCAAAATTTTATATACATCAGGGTTCACATTGTACATACACTGCACCACCTCATCTCGAGGATAACATATAATAGTTTCTTTGTCAAAACATATACTGAAGAAACACAAAACCTCGAGGCATACAAGATAAAATCTCAGATTGTTCATAAAATAATCACGTACTAAATCTGAGGACCTGAGAGTACATAGACGACACATATGACTTCTATCTATAAGACACGACAGAAAGTATACTCAACCTGAGCTATTATTGATGTCCCTGTTGTTGTTGTCCTTCCTCTACAAAACACTCTCTACCTTCTTGTGCACGTCCACCTAAAAAATTGTGGATCCCACGGGGTGAGACAATTGTCCCAGCGAGATATATAACTCTCTGCCAACAATGTTATTATCATAGGTAAACAGTATGAAACCGAACAAAGGTTATTTTATTTTAATAAGCAAGGTTAATCACTATGGATAAGTAGATTAGATCATTTCTCATCTTTTAAAGCATTGTAACTATCTATGATAGGGTAGTAAATCATCTATTCACTTTATAAGGAATATGAAGAACATGTATATCATTTACCCATCAAACTATACCAACATCTCAAGCTTATCCTATGATAATATTATCATGGTATGATATAAATGAATCATTCTCATTTCTAGTTGTTGGCCTCAGCCAATTTGTTATCCTGATATTGGTATCTACCAATCCGATGAATATCCATCATTATGTTCCATCCAGGTATTGGATTGTACCAATCTTGTGAGAGTACAACTAGGTATTGGATTATACCAATCCTATGAGAGTACATCCAGGTATTGGATTGTACCAATCCTGTGAGATTACAGCCATGTATTGGATTGTACCAATCCTGTGAGGGTACAACCATGTATTGGATTGTACCAATCATGTGAGAGTACATCCAGGTAATGGATTGTACCAATATTGTGTGATTACAGCCAGGTATTGGATTGTACCAATCCTGTGAGAGTACAGCCAGGTATTGGATTGTATCAATCCTATGTGATTACAACCATGTATTGGATTATACCAATCCTGTGAGAATACAACTAGATAATGGATTGCATGAATACTGTGAGATTACAACCAGGTATTGGATTTAACCAATCTTGTGTGAGTATGGCCATATTGCTAAGGATTCCATAGTAGTTGGGATACCTTTATGTTTCCCTTTCACTTTCATCAGGGGATATCAATACCTTCAACTCATCATTGAATACCACATCACATTTATTAGGCAATATGCCTCGGTCAAGCCATCATACCCATTCACACCCTTTATGTGATATAAGTATTTCTCATATCTCAATTTAGCATATTCAAAACACTATAGCCCTCGTTTGGCTATAACCATAAGGCATGTATGACTAAGATTTCATTAATATCATTATAACCATTTATGATGATTATTATTATTATGTTACAAGGTTCCCATTTCCTTAGTTTGTTTTGAACATTTCCATCTCTTACATCAATTTCTAGATCATGCGACTGTTATAAATAACTTGTCACCTCTCACTAGGCAACATCCATCTCTAGGTCATAAGACCTATAAAACATTATACTTGTTGTACAAGTATTTCACATAGCTCACAAGACCCATTTAATCTGTATTATATGAACATCATAGCTCATACTTAGTGAAGCTCATTATCTCATTATTACCAACATGGTTAGTATTTCATGATAACAAATATATCAGATACTTATCATTACCATGAAAAATAAGAGAAATACAACCTTCCCATAATTTAGGTTAGGGTTTCCCTTTCTTACCAATTAGGGGTTTCAGGTCATATCAACACCCTTCATTAGGGTTAGGGTTTCCCTTTATTAAACGATTAGGGTTTCAAATCATATCAACACCCTTCATTATGATTAAGGTTTCCCTCATTAACCGATTAGGGTTTCAAATCATATCATCACCCTACATTAGGGTTAGGCTTTTCTCCTTATTAACCAATTAGGGTTTCAAGATCATATTATCAAGAATCAAACCCTAATTCATACTCCACTTAGATTAGGATATCAATGTATACTTATTACATGATTATTATACAAGTACAAGTTTCTCTTTCATCCTTACTAGGATGTTGATTAACACATACTTCATTAGGTTGGCTCAATCCTTCTCTCAAGATACATAGGCCCATATTTATCAAAATGCATTAACTCTTTATGTCTTAATGTATCACTTGAAATAACTCACTACATGTGTAACTCAATCAAGTGTATTAGATTGAGGTACTTCCTCCATATCGGGTATAGGGGTGTAGGTATGCTTCCATATCGGGTATAGAGGTGTAGGTATGCTTCCATATCGGGTATAGCGGTGTAGGTATGCTTCCAAATCAGGTATAGAGGTGTATCCTCATCACCATATCGTGCATGATATATATTGTTGTCCCCATATTGTCCATCTATATCGGGTTACACAACCTTTAGGGTTTGCATATCAGGTTTGACCCTTATACACATATCCCTTCAAAACCTTCATGATATCATCCTACCCTTCATCATGTGATGAGTAATAGGCTAGACAACTGATAAGTCAGAACTAGCTCAAGTGTACAAACCAATAGGGATGTGGGGTTACAATGCATATCGGGTTTCACTTTCTCATGTTGGGTTTCAACACCATATCGGGTTACGGTATCTTCTTGATACCATATCGTGTATAAGGTGGGTGCTTGATCCCATATCATGCATAAGATGTATGTATATGTCACTCATATCGTTCATGAGGTATAAGCTCATCACTATATCATGCTAGTGGTGTATTCATATCACCATATTGGGCAACTCCTCATCTAGGGTTTGTCATATCGGGTTTGAGTATATACTTGACTCCATGTTGTGCTTGAGGTGTATACTTGACCTCATATCATGCACACAGTGAATGCTTGACACCATATCATACACAAGGTGTATACTTCATCATCATATTTTTTATAAGGTCTATGTATCCCCATTATATCATTTTAGTGATATGTTCACTTCACCATATCAGTTTAGAGGTTCTTCAACCCAACATCGGGTTGAACCATGATGATTACATCATCATCAACCTCTAGACTCTTATTCTTACTGTTATAGTTCATGGACAACAGTCCTAGGTCACTAATAGAACTCACAGATTCATCTTTTATGCAAGAAATTCGAATTGAAAATAGTTCATCAACTATGGCAAGATCTATGGCAAGATTGATGGTAAATAATAACATAATTGAGTTCAAGTTATATAACCCGCCTCAAGAGAAACGTCTAAGATCCAAGCTACAAATCTTAACATTCCCAAGGTTGAAGATGAGTTTATCAAAGGTCCAATACTTGAGCTCATTAGTACTATGCATGATACCTCACCACTTGTGGCTGATATCCCTCACTTGTGGCTGATATCCTTCACTTGACCGATATCACTTTGCTATGGGTGATATCACTTTGTTATAGATGATACCAAGGCTCTATGCACAATAATCCTTCACCTATGCATGATACCAAAACTCTATGCATGATATCTAAGATCAAGGGGTGGTATGATTCGAAAAATGCCACTAATAGGTGAAAGGAGTGGTATATATACTTGAGGTTCATGATAAAGTGTGTATATGAGGTGTCATCATTTTAAGCTACTACGTGCCACATTTCCATGCATGGTTGACACATGTAAATGCATGCACTCACATTTATCTTGACATGCAAAAAACTTGAGGATAATCTAGAGATGATATTTTGGCCATTACCTAACTTGTTGGATAAGATATCTCAACTTAATCACCACTTTATTCACAACCCAATAAAACTTTTCCAAGGAAGTTGTAAACCGATACACTTCACCTTCATGAGATGCTTTGCCCATCATGGCCTTTTTCAAGAGTTCAGAAACCGAGATGAGACTCCCCCTATGGCTCCTTGGCTAATAGGCACTCTCATCTGGACTCTACAACTCGATACAATTCAAGTTAGGGTTTCACATTCAACCCCTTTCTTGGTCTTCCTATCACCAAGAATACTATCACTTATATGTGATTCAAACATGGTGTTTCCTTCTTTATCTCTCCTATAAAAGATACTATGAGGGAGTAGGGACACTTTAGAGGTGGTAATTTGCATATCAACCCTGCATTTTGGGTAAATTACAGTTTGTACCAAAATTTATACACAAGGCACTAGCATTATTCAAACAAGTTCTAATTTGGAATTTAGGCTTTCCACAAGCCATCACCTTGCATCATTCTATCTATTATGATGATAAAACACATGAGGTATGTTTAACATGTGACATATTGCAATATAACCCCTCATCATGGGTAAATTGCATTGTGGTCCAAAACAAGAGAACATTGCTCAAACATTATTCAAACAGGACCAAACTTGAAACATAAGTTTGTCACCTGATAACCAAACATGTTAAAGAATTATATTAAAGTTCTAAGAAACTTATTTAGGCTAAACAAATAGGGTTAGCCCTAAACCCAGGTCAGGGATGTTACAAGTTATAAACCCCTAATAAGGATTTCATCCCCAAAATCCTAGATGAAGGGAGACAATTATTATTCATGCATCATATCACCAAGCCTCCTCCTAACATCTTGATGTCATGGAGATGCCATACAACTTTAACCAGCATAAAGTTCTTTCATACAGGGTCATCATAGAATCTGTCATACATGACACATACTCAATTGCCCTTTCCATTAATGATTGCAGTGTCAATCCTATGTCAGGTAACACTTTCTAAATTAGATAAATACCATACATACTTTTTATAACTCAGGTGTCAAACCTCATTGCTTTGTCACCTTTCTCAACTCATATCTTTTATGTAATAAGATTCTTGATCTTGAAAGTTTTCCATACCCCTCACTTAGTTTAGCATTTCTCCTCCAATGAAATGCTAGAGTTACATTCTATCATCCATTTGGGACTACAAGTCTTATCATACTTTTATTGTGCCAATCTAATATGTTGACACACACTAAACTTACGTATGACTAGAACCAACCATCCCATTAGCTGTTTATTTTCTTGTCATAAGGAGAGGCTATTTATCAAGAAGAACTATCTTAGGGGTATCTCTAGTTGTTATTTGCATAAGTTTCCTTAACAGATCTAGGAAGTTATCTTAGCTTGATAAAAGTTTCCCAAGATGATTCTACAATTGTTCCTTCAATTAATACATCCTTATTGATGTTATGTTTATGCAGAGCATAAACTCCTAACATATGATGTCCATACTCTCGTATGTAACTAAACTAATCTCAAAGTTGGCCTTTCTAGGTAATCAACAATATTCATCTTTTTAGGAGTCATGCTCTCACTATCTCATACCTATAAAACTTCTTGGTCACTAGAATTCCTTACCTTGGTATTAGTTACATGTGTCGAAAACACATCATATCCTTATTATTTTCATCTTCTGTTGTTATTACCAAAACCAAACATATAATAGGACCTTTATTTCATCTCGGGACATTACTTAACACACATACTTTGTCTTGGAACTAAAATCCAGGACTAGCTAATACTTTTCAAAGTATCCTTATATAGATTTCTTCTAATCCATGCACATTAAGTGCCATTCAATCTTGTTTTCTCTTAGATTCCTTGCCTTCAGCATATGAATTAAAAAGGTGATTACATGTCATCAACCCTTATCATTATCATCATCATGATTACTAGATATGGGTATTCAAACCTTTAGTTCATCACTGGACATTGTCACCTCTCATCAGGTAACTGTTACCTCTAGGTCCTCAGACCAAGGTATACATTATACTAAACATCTTCTTTTGTTTATAAGTTGATCTGTGATTCACTCAGATTCCTTCGTATAACAATTAGGATGTGGTATAAATATTCGTGCCACATCTCCTATTTTATTTTGCACCTTAGATTGTCTCAAAATGACTACTTAATCAGAGTAATCAGAAAGATAGCAATCTACGAGGGTCATACTTACCTTACCTTCAATAGATGAATACCTGGCCAGGGTATTCAAAAACTAAAATTAGGTAGTATGCATTTTGTTTTATATTATGTTTCTTACTCTTATCATCTCTTTAGATTTTACTACTTAGTATCTCTAATTTTCTCTAGGTGTTTCTTTTGCATCTCTTCCCTTTCTACATGAAGAGAGAAATTTCAAAATATATAAGAGAATATTGGACTGAATATAGGTTCTCATCCTTCTTACCTCTTCCTTATGTCCTCATGGGACTAATTAAAGGAATCTCAACAACATCTACCTTTCTTATAATTAGTAGGCAGAGAGAAGACAAAGGAAAGATAATTCAGAATGAAAAGTTCTATTTGACATGTTACCTCTTACGGTTTATCTAGTGTCTTGACTGTCGTGTCACCTTATTATTTCTTCTTGAACACTACCACCTCAGATGTCCTATCTGTCCACACTTATGGCAAGCTCGAACCCCACTTGGTGACCTCTGCATTGGTGTACTATATTGTGGTTGAACTGGTGATAATTAGGAGTTTGGTTGTTGAGTACCACCAATCAACTATTCCTGTGACTGTGTAGACCTCCTTTTGAGGTTTGCCTCATGTTTCTTTGTCATAGACCTTTCTATCCTCTGGATAGATTCCACAAATGTGGTGAATATCTCTCTACTTTCTAACGCAATTGTCGAGATAGACACCTCATCATTCAATCCTTTCTCAAATCGTCGAATCTTCTCCTACTTTGTAGTAGCCATTTGAGGACAAAACCGCAAAAGTTCCATAAACCTAGCCTCATATTCATTAATTGACATGGTTCCCTACCGAACCTTCTCAAATTATGAGATCTTTTTGTCTTAGTATGTTCATGGAAAATACTTATTGATGAATTCTTGATTAAATTCCTCCCAACCAACCTCTTCATCATTCCTTTTTACTTCTTCTATGGCCCACCAATGGCCAACACTACCTTTTAAAAGATAAACGACCTATTTGACTTTGTCAGCATCTAAGATACTAAGGATCTTAAAAGCCTTTTCTAACTTAGTGAGCCACAAATCAACATCTGTTGGGTTAGTTGTTCCAGTATATTCTATAGCTCCTACACGACATAGCCATTCAAAAGTCTTACTAGACCCATGTACCTCATTGGGAACTGGTGCTCTAGCTACTAGTGTTGGCATCCGATCTACCATATGCATTATTGTGGTCATGATTTGTGCAAAAAGAGCATGAAAGGCTGGGTTTTCTAGCACAACCTCCTCAAAATGGGGATTCTTAGGCATTGATTCCTCTCTTGCTTGATCCCTTACACCTCCTACTAGTGCAACAACATTGCTCTCAACAATGTGTTCCTTATGTTCTCTAGAAATTTTTAAGCTATATCCCTTCTTCTGCATAAGCAGAAGTCAATATAAGATATACTGAAGTACACTAGAACAGACTCAACACCTTAGTCCTATGTCTTTGTAGACTCAGCAATCCTTAATCTTTGATACCAAAACTTGTAATGACCCAACATCAAATCAAGCAAAATCGTCACTATTTATGTGGAATAATCATAAGAAGTGGATTAACAAAATCACTAAAAAAATAAACCATTTTGTAAAGAGATACATTTTCTAGAAAACTCTTAACGAAAGAACCAAAATTTTAGATACATTAGGGTTCACATTGTACATACACTATACCATCTCATCTTGAGGATATCACATAACAGTTGCTTTGTTAAGACATATACTAAAGCAACATAAAACCTTGAGGCATACAAGACAAAATCTCAGATTGTTCATAAAACCATCACATACTAAATTCGAGGACCTGAGAGTACAGAGACGACACATAGGACTTCTATCTACAAGACACGATAGACAATACACTTAACCTGAGTTGTTACTGTTGTCCATGTTATTTTTGTCCTTCCTTTGCAGAACGAGCTCTACCTCATCGTGCACATCCACCTAAAAATTGTGGATCCCATGGGGTAAGATAATTGTCCAAGCGAGAGATATAACTCTCTGCCAACAATGTTATTATCATAGGTAAACAGTATAAAACTGAGCAGAGGGTCTTTTATTTTAATAAGTAAGGTTAATCACTGTGGATAAGTAGATTAGAATATTTCTCATCTTTTAAAGCATTGTAACTGTCTATGATAGGGAAGTAAATCATCTATTCACTTTATATGGAATATGAAGAACATGTTTATCTTTTACCCATCATACTATACCAACATCTCAAGCGTATCCTGTGATAATATTATCATGGTATGATATCAATGAATCGTTCTCATTTATAGTTGTTGGTCTCCGACAATTGGCTAGCTAGATATTGGTTTCTACTAATCCAGTGAATATCCATCATTATGTTCCATCCAGGTATTGGATTATACCAATCCTGTGAGAGTACAACAAGATATTAGATTATACCAATCCTGTGAGAGTACAACCATTTATTGGATTGTACCAATCCTGTAAGATTACAGCCAGGTATTGGATTGTACCAATCCTGTGAGAGTACAACCAGGTATTGGATTGTACCAATCCTGTGTGATTACAACCAGGTATTGGATTGTACCAATCCCGTGATAATACAATCAGATATTGGATTGTACCAATCTTGTGTGATTACAACCATGTATTGGATTGTACCAATCCTGTGAGAGTACAACCAAGTATTGGATTGTACCAATCATGTGTGATTACAGCCATGTATTGGATTGTACCAATCCTGTGAGAGTACAACCATGTATTTGATTGTACCAATCTTGTGGGATTACAACAAGGTATTGGATTGTACCAATCTTGTGTGAGTATGGCCATATTTCTAAGGATTCCATAGTAGTTGGAATACCTTTATGCTTCCCTTTCACTTTCATCATGGGATATCAATCCCTTCAACTCATTATTGAATAACACATCACATTTATTAGGCAATATGCCTCCATCAAGCCATCATACCCAATCACATCCTTTATGTGATACAAGTATTTCTCATATTTCAATTTAGCATATTCAAAACACTATAGCACTCGTTTGGCTATAACCATAAGGCATGTATGACCAAGATTTCATTATTATAATTATAACCATTTATTATTATTATTATTATTATTATTATTATTATTAATATTAATATTATTATTATTATTATGTTACGAGGTTCCCATTTCCTTAGTTTATTTTGAACATTTTCATCTCTTTCATCAATCTCTATATCATGACACTATTATAAATAACTTGTCACCTCTCACTAGGCAACATCCATGTCTAGGTCATAAGACCAATAAAAGCATTATACTTGTTGTACAAGTATTTCACATAGCTCACAAGACCCATTTAATCTGTATTATATGAACATCATAGCGCATACTTAGTTATGATCATTATCTCATGATTACCAACATGGTTAGTATTTCATGATAACAACAATATCAGATACTTATCATCACCATACAAAACAAGAGAAATACAACCTTCCTATCATTTGGGTTAGGGTTTCCCTTTCTTACTGATTAGGGTTTTCAAGTCATATCAACGCCTTTCATTAGGGTTAGGGTTTCCCTTTATTATCCAATTAGGGTTTCAAATCATAACACCCTTCATTAGGGTTAGGGTTTCCCCTCATTAACCGATTAGGGTTTCAAATCATATCATCACCCTACATTAGGGTTAGGGTTTTCTCCTTATTAACTGATTAGGGTTTCAAGATCATATTATCAAGAATGAAACCCTAATTCATACACCAATTATATTAGAAGTATCAATGTATACTCATTACATGATTATTATACAAGTATAAGTTTCTCTTTCATGCTTACTAGGATGTTGATTACATCATACTCCATTAGGTTGGCTCAATCCTTCTCTCAAGATACATAGGCCCATATTTATCAAAATGCATTAACTGTACAACTGATTAGTCACAACTAACTCAAGTGTATAAACCTAATAGGGATGTGGGGTTACAATGCATATCAGGTTTCACTTTCCCATGTTGGGTTTCAATACCATATCATGTTAGGGTATCTTCTTGATACCATATCATGTATAAGGTGGGTGCTTGACCCCGTATCGTGCACAAGATGTATGTATATGTCACTCATATCGTTCATGAGGTATAAACTAATCACCATATCATGCTAGTGGTGTATTCATATCACCATATTGGGTTACTCCTCATCTAGGGTTTGTCATATCGGGTTTGAGTATATACTTGACTCCATGTCATGCATGAGGTGTATGCATGACCTCATATCGTGCACATTGTGTATTCTTGACACCATATCACGCACAAGGTGTATACTTCATCATCATATCGTGTATAAGGTGTATGTATCCCCATTGTAACATTTTAGTGATATGTTCACTTCATCATATCGGTTTAGAGGTGCTTCAACCCAATATCGGGTTGAACCATGATGATGTCATCATCATCAACCTCTAAACTCTTATTCTTACTGTTATAGTTCATGGACAATAGTCCTAGGTCACTAATAGAATTCATGCATTCATCTTTTATGTAAGAAAATTCGAATTGAAAGTAATTCATCAACTATGGCAAAATTGATGGTAAATAATAAAATAATTGAATTCAAGTTATATAACCTACCACAAGAGCAACTTCAAAGATCCAAGCTACAAATAATCACATTTGCAAGGTTGAAGATGATCTTATCAAAGGTCCAAGACTTGATCTCCTCATAACTATGCATGCGTAACGCCCGAGCCCACTGCCCAAGGCTCTAGTAGAGTTTTAGGACTGACGACTGGACCCACAGACCACCACTGGCCTTAACTGCGCGTTTTGTCCACACTCATGCGCATGCCAGGATCAACTTCCCGACAGGTCACCCATCCTAGTACTACTCCAAGCTGAGCACACTTAACTATGGAGTTCTTAGTGATGGGCTCCCGGAAAAGGAGGTACACCTTGGTGATATGGGTAGTCCAATCATTCCTTTTAAGATCAACTTATTCGAGGCCTCAAATCCTGGGATGTTACAATCTCCCCCACTTAGACTCTTGACGTCCTCGTCAAGGCTCAACTATATGGCCTCATAATCATCCCCATTTCAGTGCTGACCCAAATGGCCCATGTACACCGAGCTGTCAATCACGGCTACCAACGCAAGGGCGGCTCCATCAACTTGGATAGCCCTTTCCAATATGCCTGGACACTACCAGTGCATGGGCGGCTCCATCAACTCGGATAGCCCTTTCCAACATGTGTGGACCGCACGGCTCAAAGACTTGGCATGCCCAGGCCCATGTGGGCCCCACCTACTGGAGGGAAATTAGCTCTGATACCATTAGTAACGCCCGGGCCCACTGCCCAAGGCTCTAGTAGAGTTTTAGGAATGACGACTGGCCCCACAGACCACCACTGGCCTTAAATGCGCGCTTTGTCCACACTCATGCGCATGCCAGGATCAACTTCCCGACAGGTCACTCATCCCAGTACTATGGAGTTTTTAGTGATGGGCTCCCAGAAAAGGAGGTACACCTTGGTGATATGGGTAGTCCAATCATTCCTTTTAAGATCAACTTATTCGAGGCCTCAAATCCTGGGATGTTACAATCTCCCCCACTTAGACTCTTGACGTCCTCATCAAGGCTCAACTATATGGCCTCATAATCATCCCCATTTCAGTGCTGACCCAAATGGCCCATGTACACCGAGCTCTCGATCACGGCTACCAACGCAAGGGCGGCTCCATCAACTTGGATAGCCCTTTCCAACATGCCTGGACACTACCAGTGCATGGGCGACTCCATCAACTCGGATAGCCCTTTCCAACATGTGTGGACCGCACGGCTCAATGACTTGGCATGCCACAGGCACATGTGGGCCCCACTTACTGGAGGGGAATTAGCTCTGATACCATTTGTAACGCCCGGGTCCACTGCCCAAGGCTCTAGTAGAGTTTTAGGAATGACGACTGGCCCCACAGACCAGCACTGGCCTTAACTGCGCGCTTTGTCCACACTCATGCGCATGCCAGGATCAACTTCCTGACAGGTCACCCATCCCAGTACTACTCCAAGCTGAGCATGCTTAACTATGGAGTTCTTAGTGATGGGCTCCCGGAAAAGGAGGTACACCTTGGTGATATGGGTAGTCCAATCATTCCTTTTAAGATCAATTTATCCGAGGCCTCAAATCCTAGGATGTTACAGCATGATACCTCGCCACTTGTGGATGATAACCCTCACTTGTGGCTGATATCCTTCACTTGGCTGATATCACTTTGCTATGGGCGATATCACTTTGCTATGGCCGATACCAAGGCTCTATGCACAATAATCCTTCACCTATGCATGATACTAAGACTCTATGCACGATATATAAGAGCAAGGGGTGGTAATATTTGAAAAATCCCACTAATAGGTTAAAGGTGTAGTATATATACTTGAGGTTCATGATAAAGTGTGTATATGAGGTGTCATCATTTTAATCTACTAGGTGCCACATGTCCATGCATGGTTGACACATGTACATGCATGCACTCACATTTATCTTGACATGTAAAACACTTGACGATAATCTAGATATGATATTTTGGCCATTACTTATCTTTTTGGATAAGATATCTCAACTTAATCACCACTTTATTCACAACCGGATACAACTTTTCCAAGGAAGTTGTAAACTGATACACTTCACCTCCTTGAGGTTCTTTGCCCGTAATGGACTTTTCCAAGAGTTCACAAACTGATATGAGACTCCCCTTATGGCTCCTTGGCCAATAGGAACTCTCATCTTTGACTCTACAACTCGATACAACTCAAGTTAGGGTTTCACATTCAACCCCTGTCATGGTCTTTCTATCACCAAGAATACTATCACTTATATGTGATTCAAACATGGTGTCTCCTTCTTTTTATCTCCTCTAAAAGATACTAGGAGGTAGTAGGGACACTCTAGAGGTGGTAATTTTCATATCAACCCTACATTTTGGGTAAATTACAATTTGTACCAAAATTGATACACAAGGCACTAACATTATTCAAACAAGTTCAAATTTGGAATTTAAGCTTTCCACAAGCCACCACCTTGCATCATATTATATATTATGATGCTAAAACACATGAGGTATGCTTAACATGTAACATATTGCAATATAATCCCTTATCATGGGTAAATTGCATTATGGTCCAAAATAAGAGAACATTACTCAAACATTATTCAAACAGGACCAAACTTGAAACATAAGTTTGTCACCTGATAACCAAACACTTTAAAGAATTATATTAAATTTCTAAGAAAATTATTTAGGCTAAACAAATAGGGTTAGCCCTAAACCCAGGTCAGGGATGTTATACATATTGTGACCATTAATGATCCACATAACAACTTTAACAATATCAGCCTTCACCAGGTACCACATGTGTTGGAAGAACTTGGCATTCATGTCGTCAGACCTATGAGCCTTGCTAGCATTTATGGAGAAGACTGCTTTTTTCACTTCCTCTTCACCCACCTGAGAGTAGAGCATATCATTGGTAGCATCATCCACCCTTCTTGCTGGAAGTAAGTCAGAATAGTTGTCCCTACTCCATTAATACTAATTATACAACTCCATGAAGTAGTTTATAGCATTTAAAGCAATGCCTTTTCTACTATCCACCACATGCCCTTTCTCATCAATCAACTCATGTATTGATTCTTTTAGTTCTTTCTTATTTATGTCCCTGTGGTAAATCTTAGTGTTGCGATCACCATCTCTTAGGCACTCCATCCTGCTCCTTTGCCAGTAGTACACCTCCTCTGCCTTTTTTAGCTTAAGATGCCTATCTTCCACTTTGTTTTCTTCCTTGATGAGCTCCTCATTCAGGGGATCATTTCTTATTTTCTCGATGGTATTACAGTAGACATATTCATCCTCATAAAGCAAGTTCCTAAGGTTAACTTTCTCCTTACTCCACTTTTTAACCACCTTCTTAGTAATATGTATCTTCTTCAAGGTTTTGAACACATCTTTACCTTCAACCTCAGTCTTCCAACTCATCACCACTATTTCTTTGAAACATGGCCAGTCACACCACCAATTTACAAAACAGAATTGTCTCTTAATACTAGGTTTCCCCACCAAGTCTACCTTCATCCATGTGTGGTCACTTAGTGGATCAGATCCCACCTTAATAAAATAAGTGGGCAATATACTTAGCCAAGTTTCATTCACCAAACCTTTGTCAATCGCACTCACAATCCTTCTTCTATTTGACTGTTTGTTGGACCAAGTAGTCTTGCCACCAATTCTATTTAACTCAATCAGTCCAGTCTCTTCCACCATATTGTTGAAGGATGCCAAAATCCTCTCGGGGACTCTATTGCCTCCTACTTTCTCATTAGCTCTCCTGATATTGTCGAAGTCTCCTATGAAAAGCCACAGAACCTCATGCAGAGCAGTATCAATAAGGGTCTTCCACATACCCTTTCTGTCACCTTCCAATCGCTCACCATAGACACCTGATAGGATGAAATGAACCCCACCATGATTATAGAAGGAAGCCATCAACACCTGGTCAGAAGCCATTATTGTATCCACCACCCATACATCACTACGCCAACCAATAACAATGCACCCTCCTTCTCTTTTTTCAAGATTTGTGATAGCCTTCGAGCCTGTAGGAAACAAAGTATCAACTCCCTCCCTAACAACCCTTTTATTCTCATCTCTAAACAAATGACCAACAAAGCTCCTATAAGCTCCTATCTCATCAATAGCCTTCCCCAATTCCCTTTGAATGTTTGCTAGGGACGCTCCTCGCACATTCCATGTGAGGATGGACATGAATTGGTCTTTTTTGACCCACCCCTTGCATCAGGGTGGGCATTCTTCCTTCCCTTCTTGGTTGTGCTTCTTGTCTATTTTGAACTTCTTCTTCGCCATACCACACTTCCTCCAGGATTCTCATCGGTCAATTGATCGTGTACTAAGAAAGGATTGTCGTTCTCATTCTTCGATTATCTTTGTCCACTTGGCCTTTCGGTATCTTGAATATCTCCTTGTTCAGCCATTCTGGCCTCCTGTATAACATTAGCCTTAGTTGAAATAGCCTCGGTAACACAGGTGACCACAGAAGCTCCATCTTCAGTAGCCGCAACATTAGCCTCAGTTGAAATATCAACCTCAGTAACATAGGTGACCTCAATAGCTCCATCCTCTATAGCCTCAACATTAGCCTCCCCTGTAGAGATGCCCTCAGTAACTTTTTCCTTGCCTTTTCTAGAAACCGGTGGAGGTCTGGATTTTCCACCTCTTCTACCCCCACCCTGAGGAAGGTCAGGGACAATAAGAGGAGCATAAAATACATTTTATTCTTCTCTCCCCTGGGCACTCACCAGTATCGTGTCTAAACACCTTATACGTGCTGTAGCGATCGGGAAAGGCTTCATATTTGAATCTAACCTCCCACTCATCTCCATTGGGTAGTTCAACCATAACCTCCTGACGTGGCTCCTCATCAGTAGAGATGTCGATGCAGAACCTGGCACAACCTTGGACAGACCCATTAGATCATTTATCAATTGCTCTAGGGACTCCAACTGCATGGGCGATAACATCTATGGCCCTCTTAGTCCAATGCTTTTTTATGTCAGGGAGGATACCCACACAGGGGTTGTAGTGAAGGCAGCCCTTCGAGTATTAACCTTTGGTGTCCACTTACGGACAAGCACCAGTTGATCATCAAAGAACCACAACCCCTTCAATATAGCTCCATTACGGTCCGCGTCACTGGCGAATCTAGTAAGGAACAGACCTCCATCGAGTGTGAACACTTCAATCTCTCCCCTAGGTCACCAGTGCCTAATCATCCATCCTGTAAGTTGTTGGGGATGCCATTGCTTACCAAGGATTTCGACTATCATGGAGAACTGATGATAGTCTTCCATCTCTTCCATAATGGGGTCATTGAACTTCGTCCACAAGTGCTTGTCCCAACCTTGGGGTCAACCGCCACAACACCCTGTAGCTTGGGGGGAGATCCAGCAACTAACTTGACCCAATTTCGCCCAACAGTGACATTGGCTTCGGGATACAACCAGTCATCTGCTCTCTTGCTACCGCTAGTGTCGGCAATATGGGTGGAGGCGGAGGGGGGCGAGGCACCCCCAATCACCATGTCTCAATCTAACCTAGCGAGACGACTAGGTATTTGTGTCGCATTAAGTTGTAATAATTTTAATGTAGTTGTTTGTTCAATATTTGAACTTTCTTGGAATAAAAAGGGTTACTATCATATCCTAGTATATTGAGTCCTATTATTGAGTACATGATTTATTGTTTGACCTATATTATTATAATATGGCTCTATTTCTTATGAGTTGTGTTCTCAATTGTATGAATTACCTATTGACATTGTTGGGAAAGAAGACCTTATTGGTTGTCTTTCTCTTAGAATGTGTTGCTTCTAATATTAATGTGGAAAAAATTCATGATTCTCACTCCTATATGAAAACTAAGCATAAGAACTCACTTGCGACATTTTCAGCCATAACAAACTAGATCCCTAAAGTCCATGAAACTAAGGAGTTGTTTGCTTGAAAAATACTCACTCGATGGTCTTAGATCCCTATGTAGGTATCCAATATGTTTAGTTTTCATGGTTCTATATGCCAAAATGTATTCTCATATGTATTTTTTGAGGAAAATAAATTGTAGAGATCAAAGATAAGATATTGGATCCCTAAGTTTCCATTATAAACTAGTGGAAGAAGATATTACGAGTGGCTAGAAAAGGCGGTCTAGTTATAGATCCTTTGAAATATCTTTTAGGTAGTTGTCTGTAGAAGTTGAGTTGACCTAAATAGCACACTACCGCTTCTCAGGAAAAAAAATTGATTTCTAACCATTTGGGTAACTTGAAACAAATGACCAGGTTGAATGATGGGTATAAGATTTAGTATTCATAATCTTTGATCTGTAAAAATGAGATTTTAGAATTTGTCTTGTCATATAGGCATAGATTTTGATGAGGTGCATGTCTCATTGAATTACACATGTTTCTACTTTTCACCAAGTTCAAAGAAGATAAGAAGCCATCACCAAGCCAATTAGACCCATGAAATACATTTGAATTAAATTTATTTTGGGTGGAACTGATTCATAGTCTTAAATAATAAAATTAATCAGGCTACAATAGTGTTCAAATATGGATGCAACTACATGGTTACACCATGTTGAAATCTGACTATAATTGTATGGATGATCAACAAACCTTATTGGCAAGTCTGCATTGATCTCCTTTATGTAGTGCTATTCACACTAAATGTGTATATTAATCAAAGAAGATAAGTTCTAAGTTATTTTTTACATAATATTATTCACTTTGAAGATATGTCTCAAGAAAGCTGGTAAATTATCTCACTAAATTAGGCTACAATATGTTGCCCCGAATCCATGGTATTGTTCAATATTCAATTTGAGTTTATATGGTTACATGTCATAGTCCACATGTTGGTGAAGGTGTGATCTCAAGTTGGACAATTAATCGATCTGACGCTTGGCTGCAGATTCTTCATGTTTTGACTTGCACCTCAATATTTTCGAGTGTGTTAATCATAAACAACTCTAGATGAAAAAAAGACCCTCCTACAAGGAAGTGTTGTACAATACTCTAATGACTTGATATTGACTTGCCATTATTATTTGTCTTGGTATACAAATCATACTTGTAGATACCTTATTTATTTTTTTGCTTTAAGAAGATGTTTCCTTTGTTTATGATGTATATACATCTATGTATTGTATGTATAATACAATATAATATTTCCATAATGATTGCTTTGTTTCATGTATATTTTTGTTTTGTTTATTGAGGGTGCCTGTAATAACTCTGCCTTCCAGTAACCCCCAATTAAGGGAGACCAGGAGGTCAGAGTCATTATCCCAATTTTCTGGATCAAAGGTTTGACAAATAAACATTAATAATTATCAAACTTGATCAAACTATATTGAAAAGCTGTAATAAATAAAATATTGCATACCTTTGAAAAGTTTGGATTTCTAAACTTCTATCCACGTATGAATTCTAGTATAACTAATCCTCCTTGCACTTTAATTCATGTATTCACAATGTGACAATTTACTGTTTGTTCTTTTGGGTTTGTATCTAAAACATCGACAAACAAAACGTCGGTCAGCATAAAGCTGGTATGTGGGGGAAACAATAATTATGCAATTTAATAACAACATAATGTAGTCAATTACAGTTTAACAACCAACTTTACATTTTAAATATAACTATGTGATCCATGCATACCCTATCCTCTGCGTTGTCCCTGTAGTGGACCTGGATGCTACCTTTCTTATGGTAGATCCCGATTAAACCCCTCATGATCATACCTAACTGGTGAATCAGTTTCTCGAGTTGAGTCACATGGCACTACCCATAGGTAGCCCACTCGTTAACTCATGGCTTCCAATAGAGTCTCATGGAATTACACGTGGGTATCCCAATTTCTAACTCATGATAGCCTAGACCTTACTCTAGGTTACCCTTTTTAGCATTTTCAAAGCCATAGAGAAGGATCCAAATCTCAGCCAGTTATATATATATATTTAAAGTGATCATCATAGTCACTTTATAGTTGCATGAAATAAAAGTCATACAAGCAGTTTATTTCAAACAACCGATAAAATCTCTGGGAATCGTCATGAAACTTAGGCGGTTAATCATAAATGTAACCACATACCTGTGATTACAGATTTTGAGAAAAAATCAATCAAATAAAGAAATCTCGACCAAGCAACCAATTATGCACAGAAATCCTGAAATAAATATACAAATTTCCTTTTATCAAGATTTAACCAAACTCATCTCATTTCTTAGGATTTCTATTCCAATTTTAGGGTTTACTTTGAAATTAGGGTTTTGTTTCTACTTTTAACAATATAAACCCTAAATAAACAAAACTACATAAAAACCTTCAATTTCTTATCTTAATAATTCCTATCAGACTTAGGATCATTATTTAGTAACTTACTTCCTTAATTCAAAATAAACAATGTTTTTCTCCTCTTTTACCCTAAATTAGGGTTTCTATATGTATTATCCTTCATTTATAGATTAAAACCCTAAATTATCTAACTTTGCATTCAAAATGGATGAAAACTTTGTTTTAGTATTCAACAGGTTAATACTCCTCAAATTAACCTATTAACCCACAAATATTCATCCTTTATATTCAATTAGGGTTTCTAATTACCTTTTAATACCTTTTTCTACCAAATAATGTACTTTTACAAAACGAGATAGAATCAGGACACCCAATTATTTTTATCCTATTCCTCATATTTTTCTAAGAAACTTTCATGTATAAAGTTTTCTCATCAGAGATTTCTAGCTATTTCTATGAATTTCACAACAAAAAACCTTTTTCTAGATTATTTGAGCAGAGAGTGCTAATTATCGATTTTTTTTGGCCGTTCGATCGATGCGCCGCTGGTCCACGTCTAGATCTGATGCTCCACGTCAATCGCCTTCACTAACTGCGTTGCGTGTGCTACTGCCCACATCCGATCGTTGGATCCCTCTCAAGTCCACGATGGACTCTGATCTGAGGGCTACTACTCCTCGTCTTCCTCCTTCCTCAGGTCATAGCCTGCGGTGGCTCTGTGGCGGCGCTCTCGCCAGAGTGAGAGAAATTAGGCAAGAGAGAGGGTTTGGGAACCTGGGAGGTTGTCGTCGGAGTTCACGAGGGTGAGAGGAAGTGTGTGAGGGCCTATTTATAGGATATGGGGGGGGTCCTCTTTAGGGTTTCCTATCCCTGCCTCCAACCATTCCTCAGCCCAATTGGAAATTTCTCCTAGTCACGATGGAAGCCTATCATCTTAGGGTCGAGAAGGTTCATCTCTCTCTCTCGAACCCAAAGGGGTGATTTCTAAGAGTGCACATGCACTGGTTTGATTGGAAATCAAAGGGGAAAGTTCCCTCGAACTCAGCCACAGTCTGTGTCCCGCTGGGACTTTGACAATGAGCGGTGCCTGTTCGATCAAGATCTAATGGCCCTCATCACACACACACAACCAAAACAAGGAAAAGATTTCCTAAATCCAAAATAAATCCATATTTTGAGGATAAATTGAAAAACCCATAACTCCCCATTTATAATTCTTTTTTATCTCAAATTTTGAAGAGAACCTCACTTATGATTTTATCTCTCATCATGCAAAAATTGGGATCATTATCTAAAGAAAATGAACCCTTTTTTTCAGTTGCTAGTTAACACTTAATTATTCATATTTTCCACATACTTTTTCTTTCCCTAGCCTTATATTATTTGAAAAACCACTAGAGGGGGGGTGAATAGGGTTTTAAGGTTATTTTAACAATTATTTAACTCAAACAACCACAAATGAAAAAGTAAGAAGGAGACAAGGGATTTAGAGTGGTTCCTACCTTAGCAAATACTAAGGCAGTCAGTCCACTACCCGGTTGCTTACCCAACCGGGATTTGAAAGTATTAATTTTATTACCTTCACAAGGAATTACACAAAATACAATACTTTCTTACACCCCTTTGAACAACCTTCACTTTGAAGTAGATGCACCAACTCGAGGTAGCCTTCTTAAAGTAACTCCAAGCTCCCCCTTGAAGTAGCCTTCCTCTTAGAAGTAACCTCCTGTTGCACCAGCCTTCTTGAAGTAGTCCAAAGTCTCCTTCTTCACCAAGAAGATCACAACCCTCTCCAATCCACAGCCTCCAACCTAGGAGTAGCAAGGAGAGTACAAACAATGAAAGTGAACAAGAAAGGAAAACAGAAACTACAACTTATCCTTTGAAGCACAAGGCTTGATTTGCCTATATCAAGTGTGTAGATCTCCTAACCAAAGTATATGAAAGTGTGATTTCTGTGGATAGGAGATACTAGCCTATAGGACACGAATTTAGAGCAAGGTGAAGAGTAGCCAATTGCAAGTATTGCTCAATTGCTCAAAACAGGTTGCTAATGCAAGTATATGCTCAAAGATTGCTCAAGTATGGAATCAAGTGAGTTTAGGTGTCCTAAGGCATGTCATATTTATAGAAATGACCTACAAGTGCTTAAGGACGTTCTAGACACTTTCTAGGGGGTTCCAAGTGCTTAACTATCCGTTAGGTATAAGTTAGTTGGATTAACAACGACTAGTTAATTAATTCTACAGTTGCTGTCAGAGTCCATCTCGGTCGAGAAATTGTCGACCGAGATACCTACTCGGTCGAAGTTTTGTCGACCGACAGGCTCTCTAGATCAAGTATTTGCAACGTTCATCTCCAACTGCCAACCACCTTGTCAGTTGTGTCTAACGGCTACCTAGGTCTTTCTCGGTCGAGAAGTTTGTCGACCGAGAGTGTCTCGGTCGAGGATTTTGTCGACCGAGATTGACCCTGTTTTAATGTTTCAATTAGAGTACTAAGTGTGTATGTGAGTGTGCATATGTGACACTATTGAAGGGGATGATTTATCTAAGTGTAGTGATTGGCTAGGGAAAATCTAACGCTTGATTTACATGAAGTCTAAGTTCTTGTACATTATATATTTGTACAAGTTTACAATTGATTACATTTCATGAAATTTATAAGCATTTAAGCATATGGATTCCCTAGTGCTTTTGTCATCAACCTTATTCCTGCAACACTCAAGTAGCACGTTAGATAATCAAAAATGAAATGTTTGTCATAATCAAAACAAAGGGATTTATCATAATGTCCAATTTATCCAACAATCTCCCCCTTTTTGAAAATGACAAACATTTCCAAAATATAAATTAAGGAAATATAAAACATGTAAGTTTCATACCTGAAGATTACCTTTGTGAATTTCTTCTCTTGTTTATAAAATATGTGCTTATTATTCCCCATGAATGATAGAACATGAAATCCAATTTTTTAGGGAATATATCAACTTTCAATGTAAAGCCAAGAGTTTATGAAACTCATTGATTGAGTTTTCGCACAAATACTAAGTTTTAAGATTTATGTTTATTTCTCCCCCTTTGTCATTTCAAAAAGATATTCGTTAAAAACAAGAAAACTCCCCCTTAATTAGATGTCCCATCAAATCCAATGAAAAAGATGTCCATTTAAGAACCAAAAATGATGCAAACAAGAATATTGTTAAGAAGAACAAATATCAAAGAAAACATCTTCTAAAGGAGTGATGAGCAGTTGCTTTCTTATTTTGTTAAAATTGGTCTTGTGGAAGCGGTTTTGTAAAAATATCAGCCAATTGATCTTCCATATCAACATGATGAAGGGAAACATGATTCTTAGAGATATGATCCCTTAAAAAGTGATGGCGGATTTCAATATGTTTAGCTCAGCTGTGTAAAATAGGATTGTGTGCTAAGTTTATAGTGCTTGTGTTATCACAAAAAATAGGTGTAGATGAAAGAGTAAAACCATAATCGTTTAACACTTGTTGCATATAAAGCACTTGAGCACAACAAGATCCGGCTGCCATATATTCAACTTCAGTTGTAGAGAGGGCAACCGTGTTTTGTTTCTTGCTAAACCAAGATACTAAAGCTCTTCCTAACAAGAAACAACCACCACTAGTGCTCTTGCGGTCAAGTTGACAACCAGCATAATCAACATCAGTATAAGCTTTAAAATCCAAGGATTGTCCTTTTGGGTACCATAAGCCAAAACATATGGTGCCGGCTAAGTATCGAAGAATTCGTTTAACTGCTTGAAAATGAGAATGCATGGGTTGTGATTGAAATCGAGCACAAAGACAAACGGAAAACATGATGTCTGGTCTAGAAGCGGTTAAGTAAAGCAAACTACCAATCATGGCTCTATATAAGGAATCATCAATAGGTTCCCCATTTTCATCCTTATCAATTTTAATAGAGGTAGCCATAGGAGTAGTAGCATGTTTGCACTGATCCATCCCAAAACGTTTTAAGAGTTCTTTAGTATACTTTTCTTGGCTTATAAAAATCCCGGCAGGCGTTTGTTTAATTTGGAAACCAAGAAAGAAAGTTAGTTCACCCATGAGGCTCATTTCAAATTCTTTTTGCATAATGTCACTAAATTGTGTGCACAACGATTCATTTGAAGCTCCAAAAATAATATCATCAACATATATTTGAACAACCAGAAAATTAGATGTATATGTTTTGAAGAATAAAGTAGAATCTGAATTTCCAATAGAAAAACCATTATCAAAAAGATATGTCTTGAGCCTTTCATACCAGTTCCTAGGTGCTTGTTTTAAACCATAAAGTGCTTTCTTATGTTTATAAACATGGTCACCTTTTTCTGGTATTTCAAAACCAGGTGGTTGGGCAACATATACTTCTTCTTGAATGATTCCGTTTTGAAATGCACTTTTTACATCCATTTGGTAGAGTTTGATGTTTTTATGTGCAGCAATAGCTAGTAACATTCGAATAGCTTCAAGTCTTGCTACTGGTGCATATGTTTCATCAAAGTCTATTCCCTCTTGTTGATTATATCCTTGTGCTACTAGCTGAGCTTTATTCCTTATTACTTCCCCTGCCTCATTTAGCTTATTCCTAAAAACCCATTTAGTTCCAATGATGGTTTTATCGTGTGGTTTAGGAACTAAATCCCATACGTCATTTTTAGTGAATTGATTTAATTCTTCTTGCATTGCTATTATCCAATAGTCATCTTTAAGAGCTTCATAGACCTTCTTAGGTTCAATAATAGAAACAAAGGCCATGTTTGCAACATCCTTAAAAGAAGAACGAGTTTTGACTTTATCATTTGGATTTCCAATAATTAGTTCTTGAGGATGATCCTTAATGAGTCTAGGTATAGGTTGTGTTTCAGTGTTGTTATTGCTTGTAGTATTTTTCTCACTATCATTGGGTATGGATAAGTTGTTGAATCGATGAGTGAGATCAACTATTTTAGGATTTTCTGATTTTAGCTCTTCATGAAAAGAAATATGAATAGATTCCTCAACTTTTCTAGAAATAGTGTTGTAGACTCTAAAAGCTTTGCTAGAGGTAGAATATCCCAAGAAGAATGCTTTATGTGATCTAGAATCAAACTTATATCTATCCTCTTTAGTGTTCAAGATATAGCATGTGGATCCAAAGGTATGAAAATAGTCAACTCTAGGTTTCTTAGTATGCAATATTTCATATGGTGTTTTCTTCAAATAAGAGTGAATAGTTACTCTATTTAACACATAGCATGCGGTGTTTATAGCTTCAGCCCAAAAAGTTTTAGGTGTGTCATGTTCGAGCATCATTGTCCTAGCCATTTCTTGTAGTGATCGATTTTTCCGTTCAACTATACCATTTTGTTGTGGAGTGCGTGGAGCAGAAAAATTGTGAGTATATCCTTGAGATGTGCAAAATTATTCAAATAAATGATTCTCAAATTCTCCACCATGATCACTTCTAATGGTACATATTTTGTTTTGTAATAGATTTTCAATCTTTGAACAAAATTTTATAAAGACATGAATAGTATCATCTTTGGTTGCAAGAAAATGTACCCATGTATATCTACTATAATCATCAACAATAACAAAACAATATCTTTTGCCACCAATAGATTGTGTTCTCATAGGTCCAAATAAATCCATATGAATCAATTCTAAAGATCTACAGGTGCTAAGTACATGTTTGGGTTTAAAAGAGGTTTTTGTTTGCTTACCCAAGGTACATGGTTCACAATTTTCAACTTGATCAAAAGATTCATTAGGCAAACCACGAACAAGATCATATTTGACTAACTTTTTGATAACATGTGAACTAGCATGTCCTAACTTTTTATTCCATAGTTGGAAAGTATTTTCATTTGCAAGTAAGCATTTTCCTACTACTGATTTCATAGAGTTAGGTCTAAGAAGATAAAGATTTCCAACTCGTCTTCCTTCATAAACAACATTTGTAGTGTTTTCTATTAACAACTTGCAGCAATTTTTGTTAAATAAAACATCATATCCACTATCACATAATTGACTAACACTTATTAAATTATGGTGCAAACCATCAACGAGTAAAACATTCTTTATTTCAAGGTTTGTACCAATGTTACCTATTCCAATGATTTTACCTTTACCATTATCGCCAAAGGTGAGTGTTCCACTCTTCTTTTCTTCAAAAGTTTGAAATGCATCCTTGTTTCCGGTCATGTGTTTAGAACATCCACTGTCAACCACCCAATCCTGCATTAAAATGTAGGTTTTGGTACCCATGTGATGGTCCGGTATGGTTAGAAGCATTTAATTACAGACTAGATAAAAAATCTGATTCAGAACTTCAGTCGGTCGACAAATGTTTGACCGACACCTCTTTCGGTCGAACAGTCGTCGATCGAAAAAGTTTCTGTATTACTCAGGAATTTGTTACAGGCATCTGGTCGGTCGACAAAAGTCGACCGATTATAATGTCGGTCGACAATACTTCGACCGAATGAGTTTCTGTTTCAATACCGCAGTTCAGAAAATTACCATAATGCATGAGACCTTTTATTAAGTTGAGATAAAACAATATAATTTGCAAAAATGAACATTTGATCATATCTTAACTGAATTTCATTTAAATCTACTAAGTTTGGGATTTTGGGACCCAAACTAAGTCGGAATCCTTGGTCTTATAAGGGCATGAAAATGAATAATGTCCAAGACGTAGACAAAAATGACAAGTAATAGAGTCAACTTCATTTCTCTTTCTAGAAATTGTGTTCTTAGGTACAAACATAGTTTGAGTCTTAGATGCTTTAGTTCTTTTGGGTTGATTTTTCTTTGGAGCATATCCCAAACCTCTTCCTCCATTGAAACTAGAGGAAATTTTCAAAATATTATTAAGGATGTCTTTTCCTCTTAAGTCATTTAGGTTTCTTTGTCGCTTAGCAATGTCATCCATCTTCGTGTATAGATCTTTTCTTGCTTGATCTAAATCAGATAATAGGGAGTCTCTTTCTTTTACAACATTGTCACAGTCTAGATGGTTACATAAAATTGGTTGGGTCTGAAAATCATTTAGTTTAGCTAACAATTCAGTCTTTTCTTGAGAAAGAAGATCCATATTTGTTTCTAGAGTAAGTAAATTTCTATTGCAGTCATTTAAAGATGTTTTTAAAGACAGGTTCTCAAGATCAATGTTGTTCTTTTCAGAAGAGAGATCATTTAGTCTAGCATATAACTCATCATTTGTTTTGGTAACCTTCTTTAGTTTCTTTTTGCAATCAACATACTTATCATGAGTTTCTTGCAGACTAGTAATTAACTCTTCTTTAGGAAGGTCAAGAAGGCTTACCTCTTTAGAGTCTTCATCATCTTCTCTTGCCATTAGACATTCCACCTTTTCTTCTCCTCCTTCACTTTCACTTGACTCATCCCATGCAGCTTTATAAGCTTTTTCTCCCTTCTTTTTGTGTGAGATTTTCTTTCCTCTCTTTGATTTAGGGCATTCATTTTTGAGATGTCCTTTCTTTCCACACTCAAAACACCTAGGAGGAGATGAAGAAGAACTATAAATTTTGTTAGATCTAAATCTTTTATATTTCATACCATTGACAATCTAGGCTTCTTCTTCTTCTTCTTCTTCTTCTTCACTTGACTCATCACTTTCCGGTGTAATGTTTTTTGAAGCTTTTAGAGCCACATCCTTCTTTTTTCCTTGTTGTAGTTCACGTTCTCTTCTTTCTTCTTCTTCTAGAGTTGCTTCATGAGCTTCTAGGTTGCCAATGAGTTGTTCCATCCTCAGTCGGGTGAGGTCATTTGCTTCTTCAATGGCTGTTACCTTGGGCTTATATTTGGGAGGAAGTGATCTAAGGATCTTTGACACTTGATCTTCCTTAACAATAACTTTACCTAAAGCATTCAAACCATTTACAATAGAAGAGAATTTTGCATACATATCACTAATAGATTCATTTGGATCCATACGGAACTGTTCAAACTTTTGTTTAAGCATTCCAATTTTAGAGTTCTTAACCTGAAAAGTCCCTTCAAAAGTTATGGAAAGTCTATGCCAAATTTCATAGGTTGTTTCACAATTTGATATCCTATTAAATTCTCCTACTGAAATTGAACAATAGAGAATACTTACAGCCTTTGCATTCATTTGAGCTGACTTTACCGTATTTGTGTCCCACGCTGCATACTCAACTTGAGGAAGCTCATAGGGGGTTGACACCATCCTCCATAGATCCCAACTAATCCCTTGGAAATAAAATTGCATTTTTCTTTTCCAGTAGGTGTAGTTAGTTCCATCGAATGCCGGAGGTCTAGCCACAAGTGTCCCTTCAAGGTTGAGGTTGTTGAGCAACCCGTCACCCATTCTTCAAGACTTGGTTAGAGTTCCTTGAAGCCTGCTCTGATACCAATTGAAAAACCACTAGAGGGGGGGTGAATAGGGTTTTAATGTTATTTTAACAATTATTTAACTCAAACAACCACAAATGAAAAAGTAAGAAGGAGACAAGGGATTTAGAGTGGTTCCTACCTTAGAAATACTAAGGCAGTCAGTCCACTACCCGGTTGCTTACCAAACTGGGATTTGAAAGTATTAATTTTATTACCTTCACAAGGAATTACACAAAATACAATATTTTCTTACACCCCTTTGAACAGCCTTCACTTTGAAGTAGATGCACCAACTCGAGGTAGCCTTCTTGAAGTAACTCCAAGCTCCCCCTTGAAGTAGCCTTCCTCTTAGAAGTAACCTCCCGTTGCACCAACCTTCTTGAAGTAGTCCAAAGTCTCCTTCTTCACCAAGAAGATCAAAACCCTCTCCAATCCCCAGCCTCCAACCTAGGAGTAGCAAGGAGAGTACAAACAATGAAAGTGAACAAGAAAGGAAAACAGAAACTACAACTTATCCTTTGAAGCACAAGGCTTGATTTGCCTATATCAAGCGTGTAGATCTCCTAACCAAAGTATATGGAAGTGTGATTGCTGTGGATAGGAGATACTAGCCTATAGGACACAAATTTAGAGAAAGGTGAAGAGTAGCCAATTGCAAGTATTGCTCAATTGCTCAAAATAGGTTGCTAATGCAAGTATATGCTCAAAGATTGCTCAAGTATGGAATCAAGTGATTTTAGGTGTCCTAAGGCATGTCCTATTTATAGAAATGACCTACAAGTGCTTAAGGATGTTCTAGACACTTTCTAGGGGGTTCCAAGTGCTTAACTAGCCGTTAGGTATAAGTTAGTTGGATTAACAACAGCTAGTTAATTAATTCTGCAGTTGTTGTCAGAGTCCATCTCGGTCGAGAAATTGTCGACCGAGATACCTACTGGGTTGAAGTTTTGTCGACTGATAGGCTCTCTGGATCAAGTATTTGTAACGTTCATCTCCAACTGCCAACCACCTTGTCAGCTGTGTCTAACGGCTACATGGGTCTTTCTCGGTCGAGAAGTTTGTCGACCGGGAGTGTCTCGGTCGAGGATTTTGTCGACCGAGATTGACCCTATTTTAATGTTTCAATTAGAGTACTAAGTGTGTATGTGAGTGTGCATATGTGACACTATTGAAGGGGATGATTTATCTAAGAGTAGTGATTGGATAGGGAAAATCTAACACTTGATTTACATGAAGTCTAAGTACTTGTACATTATATATTTGTACAAGTTTACAATTGATTACATTTCATGAAATTTATAAGCATTTAAGCATATGGATTCCCTAGTGCTTTTGTGATCCACCTTATTCCTGAAACACTCAAGTAGCACGTTAGATAAACAAAAATGAAATGTTTGTCATAATCAAAACAAAGGGATTTATCATAATGTCCAATTTAGCCAACATTATTATCTTGAGTTCCTTGAACCTCAAGGAATCTTAATATTTCAAAATTCCATTTTTTGAGAAATATTCCTTAGCCTTTTACTCTTTTTTTTCTTTTATTGATTTTCTTGTTTATTCCTTTATCCAATTGGATTCCTTTTCCTTTCTTTTTCTTTTTCTTTCAATTGGGCTCAATAGACAATAAGGCCCATTAAGAAAACATACATGGCTAGTATACACGAAATTCATTCAAATCAAACCATTAAATCAACCATTGATTTCATTTATCTTTTAAAAGGAGATTTACAAATCTCATTAGATGATTTAGAAAAATGGGGTTATAACATCCTCCCCTCCTTATAGGAATTTTGCCCTCAAAATTCAACAATCATACAACCAAATTAGGATATGCTTTTTCCATGTCCGTCTTTAGCTCCCATGTGGCTTCATCCTCTCCATGGTGCTTCCAAAGAACCTTTACCATCTCTATATTCTTATTTCTGAGCTCTTTCACCTTGGTATCTAGAATCCACAAAGGTAACTCAGGGTAAGTTAGCTTCCGTTGAAGCTCAATGCGTTCAATACTCAACACATGGCTCAGATCTTGAACATATCGCTTCAGATTGGACATGTGAAACACATCATGCATCATACTATATTGGGGGGTAATTCCAATTGATATGCGGCTTCACCAATCCATTCTAATACTTCAAACGGACCCACGTATCGGGGACTCAACTTTCCTCTATTCTTAGCTATAGCTCAGAGCAGTCAGATTTTCATAAAAGCATGTTCTACCACAGTGAAATGCACATTAGTCCGCCTCACATTAGCATACAACTTCTGCCGATCATGGGCTCTCTTTAGCCTTTGTCTGATTAAAGCGACCTTATCATCATACACTTGGAGTTCATATAACCTCAACAAGGTCTTTTCACCAACATCATCCCAGTGAAGTGGTCACCGACACAATCTCCCATATAGAGCTTCATATGGTGGCATCCCAATACTGGCTTGATAACTATTATTGTAGGCAAACTCAGCTAATGGTAAGTATTGCTCCCATGATCCACCCCAATCGAGCACACAAGCACTCAACATATCCTCTAAGGTCTGAATTGTCCTTTCAAACTGACCATCTGTCTGGGGGTGATATGCGGTACTGAATTTCAACCTTGTACCAAGTTCCACTTGAACTTGCTTCCACAACTTGGAAGTAAACTTTGGGTCTCTATCGGAGATGATGGAACCGGGTACGCCATGAAAATGCACTATCTCTCTGATATACATCTCAGCTAAGCCTGACACCTTGGCGGTGGTTTCAGGGCAAGGAAGTGTGCTAACTTGGTAAGGCGATCTACCACAACCCATATAGCATCATGACCTTTCTTAGTTCGAGGTAGACCTACCACAAAATCCATGGTGATCTGCTCCCATTTCCATTTTGGAATCTATATAGACTATAAAAGCCCACTGGGTTGTTGGTGTTCAGCCTTCGCTATTTGGCATGTAAGACAACTGACCATATATGCTGCAATATCTCTCTTCATTCCTGGCCACCAGAAAAACCTCTGCATGTCCTTAAACATCTTGGTTGTTCCCGGGTGCACCGTGTACTTAGAACCATGAGCCTCTTGTAGGACACGTTCCTTCAATGGTGAGTCATTAGGAACCCATATACAATTCTCAAATCAGATCCCTCCGTCTATTCCCAATGAAAGACGGGTCTGAGGCTTCTTCATCAAGCCTTTCATCTTGTCAAGTTCTCCACTGGCCAACTGTGCTGCTACAATCTCACCCAACAATTCTGACTGTATTTGGATGTTGGCCAATCAAACTCGATCATGAAATGGTTGAGGAGACCATTCTACTATCACTTCTAAAGTCTTCCACTGACTGGACAAAATAGTTGCACACCTGAGTTGTTTCCGACTCAAAGCATCTTCTACGACATTCACCTTTCTGGATGATAAGTGATGGTGAAGTCATAATCCTTCATGTACTCCATCCATCGTCGTTTTCGTAGGTTTAATCTTTCTGAGTCTCGAGGTACTTCAGGCTCATATGGTCAGTAAGGATCTCGAAAGTAGCACCATACATGTAATGCCACCAAATTTTCAATGCATGTATGATTGCTGCTAGCTGTAAGTCATGTGTCGGGTAATTCACCTCATTAGGCTTGAGTTGTCGAGATGCTTATGCAACCACATGCTGATTATGTTCCAACACACAGCCAAGTCCCATCTTTGATGCATCGGTGAAAATCATGAAAGCCTCATTGTCTGATGGTAGAGTCAAAACTAGTGTAGTGGTTAGCTTCTCCTTTAGCTCCTGAAAATGAGCCTCACACACATTGGACCATACAAAATTCACATCCTTCTAAGTCAACATGGTCAAAGGCAAGGCGGTCTTTGAGAAATCCTTGATGAAGCATCGATAGTACCCAGCCAACCCTAAGAAACTACAAATTTTTGAGGGATTCTTCAGTGCATACCAATCTTGAACTGCCTACACTTTAGCTGGATCTACGACGATCATTCCTCCTAAGATGATGTGTCTGAGGAACATGAATCGGTCTATCCAAAACTCACATTTGGAGAATTTCCCCTAAAACTTCTGCTTTCTCAAGATATCAAGGATTTTACGTAGGTGGTCTCGGTGTTGATCTAAGTCATCCGAATAAACTAGTATGTCATCTATGAATATTATGAGAAACGAGTCAAGGAAGGGTCGAAACACACTATTCATAAGATTCATGAAAACACTGGGTGCATTGGACAACCCGAAAGGCATAACCACAAACTCATAGTGGCCATAACATGTTCTAAAAGTTGTTTTTTGGGATATCCTCACTCTTGACTCTCAACTAGTAACTTTAACTGGTCAAATAAGTCATCTATCTGGGGTAAAGGGTATTTGTTCTAAATGGTAGCCTGGTTGATCATCCGGTAGTCTATGCACATTCAGAGAGAACCATCCTTTTTCTTTACAAAAAGAACTGGTGCTCCCCATGGTGATGTGCTAGGGCAGATAAACTTCTTGTCTAGCAATTCTTGCAATTTTTTCTTCAACTCGAGCAACTCCACAGGGGCCATTCTATAAGGTGCTCATGAAATAGGGTTTGTCCCAGGAGCTAGCTATATGGAAAAATCCACCTCTCTCGGGAGGAACCCCGGGTAGATCATCTAGAAAAACATCTGCATATCTCCAAACTACCTCTATTTCTTCTAAGGGTTTCTCCATGGGTTCTGGCTTGGTAACTACTGCCAGGAAAGCTTGACAACCTTTACTCATCATCTGCTCCACTTTCAAGGCTGACACATATAGGCTGGTGGTGGCATCCTTCCTACCTCTAATGACAAAAGGTGGGTGACCTAGTTTCTTAATGGTCACTTTCTTCTCCCTACAGTCAATATTGGCCCTATAAGTATAAATCCAATCCATACCAATGATCACATCAAAGTCATTCATATCAAGAAGGATAAAGTTTGTAGGAAACTCATGATCTCGATATTTCACAGGTATCATCGGAGTTTTCAAAAGAGATGTAAAGATCCAACCACTCGAGGTTGTAACGTCTAAGACATACCCTAAATCCTTGATATCCAAACAAAGCATAGTTGCAAGATTTCTTGAAATGAAAGTATTAGTAGATCCAGAGTCAAACAAAGCTTTTACATTGTGTCCCATGACTTCAAGCATGCCTACATTATTTTTCACCATACATTAGGCCATTACATGCTTATCTTAAAACATAAAAGAAAACTCTAGGGGTTATTACCCTCGATCAACCGATTAGCATTTGCTTGAGCCTCCTCATTATCAATGGCAAACACCCGAGCTTGTCTTCTCTCTCCAGTAGGTGGGGCTGTAGCTATAGGTGGAGCTACCACAAGTGGGGCTGCTACCATTGCTGGTCCTCTGGGATCTGGCAGAGGGCAAACAAATTGTAGGTGTCCTTCTTGATGGCACTGAAAGCATGTCTTCTTCTTATAGCGGAACTCACCGGCGTGCCGCTTTCCGCAGGTGCGACATTGTGGTTGGTTATTCTCTTGACGGGGTTTCCCTTTTCCTCCATGTCTTCCTTTAGCATGATGATGGCCTGGACCTTTCTTGTGGTTGTTCTTCTGACCTTGAGTTCCTTCAGTGAATCCCAAATACCCCTTGGGTGGAAACTGGGTAGGCATCACAGTCCTCTCCATGTCTAAAGCAGTGTTGTAAGCTTCAGCGAAGGTTTTAGGTTTACTTTCCATCAAATGGGGCTTGATGGTAGGGTGAAGATGCTCTATGAATTGATCCACCCTTATGTCCTCATCCATCTTATACCCAAAATGCTCTAGGATTCGAAACTTGCGCCCAAAGTCTGCCATAGAGGAGTTTCCTTGAGTCATGTTGGTGAACTCCCTTTCCTTTTTCTTCTTAGCTGAGACTGGGACCAATCTGGCGGTGAAGATTGTCTTGAAGTCAGCCCATGCCATTGGTTCCTCAGTCAAATCTCAACCTATGATGTGTGTCTCCCACCATATCTTGGCTGCTCCTTCCAGGAGGTGAGCATCAAAGAGGACCTTCTTGCTCGACTGTACCTCAAGCATGCATAATCCATTCTTGGCTGCAAGAAGCCAAGCTTCCGCCTTGTCGACCACTTCAGACTTATCTTCTCCCCAAAACTTCTCAATGTTCAGCTTGATGAAGTCCAAAATGGTGGCTCCTAGTCGAGGACGAATAGGAAGTGGCTCCCCATTTTCACCTCTAGCTATGTCTCGAAGGGCCAAAGCACTAATGGCCTCTATCAACTTCTTATGTTGTTCCATCCACAAAGCATCAGGGGTGTGGATCATCATGGTTGGTTCGGGACCACCAGCTTGATCCTCTTCCATCTGGGTCACCTCCTCGTACTCATGTTTCTCCTCGTACCCTTGGTCTTCTTCTTGATCAAGGTTACTGAAGGGTATCCGGTCAGGATTAGGGACCTCATGAGTGGTTTCTTCAGGTCTCTTCCTCTTCTTTGAGGAATCTCCACCGTGGTTCCTCTTCCTCTTCTCAGAAGACACCTTTCCCTTGTGTGAAGGTCCACCACAATTGGTTGCATCCGAGACAACCACTGTCTTCACGTGAGCCATCTGCATATGCATACACATAGACCCTTTAGTCAATACCTTTAAGCTAATTATACTTATGTCGATGATGTCTTATTACATATCTTTTATTAATTTGATGGAGGAATCCTTAATCGTTAACTTACTTACCCATACCACATGAGGGTGAGGAAGAGAAAGAAAAACCCTAACTCTTAAAATCCTTAATAGAATGTGTGATAAGAAGGGATGAATAAGATGAGAGAGTCCTAAAGGTATCTTATTTTGAATCATACCCTAAGATTTTGGCCAGGCAGTCACACAAATCTGGGAGTCCTCATATTCTAACAAGTGGCGCGGAGGAAAATATTTCTAGCCCCTGGTCGTGATCCTTTTCTAGACACCTCTATTTTTCAGATAATCCTCTAATAACTCCCTTGGGTTCTATAGAGTTTGTAAAATTTAATAATTATTAATGGTTAAGTGAGGAACCTTGGCTTTGATACAAAATGTAATGACCCCGCCTTCCAGTAACCCCCAATTAAGGGAGACCAGGAGGTCAGAGCGGTTATCCCAATTTTCCAGATCAAAGGTTAGACAAATAAACATTAATAATTATCAAACTTTACCAGACTATACTGAAAATCTATAATAAATAAAATTTTGCATACCTTTGAAAAGTTTGGATTTCTAAACTTCTATCCACGTATGAATTTTAGTCTAACTAATCCTCCTTGCACTTTAATTCATGTATTCACAATGTGAAAATTTACAGTTTGTCCTTTTGGGTTTGTACCTAAAACACCGACAAACAAAACGTCGGTCAACATAAAGCTCGTATGTGGGGGAAACTATAATCGTGCAATTTAATAACAACATATTGCAGTCAATTATAGTTTAACAACCAACCTTATGTTTTACATATAACTGCGCAATCCATGCATACCCTATCCTCTGCGCTATCCCTATAGTGGACCTGGATGCTACATTTCTTATGGTAGATCCCCATTAAACCCCTCATGATCATACCTAACCAGTGAATCAATTTCTAGGGTTGAGTCACATGGCACTACCCGTAGGTAGCCCACTCCTTAACTCATGACGTCCAATAGAGTCTCATGGCACTACACGTGGGTAGCCCAATTTCTAACTCATGATAGCCTAGACCTTACTCTAGGTTACCCTTTTTAGCATTTGCAAATCCACAGAGGAAGATCCGAATCTAAGCTAGCTATATATATTTAAAGAGATAATTATAATCACTTTATAGTTTCATGAAATATAAGTCATCCAAGAAATTTATTTCAAATAACCGATAAAATCTTTCGGAATCGTCGTGAAACTTACGCGGTTAATCATAAACGTAACCACATACTTGTGATTGAAGATTTTGAGACAAAATCAATCAAATAGAGAAATCTCAACCAAGCAACCAATTATGCACATAAATCCTAAAATAAATATACAAATTTCCTTTTATCAAGATTTAACCAAACTCATATTATTTCTTAGGATTTCTATTCCAATTTTAGGGTTTCCTTTGAAATTAGGGTTTTGTTTCTACTTTTAACATTATAAACCCTAAATCAATAAAACTACATAAAAACCTTAAATTTCTTAACTTAATAATTCCTATCAGACTTAGGATCATTATTTAGTAACTTACTTCCTTAATTCAAAATAAACAAAGTTTTTCTCCTCTTTTACCCTAAATTAGGGTTTCTATATGTATTATCCTTCATTTATAGATTAAAACCCTAAATGAACTAACTTTGCATTCAAAACAAATGAAAACTTTATTTTAGTATTGAACAGGTTAATACTCCTCAAATTAATCTATTAACCCACAAAGATTCATCCTTTATGTTCAATTAGGGTTTCTAATTACCTTTTAATACCTTTTTCTACAAAATAATGTATTTTTGCAAAATGAGATAAAATCAAGTCACCAAATTATTTTTATCCTATTCCTCGTATTTTCTAAACAACTTTCATGTATAAAGTTTTCTCATCAGAGATTCCTAGCTATTTCTATGAATTTCGCAAGGAACAACCTTTTTCTAGATTATTTGAGCAGAGAGAGCTAATTACCAAATTTTGGATGCTATTTGATCGATCTGTCGCTGGTCCGCGTCTAGATCTGATGCTCCACGTCGATCTCCTCCACTAACTGGGTTGCACACGCTGCTGCCCACTGCTGATCGTTGGATCCCTCTCAAGTCCACGATGGACTCTGATCCGAGGGCTACTGCTCCTCGTCTTCCTCATTCCTCAGGTCCTACCCCACGGTGGCTCCACGGCGGCGCTCTCTCCAGAGTGAGAGAAATTAGGTGAGAGAGAGGGTTTGGAAACCTGGGAGGTTTCCGTCGGAGTTCGTGACGGTGAGAGGAAGTGTGTGAGGGCCTATTTATAGGATATGGGGGGTCCTCTTTAGGGTTTCCTATCCCTGTCGCCAACCGATCCTCAGCCCAATTGGGCGTTTCTCCTAGTCGTGATGGAAGCCTATCATCTTAGGGTCAAGAAGGTTCGTCTCCCTCTCTCAGACCTAAAGGGGTGATTTCTAAGAGTGCACATGCACTGGTTTGATCGGAAATCAAAGGGGAAAGTTCACTAAACTCGGCCACAATCCGTGTCTCACTGGGACTTTGACGATGAGTGGTGCTTGTTGGATCAAGATCCAACATCCCTCATCACATGCGCTCAACCAAAACAAGGAAAAGATTTCCTAAATCCAAAATAAATCCATATTTGGAGGATAGCCATAACTCCCCATTTATTATTCCTTTTTATCTCAAAATTTACGGGAACCTGGCTTATGATTCTATCTCTCATCATGCAAAAATTGGGATCCTTATCTAAAGAAAACGAGCCCTTTTCTTCATTGCAAGTTATCACTTAATTATTCAAATTTTCCACATACTTTTTCTTTCCCTAGCCTTTATATTATTACCCTGAGTTCCTTGAACCTGAAGGAATCTTAATATTTTGAAATTCCATTTTTTGGGAAATATTCCTTAGCCTTTTACTTTTTTTTTTCTTTTATCTATTTTCTTGTTTATTCCTTTATCCAATTGGATTCCTTTTCCTTTTCTTTTTTTTCCTTTCAATTGGGCTCAATAGCCAATAAGTCCCATTAAGAAAACATATAAGGCTATTATACACGAAATTCATTCAAATCAAACCATTAAATCAACCATTGCTTTCATTTATCTTTTAAAAGAATATTTTCAAATCTCATTACATGATTTAGGAAAATGGGGTTATAATAGTGCCTTTTCTTTTATTAATCATCATTTGAACAATCTATTGATTATTTCCATGTCTTGGCCAAAGGGTGTACCAAACTGCAAATAGCGTGCCATGGAAAAAAATTATATCAGGTTTTCCCTTAGTTCTCACATAATCTTTACAGTAATTTCACAGTTCCCCAACTATGTAAAGAAGTGCATGCTCTATTGATACAAAGCACAAATAATTTCTTTTTGTAGTTTAGAACTGTGATTACACGTGTGATGTTTATGGCTGCTAAATTATTATTTTTGTTTTTGGACGAGCAATATTAATGAAATATCCATTATGAACTAAATATTTCTCAAAGTAGAACCCACAACTTAAGAAAAAATGATACCCTTAGGAAGACATGAGAATTTATGTGTTGGTGACATGGGTGTTTTTTCTAACCTCCTTTTGAATAATTTTCTTGACTTGATCTTTCACTTTGTTATGTAAAACCTCCTTGGTCAAATCATCTTTAAGCTATAGATCAACACCCAATAATCGATTTTGTTGCTATCATGAAATAGATTTACTTTGATGAACAAACTGTAGATTAAAATATGGTGGAAAGGTCTTATGAGAGGCAAGTATCAATGGCACTTGTTTATAATCTGGTGCATCCTTATATGATTCAGTTGCATCTCTCTTTTTGTCAAATTCTACATACTTCTTTTATACATGTTTTCTCTAGGATTGTGTCTTGGATGAATATATCATTACATGTCGGCAATTATGTTAGTTTTTTTTAGTTCTAGTTTTTTGTTTTAGTTCTCAATTGAGATTGAAATTGGCCTAATATCAATTTGATTCTCTTGAATATTATGTTTTAGCATCTTGTTGTGGTTTACATCTATTAGGCTATGATGTGCTAAACATTCAATTTTATGGATTTTCAATTGATGGTTCTAGCTCACTGCTCGTCTACCTTGATTTGTCTTTATTTATAATGAGTCTTCATTTTACCCCTGTAGTTTACTAGAGCTGATCATGCCCAACTTTTCAAAATGCAATTATAATTACTAGTGCAATAACAATTGTATTTTTTAGCAATATGGTAAGCCCAATCAACACAAACTAGCGAACTAGATGTGTACATCGTGTTTCTCGACAACCAAGATAGATCTAAGAAACAACTCATGCAAACTTGCTAAGAGCTATATACTCAAGACTTGCCAATTTTCTATTACCAATGGAATTGCCAAGAAGACAAATGCAAATACAATAAATGTACGTCCACTTAATTAGTATCACTTATATTGGTCTAGTTTTTCCAGTGTAGTGTCTTCTAGTGCCAAGTGTCTTAACAAAATTTCAATGATTGTTAGTGCTACTTCTTCAATATCTAAAATGTCTTATTTGTTTGACAGTGATGGTTGGTTGTTCAATATTTTCTATGCTCTGGAGTTGAATATAGAAGAACAAATTGAGTAAGTGCCATCTTCTACATATAATTGAATCTAGATTGAAACCTTCTTGATTGATCATGCCATCTTCTATATATAGCTAAATTTGGACCATAACATTTTTAACAAAACATGTACAAACAATATAGAAGTCTACAACAAGTGTTTGTGAGGTGTGTCAATAAATTGAAATCTCTAGGTCCAACGCAAACTGGCCTTGTTTTACCAAAGTTCTGTCCTTTCCTAAAAAAATGTGACTGGGGCATTTATTTGTCTTCAAGATCAGCAACAAGTTGGTGGTACTTGTATGATTGGAAACCTAGTTTCCGAACTAGAAATAAGTTGGTCTAATAAAGCATGAGTGGTCTAAGAAAGCTTCCAATTCTTTCACAAACTCCATCAAGCATTCTTTTATCTATGATTTCTCTATAGATGTTACTCACTACATAATGATGTAAGACATTTGCTACTCCTCTTTACCGTGTTATATCTTTGTTGATGTCAATTCCTCCTGCTCAATCCCATTGAATTTGACTCCATATGAATAGGATATGAGTTCAAGAGAACATTTCTAGTTACTTAAGATTTTTGCACTATAATTAGAGGGTTCTTGGAGACAAGAGCATGTCTTCTGATGTTCTCTAAAAGATAATCCAAAATGACTTTCTTGGCATGTTGAAGAGTTAACTAAAGTTGATTGTTCCTTTTTATTTCTCTAAATTTATGGCAGTGTGATGAAGCCTACATTTCTTGTTTGTTTTTATGAATCAAAAATATATTTGAGTTATGTAGTTGAGGCTGGTTTATTTGTTGTTCTAAAACATAAGAAGGAGATTATTTGTTGATGTAAATCTTGGTTCTTTTTGGGTTAAATTTTGTTTCAATATGGTTGATACCCATTAAATCATTAGATCCTTTTGTTATTATTTAAGACCTTCTTATCTAGAAGATCACAATATGAATTCCTTAGCTTGTTAAAGAGTTTTTTGAAGTGGTTTATCATCTTTTTTTATCTATGTTACCGGCAATGTGATGAGAATTCAAATGAATCTGTATGAGCTGGTAGACAATTCTTTTACCAATTTGATTCCTTTAGATATTTCTCGAATAGTGATACCTTACAAAACTAGAGTGGGAGGAGATAGGGTTCACACCTTGCCATGCGCCTTATAACCTTTAGTACTCCTAATTTGCTGCCTCTCTTGTTTGTTGTTGGTGGAAAAGCAACAACAATGCAAAAGTTAAGTTGAAGTAGAGTGATGTGAGAGTATTGTTGTAACGAGCCAAAACTTAGATTCTTACCCTATTCCATAACTAGAAAGATTGTGAGAACAATTTCCTATATTTGACCAAACAAGGATAAAATTGAACAACTGCAGACATTGACATTATAACATAATAATGTGCAAATATGTTACGTGTATTTCTTTTGATAACTAAAACTCACATTATCACTAAATAAAAATGTATAATATGATTTAAAGTAAAAAATGGTAATAATATTTCCATAAACATTAACAATGTTCTATTATTTAAATAAATAAGAAATTCATGGATTAAATATGTCAAATGTGTAAAATGTAAAATTTTGTATATAATAATATATTAGTATAACTCTTTTCACAACAATGTGAAGATAATAACATTTAATTTAATTTCATTTAATGAATGGAGATAATAAAAATATAATATTGTGATTAATATAATGGTAATGAGACAAATATCCAAATAGTGCCGCAATTCATAAAGAAAATCCCAAAAATGAAATGTAATGGAAAATTCATGTTCCTTGGGTCCCAATTAGCTTGATTTCCAAGTATGACATTATGTGAACAATTCTAGATGCCTTAATTTTATTAAGAAAGGAAAATGTAAGTTGAACTCTGACATTTTAAGTGATACAACAAATGTCATTAAAATGGGAATCTAGTGAGAAAAGTAATTTTCTCCTTTCTTATTGACCATAGAAGTTGTTTTTTTATTGATGAAAAAAATAACCTTTACTGGGAAAATTAAGTTGTTATTTCTTATAAGAATTATAATAAAGGTCTACGTATAGATTTGAATGAAAAGCAATATGAGAATTCTTATGATTTGGGTAATATGTAACAAAATAAGTAAACTTAGATTCTATTTTATAACATGTGTTTATACAATTATCTCATGATTCAGTAAACAAACCCAATAATACTTACAAGGCATATAGCAATGAATATTATAATATACATATATATGAATTTAGGTTAAAAATATGCATAAATATATAATTAAATATTAACGAGACAATTTGTCTTGTGTTTGACTAACAAATGGATTTACAGAAACTAAATCGTCATTTTCAGTAAATGTGTAAAATTGTTCATCATAAAAGAATGTAATAAAAATTCTTCTTTCTAAATATGGTGATTGTATATGGAATTTAGTGACATGGTCCCATTTAATTTAATATATGAATTTCACAAAAATATAAATTGGTATCTCTCTCTTGTATATAAAAATGACATATAAGTATAATTATCCTTTCTAGTCTACTGTAAAGGAATTTTACTCCCATTATGAAGTTTACATTCCATTGAAAATATTTAGAAACATAAAACATGTGACAAAGTGAGTTTTTATAATATTTTCTCTCTCTTAAAAGTTTTTTTTATCAAACTTGTTGATGAAAATACCCTCATATACTTTCCTCACTCAGTTGAACAAAGATGTGTCACAAATAGCAAAAAATATGCAAACCCTAGTATGTTATGATGTTAAAATACATGTGATAATGTATTTAGTAAATGAACATATCAAACTTTCGATTTCGGACCCCAAAATTATACCATAGTCACATTTTGACATCATGAAGCTTACCTTAAAATTTCATTGTAGTTGGATAAGTCATTTGCGAGATATAAGAATTTGAAATCATGTATAGTACATCATTAATTTGAACCCTAGAATCTAAGATTGGGAATTATATAGATCAAATGTGTGGCATTATGTGTCACACAGCCCTTTGAAGCTTGAACAAGGGCCTTGGTGTAGGCCGAGCTATTTCTGGCCGTTGATCAGTGATCCAATAGGGGAGACTTCGTATCCTACCTCCTGCAGGACCCGGGCTTTGGCCCCAATAGAACGATGAGTGAATCCTTTTCCCCCATGCATATCCTACCAATATCATCGCGAAAGGAATGGGATAATCCTCCTCTGCTCTTCAAACCAATGTTAACCATCCCTATCTCAACACGTCTCACCCTTTGAGCTGGGAGAACAAACTCCCACTTTTTCGCCCTTCTCCTGGCAGTGGTGGTAGATATTAGGGCTTCATTGCCCTCATCCTCAAACGCATATATAAGGCCTCTAATAGCTCCTCCATACCTCCTTTCCTCACTCCAGACCCTCAATTTCGAGCACAACAACCCCGAACACCCATCCCCATTCCACCATCGTCAACCTCCAAATGGTGGAATGGGGATGGGTGTACAGGGAAGTTCCTTCACCAAAACATTAACCTTTTCAATTATACATATATTCAAAATGAATCACTGAAAATATTGTTTATTTAACCTTTTATTTCTCTAAATAGGTTTGATATGTTGCATTGAAGATATTATGGTCAATGAGTCCTATTGAGGAAGTATTCTTCATGTGCACTATAACGAACCAACATTTTTGAATCTTACCCTATTCCATGATTAAAAATCTAGTAAGATTGGATTCTTAGATTTGACCAAACAATGATAAAAATTTATACACATTTAGTTAATAATATAATTATGTGCCAACATGTAAATAAAATCATGAAATATGCTATATATTTTTTTACTAATATGACGAGTAAATAAAACTAAATAATTTTCTTTGGAGTAGAAATTATTAATTTCATATTAATATTGTCATATAATTTAATAAAAAGTGGAATAAATAAAAAAATTTAACTGTGTAAAAGGTGAATTTTCATTCATAATAAATATATAGAACTAATTTTGTAACAAGGTTACATCAATAGCACTTTATTAAGTATGTATTGATTTAATGTTTTGTTAAATACAAGGGTAATGTGTCAAAATTTCTAATGGTACCCTAACTAATAAAAATAAATCTCAAATAAAATACAATAGTGAAACATTTTCCTTGGGTGCCTATTGCCTTAGGAGCCAAGTTTCACATTATTTGCATAATAATAACTATCTTAATTGTATTTGGAAAGAAAACAATATAAAAGGCAAAGGTGTTAAATAAATTATTAAAAGTCTCAAAAAGAGAAAATAAACATCAAATTTGAAATCCACATATCAAGTTTAGCACAACCATTTGGGTGACTTTCTTGAGGTGGGTAGATGACACTCAGTTGATCCTTTCATTTAATTAGTTTCACATGCATCACCCTTTATGGTGATGTTTTGAGACTATATCAAGTTCTATAATAGTTAGATATTTTTTCCACTGCTACATTTGATTACTTGAATCATACTTTTAAATAAAATAGATTATTATCCCTTGTAAAAAAATTATAGTGGTGTTTGATATATGGGATGTTTCATTTTAATTTGAATTGGTAGGGAGTGGATCCCCTCTCAGGTCCCACTCCTTACATGAACACAGCATGGACTATCACTTTTGAGAATGGGGGGTGTAACATCATCCAAATTAGATGTGAGAATAAGAGAAAGTTTGTCTTGTACTTTGCGTCACATATACTCCTAATATTTACCTTTGCTATATAATGATGCCCCCTAGGAACTCTGATGGAATTGGCAAAAAAATTGTACTGGACTTGTAGGTGAATTCTTTCAAGCTCTAAGTGTTTTGCATGAAGTATGTTGTGTGATAAGTAATTACTCTAATATTGCATAAGTTGTCTTAACTCGATTACATAAGATCTCATGTATAAGAACTAACGTTTAATTAACTCTTTGTTATTGAATTTTTCTGCATTATTTTTTAGTTTTGAAGTGCATGATTGACTTTAGGAAGAGGGGCTACTCAACAACTCAGTTATTTGTAGCTAGAATGATATAAGACTAATTAGCATGTTTCTTTTCTCAAGGGAAACATGCCACATACTGATTCATTACAATCATTGATAGAAATAACAACCCAGCTCGAGGGGAAACTAGAGAGAAACACAATTGTTTGATAAAATAGGAAAAGGGATTAGGAAATGAAATGGTCAAGGTTGTTCCCTTCTGTTTGCACAAAGTGGATTTTGAATTAATACAATTAATGCATGTCTACAAATAAGGAATTTTGATTACTGGTACACTAAAGTAGTAGCTGCCACCACCATGATCTGGCAAGGAAATCTTAGATCACTACATGTGATGCCTACATCTATTGTACAACCTCAAACTATAAGGTCAAACCTCATCCAAGGCGTGGAAATTTGCACTTTCTTCCACAAAAATTTGAAATTCTTTGTCAATGGCTCTTGTCCTGATAATCTTGGAGTTGTCTTGTGATATGTCAATAGGGTTGATGCTCTATCCTAAAGGTTTTACTCATGATTCTTACATTAGACTATTCTTCTAAAGTAAGATATGCACTCAGTTCTTACTTGTGAGTTGTTGCTTCTTTTAGCTTGCTAATGTCCTTGCCTTTTTTTGTGACATGATTTTGCTTGTTTGAGGTAATTTGTTGATAGTGATTTGTTGCAAGGTGGTCTTTGTATGCTTCTTCTATTTCTAGAGATGGAAGGACTGCTGAAGGTTGGTTCACTTTTTTTTGGATTAGTCCCCCCATCAATCTATCTCTAGTGACAGAATGAAGATGATAGTTCATTTCTTATGAGAACCCTATATGATGTTTGAACTCTCAATGACTCCTATATTATGTATGAAGTCTTAGTTACTCACTTTTCTGAATACAAAGTTGAATATCTTGATGGGAAAATATTCTAGATCTTCAAGTATTTTATAATATATTTACCTCTCGAGAGCATCTACTAAGTCAAGGAATAACTCAAACTCGCAACAGTATGCAGAAGGTCAATCATTTTTGCTATGCTAAAGGTCCATATTCAGGCACCTCTATTGTTCAAGATATGCTTGAGTTTTCTTTAATTTGTTCAATAAGGTATATTCTCTTAACTTCACATGTAATGGAAGATTTATCATCAATACTAATTCAAGCTTATTAATCAAATCTCCTAGGCAATGCTTAGAAGCTAAATGAGTCGAGATTCCATTTTAGAACTTCCTATTAACTTTGCCTTTTGCTTTCTCTTGGGATTTTTTACTCTGCTCATCTATCTCCATCATTGTAAAGGTCATGCTAGTAGATTGAAGTGAACACCAATGTTGGCATATTAAAAAGTTAATTGACATCCTAGAGGATGATGGTAGTTTTCTACTCAAATCCACATCTTGATGTGCATACTACATCCATTATTTATTAAATTTAATCATAGTGATATTTTGATTTTTGCAAGTGCACTACAAAGTAATATTGGAAGGACCCTCTAAAATAGATGAAGTAGCAAGTGTCTTGTCCTTGAATAGTACATGATGTTTAAAAAAGGAAACAACATTTATTGGTTCATTTAAGTACAAGAAATCATGCTATTTTGAGAAACAACATTTGAACCCTGATCTTATGAAATCATTAATATCCTAAAGGTTGCTTTCCTTTTTATCTGACCATCCTAGAAACCGTAATTATGAAAATCTTGTATTTGATTAAATTAAATACTATATTTTAATCAAACTATTTTATGATGGATTAGATCTGATAATATCTTAAAACCCAATTAAAATATGGAAAAATCCCTGATCTGAATAAGATAACATGAAATGAATAATATCTAAGAACATATCTTAGTCTTGGTCACATGGACCAATAGTAATGTTGTACCCTTGCTTTCCTTGCAGGGTGACTTATTTCTTGATTTATTTTAAATCTTCGGATATATGATCTAAACAAGAAGATATGTGGTCTTATAAGTATAAGACTAGATTTCTTGATTGCCTATGATATGTAGTATCTTGAATGCTCATATTTGGATATGATTGCTTGGTTGAACTAGTATGAGTTATACTTCGCCAAAATATAATATAACATACATGATTATGATGGGTTGTAGCTACGAGAGCACATAGCCTAGTGTGGATGTATGTTGCCTAACATGGATGTATGATCCTTGGGCCCATGTTAGATGTATGATGATATTATATTGTCCACACTAGATGTAAGTCAAGTGCAAACATGTGTAGTACAACCGCATAAAAATGAAAGTAATAAAAAGGATGTTTACCTGATTTTTTCCTTAAGAAATGGTTTTATCACTCTTTTCTTCTTTTTCAAATATTTTTCCTTTATGCAACCTTATTAGTGTAACTTTTACCACGTACCAACTTTGTTGATGTTTTTGTTTCTCATATTTTCTAGGTGCAAGGAACAATTGACAACAAAGTGAAATGCATGCTCGAAGTACCTGAAGGCATAAATTAATAAGCATGGAGGATATATTAGATAGACCTATTTCTCTTATCACGTTCTTGCTAGATGATAGTTTATTTTTTTTCCCAAGTTGATGTTGAGGATGACTGAGATCCTATGAAATCATGTTATCTTTCTCTAGAACAATATTTTCTCTCCTTATGAAATGACTTCATTTTATCCATATGAATGAATGTTTGTGTGGATTTATGAGATGATGTGGACTTTGATCTTGGCTTAATCTGTGATTTTGTTGATTACCTTAATCTCTTATATTTTCCATTTTGACATCTATAGATATGAGTGCACACATATCTATGAATGTCACTATGGAAAGTATATAGAAATTGGGGTCATCACAAAACACATCTTACAAACAAATGAATAATAGTTGAAAAACTATAAAATTATTCTTTGCACGCTTTTCTTAAGAAAAGTTATCAATTTCCTTAGCAATTCTTCAAAATTGAAAAATCATCAATTTGGTAATCTGATCGTCATTATTTTGATTTAAGACAAATTAAAAAAAATAGACTATAGATACCATGAATGTCTTCACATGTTCCTCTTATAAGATAGTAATATAATCAAAATTGTGATATGCAAGTTTAGTATAGTTTTGGAAAGATCAAAAATCAAAATTAGAATCTAACTTTAAGTGAATTGATTAGATACCTCTTTCCCAAAATGAAATTATATTGCAAATACTTAATGGAAAATAACAACTTGAGAATATGTATTTAAAGAATTATAAAAAGGTTCCCTCATGAGTTGATAATTTCTAAAATGTCATATAAATTGAAAATAGCAACAAAATATACATTATGACAATATTTATTTACAAAAATACCAAAACATCTTTATATATTAAATATTACACTAAACAATCTAAAAACAAAAAATAATTTCAAACTTGGATTTCTATTATATTAGTATCTCTATATATGATATTCCACATCAATTGGATATTCTAAGTTGCCATAAATAAATTACAAAAATAAATTATCATGATAATGCAAAAAGGACACCAAAAATTAAAGGACTTTTAAACAATGTTAAAATAAGAAAGATATTTTAACTTTGTAATAGTTAGTTATTTTATATTCTATTGCCACATTTGGTATCTTGAATCATACTTTGAATAAATTCCTTATCATCCCTTTTGTGAAAAAAATAGTGGTGTTTGGCATATGGGATGTTCCTTTTCATTTAATTTTGAGGGGAGAGAATCCTGTCTCGGGTCGTGATCCTTAAAATTGACATATCAAATAGTTTAGACACTTGTCTTAATCATTATATAAGCATTTACCTATATGAATCACACCCAATGTAGTACCGGGTAAATATTTCTTAGTTTCATTGAAAAAATAACACAATCTTACATAGCCAAGGTTGTCTTGCCATACAAGGAAAATGGAATATGTATCTATACAAGTATGCATAATAATAAGGGAAGAAAGTAAGAGGAGGAGTATCAGTCATTTGTGTGATAACCTAGAATCTCCACTCTCCTCATACAAGTTGTACCTACCTTGTCTTTGCACTAATTTTTCACCCATGACATCAAATTTCATGATTTGAGTTACATTGATGTCTTCTTGAGTTTATCTTATGCCCACTTGATGAGGGGTGGCACTCAAATTTAATTTGTAGCTAAGGTCAAACCCAAGTTATACACCACCCTCTTCATTCATACTTTGACCTCATATATGTGTCTTCATATGTCATAACCTCATGTCCTATTTGTAGAGGGCACTATTACATTTCCAATTTATCAAATTTCATCCCACTTGGAGCTCGGATGAGGAAGATATGCCTATTTGATGATTCCTACCTTGAAATCCTAGTTTCTATTCATTTAATCCCTTGTTTTATCTACACGCCAACCATATTGGGCCCAAATGTGGGCGCCAATGCACGCGTCCCATTGGCCCTCTCTTTTTCTCCCAGTTATCTGGCTCTCACTTGATTAACCAATTACAAACCACCTTTTTCCTAACTGTGGTTCTCGACCATTGGATCTTTGGGTCATGGATTTGACCACCATCCAATGGCTACCGACCCTCCCCTACCTCTGTACATGACCATAGCAGGTGGTGTTGCGACCACCTACTACATCTGGTGGCACCACACCAAGACCCTTTTGGCGCCTACATTTCCCCAACAAACACCCCATTTGCCTATAAAAATCCCTTTCCGGCCTTTCCGCACTTCTTTCCTTGCGTTTTGCTAACCCTATCTACCTCAGTCACCCCCTTTCTTCTTCCTCCAGTTCTAGATGTCGCCATGGGATGGCATTTGGGGATTCTTTACCTACTACTCATTGGATAAATCTAAGGCATCCATCAGTATCGTGGAAGTGGTTGAGAGTGAGGCAGCTACCTTCCAGGCTTGTTTGAGGCCCTTGCCTCGTGATTGGTCATGCTCCAGTGACCTGGATCCCTACCTGGGTGATGTTGCATCACATAGAGGAGAAAACTTCAGTTGGCTTGAGTATGTGAAATGCTGGCATTTACTCTTCACATCAAATGTCAGTGGTCAACCGTAGGGTGGGATTGGGCCATTAGCAAGGAGTTCGGGGGTTGTAGGGTTGAAGGTGAGGCCCAAAAGGCTGAAGAGTTGGGAGAGCCATCAAACAACCCTCTATCAACCCTATGATGGGAAATCAAGGGTCCAGATCGACCCATAGAAGGTGAAACTTCTAACATTTATATATTGTGGTTCCTTCATCCGTTTTGGGACTTCATATATACTTTTTTTATAAAAAAAATGAGAACTTTCCATGATGACTAAGGTTGCTCAAATCTATTGATTGGTCTATTTAATATCTTAGAACTCCAAATTATATATCCTTGATCTAGTTTTGATGTGCCACTCTAATGCTAATGACCCATGATGTACTATGTTACTTTATAATGCCTATGCATGACCTAGTTGAGATTTTGAAATCTACGATGAAAGATATGATACCTAGACTTAGGTGATACATCCAATCACCATGTTTATGATTAACGAGACCTAATATTGATGATATTAATCCAATTTTACATACCTATAATCTCAAGATCTCTTGGTTGAGTCAATTGGCAAGATCTAGACAAGCCTGCTATATATGGTCTTCTAAATCAATGGTTAATCTTGTACTCTACTCGCAAGGTATGTTTCCATCTTGACCCTACTATGATATTTGCTTGCTTGTATGTACACTCATATGAATGCTTGGCTAGTTAAGTACTTAGTTGAACTATTTTTAATGTGACTACTAATTTCATGTATAGTTATAATATGTTGACAAAAGCTCGAACATAAGATATATTAATCCATTACACAATCTAATGTTGATGTAATGAATCAAGACACCTAAATTATGCTTTGTATAAGAAAATGTCACAATGTTCTCTCACCTTGTTTCTACTTCTTGCTAATATGATGTTTCTCGCCAAGCATCGTTTACATATTTTTAATCTATTTAAATGCCTTTTCATAGCGTACTTAATGCTTTAGCATTATTATGTTTTGTTTATTGAATTTGTAGTTGCCATATGAAGATTCACTGCACTCAAGACTCTAAGTTGTGAAATGCAATGCAAATGGGTATACTTTCTATAGAAATGGGTATGCTTGCTATAGAAATGGGTACATGCTTCTCTATCCCCTTTTAGCATCTTGTGATGTCTTATTATTACTACTTTTACATATATGTTCCATGTGTGAAATATGTTATGAGATCCATTCTAGAGACGGATGCTCTGGTCCACTTTCCTTTGGCTATGTAGCCACTAGGAGTGTGGACATAGGGTAACAAATAGTTCTGTGACAGACGGTATCAGAGCGAAACACATATGCCTCTATATGTTTAAGGCATAACACATCTTCCCGTAAAGCTTAGAGAGTGTTTTAGCATCTCATCTCTTCTTTAAGGACTACCTAAGACACCCAGGTAGATGATGAATAGTTAGTCTTCTCATCTCCTCATGTGATTCTTCTCTCATGACTGTTAATCACATGATTTCTCAATTATGAGTAGTTTATGGATGGGAAAAACTAAAATTGATTTGAACTCGTGAAAGTTGATCTAGATGATCTTGCAATGATCTAATATTGAATGAAAGACCCTTTTTGATAAATGAAAGTACTCATGAAAGTAATGTGCATGTGTAAAGTTTACACAAACTCAATGTTAGTAATTGGATATAAGTGTGTTCTATGTTTGAGGTAAATCCTTGATGTTGGTGATATAAGATGGAATTTGTTACAACCCCAAATTTTTGGGTTCAAATAGTGAGAAATGTAATTTCTCATATTTAAGATAATTGAACAAATAATGATATGATTTGTTTTGAATAAATGGATTTCCTTCACAATAGCCTTGATTGGTTGCTTTGTGGGATTTATTGGCTATTGGGCCCAAATAACAAGGAAATTCAATTAGTAAATGGATAATTGAATTTTTAAGAAAAGAAATATGTAGAAGGAAAATCCAAAGAGGATTTTGTGCCTCTTGGGTTCCTTGGGTTCCAAGGAGTCCAAAGTTGCATAGAGAAGGCAATAATAAAAGAAAAGTTTAATTAAGAATTTCTTTATTAAGAAATAAATTGAAAATAATGATATAATGTGGAAAATGAGTGGAAAGAGGCATAAATGAGATTTCTTGGGGAAATTTCGTATCCTTGAGATTTCTAATGATAAAAGGAATGCCAATGAGGAAAATAAAAGATAAATAAAGAGAAATCCTCAAAAAGAAATATTTTCATAAGAAATAAACACGATAATGAGAAATAATAGTAATAAATGCATGCAAGAGGATAATCCGTATCCTTAAAAAGGGATTTCGAATTATTAGTATTTCTTGGGATTCAAGGAGTCCCAATGGAGAAGAAAGAAAGAGAAAAGGCAAATAACATAATGTGAGACATCATTAATGACCTTTTGATAATATCAAAAAGGTGATGTCGTTTTCTTAAAAGGAAAGTGTATTTTCGTGGCTAATGGATTAGAATGCAAACAAAGCCTTCATAAGAAATTCATGTTTCCTTTTAAGATTTAAAAGTTTATAGAGGAATATATATATATAAATATATTCCTTTCGAAGATATGCCTTGCCTTTTTGTTGGTGTTTATTCGGTCAAGAAAAAGAAAAAGAAAAAGGAAGTGCATAAAGGAAAGTAAAGGGAATATACTTATATACATTCTGAGAAAAGAAGAGAATAAGTCATACCAACTACGTATAGGCAGATCTCATTGATCAATACACCCAACAATGTATATATATATATATAGCAACATGATAGATCTGCACGGCTGCACAACCCTTCTTCCCACCACAACGTGGCTATGTGCCTGCTTGCCCCACGATTTTAGGGTTTTTCCCAGAATCTGTTTCCCCTTTCTCGGCCACGACAGACCTCATCGCAACTTGGGAGCTTGGTCACGGGCTGGTCATGGTCGATGGAACTTTGAGCCGGGATGAAAAAGGTTCCTAGAGTAATCAAGCTACGCCAGGTCATGGAAGAGGTGTGGGGTATGCGTGTGCTTGCTGCACTGCTGCACCTTCGCGCATTTGCTGTAGGAAGTCTGTAGTGAGACCACGAGTCACGGGTCCTATGCCCCTGCACTCGGCCGACTGGGACCCTAGTTGGAGCTTGGGCAGGCATGGCAGAGGGCGTCGGAGTCATGGAGACTGTCCCTGATGGCGGACAGGCCAGGGAAGAAGAGGAAGAGTCACTCCATCGCGGCTAGGGCGGCGCTGCACGGCTGCACGAGGTGGAAGAAGGAGAAGGTCAAATTGGACCGTTCTGCCCCTCAGCGGGCTGAAGAACCGATCTCTTACATAAGGGCAACATCGTCATCTGGTTATATTTCCCGATGAGGCGTGGTGCATGGGGTATGCTGACGTGTCAGCATGCCATTGGACCAAAAGTAAGTAACCTTGCGAATTTCATATCTAATAAACCGTAGCTCGGATAAATACAAATAATATATGTATTTTGATCAAGGGAACGAGGGAATGTAATAAAAATATGTTCAGAAGCTAATTCCTCTTGCTATGCGAAAAGTAGTGTAGATCATCATCTTTAATGAATTAAAGATTATGAAACCCTATTTTGATATGATTAATGTGTTTAATAGGGTTTAATGGATCATTAGAGTTGATGTTAACCTGTTAAATGTAAAAAGGTACATTAAGTTCAAAAAGGAATAACTTTGCACATGATTAGTCTAATTTAGAGTTTATGTGCTTAAATATGCATGATATTTGAAAAGGGCATAAAGTTATCATCTTTAATGATTTAATTAAGAAAAAACCCTTAGATTTGATGATAAATGGACTTAATGACATATTTCAAGTTGATATTAACCTGTTGTTAATAAAAGTGAGAATAGGATCTAAAAAGATGATCTTTTTATATAATTGGTTTAATTTAGGGTTTCGTGCATGATTATGCATTAGTGAGCTTGAAAACCCTAATTTAAGGGAATATGTCTTTTAATTGGTTTAATTGTTCAAATCCATGAATAAATAGGGATATGATGATCCTAAGTCAATTTGGGCATAAAAGACTATTAAAATGGATAGTTGAGCAATTAAGGTTCATATAAATGGAAAAGAGTATTTTAGGGTTTGTTGACCTAAAATGGATAAAGTTTGAGGAATTGATCTAAGAAACCCTAATGGATATTAATGAAACCTTAATGCGGATTAGAAACTTGGAAAGAGAATCCAAGTCAATAAAGTAGATTCTTGATAAACTGTGTAATAAATAGAGTACATATTCTTTTCATGAATTATGTGATGTTTAAATTACTTTCTTGGATCTGTTGATTGGGTTGATTGTATATACATGAAGTATATGTTCAATAATCTGCATGACTCATCAAATTAGGTATGTGGTTACGCTTATGAATAATCGCTCTAGTTTCACGGTGATTCCCGAAGTTTTAATCGGTTGTTTGAAAATAACTGTTGGATGTTTATTTAATTCATGCAACTATAAAGTGACTATGATTATCACTATAAATGTGCATATATAACTGGCTAGATCCGGTTCCACCTCTATTGTAATGAAAAGGCTAAGGAAAAGGGGTAATCCTAGCGCAAGGTCTAGGTTACCAAGAGTTAGAAACTGGGCTACCTACGTGTAGTGCCATGAGACTCATTAGCCTGCCATGAGTTAAGGAGTGGGCTACTTACGAGTAGTGCCATGTGACTCAACCCTAGAAATTGGTTCACTTACAGGTGAATCATGAGGGGTTTAATGGGGACAACATAGAGGATAGGGTACTCTTGGATCGCGAAGTTATATCTAAAATGTAATCTTGGTTGTTAAATGATTAATTGAATGATTACATTGTTAAAGTAATTACATGATTATTGTTTCCCCCACATACCAGCTTTGGCTGACCGACATTTCGTTTGTCGGTGTTTTAGGTACAAGCTGAAAGGACAAACAGTAAATCGTCATACTATTTAATACATGAAGTAAAGTACAAGTAGGATTAGTTAGAGTAGAATCCTTAAGTGGATAGAAGTTAGAGATTCAAGTTTTCATAAGGTATGCAAAGTTTATTTTTTTTTCTTACAACTTTTCAGTATAGTATGTTAATAATTAATAATTATTCTTGGTTAATTGTTGAACCTTTGATCCGTAAGTTATGGGTGCGGCTTCGACCTCTCAGTCTCCCTTAATTGGGGGTTATCAGGAGGTGGGGTCGTAACATTTGGTATCAGAGCTTGGGTTTCTCAATTAACCATTAATAATTATTAAATTTTACAAACTCCATAGAACCCAATGGAGTTATTAGAGGATTATCCGAAAGATAGAGGTGTCTAGAAAAGGATCACGACCGGGGGCTGGCAATATTTTCCTCCGCCCCGCTAGTCAGAATACAAGGACTCCCGGATCCGCGTGACTGCCTGGCCAAGGCCTTAGGGTATGAATCGAAATAAGATACCTTTAGGACTTCTCATCTTATTCATCCCTTCTCACCACAAAATTCTGATAAGGACCAAAAAGGATTAGGGTTTTCTTTCTTCTCCTCACCCTCTTGAGGTATGGGTAAGGTTAATAAGGTTTAAGGAATCCTCCACCAAGTTAATGAAAGGCATGTAAATAAGATGTCATGGACATAAGCTTAATAGATTAAGCGCAAACTAAAGAATAGATACATGCTTAGGTCGTATGACATAAGTTGTCATGCCCTCAGAAGAGACCTGAGGCTAGACCTTCTTTCCAGGAGGATAAGTTAGTCTTGGAGATAGAGATCTCCATTGCAAGTAGAGACCTGGCACATCCTCTGAGGATGATGCTAACCCTAACCCTAAGTGAAGGTTAGAGAGAGATGAGTTGGACCAGGTGTTTGAAAGGACATGCCTTTGGGATGCCATACGATCCATGGGTGACCTAACACCTTTGGCAACCCGACCTTGGGAAGGGTCGTGCATGTTAGGGTAAAGGATATCTCCTTAGATGATGATGTTAGTAAAGGACCACAAAAACCCTATGGGCTTGTGTAAGTAGGGTATAGCTGGAACCTAGGGCACGTCATGGTGCTGACAGTAGGATGAAACCCTGGATAAGGAATCATGAGGGAGCACAAAGGGTTATGGATGATCTTGGGCAAACATAAGTTCGAACCTAGGCTTCACCCATGTAGGGCATGCCTTGAGGTTGATCCTTCATGAAGAGAGAACCTCTAATGGTGAGGTTGGATGTAGGGTTAGCTCTAGAGAGAGCAGGAAACCCGTCAAGAAGGTTGGAAGCCTAAAACCCTAAACAATGGATGATAGTGGTTGCCTCATGATCGATCCCTGAAAGTTGATGATATCTTGGAGGGACCAAACCCTAAAGATAGAAGATGAAGCATCTGGTGCCTATGTGCCTATGGTATAGATGTTTACCTACTGAGGTAGGTAGAAGAGTTCCTTAGAACTAGAAAGGTTTAGTGAACAGGTTCTGAGGCCTTGTACCTTGTTGGTTGTCCTTAAGGAGGACCCAACTCTAAGTGTTGCTCGAGTTGAAGGATGACAAGGAGTGCATGTCATGCCTTTTGCATGCTCGATTCATAGCTAAGAGATAGAGCATGCGGTAGGACACCTACAAGTGAACCTAGGGTCCCTGACCTAAGAGGGGAAGTGGTATACCTGATGCTCATGAAGAGAATTGAGTTGCTATAGTTTCGAGCATGGTACGCCTCATGTATAAAGGAAAAGGGAAGTCCCTTTAGGTTAAGGTATGGGTAATGAACCCCTCACAGCTAGGTTGATGATAAAGAAAGATATGATCTTGATCCAACATTGAGGAAAGAGGACAAGTATGACCTAGAATGGTTCAGTAGGTGATCTGCTTGTGCCTTAATAGCCTGGTAGGGTTAAGTAAGCTCATGTGGATGTAAACCCTAGACCTAAGGGATTTTGTGACATGGTTGTCAAGAGATAGTTTTCCTCCCATCCTGGGAGAGGGACCCCTTTGGTAGGGTGTATATCAGTTTTGTTTGTTGAAGGTAACCTGAAGAGGCCTCACAGGATCTTGAGAAGCTAAGTGAAAAGTACATAATGAACCTGTAGACCCATAGATATCCATCTGAAATTGCATATGAATGTGTTACCATGTAGGTAACCGGTATGGGGCTTGACCAAGGTAGGTAGGTTGCCATGACCCCTATGAAAGGATGAAAGCCAGTCCTTGAATGCAGAAAGAGAGATGATGAAGAATTGGGTAAGGTTCTAAGTAAACATGTACTATAATGGTGAATCCTAAGTCTATCCTAGGGTCAGGTAGGGATAAGATCGATGAAAGTAGGAGTTGCCTAATTCCCTAGTTGCACATGACCATAGGGTCGGGAGGTAACAACTATCATTGTCTGAGGGCCATGGGTTAGGAGATTGATCACCTTCATGAACTCATGGGACCCAAAGGGCAGATGAGTGGGGCACTCTCTTGATGCATAAGGGAAGAGGGATGACCCCAAAAGAGTCGGTACCCTATAGACCTAGAGGAGATGACCAAGGATTTAAACCTCAGTAGGATCAAGACTAGTTTTCCATGGAGGTAACTTTGATATCGAAATGTTTGTGATGAAGAGTCATATGTGGCACGTTGCAACTTAGATGTAAAGGTGTATTGGCAAGGTGGGATGTACCATCTCTACTCTTGGAACAAGAAGAACTATGTATTTGGACTGCAGCCAAATGCTTATTTCCTCTTATTATGGGAGTGAGAGATAGGACATTACGCATGCCATACACCAAGGATAAGAGATGATGTAGGTTGGAACGTTGCCACGAGAAATGGGAATAGAGAAGATAATCTACCCTGGTAAAGTGAATGATGCATGGATGGTTTGCAAACACTAAGAGGAATGAGGTAGTCACCTTATGAAGATGTTTTTATCCTGAGCTAAGTGGAACTTACAAGTTATACCAGGTTGAGTTTGATCACCATGATGATGAAATCAGAGAGTGTCCTTAATAAATATGGACATATAGTTTGAGGTGAGATGATAAGTAAAATACATGGAAGTGTATGTCTTCAATGTCACCTAATACCTAAGGATGTGAAGTGGTAATGGATGCTCTGGTTGAGATACACCTGACTTGTTTAACTAGAAGCTAGAAGAGGTTGTTTGGCTAACCCTAAGTTTGGAAAGGAGAGGTGTTTGGATAACACTCAGATGTAACAAGATACGTTGAAAAGTTAAGAGTTGTTTGGTTAGCCAGTCTAGTCCTTGATACAATGAAAGAATGGTGGTAGAACCTCAAGTGTACTTCTTTGGAAAAGAAGGTGATGAAACCCTGATAGAATGGTTTAGGGTTTTTGAGGTATTAATCTTGAAGAATAATGATATACAGGATACCATGATTTTAAGATCACCATACACCGTGATACTACCAAGGTAGTAAGTGACAGTAGTACTTTAGAGACATAAGATAAAGTTGCATGTGGTATATGGCCATACAAGCCAAGGGTAAAGGATGAACACCAGTAACCCAGTGCATTGATATAATTGATAAAATTCCCAGAAAAGTGAAAGGGAGTTCATCACAATGGGTGTTGTAAGTCCCCTTGGATCAAGGAAAGTCGAGATGCAATATGGGTTATGGTAGTTCGCCTTACCTGGATGACATGAGAAAGAAAGAGTTCTGTCAAGGGATAGATCTGGTTGAACTACCCATGAGAGAGAGATGGTTCAACTATGAAGTGAGTTCAAAGGTTCTTGAGTTTGACCTAAAGGTTCCCTTCCAAAAGATGGAAGTAGGTGCATGAAGGACTCGATGTGAGTACAGTTTGTCACCCCTAACTAATGGTTAATATGATCCAGACTAAAGGGTCTGATGAGAGCATATATGCTCATTTAGGGTGATAGCTAAAGACAGTTCATGTCCTATGAAAGATGTGATGACGACCACCATAGCCAGTATCAGGATTCTAAGAAGCTCTGTAAAGGAGGTTGTGTCGGTCACCACTTTAGTAAGGTGATGTTGGTGAAAGGACCACATGATGATTAGAAAAGGACCACAGTGCATGAAGACAAAAGTCACTTTAATCATGCAATGGCTGAAAGGAGCCTAGAGACGATGAGAGTCATGAGCAGATGCAAAGTAGACTAACATGCAGTGCACTGTGGGAGAATATAATGTGAGAATCTGACCCTCTGAGCTGCAGCTGAGAAAGCTGAGTCCCTGATACGTGGGTGCATTAGAGATGGATGGGTGGAGATGGTTAGGTTTGACCCTACCCCTTAGGATAGAGTAATGGGAGATGTTTTCCATGTATCCAATTTAGAGCACTATGTGAGGTACCCCGACCAAGTGCTGAGTAATGAACCTAGTGAGCCCCAAGGGAGTCACCTGTGTAGTTTAGACGCCAGGATGAAAGAACTCAGAGAAAAGAATATGTGATGATAAAGGTTCTTTGGATGCACTATGAGTACGGTAAAGCCACATAGGGGCCAATGATGGACATGGAAGAGTCTTATCCTGAATTGTTTGTTTGCTTGATAGAATTTTGAGGGCAAAATTCCTATAAGAGGGGAAGGATGTTACAACCCCAAATTTTTGGGTTCAAATAGTGAGAAATGTAATTTCTCATATTAAAGATAATTGAACAAATAATGATATGATTTGTTTTGAATAAATGGATTCCCTTCACAATAGCCTTGATTGGTTGCTTTGTGGGCTTTATTGGCTATTGGGCCCAAATAATAAGGAAATTCAATTAGTAAATGGATAATTGAATTTTTAAGAAAAGAAATATGTAGAAGGCAAATCCAAAGAGGACTTCGGGCCTCTTGGGTTCCTTGGGTTCCAAGGAGTCCAAAGTTGCATAGAGAAGACAATAAGAAAATAAAAGTTTAATTAAGAATTTCTTTATTAAGAAATAAATTGAAAATAATGATATAATGTGGAAAATGAGTGGAAAGAGGCATAAATGAGATTTCTTGGGGAAATTTCGTATCCATGAGATTTCTAATGATAAAAGGAATGCCAATGAGGAAAATAAAAGATAAATAAAGAGAAATCCTCAAAAGGAAATATTTTCATAAGAAATAAACACGATAATGAGAAATAATAGAAATAAATGCATGAAAGAGGATAATCTGTATCCTTAAAAAGGGATTTCGAATTATTAGTGTTTATTGGGATTCAAGGAGTCCCAATGGAGAAGAAAGAAAGAGAAAAGGCAAATAACATAAAATAAGAGGATAATGTGAGACATCATTAATGACCTTTTGATAATATCAAAAAGGTGATGTCGTTTGCTTAAAAAGAAAGTGTATTTTTGTGGCTAATGGATTAGAATGCAAACAAAGCCTTCATAATAAATTAGTGTTTCCTTTTAAGATTTAAAAGTTTATAGAGGAATATATATATATATAAATATATTCCTTTCGAAGATATGCCTTGCCTTTTAGTTGGTGTTTATTCAGTCAAGCAAAAGAAAAAGAAAAAGGAAGTGCACAAAGGAAAGTAAAGGGAATATACTTATATACATTCCAAGAAAAGAAGAGAATAAGTCATACCAACTATGTATAGGCAGATCTCATTGATCGATACACCCAACAATGTATATATATATAGCAACGGGATAGATCTGCACGGCTGCACAACCCTTCTTCCCACCACAACGTGGCTATGTGCCTGCTTGCCCCACGATTTTAGGGTTTTTCCCAGATTCTGTTTCCCCTTTCTCGGCCAATACAGACCTCATCGCAACTTGGGAGCTTGGTCAAGGGCTGGTCATGGTCGATGGAACTTTGAGCCGGGATGACAAAGGTTCCTGGAGTAATCAAGCTATGCCAGGTCATGGAAGAGGTACGGGGTATGCATGTGCTTGCTGCACTGCTGCACCTTCGCGCACTTGCTGCAGGAAGTCTGCAGTGCGACCACGAGTCGCGGGTCCTATGCCCCTACACCCGGCTGACTGGGACCCTAGTTGGATCTTGGGCAGGCATGGCAGAGGGCGTCGGAGGCAGGGAGACCGTCCCTGATGGCCAACGAAGCCAGGGAAGAAGAGGAAGAGTCGCTCCATCGCAGCTAGGGAGGCGCTGCATGGCTGCGCGGGGTGGAAGAAGGAGAAGCTCACATTGGACCGTTTTGCCCTTCAGCGGGCTGAAGAAACGATCTCTTATGCAAGGGCTGTTGGGTTTTAGGGGAGACAGAGAAGGCAGCGGAAACAAAAAATTTTCTCCCCAAACCCATAACGAGGAAACACGTCAACATCTATATAATAGGAAAGGATGGTTTGTGGAATCATACCTTGTACCGAGGCTTGCTCGGCGACAATACCTCACGCAATGCGCGGTCTTCAACTCCGGACTTTGACGGCGTCTTTGCAGCTCCTGGTCGCACTGGGACTGACAACTCTTACTCGAACCGGACTGTCGGATGACAATTGTCCTCCTAAGTGGCAGTGTCCTCCCGCCTCTATAGTAGTCCACACGGACCACCTGGAACTCCACACTCCTTGTCCCACAAGGAAGTGGAAGGAGTCGCACCCTCCTGTTAACGTACTAGTCGCCAACACACTCTCCTGCCTCCTGTTGCTACTGCAGTTGTCCTTCCCTTGCTGAGCCTCCCTTTTGTGGGAAGCACTTGCTCGGGCTCTCTCACGGTTACCAAAACCAGAGAGAACGACAACTTGCAGAGCAACTGGTTTCACTGAGCTGTACTGTGAGAAGCCCCAATACCCCCTATATATAGGAGAGTCATGGGATAGGGTTCTCCATCCCGGGCAATGCGGGACTAAAGCAGGAGTAGAAGGGTTTGGGATTTTCCACCAAAAGCAACCATCTCGCAACCTGAACCGATCGATTCACAAGTGAACCGGTCGGTTGGGGACCTGAACCGATCGGTTCACCACTGAACCGATCGTTTGGGACCCTTGAACCGATCGGTTCACTCATGAACCGGTCAGTTGGGGTTCCAGGTTGGTTCCCGATTGACTTTCCTTGTTTCTTTCCCAATTGGTATCGAATACCAATATTATTCCCAATTGAATTGGGCAATTTTGAAACGAAAGGAAAATTCTCACCAATCCTACTTTCCCAAGTTGCTTGATTGCACCAGTTGAACCGATCGGTTCAACATTTGAACCAGTCATTTCACCCTGTGCATGAGCCGATCGGTTCAACAATTGAACCGACCGGTTCAGCAACCTCAGCCGACCGGTTCATCACATGAACCGATTGGTTGGGAGTGAATCAGTCAAATGCGATTTCAATCAATCCAATACTCCAATCAATGCGTCCAACACCTTGAACCATACGATATTGAGCCATCGACTGATTGAGTGTTTAATTGAACTACTAAACTCCTTTAGTAATCAATCTAAACATTGCTTGTGGACAAAACTCCTCTTCCAGGTTAAATCCTATGTGTGTGACCCTGCAGGTCCATTTCACGTTGGCAGTGAAAGTCCATAACACTTATGACTTCACAAGCAAAGAGTGGTGCCTAGTCACACATCAGTGCTACGCAAGTGAAAGTAGAAAGTTGGAGAACAACTTTCATCCTACAATCCGTGAATGGTGTTACAATGAATGTATAATTCCTTTGTCACTGATATCCCAAATGAACTCGAGGCATGGAATAGTCATCCTGTCAACATTCATTCACTTCCTTGATCTCAGAGTAGACTGGAAGAGATATGTATGACATCAATATCATATACTGATTCACACATGCATGCACGCCTTTCTCAATCCTACTCATCAAGTGGCCATGGATATCAAACTCCCTCAGGAGGGACAAATCCCATATCTATCACTCACCCCTCAAAAGCCCCATGTGTCAAAGCCACCCAATCATCACCTTTATAACAACCCATGTTTCAGGACTGCGTTTGATGATGTCAAAGTGTGCCCAACGACATGTGTTGAGTGCAGTGATTTCGGGTCTAAGAATCACACTCACCACCATCACTGTGAGTACTGACTGTGACTACCATCTCATGGTTCCATGTGTCAAACTCACAGTGGGTCTGTCTGGTACCTTGTTCTCTAACAAGTACCTATGTGTTTGGTTTGATATCTCTATATCATGACTAATGAGATTCTGTCATCAACCAACACCACAATCTAGTCTTGTGTGTCATTGTTGTCTATCTACCTTCCACAATGACATCCGACTAGGGACATAACAAGAATGTACAAACTCTTAGCATCCGTATGATCTCATCGTTCAGGTCATGAACCTGAAGGCATACCTCATTGAGTATTTTCATTCTCTAGACATTCAATCTGTTCTATCACTATCTCATATGACTGAACCAGAAAGAATTGGAAGCTTGCCTTTGATGTTTATCAAATCAATCTTAATGTATCCCACCAATCATCACATGATTGGCTCTCAGGGCATACATACCAACAGACTCCCACTTGCACTGCGAGCCAATCACCCTTGAATCATATTCATAGTGATCTTCAAACATGTCCCACATGTTACTGTGCTCTTAGTGCAAACATAATGAGTAATGTCAACACCTTGCCAAAGTCTGTACCAATTGCATGTCTCACATCTCTTCACTGTACGTCGCACGTATGAGATGGAGTTGCCGTAATATGCGATCTAGTATTCCTTTTGCTAACCTTTAGCCACATTGCATGATCAAGGATTCCAGACTTGTCATCAATGAGTGGAATATAAGTTCATCTAATGAACTTTCAGATCCATATAGTATTCACTGTTGTTCTCTAACACATAGATACTCGACATTTCCCCTTTTAAATGGCTTTATTGGAACATTTCCAATTATCAACAAACATTCTCTTTTATACATCTTATGTATATTTTGCAATTAATTTTCTGTCCTTTCAGAAGTTCGCATCAATGTAACTCTTTACATCCAACTCTTCCTTATCTCCATAGAACTAGTACTTCACAAGCACTTATCAAGTTCTCATGGTATTCGAGTAACCCTTACTGGAAGCAGACAGACATCCACTCGTCATGTCCCACATACGAGTTATCAGGATGAGCACATCATATTGCCATGTCCTACATACAAGATGATGAATGCATTTTATTCTTGCCATGTCATACATGCAAGACAATGGGATGATTACATACATGATAGATCCATATCTATTCTTAGTGTTCCCATTCTTCATAAGAATTGTACACTTGGCCTTGGGATACTAATATCCATGTAACATGGACAAGTTTTCTCCCACTGAATCTGTGCATACTGAACACTTCAGTACAGATTGCCAATGTATGCTTTCTCTTTCCAGGTCAAGAGATTTTCCGAGAACTATCTCTATAGATCTCTATTCCTATCATATAGGAAACATCTCTATCTTCCTTAAAGATAATTTCCACTTTTGGATTTCCAATCTAGAACATTTCCATTTCACATCAATATGTGGAATGTGAATACGCTCCCACTAAATCACAGATGCCTTCTTTATCTTTGACATATCAGTCAAACCCTTTGACTATATCATCAAAATAAAGATCCAATTTTGAGTTGCTTGTACTCAATCAATCACATTGATTAGTCCATTGTAACTTATAGACTTCATTTGCATTAGTGGATTCATAAACCTTATAGGTTGTGTCACGTACACATCCTGGTTTTATTCCTCATAGGAATGCGGTTTTAGTATCCATATGCCAAATGTCTTAGTCATTAAGTTGCAATCAACAAGCATCATCCTTCTCAAAATGTTATCCATGTGTCTTAACACTTAAGACTCATTTGCACTTATGGATATGATCCAATGAGTGCTACCATCAAGGTCATACCTTATGGTTCACATGGATGTCATTTAGGATGTAATGGTCATAAACCATAACTCAAGATTCGGTTCCTCATATTCATCTTGATAGTTGACTCATCATATGAACAACTCATCACATAGATAATTGAGGTGTATCTGTTAAAAATATAAGAACTCACAACCCTTGTGATTCTTAATTTCTTTTATCAGTGTGGGGTATTCATTTATTAAGAAGAATTCAATTATTTGATAATCATTCTCTAACTCCTTAGAGTATGATTCCTTCTTGATTCAGACATCACCATGCCTTAATCATGAGTTCACTATGATACATTATCATAAACACTCATAAGGATCTCAAACATTTGGTCCAAGTATTTTATTCATTGATCTCATCAAGAATTAATACTTTACCAAATTTGTACTTCATTTATGATAATCTTGAACACTTCAAGACATTCATATTGGTATTTCTCTAAACACCATTTGAAGTATTAGCATTTGTTCTAATAGGTATGTAAATACATTATACCTAATAGGATAATCATTCTCCCACTACATTAGTGAAGATTGATTAATCATATCCAAGATATTCATGTCCCTTACTGGTTCTCTAACCAAAAGAGTCTAGTTTTATCCATCACATGGAAACTAGAAATGAATTTCTCATGATTAATGCTAATTAAATTGTTTGAGTTATCTATAACTTTTAGGTATCGTCTTATCTTATGCATATCAAATATCACAAGATAAATAAGGCATTGCCATAAAGATCACATCTTTAAGATTGAAAACACAACTTTATTAATTGCCATCATTGTCATACAATATGCAAAAATAAAGTGTTTCTATCTATTGGCAAGTATGAAATAGCAGTTCATAACTGTATTACATGCCTTATTGGCTGAAAAATAAACTAAAGTATTCTTATCTATAAAGGCAACACTTGCCCAAAATAAGAATGCTTTACACTTTACATCTTAGTATCATATACCTCAAAAATGTTACAAGTTTATTTACATGACACCTTCAAGTAGAGGCTTCAGTCGCCTCCTTCTTCTTTTGTTCTTCCAGGTAGAGAGGACAATTCATTTTCCAATGTCCTGGCTTTTGACAATGGTGGCAATTTCCTTTCTTGTTCACGCCTCCCTTGGCCTTGAGAGCTGAAGATGGCTTGGACTCCTGGCTAGCTTCAGAACCTTTCTTAGCTTTGCCCTTGCCCTTGCGCTTGGACTTGCCTTTCTTTCTCGTGATCACCATCACGGACTTAGGCTTGTCCTTCTTCATCTATAACTCAGCTGTCCTCAACATGCCCAACAACTCTGACAGTGGCCTATCAAAGTTATTCATGTTGTAGTTCATCACAAACTGACTGTAAGATTCTGGCAACGATTGCAGTATCACGTCATTAGCCAACTCTTGGCTCAGTGGAAATCCCAGTCTCTGCAGGTTCTCCACATACCCAATCATCTTGAGTGTGTGAGGACCAACTGGATCTCCTTCTGTCATGACGCACTTGAACAGCGCCCTAGAAACATTGTACCTCTCTTTCCGTGCCTGATCTTCATACATGTTCCTGAGATGCAGAATCATCTCTATGACACCCATGTTCTCATGTTGCCTTTGCAACTCATGGTTCATTGAACATAGCATCAAGCACTTTGCATTAATGGCATCATCAGAATGCTTCTTGTAAGCATCCCTTTCTGTCTTTGGTGCATTAGGAGCGGGTTCCTCTGGAATTGGAGTATCCTGGACATAAATCTTACGCTCTTGAGTGAGAACAATTCTCAATGTCTGATACCAGTCGTGGAAGTTTGTCCCATTTAGATTGTCCTTTTCAAGGACCGATCGCAAAGAAAAGTTGTTGTTGTTTGTTGCCATTTGAACTACAACAGGAAAATATGCAATTTTAGTCCAAAACTCATTTTTGACTTATTTGATTGATTTGAAAATTTGACAATATAATTAGGCCTTTAATTAATGCTCGCTCCCACTATTTTACTTCAAATTGATAGCCCTCACCATCAATTCAGAAGATTGCAGCGTACAACCTTCTAGTGGGCAAGATCCTGAAATCCTCTAAGCCATGGACCAGCTAGGGCTGTCACCCACAACATAGATCTCTCAGGTAGGCAACTTTTGCCAATTGCATCATATGAAACTCTTGATAAGATGTCATCTACAACTCCTTGCAATGATCATCTCCATGCCTCAAGGCGCTAGATCCTATCTAGGTCACCTTGTTAAGTCCGACCCAAAGCAAACACGATGAACATGCACCCTGCTAGGGCAGACCCACACATTCATCCTTCACGCTTCCACGAGATAGACGGTGCACCACGCTTTGGCATGCCCACACTTGGTCGATCAAGCTTTTCACGTGTGTTGCATTTGGAAGGCATCTAAAACTTAATATTTTAATGAGGGATTTGGTTTTATATACATATACATATCCAATCACCACAATACATAGTACGTATCATATACATGCTATATCCCACAGAAAACATGCACAAACGATAAAAAGAGATGATTATGGCCATCCTAATGTGATTCCTCGAGCCAAGAGGAATCACGGTCATCTAGGTCTACATCACATGCAACCTGTACAAGATGAACTATGTACTTTGCCATCCGAGTAGATCAACTCATCACATGAACGATCTGTACTCTCCAGCCGGTCGTCTGGGTGCCACCAGCCGATCGGTTGGCTCCTCCAACTGATCGGTTCGCCTGGTCGTCGTGCATCTCGTCATGTCTGCCACCCGCTCGTCTCGCTCCTCGAACCGGTCATCAACCGATCAATTCACTCCTTGAACCGACCGTCTGGAAGATCAACCGATCGGTTCACTCCTTGAACCGATCGTCTGAGCATTCGTCTTGATGTCCGCCGGTCTTTGACATAACATGAAATAAAAATCTATCCTATTTATTACATTGCTTTAAAAAGGGAAACCCCGAGTTACATTTGGGGGGAGCAAAGGTAGGAATGAATCTCAAATTATTTTGAGTTACATCAGGAATAAGAGAGGGAAGATCGGTGCGCAGACCGAGATGCAAGCAACCACACACAACCAATCACAGATAGGGGTTTATAGGCCATAATCATGCTACATACATCCACCACAAAACTCGTTTAAGGGCGACGTGTATCGAGTGCATTAATAATACATATCATATATGTAATTAGGGATTTGTGGATTTAGGATTGGACATGCATAAAGCCGATATTATTCGCATCGTATGCAATAAATAAAGGCGACAAACCAAAATCGATCAAATCGACATTCCTAAAATATAGAGCAGTTGACGTGGCTCTGATACCACTGTTGGGTTTTAGGGGAGACAGAGAAGGCAGCGGAAACAAAAAAGTTTCTCCCCAAACCCATACCGAGGAAACGCGTCAACGTCTATATAATAGGAAATGATGGTTTGCGGAATCATACCTTGTCCCGTGGCTTGCTCGACGACAATACCTCGCGCAATGCGCGGTCTTCAACTCGGGACTTCGACGGCGTCTGTGCAGCTCCTGGTCGCACCGGGACTGACAACTCCTACTCGAACCGGACTGTCGGATGACAGTTGTCCTCCTAAGCGGCAGTGTCCTCCCGCCTCTGTAGTAGTCCACACGGACCACCTGGAACTCCACACTCCTTGTCCCACAAGGAAGTGGAAGGAGTCGCACCCTCCTGTTGACGTACTAGTCGCCAACACGCTCTCCTGCCTCCTGTTGCTACTGCAGTTGTCCTTCCCTTGCTGCACCTCCCTTTTGCGGGAAGCACTTGCTCGGGCTCTCTCACGGTTACCAAAACCAGAGAGAACGACAACTTGCAGAGCAACTGGTTGCACTGAGCTGTACTGTGAGAAGCCCCAATACCCCCTATATATAGGAGAGTCATGGGACAGGGTTCTCCATCCCGGGCAATGCGGGACTAAAGCAGGAGTAGAAGGGTTCAGGATTTTCCACCAAAAGCAACCATCTCGCAACCTGAACCAATCGATTCACAAGTGAACCGGTCGGTTGGGGACCTGAACCGATCGTTTGGGACCCTTGAACCGATCGGTTCACTCATGAATCGGTCGGTTGGGGTTCTAGGTTGGTTTCTGATTGACTTTCCTTGTTTCTTTCCCAATTGGTATCGAATACCAATATTATTCCCAATCGAATTGGGCATTTTTGAAACGAAAGGAAAATTCTCACCAATCCTACTTTCCCAAGTTGCTCGATTGCACCAGTTGAATCGATCGGTTCAACATTTGAACCAGTCGTTTCACCCTGTGCATGAGTCGATCAGTTCAACAATTGAACTGACCGGTTCAACAACCTCAGCCGACCGGTTCATCACATGAACCGATCGGTTGGAAGTGAATCAGTCAAATGTGATTTCAATCAATCTGATACTCCAATCAATGCGTCCAACACCTTGAACCATACGATATTGAGCCATCGACTGATTGAGTGTTTAATTGAACTACTAAACTCCTTTAGTAATCAATCTAAACATTGCTTGTGGACAAAACTCCTCTTCCAGGTTAAATCCTATGTGTGTGACCCTGCAAGTCCATTTCACGTTGGCAGTGAAAGTCCATAACACTTATGACTTCACAAGCAAAGAGTGGTGCCTAGTCACACATCAGTGCTACCCAAGTGAAAGTAGAAAGTTGGAGAACAACTTTCATCCTACAATCCGTGAATGGTGTTACAGCGAATGTATAATTCCTTTGTCACTGATATCCCGAATGAACTCGAGGCATGGAACAGTCATCCTGTCAACGTTCATTCACTTCCTTGATCTCAGAGTAGACTGGAAGAGATATGTATGACATCAGTATCATATACTGATTCACACATGCGTGCACACCTTTCTCAATCCTACTCATCAAGTGGCCATGGATATCAAACTCCCTCAGGAGGGACAAATCCCATATCTATCACTCACCCCTCAAAAGCCCCATGTGTCAAAGCCACCCAATCATCACCTTTATAACAACCCATGTTTCAGGACTGCGTTTGATGATGTCAAAGTGTGCCCAACGACATGTGTTGAGTGCAGTGATTTCAGGTATAAGAATCACACTAACCACCATCACTGTGAGTACTGACTGTGACTACCATCTCATGGTTCCATGTGTCAAACTCACGGTGGGTCTGTCCGGTACCTTGTTCTCTAACAAGTACCTATGTGTTTGGTTTGATATCTCTATATCATGACTAATGAGATTTTGTCATCAACCAACACCACAATCAAGTCTTGTGTGTCATTGTTGTCTATCTACCTTCCACAATGACATCCGACTAGGGACATAACAAGAATGTACAAACTCTTAGCATCCGTATGATCTCGTCGTTCAGGTCATGAACCTGAAGGCATACGTCATTGAGTACTGTCATTCTCTAGACATTCAATCTGTTCTATCACTATCTCATATGACTGAACCAAAAAGAATTGGAAGCTCGCCTTTGATGTTTATCAAATCAATCTTAATGTATCCCACCAATCATCACATGATTGGCTCTTAGGGCACACATACCAACAAGGGCAACATCGTCATCTGGTTATATTTCCCGATGAGGCGTGGTGCATGGGGTATGCTGATGTGTCAGCATGCCATTGGCCCAAAAGTAAGTAACCTTGCAAATTTCATATCTAATAAACCATAGCTCGAATAAATAAAAATAATATATGTATTTTGATCAGGAGAACGAGAGGAATGCAATAAAAATATGTTCAGAAGCTAATTCCTCTTGCTATGCGAAAAGTAGTGTAGATCATCATCTTTAATGAATTAAAGATTATGAAACCCTATTTTGATATGATTAATGTGTTTAATAGGGTTTAATGGATCATTAGAGTTGATGTTAACCTATTAAATGTAAAAAGGTACATTAAGTTCAAAAAGGAATAGCTTTGCACATGATTAGTCTAATTTAGAGTTTATGTGCTTAAATATGCATGATATTTGAAAAGGGCATAAAGTTATCATCGTTAATGATTTAATTAAGGAAAAACCCTTAGATTTGATGATAAATGGACTTAATGACGTATTTCAAGTTGATATTAACATGTTGTTAATAAAAGTGAGAATAGGATCTAAAAAGATGATCTTTTTATATAATTGGTTTAATTTAGGGTTTCGTGCATGATTATGCATTAGTGAGCTTGAAAACCCTAATTTAAGAGAATATGTCTTTTAATTGGTTTAATTGTTCAAATCCATGAATAAATAGGGATATGATGATCCTAAGTCAATTTGGGAATAAAAGACTATTAAAATGGATAGCTGAGCAATTAAGGTTCATATAAATGGAAAAGAGTATTTTAGGGTTTGTTGACCTAAAATGGATAAAGTTTGAGGAATTGATCTAAGAAACCCTAATGGATATTAATGAAACCTTAATGCGGATTAGAAACCTTAGAAAGAGAATCCAAGTCAATAAAGTAGATTCTTGATAAACTGTGTAATAAATAGAGTACATATTCTTTTCAGGAATTATGTGATGATCGAATTACTTGCTTGGATCTGTTGATTGGGTTGATTGTATATACACGAAGTATATGTTCAATAATCTGCATGACTCAACAAATCATGTATGTGGTTACGCTTATGAATAATCGCTCTAGTTTCATGGCGATTCCCGAAGTTTTAATCGGTTGCTTGAAAATAACTGTTGGATGTTTATTTAATTCATGCAACTATAAAGTGACTATGATTATCATTATAAATGTGCATATATAACTGGCTAGATCTGGTTCCACCTCTATTGTAATGAAAAGGCTAAGGAAAAGGGGTAATCCTAGAGCAAGGTCTAGGTTACCGAGAGTTAGAAACTGGGCTACCTACGTGTAGTGCCATGAGACTCATTAGCCTGCCATGAGTTAAGGAGTGGGCTACTTACGAGTAGTGCCATGTGACTCAACCCTAGAAATTGGTTCACTTACAGGTGAATCATGAGGGGTTTAATGGGGACAACATAGAGGATAGGGTACTCTTGGATCACGAAGTTATATCTAAAATGTAATCTTGGTTGTTAAATGATTAATTGAATGATTACATTGTTAAAGTAATTACATGATTATTGTTTCCCCCACATACCAGCTTCGTCTGACCGACGTTTTGTTTGTCAGCATTTTAAGTACAAGCTAAAAGGACAAATAGTAAATCGTCATACTGTGTAATACATGAAGTAAAGTACAAGGAGGATTATTTAGAGTAGAATCCTTAAGTGGATAGAAGTTAAATATCCAAGTTTTCAAAAGGTATGCAAAGTTTATTTTTTTCGTACAACTTTTCAGTATAGTATGTTAAAAATTAATAATTATTCTTGGTTAATTTCTGAACCTTTGATCTGTAAGTTATGGGTGCGACTTCGACCTCTCGGTCTCCCTTAATTGGGGGTTATCGGGAGGTGGGGTCGTAACATAATTTATGTTCTATACCACATGTTTAATAGAGCCCTATTGATTAAACCTATGTTGTCCCGATTTTGACCAAACCTCAAACATATCTAAGAAAAACTCGCCCAATTAATATGTATCATGTCACATACTTTGATACAATTATACATGAGGTGTTTCCCTATTGACTTCCATGCCTCTTTTGCAAGCTCAATTTTGAATAAACATGATGTACATGGATATCACTCTTGCACTTTTATACTTGAACTCTTGAATTCTCAATTTGTCTTCTCAATTTCCAAACCTTGACCTTGAAAGGGAGGGAACATGACCATCAACTCACAAAATCTTGAACTAAGGTTTCCCTATTAATGATCTTGCTGGTTGACTCATGATCTTGTGAAATACAATTTGATACTTGATACTCACCCTATTTGGATATACTTGAAGACTCATGATTAATATGGACTAATGTGCTAGATTAGGTTGTAGTTCACTTATGAATCCCTTAACCTAGGTCAGATCTCTATTATGACTACCTATAAATTTACATCTCATCAATTTATTTTGAGATTCAAAAGGTAACCCCTTCCGTACTATTCTGATTTCTTTACTTAAGTCTCTAGTAGGTCAAATCCACAATGATTTTGATATTTGATCTTGAATCTCTATTTGATTATGATCTTGGAATATGATGATGTTGACATCACGTAGTGGCTTAGTTCCTAGGAAGACCTAGGTTTATGTCATTCATAAATGACGAATACCATGACAATGAAATAGATGTTGATACCATGAAATGTTGCTTGATTGTTTCCCAACTAATGTATATGGAGGAATGATCACCCCCTAGAAGGGTGAGTTAATCGGTTTAAGAATTGTGATAACCTTGAATATCACAAAATATTTGGTGGTCTAGACATGAAAGAACATACAAATGGAGTATAATTCTCTAAAACCCAACCATGCCATCTCTAAGGGACGTAAGGAAAAGTCATTGAGGAAGTGGCTGACACTAGGTGACCCAACCCAAGAGGGAAGGCCAACAAGAAGACCAAGCCCAAGAGGGGAGGTCACCAAAAGGTCAAGCCCAGAAGGGAAGGTCAACATGAAGACCAAGCCTAGGAGAGAAGGTCACTAAGAGGCCAAACCTAGGAGGGAAGGCCAATATGAAGACCAAGCCCAGGAGGGAAAGTCACTAAGAGGCCAAGCGCAGGAGGGAAGGCCAATGTGAAGACCAAGCCCAGGAGTGAAGGTCTCTATGAGCCCAATGCTAAGAGATACAGTAAATAAAGTTCACTCTAAGAGATGGAGAAAATCCGGGTTAAATAATTTCACAAGAAAATAATGTGCTCGAATGTTGTTGGAGAAACCTCAAGAAAATTTGGAATGACATCTCAAAAGAAAATCCTAGGAGGGGTAGAGCCCATAATTTACATGTACGTTCTAAAATAATTATCTAAAACCTTAGTTTGAAATGTTTAGAGTGTGACTGTGATGTCCAAATTTTACTCTCGATACTGAATAAAAAAACCTTGACTCTTGATTAATCATCTTGATTCAAAGCCTATGATCACCCTATTTGGATCTTGAGATCACCATCGATATATGACTACTAACTTTCATATTCCCAAATCACAAAAAGTCAAAATGATAATTATGTTTACTCACCCAATTTATGACTTAGGGGTGTGGACTATGTTGGAACCTTCCATTGATCTTAAATACAAAATCTAATATTGAACATGAAATCATGATGTTGAAATATGATTTTTTCTCAAATTGGTGAAATATGAATTCTCCATCATGGATGTATAACCGCACCTAGGCCAATGTAGAATCTAGGATCCTAAATATTAGAGATGAAGGTCACACTTTACTCTTGATTGAAAGAGCTCTATTTTTTACCTAAAGATGTGATCTTTCCAAAATTGTGATATATAGGATAATTTCTCCAAATTTGGGAATTATGTAATGATCTCTCCAAGTTTTTGATATGTGTGACTATGCTTGGACTATGAGGCCTAATTGCTCGATTTCAAAATAGTGATGACGAATGTTGATTATTGTCGTATGGAATATAAAATCTCAAACTCGATTGATCATTCTAATTTTAGGGACAAAATTTCTTTTAAGGTGGGGAGGATGTGATAACCTAGAATTTCCACTCTCCTCATACATGTAGTACCTACTTTATCTTTACACTAATATCTCACCCATGACATCAAATTTCATGATTTGAGCTAAATTGATGTCTTCCTGAGTTTATCTTACGACCACATGATGAAGGGTGGCACTCAAATTTGATTTGAAGCTAAGGTCGATCCCAAGTTATACACCACCTTCTTCATCCATACTTTGACCTCATATATGTGTCTTTATATGTCATAACCTAATGTCATATTTTTAGAGGGAACTCTTACATTTCCAATGCATCAAATTTCATCCAATTTGGATCTCAAATGAGGAAGATTGCATATTCGAAAATTCCTACCTTGAAATCCTAGGTTTTAACCATTTAATCATGTGTTTTATCTACACGCCGATCGTATTGGGCCCAAATGTGGGCGCTAATGCATGCGACCCATTGGCCCTCTCTTTTTCTCCAATGATCCAACTCTCACTTGATTAACCAATCACAAACCACCTCAGCCACCCCCTTCCTAGCCTTTTTGCACTTCTTTCCTTGAGTTTTGCTAACCCTAGCCGCCTCAGCCACCCCCTTTCTTCTTCATCTAGCTCTGGGCACCTCCATGGGCTGGCATTTAGGGCTTCTTTCCCTACTACTCATTGGTTGAATCTGAGGCATCCATCATTATAGAAAAAGCAGTTAAGAGTGAGGTAGCTACCTTCCAGGCTTGTTTGAGGCCCTCACCTCATGATTGGTCACACTATAACGACTTGGAGCCCATCCTTCACGATGTTGCATCGCACAGAGAAGCAGACTTAGGTGGGATGGCTGATGTCTGTGAAAGGAGTTTGTAGGTTGGGATTGGGCCATTAGAAAGGAGTTTGTAGGTTGCAGGGTTGAGGGTGAGGCCCACGATGCTGAAGAGCAGGGAGTGCCATCTAGCAACCCTCTATTAGCCCTATGATGGGCAATCAAGGGTCCATATCGACCCACAAAAAGTGAAACTTCTAACATTTATATCTTATGGTTCCATCATCCATTTTGGTACTTCTTATGTACTTTTTTTATCAGAAAACATGATCTTTCCATTAAAAATACTTACAGACCCTAGTTTTGCTTGTTACTCTATTGATTTCCTAAAATACATGCTTTCTAATGATTTGTGCTTTTTTATACTCAAGATTGCTCCTTTATGCCCTAAAACTTGATGATCATACCTATATCGTAACTTTTGATGCATGTTGAACTAAGATTCAAACTTGTCCATGCTAGCATCCTAATTTGATTTGATTATGTGCTTTGAACCTTGAAATAGGCATGTTAAAGATATATTGATGTTGAATCTCAAACCTAACTCACATGTGGGTCTTCTATGTCTAAAATGATTATGTGAACCCTGAAATCAGTCATCTTTAATGCCTTGTATCCCTATATGTCTTGTGGAACTTTCTTGTGCACTTATATGGCTAAAAGCCTTAATATTGACTTGATATGTGATCTTGTGTGCATGTTGATATCTATGCCCCTAATCTTATGCAAGTTTATCTCTAATGATCATCCATGTTATATAATAATCACAAATTAGTATGTTAATGGCGTTAATCACTCCTAACTTAAGTAGACCCCATCTATACTCTAATGATGACAATTTGCAAGATTGTAACTCAATATGACTAGTTATGCTGATGTTGATGCTCATGATGACTAAGGTTGCTCAAATCTATTGATTTCTCTATTTAAGATCTTGGAACTCTAAATAATATATCATTAATCTAGTTGTGATGTGCCACTCTAATGCTAATGAACCCATGATGTACTATGTTACTTGATAATGCATATGTATGATCTAGTTGAGATATTGAAATCAATGACGAAAGATAGGTGACACATCCAATCACCATGTTTATGATTAATGAGACCTAATCTTGATGATATTAATCCAACTGTACCCTCTTATAATCTCATGATCTCTTGGTTGAGTCAATTGCCAAGATCTAGACAAGCTTTCTATATATGGTCTTCTAAATCAATGGTTAATCTTGTACTCTACTCGCAAGGTACATTTTCCTCTTTACCCTACTATGATATTTTCTTGCTTGTATGTACGCTTGTACGAATGCTTGGCTAGTTAAGTACTTGGTTGAACTATTGTTCCTATGACTACTACTTTCATGTTCAAATATAATATGTTGATAAAAGCTCAAACAAAAGATATATTAATCCATTACACAATCTAATGTTGATGTAATGGATCGAGACACCTAAAATATGCTTTGTATAAGAAAATGTTACAAAGTTATCTCACCTTGTTTCTACTTCTTGCTAATATTATGTTTCCAGCCAAGCAACATTTATATATTATACATGCCTTTTCATAGCGTATTTAATACTTTAGTATTAATATGTTTTGTTTATCAAATTTGTATTTTCCATATGAAGATTCACTACACTCAAGACTCTAAGCTCTAAAATACAATGCAAATGGGTAAACTTTCTATAGAAATGGGTACATGCTTCTCTATCCCCTTTTAGTATCTTGTTATGTCTTGTTGTTATTGCTTTTACATATATGTTGCCTGTGTGAAATATGTTATGAGGTCCATTCTAGTGACGGATGCTCTGGTCCACTAGCCTTTGGCTATGTAGCCACTACGAGTGTGGCCATAGGGTATCAAACTATTTTGTGACAATTTGTATATCAGTAATTTTGATAACATTGTTGATTTATTTAAAAGTGTTTATTGTGATTGATTTCCTCTTCATTATTAGGTTGGACCGTGTTCCTTGCTTCAACCTTCATTTGGTGATGAGACTAAAAGTACCTTGTAAGATCAATGAGTTATATCAACACAGAAACATTTCCCTATCTAAATCTTATGAAAGTAAACCATGGTTTTTGGCTTGACAAGAACTATAGAATATCAAAATGATTTATATATTCCTTGTGGAACTACTTATACCTCTAGAAGATTTCCATATAAATAGTTTCATATTTTAAACAATGTATACACGGAAGTTCCTTCACCAAAAAATTAACCTTTTCAATTATCCATATATTCAATATGAATCACTGAAAATATTGTTTATTGAACCTTATATTTCTCTAAATAGGTTTGATATGTTGCATTGAAGATATTATGGTCAATGGGTCCTGTTCAGGAAGTATTCTTCATGTGCACTATAACGAACCAAAAATTTTGAATCTTACCCTATTCCATGATTAAAAATCTAGTAAGATTGGCTTCTTAGATTTGACCAAACAATGATAAAAATTAATACACATTTAGATAATAATATAATTATGTGCCAACATGTAAATAAAATCATGAAATATGCTATATATTTTTTTACTAATATGATGAGTAAATAAAACTGAATAATTTTCTTTGGAGTAGAAATTAATAATTTCATATTAATATTGGCATATAATTTAATTAAAAGTGGAATAAATAAAAAAATCTTAACTGTGTAAAAGGTGAATTTTCATTCATAATAAATATATATAAATAATTTTGTAACAAGGTGACATCAATAGAACTTTATTAAGTAAGTATTGATTTAATGTTTTGTTAAATACAAGGGTAATGTATCAAAATTTCTAATGGTACCATAACTCATAGAAATAAATCTCAAAATAAAATACAATAGTGAAACACTTTCCTTGGGTTCCTATTGCCTTAGGAGCCAAGTTTCACATTATTTGCATAATAATAACTATCTTAATTGTATTTGGATAGAAAACAGGATAAAAGGCAACGATGTTAAATAAATTATTAAAAGTCTCAAAAAGAGAAAATAAACATCAAATTTGAAATCCACATATCAAGTTTAGCACAACCATTTGGGTGACTTTCTTGAGGTGGGTAGATGATACTCAGTTGATCCTTTCATTTAATTAGTTTCACATGCATCACCCTCCATGGTGAAGTTTTGAGACTATATCAAGTTCTATAATAGTTAGATATTATTTTCCACTACTACATTTCATTACTTGAATCATACTTTTAAATAAAATAGATTATCATCCCTTGTAAAAACATTATAGTGGTGTTTGATATATGGGATGTTTCCTTTTAATTTGAATTGGTAGGGAGTGGATCCCCTCTCAGGTCCCACTCCTTACATGAACACAACATGGACTATCACTGTTGAGAAAGGGGGGTGTAGCATCATCCAAATTAGATGTGAGAATAAGAGAAAGTTTGTCTTATACTTTACATCACATATACTCCTAATATTTACCTTTGCTATATAATGATGCCCCCAAGGAACTCTGATGGCATTGGCAAAAAAATTGTACTGGACTTGTAGGTGAGTTCTTTCAAGCTCTAAGTGTTTTGCATGAAATATGTTGTGTGATAAGTAATTACTCTAATACTGCATAAGTTGTCTTAACCCAATTACATAAGATCTCATGTATAAGAACTAATGTTTAATTTACTCTTTGTTACTGAATTTTTATACATTATTTTTTAGTTTTGAAGTGCATGATTGACTTTAGGAAGAGGGGCTCCTCAACAACTTAGTTATTTGTAGCTAGAATGATATAAGACTAATTAGCATGTTTCTTTTCTCAAGGGAAACATGCCACATACTCATTCATTACAATCATTGATAGAAATAACAACCCGGCTCGAGGGGAAACTAGAGAGAAACACAATTGTTTGATAAAATAGGAAAAGGGATTAGGAAATGACGTGGTAAAGGCTGTTCCCTTCTGTTTTCACAAAGCATATTTTGAATTAATATAGTTAATGCATGTCTACAAATAAGGAATTTTGATTACTGGTACACTAAAGTAGAAGCTGCCACTACCATGATCTGGCAATGAAATCTTAGATCACTACATGTGATTCCTACATCTATTGTACAACCTCAAACTATAAGGTCAAACCTCATCCAAGGCATGGAAATTTGCACTTTCTTCCACAAAAATCTGAAATTCTTTGTCAATGGCTCTTGTCTTGATAATATTGGAGTTGTCTTGTGATATGTCAATAGGGTTGATGCTCTATCCTAAAGGTTTTACTCATGATACTTACATTAGACTATTCTTCTAAAGTAAGATATGCACTCAGTTCTTACTTGTGAGTTGTTGCTTCTTTTTGCTTGCTAATGTCCTTGCCTTTTGTTGTGACATGATTTTGCTTGTTTGAGGTAATTCGTTGATAATGATTTGTTGCAATGTGGTCTTTGTATGCTTTTTCTATTGCTGTAGATGGAAGGACTGCTGAAGGTTGGTTCACTTTTGTTTGGATTAGTCCTCCCCCATCAATCTATCTCTTGTGACAAAATGAAGATGATAGTTCATTTTCTTATGAGAACCCTATATGATGTGTGAACTCTCAGTGACTCCTACATTATGTCTGAAGTCTTAGTTACTCACTTTTCTGAATACTAAGTTCAATATCTTGATGGGAAAATCTTCTAGATCTTCAAGTATTTTATAATATATTTACCTCTCGAGAGCATCTACTAAGTCAAGGAATAACTCAAACTCATAACAGTATGCAGAAGGTCAATCATTTTTACTATTCTAAAGGTCCATATTCAGGTTCCTCTATTGTTGAAGATATGCTTGAGTTTTCTTTAATTTGTTCAAGAAGGTATATTCTCTTAACTTCACATGTAATGGAAGATTTATCATAAATACTAATTCAAACTTATTAATCAAATCTCCTAGGCAATGCTTAGAAGCTAAATGAGTCTAGATTCCATTTTAGAACTTCCTATTAACTTTGCCTTCTACTTTCCCTTGGGATTTTTTACTCTTATCATCTATCTCCATCATTGTAAAGGTCATGCTAGTAGATTGAAGTGAACACCAATGTTGGCATATTAAAAAGTTAATTGAAATCCTAGAGGATGATGGTAGTTTTCTACTCAAACCCACATCTTGATGTGCATACTACATCCACTATTTATTAAATTTAATCATAGTGATATTTTGATTTTTGCAAGTGCACTACAAAGTAATATTGGAAGGACACTCTAAAATAGATGAAGTAGCAAGTGTCTTGTCCTTTAATAGTACATGATGTTTAAAAAAGGAAACAACATTTATTGGTTCATTTAAGTACAAGAAATCATGCTGTTTTGAGAAATACAACATAAGAGGGTTAATCATGTAATAAATGAGGTGCTCATCATGTGGTATGGATTTCCAAAAGAGAATGTCACCTTTTAAAATATGGGTAAGATTAAAAAATTCCCCAGATCATTTCATCTTTATAGAGTTAATAAACATTCTCGTGCATGCCTAAAATATCACATACATGAGTCAAGTTTGTTTACATTACCTGAATATTTTGGAGCTACTTCTAACTTTTTTTGATACTTGTAGGGGAAAGATCCTCTTGATATCCCAACTTGCACAAACTCCATGATGAGCATCGGGGAGGCAAATTGGTGATGCCTTTTAAAACTTGAACTTGAATTGCTTCTTTTGTGGGCCTTAATCTAAACCAATAGGTAGTCCCTGCCCTGAGCCTATCCTGAGATGCGTTTTGTTTCTTACCATTCAGATTTTTATGAAATTTTTTCTGATGATTCTTTACATTTTTTTTCTCTTTGACTCACAACATGCTCAAAAGGATGCTTCTCCTTGAATTTGTTGGGAGGATTCCTATGTGTATATAGTTACTTATTTTTCACAATTTCTTATTGACTATGAAGCACTTTCCTTCCTTTAGGATAACATTAGCATGTACAATAAAGATCTAAGGTTATCTATTTTATTGTTTGTTATGAAAATTATCTTAGGAAGGTTAGCATTTATCTACAAAAATGGGCAATGATGCAGCAACTGGCCATTCTTCAGCTTCAATTCAGATAGAATAAATTGTTGTAGGTTGTTAGGAGATTAAGGTCATTATTGGTCACAATGGGAAATAAGAATTTGCTTGCAATTATTTTTTGTATCTATTGACTCTACATAAGACAGAGTGTTGTTGGTCAAACTAAAATAGTGAATGATCAAGGCATGAATTTCAAGACAAATGGAGCATGGAAAAAAAGTTGTCTGACAACTGATCATACACACTGACATTGTAACATATATTTTCTTCTTCTTGTATGTTGTAAGATAGGCACAAGGTATATGTCTTTCCCATGTATGTTCATTAGTTTAATATAAATGAAAGTATGTTTGATGATATTATAAGCATGAATTGATTCATGTTATTTCCAAGTTCCTATTAGAAATATTATGTGTACAGATTCATTGGATGCATAATTTAATTGCATATGTATGTATAATAAATGTTGATTATCCCCACACATTAACTACACATACAATTGTAATAAATTCATATTTTTACTACAAATTAAATCCATATAAAAATGTATTTATGCATTTAGCTAAAGTTGCACCTACATTTATATATGTAAAGATAATATCTAGTTGCATTCCAGACTACATATGTATTTTTAGTTAGTTATCTATTTAACTACATATTTGAAAAATATAGTTAGCAGAATTCCTCAAACCAGTATATACTAAAAAATTTATACGTAAAGAAAAATGTAGCTAAATCCTTTAGGTGCAAAATATTGGGTTTTCTCTACATTTTTATTTTGTAGTTTAAGACTATTTTTTGTAGTGTTGGTATCTAATACCTACAACCCATAAGACATGGTCATCAATCACCACACATACTAGTCACACATGTGTTAGTCTTGTCTAATCCTTAATAATACTTGATTAGGGATATTTAAGAATATTGTTCTTAGAATTCATTAGGATCTCATGTTCATTTCACATACTATAAGTCATATGGCTCTGAACAATCACTCTAAGGGAATTTATTATGTACATTAATATCATAGTAATCAAATCTGAATCAATAAATTGGAATTTCCTATATTAATCAAATCAAAAGCTTAAAATATCTACAGACTCATAATTTAGTGATTGGATTTTAGAGCATATACACCAATAGTCTCTCACCTACATCAAAGCCCATCATTAATGTATCTTATACCAAGTGATATAGCATGACCATCATGCTTCTACTATGATAGTACCTTAGTCTATCAACAAACTTGATTTCTGTCAGTGTCCTATAGATATTCTCATCTCCATGCTAAATGATTTTCCATATCATATGGAGGCATCAAAGAATATGTTTGGAATATGTGTGTCATCTGGGCTCTTTGTCTAGTGCAATTGCCCCATTTTTATCACTATAACATGTATTACATCATCAATCTTAGGAACAACTCTTAGTTCATCAAATGAACTTGTTGATCAATACAACTTCCTTTGTAGCATCAAATGCAACATCATATCCCGTTTCTATTGTTGACTTGTTATTGTCTCTAGCTTGAAACTCTTCCAATTGACAATACCACCATTGAGGAAAAACATAGAACCATATTGTGATCAGTAATCATCTATATAGGTTTAGAATTTTGAATTTTGGAACTCTTTACAATCAATCCTTCCTCACATATTTATCCTATTCTATTCATAACTACTTTGGGATATAATGTAATTCAGTGGCCTTCACCCAAATATGCTTAGCATGCTTGTCATTCTCAAGGCATATGAGATGTCTAGACATGTACATAATGTGGCATACATGATAGATCCAATGTGAAGGCATATGGTGGTTTACTCATGTCTTCCCTCTCTTCAAAAATTTGGGATAATTGGCCTTATAAATACTTATCCCATGAGACATGAGTAAGTTTCCTTTCTTAGACTCTTGCATGTTGAACCCTTTTAGTATTTTGTTAATGTATGTACTTTGACTTAAACCAAGAAGCCTTACAAATCCATCTCTAAAGATCTTGATACCTATATTATAGATGTCTTCTCCTAGTCTTTCATTTAGAAACTATTTTTCAAATGTATCTTCAACTTCCATAGAGATGTAACATCATTTTTCATGAGTAGTATATCATTCACATACAATATGAGGAAGACTACAATGCTTCCACTAATCTTTTTGTAAACACAAGCTTCATCTTCATTCTTAATGAAGCCAAGATCTTTTACTGATTTATCAAGATGAGGTTCCATATTTTGGATGCTTGTTTCAATCCATAGATTGACCTTTGTATCATACATACCTTTCCAAAAACCTTTGGAGATTCAAAACCCTCAAATTTTGTCATATACACATCCTTAGGAATATGACAAAGTATGGGTCAGTTGTAATGTAAGGACCCTGACTTAAGCTTTGGGGTAACCCTATTTGTTTTGTCTTAATCATATGCTTAGAACCTTTTTATAATAATTTGATATTTAATTAGGGCATGTGGAGTGCTTAAATTTCATGTTTGAGCTTGTTTGGATGTTGTTTTTGCTTTCTGTGCTAGTTTTGGTGCAAATTACAATTTATCCAATGTAGGGGTTTGATGTGAAATTTACCACTTCTAGAGTGTTCCCTCTCTTTCTTAACATCATTTAGAGGAAATAGAAAGAGGAGTGCACCTTGTTTGAGCTTTGGTTGAGGAGATGACACCGTAAGGGTGATTAGCATTTTCTAGGGTAGGTGTGCTTTGACCTTGTGACCTTTGTTGGTTTGTCTCAACCTAGGTCACGACCTAGGGTTTTGTGAGGGGTTTTCGTTGTCAAGACACTTCCCCTTGGTGTGGTGGTCACTTCCAAGGTTTTTTTGGGTTGATACAAAGGCTTTGAGAGGTGTATTTTGGCCTAGGTTTCTTGTGGTGGTCTTGGTGTCACGACTTAGTAGTGTTGTTAGGGTGTGTCATGACCATGAAGCCCCTTGGTGTCTCACGGTCCCAAGATAGATGGTGGAGTTTATTAGGTGGTTGAGACTCTACCTAGAGTGTATCACCATGTCTTACATGTCATCCTTATGTGGCTGCATGTTGGTCTTTTCTGAGGCAAGTGTCCCTTGGGTTCCATAGTGTGTTGACACCTCACCCTTTGCTCTCTCTCTCATCTATCATGTATATAACCCGTTATCTCTTCTCTCTTAAAACCATGTCGACCATCTATCTTCTTCCTCCTTCCTTGCTTATTCTTGGAGATTGGTGGACCAAGGAGGTTCATCCATGGAGCTTGGGGGATCTATCTCCTCTTGCATGTGGTAGTGGTGGAGATTCGAGCTCATCTTCCATCCTTGGTGAGTTCTTGTCTTCTAAGTTAATGTTTCTTTTGATCCCCTACCCCCATGTTCTTCCTCTTTCTCAGCCTTAGTCTGTGTTTTGACATGGTGGTCGTTCTTTAGGGTAAGCTCCTCATCACAAGGGTAATAGGCCATGTTTTGACAAGGCAACACCTAAGTGAGAGCGAGTTTCTTCTCTCTTATCATAAGGGTAAGCTCCTCATCACAAGGGTAATAGATTGTATTCTCTCTTTAAAACATTTCCCTAACATGATATTATATGATTATAATCTCTAGAACTTGTTTGGTAATGATTACCTTGATTGGTTGTGATGAAATCTAAAACCCTAATTTCACATGTCCAATGATGATTGTGGTGTTATTATGATATTCCCCTATCTTTTTTTGACCTTAGTTTTGGACTCATGCATGCGTTTGTATGCCTAGATGTTAAGGAAGTTTAGGTTCTATTTTGGGTACCTTACTCATGGTTTCCTTTCTCTTAGATGAGATCCTTCCATGTGGTAGCATGATGTATTACCTATGGTTTATGGTGATCGTTTTGCATGAGACTTTTCCTTCATGTTAATCATGGTTTTCCCATAGTCTTGTTTCTGTTTTGAGACCTTGACATCATCCGTTGGGGAGGTGGAGACACCTACCCCATGTTGGTTATGACCATAGTTCATCTTGGGAAAGATGCTTCCCTTTTGACGTGTTGTACCTAGTGTTGATGGAGGTCATGACACTTGAGAATTGATGGCCATGTTGACCCCTATTTTGGTGAGGTAGTTTCCCTAGTTTAGAGACTTGACCCTACCTTTGTGTTGTTCGTAACCCACCCCTTGAGAGAGGTCACTACATGCTTCTAGTTTGAGGTCGATACATCTGTTGGTCGACACACCCTTTGGTCGAAATGGTTGTGGGTGTTAGAAACCATAATCCTAGATGTCACATGCACAACATGAAGGACTGGTTCGTGACATGGTGATGGTGTTGAGGGTCATAACACCCATGGTGGATGTCACGATCATGACATAACACAGTGGGTGGCCACGACCCATGTGCATATGTGGTTACATGATGATGGTAGGAGGTTGAGATATATGCTTGGGTACATGATGATATCCTTGTATGAGTAATACATAAGTTACAAAATGTGTTGTTTGGATAACGTCTAATTTACCCTAATCATGTTCTTTAACACTAAGGATGCTCCAAGATTATGGGAAGTGGTGAACCTAGGATTAGTGGTTGAATTTATCTTCCAAACCCTAGTCAACTATGGAGGGGAAAATGCTAATCCCCAAGATGAGTAATGTGACATGTTTTCATCTCTTTCTTGGAACAGATAGTATGTTATGATATTATCTCTCTTGTCTTTGAACCCCTAACCTTGAAGGTTGAATGCATGCCATTGCTTGGGTATACTATGGTAATGATTATGAATAGTAGAGGAACAAGGAGATAGTGATGCGACACATGGTTTTAGATGTTTCCTATTTCTTATTTATCAATTTCTAACCATGCACGTGATGTGCACTTGGATATCATAGCTAATGCATGCTATGGTGAGTATGATGTGACATTGGTTGAATGAGCCTTTATGAGGCATGTTGAAATTCTTGTAATATAGGAATGATGGAAATGGGTCCTATGACCTGGTGATGATCTGATGCCTATTGTGAAGTGGTATCCTCTAGTGCTATGATTAAGGGATTGATATCCCATAGTGATGTAATATTGGAGATAGCCTTGAGTTGGTTGTGTAACAGTGATGATGGTATTGTGAAGGCATTATGTGGAGATAGTGTGACAAGCTCACACCCTATGTTTTTGCATCTATTGAACGTGTGATGTTCCCTTATCTTGTAGAGTTTGTTATGGTTTTATATGTTGTAATTTGATTGATGCTAAATGTTAGCCAATTGGCTAGCTAATCAAGTAGAACCTTAATCATATAGGTGCCTTATGCCATAGATCTTTTCCAGTATTAGCCTTAATTGTTGGATAGGTGAAACAAGTTTTACTCAGAGTGCATATTTTTGAATATGCGGGGTGCAAGTTGAGTATCCCCTTGCATCCTTAATTTCAGGTTGTGGGACATGACCATGCATGAGCCCATCTAATTATAATATGGATGTCCATTCATGATCCACTCCTTTTTAGAACAGCCATGTGTGAGCCTATTCTTCTAGCATCGTTACCTATACCAATGTGGGATAGGTGTTGATATATGTGGATGACCACATGTGAGCTGGTCCTTCTATTGACTATGAGTCACTTGTGCAGTTGACTGACATGCTTATGTGGTGTTACTCTCATGCTGACCTAGAGGTGTTGGAGGGGTCCTGTATTCTGACACTTTCATTGATCTTTAATGGCACTGATTTTGACTTAGCAGTGGTTAGTTGGATTTAAGTGGTAAGACTCAAATCCTTGGGGCATAATAAAATATGTAACCAATTGTATAGTGTGAGACCACTAACCTTGCTTAAATGGTTGAACCTACTTAATTAATATATTTAAATGCTTATAACCATAATATAACCTTGTGATATGTTTTGGTATCATGTGACAAGATTAAGTTTCAAATTTGGTCCAATTTGGACATTATTTGTGCAAGTTATGTAATTTTATGCACATTTTGGTATTTTATGATATTTACCCAATTTTGAGGTTTTATTTACAATTTGTCACTTTAATTATTTTCCTTAGATGTTATCTTATCATTCTTGATCTTTTTGATCCAGGGTGTGCTCAATTGTACCTTGGTTTGGAGGTCTTTTCTTCAAGGGTATTATAGAGTTACCCCTTTATGGATGAGCTACCTTTAGGAGCTATCAACCAATGGTTTATTTGTTTGGCTTGGAAAAAAAGGTTCCAAACCAGGTCTCCATGAACGGTGGGGTGGCTGCTTGTGTAGTTTCTTGTATACCCTTAATTGTTTAAGGCCATGGATACATGGGGAGCTACTTGTACACCTCATGCTTCATCTCTACCTTATCCTCCAAGCTTCATATACATATCCTTAAGCACCCAAACAAAACTTTTTCTCTCTACAACTTCCCTCATTCTAAGAGCATTTTCATTCATATGTTTGAACATGGAGATGATGTACAAGGAAGAAGAAGGTGTGGATCTTCTTGGTAGAAGCATCTAGGGTTACAATTTGCTTTCTTTAGTGTTTATAAAGCTCCTTCTTGGTGATCTTGACCTAAAGAAGTAAGTATCCTCTTATTTCCTCCATTTATTTCTATGTTCTTCTTCCTCCTACATTTCTCTAGGTTCAAACCTTGCTGTCCCATGGTAGAATTTGCTCTAGAACTCAAGAATATACCTTTCGTGCCTCTTCTTCTAGGGTTTTGCTTCTTTGTGGAGAAAAGTGCCTACTTGGCCGAGTTCAGATCTGAAACCTGGGTTTTCTTACCTTATTTGCTCAATTTTGTTGCTTCTAGAAGTTTTTTCTTCTTCATAGAGGCAAGTTTTATAACCCTCTTTACTTATATTGCTTACTATAAGCTTGTAAGCTCATGATCTTGCTTAAAAATGATGATTTAAGCCTTAAGAAGCTAAGCTTCTTTGGGATTTCGATTTTTATGGTGTTTCCTATTTTGTTTCCAGTTCTAAATGAACATGTAATCATGTGCATGTTCTTCCTAATGAAGGATATGATTTATTTTATTTTTATATCACCACGTATGGTGCTAAGCACCTATCAACCGATGGTCCATAGAAGGGTTTCTAGGTTGTTTTCTTCTCTAAACACATGACCTGATGGTGTGGTCTTCATGACAACCTAAGGTGGTGACCAAGGGCAATGAACGATGGTGTTAACTGATAGTCACACCTTAGATCAGTTTGAGGCTCTCTTGGAATCTTAATGAGCAATGGTTTGATTCTCTAATGATGCTATCAATCAATGATGACATTAGCTTAATATCTGATGGTGTTAAATGAATATAGTGTTGATCATATCAAATGATGGTGACCTAATATGTCACAACCAATGGTAGATCAGGTCACCACAACTAATGGTGAGTCAAGTATTTAAATGTAGCTTCAATTAATCCATAAACCAATGATTACTTGGTTCAATTGATCCGATGGTTAGACTTATTCTCTAATGGATGGTTTTGAAATATTAACCTCATCCAATGGTTAGGATATGGCACTTCTTCATCTAATAGTTTTGAATAATAGAATTGATCCAATGGTTGATATTGGATTCTTTAGCATCCAATGGTTTGGATTGAAACCTATATTATTACGTATGATTTCTAATAATCTAAATTTGATGGTTTCCCTAATGTGATCAATTTAAGGAGCTTGATTGTTGACTTGATGACTTTCTTAAAATATACAACTGATGATGGGTTTTAATCCCACAACCTATGGTGCCCCCTTTATGTTCTTAAATAATATATGTTTAGGGTTTAATGGTGACTCTTTCTTAGCCACAACTCAATGACTTCATAGGTGTCTTATACACAGTGTTTGCTTATGTAAATAACCAATGGTCTTACCCTTTCTACACCCAATGGTTCTAGATGATGTTGTGGTATGGTGATATGAGTTGAATGATCATTGAACCAATGGAAAGGTTTCCTTTAATAAGGTAGTCTTACCTTTTCTCTCATATGAATAGAATGGATAATAACCATATTGTGTTGAAATGTAACCTTAATGTGATATATCTTGTTACACCTAATTCTAATGAACTTAGGTGATGGTGATTCACTATGATCAGCCTTCCTTAGTGGAATAATAGAAAAAATGAATCCCTATTATTGTTTTGTAACTCTAGTATACTATAACCTAATGGTTACACCATGAGTTATGTGTGGATCCATACTTGAGAATGGTATGGAATGTGATGATGATGATGTGCCTTTATGCATCCAAGATTATATGGGGATGCTATGCGTTATGGTTTGTGAATGAATGTGGAACTATAACTTTAATGTAACCTACCTTGCTAAACCTAACCCTAATGTAATAAGAGATTGGTAATTAATCATGTTATCCTTTTTAGAATGATTAATATAATGATGGAATATCCTTCCTAATGATTGATTGAAACTCTAATGTGTTTAATTGGTGGTCATCATAGTTTCATGATCTATGCTTTCTTATGCTAAACTTGTATACTATACGTATAATTATGTCCAATTATATATATTCCTTATATGTTGGTATAATCAAGGAATGCTCTTAATTGCTAAGGCAATCCTACAATGTTATCATGTAAACATCTTTCAGTTCTTTAATGCAATTTATGTTGAGCCTGTGTATCACATGTGTGGCAATGTTTGTTGAACCTTGTTATAAGGCATATAAAGATAATGATGAACTTGCATGAAATGATATGATAGTCTTAATGACCTTTGGTCATGGTAGAGCCCTGAATGAGGTGTAATCCTCTTATGTTGGCAAGGGTTGATACCCTGTGATATTGTGCTAAGGATTTATATCCTATGATAGTATGATGACAAGTATAGATTCATGAATGGAAAGACAATAGTATCATGTGATGATGATTTGATGATAAGTATAATCTCTTGATAGGTAGGTGAATACTACAATGTGATGTTGAGATGAGAAATTATGTCTCATATGTTTTATATCTTCTGAAGTGTTATATAGCAATGTTTGCTAGATATAAATTAGGGTGTGTATGTCCACTTGTTTGATGCAACCTTAATTCACCCAATTGGAGATAACTAATCAAGTGAAACTCTAATCATGTAGTGTCATGTGTCATAGAACCTAATTCAGTGTTAGAACTTATTGGATGGTAAAACAAGTATTGCAAAGGGAAAATCAGAGGGCATATTGTTGAGTATGTGGGGATGGAAAGTTGAGGATATATCCTTGTCATCCACATTGCAGGTTATGGAGAATGGCTATGGTCATGCCTCAAATATTATGAAATGTGAAAGGCAGCAGTATAACTACAAGTGCCTCTTATAGAACAACCATGAGTGATCATGATCTCTAGTTTTGTGACCTATACCAAGGGCGGACTAGTTGTTAGCAACTTGACTATATGTCATTGTAGTGGTAGAATTCACTGATATGTCACTACCTTTTTACTCGTACTGACAAGGGGGTGAGATCTTAGGATACCGACACTACTAGATCATGTATAGAACCGAATAGCCCTTTGTAGGGGTCAGTTGGACTTTGGATGGTACAATTCAAATTCCCCATGGTGTAATAAAAAATGTAATACAACTGTGTATCATATCTATTTAGGGTTATACACAACACTTCATGTTGGTTGATAACCCTTGTTTTCTTTCCTTACATAGAGATAATAGATATGCTTATGTTGTAGATGTGCTTATGTTGTAAGCATGCTTATGTTGTCAGACATACTGACAACTAATATCTAAGATTATGTTGATAGCTATGTCTAATAGTTTTAGCATGCTTTTGTAACTAGAAATACTTAAAATACTAATAATACTTATGTAGTTCGTTGTGCTTATGATGATAACTCTACTTATGATGTAGATTTGTACACTTTATTAGACATGCCAATATTGATAGCCATATTATGCTACTAGACAAATTTATGATCTTGGGAACGGTTATGTTACTAGATTTCTTGTGTTGTTAGCAAGGCAGATGATGATACTCAGACTAATGATGATGATTGTTATTAGATGCAATCTAATGAAACCTGAGTAGATATCTGATAGAAGAAATGAACTTATCTATAACTTGTATATACATTGATAATCATACTTGTTGCTAAGCTTATTTTCTTAACCTATTTAGCATACTTGAACTGTTCAATCTACTCAATTGACTTTTAAATACTCCAACTACTCAATTATTTATTGTTTAATCTGATGTAATCAATATATGTTGGAGAGAGTTGTATCTATCATTAGGACTGGGTCTCACCTCATGGGTAACCACATATTTTTAGGTGATCGACAAAAGTGGCAACAAAACCATGGCAACAAGGAGAAACTGAGGTGATGAACCCTAGAGATAGTTGTTAGTGTCTAGTGTGTTCTAGAGTCATCCATGTACTCTCAGGTCTAGGTAGGAAAGTTTTTATACAATGTTTCTATTGAATCGAGCTTTCGATAGCATGTTGGTGCTTGTATATGTGGATAGTGTTCCTTTTTAAAGTTCATGTTGTAGCTAAGGCTATAGAGTAATGGTAAAAGATATTAAGCATTATATGAAATAAAGCAAGTTGTTTGACCTTTATGTAAATGTTTTGAGCAATTGGGAAATGTTGAAATCAGTTTTAATTTACCTTATTTTCTGGGTTTGTGGTTAATTAATGAGTAATCATGTGTTGTGTTTTGAGTAATCTCATTAAGTGTAATAGGTTCTCACAAGTTGGGATCAGAGCTTTAGGTTTGCTGACTCTATAGGAACACTAGAACTGAGGACTAGGATGATGTCTAAGTTAGGAATATGACATAAAAATATGGTGCATACTACCTAATCTCAATACTTGGATGTCCTGGCCAAGTATTCAATTAATGAAGAAAAGGTAAGTATGGAACTCTTTGACTGTTACCTTTTTTATTACTCTGATCAAGTAGTCATTTTGAGACAATCTAAAGAGTATAATGAATAAGAAATCATCATGCAGATATGTCAATCTTAGCCTAAAGAAGATGAGAATTGCATCATAACCTATCAAAACTTTAATATTTGGTAACTATAAGAGAAAGATACAACACCATGAAACATAACTATTAATATAAATAAGGAAAAAAGGAGTTCTTGAAGCTATAATTCAAGAAGACAATATAGTAAAAGACAGATAAGTCTATGCTAATAAAGTGATTCAAGATATGAAATTCACATAAGAAGGAGAGATCTCCTATTATATGTATAATATGATAAGATGAATGAGAACAACGACAGATGAATAAGGTGGAACCTGAGTTAATCTCAGACAAACCTATTGTGTGTAAGAAGTGCTAATGTAAAATCTTCATGACATATGAAATAAATTAAGGGAGATGATCCCTGTCTAATGTAGAAAATGTGGAATATGATGATCTATTCCTTGATAAGTGGCTGAGAAACATGATAACATGAAACAACATACATACAAATGATGAAGATTTAATGGGAAAAGAGTGATAAGATGTGATAATCTTAATAATTCCTATGTTAATGGCAAGGAACCCAAGATGTAAGAGGTAAGATAACACATAAAAAGAGTAACCTTCATGAAAAAAAATAGAATTGGTTATCTTTTTCTTGTGACTCTAGACAATGATGTCATGATGTGGAAAGTGTGTTTCCCCTTGTATTTCTTCTTTTTAAAGCATATCCTTTAAGTGGATATTATACCACTTGGTACACATGGATTCGCTAAAATCCTGGGGATGGATATCTTGATATGATGCCTGTTTTATTTGGAATGTAGTTTCAAAATGTTTATGTTTTGATCTCTCCAAGAGTTAGGGGGATTCCTCCTATATGTTCTTAGCGGTTATGATGTTGAGGAAGTAGATGAGAATAGGGTATGAGTTCTTTATAGCGCATGTAGTGGATACCAAGGTAATGAATCTTAGTATCTAAAATGTATTAGTTATATATGAGTTAAAGATATCTATTAGCTGAGTTGTCAAGTGTTCCTCTCCAATAGAGAAAGAGAGAGTTGATGTTGATCCTCCAAGTGTTGTTTGGGAAAATAAGAGAGATTCTATAATGTTGTGTATGGTCTATTGATAGTTGGGAGAGACTACTTTCAATGATAGATAGTTTGTTGACGAGCAGACATGTGCTACTGTGTTCCTTTAAGATAAACCTAGGATCAGAATATAAATGGATAAGAGATAGATTGGATGACATAAGATGAATGACCATGATGAGTTTAGGGTTATACCATTTAGACTAACCAATGCAACAACAATGTTTATAAATAGGAGGAACAAAGTAATCAGGTTATGTCTAATAAGTTGTGACAAGCTTTGAATGATGACATCTGAAAGTATTTTAGAGATAGTTAGTAGGATGGTTAACATCTTTGCTAAAACTTGAGAATGTTGAAGCAATTATACTTATGTGTGTAAATTTCAGCAAGAGTAAGTTGGGGGGTTAACTAGAGTACCCTCTTGGATTTATGGTACATATGCTAAGTGGGTTGTATGAATCCTAGTAAGATGAAGATAGTGTCATTGCCCTACCCATAACAAGGTCAATCAGGAAGTTATATTTCATTACGGTTGTAGATAAGTGTATGATTCTTCAACTAGACAGATGACATGTCCATCATTGAGATGATTGAAGAATCTTTCAAGCACATATGCCTTATAGTTCTTGACAATTATGGGATACCCACCTGATTGATTAAGTTTCTAATTACAACAATCATTAAAGGAGCATAGAGATGAAACCTTGTAAAGTTACATATGATAAGAGATACATGATGTTTCATGTTTGGTAAGATCTAGAAAGTATGGCCTCTAAGTGATGTGTGATACAGAAGATAGTATAGTCCATGATGATAGTGAAAGTCCCAAGTTAAAAGGTACTACTAGACCTATACAGGTGGCACAACAGTTATTATGTTGAACCAAGGTGACACATGCAAGAGTTGAAGGAGAAGAATATGTCTTGTATGAGAATGATATGACATCATCATGAAATGAAATTAATCATGTGGAAGATTGAGAATGAGGTTCATGATAAGTATCCATCTCTGTCTACCTTAGATTTCGGGGGCGAAATCCATGTTAGCGGTTTATGGTTGTGAGACCCCTAAACTTGAATAAATGTTTGAACATGCTTAATTATCACCATTTAATTCTTATAACCATATTATAACCTTGTGATATGTTTTGGTATCATGTGAAAATCTTAAGTTTCAAATTTGGTCCAATTTGAACATTGTTTGTGCAAGTTATGTAATTCTATGGACAATTTGACTTTTATGAAATTTACCCAATTTAGAGGTTTAATTTGCAATTTGACACTTGAATTATGTTCCTTAGATTTTATCTTATCATTCTTGAGATTTTTGAGCAATGGGGTGCTCAATTTTACCTGGGTTTGAAGGTGTTTTCTTCAACGGTATTTTAAGGTTTACCCCTTTATGGATGAGCTACCTTTAGGAGCTATCAACCAATGTTTTATTTGATTGGCTTGGAAATTAAAAAAACGGTGCCCAAGAAGGAATCCATGAACAATGGGGAAGCTTCTAGTGTGGTTTCTTGTATATCTTTACTAGTTTAAGGCCATGGACACGTGGGGAGCTACTTGTACACCTCATGCTTCTTCTCTACCTTATCGTCCAAGCTTTATATACCTATCCTTAAGCACCCAAATGAAACTTTTTCTCTCTACCACTTCCCTCCTTCTAAGAGAATTTTCCTTCCTCTGTTTGACCATGGATCTCTTGTCCAAGGAAGAATAAGGTGTGAATCTTCTTGGTAGAAGCATCTCTAGGGTTACAATTTGCGTCCTTCAGGGTTTCTAAAGCTCCTTCTTGGTGATCTTTACCAAAAGACATAAGTATCCCCATATTTCCTAAATTTCTTTCTATATCCTTCTTCCTCATACCATTATATAGGTCATAACCTTGCTGTTCCATGGTAGAAGTTTCTCTAGAACTCAAGAATCTACCTTTCTTGCTTCTTCTTCTATGGTTTTGCTTCTTTTATGGAGAAAAGTGCCTACTTGGCCGAGTTCAGATATGAAACCTGGGTTTTCTTGCCTTATTTGCTCAATGTTCTTGCTGCTATTTGTCTGTTCTTCTTAGTATAGGTGAGTTTTATAACCCTCTTTACTTATATTGCTTACTATAAGCTTGTTAGCTCATGTTCTAACTTAAAAATGGTGATTTAAGCCTTGAGAAGCTAGGCTTATTTGGGATGTCAATTTTTATGGTGTTTCCTATTTTTTTTCTATTTCTAGATGAACCTGTAATCATGTGCATGTTCTTCCTAAGGAATTAGATGTTTTAGTTTATGTTGTTATCACCACCTATGGTGCTAATCACCTATCAACTGATTGTCCATATTACGTTTTCTAGGTTGTTTTCTTCTCTAATCACTTGACTGGATGGTGTGGTCTTCATGACAACTGAAGATCGTGACCATGGGTGATGAAAGATGTTGTGAACTAATAGTCACACCTTAGGTCAGTGTTAGGCTCTCTTGGAATCTCAATGAGCAATGGTTTGATTATCTAATGATGTTATCAATCAATGATGAAACTAGCTTAATATCTGATGGTGTTAAATGAATATAATGATGATCCTAATAAATGATGGTGACCTAAGATGTCACAACCAATGATATATCAGGTCACCACAAATAATGGTGAGTCAACTCTTTAAACATAGCTTCAATTAAGACATAAACCAATGGTTTCTTTGTTAAATTGATCTAATGGTTAGACTTATACTCCAATGGATGATTTTGAAATATGAACATGATCCAATGGTTAGGATCTAAAACTTCTTCATCTAATAGTTTTTAATAATAGACTTGATCCAATGGTTGAAATTGGATTCTTTAACGTCCCATGGTTTGTATTGAAACCCATAGTATTACATATGATTTCTAATAATCAGAATTTGATGGTTTCCCTCATGTGATCAATTTCAGGAGCTTTATTGTTGACATGATGAATTGCTTAAAATATACAACTGATGATGGGTTTCAATCCCACAACCTATGGTGCCCACTTTGTGTTCTTAAATAATGTATGTTTATGATTTAATGATGACTCTTTCTAAGTCACATTTTAATGACTTCATAGGTGGCTTATACATGGTGTTTACTTATGTAAATAACCAATGGTCTTACCCTTTCTACACCAATGGTTGTAGATGATGTTGTGGTATGGTTATATGGGCTGAATGATGATGGAACCAATGGAGGGTTGACTTTAATAATATAGTCTTACATTTTCCCTCATATGAATAGAATAGATAATAACCATAGTGTTAAAATGTAACCCTAATGTGATATAGTTTGTTACACTTAATTCTAATGAACTTAGGTGATGGTAATTAACTTTGATCAGCCTTCCTTAGTGGAATAATAGAACAATGGAGTCCCTATTAATTGTGTGTTACTCTAGTATACTATATCCTCACTACTACAGAAACGGCCTTTGGCGTCGGTCGTTTAACCCCATTTGGCGTCGGTTTCCAACCGACGCCTATGTGGGCGCCGCTAAAGGTCGAACACTTCGGCGTCGGTTTTTTAACCGACGCCTATTTAGCCTATAGGCGTCGGTCGTTTAGTAGATATCCGACGCCAAACAGGGTCCGCGCCACAGAAAATGGCGTCAGCTAGGGCACTTTCTGCGTCGGTTATTCATCTCAAAACCGACGCATAAAGTGCCCTAGATGACGCCATTTTCTGTGGCGCGAACACTTTTGGCGTCGGTTATCTACTAAACGACCGACGCCTATAGGCTAAATAGGCGTCGGTTTGATATGAATATCCGACGCCAATTCCAGGACTGCTTTGGCCACATAAGGCGTCGGTTTATATTAAAAAACCGACGCTGTAGGTCTTTCCTGACGGTTTTCGATAAATAACCGACGCCTATTTATATTTTTTTTTTTTCATATCAGTTTGCAGGCCTGCTGTGGCTGGTCAGCAGGATGAGAACCTGCAGTTCAGTTTTCTGAACTGCAGGTTTACGACATCCATTGATATCAGCCTACAAACAGGCCGCAAACCTGCAAAAGTCACAAGCAAAATTCTACACAAGTACATTCATTCAGACATCAATTCAATTCTCACATTCACACATATAGAAACATTCAAATACATGCATTAACATTCACAAACATTCATTTACAAACATTCATTTACAAAGTATCATTCATTATCACTATCAGCATCCCAATTATATCTTACAGTTGCCACTGTTTGTACAGCTATTGCCCATTCTTCTCTTACTTCATTTAATGCTTCCATCGTATATGGAGCATTTATTTTTTTTAAACGTTTACCTGTAGTGTGGTCAGTTTTAAACACCTGCAAAGAGAATGATGTATATATATAAGTAATAATATAAAAATAATATAAGATTGATATATTGCATACTAACTAATGAGACTATATATAATACCTCATGTATGGTATCGATGTCCAATGCGGCATATTTGATAATTATATGCATAAATTGCATCACATAGTATGCGCATGCCCAGCCATTGTCTTGTGTAGCACACTATAAATTGAAACATACAAAATAATACAACTAAGCACAATTCACATCAATAATATATATATTCGAGTCGGGAACTTACTTTTACGTTCTGCCAATTTATTGGCTGGTTCTTTTTCGTTGGGACCGTTCCTCCAGCCTTTTTGAATGCATCTACACCCCTACATGTTAATATAACACAATAAATTGCATAAGTAAATAGTAATGTAATAAAAGATGTTAACGGATATAAAAATGAAATATTTCTCACCAGAATATTGGCATTCTCATTACGTGTCCAATTTTAGTGTTCAATGTACTCCCCGCAGGATCTAGATAATAAACAGTGAATGTCTCGGGGGCAATAACTAGTAACTCCCAATGTCTACCGCTACAAGTAGAAGTTAACAATTAATAACTCAAAATGCAAAATAAAAATGGAATTTTCTTAAGTCCAAATTATAAATAAAGTAAACATACTTGACATTGAATGGAGCTATTATTATCTTCTTCTTTTGCTGACCAAAAATTGTAAAAGCATCTATACAGTATTGTTGAACATTATCAGGGTCTTTAGCTACCAAACTAATCAATGATGGAATCAAAAATCCCACATGATCAAATGCAAATTGTTTGCAATGATCTTCGACTAGGTAGCTGCAAAACATATAGGCGTATGCATTAATATATAAGAAACCAGATCACCGGAGCTTACACAAGGTATATGGATGTATAAACAAGATCTCACCTTATCCATGTCTCTATCATTGATGTATTCAGCCAATCATACTTAAACAGCTCAATAATATCTTCTATCAATAAAGAGCTATCGTATGATTGACCTGCATAATCTGCATCTAAAGAAATAATTATAGGGCAATGTACATTATGTGCCCGTAGCCAACATGCCATTCCCCTACAAGCAGGACCTAACGGGTATGTTAGGTCAGTTGGAACCCAATCGGGTAATGTGGGAACTGGAAGTGGAGGCCTAGGTGCTCCTGGTGTCTTCTTTTTAACCTGTACATATAATTTCAGATCAGTTGACATCATATATACACATTAACAGTCTAAATCAATGTAAATTTATCTTACAATTTCAGTCGTGTAGATGACATCTGCTTTGGGCCACAATATGACCCCGCCTTCTGCCTCACCAAGTGTATCAATATCCGGGTGGGCATATGGCAATGTAGCTTCTCTCCAATCGGGTAACACACGTATCGGGCTCACACGAACGTAGCCCTGTGGCATTGGAGTCCCGTGAAACATTGCCCCAGGAAGGGACGGGTAAGCCTGCGCCTCTGCGACAACGTAGTTTTGCATTCTTAAGCGGCATGGCTTCAATGCCTACAAATTTACGTAAAGAATATTATACATATATACATATCATCTTGAAAACATAACAACTTGAAAAGACTAACTACAATGTCATAAACAATACTTACAGCATACGTGCTAGGCGATGGGTCTCCAGGATTACTCGCAGTGTGTGCATCAGGAGAAGAGTGGGTCGCCATAGGCGTATTGGAAGCCTGAGATGCCTGCCACCGCATCAATTCTTCCTTGACCTTCTCAGCAACTACATCGTTGACCTTCTTAGCAACTAAATCCTCAACTCTCTTATTCTCCTATACATGGATAAAAGAAACATTAGATTCTTATTAATGAATTTCCTTTTGCAGTAACATTCTAAAAAAAGAATAGGTTACCTCTTCTTGAGAAAGTCTCGCTCTGGGTTTGCGCTGGGATGGCCCAAAGAATGCTTTGATGCCAACACCAGCGCCGGCACCTCTAACACGTCCAGGATGCTCTGGGTTACCCAGAGCAACTGTCAATTCATCCCTTGTGCCCTGAGGGATGAACGTGCCTTGTTTCCTCTGCTCGTGCAGCTCCCGCTAATCACCATAAACAGAAATTGGTAAGTTAACACCACAAATAATCAATATTCAAACGATTTCTGTAAGAGTTGTATTTTACCATTTTTTCAGCCGCCTCAGCAGTTACAGGCTTCTTTATTTCACCCTTCTTGTTTTGCCTGCCAGCTATCCAGATATCATGGCGAGGAATGGGTGTGGTAGACTCCTGAGTAGGAGCAGACTCATGAGTAGCCGCAGACTCCGCCTGTAGTCTTTGGCGAACGCTTGCATAGCCTTTTGGACCCATAGTGTGGTCATGCACATTCAGTGCACGCCTTGCTTTTTGTGCGTCACTGAGGGCCTAGTTAGTATGCACATTAATGATTTGGTTAGTAGCACTAAATGCTAATCTTGAATAGGTGAATACAATGTATATTAATTAAATTAGGAGTGACGCCTAATACCTTGAATTCTTCAGATTTTCTTGAAGCAACAAAATTGTCCCAATCTTCTTTGTCCAAGAAGTTCCATTGTTCAAGGGCTGACTTCTTCTTCTTATCACCCTCTTTTATGTATTCTCTATTCAGATTTGTCCTATAATTCCTAAGCATCTTTCCAGCGCGTTGCATCACATTTTTACGATGCAACTTCTCATCCAATGCAAACAGATTCTGTAAAATAGAAATGTTATTAACTAGTATCCAAAATAGAATTGCAAATAATAGAATTTGTAATCTACAAAATAGAATTGCAAATAATAATAACTCACGCATAAATCCTTCCATATCGAGTCTTTTTTCGCTTGAGGAACTTTATGCCAATTGTCATACTTAACACCACAATGGCTCCGAGTGGTACACCCAAGATAGTTCACAAAATTATTGCGGTTCACTCCAATTGGATTTCCTCCATTATCAAACTCCACCGCCAATTTAGATCCACTACCACTTAGCGCTAATAACTTCTTCAACAGAGTGATGCCCCTTTTCTTGTTAAGTGTCTGGTGTTGCGCATCAAGTTGCTCCAGTGCTTCAGTGGGTACAGGTGCATCAACCTAAAATTTGACAAAAATAAAACACACTAATTTAGCCCAATATAGAAATATAGGATATATGACATAACTAGAAGATAATGAATTTTATAGAAATACAGGATATGTTTTTAGAACTTACATTAGTATCCTCGCCATGCTCATCATGGACTTCATGCTCATCATGGACATCATGCTCATCATGGTCAGCCATCTGAAAATGTCATTAAAAAGGCAAACATTTAGCATTTGTATTAACTAGAAAAAGGCAAACATTTAGCATTTGTATTAACTAGAAAAAGGCAAACATTTAGCATTTGTATTAACTAGAAAAAGGCAAACATTTAGCATTTGTATAAACATACATGTCTCTAAAATTGTGATCTTTTATCAATTAACAATCCTTCATTGTGATCTCCGCGCACATATAAGTCATCATTAGCTTCAATATTTTGTGAAGTTGGCAACCCAACTGAGAATGGACTGGAGTCATCATACTTATCATAGTACTCTTCTTCATCTATAGGATCTTCAATGAACTGTCTTTTACCATGAAGAACAACCGACCATTTATCATTTGCAGGATCATCGATATAGAATATTTGTTTCGCCTGTGATGCCAATATGAATGGTTCACCCTTCTCGCCAATCTTTTCAAAGTTCACCAAAGTGAAACCCAATTCATCCACTATAACTCCTTTGGTGTTATCAACCCAATTACATTTAAATAGCGGAATTTTGAAATCTATGTAGTCAAACTCCCAAATGTCCTCAATGACACCGTAATATGACATTTTAGCTTCACGTGGACTCTTATCCTTTGCACTTGCAAAGTACATAGTCGACGCTTGAAGAGTGACCCCACTATTTTGGACGACACTCTTATCATCTTGGCGCTTTGTGTAATATGTGAATCCATTAATGTCAAACCCTTCATAAGACATAACATTCGGTTTTGGTTTAAAGGCGAGGCATTTGATAGTTTCTGTAATATCATTTGGTGTTTGAGATAGTTGATGTAAGACTTTATCTTCAAACCACTTAGTAAAAGTCTTATTATGCTCTCTAGCAAGCCACATTGAACTTGCTCGAGGATGTTGTCTCTTTATGAAATTGGTATGTTCCTCGATATAAACACTCACTTCTTCCATATTGTGTAAAATATACAAGTGAGCTTGTTCCAACTGCTCACGGCTGATTACTTTCACCCGTGATCCCAAAATTCCTTTGCCCTCGTCAATATTCTTGTCATTATTAGGAGTGTCATTACCACTGAGAAAGTCATTGCAAAAATCCATAACCTCTCTCGCCACATAACCTTCAATAATACTCCCTTCAGGCCGATAACGGTTTCGAACATCACCTTTAAAAACGCTCATGTATCGTTCAAAGGGATACATCCAATGCAAGAAAACTGGTCCCAACATTTTCACTTCCCTAGTCAAGTGGACAACAAGATGTACCATGATATCAAAGAACGAAGGAGGGAAATACATCTCAAGCTGACATAGGGTAACAACCACTTCTCTTTGCAAATTATCGAGAGTATCAGGGTCAATAACTTTGTTGCATAGACTGTTGAAAAAGAAACAAAGTCTGGTAATCGCAAACCTTACATGCTTCGGCAATATAGATCGAATTGCCACAGGCAATATTTGTTGCATTAGAGTGTGACAATCATGAGATTTAAGACCTATCAACTTCAGATCTTTCATTGATACCAATCTACGGATGTTGGATGAGTAACCATGTGGCACCTTAACATTTACCAAGCATTCACAAAAAGTTTTCTTCTCCTTTCTAGACAACGTGTAACAAGCGGGAGGTAAGTATGTTCTTTTATTACCCATTTCACGTAATTCTGTTAATTCTGACCTTATTCCCATTTCACGTAGGTCCAGTCTGGATTTTATCCCATCTTTAGTCTTACCTGGTATATTTAATAGAGTACCAATGATGCTATCACAGACATTTTTCTCAACGTGCATTACATCGATACAATGCCTGACTGTCAAAGAACTCCAATAAGGAAGATCCCAAAATATTGACTTCTTCTTGAATAAAGAATTGTCACTCCGTGTGGCCATACTACATTGTGATTTCTTACCAAATTCATTGACAATGTCTTTTACTCTTTCATAAACAACATCCCCTGGTATAGGTTTAGGTGCACTTCGTTCATCATTCCATCCATTGAATGCTTTGCGCTTCCTACGATACGGATGGAATTTTGAAAGAAACCTTCGATGACCAAGATATACAGTCTTGCCGCCATGTTTTAGTCTTATTGAATCAGTGTTTTCTTCACATATAGGACACGCTTTAGCTCCTTTGACACTATATCCAGACAAATTCCCATATGCTGGAAAGTCATTAATAGTGCAAAACAACATAGCGTGCAAACGAAATGTCTCTTTTGCTGAAGCATCATAGGTCATCACACCTTCAGCCCAAAGTTTCTTTAAGTCATCAATCAAAGGTTCAAGATAAACATCGATATCATTTCCGGGTTGTTTAGGGCCCGATATCAACAATGACAACATAACATACTTATTTTTCATACACATCCAGGGAGGAAGATTGTATATAACAAGCATGACTGGCCAAGTGCTATGTTGGCTGCTCAATGTCCCGTACGGATTCATCCCATCTGTACAAAGTGCAAGTCTTAGATTCCTATCTTCTTCACCAAATTTAGGGTACAATAGATCAATCTTCTTCCACTGTGGGGAATCAGACGCATGTCGTAGGATCCCATCATTATTTTTCTTAACATCTGCATGCCACCTCAGATTCTTCGCATCTTTCGGATTTGCAAACAAGCGTTGAAACCGTGATATTATAGGTAGATACCACAACACCTTGGCAGGAGAACCAGTTTTGAACTCCCCCGAAGTCGTCAATTTATACCGTGACGCACCACATTTTGGACAATCTTTCAAATCTACATAGTCCTTTTGAAATAATACACAATCATTCGGGCATGCGTGTATCTTCTTGGCCTCCATTCCCATTGGGCACAACATTTTCTTTACCTGGTATGTTGAGATTGGAAGCTCGTTTCCTTCAGGAAGCATTTCTTTCAACAAAGTCAACAATGAAGTGAAGCTTTTGTCGCTCCATCTATTGTTAGCTTTCAACTTATACAATCTCAAGACAGCGCTAAGCTTCGTAAACTTAGCACAACCTGTGTATAACGGTATCTCAGCATCATGCACAATGTTTGTAAAGATAGGAGGTGGATCGGTGTGCTCTACCCTACAACTATCCAGCATCGCATCAACGATGTCTGCTGGAACTGGTTCGTTCACATTTACGTCATCGCTATCGACATCTACTGGTTTCGATTTTGAAATTTCTCCATGCCAGTGCCATTCTGTATAGCCTTGTACAATCCCGTTGCACATGACATGACTTTTGATTTCCTCACCAGTGTTGACTTTCAAGTTGTTACCGCAATGCCTACATGGACAGTAGAACCTATCTGTAGGTTTTTTCCTATGTTCCTCGGCAAATCTAATAAACTGATCAAGACCAGATATAAACTCTGGGGTACAACGATTACGAATCGACATCCATGATCTATCCATTCTATGATCAGAGAAAACAAGTATATATTAGGAAACAAGTATATATTAGGAAAAGATTAGGCAACATTTCCCCGCTGTTCTCTAAGTACATATATACTTAGAGAAGAAACGGGGAAATGCCAACAAACACATGTGATGTCATTCTTATATATAATAAATGTGTACCACCTATCCCATCCTTGAACACCTAATCTCACTAGTAAGTTTATAATGGGTATTGGGTTTTCAAGAAAATTTCGGCAGCATTTCCCCGCTGTTCTCTAAGTACATATGTACTTAGAGAACAAACGGGGAAATGCTACCAAAATTTTCTTGAAAACTCAATACACATTATACACTTACATCCTAAGTGAGATTAGGTGTTCAAGAACAGTCCCAAACCGGGGACTATCCAAGATTTACTCCTAATGAGTCAATCTTGGACGGGTTTCTAGGCCAACAAACACAATAATAGACATCTACAATGAAGCCGGACTCCATACAAACAGTATATAATTTGGTGATTGTTCATTCTAATTTATACCAATGTACAAGTAATATAAAAAACAATGATTGTTCACATTCTAGGCCAACAAACACATGTGATGTCATTCTTATATATAATAAATGTGTACCACCTATCCCATCCTTGAACACCTAATCTCACTAGTAAGTGTATAATGTGTATTGGGTTTTCAAGAAAATTTCGGCAGCATTTCCCCGCTGTTCTCTAAGTACATATGTACTTAGAGAACAAACGGGGAAATGCTACCAAAATTTTCTTGAAAACTCAATACACATTATACACTTACATCCTAAGTGAGATTAGGTGTTCAAGAACAGTCCCAAACCGGGGACTATCCAAGATTTACTCCTAATGAGTCAATCTTGGACGGGTTTCTAGGCCAACAAACACAATAATAGACATCTACAATGAAGCCGGACTCCATACAAACAGTATATAATTTGGTGATTGTTCATTCTAATTTATACCAATGTACAAGTAATATAAAAAACAATGATTGTTCACATTCTAGGCCAACAAACACATGTGATGTCATTCTTATATATAATAAATGTGTACCACCTATCCCATCCTTGAACACCTAATCTCACTAGTAAGTGTATAATGTGTATTGGGTTTTCAAGAAAATTTCGGCAGCATTTCCCCGCTGTTCTCTAAGTACATATGTACTTAGAGAACAAACGGGGAAATGCTACCAAAATTTTCTTGAAAACTCAATACACATTATACACTTACATCCTAAGTGAGATTAGGTGTTCAAGAACAGTCCCAAACCGGGGACTATCCAAGATTTACTCCTAATGAGTCAATCTTGGACGGGTTTCTAGGCCAACAAACACAATAATAGACATCTACAATGAAGCCGGACTCCATACAAACAGTATATAATTTGGTGATTGTTCATTCTAATTTATACCAATGTACAAGTAATATAAAAAACAATGATTGTTCACATTCTAGGCCAACAAACACATGTGATGTCATTCTTATATATAATAAATGTGTACCACCTATCCCATCCTTGAACACCTAATCTCACTAGTAAGTGTATAATGTGTATTGGGTTTTCAAGAAAATTTCGGCAGCATTTCCCCGCTGTTCTCTAAGTACATATGTACTTAGAGAACAAACGGGGAAATGCTACCAAAATTTTCTTGAAAACTCAATACACATTATACACTTACATCCTAAGTGAGATTAGGTGTTCAAGAACAGTCCCAAACCGGGGACTATCCAAGATTTACTCCTAATGAGTCAATCTTGGACGGGTTTCTAGGCCAACAAACACAATAATAGACATCTACAATGAAGCCGGACTCCATACAAACAGTATATAATTTAGTGATTGTTCATTCTAATTTATACCAATGTACAAGTAATATAAAGAACAATGATTGTTGACTTTCTAGGCCAACAAACACATGTGATGTCATTCTTATATAATAAATGTAAACCACCTATAACAAACACATTGTCCAACATTAGGTTCAACACTTGAAACATAGATTCGTTTTCTTATATAATAAATGTAAACCACCTATAACAAACACATTGTCCAACATTAGGAGATGCCTGACTGGGGGGTTGGGGGGTTGGTGGGGTCCACTTTTGACTCGCTCCCAGGTACGAGCAGGGGGCTGCACTCGGTTGTGTACTGGCAAAAAGAAAGATGAGTGGGGTAGCTGGTTTCACAGATCAGTTTTTGACTCACTCAAACATGGATATATATTAAGTGATTATTAGCTTTGCGAGCCACTATAGAGATTGTATGATAGTTTAGTTCCCAATTGGTCTATGTTAAAATAATCTTAAGAATCTCCTATTGGTGCCACAAAAATAAATTGGACGGATCCATCCGAGGTTTGACGTACGTAAATCTAATCTGTTCTACCGACAAGGTGAAAATAAAGAAACTTGCCCTAAACGTTTGTGATATTGCTATTAGGAAATCGTTTTCGAATTCAAGTGCAATAATGTTTTAGCTCCTTTATTTAGATAGTTTGTGATCATTGACAGATACTGTTCAAAAATACATATTGGAAGTCATAGTGCTCAAATGGATTAAGCAATCTGCATTCATTGTACGCAAGGTCCAAAAACTTGAATATTATGTAGTAGTCTGAGAGGGTCCGAAAACGTGGAATTCATCTGGACCTATTCTCTAAGACTTGAATTGCAGAGCAATGCACTTCATATCAAACAAGGCCTTTAGTGTATATCCAGAAAACCAGTTGGCGCATACCTGTTGGCGCGGGAGGCAGCGGGAGTCAGGTGGAAGCTGATGGCGTCAGGCAGGCTGAGGCGGCGAGCTCCAGGCTCGTCAGGCGTCGGCGGCGAGCTCCAGCAGCAGTGGCGGCGAGCTCCAGCAGCAGTGGCGGCGGGGCGGCGGAGAAGGGGGCTCCAGGCTCGTCAGCAGTGGCGGCGGGGCGGCGGGGCGGCGGAGAAGGGAGCTCCAGCAGCACGGAGAAGGCGGTGGCGGGGCGCGGAGAAGGGGGTGCGGAGAAGGCGGCACGACGGCGCTGTCGTGGAGAACAAAGAGAAGAAAATCGCCGGCGACAGGGTGGGGAATCGACGGAGAAACAGAAAGGGCTCGCAATGAAACAGGAGGAAGGGGAAGAGTCGGGCCGGGTTATTAAGTCCCAAATAGCGTCGGTTTTTTACAACAACCGACGCCTAAATGTCTTTAGCGTCGGTTGTCCGAGAAAACCGACGTCCAACTGGGCGATAATTTCATGAAATTGTTTGGCGGGAACCACCTTCAGCGTCGGTTATCCTTTAATCACCGACGCTGAAGGTGACACTTTTCGCGCAAATTTTCATCACACATAGGCGTCGGTTTCCACCTAAATAACCGACGCTGAAAAGGACACTATTTTTCGCGGGCGACTTTAAGCGTCGGATTGTTATAAACAACCGACGCTGAAGACAAAGCGGTACCCGTGTCTGGCTGGTCTTCGAATATAGACGTCGGTTGTCGTAAACAACCGACGCCTAACATAGAAGGCGTCAGTTTTTCCTAATAACCGACGCCCAGAAAAGTGTCACTGAATGCTATTTCTGTAGTAGTGCCTAATGGTTACACCTTGAGTTATGTGTGGATCCATACTTGAGAATGGTATGGAATGTGATGGTGATGATGTGCCTTTATGCATCCAAGTTTATATGGGGATGCTATGGGTTAAGGTTTGTGAATGAATGTTGAACTATAAATTTAATGTAACCTACCTTGCTAAACCTAACCCTAATGTAAGAATAGAATGGTATTTAATCATGTTTTCCTTTCTATAATGATTAATATAATGATGAAATATCCTTCCTAATGATTGATTGAAACTCTAATGTGTTTAATTGGTGGTCATCATAGTTTCATGATGTATGCTTTCTTATGCTAAACGTGTATACTATAAGTATAATGATGTCTAATTATATAGCTTCCTTATATGTTTTTATAATCAAGGAATGCTCTTAATTGCTATGGTAACCATACCATGTTATCATGTGAACATCTTCAATTCTTTAATGGAAATCATGCGGAGCCTGTGTATCACATATGTGGTGATGTTTGTTGAACCTTCTTATAAGACATAGAAAGATAATGATGAACTTAAAAGAAATAATATGATGGTATTAATGACCTTTGGGCATGGTTGAGCCATGAATGAGGTGTAATCCAGTTATGTTGACAAGGGTCGATACCCTTTGATATTGTGCTAAGGATTTATATCATGTGATAATATGATGACAAGTATAGTATCATCAATGGCAAGACAATAGTATCATGTGGTGATGATTTGATGATAAGTAAAATCTCTTAATTTGTAGGTTAATACTTCCATGTGATATTGATATGAGAAATGATGTCTCATGTGTTTTATATTTGGTGAAGTTGTTATATAACAATGTTTGCAGAAATGAATTAGGGTTTCTATGTCCACATGTTTGATGCAACCTTAATTCACCCAATTGGAGATAACTAATCAAGTGAAATTCTAATAATGTAGTGCCTTGTGTCGTAGCACCATCTTCAATATCAGAACTTGTTGGATGGTGAAACGAATATTCTTGAGGGAAACTCAGTGTGCATACTATTGAGTATGTGGGGGTGGCAAGTTGAGGATATATCTTTGTCATCCATAATTGCAGGTTATGGAGGATGACTGCGGTCATGCCTCAAATATTGTGAAAAGTGAAATGCAACAGTATAACTGTAGGTGACTCTTATAGAACAGCCATGTGTGAGCCTGTTCTCTAGTTTCGTGACATGTACCAAGGCCAGACTAGTTGTTAGCATCTTGACTATATGTCATTGCAGTGGTAGCATTGACTGATATGTCACTACTTTTTCACTCGTACTGACCAAGGGGGTGAAATCTTAGGATACCGACACTCCTAGGTCTTGTACGGAATCAAATAGTCCTTAACAGGGGTCGGTTGGACTTTCTATGGTACGATTCAAATTTCCTAGGGTGCAATAAAATATGTAATATAGCAGTGTAGCATATCTATTTAGGGTTATACACAACACTTCATATTGAATGATAACCCTTGTTTCCTTTCCTTACATATAAATTATAGATATGCTTATGTTTTAGATGTGATTATCTTTTCATACATACTAACAATTGATAGTTAAGATTATGCTACTAGCTATGTCTAATACTTTTATCATGATTTTGTAACTAGAAATGTTTAAACTGGTAATAATACTTATGCAGTTAGTTTATCTTGTGATAATAACTCTACTTATGATGTCGATGTGTTCCCTTTATTAGACATTCCGATATTGATTGCCATATTATGCTACTGGACATATTTATGATGTTGGAAACAATTATGTTATTAGATTGCTTTTGTTGTTAGCAAGGCAGATGATGATAGTCAGATTAATGATGAGGATTGTTATTAGCTGCAATCTTATCAAACCTGAGTAGATATCTGATAGAATAAATGAACTTATCTATAACTTATGTGTACATTAATAATCATACTTGTTTCTTAGATAATTTTCTTAACCTATTTAGAATACTTGAATTTTTTAATCTGCTCAATTGACTATTAAATACTCCAACTGCTTAGTTATTTACTATTTAGTCTGATGTCATCAATATCTGTTGGAGAGAGTTATATCTCTTACTAGGACTGGGTTTCACGTCATGGGTAACCACATCTCTTTAGATGATCGACAATATCGGCAACAAAACCATGAGAACAGGGAGAAATTGAGGTGATGAACCCTAGAGATGGTTGTTAGTGTCTAGTGTGTCTTACAATCGTCCCTGTACTCTCAGGTCCGAGTGGGAAAGTTTGTATATGATGTTTCTATTGAATCGAGCTTTCGATAGCATCTTGATGCTTGTATATGTGTAATATATGTATATTGTTCCTTTGTAAAGTTTATGTTGTATCTAAGGCTATAAAGAAATGGTAAAAGATATTGAGCATTATATGAAATAAAGCAAGTGTTGGGTTTTAGGGGAGGCAGAGAAGGAAGCGGAAACAAAACTTTTCCTCCCCAAACCCAGAACAAGGAAATGTGTCAACGTATATACAATAGGAAAGGATGGTTTGTGGAATCATACCTTATCCCGAGGCTTGCTCAAAGACAATACCTCACGGCTTGCACGGTCTTCACCTCCGGTCTTGGACGGTGTCTGTGCAGCTCCTGGTCGCACCGGGACTGATGACGCCTGGTCTCACTGGGAATGTCGGGATTAATAGATGTCCTCCGAGTGGCAGAAATCTCCCTCCTATGAAGTAGTCCACACGGACCACCTGGAACTCCAATCTCCTTGTCCCACAAGGAATTAGAAGGAGTCACACCCTCCTGTCACCGTACTAGTCACTGACAAACTCTCCTGCCACCATTTCCTTTCTGCAGTTGTCTTTCCCTTGTTGTGCCTCCCTTATCGGGTAGCACTTGCTCGGGCTCTCTCGGTTACCAAAACCAGAGAGAATGACAACTTCACAGAGCAATTGGTTGCACTGAGTTGTACTTTGACAAGCCCCCAATACCCCAATATATAGGAGGGTCATGGGACAGGGTTCTTTATCCCGAGCAATGTGGGACTAAAGCAGGAGTAGAAGGGTTCGAGATTTTCCACAAAAACAACCAACTGCGCAACCTGAACCGATCGTTTCATTTCTGAAACAGTCAGTTGGGGACCTGAGCTGGTCGGTTGACACCTCAACTGATCGGTTGGGACCCATGAAATGGTCGGTTCACTTCTGAACCGGTTGGTTCGTGGTCCTGGTCAGTTCCCGATTGACTTTTCTTCTTTCGTTTCTAATTGGTACCAAATACCAATCCTTGTTCCAATCAAATTTGGCAAGTGAAACGAAAGGAAATTTCTGACCAATCCTACTTTCCCAACTTTCTCAGTTGCATTAGTTGATTCGATCATTTCAACACTTGAAGCAATCATTTCACCCTGTTCATGAGCCGATCGACTCACCATCTGAGCCGATCGGTTCACCAAGCTCAGTCGATCAGTTCATCACATGAGCCAATCGGTTGGGAATGCAGATTGTGCAGAATCAGTCAATTGCAGTTTCAATCAATCCGATACTCCAATCAATGTGTCCAACACCTTGAACATTATGACATTGATCTATCAATTAATTGAGTGTTTAATTAAACTACTAAACTCCTTTAGTAATCAATCTAAAAATTGTTTGTGAACAAAACTCCTCTTCCAGGTTAATTCCTATGTGTGTCACCCTGCAGGTCCATTTCACGTTGGCAGTGAAATTCCATAACACTTATGACTTCACAAGCAAAGAGCGGTGCCTAGTCACACATCAGTGCTACCCAAGTGAAATAGAAAGTTGGAGAACAACTTTCAAACCTACAATCCGTGAATGGTGTTACAGTGAATGTATAATTCCTTTGTCACTGATATCCCGAATGAACTCGAGGCATGGAACAATCATCCTATCAACGCTCATTCACTTTCCTGATCTCAGAGTAGATTGGAAGAGATATGTATGACATCAATATCACATACTGATTCACACATGCATGCACACCTTTCTCAATCCTACTCATCAAGCGGCCATGGATATCAAACTCCCTCAGGAGGGACAAATCCCATATCTATCACTCACCCCTCAAAAGCCCCATGTGTCAAAGCCACCCAATCATCACCTTTATAACAACCCATGTTTCAGGACTGCGTTTGATGATGTCAAAGTGTGCCCAATGACATGTGTTGAGTGTAGTGATTTCAGGTCAAAGAATCACACTCACCACCATCACTGTGAGTACTGACTGTGACTACCATTTCATGGTTCCATGTGTCAAACTCACGGTGGGTCTGTTTGGTACACTTGTTCTCTAACAAGTACCTATGTGTTTGGTTTGATATCTCTATATCTTGACTAATGAGATTCTGTCATCAACCAACACCACAATCTAGTCTTCTATGTCATTGTTGTCTATCTACCTTCCACAATGACATCCGACTAGGGACATAATGACAATGTACAAACTCTTAGCATCCGTATGATCTCATCGTTTAGGTCCTTAACCTGAAAGCATACGTCATTGAGTACTGTCATTCTCTAGACATTCAATCTGTTCTATCACTATCTCATATGACTGAACTAGAAAGAATTGGAAGCTTGCCTTTGATGTTTATCAAATCAATCTTAATGTATCCCACCAATCATCCCATGATTGGCTCTCAGGGCCTACATACAAACAGACTCCCACTTGCACTGTGAGCCAATCACCCTTGAATCATATTCATAGTGATCTTCAAACATGTCCCACATATTACTGTGCTCTAGTGCGAACATAGTGAGTTATGGAAACATCTTGCCAAAGTCAGTATAAATTGCATGTCTCACATCTCTTCGATTTACGTCACACGTATGAGATGGAGTTGTCGTAATATGTGATCTAGTATTCCTTTGCTAACCTTTAGCCACATTGCATGATCAAGGATTCCATACTTGTCATCAATGAGCGGAATATCTATAAGTTCATCACATGAACTTCCAGATCCATATAGTACCCACTGCTGTTCTCCAACACATAGATACTCGACATTTCCTTTTAAATGGTTTTATTGGAACACTTCCAATTATCAACAAACTTTCACTTTTATATATCTTATATATATTTTTTGATTAATTTTCTGTTCTTTCAAAAGTTCGCATCAATGTAACTCTTTACATTGAACTCTTCTTTATCTCCATAGAAATAGTACTTCTCAAGTACTTATCAAGTTCTCATGGTTTCCAGTATCCCTTACTGGAAGTAGACAGACATCAACTCGTCATGTCTCACATACGAGTTATCAGGATGAGCACATCATATTGCCATGTCCTACATACAAGATGATGAATGCATTTCTTTGTTCTTTCCATGTTGATACATGCAAGATAATGGGATGATTACATACATGATAGATCCATATCTATTCTTAGTGTTCTCATTGTTCATAAGAATTGGATAGTTGGCCTTGGGATACCAACTCCATGTAACATGGATAAGTTTTCTCCCACTTAATTTGTGCATACTGAACCCTTCAGTACAAATTGCCAATGTATGCTTTCTCTTTTTTAGGTCAAGAGGTTTTTCGAGAACTATCTCTATAGATCTCTATTCCTATCACATAGGAAACATCTCTATCTTCCTTAAAGATAATTTCCACTTTTGGATTTCCATTCTAGAACATTTCCATTTCACATCAACATGTGGAATGTGAACACGCTCCCACTAAATCACAGATCCCTTCTTTATCTTTGACATATCAGTCAAACCCTTTGACTATATCATCAAAGTAAAGATCCAATTCTGAGTTGCTTGTACTCAATCAATCACATTGATTAGTCCATCGTAACTTATAGACTTCATTTGCATTAGTGGATTCATAAACCTTATAGGTTGTGTCACATACACATCCTTGTTTTATTCCTCATAGGAATGCGGTTTTAGTATCCATATGCCAAATGTCTTAGTCATTAAGTTGCAATCAACAAGCATCATCCTTCTCAAAATGTTATCCATGTTTCTTAACACTTAAGACTTATTTTCACTTATGGATTTTATTCCAATGGGTGCTACCATCAAGGTAATACCTTATGGTTCAAATGGATGTCATTTAGGATGCAATGGTCATAAACCATAACTCAAAATTATGTTCCTCGTATTCATCTAGATAGTTGACTCATCACATGAACAACTTATCACATAGATAATTGAGGTGTATCTGTTAAGGATATAAGAACTCACAACTCCTTGTGATTCTTAATGTCTTTTATTAGTGTGGGGTATTCTTTTATTAAGAAGAATTCAGTTATTTGATAATCATTCTCTAACTCCTTAGAGTATGATTCCTTCTTGATTTATACATCACCATGCTTTAATCATGAGTTTACTATGATACACTATCATAATCACTCATAAGGATCTCAAACATTTGGTCCAAGTATTTCATTCATTGATCTCATCAAGAATTAACACTTTACCAAATTTGCACTTCATCTATGATAATATTGAACACTTCAAGATATTCATATTGGTATTTCTCTAAACACCATTTGAAGTATTAGCATTTGTTCTAATAAGTATGTAAATACATCACATGTATTATACCTAATAGGACAATCATTCTCCCACTACCATTAGTGAAGATTGATTAATCATGTCCAAGATATTCATGGTTCTTACTGGTTCTCTAACCAAAAGAGTCTAGATTTATCCATCTCATGGAAACTAGAAATGAATTTCTCATGATTGATGCTAATTTGATTGTTTGAGTTATCTATAACTTTTAGGTATCATTTTATCTTATGCATATCAAATACCACAAGATAAACAAGGCATTGCCACAAAGATCATATTGAAACATCTCTTTATTATTTGCCATCATTGTCATACAATATGTGAAAATAAAGTGTTTCTATCTATTGGCAAATATGAAATAGCAGTTCATAACTGTATTACATGCCTTTTAGGCTAAAAATAAACTAAAGTACTCCTATCTATTGCGGCAACACTTGCCCCATTCATTGAGTGCTTTACACTTTACATCTTGGTATCATATACCTCAAAAGTGTTACAAGTTTACTTTCATGACACCTTTAAGTAGAGACATCTATCGCCTCCTTCTTCTTTTGTTCTTCCAGATAGAGAGGACAATTCCTTTTCCAATGTCCTGGCTTTTGACAATGGTGGAAATTGCCTTTCTTGGTCATGCCTCCCTTGGCCTTGAGAGCTGAAGATGACTTGGGCTCCTGGCTAGCATCAGAACATTTCTTAGCTTTGCCCTTGCCTTTGCGCTTGTACTTGCCTTTTTTGTTCATGATCACCATCACAGACTTAGGATTGTCCTTCTTCATCTATGTCTCGGCTGTCCTCAACATGCCCAACAACTCTGACAGTGGCCTATCAAAGTTGTTCATGTTGTAGTTCATCACAAACTGAATGTAGGATTCTGGCAACGGTTGCAGTATCACGTCAATAGCCAACTCTTGGCTCAGTGGAAATCCCATTCTTGTCAGGTTCTCCACATACCCAATCATCTTAAGTGTGTGAGGACCAACTGGATCTCCTTCTGTCATGACGCACTTGAATAGTGCCCTTGAGACATCGTATCTCTCTTGCCGCGCTTGATCTTCATACATGTTCCTGAGATGCTGAATCATCTCAATGACGCCCATGTTCTCATGTTGTCTCTACAACTCGTGGTTCATAGATCACAACATCAAGCACTTTGCATGAACGTCATCATCAGAATACTTCTTGTAAGCATCCCTTTCTGCCTTTGGTGCATTAGTAGTAGGTTCCTATGGAATTGGAGTATCCAGGACATAGAGCTTTCGCTCTTGAGTGAGAACAATTCTCAATGTCCTATACCAGTCATGGAAGTTTGTCCCATTTAGCTTGTCTTTTTCAAGAATGGGTCGCAAAGAAAAGTGATTGTTGTTTGTTGTCATTTGTACTATAAAAGGAAAACATGCAATTTTTGTCCAAAAACTCATTTTTGACTTATTTGATTGATTTGAAAAGTTGACGATATAATTAGGCCTTTAATTAATTATCACTCCCACTATTTTAGTTCAAATTGATAGCCCTCACCATCAATTCGGAAGATTGCAGCGTACAACCTTCTAGTGGGTAAGATCCGAAAATCCTCTAAGTCATGGACCAGCTTAGGCTGTCACCCACAACTTAGATATCTCAGGTAGGCAACTCTTGCCAATTGCATCATATGCAACTCTTGATAAGATGTCATATGAAACTCCTTGCCATGATCATCTCCATGCCTCAAGGTGCTATATCCTATCTCGGTCCCCTTGTTAAGTCTGACCTAAAGCCAACACGACGAATATGCACCCTGCTTGGGCAGACCCACATATCCATCTATCACGCTTCCACGAGATAGACAGTGCACCACGATTGGGCGTGCCCACACTTGGTCAATCAAGCTTTTCACATGTGTCACATTTGGAAGGCATCTAAAACTTAATATTTAATGAGGGATTTGGTTTTATATACATATACATATCCAATCACCACAATACATAGTATGTATCATATACATGCTATATCCCACAGAAAGCATGTGAAACGATAAAAGCGATGATTATGGCCATCCTAATGTGATTCCTCGAGCCAAGAGGAATCACGGTCATCTAGGTCTAGATCACTTGCAACCTGTACAAGATGAACTTTGTGCTTTGCCTTTCTGGGTTTGATCAACTCATCACATGACTGATCGGCTCGCCATCAGGCCAGTCGGTTGGTGCCACCAGCCGATCGGTTGGCTCCTCCAACCGATCGGTTCACCTAGTCATCATGCATCTCATCATGGCCGCCACTCGCTCATCTCGCTCCTCGAACCGGTCATCAACCGATTGGCTCACTCCTTGAACCGATCATCTCGAACGTCAACCGGTCGGTTCACACCTTGAACCGATCATCTCAGCTGTCATCAGGATGTCCTCCGTTCTTTGACATAACAGGAAATAAAATTCTATCCTATTTTACATTGTAAAAAGAGAAACCTCGAGTTACATTCGAGGGGAGCAAAGGTAGGAAATAAATCTCAAATTATTTCGAGTTACATCAGGAAAAGGAGAAGGAAGATCGGTACGCAAACCAAGATGCAAGCAACCACATACAACCATACACATATAGGGTTTATTGGCCATAACCACGCTATACATCTACCCCAAAACTCATTTAAGGGCATCGTGTATCAAGTGCATTAATAATACATATCATATATGTAAATTGGGATTTGTGGATTTAGGATTGGACATGCATAAAACCAATTTTATTCGCATCGTATGCAATAAATAAAGGCGACAAACCAAAATCAATCATATCGATAATCCTAAAGTATAGAGCAGTTGACGTGGCTCTGATACCACTGTTGGGTTTTAGGGGAGGCAGAGAAGGCAGCGGAAACAAAAATTTTCCTCCCCAAACCTAGAACAAGGAAACGCGTCAACGTCTTTACAATAGGAAAGTATGGTTTCTGGAATCATACCTTGTCCTGAGGCTTGCTCGGAGACAATACCTCACAGCTTTTGTGGTCTTCACCTCTAGTCTTAGACGGTGTCTGTGCAGCTCCTGGTCGCACCGGGACTTATGACTCCTGGTCTCACCGAGACTGTCCGGATTGACAATTGTCCTCCGAGCGGTAGAAATCTCTCGCCTCTGAAGTAGTCCACACAGACAACCTGGAACTCCAATCTCCTCGTCCCATAAGGAATTAGAAGGAGTTGCACCCTCATGTCTGCGTACTAGTCACTGACACACTCTCCTGCCACCAGTCGCTTTCTGCAGTTGTCTTTCCCTTGTTGTGCCTCCCTTATCGGGTAGCACTTGCTCGGGCTCTCTCGGTTACCAAAACCAGAGAGAATGACAACTTCACAGAGCAACTGGTTGCACTGAGTTGTACTTTGAGAAGCCCCCAATACCCCTATATATATAGGAGGGTCATGTGACAGGGTTCTCTATCCCGGGCAATGTGGGACTAAAGTAGGAGTAGAAGGGTTTGAGATTTTCCACAAAAACAACCTGAACCGATCATTTCATTTTTGAAATGGTCGGTTGGGGACCTGAGCTGGTCGGTTGACACCTCAAACGATCGGTTGGGACCCATGAAATGAGTGTTTAATTGACACCTCAAACACCTTGAACATTATGACATTGATCTATCAATTAATTGAGTGTTTAATTGAACACTAAACTCCTTTAGTAATCAATCTAAACATTGTTTGTGGACAAAACTCCTCTTCCAGGTTAAATCCTATGTGTGTGACCCTGTAGGTCCATTTCACGTTGGCAGTGAAAGTCAATAACACTTATGACTTCACAAGCAAAGAACGATGCCTAGTCACACATCAGTGCTACCCAAGTGAAATAGAAAGTTGGAGAACAACTTTCAAACCTACAATCTGTGAATGGTGTTACAGTGAATGTATAATTCCTTTGTCACTAATATCCCGAATGAACTCGAGGCATGGAATAGTCATCCTGTCAACGTTCATTCACTTTCTTGATCTCAGAGTAGATTGGAAGAGATATGTATGCCATCAATATCACATACTGATTCACACATGCATGCACGCATTTCTCAATCCTACTCATCAATCGGCCATGGATATCAAACTCCCTCAGGAGGGACAAATCCCATATCTATCACTCACCCCTCAAAAGCCCCATGTGTCAAAGCCACCCAATCATCACCTTTATAACAACCCATGTTTCAGGACTGCGTTTGATGATGTCAAAGTGTGCCCAACGACATGTGTTGAGTGTAGTGATTTCAGGTCAAAGAATCACACTCACCACCATCACTGTGAGTAGTGACTGTAACTACCATGTCATGGTTCCATGTGTCAAACTCACGGTGGGTCTGTCTGGTACACTTGTTTTCTAACAAGTACCTATGTGTTTGGTTTGATATCTCTATATCATGACTAATGAGATTTTGTCATCAACCAACACCACAATCTAGTCTTGTGTGTCATTTTTGTCTATCTACCTTCCACAATGACATCCGACTAGGGACATAATGAGAATGTACAAACTCTTAGCATCTGTATGATCTCATCATTCAGGTCCTTAACCTGAAAGCATACGTCATTGAGTACTGTCATTCTCTAGACATTCAATTTGTTCTATCACTATCTCATATGACTGAACCAAAAAGAATAGGAAGCTTGCCTTTGATTTTTATCAAATCAATCGTAATGTATCCCACCAATCATCCCATGATTGGCTCTCAGGGCATACATACCAACAATAAGTTGTTAGGCCTTTATGTAAATGTTTCTGAGAAATTGGGAAGTGTTGAAATAGGTTATAATTTACCATATTTTATGGGTTTGTGGTTAATTAATGTATAACATGTTTTGTGTTTTGAGTAATCTCATTTAGTGTAATGGGTTCTCACATATAGTGTACATACTTAGGATCATATACAAAAACATTTGATGAGGACTTGCTTGCTTTTGTATAATATAGTTGGTAGTGTATGTACATGTTCTTCATATTCCTTTATAGATGATAATATGTTATACAATCCAAATGCAATTTCCTTTGATGATTAGAAATGATTATATGCTCTGTTATAGTTGTGTGATCTGCTTAGGAATGATAATCTCCTTGCTTATATCAGAAATTGGATGTACTTAACATAGATGTTGCTTTACTCCTATTCTTTATATATCTTTATTTGTTCCTTAGTAGCATTGGCAGAGTGTTATATCTCTCACTGGGACGTTTGGTCTCACACCATGTATATTTAGGTTTGAAGAGTCTACATGGACCTAGGACTAGGGTTTGAGTCTGTTCTAGTGTCCTCTGATCTGTCTTATAGTGACTTTTGATTGTGCAGAAGTAGAAGAAGAAGGAGAAGAGTTGAAAACATGGCTGGAGTACATGATGAAAATGTTGTTGAGAGTGGTGTTGTTGTGCTAGGTGGAGGTGCAAGGAGGTAGGATGTTGAGGAGAGGGTGCTTGAGATGCCCCAGATAGACCCTGTAGTGGTGGCCAATCCCACTTTTTAGTCCATGTTTGGACATTTTATGGTCACAATTACACATATGGTGGATAGAATGCCCGTTTCTCAAATGAGAGCAGTAGTTCCCAATTTGGAATCTTCGATCTCGGGGAAGACATTTGAGCGGTTGAGGTGAGTTAAGAGGTGGAATACACTAGTTTGACAGATCCAACAGATGCAGACCTCTAGTTGATAGAGCTAGAGAAAGCCTTCAAGATCCTTAACATCCCAGAGGCTAATAATGTGAAGCATGTTGTATACCTTTTGAAGGGGGTGTTGGCCATTGGTGGGCCATATAGGAGGAAGAGAGACTGGGTGTTGTGATCGAGTGGGAGGAATTCCAACGGAAGTTCATTAGTTGGTACTTTCCTTGGATGTACCTTGATGATAAGATCAACCAGTTTGAGAGGATCCAATAGGAATCCATGACGATTAATCAGTATGAAGAAATGTTTATGAAGTGGTTGAGGTTCTATCGCCACATGGCCATGACAGAACATAAGAGGATCATACATTTCGAGACATGGTTGAGTGTACAGTTGATGAAGCTGAAAACTGTTGGTATGTATGCCCATAGAGCAAGTCATATGATGATTGTAATGGGATACTTTGTAAATGATTTGAATAATAATAAAGGCAGATTCCAATCTATATGTTTAAACTGTTTCTGAGATGATGGTGTAACATGATAGATGTCTAAAGTTTGTTTTACTCAATGACGTATGCTTTTAGGTTAAGGACCTAAACGATGAGATCATACGGATGTTAAGAGTATACATTCTTGTATAGTCCCTAGTCGGTTGTTATTGTGGAAATAACCATAGACATCAATAACACTAAAGACTAGATTGTGTGTTGGTTGATGACAGAATCTCATTAGTCATGATATGGTGATATCAAACCAAGCACATAAGTACTTGTTAGAGAACAAGGTACCCGACAGACCCACCGTGAGAGTGACACATGGAACCATGGCATGGTAGTCACAGTCAGCTCTCACAGTGATGGTGGTGAGTGTGATTCTTAGACCTGAAATCAATGCACTCAACACATGTCGTTGGGTACACTTTGACATCATCAAACGCAGTCCTGAAACATGGGTTGTTATAAAGGTGATGATTGGGTGGCTTTGACACATGGGGCTTTTGAGGGGTGAGTGATAGATATGGGATTTGTCCCTCCTAAGGGAGTTTGATATACTTGGCCACTTGATGAGTAGGATTGATAAAGGCATGCGCATGCACGTGTGAATCAATATGTGATATTGATGTCATACACATCTCACTCGGTCTACTCTGAGATCAAGGAAATGAATGGACATTGACAGGATGACTGTTCCATGCCTCGAGTTCATTTTGGATATCTGTGACAAAGGAATTATACATTCACTGTAACACCATTCACGGATTGTAGGATGAAAGTTGTTCTCCAACTTTCTACTTTCACTTGGGTAGCACTAATGTGTGACTAGGCACCGCTCTTTGCTTGTGAAGTCATAAGTGTTATGGACTTTCACTGCCAACGTGAAATGGACCTGCAGGGTCACACACATAGGATTTAACCTGGAAGAGGAGTTTTGTCCACAAAGCAATGTTTAGATTGATTACTAAAGGAGTTTAGTAGTTCAATTAAACACTCAATCAGTCGATGGCTCAATATCGTATGGTTCAAGGTGTTGGACGCATTGATTGGAGTATCAGATTGATTGAAATCGCAATTGACTGATTTTGCCCAACCTGTGCTCCCAACCGATCGGTTCATGTGATGAACCGGTCGGCTGAGGCTGCTGAACCAGTCGGCTGGAGTGTCCAGGCCGATCGGCTCATGCCCAGGTTGAAACGACCGGTTCAAGGGTTGAACCGATCAGCTCAACTGGTGCAACCGACCAGTTGGGAATAGTCATGTCGGCAAGAATTTTCCTTTGGTTTCAAATTGCCCAATTCAATTGGGAATAACATTGGTATTCGATACCAATTGGGAACGAAACAAGGAAAGTCTTTTTGAGCCGGATTAGGACTATGAACCGATCGGTTCAGGGCACCAACTGATCGGTTGGAGTGCCCCAAACGATCGGCTCAGGTCCAACCGATCGGCTCAATGGCTGAACCGATCAGTTCAGTTGTGAACCGATCATTTCAAGTTGCGAACCAGTTGCTTTTTGTGGAAAATTCTAAAACCCTTCTACTCCTGCTTTAGTCCCGTATTGCCGGGCACAGAAAACCCTGTCCCATGACCCGCCTATATATAGGGGTATTGGGGGCTTCTCAAGATACAACTCAGTGAAAGTTGATTGCTCTGTAAAGTTGTCGTTCTCTCTGGTTTTGGTAACCGAGAGAGAGCCCGAGCAAGTGCTTCCCGCAAAGGGAGGTGCAGCAAGGGAAGGACAACTGCAGTTGCAATTGACATCAGGAGAGTGTGTTGGTGACTAGTACGTCAACAGGAGGGTGCGACTCCTTCCACTTCCTTGTGGGACAAGGAGAGTGGAGTTCCGGGTGGTCCGTGTGAACTACTTCAGAGGCGGGAGGTCACTGCCGCTCAGGAGGACAACTGTCATCCGACAGTCTGATAGGAGGAGGAGTCTTCAGTCCCGGTGCGACCAGGAGCTGCACAAACACCGTCCAAGACCGGAGGTGAAGACCGCGCAAGGCGTGTGGTATTGTCGCCGAGCAAGCCCCGGGATAAGGTATGATTCACAAACCATCTTTCCTATTATATAGATGTTGACGCGATTCCTTTTGTTCCGGGTTTGGGGAGAAATTTTTTTTTGTTTCCGCTGCTTCTCTGCCTCCTCCATAACCCAACAGTGGTATCAGAGCCACGTCAACCGCTCTATATTTTAGGATTATCGATATGATTGATTTTGGTTTGTCGCCTTTATTTATTGCATGCGATGCGAATAATATCGGCTTTATACATGTCCAATCCACAAATCCCTAATATACATATATGATATGTAATATTAATGCACTCGATACGCGTCGCCCTTAAACGAGTTTTGTGGTGGATGTGTAGCATGATTATGGCCTATAAACCCCTATATATGTGTGTGGTTGTTTGTGTGGTTGCTTGCATCTCGGTCTGCGCACCGATTCCCTTTCTCCTATTCCAGATGTAACTCGAAATAATTCGAGAATTCTTTTCCTACCTTTGCTCCCCCCGAATGTAACTCGGGGTTTCTCAATTCAATTGTAAATAGGATAGATTTTATTTCTTGTTATGTCAAAGAACGGCGGACAACCTGAAGACGATCGGTTCAAGGAGTGAACCGATCGGTTGGTGATCCAGACGGCCAGTTCGAGGAACAAGATGAGCAGGTGGCGACCTGAGGAGATGCACGATGACCGGTGAACCGATCGGCTAGAGGCGCCAGTCGATCGGCTGGTGGCACCCGAACAACCTACCTGATGGCGAGCCGATCAGTCATGGAGATGAGCTGATCAAACCCAGAAAGGCAGGCACATATTTCGTCTTGTACAGGTTGCATGTGATGTAGACCTAGATGACCGTGATTCCTCTTGGCTCGAGGAATCACAAATAGGATGGCCATAATCATTACTTTTTATTGTTTATGCATGTTTTCTGTGGGATATAGCATGTATATGATACGTACTATATATTGTGGTGATTGGATATGTATATGTATATAAAACAAAATCCCTCATTAAATATTAAGTTTTAGATGCCTTCCAAATGCGACACACGTGAAAAGCTTGATCGACCAAGTGTGGGTACGCCCAAGCGTGGTGCACCGTCTATCTCGTGGAAGCGTGAAGGATGAATATGTGGGTCTGCCCAAGCAGGGTGCATGTTCATCGTGTTGGCTTTCGGTTGGACTTAACAAGGTGACCTAGATAGGATCTAGCGCCTTGAGGCATGGAGATGATCATTGCAAGGAGTTGCATATGACATCTTTCAAGAGTTGCATATGATGCAATTGGCAAGAGTTGCCTACCTGGAAGATCTGAGTTGTGGGTGACAGCCCAAGCTGGTCCATGGCTCAGAGGATTTCAGGATCTTGACCCACTAGAAGATTGTACGCTGCAATCTTCCAAATTGATGGTGAGGGCTATCAATTTGAGTCAAAATAGTGGGAGCGGTAATTAATTAAAGGCCTAATTAACTATCGTCAAATTTTATTCAAATCAAATCAAAAGGATTTTGACAAATGCAAATTTTCTCTTGTAGAATGGCAAGAGAATCATCTTTTAAAATGGGCAAATTAATTGAGAATAAATTCCATAACTGGTTGAGGACTGTGAGAAGTGTTCTGCACAATCGAGATATACCAGGAGCCTTAGAATCCACTCTATGTACGCTTAATGTGTTGGTGAAGAAGAAAATAGGTAAGGGAGAGAAGTGTTCTCTCACCAAACCAATTTCTTCTACATGGAGAGGATGGAAGGAACAATGGAAGAAGAAGTTGGAGATAGAGATCTCTACTTCTGGTGTATACGTGATAGAGATTAACTTTACTACTTCTTCGTCATGGGTCTTGATACCGGATGCGGATCTCACATTTGTTCAAATGTGAAGGATCTTAAGAGAAGTAGGCCTTTGGGGAAAGGCGAGGTTGAACTACGTGTTGCTAATGGGGCAAGAGTTGCCGCCTGTGCCGTAGGAACCTATGAGTTAACTCTACCTAGTGGGCTAATAATAGAGTTGAAGAACTGCTATTATGTACCTGCCATAAATAGGAATATCATTTCCGTCTCTTGTTTGGACAAAGATGGATTTGAATTTCTTATTAAGAATGGAAAATGTTCCATTTCTAAAGATGGGATCTTTTATGGCAGTGCCCCTATGTCTTATGGTCTATACTTGATAGACTTGGAGACAAGTGTTTACAACGTTAACACCAAAAAGCAAAAACTCAAAGACTCAAACGAAACATATCTCTGGCATTGTCGTCTAGGGCACATAAATGAGAAGCGCATTTCTAGACTCCATAAAGATGGTTATCTAGATTCTTTTGATTATGAATCAATAGAGACATGTGAATCTTGTTTGTTGGGCAAGATGACCAAGACTCCCTTTTCAGGTAAAGGTGAGAGAGCTAGTGATCTATTAGGACTCATACATACTGATGTATGTGGGCCTTTTAGAACTAATGCCAGAAATGGGTATCAGTACTTCATTACCTTTACTGATGATTTTAGTAGGTATGGCTATGTGTACCTGATGAAACATAAGTCAGAAACCCTTGAAAGGTTCAAGGATTTCATGAATGAAGTACAGAACCAACTTGGTAAAAGTATTAAGGCACTTCGTTCCGATCGAGGTGGAGAATACTTGAGCCAGGAGTTTGAGGACCTTCTGCGAGCCCGTGGTATTGTATCACAATGGACTCCGCCTGGAACACCACAGCATTATGGTGTGTCTGAAAGAAGGAATCGCACATTGTTAGATATGGTGCGATCAATGATGAGTTTTGCTGATCTTCCGATTTCCTTCTGGGGTCATGCTCTTGAAACCGCCGCGTTTACTCTTAACCGTGTGCCATCTAAATCGGTTCAAAAGACACCATATGAGATATGGACTGGGAAGCGTCCCGATTTGTCTTTTCTGAAGATTTGGGGTTGTGAGGCTTACATTAGGAAAATGTTTCCTGATAAGCTTGGACCCAAATCCGATAAATGTTATTTTGTTGGATACCCCAAGGAAACGAGGGGATACTATTTATACCACCCTACTGACAACAAAGTGTTTGTTGCCAGGACAACTGTGTTCCTAGAAAAGGAATTTATTTCCAAAGGAAATAGTGGGAAGAAAGTAGAGCTTGAAGAGGTTCAAGCCCAACAAGAAAACATTGAACCGGTAGATGTACCAGAGGAAAATGGAGATTCACAAGGTGTTGTGGAATCTCAGTCTCCTCAGGTAACACAAGGACCTCGTAGATCTAGTAGTACTCACCTTGAACCTGAGAGGTTTGGATACCTTGTAACTCAGGAAGGTGGAGAGTTGATCATAGATGATGATCCAACTACCTACGTAGAGGCTATGGAGGGACCAGATTCTGAGAAATGGCTAGAAGCCATGAGATCCGAGATGGAATCCATGTACTCCAACAAAGTATGGACTTTGGTGGAACCACCTGAAGGGGTAAAACCCATAGGGTGCAAGTGGGTCTTCAAGAAAAAGACTGATATGGATGGCAATGTGCAAACTTATAAAGGTAGATTGGTTGCAAAGGGTTTTCGACAAATTCAAGGTGTTGACTATGACGGAACCTTTTCTCCAGTTGCCATGATTAAGTCCATCAGGGTCATGCTTGCTATTTCAGCTTATTATGACTATGAGATTTGGCAGATGGATGTTAAAACCGCATTCCTTAACGGGAATATTCATGAGGATGTGTACATGATGCAGCCTGAAGGTTTTGTAGATCCAAAGAATGCCAATAAAGTCTGTAAACTGCAAAGGTCAATCTATGGATTGAAGCAAGCATCTCGGAGTTGGAATCTTCGATTTTATGAAGAAGTCAAAGTGTTTGGCTTTATTCAAAATGAAGATGAACCTTGTGTGTACAAGAAGGTTAGTGGGAGCTCGACCACATTTCTCATATTGTATGTGGATGACATAATTTTGATGGGGAATGATGTCTTAGCCTTAGAGAAGGTAAAGACTTGGCTTGGGAAAACTTTCTCAATGAAGGACTTAGGAGAAGCATCCTACATTCTAGGAATTAAGATCTATAGAGATAGATCTAGAAGGCTTCTCGGACTAAGTCAGAGCACGTACATTGACAAGGTGCTGAAGCGGTTCAGCATGGAGAACTCAAAGAGAGGCAACGTCCCTATGCTACATGGAGTTACCGTCTCTAGAGCTCAATGTCCCCAATCTTGTGAAGAGAGGGAGCGTATGAATGGGATCCCATATGCATCAGCCATTGGATCCATCATGTATGCTATGTTGTGCACATGCCCATATGTCTCGTATGCTCTCAGCATGACGAGCAGGTACCAGTCAGATCCCGGGGATGCTCACTGGACAGCCGTGAAGAACATCCTCAAATACTTGCGAAGGACTAAGGATCAGTTTCTTGTGTACGGCAGCGAGGAAGAGCTGGTTGTAAAGGGTTACACTGATGCAAGCTTCCAAACCGATAAAGATGATTACAGATCGCAGTCAGGATTTGTGTTTTGCCTTAATAATGGAGCTGTGAGCTAGAAGAGTTCCAAGCAAGAAACAGTTGCCGATTCTACTACAGAGGCCGAGTATATTGCTGCTTCGCATGCAGCAAAGGAGGCTGTGTGGATCAGGAAGTTCATTTCTGAACTTGGTGTAGTTCCCAGTAACTGTGATGCAATTGAGCTTTATTGTGACAATAATGGAGCTATTGCACAAGCTAAGGAGCCCAGATCACATCAGCGGTCCAAGCACATACTGCGGCGCTTCCATCTCATACGAGAGATCGTACAGCGAGGAGATGTGAAGATTTGCAAAGTACCAACTGAAGACAACATAGCTGATCCACTGACTAAGGCCCTTTCTTAGCAGAAGCATGATGGTCATGCTAGGTCACAAGGACTGCGTTTCCTTGGTGACTGTATCTAAGTGCAAGTGGGAGTCTGTTGGTATGTATGCCCATAGAGCAAGTCATATGATGATTGTAATGGGATACTTTGTAAATGATTTGAATAATAATAAAGGCAGTTTCCAATCTATATGTTTAAACTGTTTCTGAGATGATGGTGTAACATGATAGATGTCTAAAGTTTGTTTTACTCAATGATGTATGCTTTTAGGTTAAGGACCTAAATGATGAGATCATACGGATATTAAGAGTATACATTCTTGTATAGTCCCTAGTCGGTTGTTATTGTGGAAATAACCATAGACATCAATAACACTAAAGACTAGATTGTGTGTTGGTTGATGACAGAATCTCATTAGTCATGATATGGTGATATCAAACCAAGCACATAGGTACTTGTTAGAGAACAAGGTACCCGACAGACCCACCGTGAGAGTGACACATGGAACCATGGCATGGTAGTCACAGTCAGCTCTCACAATGATGGTGGTGAGTGTGATTCTTAGACCTGAAATCAATGCACTCAACACATGTCGTTGGGTACACTTTGACATCATCAAACGCAGTCCTGAAACATGGGTTGTTATAAAGGTGATGATTGGGTGGCTTTGACACATGGGGCTTTTGAGGGGTGAGTGATAGATATGGGATTTGTCCCTCCTAAGGGAGTTTGATATCCTTGGCCACTTGATGAGTAGGATTGATAAAGGCATGCGCACGTGTGAATCAATATGTGATATTGATGTCATACACATCTCACTCGGTCTACTCTGAGATCAAGGAAATGAATGGACATTGACAGGATGACTGTTCCATGCCTCGAGTTCATTCTGGATATCTGTGACAAAGGAATTATACATTCACTGTAACACCATTCACGGATTGTAGGATGAAAGTTGTTCTCCAACTTTCTACTTTCACTTGGGTAGCACTAATGTGTGACTAGGCACCGCTCTTTGCTTGTGAAGTCATAAGTGTTATGGACTTTCACTGCCAACGTGAAATGGACCTGCAGGGTCACACACATAGGATTTAACCTAGAAGAGGAGTTTTGTCCACAAAGCAATGTTTAGATTGATTACTAAAGGAGTTTAGTACTTCAATTGAACACTCAATCAGTCGATGGCTCAATATTGTATGGTTCAAGGTGTTGGACGCATTGATTGGAGTATTGAATTGATTGAAATCGCAATTGACTGATTTTGCCCAACCTGTGCTCCCAACCGATCGGTTCATGTGATGAACCGGTCGGCTGAGGCTGCTGAACCGGTCGGGTGGAGTGTCCAGGCCGATCGGCTCATGCCCAGGTTGAAACGACCGGTTCAAGGGTTGAACCGATTGGCTCAACTGGTGCAACCGACCAGTTGGGAAAAGTCATGTCGGCAAGAATTTTCCTTTGGTTTCAAATTGCCCAATTCAATTGGGAATAACATTGGTATTCGATACCAATTGGGAACGAAACAAGGAAAGTCTTTTTGAGCCGGATTAGGACTATGAACCAATCGGTTCAGGGCACCAACCGATCGGGTGGAGTGCCCCAAACGATCGGCTCAGGTCCAACCGATCAGCTCAATGGCCGAACCGATCGGTTCAGTTGTGAACCGATCATTTCAAGTTGCGAACCGGTTGCTGTTTGTGGAAAATTCTTGAACCCTTCTACTCCTGCTTTAGTCCCGTATTGCCGGGCACAGAGAACCATGTCCCATGACCCACCTATATATATAGGGGTATTGGGGGCTTCTCAAGATACAACTCAGTGCAAGTTGATTGCTCTGCAAAGTTGTCGTTCTCTCTGGTTTTGGTAACCGAGAGAGAGCCCGAGCAAGTGCTTCCCGCAAAGGGAGGTGCAGTAAGGGAAGGACAACTGCAGTTGCAATTGACAGTAGGAGAGTGTGTTGGCATCTAGTACGTCAACAGGAGGGTGTGACTCCTTCCACTTCCTTGTGGGACAAGGAGAGTGGAGTTCCGGGTGGTCCGTGTGGACTACTTCAGAGGCGGGAGGTCACTGCCGCTCAGGAGGACAACTGTCATCCGACATTCCGGTAGGAGGAGGAGTCTTCAGTCCCAGTGCGACCAGGAGCTGCACAGACACCGTCCAAGACCGGAGGTGAAGACCGCGCAAGGCGCATGGTATTGTCGCCGAGCAAGCCCCGGGACAAGGTATGATTCACAAACCATCTTTCCTATTATATAGATGTTGACGCGATTCCTTTTGTTCCGGGTTTGGGGAGAAATTTTTTTTTGTTTCCGCTGCTTCTCTGCCTCCTCCATAACCCAAAAAAAACAACCCTAGAGAGTAGAGAGCACTTTTCTACGTTTGTGGAATTAGTTTGAAGGATAGAGAGGTATATGGTTGAGAAGAAAGAGAAGAGTGCCAAGAACAGGCATGTTGAGTACCAAGGACGGTCGTCCGGAGGCTTTAAGGAGCCTAGGTTGTCATCACCACCAACACAATAGAGGTCTAGTGCACCAACATAGTGGTCACTAAGTAAAAGTAGGAGTCATAGTTTTCCTCCTACATGAGCCCAGAGTGCTGCATAAGTGTCTGTGATAGGGCCTCCTAAGCCTTGGTATGAGAACAAGACGTGCTATAATTGTGGACAGGTTGGGCATACACATTGGGTGTAATGTAACATTGTCCTACAGAAAACTATTTCATTATGAAAACTTGATATATTATAGTTGTAGGGGGGAAGAGGAGTGCACCGACACAGTGGTCACTAAGTAAAAGTAGGAGTCGTGGTTTTCCTCCTACATGCCAGTGGGGGAAGAGGACGACAATAGGCGGCAGCATGACTTTACACCTTGAGTCATCCATAAGAAGAGGTCGACCCTTGAGTTGAGATAGGTCAAATGAAGTTGTCTCGTTCTGATATGTCTACATCTATTTTATATCTATTTCGGGTTGACCTTATTAGGGGTTTGAGATAGAGATCTGGAGGTAGTACCCATCTCGTTTTTGCTTTGGATTTCGAGGGTGAAATCCTTGTTAGAGGTTTATGGCTTGTAAGGACCCTGACCTGAGTTTTAGGGTAAACATGTTTTTTTGGCTTAATCATGTACTTAGAACCTTTCTCTAATCCTTTGAGATATAATTAGGGCTTTTGGAGAGCTTAAGTTTCAAGTTTGAACTTGTTTAGATGTTGTTTGTGCTTTCTTTGCTAGTTTTGGTGCAAATTGCAATTTACCCAATGTAGGGAGTTGATGTGCAATTTACCACCTCTAGAGTGTTCCCACTCTTTCTTAACATCATTGATAGGAAACAGAAATAGGAGGGTGCCTTGTATGATCTTTGGTTGAGGAGTTGACACCTTAAGGATGATTAGGGTTTTCTGGGGTTGGTGTGCTTTGAACTTGTGACCTTTGTTGGTTTGTCTCGACCTAGGTCACGACCTAGGGTTTTTTTCAGGGGGTGTCACACTCAAGACACTTCCCCTTGGTGTGGTGGTCATGACTAAGGTTGTTTTGGGTCAAGACAAAGGCTTGGAAATGTGTGTTTTGACCTAGGTTTCTTGTGGTGGTCTTGGTGTCACGACCTAGTAGTGTTGTTAGGGTGTGTCATGACCATGGCACCCCTTTGTGTGTCATGGTTGCGACATAGAGGGTGGAGTTTCTTATGTGGTTGAGACACTACCTAGAGTGTATCACCATGTCTTGCATGTCATCCTTATGTGGTTGCATGTTGCTCTTTTGTGAGGACAAGTGTCCCTTAGGTTCCTTAGTGTGTTGACACCTCACCCTTTGCTCTCCCTCTCTCATCCTTCATTTATATAACCCCTTATAACTTCTCTCTTGCAAACCTTTCGGTCATCTATCTTCTTCCTCCTTCCTTGCTTGTTCTTGGAGCAAGGAGGTTCGTCCTTGGAGCTTGGGGATCTATCTCCTCTTGCATGTGGTGGTGTTGGTGATCTGAGCTCATATTCCATCCTTGGTGAGTGTTTGTCATCTAAGTTGATGTTTCTTTTGATCTCCTATCCCCATCTTATTCCTCTTTCTTGGCCATAGATTGTGTTTTGACATGGTGATCATTCTTGAGAGTAAGCTCCTCATCACAAGGGTAATAGGCCATATTTTGACAAGGCGACACCCAAGTGAGAGGGAGTTTCTTCTTTCTTTCCCCTTCTTCTTTTGGTTCTATTTTGATGTTTTGCTCTCTTTCTTGAGATACCCTTTGACCTTGATGTTTTTCCTTTCTTGAGGTGCTCTTGAGGCCGAGTGTGGAGCTTTTGATGAAGCTTCTTCAACCCTTGGATCGTGTGCTTGGAGCTCTTGATGGTGATCATCCTAAGGCAATTTATATAACTCTTTGCCCTCTCTATTACTTGCACCCTCTCATATATGAAATATATTGTATTCTCTCTTTAAAATATTTCCCTAACATGATATTATAATATGATAATCTCTAGAACTTGTTTGGTAATGATTACCTTGATTGGCTGTCATAAAATATGAAATCCTAATTTCACATGCCCGATTTTGATGATTGTGGTGTTATGCTGATATTACTCTATCCTTTTTAACCTTAGTTTTGCACACATGCATGATGTTTGTATACCTAGATGTTAAGGAAGTTTAGGTTCTATTTTGGGTACCTTACTCATGATTTCCTTTCTCTTATATAAGATGCTTCCATGTGGTATCATGATGTATGACCTAGGGTTTATGGTGATTGTTTTGCATGAGCCTTTTCCTTCATGTTAATCATGGATTTTACTTAGTCTTGCTTCTATTTTGAGACCTTGACATCATCCGTTATGGAGGTCGAGACACCTACCCCAGTTGGTCGCAACCATAATTCATCTTGGGCAAGATGTTTACCTTTTGACGTGTTGTACCTAGTGTTGATGGAGGTGACGACACTTGAGGATTGATGGCCATGTTGACCCATTTTTTGGTGAGGTGGTTGCCCTAGTTTTGGGACTTGACCCTACCTTTGTGTTATTCATAACCCACCCCTTAAGATAGGTCGCAACAGGGTGCTTGGTCACGACATGCACCTAGTTTGAGGTTGATGCATTTGTTGGTCGAGACACCCTTTAGCCGAGATGGTTGTGGGAGTTAGTGTAACGACCCGCACTTTTGAGTGTCTAAAAGACCTTAAAAGTCGCAGATCGTTAATCATATACTCCAGGATCAGATTCATGAAATAATACAAAATAGTAAACAATTTCCATTAATGATCAAATATTTACATGTTTAGATAAAAAGCTCCTCTAAGGAGTTACATAACTTTTAAACATAATTAATTATACATGTGTGAAGATAAACCATTAAGACTAAACCTTCATGATTAAACAGTAGTGTCTTCAACATCTCTATTTGTACCCTCATGTCCACGAATCAATTATATCTGAGACCTAAAACGCCGACAAACAAATACGCGATCAGTATATTTCTATACTGGTACGTGGATTCAAACAATAATCACAAGTACAGATATAAACAAACATCTTTATCTTGAATATAAGAAAATAAACTTGTTTTCATATTCTAACCCATATCTGGTCAACTACCTCAGGTGTAATCATTGTCCCTCCAGGGCTCGCGTGCATTACCCTTAAGATCAGTCTAACTCAGGGTTCAGAATATTGTTATTTACTTTACGTGACACTCATAGGAACTGTATAGCTTGTAAGAAGTAAATAAACAACCAAGCAGTTTATTTGTCATTCAATCTCATCGAGAAACATCGGAAATCTTGGAATTCGATACAAGTATTCATAAGTGTAACCACGTACCTTATGCCATCGCAGAAACCATACAAAACATCATATGTACTTTAAGAGTATATCCAAACATCCAAGCAACAAGCATTCAATCTGAAATATACATATTGCATGTGTCACCATGTGTTCACATTATATTACTCAGATCTAGATGTGTTCCTAAACTAGGGTTTAGGATTATCTCATGTTTGGATCTGGGTTTAGGGTCACATACCCTAACTCCTCACGTTATGGTTTCTAAGATTACAAATTCAGTTATGAATATTAGGTGAAACCCAAATCATCAACTTAAGCACATTAGCTTACTCATTACATCTAGTTCACATTATCAGTATTAAGATTATCTCAAGATGTCCATGTTGGTTGTAAAATCCTAAATAACATGAATAAGATTACTAATCTAGAATCATCCATTATTCATAATTATCAAGGATTTATTCATTATCCATGTCCAGATCAGGTGTCAACTCAACATAACCTAATCTATTTAAGCATCAGATTGTGCAAATCTAGGTTTTCCCTTTATATTAATCACATTAACATATGTATTACACATACTTTTAGAACAAGAATCATAATTAAACTCTAAATCTATTTTATTTAGATTCCTCCCGCTCTCTTGATCAATTTGATATATAAGTTTGTTATATTTGGACATCCCTAGCAATTTCTATGAATTAAACAAGATATGGAATTTTACCTCCTATTTGGGCCACATAGTGCCTTCCTATTGGTCAGCACCCACGCCATGTTGGATAAGTGAAACCCAGTTCCACCTCTGGTTCAGCTCCGGACTGCCCAGCACTTGATATACACAGTTGGGACAATCATTTGTCGGTTTGACCCTGAGCCCGCTCTCCTCCATCCTCACGCATCTGCAGACGTAAACCTGTATGTCGGCTTTGCGAGCGGCGCACACAGCGCCCATCTTCCTCACCTGCAAGCGACCCCTTTGAAGCCGCACCTCCTAGTCTGTAACGATAGTTCAGACTTCGCCTGGTCCTCCCCCCCATCACGTCGCACGTGAGGGTTGTGAGGGTTGTGAGGCAGAGTGCACGCCGCTGGGTCAGACTGTAGGGAAACGCCTCCAGCTCCCGTTCTGGCGAGGAAGACCCACCCCTTCGCCCTCTACCTCGTAGCAGACAACTTCTCACTCACGCAGGCGGGACCTGTGACACTTCCGCAGGAGCAAAAGGACAGTCATCCTCACCCGACCGGAACCCCAACCTTGTCTACTTACGATCGTCGAAGGTGCTGGATCCGTCATCGACGCAGATGGGTCCATGCCCCCGACGCTGGTTTATCCTAGAAGTTGCCGAGGAGAGCCCGATGCATACTCCTAGGAGAGCCGTCGATGCAGGAGGTGGAGGGCAGAGCCTGCCACAAGGCATCCTCCCATGGTGATGGGATAAAGCAGCCCAGCGGCCTTCAATCAGAATTGTACCTATACATCCTCGGGTAGCTATGGCAGGAGGAGCGATCCTCTTTGAGGAAGCCAGGGCGTTGCGCAGTGGGAAGCGGACGAGAAGCACACGTTAGTGGGAGTCAAGGTTTTGGATTACCGATGGCCTCTACATATTTATATATATGCCTCCCACGGGAAAGACTAAAGGAGTTTGTACCTTTACTACCAACCTCGCCTCCTTTCCAAATTCATTATTGTATTCCTAATGCAAGTCCCACGATAACACTTCTTCTCCCATGGGTATCCGATCCTTTTTAATCTTATTATAAAGAATTATCTTGTTGATTATCATGGATGTCCACGAAAGCACACCAAGTAAACTCCCTATCTTTCTCTCTCTTCAACATCCTTCAAACCATGTTTCCTATTTCTTTTAGAAAACTAACATATTGTTTCTTTATTTGGATTCTAAGAAAAATGTGGATAATCCTTTAATTAATTATCTACGCCACATATTATCTTGGATTATCCTAGAAATCCTTTCATTATCTTAACTTGTAATTATCCTTCAACATACCAAAAATGCAACCCAAGGTAACACTATTTGGTGTCCCAACCATTGTGTTTCCAATAATGGAAAGATAAGTATTCTTTTAATTATCTAACACATTATTAGCTTTATTCTCCTTTGGAAAACATTTATCAATATCAAAAGTCATTACTATTTATTAATGCATGTATTCCGTTTATCTATTTGTCTTGTGCCAAAAGCACTTGTGCGAAAAAGGCAATTAACATTACTATTCCACCAATAAAATCATTGAGGAATTATTAAATTAATTCATGCATCATATTTTATAGTTCAATTTTTATCAAAATTTGAGGATTTTACAGTTAGAAACCCTAATCTTAGATGTTGTAGGTGTGACATGGAGGAGTGGTTCATGACATGATGATGTCATTGAGGGTTGAGACACCAATGGTGTATGTCACGTTCGCGACATACCATGGAGGGTGGCCGCGACCCATGTGTCTATGTGGTGGCATGATGATGGTAGGTGGTTGATATGTATGCTTGGGCACATGATGATATCCTTGTAGAAGTAATACATAAGTTACATAATGTGTTGTTTGGATGACATCTAATTGACCCTAATCATGTTCTATAACCATAAGGATGCTCCAAGATGATGGGAAATAGTGAACCTAGGACTAGTGGTTGAATTTAACTTCTAAACCCTAGATGAGTGATGTGACATGTTTGCCTCTCTTTCTTGGAATGGCTAGTATGTTATGATATTATCTCTCTTGTCTTTGAACCCATAACCTTGTAGGTTGAATGCATGTCATTTCTTGGGTATGCTATGGTAATGATTATGAATAGTGGATGCACGGGGAGATAGTGATGTGACACATGGTTTTAGATATTTCCTCTTTCTTATTTATCAATTTCTAACCATGTAGGTGATGTGAACTTGGATATCATATCTAGTGCATGCTATGGTAAGTATGATGTGACACTGGTTGGATGATCCTTTATGAGGCATGTTGAAATTCTTGTAATACATGAATGATGCAAATGGGTCCTATGACCTGGTGATGGTCTGATGCCTATTGGGAATTAGTACCCTCTAGTGCTATGATTAAGGGATTAATATCCCATAGTGATGTAATATTGGTAATATCCTTGACATGGTTGTGTAATAGTGGTGATTTTATTGTGAATGGCAATGATACATGCATTATGTGGTGATAGTGTGACAAGCTCACACCCTATGTGTTTACATCTGTCGAACATGTGTTATGCCATTATTGTAACATCCCTGGCCTCAGTTATGCCAGAACCCTGGAAGTTTTGCTTATTTAAGTTATTTATAAACTTGTTTTAATCTTTTTAAAAGTAGTTAAGACTCAAGGAGAGTTTAATTTTCAAGTTTGAGTTTGTTTGCAAACTGTTTGTGCATTATATGATAGTTTGGGTGTAAATTGCAATTTACCCAAAATATAGGGTTGATATGCAAATGACCACCTCTAGAGTGTCCCTACTCTCTCTTATCATCATCTAGAGTATAGATAAAGAAAGAGGCACCATGTTTGAATCATGTTTGAGTGATGGTATTTTTAGTGATGAAAAGACCAAGAAGAGTTGTATAGTTGAAACTCTAAAATGAGTTGTATTGAATTGTAGAGCTTATATGGGAGTGCCTATTGGCCAAGAAGCCATAGAGGAGGTTCCATATTGTTTTTTCAACTGTTGGAAAAATCCATGATGAGTTAATAATCTAAAGAAGGTGATGGATATCGGTTTACAACTTTCCTTGGAAAAGTTGTATTGGTTTGTGAATAAAGTGATGTTGGGTTGAAATATCTTGTTCAACAAGATAACTAATGGCCAAAATCATATCCCTAGAGTATCACCAAGAGTTTTTCATGTCAATATAAATATGTGTGCATGCATGGACACGTGTCAACCCATGCATGGACATGTGTCATCTAGTAGTATATGGTGATGACACCTCTTCTACACTCTCTCATGAGCCTCAATTATATATACCGCTCCTTTCACCTACTAGTGAAACTTTTCGAATCCTACAACTCTCTTTCTCTAATATATCATGCATAGTAGTTGAGGAGTAGGGAGAATCCTGAGCCTTAAGCTTAAGGTGAAGCCATGGTCATCTTCCACCTTGGTTGAAGCATGAATCTCGGGTTGTGATTCTTCCTTTCTTTTCTTCTTCACCAAGTTCTTATCTATGGTGATTCATTGCATATAGAGGAGTTTTGAACAAGTCTTGGATCTTTGATAAGTTCATATTTAATGTTTGGAACGTGAATCTTTGGAGCTTGGAGCTTTCAATTTATTTTTGAGGCGGGTTATATAACTTGAACCCAATCATGTTATTATTCACCTTCAATCTTGCTATACTTGTTGATCTACTTTCAATTTCTATTTTTATTGAATGATTGATGATTCTATGAGCTCTAATAGTTGCATAGGACTGTTTTCCATGTACTAGAATAGTAAGGGATGAAATTCCAGAGCTTGATGATGATGACATCAACATGGCACAAACCGATATTGGGTTGAAGCACCTCTAACCCGATATGGTAATGAAACCCAATATGTTGATATGAAATATGTTATACCTTGGAACCCCACACCCCTATCATTTTGTACATTTGGGTTGGTTGAAAAATTACTAACCATTTGTCTAGGCTATCACTCAACACATGCTAGGTTGAGACTTTGAAGGTTTGAAAAGGTATGAGCATAAGGGTCTAACCCGATATGCAAAACCATGCACTTGAGTAATCTGATTTAAGTGACACACACACCTCTTGGATGATATGGTGATAAGCACACACCTCTTGGATGATATGGTGATAAGCACACACCTCTTGGATGATATGGTGGTAAGAACACACCTCTTGGACGATATGGTGATAAGCACACACATCTTGGAAGATATGGTGATAACCAAATACCTCTTGGACGATATGGTGATAAGAACACACCTCTTAGATGATATGGTTATAAGCACACACCTCTTGGATGATATGGTGGTAATCACACACCTCTTGGACGATATGGTGGTAAGAATACACCTCTTGGACAATATGGTAGTAAGCATACATCTCTAGCCCGATATGGTGGAAGCACCTCAAAATCAATATGGAGGTAAGCACCTCAAATCCAATATACTCGATTGAGTAACACATGAAGTGCATTATGTCAAATGATATATTAAGATGTAAAGAGTTTAATGCATTTTGATAAGTGTAGGCCAATGTACCTTGATAAAAGGGTTGATCCAACTTAATATAGTATGATGTAATCAATATCCTAGTGAGGATGAGAGATAAACTCATACTTTGTGTGATAATCATTTAATGATAAATGATGAGAATAAACAAGTATGATTGAATACTTATGATATCAATGTATGCTCCTAATATGTGTGGAGCTATGAATTAGCGTTTTGATTCTTGCAAATATGAACTTGAAACCCTAATCGGCTAAAAAGGGAAACCCTAACCCTAATAATGGGAAGATTGCATTTCTCTTGTATTGTATTGTAACGACCCCGCCTTCCAGTGACCCCCAATTAAGGGAGACCAGGAGGTCATAGACATTTTCCCAATTTTCGGATCAAAGGTTCAACAAATAATCAATAATAATTATCAAATTCTACTAGACTATACCGAAAGGCTGTGATAAAATAAATTTTTGCATACCTTTTGAAAACATGGACTTCTAGCCACGTATGAATTCTATTCTAACAAATCCTCCTTTCACTTTAATTCATGTATTCACAATATGCTAATTTACTATTTGTCCTTTTGGGTTTGAACCTAAAACGTCGAAAAACAAAATGTCAGTTAGCATAAAGATGGTATGTGGGGGAAACAATAATCATGCAATTAACCATAACAACTTATTATAGTCAATTACAGTTTGACAAACAACTTTATGTTTTAAATTTAACTGTTTGATCCATACATACCCTATCTGTTGCACTGTCCCTACAGTGGACCTGGATGCTACCTTCCTTATGGTAGATCCCCATTAAACCCCTCATGATGCTACTTAACAGGTGAATCAGTTTCTTGGGTTGAGTCACATGGCAATACCCGTAGGTAGCCCACTCCTTAACTCATGGTGTGCTAAAGAGTCTCATGGAACTACACGTGGGTAGCCCAATTTCTAACTCATGATAGCCTAGACCTTGCTCTAGGTTACCCTTTTTAGCATTTGCAATGCCACAGAGGTGGATTTGGATCTAAGCCAGTTATATATATATATATTTATAGTGATAATCATAGTCACTTTATAGTTGCATAAAATAAAAGTCATCCAAGCAGTTATTTTTAGGCAACTGATATAAACGTTTGGGAATCGCCGTGAAACTAAAGCGATTATCCATAAGCGTAACCACATACATGTAACTGTAGTTTTGGAGAGTCCATGATACTCATAAGAGAGAAGAAGATGTCTAGTAGATTCAAATTAATAAGCTTCCATACTTTCTCACTCCATGGACAATCACAGATCACATACAATGTGGACTCCTCCCTTCCAAATCTGATGCATTCATTAGAAGTGGTCATGCCCCGATTGTATCGTAGCAGGTTAGTTAGGAGTCTGTCCTACCCCATGATCCATCTGAAGACACATATGCGCTGGCTCACTCTGGCTCCAACAATGGACTTCCATTTTCCGTTAGTCATTTGAACCTTCACGTTTATCAGTCTTGCATAGGCGCTCCCAGTGGTGAACCGACCAACCATGTTGTCCACTGTCCTAAAACCAGCCATCCGGTCTGCACTCCGGATGTGGGATCCCATCAGCAGGATGTTGTCCTCTGTTTCTAGTATAAACCATTTGGCCAAGAATGCTTTGTCCCACACCTCCTCATCAGTGACCATATTATTGACTGTAAGGTCATGTAAGATGGGCAGAACTATCTTCCCTATTCTGATGGTAGGCACCCGATTGCCTCTAACCCATGCATCTATCCAGGCATTTAGGCTTTTACCATCTCTAATGGTTCACCGTGTGTCTCTCTGAATCTCCATGACCAATGGTTGTATTGCTCGCCAGATAACTGAGCCATGTTGGGCAAGATTAGTGCCCCTACTGTACTTATGAGTCATCATGTCAACCCATAGGGCTGGCCTGTGATTGACAAACTCCCACACAATCTTCATAAGCAGGGCCTACTTTTGTTCCCTCACACTCTGGATTCCCATACCACCCTGTGGGATAGGATCGATAACCTTGTTCCACGCTACCAGAGGTGTTCCTCCGCTTGTAGAGCCCCACACAAATCTTCTTATCAACTGATCTATTCGATCACATATAGTCAGGGGGATCACCGATGTTTGCATCAGATACATAGAGGAGTGGGTTAGCACTGCCTTTGCTAACGTAATCCTACCCGCCAAGGATAAACATCTATTCGCCCACCTAGTTATTTTGTTCTTAATAGATGATATGGTAGAGAGGTAAGCTTCCTTCTTCTTCCTACGGTGGATGATTGGCACGCCCATGTGTTTTCTAATGTTGTTGGTTTCGACCATCCCATGGCTCCTGCAAACACATCTTCTTAAAGAGAGAGGGATGCCATTGCTAATGAAAACACTGGATTTGTCTTTGGTTAGCTGCTGTCCAGAAGCCTGCTCAAATCTTCTGAGGCATTGGCTTATTTCTCGGGCTTGTGTGACCGACGCTTCGGCAGACAATATTGTCTGCAAATCATACATGAGAGAGTTGGGATTTACCCTTGTTGAACATAGCAAGCCTCCACCATTTCGAGCAACCATCTCCTGGATAGATTGGCTCAGCCAATCGAGCCATAAGACGAAGATATAGGGGGATAGAGGGTCGCCTTGACGGACCCCTCTGGACAATTGGAAGGCTTCAGATTTCTTGCCTTGCCATAAATAGTAGTCGACCCTTTGGAGATCACATTCATGATGGTTGCCACTAGATTCTCTGGTATTGACGTGCATCGTAGGGTGTCCTCAATAAACTCCAAGCACATTCTATCACATGCTTTTGCAAGATCCAGTTGTATTGCCATGGTATGATGTTTAATTCTCTTCTTCTCCATAGAGTGGATAGCTTCTTGGACAAGCACAATATTATCACTAATTCTTCTTCCTAGAATGAATCTGGACTGGGCCGAGTCAATCTAGCTATTCAGATATGGTTGAAGGCATGCTACAATGATCTTCATCACCACCTTCATGCATACATTGTAATGACCACATTTGTGCTTAATTGGTAAACTAGGGTATACCTGAATGATTACATGCTTGATTTGATTGAACATCGTTTAGACTTGATTAATGGTAGTAGATCAATTGTGATGTTTCAAACCTAAGAAGAAACTCTAACTATGATTTTAGTTTGAAGAATTAGGGTTTGAGAAATGTAAACCCTAATCGGCAAAAAATAGGGTTTTGAAAGTACACGAATATGGAATTTGATCAGGATAGCAATGTGGTAAATGATTTTTCATATTTTCTACAAATTTTGCATTTAATATAATTTTGGATATGATATGGATAACTCAATCATTCATATTGGAGAAAAAATTAATAATATTTAAGTGTTCTTTGAATGTGGTGCTCGGTCGAACTATACTTTGACCAAAATGCTGACAGAGTGCTTTTTAGTAGTGTAGTGTTTTATTTTTATTTATTTATTAGTAACTCCAAATGATCTAAAATTTTAACTGGTCAATCATAAACAACATGTAAAATTTTCAAAATTTTTGGATGAGTTTAGACCTTATCAGTAGACAAACTACAGTAACATTTTTATGACATAAAATTCAGTTGAAATAAGAGAAAGTATAGTGAGGGGTCAATGTGCAATTGACCCAAGAAGCTCAATTTCTCTATATGGTCAACCTAACACACAAGGAGCTCTCATAATTTGTGATTCAATCTAGAGAAACAAAATACTACAGAGAGAGGGAGAGTTAGGGTTTGAGAGGAGAAAGTGATAGAGATGTTGACCTAGGGTTTTGCGGTCCGAGGAATGATGAAATCATGTAAGTTTAGCTTCTTTGCATAGACTTTAATGGTGAATCTTCTCTCACATGTGAAGATTCCATCCCTCTGATTATATCCAAAATGGTATCAAAACTTCCCCTTCTCTCACTCTTTCTTCATAAATCCTCATTTCTAGGGTTTCTGAGTTGAAAGGAAGAAGAATCAGGTGAATTGCTAGGGATTTCATATGAGATCAAGATTTTCAGGAATGAACTGCGTTTTAAAGGCTTTTTCACACCTTAGGGTGAGTGGGAACTTGCTTTAAATAGTATATTGCATGAAAATTGGTTAAATCATCCATAATCTTTAATTGCTTAGTATGCGACTACAAACCCTAAATTTTGTGTTTGATCTAAGTTGTTGCAAAATGATATGAAATGGATTCTTCCTCTATTTGGATAAATTTCAGATGATAAATTCATATTAGAAATATATACAATACATCCTAATGCGAATTCCCTAAGTATTCACAGAGGTTATATGAGTAAACTGAAATATAGGGAATTTGTCTATGACTGAAATTGTTGTATAATTAAATAGAGAAATTTGTTTATCTGGATCCCCTTGGTTTTGAATGATTGTTTATCTAAATTCATAGTACATATATGTCAAATACTATCTTGGATTTCATTTAAGGTGAATAGAGTTTGTTTGATATCTCAGTAAAGAGGGTGAAACCCTAGATGCGAGGAAAGTTGGATATTCACGAATAGATATCGTGAAACCCATTTGAGATGTTTTTTTTGACATGATAGAATTTATTTATTCAATTTTATTATTGATGCATGTTATCTTAGTGAATGGCATGGAAACCCAAATCCAGCTCAGTTCTAAGGTTTCATACATATATTGATTTTATATGATTTATTGATAGTAGTCTTTATTCAGTGAATGTATATGTCGCAGGAAATCCTTATGAGAGCCATGCGATAAGTTAATGAGGTAAATGAAACCCTAAGGATAGGGTGTTCAATGAATCAAGTATTTTGATATCAATGTTCTCAGTATGAGATGTGGTGATGCACAACCCAGGATTTGGGTCAATGTGCACGTTTTCCAAGAAAGTGCAAATAATTTATGGGTGCAAATGACGATTACTCGTATGACAAGTAATTAGCTCTTATCAATATATTAAGATGTTTAATTGCATGATTCTAGTGTATAAGTGCCAAATGGACATTTATTATGTTTATTTAAGAACTTTTGTCTGCCCGCATTTACAATATGTTGATTTCTCAGAAAATTACAATATTTTAAATATACTTCTCTACCAAGTTTAGAATGATGTACATGTTGTATTATAAACTTCAATTAAATAGACACGGTAACATAGAGATATCAGAGTCAAGAATAAGTAAGAGAAAGGTACAATGTAGAAAGAGATTTCCAAAAATAATAGAATTATAGGCATAGGTGCCCTGAACACTGTAGATTCCGTACGGATGTCTGCACTATAGGGAGGAAACGATCCACCCTGGCAGTGACCAGTATACGGGCATCAGATCACACCCACAGAGCATGTGGGGAGACGAATCCCTTGAGGAAGTCTCCTAAGAGAAGATAGGTTACCCAACATGAACCAGAGATCTTGGTGGTAACCCAGAGGTACCCATAGAGTGTACCAAGATGAGGCCCACAGAGCGTCTCAGACCCTCCGCCTGTGTACTCATCCTAGAAGGAGAGGTCCAGTTAAAGGCCAGTTATTTAGCCACCTTAGTCAGATGTGACCGTTTGATTCAAGCAGACCCGAATTCAGTTCTAGGCTTAGCTTCCCAAGTTTTAAGCTAAGTCTTATACGGTGAGATCGTAGTTTGCTACAAGTCTTCATATGTAGAGTACACTACTTATGATCAGGGCATAAGCTAAAATATGTTCGTATAGGTTTAAAGTGTTTCTTATAAGTAGGAAAGGCTAAGAAAGATTCGAGTAAAGAATCCCAACAATTATTCGTTGTATGTTTTTGAATTATTAGTTCTCTTTGAAATTAATCAAGCATGCTCATATATTTATTTTCTCTTGTAGATATCTAGAGTATCCTTCCATATTTATGATTGTCAATGATCAATCTCTTTAAAGCTTACTACTATTATAATTGATATTAGTTTCTCAAAAGTATATATGTAATGATATCAGTGCTTTAGATAGTTTCTTTGAAGTACTCTTTCACTGAGCGAGTACGCTCACCCCTCTACTCACAATGTTTTAGGGAAACCACGTGGACTTGAAGAAGGTCAAGCATCAAAGTTGATCTACCACATGAGTTAAGTATGAGATTAGTTAAGTTCAGTCAGTCACTGTCACTCTAGGTCCTTGTAAAGAAATAAAAGAGAGTTGTAAATGATGATGTATAACATTATTCCTCTTTTAGCAATATATGCGAATCAGCAAGTCTTATGTGCTTAAAAGTATGAGAAACATAATGAATGTTCATACATGCATTTTTACTATTGAAATCATATTAGAGAAATCAATGTTTAGATTCCCTTGTAAAATTAGTTTATGTGGTTCAATGAAAGAAAACAAAGAGTTTGAAAAAGAAAGAAAAAGTTAAGGGTGATCTTTGAATTACGTTAAATCCTCAATTTATGCCCTAATTACATGATTAATGGTAATTGTGAGATCGGGGTGTAACAACTTGGTATCAGAGCTTAGGCTGAGTTGTCAGGGATCATTAAGTTAGTAAGTTAGAGTCATAAGTGGGCAGATAGGAGATGTTATGATGTTAGCTCTAGGGATTTGAGTATTTAGATATCCTGGCCTAGTATCTGAGTACTTGGATCAACCAATATCAAGCTACTTAGTCTATTCTTTCATGTATACCCTGGCCAAGTATACAGTGGAAGGATGGTCTAGAGAGGAACCCTAGAAATATTAAGGTTAGAAACAAGATAATTAACATGAATTAATAACATAAATATAAAATGAGATAGAACTTTCATTTCATATTGTTGTTTATTTGGAGATGAATACAAAAGCTCTTATATGTTTGAATTAAGATATTTCATATTTTGAAATATATATGGGTCTTTAAGATTTGTTGTACAATATGCAGTTGTAGCATTTATTGATTACATTCTTTGTATCAAGTAGACTAGAAATGATCTTTGAATGAGCTTTCCTAAGTGGATAAATTTTCTTCAACACATTTGAGATGAATAGGAGTTGAGAAATCCTGAGTAGCTCTTGGCTTCAGGACTATAGGTTCGGCCTGGTCCAGCTGGTAGGATGCATTATTGGGATCTAATGACTTCTATTAGTAACATATCAAGAGTAAATTATGTATAGATTAGATCCAAATTCTAGTATGAATGTATATATACTAAGAATTTGAAGTATACGGGAAAGACTGGGATAACTAAGAATAAGTTGGAACTGATATCTGAGATCAAACTTTGGGGCCTCATATGAGAAACCCTTAATTGGGAATAAAGGAACATGACATAAGGTTCAGATTAAGTTTAATTATTAGTATTATATGAACTCTAAATATGAAATATGGAAAAGATATGAGAAAAGTATGTACGGAACCAAGATAGTAAGAATCAATCATGAGGAATGGATTATATAACTGAGTACAATAATTTTATGTACTCCAAAGCCAAGGGAAAATAGAAGAAAAGTGATAAGTATACAATAAGTACATAGAAGTGAAGAGTCTTCAGAAGAGTTAAAGTGAAGAGAACTAGATGAGCATGTAAATAATAAAACTAGGATAAGAATCTTAGTTGAAACAAAGAGAAATGTTGGAAATAATAAGCTTGATTAAGGAATGAGGGTTGTGATATAATTGAGAGCATGGAATGTATACCTTTATTAATAAGTTTAATATATTCATTCTTATTGCCTTTGGATTCTAAGTCTCTATAGAACAACAAACTAGTTTCTAAAAGAAGAACAAAAGTGTAGCTAAATAAATGAATAAACCATACAATGGTAGACTATATTCAGGAAGGAAAAACTTGATTGAAAGAGAAACTATGTTTCACCCATGCATGAGCTGTTTGATTTAAAATGAAGGATATGTAATGTATTAAACATGAGGTGATACTAGTAGAGAGATTATTGATTTAGAATTTCAACTTCACATTAGTAGAAGGATAAAAGGAAATATATGCAACATGGTATACATGATCATACACATAAAAGAAGCAACATGATCATAAGAGAAAACTAGAAGTTAAAGATGACATGTGGAATAGTAGTATATGGTAAGGGGATTATGGAAAGTAAAGAAGGGTTTGAAACATAATGGAGTAATATAAATTATAAAAGAAAGAGCTTGTGAGATTCAAGAAAATGCTAATTAGTCAATTATCCTTGTTGATAATTAATTAAACCTACATATGCGAAATGTATTATTGAATGTTTGAATATAATAATTATAAGTCTCAAAATCATCTTCTCTTTCATATCTTTCTTAATGAGAGGAATGTGGGAATGAAGTGATAAGAAAATGAATCATATATGATGCATAACCACCATGGTAGAGACACCTAGTTAATGTAATAATGACACACAATATGATGACGAAACTCTAGAAGGGTAATTGAGAATGTAATCTATCTGAATGGCCAAGTAAGAGAAAGGAAATTCAACTAATAAGATAAAGAAGACTTTAGTAAAACTTGTGAGATCCAAAGTTTGAATTTCAAATTAAGGGGGGAAAAGTCACACCACAAAAACGTCATGCTACTGATAATGACCAAAACCTAGAATGTTTAGAGTTGTAGTAGTTCAAGGGATGTCACTAGTGATTTGACCTTGAATACTAGAATCTCTATAAAATAAGTTCATGATATTTGCACTATGAGAAGTAAGCTAGCACTGATAGTAATCCAGGGTTTAAAGATAGCTAATATGAAAGGTAGATAAACAATATGGAAATGATTCAGAGCAAAGAGTAAGATATAAATTTGAAATGTAACAAGTGTGTTTTGAACAAAAGGATAAATACAATATGATGAAGCACGATATGAGATAAAATCTTGCAGTGATAGCAAGAATGATGAATAATCTATTTGTACCTTGTATGTTTCAATTTTAGGAATGTTTAATCTACATGAATAAAATGAGAAGGATAAGTAGCAAAAAGTAAGTAGTAGTTAATGAGGAGAGAGATAAGAGAAAACAATGGCTTTTAGTAATATGTGAATTTGTTTTTAGAAGTATAATTTGTTGAAGGTATATTAAGGGATGTAAATTGGTTCTACATATGATTTCAGTGTACATGTGCAAGCAATATGTTAATTAAAGGTGTCTGATTGTTGTAGTCATTCATACCAGTAATCCATCTTAGTATTGTACAATTGTGGTATGGTGATATGGGTTGAATGATGATGGAACAAATGAAGGGTTACCCTAAATAAGGTAGTCTTACCTATTCAGTAATATGAATAGAAGGGATGATAACCATATTGTATTGATATTTAACCCTAATGAGGTATAGCTTGTTATACCTAGCTTTAATATAACTTAGTAATGGTAATTGGGTATGAATAGTCCTTGAATGATTAATACAATCATGGAGTAATTTGTTACTATTGTTCAAACCTTAGTATGCTATAACCTGATGGTTACACCTTGAATTACATGTGGGTTCATACTTGAGAATAATATGGAATGTGATGGTAATGCTTCACCTTATGCATCCGTGATGCAATGGGGATGTCGTGAGTAGTATTGTACAATTTTTGTTGAATCGAGTCTTCCAACTCAAGACTATGTTGCTATTTGAGTAGCATAATATTAATATTTAAAACAACATAGTGAACCCTCTTCTGTGACTTAGAGTTAATATAAAACAATAGTACATATTGAGCCGTATGAATTGAGATAGTTGGATCATATTATCAATGTTGAGGTAACACCTCAAGAGTATGAAAATATTGAAGTGGTTGCTTCTCTATCTACTCTATGATTGATTGTGGCATAGACAATTTGTTTGTTATCATTGAGAACTATTTCAAACATGTTGCGATTAGAAAAGAAATGAAGGACTTAATGTTGAAAACTGCATTCAAGTATGAAATACAAGAATGTAATGATATGTAAGATTTTAGAATCTTAAAAGAAACTTTGAATATACTTTGTTTGCATATTTATGTTTCAGGGATGAAACTTTTTAAAGGGGTGAGAATTGTAATGACCACATTTGTGCTTAATTGGTAAACTAGGCTTTACCTGAATGATTACATGCTTGATTAGATTGAACATTATTTAGACTTGATTAATGATAGTAGATCAATTGTGATGTTTCAAACCTAAGAAGAAACTCTAACTATGATTTTAGTTTGAAGAATTAGGGTTTGAGAAATGTAAACCCTAATCAGCAAAAATTAGGGATATGCCAAAACATGAATATGGAATTTGATGAGGATAGCAGTGTGGTAAATGATTTTTCATATTTTCTAAAAAAATTGTATTTAATTTAATTTTGGATATGATATGGATAACTCAATCATGCATATTGGAGAAGAATTTCAGAATATTGTAGTGTTCTTTGAATGTGGTTCTCGGTCGAACTATACTTCGAAAAAAATGCTGACAGAGTGCTTTTCAATAATGTAGTGTTTTATTTTTATTTATTTATTGGTAATTCAAAATGATTTGAAATTTTAATTGGAGATCTAAAATTCAATAATAAACACTATATAAAATTTTCATAATTTTTGGATATGTTTAGTCCTTATCAGTAGATGAATAACAATAGTAATTTTATGACAGAAAATTCAGCTGAAATAAGAGAAAGTATAGTGAGGGGTCGATGTGCAATTGACCCAAGCAGCTCAATTGCTCTATATGGTCAACCTAAAACACAAGGAGCTCTCATAATTTGTGATTCAATCCAGAGAAACAAAATCCTAGAGAGAGAGAGGGAGATTTAGGGTTTGAGAGGAGAAAGTGATGGAGATGCTGACCTAGGGATTTGCGGTCTGAGGAATGATGAAATCATATAAATTTAGCTTCTTTGCATAGACTTTAATGGTGAATCTTATCTCACATGTCAAGATTCCATGCCTCCTCTGATTTTATCCAAAATGGTATCAAAAATTCCCCTTCTCTCACTCTTTCTTCATAATTCCTCATTTATTGGGTTTCCGAGTTGAAAGGAAGAAGAATTAGGTGAATTGCTAGGGATTTGATATAAGATCGAGATTTTTAGGGAAAAACTATATTTTTAAGGTGTTTTCACACCTTAGGGTGAGTGGGAACTTCCTTTAAACAGTATATTGCACGAAAATTGGTTAAGTCATCCATAATCTTAAATTGCTTAGTATGCGACTATAAACCCTAAATTGTGTGTTTGATCTAAGTTGTTGCAAATTGATATGAAATGGATTCTTCCTCTATTTGGATGAATTTCAGATGATAAATTCATATTAGAAATATATAAAATACATCCTAATGATAATTCCCTAAGTATTCACAAAGGTTATAAGAGTAAATTGAAATATAGGGAATTTGTCTATGACTGAAATTGTTGTATAATTAAATAGAGAAATTTGTTTATCTGGATCCCCTTGGTTATGAATGATTGTTTATATGAATTCATAGTACATATATGTTAGATACTATCTTAGATTTAATTTAAGGTGAATAGTGTTTGTTTGATATCTCAGTAAAGAGGGTGAAACCCTAGATGTGAGGAAAGTTGGATATTTACGAATAGATATTGTGAAACTCATTTGAATGGATTTTCTTGACATGATAGACTTTATTTATTCAATTTTATTATTGATGCATGTTATCTCAGTCAATGGCATGGAAACCAAAATTCATCTCAATTCTAAGGTTTCATATATATATTGATTTTATATGATTTTTTGATAGTAGTCTTTATTCAGTGAATGTTTATGTGGCATGAAATCCTTATGAGAGCCATGTGATAAGTGAATCAGGTAAATGAAACCCTAAGGATAGGGTGTTCAATGAATCAAGTATTTTTTTTTATCAATGTTCTCAGTATGAGATGTCGTGATTCCCAACCCAGGATTTGGGTCAATGTACACGTTTTCTAAGAAAGTGCAAATAATTTATGGGTGCAAATGACGATTACTCGTATGCCAAGTAATAAGATCTTATCAGTATGTTAAGATGTTTAATTGCATGATTCTAGTGTATAAGTTCCAAATGGACATGCATTATGTTTATTTAAGAACTTTAGTCTGCCCACATTTACAGTATGTTGATTTCTCAGAAAATTACAATGTTTTAAATATACTGCTCTACCAAGTTTAGAATGATGTACATGTTGTATTGGAAACTTCAATTAAATAGACGCAGTACCATAGAGATATCAAAGTCAGGTATAAGTAAGATAAAGGTACAATGTAGAAAGAGCTTTCCAAGAATAATAAAATAATAGACATAGGTGCCCTAAACACCATAGATTCCCTACGGATGTTTGCATTGTAGGGAGGAAACGATCCACCCTGGCAGCGACCAGTATACAGGGATAGGATCGCACCCACAGAGGATGCGGGGAAACGAAGCCCTTGAGGAAGTCTCCTAAGAGAAGATAGGTTACCCAACATGAACTGGAGATCCTGATGGTAACCTAGAGGTACCCACAGAGCGTACCAAGATGAGGCCCACAGAGCGTACCAAGATGAGGCCCACAGAGCGTCTCATACCCTCTGCATGTGTACTCAGCCTAGAAGGAGAGGTCCATTTAAAGGCCAGCTGTTTAGTCACCTTAGTCAGACATGACAGTTCGAGTCAAGCAGACCCGAATTCAGTTCTAGGCTTAGCTTACTGGGTTTTAAGCTAAGTCTTGTACAGTGAGATCGTAGTTCGCTATGAGTCTTCATATGTAGAGTACACTACTTATGATCATGGCATAAGCTAAAATATGTTTATATAGGTTTAAAGAGTTTCTTATAAGTAGGAAAGGCTAAGAAAGATTCAAGTATAATATCCCAACAATTATTCTTTGTATGTTTTTGAATTATTAGTTCTCTTTGAAATTAATCAAGCATGCTCATATATTGATTTGCTCTTGTTGATATCTAGAGTATCCTACCATATTTATGATTGTCAATGATCAATCTGTTTAAAGCTTACTGCTGTTATAATTGTTATCAGTTGCTCAAAAGTATATCTGTAATGATATCAGTGATTTAGACTGTTTCTTTGAAGTACTCATTCACTGAGCGAGTAGGTTCACCCCTCTACTCACAATTTTTTAGGGAAACCACATGGACTTGAAGAAGGTCAAGCATTAGAGTAGATCTACCACATGAGTTAAGTATGAGATTAGTTAAGTTCAATCGGTCCCTATCACTCTAGGTCCTTGTAAAGAAATAAGAGAGAGCTGTAAATGATGATGTATAACATTATTCCTCTTTTCGCAATATATGCAAATCAGCAAGTCTTATGTTCTTAAAAGTATGATAAACATAATGAATGTTCATACATGCATTTTTACTGTTGAAATCAGATTAGAGAAATCAATGTTTAGATTCCCTTGTAAAGTTAGTTTATGAGGTTCAATGCGAGGAAACAAAGAGTTTGAAAAAGAAAGAAAAAGTTAATGGTGATCTTTGTATTACGTTAAATCCTCAATTTATGCCCTAATCTCATGATTAATGGTAATTGTGAGATCGGGGTGTAACAACTTGGTATCAGAGCTTAGGCTGAGTTGTCAGGGACCATTAAGTTAGTAAGTTAGAGTCATATGTGTGGCAGATAGGAGATGTTATGATGTTAGCTGAGGGGATTTGAGTATTTAGATATCCTAGCCTAGTATCTGAGTACTTGGATCAACCTGTATCAAGCTACTCTGTCTATTCTTTCATGTATACCCTAGCCAGGTATACAGTGGAAGGATGGTATAGAGAGGAACCCTAGAAATATTAGGGTTAGAAACAAGATAAGTAACATGAATTAAGAGCATAAATATAAAATGAGATAGAACTTTCATTTCATATTGTTGTTTATTTGGAGATGAATAGAAAAGCTCTTATATGTTTGAATTCAGATATTCAGTATTTTGAAATATATATGCGTCTTTAAGATTTGTTGTACACTATGCAGTTGTAGCATTTATTGATTACATTCTTTGTATCGAATAGAAATGATCTTTGAATGAGCTTTCCTAAGTGGATAAGTTTTCTTCCACACATTTGAGATGAATAGGATTTGAGTAATCCTAAGTAGCTCTTGGCTTCAGGATTGCAGGTTCGGCCTGGTCTGGTTGGTAGGATGCATTACTTAGATCTAATGACTCCTATTAGTAACATAACAAGAGTAAATTATGGATAGATTAGATCCAAATTCTAGTATGAATGTATATACTCTAAGATTTTGAAGTATAAGGGAAAGACTGGGATAACTAAGAATTAGTTGGAACTGATATATGAGATCAAACTTTGGGGCCTCATATGAGAAACCCTTAATTGGGAATAAAGGAACACGACATAAGGTTCAGATTTAGCTTAATTATTAGTATTATATGAACTCTAAATATGAAATATGGAAAAGATATGAGAAAAGTACGTAAGGGGCCAAGATAGTAAGAATCAATCACGATGAATGGATTATATAACCAAGTACAATGTTTTTAAGTACTCCAAAGCAAAGGGAAAATACAAGAAAAGAGATAAGTATACAATAAGCACATAGAAGTGAAGAGTCTTTAGAAGAGTTAAAGTGAAGAGAACTAGATGAGCTTGTAAATCATAAAACTAGGATAATAATCTTAGTTGAAAGAAAGAGAAATGTTGGAAATAATGACCTTGATTGAGGAATGAGGGTTATTATATAATTGAGAGCATGGAATGTATACCTTTATTAATAAGTTTAGTACATTCATCCTTACTGCCTTTGGATTCTAAGTCTCTATAGAACAATAAACTAGTATCTAAAAGAAGAACAAAAGTGTTGCTAAATAAATGAATGTCATACAAAGATAGACTATATTCAAGAAGGAAAAACTTGATTGAAAGAGAAACTATGTTTCACCCATGCATGAGCCGTTTGATTTAAAATGAAGGATATGTAATGTATTAAACATGAGGTGATACTAGTAGAGAGATTATTGATTTAGAATTTCAACTTCACATTAGTAGAAGTATAAAAGGAAATATATGCAACATGGTATACATGATCATACACATAAAAGAAGCAACCTGATCATAAGAGAAAACTAGAAGTTAAAGATGACATGTGGAATAGTAGTATATGGTAAAGGTATTATGGAAATTAAAGAAGGGTTTGAAACATAATGGAGTAATATAGATTATAAAAGAAAGATGTTGTGAGATTCAAGAAAGTGCTAATTAGTCAAGTATCCTTATTAATAATTAATTAAACCTACATATGATAAATATATTATTGAATGTTTGAAGATAAGAATTCTAAGTCTCAAAATCATCTTCTTTTTCATATCTTCCTTGATGAGAGCAATGTGGGAATGAAGTGATAAGAAAATAAATCATATATGATGCATAACCACCGTGGTAGAGACATCTAGTGAATGTAATAATGACACACAATATGATGATGAAACACTAGCAGGGTAATTAAGAATGTAATCTATCTGAATGGCCAAGTAAGAGAAAGGAAATTAAATCGATAAGATAAAGAAGACTTTAGTAAAACTTGTGAGATCCAAAGTTTGAAAAGGGGGGCAAAGTCACACCACAATAAAGTCATGCTACTGATAAGGACCAAACCCTAGAATGTTTAGAGTTGTAGTAGTTCAAGGGATGTAACTAGTGATTTGACCCTGAATACTAGCATCTCTATAAAACAAGATCATAAGATTTGCACTATGAGAAGTAAACTAGCACTGATAGTAATCAGGGGTTTAAAGACATCTAATCTAAAAGGTAGATAAACAATATGGAAATGATTGATAGAAAAGAGTAAGATATAAATTTGAAATGTAACAAGTGTGTTTTGAACAAAAGGAGAAATATTGTATGAGTGAAGTGCGATATGAGATAAATTCTTGTTGTGATAGCAAGAATGATGAATAATCTATTTGTACCTTGTATGTTTCAAGTTTAGGAATGCTTAATCTACATGATTAAAATGAGAAGGATAAGTAGCAAAAAGTAAGTAGTAGTGAATGATGAGAGAGATAAGAGAAAACAATGGCTTTTAGTAATATATGAATTTGTTTTTAGAAGTATAATTTGTTGAACGTATATTAAGGGACGTAAATTGGTTCTACGTATGATTTCAGTGTACATGTGCAAGCAATATGTTAATTAAAGGTGTCTGATAGTTGTAGTCATTCATACCAGTAATCCATATTAGTATTATACAATTATGGTATGGTGATATGGGTTGAATGATGATGGAACAAATGAAGGGTTACCCTGAATAAGGTAGTCTTACCTATTCACTCATATGAATAGAAGGGATGATAACCATATTGTATTGATATGTAACCCTAATGAGGTATATTTTGTATATACCTAGATTTAATATAACTAAGTGATGGTAATTGGGTATGAATAGTCCTTGAATGATTAATACAATCATTGAGTACTTTGTTACTTTTTTTGAAACCCTAGTATGCTATAACCCGATGGTTACACCTTGAATTATGTGTGGGTTCATACTTGAGAATAATATGGAATGTGATGGTAATGCTTCACCTTATGCATCCATGATGAAATGGGCATGCCATGAGTAGTATTGTACAATTGCTATTGAATCTAGTCTTCAAACTCAAGACTATTTTCCTATTTGAGTGGCACAATAGTAATATTCAAAACAACATAGTGAACTCTCTTTTGTGACTCAGAGGTAATATAAAACAATAGTACATATTGAGCCGTATGAATTGAGATAGTTGGATCATATTATCAATGTTGTGGTAACACCTCAAGAGTATGAAAATATTGAAATGGTTTCTTCTCTATCTACTCTATGATTGATTGTGGCATAGAGAATTTGCTTGTTATCATTCAGAACTATTTCAAACATGTTTTGATTAGAAAATAAATGAATGACTTAATGTTGAAAACTGCATTCAAGCATGAAATACAAGAATGTAATGATATGTAAGATTTTAGAAGATTCAAATAAACTTTGAATATACTTTGTTTGTGTATTTATGTTTCGGGGATGAAACTTTTTAAGGGGGTGAGAATTGTAATGACCACATTTGTGCTTATTTGGTAAACTAGGGTTTACCTGAATGATTACATGCTTGATTAGATTGAACATCGTTTTGACTTGATTAATGATAGTAGATCAATTGTGATTTTTCAAACCTAAGAAGAAACTCTAACTATGATTTTATTTTGAAGAATTAGGGTTTGAGAAATGTAAACCCTAATCGGCAAAAATTAGGATTTTGATAGTACATGAATATGGAATTTGATCAGGATAGCAGTGTGGTAAATGATTTTTCATATTTTCTAAAAATTTTGTATTTAATTTAATTTTATATATGATATGTATAACTCAATCATTCATATCGGAGAAAAAATTCAGAATATTTGAGTGTTCTTTGAATGTGGTTCTCGGTCAAACTATACTTCGACCAAAATGTTGACAGAGTTCTTTTTAGTAGTGAACTATTTTATTTTTATTTATTTATTTATAATTCCAAATGATCTGAAATTTAAACTGGAGATTTGAAACATAATCGTAAGAACTATTTAAAATTTTCATAATTTTTGGATGTGTTTAGACCTTATCAGTAGACGAATTACAATAATATTTTTATGACAGAAAATTCAGCTGAAATAAGAGAAAGTATAGTGAGGGGTGAATGTGCAATTGACCCAAGAAGCTCAATTGCTCTATATGGTCAATATAACACACAAGGAGCTCTCACAATTAGTGATTCAATCTAGAGAAATGAAATTCTAGAGAGAGAGGGAGAGTTTGGGTTTGAGAGGAGAAAGTGATGGAGATGTTGACCTACGGTTTTGTAGTCTGAGGAATGATGAAATCATGTAAGTTTAGCTTCTTTGCATAGACTTTAATGGTGAATCTTCTCTCACATGTCAAGATTCCGTCCCTCCTATGATTTTATCCAAAATGGTATCAAAACTTCCCCTTCTCTCACTCTTTCTTCATAATTCCTCATTTCTAGGGTTTCCGAGTTAAAAGGAAGAAGAATCGGGTGAATTGCTAGGGATTTGATATGCGATCAAGATTTTCAGGGATGAACTGCATTTTTAAGGTGTTTTCACACCTTAGGGTGAGTGGGAACTTCCTTTAAATAGTATATTGCACGAAAATTGGTTAAATCATCCATAATCTTTAATTGCTTAGTATGCGACTACAAACCCTGAATTGTGTGTTTGATCTAAGTTGTTGCAAAATGATATGAAATGGATACTGTTACAACCCCAAATTTTGGGTTCATTTGCTGAGAAATTTAATTTCTCATAATAAAGATAAATGAACAAATAATGGATGAATGCATGGATTTCATTTACAATAGCCTTGTTGTTTGATTTGTGGGCTTTATTGGCTATTGGGCCCAATAACAAGGATATTCGATTTATTAATGAATAAATGAGAATTTGAGATAAGAAAGGTGTGGAAACCTCTAGAAGGCAAATCCAAAGAGGATTTCGTGCCTCTTAGATTCCTTGGGTTCCAAGGAGCCCAAAATTGCAAAGAAAAGGCAATAAGAAAAGAAAATATCAATTAAGTATTTCCTTGTTAATAAAGAAATTGGAAAACATTGATGAAATAGGGAAAATAAGTGATGAGGAGTTATAATTGAATTATCTTTAGTGGAATTTCGTATCCCAATGATTCCTTATAATAAAAGGAATACCAATGAGGAAAATAAAAGGGAAATAAGAGAGATATCCTCAAAAAGGAATTATTTTATTAAGAAATAAGCAAGATAATGTGAAACAATGCATATTAATGCATTTAAAGATAATGAGTATTCCTTAGAGAGGAATTTCGAAATAATAGAGTTTTGGGGATCCAAGGAGTCTCAATGAAGAGGAAATAAAGAGAAAATATCAATGAAGCAAAATAAGAGAATAATGTAATACATTATTAATGAATTAAGAGGATATTGTTAAAAGGAAGTATTCATTACTTAAGGAAATATATTTTCATGGCCAATATATTAAAAAGCAATCATAAAGAGATTAAGAGGAAAGAATTTTGAATTCTTAATGACTAAGGATCATGGATAAATAAGAAATTGCTAAAGAGAGAGAAAATACTTCCTAATTAAGAAAATTTCCTTTCTGATTAGGAAAAACGTTGCTTGCTTTGTGGGCAAGCGATCTGGGGCATGGATACTCCCCTATAAAGGGAGTAGACCCTTTGGGACGAGTTCCAGAGAAAATCCGAAAGCCCTCTCTCTCTTCCTTCATTGTCTTCTTCATCTCCTTAGAGCAAACCCTAGCCATGAAGAGGGTGCTTTCCCTGGAGCAATGGAAAGCCGAGGATCCGTCTAGATGGGAGTCCAGAGAGCTGCGGTGCTAAATAGTAGCTTCCCCATCATATCTGGGTCCTAGAACGTGTGCAGCAGCAATTTCTAGGCTGCAGCAATGGCCACCAGAATCTGCCCGTTCGATCCAGTTCTTGGCCGCGCTGGCCGCAACTAGGTGGCGCCCCAAGTGCGTGGAGGTACGGAGGACGGAGGGCGAAGGTTAGTGGCGAGGTTTGAGGTCCAGGGAGGAGCAGAGAGCCCCACGTAGGGCTGCAAATCGCGGCCAGGAAGAACAGATCGGAGGTAGAAGACGACCACGGCAGTTGGACGCTTCTACCCCTCGTGGGTATGCTGAACTAACGACTTACGCGGGGGGCATAATCGTCATTCGGTTATGTTTTAAACAAGCTGCGATGCATTGCATAGAGAAGGACACGTGGCGCTCTCCGGTTGGCCCACAGTAAGTTATTTTGTTTAATTCATATCTCAAAAACCGTAGCTTGGATGGACACGCTTTATACATGAATTTTGATCAGAAAATCGAGGGGAATCTAAATAAAATATAATTGAAGCCTGTTTCCATATGCAATTGGAAAAGTATATAGAGATACTATCTTTTATAGTTTAATCGATGAAGAACCCTATTTTGGTATGATTAAAGTTATTAGTAGGGTTTAATAGATGATTAAAGTTGATATTAGCCTGTTAACGATAAAAAGGAATATTAGTAAGAAAAAGGATGAACTTTGCATATTATTAGTCAATTTAGAGTTTCATATGCATGAATATGCTTTAATAGGCCTTGAAACCCTAATGTTGACTAATTTGACTATTAATGGCTTTAATTGATTAATTTCATGATTAAAGATGGAATATTCTGAATCTAAGACTATTTAGAGCATTAAAGTTCCTAGTTTGTGGATAAATACCCTAAATGAAGTAATCAGGGTTTTCTCATGAATCAAGGTAGAATTGGTGATTAATAACGTTCATATGAGTAATAGAGTATAATGAATTACACATTGATGATAAATAAGCATAATGATCTTGTCATGGATTAAAATGATAAAAGTGATAGTTTTAATGTAAGATAAGTTTAATGGGTTTAATTGATGGACAATGATGCCTTCAATTCGAAAATAAGGTTAAATGTTGTAAAAGGATAACCTTAATATCTTTTGTGAATAATTAGGGTTTAAAATAGTAAAAGATGAAAGGAAACCCTAATTGCAATAGAAACCCTAAAAATGAAATAGTAACCCTAGGGCTCGAATAGGTCTATTAGACTTGGATACCATGATCCATGATAGAAGATATTGGATGTTGTTTCAGGATCTTATTGAATGCTTGCTTGCCTTGTTGATTGGACTATTCTATTTCAAGTCTGCTTAACAGGTATGTGGTTACGCTTATGAATAACCGCATTAGTTTTCCGCATGTTTGTCGGATGGTTAATCGCATTGATTGCAATTAAACTGGTTGGATGATTCATATTTGCAAATTATAAAGTCACTATGATTATCACATTAATAATAGAATTATGGATTCTCGCACCTACATGCCACCCTGATGGATGATGCCAAAGGTCAGGCCTAGATGGGTAGACCAATGGACACCTTGAGTGGTGACCCCAGGCACCAAGAAGGTGGCCTATGATATTGCATGACTAGTGGGCACCATGAGTGGTGACCCCCAGGCACCAAGCTCGGGATTGAGAAGGTGGCCTTAAGTCATTGGCAAAAGGGCACCCTAAGGTGGGTATGCCAGGGTTAGGGCAAAAGCGGTGGAGAATGTCATATTGAAAAGTGTAAAGTGGATTGTTAAATAATTTTCTTGTGATTATTAAATTGTTAGCCATATGTGCAAACTTTTGGTTGTCCCCACATACCAGTATATTTCGATATACTGACCGACGTTTTGTTTGTCGGCGTTTTAGGTACAATGAAAAGAACAAACAGTAAAGTGGCAGATGTGGAAATTAAATGAGAATTAACGTGCACAGGAGGATTAGTTAGAGTAGCATCTTCATGGATAGAAGTTTAGAAATCCCATCTTTTAAAAAGGTAAACAAAGTTTTATTTTATACCAGTTTTTAGCTTTAGTTGGTAAAGTTTATTTAATTATTATTGATTATTTGTCGAACCTTTGATCCTGTTAATTGAATAACGACTCTGACCTTCGGGTCTCCCTTAATTGGGGGTTACCGGGAGACGGGGTCGTTACAGATACTTCCTCTTTTTGGATGAATTTCAGATGATAAATTCATATTAGAAATATATACAATACATCCTAATGAGAATTCCCTAAGTATTCACATAGTTTATAAGAGTAAACTAAAATATAGGGAATTTGTCTATGACTGAAATTGTTGTATAATTAAATAGAGAAATTTGTTTATCTAGATCCCCTTGGTTATGAATGATTGTTTTTCTAAATTCATAGTACATATATGTCAGATACTATCTTGGATTTAATTTAAGTTGAATAGTGTTTGTTTGATATCTCAGCAAAGATGGTGAAACCCTAGATGCGAGGAAAGTTGGATATTTACAAATAGATATCGTGAAACCCATTTGAACGGATTTTCTTGATATGATAGACTTTATTTAATTAATTTTATTATTGATGCATTTTATCTCAGTGAATGGCATGGAAACCCAAATTCATCTCAGTTCCAAGGTTTCATACATATATTGATTTTATATGATTTATTGATAGTAATCTTTATGCAGTGAATGTTTATGTCACATGGAATCCTTATGAGAGCCATGTGATAAGTGAATGATTTAAACGAAACCCTAAGGATAGGGTGTTCAATGAATCAAGTATTTTTGATATCAATGTTCTTAGTATGAGATGTGGTGATGCACAACCTAGAATTTGGGTTGATGTGCACGTTTTCCAAGAAAGTGCAAATAATTTATGGGTGCAAATGACGATTACTCGTATGCCAAGTAATTATCTCTTATCAATATATTAAGATGTTTAATTACATGATTCTAGTGTATAAGTTCCAAATGGACATGTATTATGTTTATTTAAGAACTTTAGTCTGCCCACATTCACAGTATGTTGATTTCTCAGAAAATTACAATGTTTTAAATATACTGCTCTGTCATGTTTAGAATGATGTACATGTTGTATTATAAACTTCGATTAAATAGATACGGTACCATAGAGATATCAGAGTCAAGTATAAGTAAGATAAATTTACAATGTAGAAAGAGCTTTCCAAGAATAATAAAATAATAGACATAGGTGCCCTGAACACCGTAGATTCCCTACGGATGTCTACACTATAGTGAGGAAACGATCCACCCTGGCAGTGACCAGTATACGGGGATCGGATCGCACCCACAAAGTGTGCGGGGAGATGAAGCCCTTGAGGAAGTCTCCTAAGAGAAGATAAAGTTACCCAACATGAACTGGAGATCCCGGTGGTAACCTAGAGGTACCCACAGAGTGTACCAAGATGAGGCCCACAGAGCGTCTCAGACCCTCTGTCTGTGTACTCAGCCTAGAAGGAGAGGTCCAGTTAAAGGCCAGTTATTTATCCACCTTAGTCAGATGTGACAGTTTGAGTCAAGCAGACTTGGATTTAGTTCTAGGCTTAGCTTCTCGGGTTTTAAGCTAAGTCTTGTACGGTGAGATCGTAGTTTGTTGTAAGTCTTCATATGTAGAGTACACTACTCATGATCAGGGCATAAGCTAAAATATGTTCATATAAGTTTAAAGAGTTTCTTATAAGTAGGAAAGGCTAAGAAAGATTAGAGTACAATATCCCAACAATTATTCTTTGTATGTTTTTGAATTATTAGTGCTCTTTGAAATTAATCAAGCATGCTCGTATATTGATTTGCTCTTGTTGATACCTAGAGTATCCTGCCATATTTATGATTGTCAATGATCAATCTCTTTAAAGCTTACTGCTTTTATAATTGATATCAATTGCTCAAAAGTATATATGTAATGATATTAGTGCTTTAGACTGTTTCTTTTAAGTACACATTCACTGAGCGAGTAGGCTCACCCCTCTACTCACAATTTTTTAGGGAAACCACGTGGACTTGAAGATGGTCAAGCATCAGAGTAGATCTACCACATGAGTTAAGTTTGAGATTAGTTAAGTTCAGCCGGTCCCTATCATTCTAGGTCCTTGTAAAGAAATAAGAGAGAGCTCTAAATGATGATGTATAACATTATTCCTCTTTTAGCAATATATGTGAATCAACAAGTTTTATGTGCTTAAAAGTATGAGAAACATAATGAATGTTCAAACATGAATTTTTACTGTTGAAATCAAATCAGAGAAATCAATGTTTAGATTCCCTTGTAAAGTTAGTTTATGTGGTTCAATGCGAGAAAACAAAGAGTTTGAAAAAGAAGAAAAAGTTAAGGGTGATCTTTGTATTACATTAAATCCTCAATTTATACCCTAATTTCATGATTAATGGTAATAGTGAGATCAGGGTGTAACATACATTGTTTAATGAGATAGGCCGAAGCTGTGAGCACATCTCTGGTTTGTTCTTCTTGGGTGTAATAACCATTAAAGCATTGGCTGTGCTAATGTCCCACTGATTACCTGTGAAGTCATTGCACACAAAAGACGTTAAAGAAGCCTTAACAACATCCTAATTACATTGTATGAAATTCAAATATACTCCATCTAGGCGTGGATATTTAAACTTAGCCATGGAGAAAAGTTCTTTGTGCACATCATCCTCTTCTGGTATCCTCCCTAATAGACTCTTCTGGTGATTTGCGAGGACTGGGAAAACCCCAATATAGGCTACACAAAGATGTTGTCTTCCGCCCGATTTAACTTTCGAATATAGATTCTTGAAATAGTCCAGGATCAAGGCATGAATCTGATCCTCATCAACGAGCCAATTGCCTTACTTGTCTTTGAGTTTAGTGATCTTGCTCCTCCATCTTATCTTGTTAACGAACATATGAAAGAAATTTGTGTTCTTGTCCCCGGCTTGGAGCCACTCACAATGAGCTCGTTGCTTCCAATCGAGATCCTCTATGTCTAGGATAGTGTTCTCCATATCTAGTACGTACTCCTGCGCTAGGAGCTCTTGAGCCAGAAGTAGTTGCACATGTAAAGCTCACTTGGGGTAGGATCTCTTTCTTTTCTCATCATCACTCCACCTTGACGCATTGGCAAGGAAGTCTTGCGCTGCTGCTGTGAAGTCTTGATTGGCTGACCAAGCTTCAGTAACAAGCTGTTGGAATCCATCAGCGTGCTACCAACTGGCATGTGTGGCAGTGTGTCTACATGTGTATCTCCATCCTATTGAAGGATCTAGACTCAAGAGAATAGGGGCGTGGTCCAATTGGAGTCGCTCAACCACTTCCACCTGACATTGCGTGCTCATGTCTAGTCATAATGTGTTTCTGAGGACTCTGTCTAGTTTCTTTTGGAGCAATCCTCTCTTGAAGGTCATGCGGGGGCCGCTTGCTTCTAGATCAGTTAATGTAGACATTGCTTCTAATGACAATCACCAAACTGACATCCTAATCGTTACTAATTATGCGGAATAATCATAAGAAATAGATTAACAAAAATCACTAAAAATTAAAACAATTTTTTTTTCAAAGAGATCCATTTCCACGAAAACTTTTTAAGGAAGAACCAAAACGTGATATTCACATTGATCATATATTGTACATACACTGAACCATCTCTTATCGAGGTTAACATATAACAATTGCTTTCTTAAAACATATACATAAAGAAACAACAAACCTCGAGGCATACAAGCCAAAATCTCCGATTGTTCATAAAAACCAACACATACTAAATCCAAGGACCTGAGAGTACACATACGACACATAGGACTTGTATCTACAAGATACGACAGACAATACACTCAACCTGAGTTGTCAGTGCTATCCCTACTGCTGTTGTCCTTTCTCAACACCCCCTCAAGCACGTCCACGTAAAAAAATGTGGATCCCATGGGGTGAGACAATTGTCCCAGCCAGAGATATAACTCTCCGCCAATAATGTTATTATCACAGTTAAATAGTATTATATTGAGCAGAGGATAAGTAGTCTAGAATATTCTCATCTTTTAAATCATTGCAACTATCTATGATAGAGCAGTAAATCATCTATTCACTTTATAAGGAATATGAAGAACATGTATATCATTTACCCATCATACTATATCAACATCTCAAGCTTATCATGTGATGCTCATTATCATGGTATGTCATCCATGAATCATTCTCATTTCTATCTGTTGGCCTCAGCCAATCTGCTAGCCAGGTGTTGGATTGTACCAGTCATGTGAATATACATCATCATATTCTTCCAGGTATTGGACTATGCCAATCCTATGCAACTATTCCAGGTATTGGACTATGTCAATCCTGTGCAACTATTCCAAGTATTAGACTTTGCCAATCTTGTGCAATTATTCCAGGTATTGGGTTATGACCAATCCTGTGACATTATTCCAGGTATTGGATTATGCCAATCCTGTGAGTGTTACATCCAGGCATCAAGTTATCCCAATCTAGTAGTTTTATTCTAGGTATTGGACGATGCCAATCTTGTGACATTATTCTAGGTATTGGATTATGCCAATCCTGTGAATGTTGCATCCAGGCATCGGGTTATCCCAATCCTATAGTTTTATTCTAGGTATTTGATGATGCCAATCTTGTGACATTATTCCATGTATTGGATTATGCCAATCCTGTGAGTGTTGCATCCAGGCATCAGGTTATCCCAATCCTATAGTTTTATTCCAGGTATTGGACGATGCAAATCCTGTGACATTATTCTAGGTATTGGATTATGCCAATCCTATGAGTGTTGCATCCTGGCATCGGGTTATCCCAATCTTGTAGTTTTATTCCAGGTAGTGTATGATGCCAATCCTATGACATTATTCCAAGTATTGGATTATACCAATTTTTTGAGTGTTGCATCCAGGCATCAGGTTATCCCAATCCTATAGTTTTATTCCAGGTATTAGACGATGCCAATCCTGTGACATTATTCCAGGTATTGGATTATGCCAATCCTGTGAGTGTTGCATCCAGGCATCGGGTTATCCCAATCCTGTAGTTTTATTCCAGGTATTGGACGATGCCAATCCTGTGACATTATTCTAGGTATTGGATTATGCCAATCCTGTGAGTGTTGCATCCAGACATCGTGTTATCCCAATCTTGTAGTTTTATTCCAAGTATTGGACGATGCCAATCATGTGACATTATTCCAGGTATTGGATTATGTCAATCCTATGAGTGTTGCATCCAGGCATCGGGTTATCCCAATCCTATAGTTTTATTCCAGGTATTGGACAATGCCAATCCTGTGACATTATTCCAGGTATTGGACTATGCCACTCATGAGCATCTCATCACTGAATACCACATCACCTTTACTAGGCATTACCTTGGCCAAGCCATCATACTTATTCACATCATACAAGTATTACCCTTATCTCCTTTAAGCAGATTCAAAACACTATAGCCCTTATTTGTCTATAAGCATAAAGAATCTATGATCAATATTTCATTATTATTATTGTATCCATTTGTTATTATTATTATGTAACTAAGTTTCCATTAACTAGTTTATTTTGAACATTATCATTTATTACTAAAACTATTATAAACATCTTGTTACCTCTCTCTAGGCAACAACTATTCTCATGACTCACAAGGCCCATTAAACATCTTGTCACCTCTCACTAGGAAACAACTAACCACATGGCTCACAAGGCCCATTAAACATCTTGTCACCTCTCACTAGGCAAAAACTAATCACATGGCTCAAAAGGCCCATTAAACATCTTGTCACCTCTCACTAGGCAACAATTATTCACACGGTTCACAAGGTCATTAAACATCTTGTCACCTCTCACTTGGCAATAACTATTAGGGTTAGGGTTTCCCTTTATAGACGAATAGGGTTTCAAGTTCATATTATCAATCCAAACCCTAATTCATTGCTCCACACATCTAGGAGCATACATTAATATCAGAAATATTCAATCATACTTATTTATTCTCATCATTTGTCATTAAATGATTATCAACACAAAGTATGAGTTTCTCTCTTATCCTTACTAGGATATTGATTACTTCATACTTTATTAAGTTTTCTCAACCTTTCCTTCAAGGTACATTAGCCTACATAATCAATATTCATTAAACACCATACCTCTTAATGTATGACTTGATATAAGACATTTCATGTGTTACTTCATCAAGTACATTGCATCTAAGGTTCTTTCCTTCATATGGGTTTTGAGGTGATTCCACCATATTGGGTATGAGGTGTGTGCTTGCTACCCATATAACTTTAGAGGTGTATGTATTCTTACCATATCGGGTATGAGGTGTATGTGTTCTTACCATATCACCCTTTAGGTGTATGTGTTCTTACCATCTCGGGTTTGAGGTTTATGCTTGCTTCCATATCACTTTAGAGGTTTATGTGTGCTTACCACCATAACGGGAAGAGAGGTGTGTGTATTCTTCACACCATATCGGGCAAAGAGGTGTATGTGTGCTTCACACCATATCGGGCAAAGAGGTGTGTGCTTGCTCACCATATCACTTTAGAGGTGTATGTGTGCTTCACACCATATCGGGCAAAGAGGTGTGTGTGTGCTTCACACCATATCGGGCAAAGAGGTCTGTGCTTAACCCAATATCATTTTTGAGGTGTTTTCTTGACCTCTTATCGTGCAAGAGGTGTATAATATACCACAATATCGTTAAACAAAGTATAAAATCATATCCATATTGTTTTAATGAAGTAGGTGCATCACAATATCGGGTTAGATGTGCATGCTTGTGTGCTTGAACCCAATATCACTTTATAAGGTTATACCATCTTCTTCAAGCTCTAGACCTTATTTATAACTATTAAAGTTCATGGAAACAGGTCTAAGAAACTACTAGAACTCATAATGTCATCAACTATTTTAGAAAATTTTGGAATTAAAAGTAGATCATTAAGTATAGAAATTTAGGTGATGAATAATAACATGGTTGAGTTCAAGTTATATAACCCGCCTTAAGAACAACTTCAAAGATCCAAGCTCCAAAGATTCACGTTCCTAAGGTTGAAGATGACTTATCAAAAGTCCAAAGCTCGTTCACAACTCCTTCATATACAAGGAATCACCAAGCATAAGCAATTGGTGAAGAAGAAAATAAAGGAAGACCATAACCCTAAAATCACGCTTCAATCCAAGGTTGAAGATGATCATGGTCTCACCTTACGGTTAAGTATTGAGCTCCCTCTTGCTCCTTAGCACCTTGCATGGTACTTGAATACCCTTTCACAATATGCCATTACTTGTGTCCGATATCCCCCTCACTTGTGGCCAAAAACACTCCACTTGGCCGATATCGACTTGCTATGGTCGATATCAACATGCTATGGCCGATATTACTTGCTATGGCCGATACCCAAGGCCTATGCACGATACCACATCACTCCTGAATGATACAAGGACCCTATGCATGATATCTAAGAGCAAGGAGGTGGAAGGTTTCAAAAAAGTTCACTGAAGGGGTGAAAGAAGGGGTATATATACTTGTTGTTCATGAAGAAGTGTGAAAATGAGGTGTCATCAATTTGAGCTACTAGGTGCCACATGTCCATGCATGGTTTACACATGTACATGCATGCATTAACATTTATCTTGACATGCAAAACTCTTGAGGATAATATAGGGATGAATTTTCGTCCATTACTTATCCCTTTGAATAAAATATATCAACAAGATCACCACTTTATTCACAACCCGATACAACTTTTCTATGGAAGTTGTAAATCGATACACTTCACCTCCTTGAGGTTCTTTGCACGTCATGGGATTTTCCAAGAGTCCAAAAAACTATATGGGACTCCTCCTATGGCTCCTTGGCCAATAGGCACTCATATATAAGCTTTTCAACTTGATACAACTCAAGTTAGGGTTTCATATTCAACCCCTTTCTTGGTCATTTCATCACCAAGAGTACCATCACTCATAATTGATTCAAACATGGTACCTCATTATTTATCTCTCCTATAAATGATACTAGGAGGGAGTAGGGACACTCTAGAGGTGGTAATTTTCATATCAACCCTACATTTTGGGTAAATTACAATTTGTACCAAAATTGGAACACAAGTCACCAACATTATTCAAACAAGTTCAAACTTGGAATTTAGGCTTTCCACAAGCTACCACCTTGCATCATTATTTCTATAATGATGCTAAAACACTTAAGGAACATTCAACATGTGACAGGTTGCAGTATAACCCCTCATCTTAGGTAAATTGCATTTTGGTTCAAAACATGAGAACATTGCTCAAACATTATTCAAACAAGACCAAATGTGAAACATAAGTTTGTTACCTGATAGAAAAATACTTTAGAGGATTATATTCAAGTTCTAAGAAACTTAATTAGCCAAAAAAATAGGGTTACCTCAACCCAGGTCATGTTCATTACATTGATAAGGCATCACTGAATTCGTCGCATCTTCTGCGATCAAAACCCAGTCCCCCAATCTTCTCATCGGGTGTTAGGTGGGCATTGAAGTCTCCCAACACATCCCAAGGTAAGTCCACATTCTGAGAGATGGACTAGAGCCTGTTCCATAAAAGGAACCTCCCTTCCCAGATAGTACTGCCATAGACTACCGTAAGGAGGTACTGTCCATCGATTCGATAGTGGATGAACTGTCTGTGACTAAGCAAGACGTCTACATCTGTGATATCATTCTTCCACAGTAGCCAGATGCCCCCTGAGTAGCCGATAGCTTCAACTCGGTGGGAGAAAGGAAACCCCAACTTTCTAATGATGGCCTTTGTGCGATCTCCACTGGTGCGTGGTTCAATCAAATCCAGTAATGAGATCTTGTACTTCCTAACCAGCTCCTTGGTTACACCTTGGGTATTTATGTGGCAGATACCTTGCATATTCCAACATAAGACCTTAATTTAAAGGGGTTTGGGTGTGGGCCTCCTTCCCCCTCATTCCTTACCTCAGTCAATTCCTTCATTCCTCTCTGTCCACGTTTCTTGGAGCCAGGTTCAAGGGGATCCACCATGGAAGGTATTTTCCGATTCCTTAGGTGAATTCCAGCACTTCCCTTTCCCAGGAAGGAGAATCCTTGAGAGGTGTCTAGGTGGTTTGCTCCAATCATGAAGGAGCCAATGGGAAGACTACTGGTGTCACCTTGGCTAGTATTGGTGCCTGTGATTGTTTCATCTCCAGTCCGTACGACGGCAGTATGTCGATTTTACTTGCCTGACCCTTCCTTAGAATGTTTTGCTACATTCTTTGTGTGTGTTTGATGCTGGTTTCCTACATTGGAGTCCCTCAATGGTGGGCACTGGTTGTTACTTTGGTTCTTCTTAACCAGTCTTGTTTTCTACTTTCTCTTGCTCGAATCGATATGTGTGATCCTCTCTGCAACTTCCTCAATTTCTAGAACTTCCTCACTGTCTGTCTCCATAATTTCCTTGATTTTGGGATCATATGGGCGATGGAACCTATTTTGTGTGGTTGTTTGCCTACTGGCCTGCTCCTGAGCTTTTCGATGCAGCTTCCGTGGGATGGGTTGAGCATGTATTGAATCTGTAAAGGCCTCCATGTGGTCCCTATTTTCAGTAGTAGTGGTCATAACAATGCCATCGCTGTTGGACTTAGCTTGTACCTGGGGTCAGATTACACATTCCTTTTCCAGATGTCTGACATGTCTGCACTGAAGGCAGATGTAGGGGACATTCTCATATTGAACCATGAGACATTTTCCATCCACAAACATAGCATGTACGAGGGGTTTCCCAATTTTTAACTCTACAACAATTCTAGCAAACTTTCCCTGTTCTTGGAACGTGGTATTGGAATCAACTTTTATTGTCTTGTCGATTCTATTTCCGATCGCTTCCAACAACATGTCATAGTAGTGAACATGCAAGTTAGGTATTCTAACCCACGCCACGAAACTTTCTAGATGTGCCTTCTTTGGGGAGAAGCCCAAATTCCATCTTTACACCGTGAGATAGGAGCCAAACAGAGGCCATGGTCCTCCGGTCAGAGCTTTCAAATATTTCTCTAGTTTCTGGAGTTGCACAAGATAATAATCATTATCCAGATCAATTAAGTTGTATCCACCATTAGGATCCCACATGATGCATATCTTATCTTGCAGAGTCATGCAGCCAATATCTCTAGCAATAAGCTTCACGATGACCACAAACTGCAATGGTTTCAGAAGGTCAGTTCGGGCTTTCACCTTTAGATTGAAGGATGGAAACCCTTCTACCTCTGATTCAATAATATCCTCCTTTTGGAGTTTGATTCTAGTCTTGTCTGCATCGATATGAATATATATGTGATTGCTGTCGTGATTTCTAATTTCCGTTGCTTTGTAGTGCATGTGTTGGCTTGCTTGGTCAGTTGTAGTTTGATCGAGAGTTCCTGACTTTGATTGTGGTTAACCTTGTTCCTACTATCCCAGTGGCAAAAAAGAAGCATCTTTGACTTCCATCACCACCCCGGACCAACCGGAACATTGTTGTCCTCTCGCTTCCTTTGGTAACTCTCCCTGCTCTTTGCGTCTAGTGAACTGGATCTGCATCCCCGTGTTCCCTAGAGAAATCGTGTTGCCTTTTGTTCCTCCAGGATCACCATCATCCTCTAAGAAATTCGATCGCTATTGAAACCCTAGGGCGCCGCCACTCCCATTCGTCATCACTCCCATAACTCTCTTTCAGATCATGCAAACTTACTTTTAGATTTAGGATCATACATTGATATCATAAGAATTCAATCATACTTATTTATCCTACATCACTTATCACTAAATGCTTATCAACACAAAGTCTGAGTTTTTCTCTCATCCTCACTAGGATATTGATTACATCTTACTTTATTATCTTGGCTTAACCCCTTTCTTAAGGTATGTTAGCCTTCACTTATCCAAGTACATTCAACCCATTACATCTTAATGTAACAATTGTCATGACATACTCCATGTGTTTCTCATCCAAGTATATTGGATTTGAGGCGCATCAAGTGTATCAACCTTGAAGTACTGGATGTGATATTTATCATGCCTTGGTGTATCACTTCCCTCATTACTTTTAACTTACTTAAGTTCATTAGGTTATCTTGTATTAGGGTATTTCCCATCCTAATACTTTATGCACTAACTCATCACAATTACCTTGTAGTGTATTGGTAATAAGTCACACAGTTAAATTACTCATATATCATCAAGTGATATGAAATCATTTCGGTTTATGTCATTATTAATATAGGGTTGAACATTATCAAATACTTTAGGTATTTTACCTAATAAGGTATTAACCACACCATGACTTAGTATTACACTCATCACTACTAAGAGTATCTTTTCCTCACCTTTACAAGGTGTATCAGGTTGAATTATGTATCTCAAGTGAAACACATGTATGGGGTAAGGTGCATATCAAGCGAGACATCATCATATCTCTCATTACTTACTCAATAAGGTATGAATCTTACCAATCATATGGTGTATCACCTTGACCATACATGGGTGTGCATCCTTAACTCTCTTGAAGGGATTGCCCACACCTTACTTAATTAAGTTTAACTTAATCATCCTCATGAAGGTATCCTAACTCACAATTATCAAATTTCACTAAACTTGATACTTCTTAATATAGAATTTAACATAACCCACAACATATATCACTTAGTCAAATTGGATGGAAGCATACCTACCATATCGGGCATCATGGTGTATATATGCTATCATATTGTGTTTGAGACACAACCTACACATCCTATTGTGTATCCATATCGAGCATGTGGTGTAACCACATCATCATATTGTGTAGGGTGTATCTCCTAACACCATATCATGAAACAATCTCAGATTAGCTATCACTTAGTTCTTATCATCTCAAGTCAACCTCATATCATGTATGGGTTATATTGAGTTCCTATATCATGCACAAGGGTGCACCATATTGGGTATAGGAATGTACCTACTTCCATATCATGCACCAAATGTGCACCATATCATGCATAGGGTAGATACTTCATCATAGTATCGTTCTATACATCATGACATATCAGGTCACCATGTTGGATCCTCATATCGGGTTCCCATATTGGGTTTTCATATCGTGTTGGCATATTGGCTAACCTATCGAGTTAGTATATTAGGCAACCCATTATACTCATATCCTTTTCATTCCTTTCCAAGGATCCGTTATAACATATGATTAAATAACAAGCTGGGTGTAACATCCCAGGATTTGAGGCCTTGGATAAGTTGATCTTAAAAGGAATGATTGAACTACCCATATCACCAAGGTGCACCTCCTTTTCTGGGAGCCCATCACTAAGAACTCCATAGTTAAGCATGCTCAGCTTGGAGTAGTACTGGGATGGGTGACCTGTCGGGAAGTTGATCTTGGAATGCACGTGAGTGAGGACAAAGCATACAGTTAAGGCTAGTGGTGGTCTGTGGGGACATTCGTCATTCCTGAAACTCTACTAGAGCCTTGGGCAGTGGGCCCGAGTGTTACAAATTGTATCAGAGCCATAACCCCTGTAGTAGGTGGGGCCCACATGGGCATGGTATGCCAGTCTTGAGCTGTGTGGTCCAGGTATGTAGGGAAGGGTTGTCCATGGTTGACGTAGCCACCCTTGCAATGGTATTCCGTGATCGGGAGCTGGGTGTCCATGGGCCATTGTGGGTCTGCACTGAAATTGGGTCAGATTATGAGGCCATATAGTTGAGCCTTGACGAGGATGTCAAGAGTCTAAGTGGGGGAGATTGTAACATCCCAAGATTTGAGGCCTTGGATAAATTGATCTTAAAAGGAATGATTGGACTACCCATATCACCAAGGCGCACCTCCTTTTCTGGGAGCCCATCACTAAGAACTCCATAGTTAAGCGTGCTCAACTTGGAGTAGTATTGGGATGGGTGACCTGTTGGGAAGTTGATCCTGACATGCACGTGAGTGAGGACAAATCACATAGTTAAGGCTAGTGGTGGTCTGTGGGGACAATCGTCATTCCTAAAACTCTACTAGAGCCTTGGGCAGTGGGCCCAAGCATTACAGTGGGGATATAGTTGAACTCTTCAATCTATTACAAAGTGAGAGACATGTCAAGTTTTCAAAGGCATATCAGTTAATGGTACCATATTGTGTAAAAGATAAAATCTCAACCTTGTATCGTGTATAAGGTATAAGTAGGTATTTCCCATATCATTCATAATACATGCCTCATATTGTGTATGAGGTGTCACCCACTTCTATATCGGGTGAACCACCATCTTTGGTTCCATATCGGTTGTTTAAGATGCTTCAACCCCATATCGGGTTGTTCCATGATGATATCATCATCATCAACCTCAAGACCCTTGTTTTTCTATTCTAAACCATGGACAACAGTCCTAACTACTTATTGGAACTTAAAGGAACTTAAAGGAACATCAATTGATCAAAGAAATTTGAAATTGAAAGTAAACCAATAAGTTCAACAATATTGGAAAAGAATAATAACATGGTTGGGTTCAAGTTATATAACCCGCCTCTAAAGCAACTTCCAAGCTTAAATATTGAACACTTGAAGTTTTAAAGGTTGAAGATGAGCTTCTTTAAGATCCAAGACTCAATCTCCTTAGCTTTTGCACTATATCTACCCTCCTTGTGGCCAATATCACCTTGCTAGGTTGATATCCCCTACTTGGCCGATATCCCTGGTCTTTGGCCGATATCAAGCTCTACAACTCGATACTCTGATACACATGCATGATACTAGAGAGTATGCACAATATCTAAGACCGGGATGGTAACATGGTTTTGAAAATTCTACTAATAGGTGTAGAGAAGGGTATTTATACTTGTAGTTTATGAAAAAGAGGGTAAGAGGTGTCATTGTCTGAAGCTACTAAGTGCCACATAGCCATGCATGGATTAACACATGTATTTGCATACATCCAATGTTTATCTTGACATGCAAAAATAAAAGCTTAAGGATAAATCAAGGGATAAGGGTCGGGCTCCTTAGTTATCTTCTAGGGCAAGTTACTTCCACTCACACTATTATTATATTCAACACAACCTTTTTCCAAAGAAAAGTTGCAAACCGATACATATTACTTTATTAAGGTGCCTAGCCCATCATGGGAAAATCCAAGACTTCAAAAAACCGATATGAGACTCCCTTTATGTCTCTTTGGCCGATCGGGACTCCTATTTTTAAGTCTTCAACTTGATATAACTCATAGAAAGCTTCAACTATACAACTTCCTTGGTCTTTTTATCACCAAGAGTGCTACCATTCTAAAAGTGATTCAAACATAGTGTCTCCTTCTTTCTCTCTCCTCTAGATGATACTATAAAGGAGTAAGGACACTCTAAAAAGTAGTAATTTGCACATTAACCCTTTATTTTGGATAAATTACATTTCGTACCAAAATTGATGCACAAAGCACTTAGAATTATTCAACAAGTTCTTACTTTAGAATTTAGGCTTTCCACAAGACACCACTTAGCATCATTCTTTCTCTTATAATGTTCAAAAATTTGGAGTACATTAAACATGTGACATTTGCAATATAACCCCTCACCTTGGGTAAATTGCACTTAACACTCAGACTATCTAATAATACACACATAGTTTGCAAATAAGCTTAATAATGAAAATAAACTTTACAAAGGGCCTTAATTACTTCTCAAAAGATTACGAAAAATTTGTAAATAATTTACTTAAGAAAAACCTCTAGGGTTAGGTTATAACCCATGTCAGGTATGTTACAATTATCAACCCCTAACAAGGATTTCATCCCCGAAATCCCAGATGAATGAAGGCAATTGTCATTCATGCATCATATCATCAAGTTTCCACATAACATCTCGATGTCATGGAGATGCCCTTTGATCAACACAAAGTTCTTCTATTAAAGATTGTCATGAGAACGGTCACACATGACACATACTTAGCTATCTTTTTCGTTATCGAGTGAGGAGTCAACTCTATGTTATTTACAACTTTACTTAGTTGGAGATGCATTATACATACCTTATTCAACTCAGATATCACATCTCACTAATTATCATATTCTCATCTTACAACTTGTGTGATAAAATTCTTGACCTTGGCAGTCTTCCATACTCCTCACTTAGTTTTAGCATTTTCATTTTCAAGGTAAGACAAGAGTCATGTTCTGTTACCCACTTGGAACAACAACTATTATCATACATCTGCTGTGTCATTCTAATCTAATGACACCACACTAAGTGACACGATTTTACCGTGCATATAACGCAAGTGCACGCGTCAATGTAGTATAGGCCCTTGTGAGGCCCGAGTCGAACTCAGGGACATTGAATTATTGGTAGACTACTACTAACTACTCGCAATCAGCTAGACCGATAAAGTGGTTATGAGCGTTGTTTTAAAAATAAAAGAAAATAAAAGAAAACAAAGCAATCGATTAAATGTTTAGTTTAATCAATTCAGGTGGAGATATTTAGGATTGCGGTTTCACCGTGGGTTTTCATTGTATGAATTTCCATATAATAATTCAGGTTCATCTCTCAATCCGGGTAGTGGCCTGTAGTTAGAATTGTCCACTGTCGTGGTACAATTCACTACCTAAGTCTAGGTCGGTTCCACCGTCGTAGTAACCTATACCCTAAACTAGGTGCATTAGAATCAACCTCTGGGTTTCCACCATTAACCTTACATCACCTCTGGGTTTCATCTTTTTTCAACCGTTAATTCTTCTTTCAAAGTAATTAAAGGCATTAGATTGTCATTATGGTGATCAGGCATAATAATATAATTGAGAAAACGAAATCATACCACGGATTTAAGAGATAAATGATGAATTACTATGATAAAAATGTCATACAATGCTTCCCTGGGCTACTCCCAGTCCTAAAGATAAAGGGGATTAGCCCCGCATGTTCATCTCAGAGAAAAACATGGTAGAGAAAAGGGGAAACATGGAGAAAAATGTGAATAAGTAATGAAACCCCTGAACGAAGAAGATCCAAGTGTTCCTCGGTGTAGAATGCACGATCGACAGCCTTTCGGCGGTGGGAAATGTCTTCTTCAGCTTCCGGAACGGTTGGGGCGTGCTTCTAGGCTCCGTTCTTCTCTCCACTCCTTCTCGGGACGTGTGCAGTGGCTAATGACGTGATCCCTGGCTCTTGGCCGCCGTCATTAGGTATAATCACCGAGTTAGGTTGCAAAAATATCACAGTCGTCGGATTTAGATCAATATGAAACAAACTTGCATCTGACGGTGTCGATACCATCGACGCGGGTCGATGGTATCGACACTGTGCGATATTGACAAGTTTTCTTTTCTTTTCTTCGTTGTGCCTGATGCTGACTCGATACCATCGACGAGGGTCGATGGTATCGACACCCTTAGGCGTCGATTTTATCCCTTTTCCGTCACTGAATCTTCATAGTATCGACTATCTACTCACCAGCAACCTGATGGAATGTTGCTACCATCGACTTCCCTGTCAATGGTATCGAGTCTGTGCTGCTCCTTGCGACTGGCAACCTGTGGCTGTGTCGATAGTATCGACAGCTGTTGATGGTATCGACAACTGTATATATGCGTTTTTCCTAAAATTTCAACATAAAACCACATAAGCTCAAATAAAACATATTATTGTAATCATTTATGCTCAAAACAATAAAATAAGGGAGAATTGATGCTGAGAAGGATCATAGACTAAAGTAAGTGAATTATGCAATATTAACCACCAAAATGACCAATAAATGCATAAAATGCGAGTGAAACAAGTCTATAAATGTGACTCAAAATCATTGCATCAAACTCCCCTAAGATTGAACATTGCTCATCCTCGAGCAACAAAACTTTAGAATAAAATTGCGAGAGTCAACTAAAGGACAGATCGTCACAACAAACATCACCACATGATCCCCGCCGGACATTCACATATCGGCCCTCACTAACCACTGAATGATAATTACCCTAAAGGCGACAGTAATCATCCATAAAAGATATCTACCTCAAAAATAATGAACACTATCACATAAGGAAGCTAACATAATAAAATTCCCCGGTCTAGACTCGGTGCATCTTGTGATCTTCTATTCTACGTTGCTCGCCCTAACTACCATCTACATGGAAGCAATTCTCCTGGTATTAATGTGTGAGGAGAAAATCACGGTGGCCTACCAATTCGAGCAATGGGTGGATGAAATGGGTGGCTCATGGAAGAAATGGAAGCATTATACAATTTCAACATGCACAAAGAAAAAATGACCTAAATGATGCATATGCAAGTGTAAATGCCCTAATGCCTACATTTGGGTGGAATGATGCATGCTCTCGCATTCCATCTCAAGGTCAAATGGAATATCTAAGAAAACTACATCATGCACTTATTCTTCTTAGTATGTAGTGAGAACATGTTCCTTTCTCCCTCTCATTACTACTTACTTCTCAATTCTCTTTTTTTTTCAAAACTTTTTTTTTCTTTCTCGTATTCTTTTTCTTCAAGCCCTTATTTTCATAGCTGACAATGAATTGTTTGTCGAGCTCACTTATTGCTGCATAACTTATACATTTGAAACATTCAGAAGGTATGGAACAAGTTCATCACCCTTAATGTTTCAGAAGAAACAAGATGCATGATGTACTATATGCACAAAAATGTGAATGCAGCTAAAAAATGATGATGATGCAACTAAATGACATGCACCTAAGGATAATGTGCATGTATAACTTATCTATTTTTTTTATTTTCATGCAAATTATGTGAAAATAGTTGTAATGCAAGACCTATCTACATGGAATGCAATCAAAGAGATTAAAACCGTAATGTACTTCCAATTCTTAAGGTGGAGTATGAAAACAATGGGGTGGATAGATCACAAGACTAATTGACTGAACCTTTGAAAATTATTATGTATCCCTCCTTACTGACCTATGTAGTAATTAAGAGGTTTCTCTCTCTTATTTCAAATTAATGTCTCATTATCACTTGGTCAGTTTAGGCTCAAACAACCAATTCCGTTCACTTTGCATGAACCATAAGAATGTACAATTGTGATTTTCTATTTTAGAGTTGACAAACCCAATTATTTCCTTAAGTTAAACAACACAAGCTTGCAAAAACACTAAAAATTTTCAAATTTGCCCCTAATTCCCATGTACAAGCAACGAGATGACACATGACTTAAAACATCCACAATTACACTAGATAGAGTGTGGATCCTACAAACAACTAAGAACTACAAGAAATAAATGACAAAAGACAAAACAATAAACTTAAAAAACTGAGAAAACTAAAGGATAGAGCTATTCCAACTCCTCCCTAAGCTTGAATTCGACTATGGCCTCATAGTCAAAAACAACCTTAAAAGGTGGAACAGAGATACCAATCATTCTTCAGGAGGAGGTAGGTACTGCGGGGCCGTGGGGTCCCAAGATGGGTACTTCCCCTGAAAGCTCGGATCATACTGGGGCATGGGCGGAGGTTGTGGATACCCCCCAAATTAATTCTGGCTCCAATAATGATCGTAGAAGGGCTGCTGCTACATCTCCATCCTATGCAACCTGTTGTGGATGTGTTGTTGGTTGTCGAGGAGGAGGCGCTCATTTTCAAAAATAGCCCTCTAGTTATCAAGGAGCCGGTTCGTCGTATCCGGAATACCAGTGTATGAGGATGTATGCTGCTGCTGTGTCTGATGAATCTCCTACAACATTGTATACATCCCTTGCATAGAGTAGGCATCCTCTTCTGGATAAGAGGGCTGTGGTGGCGGAGGTTGCAAAGAAGAATATGGACCCGGATGCATGCGTGGACGCTTCCTGGGTGCCACTCGTGCACGAAGAGGAGTGAAAGCCTCCTCTTCCTCTTCATGCTCGTCGCCGTCATTGCCATTGTCGTCATTACCGCCGTCTTCATCTGTGTCTTCAATGGCTATGACAGGCCATCTGAAATACTGAGCACCCACGATGTGGAAGATGGGGTCTGGAAGTGAACACTCTTGATATGCTTGATTGACATGGCAGTGTGCATATCCCAAGCCATCACGAAGCAGGATGAGGTTAGAACGGTGCAGATGCTACAAGTTGACCTTGCTCCTGTTGGAGAGGGGAGTAAGCTGGGAGAAATTTAACCCAAGATAGGAGGCCAGCGGTGTGATGAGCCCTCCAAAGTGGATTAGAGCCTTCCGCGTACTCCTCTTTACACCTAACACGCACGTTAAGAAGAACGTGTCCCAATTACACTCTTCTCGCTTCAGCAACTTGTGCAGGAAAAACAAATCTATCTCTTGAAACTTGCTAAGAGATAGGTCACCACGAGCAAACAAGGTGGTGTAGAGCATGCGATGAAGAACCCACACAAACGGATGCTCAAAATCCACAACCGCCGCATTATGGTAGCTGACAGATTTGCCCGGTGGCGCAGTCACAAGATGAGCGAAGATGTCATCATAATCCGTCATGTTATTTGGCCTCCGGTACTGGTCTCTCCCATGATTCCAGTTGTAGATGGAATTAAACTGCCTGAGGGTGAGAGTGTAATTGTTGTTGTACAGCCGGAAAGAAACGCGACCCTTGATCCATTCCCGATCAGTGGCGATGACGTCGTTTGGCACGACACATATGTCCAGCGACGCCATGACCTCTGCCACTAGCTCCTTGTATGTAGGCCATTCACCGAAGAATGGCTGGCCATCGGCATGGAATTCCATCTCATCGGGCCTCCTGCCCGTATGCCTTGCCTTTCCCTTGAGAACGTAAGCAAGATTGGCCTCGAACCCAAGATTGCGGATCATGTCCCGGTCGACGTAGAGGGTCGACTCAATCTTGCGCTTCATCAGTTCCTCATAGACCTTCCAGACCTCCGCATAAGGATGGAAAATCTGCGGGTGCAGAATAGATGCAGTGGGTGGAGGGATGAACTCAAGGATCTTCATTGGAGCCGCATGTGAAGAAGAATCACCAGCTGTACGCACCATCGTCGTCGAGAAAGAAGGAATAGAAGTTGGAGCTCGGGGAAGATTGGAGAAGGCAATCTCCGCTCGGTGAAGGCTCGGGGAAGAACTCGCAACTTGGCTGCTCGTATCCAGGTTCCGGTCACTCAACAAGTCGCACGACACAAGTGGAGTTGGAAATATCTGAAGGTGTGACGTCATATGACGACAATCCATCCCTTTTATAACTGTGGCCGGTGCTGTCGTATGCCCATCGATACCATCGATGGAGGTCAATGGTATCGACACCTGTAGCACAATCTGGTCTTCCGCTAGTATTGACGGTTGTTGATAGCCTGATTTGGGGGTCCGGATCGATGATGCGTCGATACCATCGATGGGTGTCGATGGTATCGACCCATCCCACAGATCGGCTCTCTTGATGCAGCGATCGTCTTTGATTTCCTCTCGCGGATCGGTGACGTGTCGCGTCGATACTATCGACGCAAGTCGATAGTATCGACTTCTGCTTAGGGCAAACACCCTCATGAGGCTCAGCAGCCGCTTCCTGTCTATAACCGGGTCGATACCATCGACAGGACCGTCAGACACTTTTCATCTGAATATCTCCAGAGATCTCGTGAGTATCGACATCCATGTCGATACTATCGACCTCCTTCTGGCGAGCAACCTGATGGTGGGTCGATACCATCGACGAGGCCGTCGATAGTATCGACTTAGAGAAATTTTTGCAACCGCCTGCCTGTGCCTATCTCGATAGCATCGACACAAGGGTCGATGGTATCGACCCTGCCTCAGTCCCGCACATTAAACAAACGATCAAGGTATCATTTTTACACTAAAAACAAAATCAAATCAAACCAAAGTACTAATGTGAAAGAAATTAAACGAAGCTACCGATGGTTTGGTTGCCTCCCAACAAGCGCCCTTATTTAACGACTTAGGCTAGACGAAATCAAGCTACTCATGTATCTCGAAGCACAATGTTTTTGACCTCATTCACTTTCCTTGTGTAATCCTCACCGAAATACAACTTCAATCACTGCCCATTAACCAAGCATGTTGTCTCTCCATCACGCACCATGATTGCGCCATGTGGCCTGACCTCCTCTACTGTGAACAGTCCACTCCATCGGGAATTCAATTTCCGGGGATGCATATTCAACCTGGAGTTGAATAAGAGTACACGATCTCCCTTCTTGAAGATGCAGATCTGAATATGTCGATCATGAATCAGCTTTGTTCGCTCCTTGTAGATCTGCGAGATTTCATAGGCATTCATCCTCAGCTCGTCAAGTTCATTTAGCTCTAACATCCGTTTCTTTCCTGCTTCATCATAGCTCAAATTCAACTTCCTCAGCGCCCAGTGCGCCTTATGCTCCAATTCCACCGGAAAATGGCAGGCCTGACCGTAAGCCAACCTAAAAGGCGTAGTGCCTATAGGTATCTTAAACGCCGTCCTGTACGCCCACAAAGCGTCCGGTAACAAGATACTCCAGTTTTTCCTCGTCAAAGCAACAGTGCGCTCCAAGATCTTCTTAATCTCTCGATTGGAGACTTCCACTTGCCCCTGTGTCTACGGGTGGTACGGGGTACCAATGTTGTGCTTTACCCCATACTTTTTCAACAATGCCGCGAACTTCTGATTCTGGAAATGTGTACCTCCATCACCAATAATCATTCTTGGTACACCAAACCTGCAGAAAATGTATTCTTTGACAAACAAGCACACTACGACAACATCATTAGTCCTAGTGGGTATTGCCTCTACCCACTTCGATACATAGTCAACAACTAATAGAATGTACAAGTTAGAATTGGAGGACACAAACGGTCCCATAAAATCTATACCCCACAGATCGAACACCTCGACCTCTTGAAATACATTGAGGGGCATCTTCTGTCTTTTTGAAATGTTACCTACCCGTTGGCAGGAATCGCATTGCCGCACATAGTCATATGCGTCCCTGAACAAAGTAGGCCTGTAAAGGCCACTCTCAAGGACCTTGGCCGTAGTTCGAGAACTAGCATGGTGGCCACCCGTCGATAGAGTATGGCAATGATGGAGGACACTTTCATATTCCACTTCCGGTACACACCTGCGCAACACACCATCCCTGCACTGCTTTAACAGAATAGGGTCATCCCAGAAATAATAACGCAAATAATGGAAAAATTTCTTTTTCTCTTGGTATGTCCAATCATCCAGGATAATTTTACAAGCAAGATAATTAACAATGTAAGAAAACCAAGGATATTTAGACTTCACAGATAGAAGTTGTTCATTAGGAAATGTCTCGGTAATGGGTATGTGCACGTCCTTCTCATCTACCCTTTCCAACCGAGACAAATGGTCCGCAACCACATTTTCTATTCCCGCCATATCTTTGATTTCAATGTCAAATTCTTGTAACAGTAGGATCCACCTAATCAGTCTAGGTTTGGCATCCTTTTTCTCCATCAAGTACTTAATGGCGGCGTGGTCCGTCCATACCATGACTTTAGATCCTACAAGATATTGCCAAAAAATTTTAAAAGCAAAAACAACAGCAAGAAGTTCTTTTTCGGTTGTCGTGTAATTCAATTGTGCTTCATTCAAAGTTTTGGACGCATATAAAATCACAGCGGGTTTATTGTCCACACGTTGTCCTAAAACTGCCCCAACTATGAAATCCAACGCATCACACATCAGTTCGAACGGTTTTGTCGAATTCGGTGTTTGCACAACCAGAGCAGAAATCAATTTCTCTTTAAGCACATTAAAAGCATGTAAACATTTTTCGTTAAAATCAAACACAAAATCCTTCTCTAGCAACTCAGATAATGGTTTGGCGATTTTTGAGAAATCTTTTATAAAGCGGCGAAAAAAACCGGCGTGACCTAGAAAACTCCGTACCCCTTTAACCGAATTCGGTGGGGGCAATTTGGAAATAACTTCGATCTTCACCGGGTCTACCTACAACCCTTTGATAGACACTTTGTGTCCAAGCACGATCCCTTTGCTGACCATCATGTGGCATTTCTCCCAATTGAGGACCAAATGCGTGTCCTCACATCATTGCAAAACCTTGTCCAAATTGTATAAACATTCGTCAAAGGACGCACCATAGACGGAGAAATCATCCATAAAAACCTCCAAACAACATTCAACCATATCAGAGAAAATGGCAAGCATGCAACGCTAAAAGGTTTCCGATGCATTACACAGACCAAATGGCATACTGCGGTATGCAAATGTTCTATAAGGACAAGTGAAGGTGGACTTCTCTTGGTCCTTCAGATCAATAGAAATATGATTGTACCCCAAATAACCATCGAGAAAACAAAAATGAGATCGACCTGCTAATCGTTCTAAAATCTGATCAATGAATGGGAGAGGAAAATGATCCTTAAGTATAGCAACATTCAATCTACGATAATCTATACATACATGCCACCCGGTTACCAGACGGGTCGTAATAGGTTCATTTAACAATTTATGTGTAACAATAATTGCCCCCTTTTTAGGGACTACCTGTGTAGGACTCATCCACGTCGAGTCGGATATAGCATAGATGATACCTGCAGAAAGGAGCTTGATCACCTCCTTCTTGACGACCTCCATCATGCTCGGATTTAGTCGACGTTGTGGCTGAATTATCGGTTTGGCTCCCTCCTCAAGCTGGATCTTGTGCTGGCACAATGTAGGGGAGATCCCCTTGATGTCCGCTACTGACCACCGAATGCACCTCGGTGGTTCTTCAACACGATCAACAATTGATCTTCCTCCTCGACACTCAGATATGCCGAAATGATCACTGGAAGCTTCTCACCCTCAGTTAGAAATGCATATTTCAAGTGCGGTGGCAATGGCTTCAATTCTAGATCTGGCGGGTTAATCAAGGATGACTGAAGTGGTGGTGGAAGTTCTCCAACGTCTTCATAGTACCTAGCATAAAAGCATGGACGCACCTGAAGCATCTTGGCACACTCTTGTAATGACTTGCTTCTCATCCAATCATGTGTTATATTAACCAGGTAGGCTTCAAGCGGCAGTTCTGGATATGCATTGAAAACAAAACTTGCTATGGCCTCCTCTTCAGTAGAGGGGGGGACGTCCTCCTCTTCATCATTGGGAAAACCCACAGCCTTGCTAAGAGACACAACTTTAGTCTGCTCCATGATGTCTACAGCTAGTGTCCCCTTCTCCACTTTAGTCATTACATGAGCCATATCTAAAAACGGATTCCCTAGAGATAGAGAGATATTCTGATCAAAGTGCTTCATCACACGACATTTCTCCTTAGCTTTTGATTGCGTGGTGCTGGAAGGCATGACCATCTCAAACCGATCGTCATCGATACCCAAGGTCAACCGACCTCTTCCCATCTCAAGTATCATGTCATTATTGTCTTGGAAGGGTCGTCCAAGGAGTAACTCATTACTCTGTTCATCTTGCATTTCCATTACAACAAAGTCTGCTGGAAATACAAACCGATCAACTTTCACCAACACATCTTCGCAAATACCATACGACTTCACCACTGAATTATCTGCCAACTGTATTGTCATATTGCTTGGCCTTGATTCTTTCAATCCCAATTTCTTGAACGTAGAGAGAGGCATCAGGTTTATGCTTGCCCCTGAATCACATAGTGATTCACCAAATTTCACTTTCCCAATATAGCATGAAATATTGAAGCAGCCCGCATCCTACCTTTTAGGTGGCAATGTGCCCATGATGAAAGCACTCACCTGCTCCTTGAGAACCACAACCTCAGTGTCGGGGATCTTCCTCTTCTTTGTAATGATGTATTTCAGAAATTTCCCGTAGGAGGGAATTTGCTCTATTGCCTCTAATAGTGGAATGTTGACAGAAAGTTTTCTAAAGCTGTCCAGAAACTTCTTGAACTGGGCGTCCACTTTCTTTGCTTTCACGCTATTTGGATACAGGACCGGGACAGCCTGCGCCCTTTGATGCGTCGACACATATGGCGTCCTCTTCTGTGTCTCCTCCTCAGTAATAACTGGTTCTGCTGTGACATCCTGTGCTATATCCTCAACTGGCTCTATGGTTGGAATTGGAACCTCCTCTGTGGCCTCACCTATGATTTCTGACTGGGGTTTGCTTGGTTCATTGGCCCTGGGGTTTAAAATCTTCTTGCCACTCCGTAGCAAGATTTCCTTCGCCTACTGGTTTCCTCCTGGAATGTTTGTGTTCCCTGGAAAGCCTTGCTGCACTGGCTTATTCAAATTTGCTATCTCAGCTGCCATCTGTGCCAATGATGTTTCTATAGTCCTCATCTGAGCCCCATGACATTGTAAGGTCTGCCCAAATTGGTTCATGAATTCCCCTTATTGCTTGATCTGCTGACCAAACGTGCTCATTTTTTCTTGATTTTGCTTGATCACTTGGTTGAGAAATTCCATGCTCTTATCCTCCGTCACCGGTTGGGGTTTTGTGTCAGGGTCCTACAAGGAATTATTTGGATCCTTCCAGGAAAATTTCTTGTCTTTCCTCCATGAATAATCGTTGTTTCTGTACCCTTGCTGCTGGCGCATGAATTTGACTTGAGCTTCATCCTCGGATTCAGTATCTTCTTTTACAAGTAGTTTCTTGGCGAGAAGGTCCATCTTCTCATTTAGCTCTTTGATGGCCTTTGACTCCCCCACAGCTCGAACATGCTCTACGACTTCTCTGTCACCCCAAGATAACTTCTTGGCCATGTTTTTTAGAATTTCCCAACACCTCATGTCTATTGTGTTTAAGAAGAACCCTGAACCTGCGGAATCTAGGTTACTTCTATCATGCTCGGAAAGAGCACAATAGAAGATTTTGACCTATGTCTCCTTGTCAAGCCCATGATGCGGGCACCTCCTGAGCATGATCTGAAACTGTTCCCAGGTCTCAGAGTAAGTCTCTCCTGCCTTCTGGCTGAAATTATGGATTTTCCTGATCATATCATTTGTCTTCTCAGGTGGAAAGAACCTTTCAAACAATACTTCCACCATGTGGTTCCATGATTCCACATACTCATCGTCAAGATTATACAACCATTCTCGTGTATTTCCCGCCAGAGAGCTCGAAAACAGCTTCAGGTACAGTGTCTCCTACGGGAACCTGTCTATCTTGATCATATTGCAGTTCTCCATGAATTGACTTATGTGAGTCACCGGGTCTTTGTTCTTTAGCCCATGGAATGCATTTGACTTGACCAAGTTGATTAATGCAGGATCAATCTTATAAGTTGGAATGTTGATCGCCTGCTTCTTAATTGGCCCATTTGAAGCGGATGAGGAAGAAGCCTTTATCTTCTCCCATATCGTCTGCTCTTCTGCCATGGCTTCTTGTTCTGAGTCGGAATCTATATCTTCCAGATGGGGCTGAACATTGTTCGCCTCGTCGTCTGGTCCCGACAGTGGAACCTCTGGTGATTGCTGCATGTAGTCGGTGCTACGCATCTTCACCATGCACTGGTACCTGCAAAATGGTAATTTCAGTTCAATACCGTGCTAGACGATTACAAAATGTGAAAGATAAACTATGAATTTCAAAAAATGAATAATAGAATAATAAAATAAAAATGTGGCCTAGAGTGGCCGCTTGCAGCACTCTTAGTGCCAACAATTGTCGTGTCCCCGACAACGATGCCAAAAACTTGACACGATTTTACCGTGCGTATAACGCAAGTGCACACGTCAATGTAGTATAGGCCCTTGTGAGGCTCGAGTCGAACTCAGGGACACTAAATTATCGGTAGACTACTACTAACTACTCGCAATCAGCTAGACCGATAAAGAGGTTATGAGAGTTGTTTTAAAAATAAAAGAAAACAAAGCAATTGATTAAATGTTTAGTTTAATCAATTCAGGTGGAGATCTTTAGGATTACGGTTTCACCGTGGGTTTTCCTTGTATGAATTTCCATATAATAATTCAGGTTCATCTCTCAATCCGGGTAGTGGCCTATAGTCAGAATTGTCCACTGTCATGGTACAATTCACTACCTAAGTCTAGGTCGGTTTCACCGTCGTAGTAACCTATACCCTAAACTAGGTGCATTAGAATCGACCTCTGGGTTTCCACCATTAACCTTACATCACCTTGTTCAAGGGATTTGTTAATTAATGTGAATTTTGTCTCTTTTCAACCGTTAATTCTTCTTTCAAAGTAATTAAAGGCATTAGATTATCATTATGGTGATCAGGCATAACAATATAATTGGGAAAACGAAATCATACCATGGATTTAAGAGATAAATGATGAATTACTATGATAAAAATGTCATACAATGCTTCCCCGGGCTACTCCCAGTCCTAAAGATAAAGGGGATTAGCCCCGCATGTTCATATCAGAGCAAAACATGGTAGAGAAAAGGGGAAACATGGAGAAAACTGTGAATAAGTAATGAAACCCCTGAACGGAGAAGATCCAAGCGTTCCTCGGCGTAGAATGCACGATCTATAGCCTTTTGGCGGTGGAAAACGTCTTCTTTGACTTCTGGAATGGCTGGGGTGTGCTTCCAGGCTCCGTTCTTCTCTCCACTCCTTCTCGGGACGTGTGCAGTGGCTAATGATGTGATCCCTGGCTCTTGGCCACCGTCATTAGGTATAATCACCGAGTAAGGTTGCAAAAATATCACAACCGTTAGATTTAGATCAATTTGAAACAAACTTGCATCTGACGGTGTTGATACCATCAACGCGGGTCGATGGCATCGACACTGCGCGATATCAACAAGTTTTCTCTTCTTTTCTTCGTTGCGCTTGATGCTGACTCGATACCATCGACGAGGGTCGATGGTATCGACACCCTTAGGCGTCAGTTTTATCCCTTTTCCGTCACTGAATCTTCAGGTGTCGATAGTATCGACTATCTACTCGCCAGCAACCTGATGGAATGTCTCCACCATCGACTTCCATGTCGATGGTATCGACTCTGTGCTGCTCCTTGCGGCTGGATACCTGTGGTTGTGTCGATAGTATCGACAGTTGTCGATGGTATCGACAACTACAGATATGCGTTTTTCCTGAAATTTCAACACAAAACCACATAAGCCGAAATAAAACATATTATTGTAATCATTTATGCTTAAAACAATAAAATAAGGGAGAATTGATACTGAGAAGGATCATAGACTAAAGTAAGTGAATTATGCAATATTAACCACCAAAATGACCAATTAACGCATAAAACACGAGTGAAACAAGTCTATAAATGCGACTCAAAATCATCGCATCACTAAGCTTTTCTTATAACTTATACCAACTATCTTGTTAGTTGTTTTATTTTATTATCATATGGAAAAGATACTTATAAGAGAATAACATATCTCAAAAGTATTTCTAGATGTTATGTATACGCTACCTTAACAGACCTAGATAGGGATATTCTACGGAATTATATTTATCTTAATAAGATTTTCCCAAAACAATTCTACAATTGTTCCTTAAATTAATACATCCTTATTGGTGTAATGTTTATGCAGAGCATAAACCCCTAACATATGATATTCATACTATAGTTATTTCAAAGTTGGCCCTTCTAGGTAACCAAACATGATTAATCTTATCAGGGGTCATGTTCTCATTTTCTCATACCATTGAAAGTTTTTTGGATACTGGGATTATTTACCTTTGTATCCATCACATGTGTTAGAAACACATCACATCCTCATCATTGCCAAAGTCAAACATATAATAAGACCTTTCTTTCATCTTGGGACATAATCGCCACATATAATCTTTACTTTGGAATCAAAATTCGAGACTGGCTAATACTTTGCAAAGTATCCATATATAGATTACATCTAATCCATGTACATCAAGTGTCATAAGACTTACTTGATTGTCATGCCTTTGAAAGGAAAGAACACAAAGAAACACATTCCTCTTATCACCCGATCATCACCCATGGTTATTTTGAAGAGAAGAGATTTTCATCTCCTCTAATTTTTGTATGGACTTTCAACTGTTCATGAGCCATATACTCTTGTTTCATTGTAGGTTCCTTGCCATCTGCATAGAAATCATAAGGATGATTACATGTCATCACTCCTTTGTTTGTTATTGTCTAACATGTTCATGAACTTTTTTATGATTTTATCGCATTTCTTATTTTCACATTTATGGAAGAGATCATTATCATTCACATATTCTTTATTTGAATAGGGATCATTTTTCTTATTCCCTTTCACTTATCATGAGGATTGCACTTTTTAATTTCTCATACACATACTGGTCTGAGATAAACTCAGTTTCTATTTCATTGCTCTTAAGATGTGATAAAAACATTCGTTCCCTATTTTCAACTTCATTATGCTCTTTAGATTGTCTCAAAATAATTACATGATCAGAGTAATCAGAAAGATAGCAATCTAAGAGTTCCATACTTACCCTACCTTCAATAGTTGAATACCTGGCCAGGGTATACAAGTACTGAGATTAGGTAGTATGAACCTTGTTTGTATTATATACCTTACTTTTCATATCATCCAAATCATAGGACTTAATATCCCTGGATTTCTCCAGACATCTCTTTCACAACTCATCCTCTTTTATACAGAAAAGAGTAATTATAAAACATTTAAAAGAATATTATACAGAATCTAGATTCTATTTCTCATCATTTCTTCCCCATGTTCCCATAGGACAACCCAAGGGAAGTCAACAATAGCAATCCTTCTTATGATTATCAGATAAAATCAAGAGAAAACATATCAGAATGAAAAAGCTCATATCTGACTGTCACCCCTCAGAGCCATCTACCACTTTAGGTTGACTCAAAACATAGAGTCTACTTGTTTCATGTGGTTGCTTTTGCATTTTAGACTATTGGGCTATAACTTTTGTAAGCCCTGCCGAGTCTGCCATAGTTTTTGAGTCTTTTCCTTCTTTCTTTTCGAATGAAAAGGGTTTAGTATGCTCCACATGTCCATATCTATAACATATCTTGTCCTTAGATCATGGTCTTATCAGTCTTATTACTGATTTGGAAGCTAAATCAGAGGTTCTTACGGATGGAAAGTTAGGACTTTTGCCTTTACTTAATAACTATTTCACTGGTGCGCTAGGCATTTATTGTACTAGTTCACTACTACAGAAACAGCCTTTGGCGTCGGTCGTTTAACCCCATTTGGCGTCGGTTTCCGACCGACGCCTATGTGGGCGCCGCTAAAGGTCAAACACTTCGGTGTCGGTTTTTTAACCGACGCGTATTTATTCTATAGGCGTCGGTTGTTTAGTAAATAACCACCGCCAAAAGTGTTCGCGCCACAGAAAATGGCGTCATCTAGGGCACTTTTGGCATCGGTTATATACTAAAACACCGACGCCTATACTTCAAGACGACACGGCCGTGCTTCCCTGCACGGCCGTGTTTAGTACTATAGGCATCGGTTTTATATGAATTACCGACGCCTTTTCCACCACGGCCGTGCTATCCTGCACGGCCGGGTTGTTTGTACTATTAGGCATCGGTTTTTATCAAATAACCGACGTTGTATGTCTTTGCTGACAATTTTCTATAAATAACCGACACCTATTTATATATATTTTTTTTCATATCAGTTTGCAGGCCTGCTGTGGCTGGTCAGCAGGATGAGAACCTGCAGTTCAGTTTTCTGAACTGCAGGTTTACGACATCCATTGATATCAGCCTACAAACAGGCCACAAACCTGCAAAAGTCACAAGGAAAATTCTACACAAGTACATACATTCAGACATCAATTCAATTCTCACATTCACACATATAGAAACATTCAAATACATGTATTAACATTCAGAAATATTCATTTACAAAGTATCATTCATTATCGCTATCAACATCCCAATTATATCTTACAGTTGCCACTGCTTGTATGGCTTTTGCCCATTCTTCTCTTACTTCATTTAATGCTTCCATTGTATATGGAGAATGTATATTTTTTAAGCGTTTACCTATAGTGTGGTCAGTTTTAAACACCTGCAAAGAGAATGATGTATATATATAAGTAATAATATAAAAATAAGATAAGATTGATATATTTCATACTAACTAATGAGACTATATATAATACCTCATGTATGGTATCGATGTCCAATGCGGCATATTTGATAATCATCTGCATAAATCGCATCACATAGTATGCGCATGCCCAGCCATTGTCTTGTGTAGCACACTATAAATTGAAACATACAAAATAATACAACTAAGCACAATTCACATCAATAATATTTATATTCGAGTCGGGAACTTACTTGTACGTTCTGCCAATTTATTGACTGGTTCTTTTTCCTTGGGACCGTTCCTCCAGCCGTTTTGAATGCATCTAAACCCCTACATGTTAATATAACACAATAAATTTCATAAGTAAATAGTAATGTAATAAAAGATGTTAACGGATATAAAAATGAAATATTTCTCACCAGATTAATGGCATTCTCATTACGTGTCCAATTTTAGTGTTCAATGTACTCCCCGCAGGATCTAGATAATAAACAGTGAATGTCCCGGGGACAATAACTAGTAACTCCCAATGTCTACCGCTAGAAGTAAGAAGTTAACAATTAATAACTCAAAATGCAAAATAAAAATGGAATTTTCTTAAGTCCAAATTATAAATAAAGTAAACTTACTTGACATTGAATGGAGCTATTATTATCATCTTCTTTTGCTGACCAAAAATTGTAAAAGCATCTATACAGTATTGTTGAACATTATCAGGGTCTTTAGCTATAAAACTAATCAATGATGGAATCAAAAATCCCACATGATCAAATGCAAATTGTTTGCAATGATCTTCGACTAAGTAGCTGCAAAACATATAGGCGTATGCATTAATATATAAGAAACCAGATCACCAGATCTTACACAAGGTATATGGATGTATAAACAAGATTTCACCTTATCCATGTCTCTATCATTGATGTATTCAGCCAATCATACATAAACAGCTCAATAATATCTTGTATAAATAAAGAGCTATCGTATGATCGACCTGCATAATCTGCATCTAAAGAAACTATTATAGGGCAATGTATATTATGTGCCCGTATCCAACATGCCATTCCCCTACAAGCAGGACCTAACGGGTATGTTAGGTCAGTTGGAACCCAAGTTGGTAATGCGGGAAGTGGAGGTGGAGGCCTAGGTGCTCCTGGTGTCTTCTCTTTAACCTGTATATATAATTTCAGATCAGTTGACATCATATATACACATTAACAGTCTAAATCAATGTAAATTTATCTTACAATTTCAGTCGTGTAGACAACATCAGCTTTGGGCCACAATATGACCCCGCCTTCTGCCTCACCAAGTGTATCAATATCTGGGTGGGCATATGGCAACACAACTTCCCTCCAATCGGGTAACACACTTAATGGGCCCACACGAACATAGCCCTGTGGCATTGGAGTCCCGTGAAACCTTTCCCCAGGAAGGGACGGGTAAGCTTGCGCCTCTGCAACAACATAGTCTTGTATTCTTAAGAGGCATGGCTTCAATGCCTACAAATTTACGTAAAGAATGTTATACATATATACATATAATCTTGAAAACATATCATCTTGAAAAGACTAGCTACAATGTCATAAACAATACTTACAGCAGACGTGCTAGGCGATGGGTCTCCAGGATTACTCGCAGTCTGTGCATCAGGAGAAGAGTGGGTCGCCATAGGCTGATTGGAAGCCTGAGATGCCTGCCACCGCAGCAATTCTTCCTTGACCTTCTCAGAAACTACATCGTTGACCTTCTTAGCAACTAAATCCTCAACCCTCTTATTCTCCTATACATGGATAAAAGAAACATTAGCTTCTTATTAATGAATTTCCTTTTGCATTAACATTCTAAAAAAAGAATAGGTTACCTCTTCTTGAGAAAGTCCCGCTCTGGGTTTGCGCTGGGATGGCCCAAAGAATGCTTTGATGCCAACACCAGCGCCGGTACCTCTAACACGTCCAGGATGCTCTGGGTTACCCATAGAAACTGTCAATTCATACCTTGTGCCCTGAGGGATGAACGTGCCTTGTTTCCTCTGCTCATGCAGCTCCCGCTAATCAGCATAAATAGAAATTGGTAAGTTAACACCACAAATAATCAATATTCAAATGATTTCTCTAAGAGTTGTATTTTACCATTTTTGCAGCCGCCTCAGCAGTTACAGGCTTCTTTATTTCACCCTTCTTGTTTTGCCTGCCAGCTATCCAGATATCATGGCGAGGCATGGGTGTGGCAGACTCCTGAGTAGGAGCAGACTCCTGAGTAGCAGCAGACTGCTGATTAGCCGCAGACTCCGCCTGTAGTGTTTGGCGAACGCTTGCATAGCCTTTTGGACCCATAGTGTGGTCATGCACATTCAGTGCACGCCTTGCTTTTTGTGCGTCACTGAGGGCCTAGTTAGTATGCACATTAATGATTTGGTTAGTAGCACTAAATGTTAATCTTGAATAGGTGAATACAATGTATATTAATTAAATTGGGAGTGACGCCTAATACCTTGAATTCTTCAGATTTTCTTGAAGCAACAAAATTGTCCCAATCTTCTTTGTCCAAGAAGTTCCATTGTTCAAGGGCTGATTTCTTCTTCTTATCACCCTCTTTTATGTATTCTCTGTTCAGATTTGTCCTATAATTCCTAAGCATCTTTCCAGCGTGTTGCATTACACTTTTACGATGCAACTTCTCATCCAATGCAAACAGATTCTGTAAAATAGAAATGTTATTAACTAGTATCCAAAATAGAATTGCAAATAATAGAATTTGTAATCTACAAAATAGAATTGCAAATAATAATAACTCACGCATAAATCCTTCCATATCAAGTCTTTTTTCCCTTGAGGAACTTTATGCCAATTATCATACTTAACACCACAATGGCTCCGAGTGGTACACCCAAGATAGTTTACAAAATTATTGCGGTTCACTCCAATTGAATTTCCTCCATTATCAAACTCCACCACCAATTTGGATCCACTACCACTTAGCGCTAATAACTTCTTCAACAGAGTGATGCCCCTTTTCTTGTTAAGTGTTTGGTGTTGCGCATCAAGTTGCTCCAGTGCTTCAGTGGGTACAGGTACATCATCAACCTAAAATTTGACAAAAATAAACACACTAAATTAGCCCAATATAGAAATATAGGATATATGACATAACTAGAAGATAATGAATTTTATAGAAATACAGGATATGTTTTTAGAACCTACATTGGTATCCTCGCCATGCTTGTCATGGACAGCATGCTCATCATGGACTTCATGCTCATCATGGACATCATGCTCATCATGGTCAGCCATCTGAAAATGTCATTAAAAAGGCAAACATTTAGCATTTGTATTAACTAGAAAAAGGCAAACATTTAGCATTTGTATTAACTAGAAAAAGGCAAATATTTAGCATTTGTATAAACATACATGTCTCTAAAATTGTGATCTTTTATCAATTAACAATCCTTCATTGTGATCTCCGCACACATATAAGTCATCATTAGCTTCAATATTTTGTGGAGTTGGCAACCCAAATGAGAATGGACTGGAGTCATCATACTTATCATAGTACTCTTCTTCATCTATAGGATCTTCAATGAATTGTCTTTTACCATGAAGAACAACCAACCATTTATCATTCGCAGGATCATCGATATAGAATATTTGTTTCGCCTGTGATGCCAATATGAATGGTTCACCCTTCTCGCCAATCTTTTCAAAGTTCACCAAAGTGAAACCCAATTCATCCACTATAACTCCTTTGGTGTTATCAACCCAATTACATTTAAAGAGCGGAATTTTGAAATCTATGTAGTCAAACTCCCAAATGTCCTCAATGACACCGTAATATGACATTTTAGCTTCACGTGGACTCTTATCCTTTGCACTTGCAAAGTACAAAGTCGACGCTTGAAGAGTGACCCCACTATTTTGGACGACACTCTTATCATCTTGGCGCTTTGTGTAATATGTGAATCCATTAATGTCAAACCCTTCATAAGACATAACATTCAGTTTTGGTTTAAAGGCGAGGCATTTGATAGTTTCTGTAATATCATTTGGTGTTTGAGATAGTTGATGTAAGACTTTATCTTCAAACCACTTAGTAAAAGTCTTATTATGCTCTCTAGCAAGCCACATTGAACTTTCTCGAGGATGTTGTCTCTTTATGAAATTGGTATGTTCCTCGATATAAACACTCACTTCGTCCATATTGTGTAAAATATACAAGTGAGCTTGTTCCAACTGCTCACGGCTGATTACTTTCACCCGTGATCCCAAAATTCCTTTGCCCTCCTCAATATTCTTGTCATTATCAGGAGTGTCATTACCACTGAGAAAGTCATTGCAAAAATCCATAACCTCTCTCGCCACATAACCTTCAATAATACTCCCTTCAGGCCGATAATGGTTTCGAACATCACCTTTAAAAACACTCATGTATCGTTCAAAGGGATACATCCAATGCAAGAAAACTGGTCCCAACATTTTCACTTCCCTAGTCAAGTGGACAACAAGATGTACCATGATATCAAAGAACGAAGGAGGGAAATACATCTCAAGCTGACATAGGGTAACAACCACTTCTCTTTGCAAATTATCGAGAGTATCAGGGTCAATAACTTTACTGCATAGACTGTTGAAAAAGAAACAAAGTCTGGTAATTGCAAACCTTACATGCTTCGGCAATATAGATCGAATTGCCACAGGTAATATTTGTTGCATTAGAGTGTGACAATCCTGAGATTTAATACCTATCAACTTCAGATCTTTCATTGATACCAATCTACGGATGTTGGATGAGTAACCATGTGGCACCTTAACATTTACCAAGCATTCACAAAAAGTTTTCTTCTCCTTTCTAGACAACGTGTAACAAGCGGGAGGTAAGTATGCTCTTTTACTACCCATTTCACGTAATTCTGTTAATTCTGACCTTATTCCCATTTCACGTAGGTCCAGTCTGGATTTTATCCCATCTTTAGTCTTACCTGGTATATTTAACAGAGTACCAATGATGCTATCACAGACACTTTTCTCAACGTGCATTACATCGATACAATGCCTGACTGTCAAAGAACTCCAATAAGGAAGATCCCAAAATATTGACTTCTTCTTGAATGAAGAATTGTCACTCCGTGTGGCCATACTACATTGTGTTTTCTTACCAAATTCATTGACAATGTCTTTTACTCTTTCATAAACAACATCCCCTGGTATAGGTTTAGGTGCACTCCGTTCATCATTCCATCCATTGAATGCTTTGCGCTTCCTACGATACGGATGGAATTTTGAAAGAAACCTTCGATGACCAAGATATACAGTCTTGCCGCCATGTTTTAGTCTTATTGAATCAGTGTTTTCTTCACATATAGGACACGCTTTAGCTCCTTTGACACTATATCCAGACAAATTCCCATATGCTGGAAAGTCATTAATAGTGCAAAACAACATAGCTTGCAAACGAAATGTCTCTCTTGCTGAAGCATCATAGGTCATCACACCTTCATCCCAAAGTTTCTTTAAGTCATCAATCAAAGGTTCAAGATAAACATCGATATCATTTCCGGGTTGTTTAGGGCCCGATATCAACAATGACAACATAACGTACTTATTTTTCATACACATCCAAGGAGGAAGATTGTATATAACAAGCATGACTGGCCAAGTGCTATGTTGGCTGCTCAATGTCCCGTACAGATTCATCCCATCTGTACAAAGCCCAAGTCTTAGATTCCTATCTTCTTCACCAAATTTGGGGTACAATAGATCAATCTTCTTCCACTGTGGGGAATCAGACGCATGTCGCAGGATCCCATCATTATTTTTCTTAACATCTGCATGCCACCTCAAATTCTTTGCATCTTTCGGATTTGCAAACAAGCATTGAAACCGTGATATTATAGGTAGATACCACAACACCTTGGCAGGAGAACCAGTTTTGGACTCCCCCAAAGTCGTCAATTTATACCGTGACGCACCACATTTTGGACAATCTTTTAAATCTACATAGTCCTTTTGAAATAATACACAATCATTCGGGCATGCGTGTATCTTCTTGGCCTCCATTCCCATTGGGCACAACATTTTCTTTACCTGGTATGTTGAGATTGGCAGCTCGTTTCCTTCAGGAAGCATTTCTTTCAACAAAGTCAACAATGAAGTGAAGCTTTTGTCGCTCCATCTATTGTTAGCTTTCAACTTATACAATCTCAACACAGCGCTAAGCTTCGTAAACTTAGCACAACCTGTGTATAACGGTATCTCAGCATCATGCACAATGTTTCTAAAGATAGGAGGTGGATCAGTGTGCTCTACCCTACAACTATCCAGCATCGCATCAACGATGTCTGCTGGAACTGGTTCGTTCACATTTACGTCATCGGAGGCAATTTCTTTTTCCACCCAAGCACTGCTATTGACATCTACTGGTTTCGATTTTGAAATCTCTCCATGCCAGTGCCATTCTGTATAGCCTTGTACAATCCCGTTGCACATGACATGACTTTTGATTTCCTCACCAGTGTTGACTTTCAAGTTGTTACCGCAATGCCTACATGGACAGTAGAACCTATCTGTAGGTTTTTTCCTATGTTCCTCGGCAAATCTAATAAACAGATCAAGACCAGATATAAACTCTGGGGTGCAATGATTACGAATGGACATCCATGATCTATCCATTCTATGATCAGAGAAAACAAGTATATATTAGGAAACAAGTATATATTAGGAAAAGATTAGGGTATACACTTACATCCTAAGTGTATAATGTGATGTCATTCTTATATATAATAAATGTGTACCACCTATCCCATCCTTGAACACCTAATCTCACTAGTAAGTGTATAATGTGTATTGGGTTTTCAAGAAAATTTCGGCAGCATTTCCCCGCTGTTCTCTAAGTACATATGTACTTAGAGAACAAACGGGGAAATGCTACTGAAATTTTCTCGAAAACCCAATACACATTATACACTTACATCCTAAGTGAGATTAGGTGTTCAAGAACAGTCCCAAACCGGGGACTATCCAAGATTTACTCCTAATGAGTCAATCTTGGACGGGTTTCTAGGCCAACAAACACATTTGATGTCATTCTTATATATAATAAATGTGTACCACCTATCCCATCCTTGAACACCTAATCTCACTAGTAAGTGTATAATGTGTATTGGGTTTTCAAGAAAATTTTGGCAGCATTTCCCCGCTGTTCTCTAAGTACATATGTACTTAGAGAACAAACTGGGAAATGCTACCGAAATTTTCTCGAAAACCCAATACACATTATACACTTACATCCTAAGTGAGATTAGGTGTTCAAGAACAGTCCCAAACCGGGGACTATCCAAGATTTACTCCTAATGAGTCAATCTTGGACGGGTTTCTAGGCCAACAAACACAATAATAGATATTTACAATGAAGCCGGACTCCATACAAACAATATATAATTTAGTGATCATTGTTCATTCTAATTTATACCAATGTACAAGTAATATAAAGAACAATGTGGATTATATGGGACATAAATTCATTGTTCATTGTCCAACATTAGGTTCAACACTTGAAACATACATTCATTTACGACATAAAAAATTTGTTTCATTAGGGTGCAACATGTGGATTATATGGGACATACACATCAAGGTGGTCATAAGGGAGGATATTTCCTTATTTATGAGTAAGCGATAAAAGATTAAGATCCATATAAAAATTAGGGCATAAGGAAGAAATAAATCTTCTTTAGGATACAATAGACCCTTATGGATGTATTTAGGGTCATAGGTACCATCATAGAACAAAAGGGGTACACTCTAGGATTTAAGATCACACTATATCATGTATTTTATACAAAATTACATGTATGTGTATATAAAAAATATATTTATAAGGAACTTCTATACATATCAGTATCTCTAATCATTAAAATCGGCAAGCAGATCAGTAATTGTAAATAACAAACTACGAATTGTTGAATTAAAGTAATCACTAAAGTAATACTAACCAGTAGTACCAATCATTAATCACTGAAAGCAGCAAGGAAATCAGTAAAACTAATCATGCATTACTAGTATAATAGAGCAATAGGATATTTACTTCGATGCATTACAACAGTACCCAATTATTTCAGCTTACATACCTTTCGTTAGCGGCGGCGGACAAGTAGGCGAGCTCCCAACAGTGGTGGTCAAAGCAGGAAGAAGGGGGGCGGCACTGGGCGTGAGCAGGGAGGAAGGAGCTACGGCGGCGGGCGACGCTGGACGAAGTAGGAAGAAGCTAGGGCGGTGACGCTGGAAGAAGCTACAACGGCGGGCGACGCTGGAAGAAGCTAGGGCGGCGGAGAGTCAGGCGTGGCGGCGGCCTCAGGCGCTTGGAGCAGCAGGGGCGGGCAGCAGGGGCGGGCAGCAAGGGCGGCAGAGAAGGGGGCACGGAGAAGGAGGAGTGGTGGCGGAGAAGGGGGCTCCGGAGAAGAAATAGCTGGAGAAATGGCGCTGGAGAATAAATCGCCGGAGAGAAATCGCCGGCAACAGTGAAATAGGGTAATTGCTCGCAATGAAACAGAAGAAAGGGGAAGAGTCGGGCGATCGTGGAGTATAAGTTCCCAAATAGCGTCGGTTGTTTTAAACAACCGACGCCTAAACATCTTTAGCGTCGGTTGTTTGCAACAACCGACGTCCAATTGGACGATATTTTCATGAAATTGTTTGGCGGGAACCACCTTCAGCGTCGGTTATAAACGGATAACCGATGCTGAAAGTGACACTTTTCGTGCAAATTTTCATCGCACACAGGCGTCGGTTTATACCTACATGACCGACGCTGAAAATGACACTATTTTTTTGATCAAAATTTGGATTTTGCGGCCGACTTTCAGCGTCGGTTTGTTATAAACAACCGACGCTGAATACAAAGCGGTACCCGTGTCTGGCTGGTCTTCGAATATAGACGTCGGTTTGCTTAAACAACCGACGCCTAACATATAAGGCATCAGTTTTCCTTAATAACCGACGCCCAGAAAAGTGACACTGAATGCTATTTCTGTAGTAGTGGTTGTACCAATAACCTTGGCTTATTAGAACCACTAGGCAAATGTTTCTAGAATTGTAAAAACTTTTCCTTAATTCTCATCTCATTGCCCCTCCTTGGGGATTGCCATCACAGATGTACTATCTGTCTATACTTATGGAAGAGTCTGTTTCCTTGCCATATATTAATTCTTCCCACATTTCTACTGTTCCACCATGACTATGTCATTTAGGAACCCTTTTAGAACCCAAAGTTTCTGTATTGAGGACTGCTAATGTAACATCCCTGACCTGGGTTATGGCTTAACCCTAGACGTTTTGCTTAAGTAAGTTGTTCATAAAATTGTTTTAATATTTTGAAAAATAATTAAGACTCTTGTAGAGTTTAATTTTTAAGTTTGAGCTTATTTGCAAACTGTCTGTGCATTATATGATAGTTTGAGCATAAAGTGCAATTTACCCAAGATGAGGGGCTATATTGCAAAATGTCACATGTTGAATGTATCTCATGTGTTTTAGGATCATAAGAGAGAGAATGATGTTAAAGGATGGCTTGTGGAAAGCCTAAATTTCAAGTTGCAACCTGTTTGAATAATGTTAGTACATTATGCACCAATTTTGGTACAAATTGGAATTTACCCAAATTGTAGGGTTAATATGTAAACTACCACCTCTAGAGTGTCCCTACTCCCTCCTAGTATCATATAGAGGAGATATAAAGGAGGAGACACCATGTTTGAATCAATTATGAGTGATGGTACTCTTGGTGATGAAATGACCAAGAAAAGGGTTGAATATGAAACCCTAACTTGAGTTATATCAAATGGAAAAGCTTTTATATGAGAGCCTATCGACCAAGGAGCCATAGGTGGAGTCTCATATCATTTTCTGGACTCTTGGAAAACCCATAACGTGCAAAGCACCTCAAGGAGGTGAAGTGTATCGGCTTATAACTTCCTTAGAAAAGTTGTATCAGGTTGTGAATAAAGTGGTGATATAGTTGATATATTTTATTCAAAGAGATAAGTAATGGACGAAAATTCATCCCTAGATTATCCTCAAGTGTTTTGCATGTCAAAATAAATGTTAATGCATGCATGTACACGTGTTAACCATGCATGGACATGTGGCACCTAGTAGCTCAAATTAATGACACCTCATTTTCACACTTCTTCATGAACAACAAGTATATATACCCCTTCTTTCACCCCTTAGTGAACTTTTTCGAATGTTACCACCCTCCTTCCCTAAGGTATCATGCATAGGTCCTTGGGTATTGTCCATAGCAAGATCATACCGGCCAAGTAGGGTGATATCGACCTAGTGAGGTGATATCGGCCATAGTGAAGTGTTTTGATCACAAGGGAGGGGGATATCGGCCAAGGGTGGTGTCATATCATGCATGAGTGGTGGCATATCATGCAAAAGTAGTAGGGTATCATGCAAATGTGCTAAGGAGCAAGAAGGAGCTCATACTTAACCTTAAGGTGAGGCCATGATCAGTGTTCTGAAAAGCGATAATCGGTGTACGGGCGGAGAGGGTACCGAATAGAGTATATACGGTATGCGGGAGTATAAGCGGGAGAATATTTAGTTTTAATCGGTTTTGATTGTTTTTTTATATTAATCAGAAAGATATGTAAATTATATATTGACCATGTAATAATGACAATGATAAGTAATTAGAAACATTTATAAGTAATAGGCTAATATTGCATTCATAAGTAGTTAGAAACATTGATGAAATTAGAGAAGAAAACTTTGATAAGTAATTACAAACATTGATAAGTCATAGACTAATATCACATTAATAAGTAATTAGAAACGTTGATAAGATATAGACTAATATTGCATTCATAAGTAATTAGAAACATTGATATGTCATAGACTAATATTGCATTAATAAGTAATTAGAAACATTGATAAGTGATAAGACTAATATTGCATTAATAAGTAACTTGAAACATTTATGCAATTAGGGAAAAAACAGTGATAAGTAATTAGAAACATTGATAAGTCATAGACTAATATTGCATTAAGAAGTAGTTAGAAACATTGATGAAATTAGAGAAGAAAACATCAACAGTAAGGATCAGTTCAATAAACACTAACTATAAACTTATTGATAAAACATGAGGAGAAGACCAAATATGTAAATTGGAAGAAGAGAATGTAATTGTAATGACCAATAGTAGTATTAGAAAAAATTAATGTAAAAAAATATTATTACTAGCATTTGATTTTGAAAATTGCCAATTAATCGGACGATTATTCCCCCGATCGTCCGATTCATCGGTCCTGGACCGATTATAGGCCGATTATTCATAATCGAAGCGGTAGACCCCCAAAAAGGAATATTCGGCCGATTATTCAGCCTAATCGGCCGATTTCCTGAACAGTGGCCATGATCATCTTCAACCTTGGATAGAAGCATGATTTTAGGGTTATGATCTTCCTTTCTTTTCTTCTTCACCAATTGCTTATCCATGGTGATTCTTTGCATATAGAGGAGTTGTGAAGTTCATCTTCAACCTTAGGCACATGAAGCTTTGGATCTTGGAGCTTTGAAGTTGTTCTTGAGGTGATTTATACAACTTGAACCCAATTATATTATTATGCACCTTCAATTTTGTCATACTTGTTTATCTACTTGCAATTTTGATTTCTCTCGAATAATTGATCATCCTTTGAGTTCTAAAAGCTTCGTGGGATTGTTTTCCATGACTTAGAATGTAAGAATAAGGGTCTAGAGGTTGATGGTGATGACATCATCAAAGGTAAAGTGATATCAGGTTGAAGCACACACCTCAAACCCGATATTGTGATGTAACCCTATATGATAGGAAAACCGATAAACCTTGTAACCCAACACCCTTATTGATTTGTATAATGGGTTGACAAAAGTTCAACCAGTTGTCTATCCTGTCACTTAACCCATGGTGAAGGGTAGGTTGAAGCCATGAAGGTTTGAGCATAAGGGTCTAGCCTGATATGGTGTGAAGCACACACACACCTCTTTGCCCAATATGGTGTGAAGCACACACATACCTCAAACCCGAGATGGAAGCAGACACACTCCTCAAAAGTGATATGGAAGCACACATACACCTCAAACTCGATATGGAAGCATGCATACACCTCAAGGGTGATATGGTAAGCACACATACACCTCAAACCTGAGATGGAAGCACACATACACCTCTAAGGTAGCAAGCATACACCTCGTACCCGATATGGTGGAGGCACCTCAAAACCTATATGAAAGAAAGCACCTTAAATGCAATGTACTTGATGGAGTAACACATGAAGTGTCTTATATCAAGTCATACATTAAGAAGTATGTAGTTTAATGAATAATGATTAAGTAGGATAATGTACCTTGAAGGAAAGGTTGAGCCAACTTAACAAAGTATGGAGTATTCAACATCCTAGTAAGGATGAAAGAGAAACTCATACTTTTGTGATAATCATGTAATGGGCATACATTAATACTCCTAATATGTGTAGGGTATAAATTAGGGTTTGATCCTTGATAATGTGATCTCAAAACCCTAAATGGTTAATAAGGGAAACCCTAACCGTAATGTAGGGTGATGGTATGTTTTTGAAACCCTAATCGATAAGAAAGGGAAACCCTAACCCTAATGAGGGAATAGTGGTATTACCCTTGTATGGCATTGTGTTGATTTGTATTTGATATGGTTGTTATCATGTATACAAACCATGCAGGTATCATGAGATGATGAGTATAGCCAGGTATGAGCCATGATGTTTTATATGATAAAGATTTAATGGGCCTTGTGGGCCATGTGAGATGCTTGTGTAACAAGTATCATGTATACCTTGGTCTGAGGACCTAGAGGTAATAGTTACCTGAAAAGTGGTAACAGTGTTCAGTGATGAACTAAGGGTTGAATACCCAGATCTAGTAATCATGATGATGATAATGTTGAGGGATGAGAATTCCCAGTAATGAGATAAGACATTGAGATCCTAAATGTTATATGTGTTTTAAAGATTTTTACTTGATACATGTATTACACCTTTCTTTGTAGCATTTTTCATAATAATTCATGTTGGAAAACTTGACTGATGGTAAAAGAATATGATAATGCACTTAATTAATCGAGTGGAATCTTATCATGTAGTGCCCTTACCATAGATCCATCATCGTCAGTAGCTGGTGATAGTGAAATAGGTTTTCCCATGGGATCTCCTAGAGAGTGCATATTTTTGAATATGCGGGGGTGATGGGCGTGAATATCCTTATGCCCTAATGAGGGATGCGTGTGAGATCTCCTTCATTATAAATGTTGAGATGGATGTATCACAAATCTCCTAATGATGATGAATGCCAGGATTGTTGGTAGATAAACATGAGATCTCTCAATCCTGAAGAGAGTGCAGCCGACGCTGTAGCTCTATAGCGAAGTTTCCAGTATACCCTGGAAAGCTATGTAGCAATTGACACGAGATGTCCTCCTTGTGGTCTCGCACTGACCGAGACAGTAGAGGTTATGGTAGCTGGCTCTCCCATCGACCTTGTATGGTACAATTTTTGACTTCGTAGTGGTTGGTTGGAGTATGAGCGGTATACCTCATCTCCTCAGGGCATAAGTGTGATTGTAAAATATAATCAGGTGTGTAGAATATTTTCTTAAGGAAGGAATACAAAAGTTATTGGTTGATGTTACATTTCTTAATGCATCTTAAATGCATAGATGTTATACATGTTCTTCATATTCCTTATAAAATGAATAGATGAATTACTGCTTTATCATATATAGCTATAATATTTCAGTAGATGATATTTCTCTGTTATGCTTAAACTGTGATTAAATCCTACTTATTAATATAAAAGAATCCTCTGCTCAGTTTTATTACTATTTATCTGCAATAATAATATTGTTGGCTGAGAGTTATATCTCTCGCTGGGACATGGGTCTCACCCCATTGGTCACCAACATTTTTAGGTGGACGCGGATGAGAAGGTAGGGACCATACATCAGAGGGAGGACAACAACATCAAGGGCAGAAGTAGCATCTCAGGTTGAGTGTGTTGTCTATCGTGTCTTGTAGATATAAGTCCTATGTGTCGTCTCTATACTCTCAGGTCCTTGGATCCAGTACGTAACTATTTTATGAACGATCTGAGATTTTGGCTTGTATGCTTCGAGGTTTTATGTTTCTTATGTATAGTTTAGCAAGGAAACTATTATATGTTATCCTCGAGATGAGATGGTACATGGTATGTACCATGTGAACCATGATGTATGTAGTACTTTGGTTCTCTTCTTAAGAGTTTCCTAGAAATGGATCTCTTTGCAAATGGTTTTAATTTTTAGTGATTTTTGTTAATCCGCTGCTTATGTTTATTCCACAATTATTTATTGGTGACAGTTTGATTTGTTGTCAGATCGTCTCAGGTAACCTAGATTGTAATGCTAGTATCCAGTCTACTATATGCATCACTTTTGTCCTTACCTACCCAACAAGAGCATAAAAAGTAGGATTCTCTATCTTGATTGAGTTAAAATGGGAATTCCTAGGCACTCATTCTTCTCTTGCCTAATCCCTTGTACCCTCTTCTGGTGCAACAAAATTTCTTTTAGCAACATGTTCCTCGTGTTCTCCAGTTATTTTTAAACTTCACCCTTTTCTTCTGCATAAGTAGAAGTCACTATAGGGTATACTGGAGGACACTAACATAGACTCAATACCTTAGTTCTATGTCTCTGTAGACTTAGCAAACCTTAAGCTCTGAAACCAAAACTTTGTGATGATCTGACATTAAATCAAGTCATCACCAGTAATTAATTGCGGAAACACCATAAGTAGCGGAATTAACAAAAAAATCACTAAGAATTAAAACCATTTTGCACATAGATCCTCTTTTAGGAATTCTTACTGAAAGAACGAAAACTTTATATTTATCATGATTCATATTGTACATTCATTGTATCGTCTCAGCTCAAGGATAACAAGTACCAGTTGCTCCACTCAGATACATACAACAACAACATAAAATCTCAAGGTAATCAAACCAAAATCCTATGTCGTTCATAAAAACCACTAAGAAATATCTCCCAAGGACTTGAGAGTACAAAGATGACACATAGGACTTCTAACTAACAGACACTATAGAGTGTGCACTCAACCTGAGCTACTACTACTATCCCTGCTGATGTAGTTCTCCCTCTACAGAATGGTCTCTACCACCTCGTGCATGTCCACCTAAAACTTTGGATCCCATGGGGTGAGACAATTGTCCCAGTGAGAGATATAACTCTCTGCCAACAATATTATTTTTATAGGAAATAGTGTAATACTGAGCAAAGGATTCTTTTACTTAATAAGCAGGATTAATCATTATTATATGAAGAACTGAGTAATCTCTTCTCTTAAGGTAATGTAGCTATCTATGATAGAGCAATAAATCATCTATTTTCTTTATATGGAATATGAAGAACATGTATAACATATATCAATTAAGATGTATAAAAGTAATAAGGCATCAATCAATGTTTTCCATATTCAATTCTTGAAACAAATACACTACGCAACTGATTACATATTCACATTCACACTTATGCCCAGAGGAGATGAGGTATACCGCTCATACTCCAACCCACCACTAGTAAGTCAAAATCGGTACCATACAAGGTCAATGGCAGAGCCGACTGTCAAGACCTCACCTATCTCGGTCAGTTAGAGACCACTTAGATTTAGCAAGACATCTTGTGTCAACTGTAATTATCTTTTCTGGGGTATAGCGGCAACTTCTCTATAGAGTTACAGCCATAGCATGTACTCTCTTTGGGAGAAGATCACTTAGCTTTCCCAGATTATTTTATCAGGAAGACCGCTGAGGGATCTTGGTTTAATTGTTATTAGTAAGTCCAATGAGCAACCTGGTGTTGTTGGGGATTTCACTGAGAATCCCTGTTTAGTTGGGGAGTCCACTGAGCACCCCGATATAATAATCACATATTCAAAAATATGTATACCGTGTAAAACTCATATCACCATTCAACAAATTATGACACTGAATGGATCTATGGTCTGGGCAACTACATGATAATATTTAACTTGTTTAATTAATTTCATTAAAATATCTTTTAGCATCAATCAAGTTGCAAGAAAGAATTATATCAGATGCTACAAAGAAAGGCATAATATGTTTATCAAGTACTTTAATGATTCTTTGGAACACATAGAACATTTAGGATCTCCATCTCTCATAATCATCATATCTGGGTATTTAAACCCTTAGTTCATCACTAAGCTTTGTTACCTCTCTAATAGGTAACTGATACCTCTAGGTCATCAGACCAATGCATTAATTCACATAGTTCACAAATCTCATTTAATATTTGGTCACCTTTCACTACACAACAACTATCTTTCAAAACATCAGATTATATAACCATTATACTTGTTGTACAAATAATCCTCATAGCTCACAAAGCCCATTAAATAACTGGTCACCTCTTACTAGGAAAAAACTATTCACATGGCTCACAAGGCTCATTAAACACCTTATCACTAATAAATATCTTTTTAGGTCATCATATCACATAAACATTATGCTTGTACAAGTATTTAACATGTCTCACAAGGCTTATGCAATAAGGGAAATACAACCTTCCCGTCATTAGGGTTAGGGTTTCCCTTTATAACTAAATAGGGTTTCTAGTTCACAATATCATTCTAAACCCTAATTCATTGCTCCATACATTTAGGAGCATACATTGATATCATAAGTATTCAATCATACTTATTTATCCTGCATCACTTATCATTAAATGCTTATCAACATAAAGTATGAGTTTCTCTCTCATCCTCACTAGGATGTTGATTAAATCTTACTTTATTATCTTAGCTGAACCCCTTTCTTAATATATGTTAGCCTTCACTTATCCAAGTGCATTCAACCCATTACATCTTAATGTAACAATTGTCATGACATACTCCATGTGTTTCTCATCCAAGTATATTAGATTTGAGGTGCATCAAGTGTATCATCCTTGAAGTACTGGATGTGATATTTATCATGCCTTGGTGTATCACTTCCCTCATTACTTTTAACTTACTTGAGTTCATTAACTTATCTTGTATTAGGGTATTTCCCATCCTAATACTTTATGCACTAACTCATCACAATTACCTTGTAGTGTATTGTCATAAGTCACACAGTTAAATTACTCATCTATCATCAAGTGATATGAACTCATTTTGGTTTATGTCATTATTAATATAGGGTTGAACATTATCAAATACTGTAGGTATTTCCCCTAACAAGGTATTAACCACACCATGACTTGGTATTACACTCATCACTACTAAGAGTGTCTTGTCCTCACCTTTACAAGGTGTAGCAGGTTGAATCATGTATATCAAGTTAAACACATGTATTGGGTTAGGTGTATATCAAGATAGACATCATTGTAATGACCCGACCTCCCGGTAACCACCAATTAAGGGTGACGAGAAGGTCAGAGATGTTATCCCAATATTTTGAAACTACCCAAAACCCAGGCTTGATGTGCATGGAATCCCCTACCCAAAACCCAGGCTTGATGTGCATGGAATCCCCTACCAAAGATCCTCGTGGTCTTGGATTCTAGTTTGGTGTCGTGAGAGGTGAGAATATTGGATCTGAAATCCTGACTATCCCATGTCCCTTTCCTTCTGTGAATCAGGGTTGACGATGCACATTCACCATACAATTTGTGGTCCTCTAGGCCACACGAGGATCTGATGGCTGTCATCGCCCCCGATTTTCCCTTTCTCCTTTAAAATGAGAAAATCATGTATTATTTAATTCAATTCATTGGAAACTTGTATTATCCACAACTCTCTCATCGTTTATCCTTTCTCATTCAAATTTTAAAGAAAACTCTAGATTGGCATTATCTACTCGTTTATTAATTTTGAAACCCAAATTCCAAAGGAAAAGGGTATTTCCTTCATAAGCAAGTTATCCTTTAAATAAAGCCAGTTTAATTGATATTTTCTCTTTCCTTTCTTATTATCTTGGAAACTTGGGCTCTTTGGTACCCAAGAAACCCCCAAAGACACTAAATCTACCTTTGGAGGCTACCTGTTAGCCTTCTAGAGGCTTCTACCTCTTTGTTTTCTCCTTTTCTTACATATTCTTATATTAACTGAATTTCTTTTTCCTTTTATTTTCTTTTTCTTGTTATTGGGCCCAATTGCCAATAAGGCCTGCGAAATCATGCAAGAACGGATATTTGTTAATGAAATCCATACATTCAAGTAAAAAAAAAACAATTACATGTTCATATGTATTTAAAAGGACAAATTACATTTAAATTCTGAATTTAAAGAAATTGAGGTTATAACATCCTCCCCTCCTTATAGGAATTTTCCCCTCAAAATTCAACAATCAAACAAACAAGTCAGGATATGCTCTTTCCATGTCTGTCTTTAGCTCCCATGTGGCGTCATCCTCTCCATGATGCTTCCAAAGAACCTTTACCATCTCTATGTTATTACATCTGAGTTCATTCACCTTGGTATCTAGAATCCACAAAGGTGACTCAAGATATGGCAGCTTCCCTTGAAGCTCAATAGGCTCAACGCTCAACACATGGCTTGGATCTTACACATATCACTTCAGATTGGACACGTGAAACACATCATGCATCATACTATACTGAGGGGGTAACATCAAATGGTATGCATCTTCACCAATCTGTTCAAACACCTCAAATAGACCCACATATTAGGGACTCAACTTTCCTCTGTTCTTGGCTATAGCTCGGAGTGGTTGGATTTTCAAGAATATGTGCTCTCCCACAGTGAAATGCACATCAGTTCGCTTTGCATCCGCATATGACTTCTGTCGATCCTGGGCTCTCTTCATCCTTTGCTTGATCAAAGGAACTTTATCTGCATACACTTAGAGCTCCTCTGACCTCAACAAGGTCCTCTCACCAACATCATCCCTATGAAGCGATAACCGACACAGTCTCCCATAAAGAGCTTCATATGGAGGCATCCCGATACTGGCTTGGTAGCTGTTGTTGTAGGAAAACTCGACTAAAGGTAAGTACTGCTCCCATGACCCACTCCAATCGAGCACACGAGCTCTCAATAGATCCTCTAATGTCTGGATTGTCCTCTTTGATTGACCATCCGTCTGGGGGTGATAAGCGGTACTGAGCTGCAACCTTGTACCAAGTTCCTCTTGTACTTGCTTCCACAACTTGGAAGTGAACTTCGAGTCTCTATCAGAGATGATGGAACCAGGTATGCCATCAAATGTACAATCTCTCTAATATACAACCCAGCTTGGTATGACACTTTGGTAGTAGTTTTCAGAGCAAGGAAGTGTGCTGACTTGGTAAGGTGATCTACCACAACCCATATCACATCATGACCTTTCTTGGTCCATGGTAGACCCACCATAAAATCCATGGCGATCTGCTCCCATTTCCACTCTAGAATCTCTATCGACTGTAAAAGTATGCCGGGTGTTCATCCTTTACCATCTGGCACGTAAGGCAGCTAGCCACATATGCTGTAATGTCTCTCTTCATCCCTGGACACCAAAAAAACCTCTATAGGTCCTTAAACATCTTTGTAGTGCCCGAGTGTACTGTATACTTAGAACCATGAGCCTCTTTCAAGATACATTCCTTCAACGTTGAATCTTCAGGAACCCATATACGGTTCTCGAATCTGATCCCTCCATCTATTCCCACTGAGAGATGAGTATGTGGCTTCTTCAACAAGCCCTTCATTCTGTTGAGTTCTGAACTAGTCAATTGTTCCATCACTATCTCACTCAACAACTCTAACTGAATCTGAATGTTTACCGATCAAACTCTATCCTCTAACGGTCATGGAGTCCACTCCACCAACTCCACTAAGCTCTTCCACTGACTGGACAAAATAGCTACACACCTGAGCTATTTCTGGCTCAGTGCATCAACTAAAACATTCACCTTCCCAAGATGGTAGGTGATGGTGAAGTCGTAATCCTTCATGTACTCCATCCATCATCACTGTCATAGGTTCAGGTCTCTCTGTGTCAGGAGGTACTTCAAGCTCTTATGGTCGATGAGGATCTCAAAGGTAGCACCGTACAGGTAATGCCATCATATCTTCAATGCATGAATGATAGAAGCCAACTCCAAGTCATGCGTCGGGAAGTTCACCTCGTTGGGCTTGAGTTGTCGGGAGGAATATGCAACCACATGCCGATTCTATTCCAACACACAGCCAAGTCCGATCTTTGAAGCATCGATGAATATAACAAAACCCTCATTGCTGGAAGGTAGGGTCAAGACTGGAGCGATGGTCAGCTTCTCCTTTGGCTCTTGAAAATGAGCCTCACATATATCGGACCACATGAACTTCACATGCTTTTGATTCAACATGGTAAACGGTAAGACGGTCTTCGAGAAATCCTTGATGAAGCACTGATAGTATCCGGCCAAACCCAAGAAGCTGCAAATCTCAGAGGGGTTCTTTGGTGTAGGCCAGTCTCGAACTGCCGACACTTTAGCTGGATCTACCAAGATCGTTCCTCCAGAAATGATGTGTCTGAGAAACATGACTCGGTCTATCCAAAACTCACATTTTGAGAATTTTCTATAGAATTTCTGCTTTCTCAGGATATCAAGGACTCTACCCATATCGGGTTCAAAAAGATGTCTTAGGTATATCCTTACCTCTTACTCTCACCTAATGGTATCTTGACCTCAAATCGATCTCGGAGAAGACTCAGGCCAATTTGAGTTGGTCAAAAAGGTCATCTATCCTGGGTAAGGGGTACTTGTTCTTAATGGTCACCTGGTTGATCATCCGATAATCAATACACATATGGAGCGATCCATCCTTGTTCTTCACAAAAAGGACTGGTGCTCCCCATGGTAACATACTAGGTCAGATGAAACCTTTATCTAACAACTCCTGCAACTGGGTTTTCAACTCAAGAAACTCAGTTGGGGCCATTCTATAGGGTGCCTTAGATATAGGGCTAGTCCCGGGAGCTAACTCAATGGAGTATCTACCTTCCTCTCAGGGGGAATCCTTGGTAGATCATCTGGAAACACATCTGCATACTCCTAGACAACCTCTATCTCCTCTAAGGGTCATACCTTAGCCTCAGGCTCGGTGACTATGGCTAGGTATGCTCGACATCCTTTGGATATCATCTGCTCAACCTTCAAAGCTGACACATAATGACTGATAGTCCCATCTCTCCTTCCTCAAATGGTAAAGTGTGGATGACCAAATTTCCTAATAAGGATCTTCTTCTCTCTATAGTCAATCTGTACTATATATGTGTAAAGCCAATCCATACTAATGATTACATCAAAATCATTCATATCGAGAAGGATGAAGTCAGTAGGAAGCTCGTGACTCAGGTACTTAACTAGAAAGATAGGGTTTTTTAAAAGAGATGTATATATTCAACCACTCGGGGTTATGACATCCAAAACATAACCTAAATCCTTGATGTCCAAACAAAGCATAGTTCCCATATTTCTTGAAATAAAAGTATTAGTAGAACCAGAATAAAAAAGATCTTTTACATTTTGTCCGATGACTTCAAGCATGCCTACATAGTTTCATACTATATCAGACTTCTATTACATTATCAAACTAAATTGAAAGGAAAACTCTATGGGTTATTACCCTCAATAAACCTATTAGCATTTTCCTGGGCTTCTTCATTGTCGATGGCAAACACTCTATCTTGCCTTCTCTCTCCAATAGGTGGACCTCCAGCTGGTACTCCTCCTCCTGTTGGGGGTGCTGCTGCCACTGGTTGCGCTACCACTAGACCTCTCAGATCAGGAAAAGGATAGTTGGTGATGAAGTATCCCTCCTACTGGTAATGGTAGCACACCCTCTTCTCAAAGAAACACTTCCCATGATGTGTCCGTCCATAGGTATGACACTTCTAAAAGTGAATCTCACCACATGGCTTTCCTTTGTGTCTATGCTTGCCCTTGTTGTGGTTACGGCCTTGTCCTTTCTTGTGATCATTCTTCTATCCTTGAGTACCTTCAGTGAAACCCAGATATCCTTTGGGTGAGTTTTGAGTAGTCATCACTGTCCTCTCCATACCTAAGGCAGTGTTGTACGCTTCCTAGAAAGTTGTTGGTTTACTCGCCATCACATGTGGTTTGATTGTAGGGTGAAGACACTCCGCGAAATGGTCCACTCTTCTTTCCTCATCCATCATGTGTCCAAAATGCTCTAGGATGTGAAACTTGTGGCCAAAGTCCGCAATGGATAAGTTACCCTGGGTCATGTTGGTGAACTCTCTTTCCTTCTCCTTCTTAGATGAGGTGGGGATGAATCTGGTAGTGAAGGTAGTCCTGAAGTCGGTCCATGCCTTCAGTTCTTCACTTAGATATCATCCCATGATGTGGTTTTCCCACCAAATCTTGGCTGATCCTTCCAAGAGATGAGTAGCATAAAGAACCTTCTTGTTTGGCTATACCTCAAGTATGCATAAACCATTCTAGACTGCCAGCAGCCAAGGATCCACTTTGTCGACCACTTCGGTCTTATCCACTCCCAAGAATTTCTCAATGTTCAGCTTGACGAAGTCCAGAATGGTGACTCTGAGTCAGGGACGAATGGAAATTGACTCACCATTTTCATCTTTGGCTATATCCCTGAGGGTCAGAGCACTAATGGCCTCAGTTAGCCTCTTCAACTGCTCCATCCATAGGGCATCAAGGGTGTGAACTACCATTGCTGGTCCGGTACCACCGGTCTGGTTTTCCTCAAACTTGACCTCGTCCTCAGACATGTGTTCCTCTTCCCAGTCCATCTCAGGGTTGTCGAAGGGTACTGGCTTAGGATCGAGGCCTTCTTCTAAAGCTCCCTCGGGTCTCTTTCTCTTCTTTGAGGACCCATCACCTTAGTCCCTCTTCCTCTTCTCAGAAGATCCCCTCCTCTTGCGGGGAGGCCAACCCTTAGAAGTGTTCTTGGTGGCCTCGAGGATAGCTACAGTCTTCACTTGATCCATCTACATAAGCATACACACAAACTTTAGTTTACATTTAAAATAGTTATACTTATGTCGATGACATCTTGTTTACGTATGTTTTATTAATTTGTTGGAGGATTCATTAGTCCTTATCATACTTACCCTTACCTCAAGAGGGTGGTGAAGAGAGAGAAAAAACCTTAATCCTAGAATCCTTAATTGAATTAGGGACAAAATAGATGAGAGAGTCCTAAATGTATTTTATTTTGATTTAGAACCTCAGACATTGGCCAGGTAGTCAAACTACATCTGGGAGTCCTCGCGACTGACTAGCAGGGCCGAGGAATATTTCCAGCCCCCAGACTGTGATCCTTTTCTAGATACCTCAGTATTTTGGAAAATCCTCTAATAATTCCCTCGGTTCTATAAAGTTTATAAAATTTAATTATTTTAAGGATTAAATGAGAAACCATGGCTCTGATACCAAATGTAATGACCCCGCCTCCTGATAACCCCAAATTAAGGGTGACCAGAAGGTCAGAGACGTTATCCCAATATTTCCAGTTCAGTGGTTTGACATTTAATCAATAAAAATTATCAAATTATACTAAAACTAAATTGGAAAGCTAGAATAAAATAAATCTCTTGCATACCTTGTAATTTTTTTGGATTTCTAGACTTCTATCCACAGATGAAATCTATCTATCTAATCCTCCTTGAACTGATTATTCGTACCTTCACAATGTTTTAATTTACTATTTGTCCTTTTCAATGATTGTACCTAAAATGTCGACAAACAAAATGTCGGTCAGTATATTTCTATACTGGTATGTGGCAGACAATCAAAATTTCCACAAATAGTTTTCTAACAACCTAATTATCACAAATAAGTTATTAATAATCCAAATTACATTTTCAATGTGACATTCTCAACCGCTTTTTCCCTAAACACTGGATTACCCTCTCTTAGGATTTTATCCTTTCAAGGGACATAAGTCCACCTTCTCCAAAGAAGGTGCCTGGGGTCACCTCTTGGTTCCCAATGGTCTTCCTTCCGGGGCTTGACCAAATAGACCTTCCCTACGGGGCTTGGTCATGCATCATACATCAGGGTGACATGTAGGTTTGAGAATGCACATATATACTTAATTGTGATAATCATAGTGACTTTATAGGATTGCATAAATAAACACTCAACAATTTAGTTTGCATCCAATCGATCAAACGTTCGAGAAAACTTTGTGAAACTAGATCAATTATTCGTAAATAACCACATACTTGTTCAGCCGAATCAAGATAGTAATATTCCAAGCAAGTATGAAATCCAGGCAAGCAAGCAATTCACTCAACACGGATCCTGAAATAACCATACAATTTCCTTCACTACTCATGTTATCAAGATCTATTCAATCTAACTTGCTTCCTAGGGTTTCTACTTTCTTTTAGGGTTTCACTTGCTATTAGGGTTTCATTATCACTTTTGTCACTACAAACCCTAAACAAGTAAAAATACTCATAAACCCTAATTATCTTATCCTATGTCTCCTAACAGGCTTAGGATCAACAATTATCAGCATATTTCCAAATATTTCGAATTAAACATATCAATCTCATCCTTAACCCTAAATTAAGGTTTCTACATGCATTAACATGGATTCTTGGTTTCAAACCTTAAAACATGCAATTTATCATCTATATCAGATTCAAATCTTTCATTAACATCCAACAAGTTATTAGTACTCAAATTGACCCATTAAACATCATAGATTCAATCTTTAATCACAATTAGGGTTTCTAACTTAAGTTTAATGCACTTTTCATCAACTTAATAAAATTTTACAATTAGGAATGAAATGAGGTTCTAAAACTATTTTTATCAGGTTCCTCATATTTTTCTAATCAATTTCCATATAAAGTTCACTTTAATCCGACCATCCTAGCATTAATTATGATTTTTGCAATGAAAACAGTTTTCTTGAATTTTCTGGCAGAGAGGAGTTATTTACCAAGAAATTAAGAAATCACCTAAAAGCTTGGCCGCTCGATCAATTGTCTACTGGACCATGTGGGATCAGACGATCTGTGTCACGTGCCTCCACTAACTCGTTTGCGCCTGCAGACCAATCACCGAACCGTTGGATCATCTCGCGAGTCCACAGTAGACCTTAATTCGACGACTACTTCTATTCATCTTCCTTCTTCCTCAGTTCTCGGCCCGCAGTGGCTCTTTGGCAGCGTCCTCACTAGAGTGTGGTGAATTGAGAGAGGGATAGGGAGTTAGAGGTTGCAGAATAGCTGGTTGGGTTCGTGAAGTTGTGAGGAGTCGAGAGGGGGTCCTATTTATAGGATTGGAGGTCCCTCTATGGTTTCCCCAAACCTACTGCCGCCCAAACCTTCAGGTGAATTGGGTGTTTCCTCTAGATCATTCGAAACCACCCAAAACCTAGGCTTGTTGGGCACGTAATCCCCTCCCAAAGATTCTTGTGGTCTTGGATTCCAGTTTGGTGTCGTGAGAGGCGAGAATATTGGATCTGAAATCCTGGCTTCCCCTCTCCCTTTCCTTCTATGAATCGGGGTTGATGATGCACAACCACCATCAGATCCGTAGTCCTTAGGACCACACGGGGATCTGAAGGCTGTCATTGCCCCCGATTTTCCCTTTCTCCTTTAAAATGAGAAAATCATGTATTATTTAATTCAATTCATTGGAAACTTGTAAATTCCATAAATCTCTCCTCGTTTATCCTTTCTCATTCAAAATTTAAAGGAAACTCTAGATTGGCATTTTCTACTCGTGTATCAAATTTGAAACCAAAATTCCAAAGGAAAAGGGTATTTCCTTCATAAGCAAGTTATCCTTTAAATAAAGCCAATTTAATTGACATTTTCTCTTTCCTTTCTTATTATCTTGGAAACATGGGCTCCTTGGTACACAAGAAACCCCAAATACATGAAATCTACCTTTAGAGGCTACCTCTTAGTCTTCTAGAGGCTTCTACTATTGGGTTTTAGGGGAGGCAGAGAAGGAAGCGGAAACAAAAAACGTTCTCCCCCAAACCCAGTACGAGGAAACGCGTCAACGTCTATATAATAGGAAAGGATGGTTTGTGGAATCATACCTTGTCCCGAGGCTTGATCGGCGAAAATACCTCGCGCCTTGCGTGGTCTTCACCTCCGGTCTTGGACGGTGTCTGTGCAGCTCCTGGTCGCACCGGGACTGACGACTCCTCCTCTCACCGGGACTGTCGGGACTGACAGTTGTCCTCCTGAGCAGAAGAAACCTCCCGCCTCTGAAGTAGTCCACACGGACCACCTGGAACTCCAGACTCCTTGTCCCACAAGGAAGTGGAAGGAGTTGCACCCTCATGTTGACGTACTAGTCGCCAACACACTCTCCTGCCTCTAGTTGCAACTGCAGTTGTCTGTCCCTTGCTGCACCTCCCTTTGCGGGAAGCACTTGCTCGGGCTCTCTCTCGGTTACCAAAACCAGAGAGAACGACAACTTTGCAGAGCAACTGGTTGCACTGAGTTGTGTTTTGAGAAGCCCCTAATACCCCTATATATTGGAGGGTCATGGGACAGGGTTCTCCATCCCGGGCAATGCAGGACTAAAAGCAGGAGTAGAAGGGTTCGAGATTTTCCACAAAAGCAACCAACTCGCAACCTGAACCGATCGATTCACAAGTGAACTGGTCGGTTGGGGATCTGAGTCAGTCGGTTGACACTCAACCGATAGGTTGGGACCCATGAACCGGTCGGTTCACTTTCTGAACCGGTAGGTTCGTGGTCCTGACCAGTTCCCGATTGACTTTCCAATTTTTGTTTCTAATTGGTATCGAATACCAATCCTTGTTCCAATCAAATTGGGCAAGTGAAATGCAAGGAAAATTCTCACCAATCCGACTTTCCCAACTTGCCTGGTTGCAACAGTTGAACCGATCATTTCAACACTCGAAGCAATCATTCACCCTGTCCTTGAGCTGATCGACTCAACACTTGAGCCGACCGGTTCACCAAACTCAGCCGATCGGTTCATCACATGAGCCGATCGGTTGGGAGTGCAGATTGTGCAGAATCAGTCAATTGCGATTTCAATCAATTCGATACTCCAATCAATGTGTCCAACACCTTGAACATTATGATATTGAGCTATCAATTGACTGAGTGTTTAATTGAACTACTAAACTCCTTTAGTAATCAATCTAAACATTGCTTGTGGACAAAACTCATCTTCCAGGTTAAATCCTATGTCTGTGACCTTGCAGGTCCATTTCACGTTAGTAGTGAAAATCCATAACACTTATGACTTCACAAGCAAAGAGCGGTGCCTAGTCACACATCAGTGCTACCCAAGTGAAAGTAGAAAGTTGGAGAACAACTTTCAATCCTACAATCCGTGAATGGTGTTATAGTGAATGTATAATTCCTTTGTCACTGATATCCTGAATGAACTCGAGGCATGGAACAGTCATCCTGTCAACATTCATTCACTTTCTTGATCTCAGAGTAGATTGAACGAGATATGTATGACATCAATATCACATACTGATTCACACATGCGTGCACACGCCTATCTCAATCCTACTCATCAAGTGGCCTTGGATATCAAATTCCCTCAGGAGGGACAAATCCCATATCTATCACTCACCCCTCAAAAGCCCCATGTGTCAAAGCCACCCAATCATCACCTTGATAACAATCCATGTTTCAGGACTGCGTTTGATGATGTCAAAGTGTGCCCAATGACATGTGTTGAGTGTAGTGATTTCAGGTCAAAGAATCACATTCACCACCATCACTGTGAGTACTGACTGTGACTACCATGTCATGGTTCCATGTGTCAAACTCACGGTGGGTCTGTCCGGTACACTTGTTCTCTAACAAGTACCTATGTGTTTGGTTTGATATCTCTATATCATGACTAATGAGATTCTATCATCAACCAACACCACAATCTAGTCTTGTATGTCATTGCTGTCTATCTACCTTCCACAATGACATCTGACTATGGACATAATGAGAATGTACAAACTCTTAGCATCCATATGATCTCATCGTTCAGGTCCTTAACCTGAAAGCATATGTCATTGAGTACTGTCATTCTCTAGACATTCAATCTGTTCTATCACTATCTCATATGACTGAAGTAGAAAGAATTAGAAGCTTGCCTTTGATGTTTATCAAATCAATCTTAATGTATCCCACCAATCATCCCATGATTGGCTCTCAGGGCATACATACCAACAGACTCCCACTTGCACTGCGAGCCAATCACCCATGAATCATATTCATAGTGATCTTCAAACATGTCCCACATGTTACTGTGCTCTAGTGCGAACATAATGAGTAATGGCAACACCTTGCCAAAGTCAATATAAATTGCATGTCTCTCATCTCTTCACTGTACGTCACACGTATGAGATGGAGGTGCCGTAATATGCGATCTAGTATTCCTCAGCTAACCTTTAGCCACATTGCATGATCAAGGATTCCAGACTTGTCATCAATGAGCGGAATATCTATAAGTTCATCTAATGAACTTCCAGATCCATATAGTATCCAATGATGTTCTCTAACACATAGATACTCGACATTTCCTTTAAATAGTTTTATTGGAACACTTCCAATTATCAACAAACTTTCACTTTTATATATCATATATATATATTGTGATTAATTTTCTATCCTTTCGGAAGTTCGCATCAATGTAACTCTTTTCATTGAACTCTTCCTTATCTCCATAGAACCAATACTTCTCAATTACTTATCAAGTTCTTATGGTTTCCAATAACCCTTACTGGAAGTAGACAGACATCCACTCGTCATGTCACACATACGAGTTTTTAGGATGAGCACATCATATTGCCATGTCATACATACAAGATGATGAATGCATTTTATTCTTTCCATGTCCATTCATGAAAGATAATGGGATGATTACATACATGATAGATCCATATCTATTCTTAGTGTTCCCATTCTTCATAAGAATTGGACACTTGGCCTTGGGATACTAACTCCATGTAACATGGACAAGTTTTCTCCCACTGAATCTGTGCATACTGAACTCTTCAGTATAGATTGCCAATGTATGCTTTCTCTTTACAGGTCAAGAGGTTTTCAAGAAATATCTCTATAGATCTCTATTCCTATCACATAGGAAACATCTCTATCTTCCTTAAAGATAATTTCCACTTTTTCGATTTCCATTCTAGAACATTTCCATTTCACATCAACATGTGGAATGTGAACACGCTCCCACTAAATCACAGATCCCTTCTTTATCTTTGACATATCTGTCAAACCCTTTGACTATATCATCAAAGTAAAGATCCAATTCTGAGTTGCTTGTACTCAATTAATCACATTGATTAGTCCATTGTAACTTATAGACTTTATTTGCATTAGTGGATTCATAAACCTTATAGGTTGTGTCACGTACACATCCTTGTTTTATTCCTCATAGGAATGCAGTTTTAGTATCCATATGCCAAATTTCTTAGTCATCAAGTTGCAATCAACAAGCATCATCCTTCTCAAAATGTTATCCATGTGTCTTAACACTTAAGACTCATTTGCACTTATGGATTTTATCCAATGGGTGCTACCATAAAGGTCGAACCTTATGGTTTACATGGATTTCATTTAGGATGTAATGGTCATAAACCATAACTCAAAATTTGGTTCCTCATATTCATCTAGATAGTTGACTCATCACATGAACAATTGATCACATAGATAATTGAGGTGTATCTGTCAAGGATATAAGAACTCACAACTCCTTGTGATTCTCAATGTCCTTTATTAGTGTGGAGTATCCTTTTATTAAGAAGAATTCAGTTATTTGATAATCATTCTCTAACTCCTTAGAATATGATTCCTTCTTGATTTATACATCACCATGCCTTAATCATGAGTTCACTATGATACGCTATCATAATCACTCATAAGGATCTCAAACATTTGGTCCAAGTATTTCATTCATTGATCTCATCAAGAATTAACACTTTACCAAATTTGTACTTCATCTATGATGATCTTGAACACTTCAAGATATTCATATTGGTATTTCTCTAAACACCATTTGAAGTATTAGCATTTGCTTCAATAGGTATGTAAATACATCACATGTATTATACCTAATAGGATAATCATTCTCCCACTACCATTAGTGAAGATTGATTAATCATGTACAAGAGATTCATGTCTCTTACTGGTTCTCTAACCAAAAGAGTCTAGATTTACTCATCACATGGAAACTAGAAATGAATTTCTCATGATTGATGCTAATTTGATTGTTTGAGTTATCAATAACTTTAGGTATCATTTTATCTTATGCATACCATGTATCACAAGATAAACAAGGCATTGCCACAAAGATCATATCTTTAAGATTTAAACATCAACTTTATTAATTGCCATCATTGTCATACAATATGCAATAATAAAGTGTTTCTATCTATTGGCAATATATGAAATAGCAGTTCTCAACTCTATTTCATGCCCTTTAGGCTGAAATAAACTGAAAGATACTCCTATCTATGGCAGCAACACTTGCTCCAATGATAGGTACTCCTTTCTTGGTCCTTTCACAAAGGCCATCACTTCTTTGCGGATTTTGCATATCATATATGACATATCCATATCTTGGTATCATATACCTCAGATAAAGAAGCGGTTCATTTCAAGATACCTTAGGTGGAGATCTCCATCCCCTCCTTCATCTTCTTTTGTTCTTCCAGATATAGAGGGAAATTCCCTCATACACCCTCTCCCCATGTGCCTTGAGGTTGAAGATGGCTTGGATTGCTGGCTAGCATCAAAACACTTCTTTGCTTTGCCCTTGTCCTTGCCCTTAAGAATTACATTTTCTTTTATCACATCAAAGATTATGGTTTGTCTTTCTTCATCTTTGCCTCTACTATCCTCAACATGTCCAACAACTTTGTCAACGCTTGTCAAAGTCGTTTATGTTGTAGTTTATCTTGAACTGTATGATTTTCGCAACATTTGCAGTATGATACTAATAGCCAACTCTTGGCTCAGAGGGAATCCTTCTTAGTCAGGTTTTCCACATACCCAATCACATTGAGTGTGTGAATACCTTACTGGATCTCCTTCTGTCATGACATACTAGGACAATGTCCTTGAGACATCATATGTCTCATGTTGTCTCTACAACTCATAGTTCAGAGAACACAACATCAAGCACTCCTCATCAATGTCATCCTCGGTATGCTTCCATAAGCATACTTTCAGCCATTGATATGGTGGGATCGAGTTCATCTGGTTCTGGTATAACTAGGACTTAGAGATTTCGCTCTTTGAGAACACTTCTCTTCATCCTAACGAGTCGTGGAATTATTCCCATTTAATTTGTTGGTCTCAAAGACCGATCGCAAATAAAGTGATTATTGTTGACTAACCATTTATTTTAACAAAAGGAAATATATGCAATTTTAGTCCAAAACTCTGTTGACTTGTTTGATTGATTTGAAAGGTTGATCATATAATTAGGCCTTTAATTAATTATCGCTCCCACTATTTTACTTCAAATTGATAGCCCTCACCATCAATTCGGAAGATTGCAGCGTACAACCTTCTAGTGGGCAAGATCCTGAAATCCTCTAAGCCATGGACCAGCTAGGACTGTCACCCACAACATAGATCTCTCAGGTAGGAAACTCTTACCATTTGCATCATATGAAACTCCTTGCCATGATCATCTCCATGCCTCAAGGCACTAGATCCTATCTAGGTCACCTTGTTAAGTCTGACCCAAAGCAAACACGATGAATATGCACCCTGCTAGGGCAGACCTACACATTCATCCTTCACGCTTCCACGAGATAGATGGTGCACCACGCTAGGGCGTGCCCACACTTGGTCGATCAAGCTTTTCACGTGTGTCGCATTTGGAAGGCATCTAAAACTTAATATTTAATGAGGGATTTGGTTTTATATACATATACATATCCAATCACCACAATACATAGTACGTATCATATACATGCTATATCCCACAGAAAACATGCACAAACAATAAAAAGCGATGATTATGGCCATCCTAATGTGATTCCTCGAGCCAAGAGGAATCACGGTCATCTAGGTCTACATCACATGCAACATGTACAAGATGAACTCTGTGCTTTGCCTTCGTAGTAGACCAACTCATCACATGATTGACTTGTCATTCTGGCCCGGTCGTCTGGGTGCCACCAGCCGATCGGTTGGCTCCTCCAACCGATCGGTTCGCCTGGTCGTCGTGCACCTCTTCATGGACCGCCACCTGCTCGTCTTTCTCCTCGAACTGGTCATTAACTAATTAGTTCACTCCTTGAACCAATCGTCTAGAACGTCAACCGATCGGTTCACGCCTTGAACCGATCGTCTCAGCTATCGTCACATGTCTGTTGGTCTTCGACATAACAGGAAATAAAATCTATCCTATTTAACATTGTAAAAAGAGAAACCCCGAGTTACATTCGGGGGGAGCAAAAGGTAGAAAAGAATCTCGAATTATTTCGAGTTACATCAGGAATAGGAGAAGGAAGATCGATGCGCAGACCGAGATGCAAGCAACCACATACAACCATATACAGATAGGGTTTATTGGACATAACCACGTTATACATCCACGAAAAAACTCGTTTAAGGGCGACGCGTATTGAGTGCATTAATAATACATATCATATATGTAATTGGGATTTGTGGATTTAGGATTGGACATGCATAGAGACAATATTATTCGCATCGTATGCAATAAATAAAGGCGACAAACCAAAATCGATCATATCGATATTCCTAAAATATAGAGCAGTTGATGTGGCTCTGATACCACTGTTGGGTTTTAGGGGAGGCATAGAAGGCAGCGGAAACAAAAAAATTTCTCCCCCAAACCCAGCATGAGGAAACGCGTCAACGTCTATATAATAGGAAAGGATGGTTTGTGGAATCATACCTTGTCCCGAGGCTTGCTCGGCGACAATACCTCGCGTCTTGCGTGGTCTTCACCTCCGGTATTGGACGGTGTCTGTGCAGCTCCTGGTCGCACAGGGATTGATGACTCCTCCTCTCACCGGGACTGTCGGGATTGATAGTTGTCCTCCTGAATGGCAGAAACCTCCCACCTCTGAAGTAGTCCACACAGACCACCTGGAACTCCACACTCCTTGTCCCACAAGGAAGTGGAAGGAGTCGCACCCTCCTGTTGACGTACTAGTCGCCAACACACTCTCCTGCCTCCAGTTGCAACTGCAGTTGTCCTTCCCTTGTTGCACCTCCCTTTGCGGGAAGCACTTGCTCAGGCTCTCTCTCGGTTACCAAAACCAGAGAGAACGACAACTTTGCAGAGCAACTAGTTGCACTGAGTTGTGTTTTGAGAAGCCCCTAATACCCCTATATATATTGGAGGGTCATGGGACAGGGTTCTCCATCCCGGGCAATGCGGGACTAAAAGCAGGAGTAGAAGGGTTCAAGATTTTCCACAAAAGCAACCAACTCGCAACTTGAACCGATCGGTTAACAAGTGAACCGGTCGGTTGGGGATCTGAGCCGGTCGGTTAACACTCAACCAATCGGTTGGGACCCATGAACCGGTCGGTTCACTTTCTGAACCGGTCGGTTCGTGGTCCTGACCAGTTCCCGATTGACTTTCCAACTTTTGTTTCTAATTGGTATCGAATACCAATCCTTGTTCCAATCAAATTGGGCAAGTGAAATGCAAGGAAAATTCTCACCAATCTGACTTTCCCAACTTGCCCGGTTGCAACAGTTGAACCGATCATTTCAACACTTGAAGCAATCGTTCGCCCTGTCCTTGAGCCGATCGACTCAACACTTGAGCCGACCGGTTCACCAAGCTCAGCCGATTGGTTCATCACATGAGCTGATCGGTTGGGAGTGCAGATTGTGCAGAATCAGTCAATTGCGATTTCTATCAATCTGATACTCCAATCAATGTGTCCAACACCTTGAACATTATGATATTGAGCTATCAATTGACTGAGTGTTTAATTGAACTACTAAACTCCTTTAGTAATCAATCTAAACATTGCTTGTGGACAAAACTCCTCTTCCAGGTTAAATCCTATGTGTGTGACCCTGTAGGTCCATTTCACGTTGGTAGTGAAAATCCATAACACTTATGACTTCACAAGCAAAGAGCGGTGCCTAGTCACACATCAGTGCTACCCAAGTGAAAGTAGAAAGTTGGAGAACAACTTTCAATCCTACAATCCGTGAATGGTGTTACAGTGAATGTATAATTCCCTTGTCACTGATATCCCAAATGAACTCAAGGCATGGAACAGTCATCCTGTCAACGTTCATTCACTTTCTTGATCTCAGAGTAGATTGAACGAGATATGTATGACATCAATATCACATATTGATTCACACATGCGTGCGCACGCCTATCTCAATCCTACTCATCATGTGGCCTTGGATATCAAACTCCATCAGGAGGGACAAATCCCATATCTATCACTCACCCCTCAAAAGCCCCATGTGTCAAAGCCACCCAATCATCACCTTTATAACAATCCATGTTTCAGGACTGCGTTTGATGATGTCAAAGTGTGCCCAACGACATGTGTTGAGTGTAGTGATTTCAGGTCAAAGAATCACATTCACCACCATCACTGTGAGTACTTACTGTGACTACCATGTCATGGTTCCATGTGTCAAACTCACGGTGGGTCTGTCCGGTACACTTGTTCTCTAACAAGTACCGATGTGTTTGGTTTGATATCTCTATATCATGACTAATGAGCTTCTATCATCAACCAACACCACAATCTAGTCTGGTGTGTCATTGCTGTCTATATACCTTCTACAATGACATCCGACTAGGGACATAATGAGAATGTACAAACTCTTAGCATCCGTATGATCTCATCGTTCAGGTCCTTAACCTGAAAGCATACGTCATTGAATACTGTCATTCTCTAGACAATCAATCTGTTCTATCACTATCTCATATGACTGAAGCAGAAAGAATTGGAAGCTTGCCTTTGATGTTTATCAAATCAATCTTAATGTATCCCACCAATCATCCCATGATTGGCTCTCAGGGCATACATACCAACATCTACCTCTTTCTTTTCTCCTTTTCTTACATATTCTTTTATTAACTGAATTTTTTTTCCTTTTATTTTCTTTTTCTTATTATTTGGCCCAATAGCCAATAAGGCCTATGAAATCACACAAGAAAGGCTATTTGTTAATGAAATCCATACATTCAAGTCAAATCAAACAATTACATGTTCATATGTATTTAAAAGGAGAAATTACATTTAAATTCTGAATTTAAAGAAATTGTGGTTATAACAATCATCATATCTGTCGTCACTTACTCATTAATGTATTAATCTTACCAATAATATGGTGTATCACCTTGACCATACATGGGTGTACATCCTTATTTCTCTTGAAGTTATTGCCCACACCTTACTTAATTAAGTTTAACATAATCATCCTCTTGAAGGTATCCGAACTCACAATTATCAAATTGCACTAAACTTGATACTTCTTAATATAGCATTCAACATAACCCACAACATATATCAGTTAGTCAAATTGGATGGAAGCATACCTACCATATCGGGCATCATGGTGTATCTATTCTATCATATTGTGTTTGAGACACAACCTTCACAACCTATTGTGTATCCATATCGAGCATGTGGTGTAACCACATCATCATATTGTGTAGGGTGTATCTCCTAACACCATATCATGAAACAATCTCAGATTAGCTATCACTTAGTTCTTATCATCTCAAGTCCACCTCATATTGGGTATGGGTTATATTGAGTTCCTATATCATTCACAAGGGTGCACCATATTGGGTATAGGAATGTACCTACTTCCATATCATGCACTAAATGTGCACCATATCATGCATAGGGTAGATACTTCATCATAGTATCATTCTATACATCATGACATATTGGGTCACCATCTTGGATCCTCATATCGGGTTCCCATATTGGGTTTTCATATCGTGTTGGCATATTGGCTAACCTATCGAGTTAGTATATTGGGCAACCCATTATACTCATATCCTTTTCATTCCTTTCCAAGGATCAGTTATAACATATGATTAAATAATAAGATAGGGATCTAGTTGAGCTCTACAATCCATTACAAAGTAATTGAGAAATGTCAGGTTTTTAAAGGCCTATCGGTTAATGGTACCATATCGTGTAAAAGATAAAATCTCAACCTTGTAGCATGTATAAGGTATAAGTAGGTATTTCCCATATCATTCATAAGACATGCCTCATATCGTGTATGAGGTGTCACCTACTTCGTTATTGGGTGAACCACCATCTTTGGTTCCATATCGGTTTTTTAAGATGTTTCAACCCCATATCAGGTTGTTCCATGATGATATCATCATCAACAACCTCAAGACCCTTGTTTTTCTATTCTAAACCATGGAAAGAAGTCTTAACTACTTATTGGAAATTAAAGGAACTTAAAGGAACATCAATTGATAAAAGGAATTCGAAATTGAAAGTAAACCAATAAGTTCAACAATATTGGAAAAGTATAAATACATGGTTAAGTTCAAGTTATATAACCCACCTCTAAAGCAACTTCCAAGCTTCAATATCCAACTCTTGACATTATAAAGGTTGAAGATGAGATTCTCTAAGATCGAAGACTCAAGATCCTTAGCTTTTGCACGATATCTTCCCTCCTTGTGGCCGATATCACCTTGCTAGGTTGATATCCCCTACTTGGCCGATATCTCTTGTCTTTGGCCGATACCAAGCTCTACAACTCAATACTCCTTCACACATGCACGATACTAGCGTAGCATGCACAATATCTAGGAGAGGTATGGTAGCAAGGTTTCAAAAATTCTACTAATAGTTGAAGAGAAGGGTATTTATACTTGTAGTTTATGAAAAATAGTGTAAGAGGTGTCATTATCTTAAGCTACTAAGTGCCGCATAGCCATGCATGGATTGACACATGTATTTAAATGCATCCCATCTTTATATTTCCATGTAAAAATAAAATCTTAAGTATAAAGCAAGGGATAAGGGTTGGGCTCCTTAGTTATCATCTAGGGCAAGTTACTTCCACTCACATTATTATTACATTCAACACAACCTTTTTCCAAAGAAAAGTTGCAAACTGATACATATGACTTTATTAAGGTGTCTATCCTATTAGGGGCAAATCCATGAATTAAAAAAACTGATAGGAGACTCCCTCTATGGCTCTTTGGCCGATAGGGACTCCTATTTTTAAGTCTTCAACTTTATAAAGCACATATAAAGCTTCAACTATACAACTTCCTTGGTATTTTTATGACCAAGAGTGCTACCATTATAAACGTGATTCAAACATAGTGTATCCTTATTTATCTCTCCTCTAGATGATACTATAAAGGAGTAAGGACACTCTAAAATGTAGTAATTTTCACATCAACCCTTTATTTTGGATAAATTACATTTCGTACCAAAATTGATGCACAAATCACTTAACATTATTCAACAAGTTCTTACTTTAGAATTTAGACTTTCCACATGCCACCACATAGCATCATTCTCTCTCTCTTGATGTTAAAACACTTAGAGTACATTCAACATGTGAAATTTGCAATATAATCCCTCATCTTGGGTAAATTGCACTTTACACTCACACTATCATATAATACACACATAGTTTCCAAATAAGCTCAATCTTGAAAATAAACTTCACAGAGAGCCTTAATTACTTCTCAAAATATTAGAACAAGTTTGTAAATAATTTACTAAAGAAAAACCTCTAGGGTTAGGTTATAACCTAGGTTAGGGATGTTACAGGGATGCTCGGTGTCATGCTCCGGTTGGGTGGGAACAGATGAGGGAATTGCCCGCGGTGCCCAGCGCTTTCCCTATATATAGGGAACCCATCGAGTTCCCTATTGATTGGGGACTCCTTCGTTCCTCCACGAAACCCCCAAAAACTTGGGGTAGATAAGCGTAGATCACCCTCCCAAAGCTAATGGACTCATCAACATTTCAACTTATCGCCTCGATCTCATGAAATCTCTGATCAAAACTAGCAGCCCGGACTCTGCTATCCCAACTCCCCGTGAGACCGGGACTCAGTCCTAGTCATTGGATCACAGATCTGACAGTCATGAGTGTTCGCCAAAATACAAAATTAGGATTTTAATCCCATTTAAATCGTGACACTTTTCTTAATCTAATTATCCTTCTCACTTTAGGATAACTTCAAAATCCATATCTCAAAAACCGTGCATCCTTTTGCAACCAAAATTTGAGGGATTATTTATCTTGGCTTTATCTACTTGTATACCAAAAAATGGGTCCCAAATTCCAGAGGAAAAGGGAATTTTCTTTATGTGCAAGTTATCTTTTGATAAAGCTTATTTAATTGATCTTTTCTCTTCCCTATTTCAATATCTTTGTAACTTGGACATCCTTGGAAACCAAGGAATCCCAAATATATGAAACCCACATTTGGAGGATACTTTCTAGCCTTCTATAGGATTCTAACTCTTTCTTTTCTCCTTTTCTTATTTATTCATTTATTAGTTGAATTTCCTTTTTCTTTTTTCTTGTTATTGGGCCCAATAGCCAGTAAGGCCCACGAAACAAAAAAGCAAGGCTATTATAAACGACATTCATACAATCCAATCAAATCAAACAATTATTGGTTTATATATCTTTAAAAAGGCGAATTAAATTTCCATACATAGCTAGGAAAAATGAGGTTATAACATCCTCCCGTCCTTATAAGAATTTTCCCCTCAAAATTCAGCAATCGAACAAACAACTCAGGATAAGACCTTTCCAAGTCCATCATGGCTCCCATGTGGCTTCCTCCTCTCCATGGCACTTCCAAAGAACCTTTATCATCTTATATTCTTACATCTAAGTTCTCTCTCACCTTGGTATCTCATATCCTCATAGGTGACTCGAGATCTTCCAGCCTCCCAAGAAGCTCAATAGGTTCATGGCTCAGCACATGGTTTGGGTACCTCACATAATGCTCTAGATTGGACTCATGGAACATATCATACATCACATTATATTGAGGGGTAAGGCTACACATAAGCAACCCCACCAATCCATCTCAAATGGACCCATGTATCGGGGACTCATCTTTAGCTATAGCTCAGAGGGGTCATGTTTCCATATCACATATTCTCCCACAGTGCACTACATGTCAATCTACTTTGCATACACTCACAAGTCATGTCACCCCAAGGCTTTCTTAGCCAACACACAATCAAAGAGACTTCATCTGCACACATTGTAGTCTCTCTGACCTTCATGAGGTCCTTTCACCAACATCATCCTAATGAAGTGGTGACCGATACAACCTCCCTTACAAAGCTTCTTACATCCCGATACTGGCTATGGTGGCTATCATGACAAAATCTCATAGGACATGAATTATCCCCATGTATCACCCTAAATGAGAACAAATGCTCTCATATGACCCTCTAGTCTGGATCATACTAACTATCAGTTAGGGGTGATAAGCCGTGCTAAACTTCAAGCTGGCATTGAGTTCTTCATGTACCTACTTCTAGAGCATGGCAGTGATCTTGAGGTAATGCTCCATATATTGAACTCAGATCATGTAGTTGAACTATCTCTCTCTCATGTATATATATATATATATATATATATATATATATATATATATATATATATATATATATATATAGAGAGAGAGAGAGAGAGAGAGTCAGGCTAGAATACACTCAAGTGTATCCGGAGCGGAATACACTCAAGTAGTTTTTCATGATGCGATGTTTTTTTGAAAATCTAATCCGTTGATTTTATTAAACATCTCGTGAACAACTCATATGCAACATTTGAGCACATTTGGATATGTATAGCTCATGTTATGAAGACCACAAAAATTATGCATTTCAAATTAGTTTCGCTCGTCGATTTTGTTGCCCTTGGATGAGTGACTAACACTCATCCAAATGGGCTCAAAATTTGTATGTAGCCTAGTTATAGTATGACGGTGAAGATCAACAGTTTACATTTTGCAAAAAATAGTCTTGATATGCAAACACACTTGAGTGTATTCGTGCGATCCGTACACTCGAGTGTATTCTAGCCTGACTCTCTCTCTCTCTCTCTCTCTCTCTCTCTCTCTCTCTCTATATATATATATATATATATATATATATATATATATATATATATATATATATAGTTCAACTGGATCTGTCACATTGACAATGCCCTCTCTCTTATGCATGGGATTAGGTCAACTTGGTTAAGCAATCTACCATAACGCATATTGCATCTTGACCTCTCTCGGTCTAGGGAAGACCGACCACAACATACTTGGTGATCGACTCCCATTCCCTCTCGGGGACTCTTCATTACTCATAGCAACTAATTGGGTTACTGGTGTTCATCCTTCACCTCCCGACATGCATGGCGACACGCCACCTGCAACTCTATCTACTTCTTCAACTCAGGTATTTAAAGAACCACTACAAACTCTTACTATCTTAATGGTACCATGGTATATGGTGAACTTATAATCATGATCTCTTGCATGTCATGACTTCTTCAAGGTTGACTCCTCAGTAACCCTAAAACACTCTATTCATGGGTTCCACCACCCTCCTTTCCTACAAGGGGTATCTGAGGTTCTACAACCATCCTTCTATCGCATCAAGCTTTAGGCTGGCTAACCAAGCAACCACTAACTCAACCAACAGGTTTGGTTGTATCAGAGGGTTATCCCTATGTCCCACGAACTTAGGGTTCACCCAAAAACCTTTGGTTGCCTCTCATCTTTGTCTCGACAAAGAGTATCCATTACCACCTTACATCCTTATGTGCTAGGTAATGGTGAAAACTTAAACCTTCATAGACTCCACTTATCATCCTCATCTCGGATTTAGGTCTAACTGAGTCAAGAAAACTCTAAGTTCATCATCTTGGTTATCGAAATCAATCTTATATAACTCATAATTTCCATACTGCTCTTGATCAGAATGTCCTCATGGTGACTACCTTAGTTCTCTTCATACTTGTAAACCATCCATTCAACATACTCTTCAAAATGTATGATACTTTCTCTATCCTCTAACATCATTGCAATGTTTCAACTCGTATCATCTTTATTCATTGTGTATTGCATGCCTATTACCCTATCTCTCACCCCCATAATGAGAGGAAATAAGCATTTGGCTACAGTCCAAATATAGAGTTCATTCCATTCCAAGAGTAGAGATGGTGCATCCCACATCGCCAGGACACTTTCCAAACTAAGCTGAAACGTGCATCACATGTCTACACATCATGAACATCTCAATATCCAGTTTACATCCATGGAAAACAGGTCCCAAGAACTTCTGGGTCTATGTAAAACTCCTCATCATATCCTCTAGGTCTCTATGGTGCCGGTACTTTTGGGGTCATCCCTTTACCTTATGCATCTAGGGAGTGCCGACCTCATTTGCACTTTGGGTTCCATGAACTTATGAAGGTGATCAATCTCCTAGCCTACAGTCCTTGGGAAAAGATAAATGTTACCTCCCGACCCTATGGTCCTATACAATTAGGGAAATAGACAACTCCTACTCCCATCGGCCTTATCCCCACCTGACCTTAGGATTCTATCATGGTACATCTCAACTAGAATCCTTACTCAAGTCTCCATCATCTCTGTGGGCATACTTGGTCAAACATACATTCTTTCATAGGGATCATAGCAACTTACCTACCTCGGTCAGGCCCCATACATGTTACCTCCAGGGAAACATATCTTCATTCCCATTAGAGATGGTCACACATGGGTCTATGAATTCATCATCATACTATGTTCTCTCCATTTAGCTCCTCTAGCTCCTAAGAGAGACCTCTTTAGGTTACCTCAACCCTAAACCAAAAGTTAATACTCACCTTACAGAAGGGTCCCTCCCCAGGATGGGAGAAAACTATCTCTTGATAGAAATAAAGGTCAAAAACATCCCTACGTCCAGGGTTTACATCATCATGTGCATGCTTAGCCCTATCAAGCTAATAAGGCACGTATCTAACAAGAAGACCACCTACTAAACTATGCAAGGTTTCATTGGTATGTCATACTTGTTCCTATTCCTCAACATTGGACCAACATCATACATGCATATGTTACCAACCTATGGGTGAGGGGTTCATACAATATATACCTTAGTCCAAGGGGTTTCCTTTTCCTCTAAACATGAGGGGTGACATGCTCAAATCCGTAGGAACTCAAATTACTTCATGAGCATCAGGTGCACCGGGTACTATTACTTCCCCTCTTAGGTTTAGGAACCCTAGGTTCACTCCTTATACCTCAACTGCCTAGCTGCATACTCAACTTTTCAACTACAAACCAAAATGGGTACAAGGTATAGCATGTACTTCCTACTATTCTTCCACGTGAACAACACCTCAGAGCCCTACACAAGGACAACCAATTGGGTATGAGGCATCACAACTTGGTTCTGTACCTCCCCCGAGTCTAAGGAACTCACCTTTCTATACCTATAAGGTAAGATAGGCACCTACATCTTCAGTACATCAGTTCAAGAAGCCTCTTCTCATTCTAGGGTTTGGTTCCTCTAAAGGAACCCAAGGTACAATGAGTCTCCAAGGATCATGCATGAGGAAACCACAACCATCCCCTTAGGTCATCCATTCTAGGTCTTAACATACCCAACATCACAAGGTTCCTCCTATCTCAAAGTGTAAGCCTCCCACATTCTTTCTTGGGTCTTTCTCTCTCTAGAGCTAATCCTACAATCGACCTTACCACTGGAGGTTCTCTCACTAAGAAGGTTTATCAAGCTCTTAGGGATATCTACATACACCTACATGGGTGAAACATATGATCCAAACCTGTGTTCGTTCAAGATTATCCAAAGCTCTGCATGTTCATCTCCTAACCTATCAAGAATAACCCTTCTGGCCTCGGGTCTGGTGGCTCTGCTAGGGTTTCCGTCTGGTGGCGGCGCCGCCTCTCCCTCACCTCAGCTAGGCACCCCGCCTACCGGGGGCCACCTTCCTCGGTTCCACCATGCTGCCATCCCCGCTCTCTAGGAGGATCACGCGGCAGAGTGCTCAGGCTATGAGGGCCCAGCAAGCGGTCCAAGATAGACGCCAAGGTTTTGCGGCCCTCGCCACACCGATAGACGAGATTATCCAAGATGTTAGGACCGTCGTTGGATCACCGACGCCTCGCCTGAATGATCGTGGTCTGCAGCCTGGTTCGACTGGTCCCGTAGACGAGCCGCTAAACCCTGATGATCCCCAGTTGACAAACGCTGAACAAGACCATACTGGAGATCCAGAAACCTTAGTGGTTGCTCACCGTGCTGATGATATCCCTTCATCGACCCATGATAGGGTACCGCCGTCTGCTGTGTTTTCTTTGAACCACGAAGATATACCTGCTGCTCGTCTTGAAGGCTCCCCGGCGGCGGAGAAGAACCCTAGTCATCACGAGCATAGAGATGTCCGGCAGGGCCCGAGGGATCAGCCAGTTAGATCCCCTTCTCGCAGGCCATGGATGATGGACGTCCCTATTGACACTTGTTATCGTTGTCTTAGCAAAGGACATTGGCAATATCAGTGTCGACGTGCCGTCGTCTGCTACAAGTGCCATGCACCAGGCCACGTAGTGAGGAGATGCAATATCAGACCGAGTGCTCCCACACCAAATATTCGATCCTTTACTGAATTCCCGGTGATGAGACCTGCTGTTCCTGCTCGTGGAGGTCAGACGCATACCCCCAAATGCATAGCTGTTGATTTGGGTCTGGACACGGAGGAAAGAAGAAGCAAGGCACAGGCGCTAGCAAGAGCGGTGGAGGTTTCTTGTCCGTCGCGGATGGCTTGGGACGAGCTTTGCCCTGAGCTCAAAAGAAGGTGGCCGCATGCTGCTGATATATATCGACACTCCAAGAGGAAAGCGGTCGCTTACTTTGCTAATAAGGAGGATGCACGCCAGGCCATTGTTGATCCATCTTTTGTGTTTAGAGACTTGATCATTAGCCTTTCCTCCTTGGAGGAAGGTGAGTTATGCTCCCGCAAACAAGCGGTTTGGTTCTGGATAGCGGACCTCCCGATTGTTTTCCGTGATGATGATGCTATAGACAGCTTAGTTAATAGCTTTGGGAAGCTTATCGTAGTATGTGGTTGGATACGCAACCCCGATGATATCTCAGGAATCCTAGTGCTGGTGGAGACATTTAATGAGGATATCCCACAGTTTGTCTCTCTGACGTATGGGGACAGAAGATCTGATGTGCACTTGCACATTGTTGCCCGAGGGAAACCAGGATCTAATCTTTTCTCTCGTACGGAGATTGGTGAAGAGCTATGTCTTCCGATGGAAGCCTTTGCTACTCATTGTTCTGCTGTTGCTGACTTACCTATGAAGGATATCCATGAAAAAGCTTCATCTGCTGATCTGATAATGGAGGATAATCATATTCATGATGTTTTAGAGTCTCGTCCCGACATAGATACACAATTGAAAGATGACAACAGATCTCGTAGGGTTGTCTTTGATGATGAAGGTAACAGAAGACCGCTGCACCGACATTGCCTTAATGATTTTATCCCTACAACAGAGCAGTTGTTCAGATCGCGCCGCAAGAGAAACGATCTATTTCCATCATCCAGTAGACAGCAAGTAGACGATGCTTCTCAGCTCGTGGATCACAGAAGATATGGTCATAGAAGGAGGCATTTGGATGGACAAACCCCTTTTTCTGACGATGAATGGGACTATGGAGGTCGTGAGAGATTCTAGCTGGAGCCGGTGTCTTTGAGAGTCCTGACCCTTACCTAATGGATTCCAACTTTCTTTTCTGGAATATTAGGGGAGCGGCAAATAATAAGACCAGGAGAGTGCTTGGTCGTTTATGTAGAAAGCATAAACCCTTAGTTGTATGCCTTTTCGAGCCTTTCCTGCATGCTGTTTCAGCAGATGAGTTACTGGACATTGTCAGATTAGACTGGTCTATTACTAATAATGAGGAGTCTAGGAAGATTTGGCTATATGCAGATGTCTCGCTTCATCCATCTGTAATGAGGATTCACAATCAACATATCACGATTAAGCTCAGGGATGTTGATGACATGGTTTTCTACATCACCGCGGTCTATGCGAGCTGTAGTGCTTCTCAGAGAAGATTACTATGGGAGGATGTTGCTGATTTATCCGCTCAGATTGGCGATGCTTGCTGGCTCGTAGCAGGAGACTTCAACACCATAAGGCATCATTCTGAGAAGAGAGGTGGACTCGACAGACCTTACCAAGACATCCTGGACTTCAATTCCTTCACTCATGACGTTAACCTAAGAGAGGCCCGTTTTCTTGGCAGCAAGTACACTTGGGTTGACAAGCAGTACAATACTCCCAACATTTGGGAGAGGCTTGATAGGATTCTTCTTAGTGAATCATGGGGTCGGAAGAGACCCAATGCGTTTGCCTCACACCTCACGAGATATCGGGTTTCTGATCACTGCCCGATCTTATATATTCCTGGATGCTTGAGAATGTTCAATAAAAGGAGACCCTTTTCCTTCTCAAATGTCTGGCTTGAATACGAGGAATTTCGGAATATCGTTGATGACATTTGGGCGCAGGATTTCTATGGCTCTCCTTCTTTTATATTCTACTCCAAGTTGAAGAGGGTCAGAGATGCTCTGAAGTCTTGGAGCAAAGATACTTTTGGTGACACTAGCCAGTGTATTAAAGACCTTGAGGACATTATCTATACGACACAGATGGCTTATGATGAAAATCCTACCATGGCCAATGAGATGAACCTCAAATCTGCATTGTCTGAACTCCAACAGATTCTTGATATTGAAGAGAAGGTATGGAGAGAACGATCACGGATTGAATGACTTCAGGATGGTGAGAGGAATACAAGATTTTACCATGCGGTGGTGAGATCAAGAAGAAAAGTCAACCGCTTTGCCTATCTTCAGTTGGATGACGGAATGAGGATTGAGGATCCGATGGCCATTGCTAATCATGCTGCTGCACACTACGCAAATTTCTACAAGGAGAATCCTGGATATGATAACGGCCTGTTAGATGATATGCTGATGTCTATTCCTGACCTGGTTACCCCAGATGATGATGCTTCTTTGACAGCCATCCCCAATGAAGAGGAAGTGCGCATGGCTCTAGATCAGATGGATAAACATTCTGCACCTGGACCGGATGGGTTCACAATACACTTCTTCTGTTATCTCTGAAATACGATAAAGGATGATTTCATGAAGATGACGAGTTCCTTTTTCAGTGGACAACCTTGCCACCGTAGTCTGTTTTGTTGTAACATTCTTCTTATTCCCAAGGTTGATAATCCCTCTAATATTAGTAAAGATTTCAGACCTATCTCTATTGAGAATGTGGCCCTGCGTATCTTGGCTAGAGTCATGAGTAACCGTATGAAGAATCTTATGCCTAGGCTCATTTCTGATTATCAGGCAGCCTACGTCCAAGGAAGAGATATTACACATCACATCAGATTGGTCAAAGAGCTAGCTCATGATCTCTATCAAGGAGTCGAATATCCGAATCTGATGGTAAAGATTGATATGTCGAAGGTGTTTGATCGTATTAACTAGGAGGTCCTCAAGAAGATCATGCTCGGCTTTGGTTTCTCGGAGGGCTTCATCTTAACTGTGATGCATTTTTTCGTTGATACCTGGGCAACAGTCTCTATTGGAGATGCTTCTGATGGTTTCTTTCCTATGAAGCGGGGCCTCAAGTAGGGTAACGCCATCTTGCCCCTCTTATTCATCATTTTCGAAGAATTGCTGTCCAGACACATTCTTAGAGAGGACTTTCAGATGAACCTTGCGAGATTTCATACTCGTGGTCATGGTATTGCTCCCCTACATCTGTTATATGCGGATGATATTATGCTCTTCCTCAGTGCCAATCCGTCCACGCTGGCTTTTGTTAAGCAGATCCTCATGAATTATGAGAGTGCAACAACACAGATGATCAATCGCAACAAGTCAAAGTGTGTCGTAGGTAGTAGATGCGTTGCGACCTCAAGTGTTGTTGCTGCGGCCCTTGATATTGATAGCACTGCAGAGACGATCATTTACCTTGGTGTTCCGATAAAGCTTGGTAGGAGCACGCTGAATGACTTTGATTACTTGGTTCAGAAGATTAACCAGAAGATTGCCGCCTGGAAGTCGAGGTTGCTTTCCTTCGCAGGCCGTAAGATGTTAATCGCTCATGTCCTCTCGTCCACTACTGTGTACACTGCTGCGACCATTGGCATTCCTCGTGGGACGATTGATCGTATTGATTGTATGCTCAAGAAGTTTCTCTGGGCAGATCGAGACAATAATCATAGAAGAGCTTGGGTGAGCTGGTCCAAGGTGGCCAAGCCGATCGAGCATGGAGGCCTGAATCTGCCGAATATCCGTGTTACTGCTGATGCCTTTGTGGCTAAAGCCTGTTGGGAGCTTGTTGCTATGGATTCGTTGTGGTCCAGGTTCTGTAGTGCAAAATATTCTGTACGGGTGCCTAGTAGAGCAGCCAATTATCCTAATCATGTTCAATTTAGATCTACGGCCTCGCCTTTCTGGAAGCAGATGTGGGACAGATTTCCATCTGTGATTCCGTGGTGTAGATGGATCCTTGGCAGAGGCTTGATCCCATTCTGGGATGCCATATGGTGTGAGTTTAGGTTGTTTGATTATGCGAGGCTTCACAGTGACAGGAATCATGCCTTCCTTGTCCGAGACTTCTGGATTGACGATGAAGGGTGGGACTGGTTGGCTCTCCGGCAGGTCCTTACCGACGATGGAGTCGAGCTGGTCAAGCAAGCAAGGCAAAGGATTAATGATGATGATGACAAGATTGTGTGGAGTCCTGAGCGGATGGGTGTTTTCACTATCAGATCGATCAAGAAGATCCTCACTGCTGCTAATGAGCCTTCTGGTTGTGCTTATAGCAAGATTTGGAATATAGATGCCCCAAAGGAGTGTACCTTTATCTGGAAGATGATGAATAATGCGGTCCCGACCGATGACAACGTCCGTAAATGCCATGTTCAGCTGGCATCTAGATGTGAGTGCTGTGTTGAGAGCTGTACGGAGGACACAGATCATGTCATTTTCTTAGGACAAATGGCATCTAGATTCTGGGAGATGTTTGAATCGGTTACAGACATGACGAGGCCGATGAGTAAAGCTGAGCTGATAACCCTTTGCGCCTATGGAAAGTCAGCCAACGTGCTCCCTTGGACGGTGGCTTGTTTAGCCACCCTCATCCCATATCATTTGTGGAAATGGAGATGTAGAGCTAGATTTGATGGTATATCTAGACCTTTTGAGAATGCTATCTGTTTGTAGACTGACCAGCTAAATCTCATGCTCAAGAAGAAGACCTTTCGTGCCTTTGCTGACCCTGAGGTTCATCTCAGATTTCATGAACACGGTGTGACCGATCCTACATATGTGTTCAAGGAGTTTGCTCTTATTAGATGGAGCAGACTTGACATTCATAGCCTTAAGCTCAATTTAACAGTCGGGAAAGACAAAGATCCGATTGGTAATAAAAGATGGTGGATGGCCAGTGTTATTAGAAATCATCATGCAAAGGTCTGTCATGTTGCTAGGTCCTGGCTCACGGCTGATGACCTTGACAATGCCTTGCTTCAAGCTATCGTGGTTAGTCTCAGATTCGCTGAATCTCAGAATTTGAGGATTACTACTATTGAGGTTGACAATACTCTTCTCTTCAATCTCGTCTGGGGCACGCATCGCATCCCTTGGAGGTTGGCTACTATGCTTGAGGAAATCAAAAGCTACGTTGAGGAGGAAGGCATCCTGGGTTCCCTTGTACACAGATCCCTGAACTCGATACCTAGAGCTATTGGAAAGTGGGGTAAACAACTCCATGAACCGATTGTCATCTCAGATCCGAGAAGATTGTCTCCTAGGATTAGGGGTATGCTTTACCTTGAGAAGCATGAGACTCCCTATGTGGTGTTGAGATATACCTCCTGATTGGTCCTTCTCGTTTTTCTTTTGGGTGTGTCTTGTTTGCTTTGGGGGAATTTATGTGTTTGTTCGTGTTATCACCGACATCTTATAAGCAGGAGTTGTACTTTGATCTTTTTGCTCACACGAGGAGGGTGAGATGAATAGATGACCTCCTGGCTTGTATTAAAAAAAAAAAAAAAAAAAAAAAAACCTTCTGACCTACTGCCAGCACTACTGATGTTCTCTTCCTACATAGGTGCATGCTCTTCAATGCTCATATATGCCCATAAGGGTTTCTATATGGTCACCACTATCCTCTTCAGTGAAGGAACTATCCTTCACCCTAACAGGCACGACCCTTCCAAGGTTGGGTCGCCAAAAGGCACTAGGTCAACCAACCTCACATAGCTCAATCTTCTCACGGATACTCAAAACCAATATGCATGTCAACCCACATACATCCCTACATGGTTAAATGTGATATCCATCTCATCTTGTCATCTCTCTCTCTAACAACCACTTAGGGTTAGGGTTAGCATCATCCTCAGAAGATGCATCAAGTATCTACCTCTTTCTGGAGGCCTCTGCCTCCAAGGCCAACTATCTACTCATCCTCCTAACAAGAAGTTCTAACCTTAGGTCTCTCTTAAGGGCATGAAGACACATGTCATGCAACCTAAGCATGTAACTAATCAGTAGTTTACATGTAAACTATTAAACTTATGTCCATGACATCTTATTTACATGCTTTTCATTTATTTGGTGGAGGATTCCTTAATCCTTATCGTACTTACCCTGACCTCAAGAGGGTGGGGAAGAGAGAGAAAAACCCTAAACCTTAGAATCCTTAATCGAATTAGGGTTGAGAAGGGACAAAATAGACGAGAGAGTCCTAAAGGTATCTTATTTCGAGTCAAAACCTCAGATATTGGCCAGGCAGTCACACTACATTCGAGAGTCCTTGTGACTGACTAGCATGGTGGAGGAAAACCTTGCTAGCCCCCAAACCGTGATCCTTTTCTAGACACCTCTGTCTTTGGAATATCCTCTAATATCTCCCTCAGTTCTACAAAGTTTGTAAAATTTTATAATTACTAAGGATTAAATAAGAAACCAAGGCTATGATACTAAATGTAATGACCCAACCTCCCGATAACCCCCAATCAAGGGAGACCAAAAGGTTAAAGCCACTATCCCAATAACTTAGTATCCATGGTTTGGCATTTAATCAAAAATAATTATTAAATTCTACTAATGCTATACTTGAAAGCTGGAATAAAATAAATCTTTTACATACCTTGTAAAAATTTCTGATCTAGACTTCTATCCACAGATAAAGTCTATCTATGTAATCCTCCATGAACTGATTAATGGTATCTTCACAATATTTCGATTTACTGTTTGTCCTTTTAAAAAATTGTACATAAAATGCTGACAAACAAAATGTCATTTAGTATATTTCTATACCATTATATGGGGAACAATCACAACTTCACAAATAGTTTCTAACAACCTAATTATCACAAATAAGTTATTAACAATCCAAATTACGCTTTCAATGTGACATTCTCAACCACTTTCGCCCTAAACCCTGGATCACCGTCTCTTAGTGTTTTGTCCTTGCAAGGGACATAAGGCCACCTTCTCCATCCTGAGCTTGGTTCCTGGGGTCACCTCTCGAGGTGCCCAATGGTCTTCCCTCTTGGGCTTGACCGAATTAGAGCTTCCCTTCGGGGCTTGGTTTTACAATCATACATCATGGTGGCATGTAGGTTTTACAATTAATTGTGATACTGATAGGGACTTTATAGGATTGCAGAATTGAACTTCCAACCATTTAGGTTGCAATCAATCGATAAAACGTTTGGGAAACTTTATGAAACTAAATGTGATTATTCATAAGTAACCACATACATGTTGAGTCGAATGAACAAGATAACAATAATCCAAGCAAGAAAGTATTCTAGGAAAGTAGTTCACACAAGCAAGGATCCTGAAATAATAATATAATCTATTCACTATTCATTTTATGAGGATCAATTCATTTGAAATCGCTTCTGAGGGTTTCCTACTTCCTTTTAGGGTTTCATTAGGGTTCATCTTCATTATTGGCACTACAAACCCTTAAACAACAAAACTAAGCATAAACCCTAATTAACTTGTTATATTCCTCCTAACAGGATTAGGATCAATTGATCATAACATTATTCCAAAGAATTTTAGATTATTCATGTTAATCACCCTTTTTACCCTAGATTAGGGTTTCTATATGTATTATCATAGATTGATTGGTTAAAACCCTAAAATAAGCAATCATTATCTAATATTAGGTTCAAATCTTACTTTGTCTCTCAATAGGTTAATACTACTCAAATTAACACATTTAAAACCTTAGATTTGATCTCTAATCATAATTAGGGTTTTTAACCAAAGTTCAAAGAATTATATGATCAACTTTAGGCACTTTTGAAATTATAAATGAAATCAGATTCTAATAACATTTTTATTGAATTCCTCGCTTTCTCTAGATCAATTTTTATATTTTATACCTCTCAATCTAAGTTACCGATATTTATTTATGAAATTACAAAATAATTACTTGATAGACCAATGATAGAGTGCCACATCATCAATCTGGGATTCCCTTCCTCATCCATGTGGACCGACTCCCGCGAATAGCCCTCTGCCACCTCAGTAGTGTGCTCCACGTGAGTAGGCACCTCAACTCCACTTTGAGTCATAGAAAAGACCCATCTACCCCTGCCTTGTGAGCGTAGCGCGCTATGCGTCGGAGGGCAAAGTCGTAATTCCCTGCCGCTCATCTTCTTCCTTCATTCTTCCTAGTCGTGAGTCCAGATTTCCCAATTGAGTCAACTCACCCGTTGACTCTAGGTGCCTGGCCTCCTTCGTGGCCGGAAAGGGAGCTTCCATCTCCGGACCTCGCTGGCTAACCCGATGGCAGGGTCAATTGGGATGGGGATGCGTCGATCTGAGAGAACAACAAGGTCCTCCTTCGACAGATAGGGAAGAGAAGAACACTGAATTCATCGACTATTTCTTGAATTAAGGGCACCGAGATGCTTTGTGTCGTGCTCTGGTTGTGTGGGAACAGATGAGGGAATTGCCCGCGGTGCCCAACACTTTCCCTATATATAGGCGACCCATCGAGTTCCCTGTAGATTGGGGATTCCTTCATTCCTCCACAAAACCCCCAGAAACTTAGGTGGATAAGTGCAGATCACCCTCCCGAACCCAATGGACTCATCAACAGTTCAACTTATCACCTCGATCTCATGAAATTTCTGATCAAAACTTACATCCTAGACTCTGCTATCCCAGCTCCCCGCGAGATCGAGACTCGGTCCCAGCCTCAACTTATCACCTTGATCTCATGAAATCTCTCATTAAAACTCACATCCTGGACTCTGCTATCCTAGCTCCCCATGAGACAGAGACTTAGTCCTAGCCATTGGATCACATATCCAATGGTCATGAATGATCGCCTAAAAATAAAATTAGGATTTTAATCCCATTTAAATCGTGCCACCTTTTCTTAATCTAATTGTCCTTCTCACTTTAGAATAACTTCAAAATTCCATATCTCAAAAGTCGTGCATCCTTTTGCAACAAAAATTTGAGGGATTCTTTATCTTGTCTTTATCTACTCGTATACCAAATTTGGGTCCAAATTCCAAAGGAAAAGGGAATTTTCTTTGTGTGCAAGTTATCCTTTGATAAAGCTTATTTAATTGATCTTTTCTCTTCCCTATTCCAATACCTTTGTAACTTGGACATCCTTAGAACCCAAGGAATCCCAAATATACAAAATCCACCTTTGGAGGATACTTCCCAGCCTTCTAGAGGCTTCTACCTCTTTCTTTTCTCCTTTTCTTATTTATTCATTTATTAGTTGAATTTCCTTTTTCTTTTTTCTTATTATGGGGCCCAATAGCCAATAAGTCCCAAGAAACAAACAAACAAGGCTATTATAAATGAAATTCATACAACCCAATCAAATCAAACAATTATTGGTTCATATATCTTTAAAAAGGAGAATTACATTTCCATACATAGCTAGGAAAAATGAGGTTATAACAGCTTACCACCCACAGACTTATGGTCAATCTGAGAGAATTGTTCAGATTCTAGAGGACTTTCTTCGTGCTTGTGTGATGGATTGGGGTGGTGCATGGGATCGGTATCTACTATTATCTGAGTTTTCTTACAATAATAGCTACCAAGCTAGTATTGGTATGCCACCTTTTGAAGCTCTCTATGGCAGACCATGTTGTTCACCTTTGCATTGGGATGATGTCGGTGAACGTTCTCTAGTGAAGACCGATGACATGCATATGATTACAGAAAAGGTACACTTGATAAAGAAACATATGAAAGCTGCTCAAGACTGATAGAAGATGTATGGTGACAAGAAAAGGTTTGATGTTAACTTCCTAGTGGGTGACTATGCATTTCTAAAAATCAAGCCTATTCGTTCTATTTCTAGATCTAAAGTTAAAGGTAAGTTGAGTCCCCTCTATGTAGTACCATTTGAAATCTTAGATAAGGTTGGAGACTGTGCATACCACTTAGCTTTACCTAGTTCCTATGATAAGATTCATAATGTGTTCCATGTCTCTGTGCTGAAGAAGTATGTGAAGGACTCTTCTCATGTGCTTACTATTGAGCCTTTGGAGATACATGAGAATCTAACCTATGAAGAGCTACCTGTGAAGATACTTGAGTCCCGAGTAAAGAAGCTGAAGAACAAAGAGATTGAGCTGGTAAAAGTTTAGTGGAAATATCATGGTCTGGAAGAAGCCACTTCAGAGTTGAGAGATGAAATGTTACGTACTCACCCTTCTCTTTTTTCTTGAGATTTTGAGGATGAAATACTTTTAAAGGGGTGGAGTGTTGTAACATAATGAATCTTAGATGTAATCTCCATGCAAAACTTTTTCCCAAGTTTCCCTTTCATTTCTGTCCTTTATGCCATTCATGTTTAATTAGTGGAATTTATAGTGGTCTAGTGAACATTTATTCACTAATTGTACCAATATAAGGGTTTATGCACAAATACCTCAGTGAAAGCTTAGTTACCATAATTAAGTGCTCTAAACATTAATCTAACTTTTTGATGTGATTTGAAAACATAAAATGAGTCTAAGTTTCAAATTTGGTTCCATTTGGATGTTGTTTGTGCAAGTTATGCAATTGTATGTACATTTTGGACTTTTATGTAATTTAGCCAATTAGGAGGTTTTCTTTGCAAATTATCATCTGAATTTTAATCCTTAGATATTCCCTTACCATTCTCGAGATTTTGAACCATGGGGAACCTAGTTGTACCTTAGTTTGAAGGTGTTTCTCTCCAAGGGCATTATAGGGATTACCCTCTTTATAAATGAGCTTATCTTTAAAAGCTATCCACCAATGTGGTTATTTCTTTGAATGGAGGACGGTAGGGATGGCCTAGAAGCCTCCATGGGCTTTTAGGATTGACCTTGGATATACAAGAAATATCTATGATCTGTCCTCTTGCATGGCCATGAAGCCCTAGGCTAATGACACATGGAAAGTCTCATAAACACCTCATACTTGGCCTCTTTCTTTATATAGCCATATCTACCCCTTTCCACCTCCCAATCCAAGAACCAATCCTCTCCTTCTCTTTCCCCCAGCTTAGAGCAGCGTCCCTTTTATGTTTGGCCACGAAGTTGCTGTGCAAAGGTAAAAGAGGCTGCCTACCTTGACGAAGAAGGCTCCTAGGGTTCCAAATTTGCTCTATTTAGGATTTCTTAAGCTCCTCCTTGGTGATTGTAAAATACTAGATCTCGGACCCAACCCTCAAAATTGACATTTTGGACTTAGCCAAACAAGTTTGAAGGTTATATGATAAATAGATGTTTAGTATGATCCTAATGAGCTAATACATGAATTTATCACCCTAATGTTGCTTAATGTTTTCACATTAGTCTTAGGTTAATAACAGATACATAAAATATGCCACATAACTCATTTTGGTGGTAATATGAAGTTAAGGAAATTAATTGGATGAATAATTTAGATAATGGGTCATTAATGGGACACATGACATATCTCATAAAAATAAGTCTCAAAAGTGGAAAAAAACTTCAAACTCGAAATCTACATATCAAAATTAGCCGACATGTCAAATTTCATCTGATTTGGACAACCATGAAACATTAGAATAAGTTTTGGAGTGAAAATGAGTAAAAGGCACAAGTAATGAATAATGTGATTATGTAACTTCAAAATATTGAAATGATGTCAAATTTAAATTCAACACATCAAAGATAACTTTTGGATGAAGTTTTGTCCAATATGGTTGTTGTTTGTGCAAGTTATGCAATTTTAGGTACATTCTGGACGTTTCTGCAATTTACCCAATTCAGAGGTTTTGTTTGTATATTTTCACATGAATTATAATATTTAGATATTCCCTCACTATTTTTGAGTTTTTGAACCATGGGGAACCTAGTTTCACCTTAGTTTGAGGGTGTTTCTTTCCAAAGGCATTTTCGCGATTACGCTCTTTATAAATGAGCTTATCTTTAGAAGCTATCAACCAATGGGGTTATTTCTTTAATTGGAGGTTGGTTGGGATGGCCTATACGCATCCATAAACAGATATATGATATTCAAGAAGCCTCTATGAGCTTTCCTCTTGCATGGCCATGAAATCCCTAGGCTAAGGACATATGGAAAGCTCCATGGACACCTCATGTTGACTTCTTCCTTATCCATAAAGGTTTGCATGTCCATACACACCCATAGCATTGGACACATGGAAAGTAACTTGACACCTCATGCTTGAATTTTTCCTTATTCATAAAGGCTTGCATGTCCATGGAAAGCCTTATACATGACACATGGAAAGTCTCATAAACACCTCATACTTGACCTGTTTCATTATATAGCCATATCTACCCCTTCCCAACTCCAAATTCGAAAATTCATACTCTTCTTTCTTTATTCTAGCTTTGAGAATAACTCCTACTCTATTTAGCCATGAAGGTGCTTTCCCAAGGTAAAAGCAGGTGCCTACCTTGGTGAAGAAGGCTCCTAGGGTTCCATATTTGCTCTATTTAGGGTTTCTAAAGCTCCTCCTTGGTTATTTTGACCAAAACTAGTAAGTTTTCTCCTCTCCTTCTCTATTTGAATGTTGTTAGTCTTTGTAACGACCCCACCTCCCGGTAACCCCCAATTAAGGGAGGCCAAGAGGTCAGAGCCGTTATCTGAATTTTTGGATTGAAGGTTTGACAAATAATCAGTAACAATCATCAAATTCTACCAAACTAAATTGAAAACTGGTATAAAATCAAACTTTGCATACCTTTTAAAAAACTTGGATATCTACTTCTATCCACATATGGAGTCTATTCTAACTAATCCTCCTTTGTACTTTAATTCTTATTTGATTCCACATATGCCACTTTACTGTTTGTCCTTTTCAAACTTGTACCTAAAATGACGACAAACAAAACGTCGGTCAGCATACCGAAATATGCCGGTATGTGGGGACAACCAAAATTTTGCAAATATGGTTAACAATCTAAATATCACAATCAAGTGAATTAACAAGCCAAGTTACGCTTTCAGTGTGACATTCTCCACCGCTTTTGCCCTAACCCTGGCATACCCCCTTTCATGTTTCTTCTTTTGTAATTGACTTAATGCCACTTTCTCAATCCCAAGCTTGGTGCCTGGGGTCACCACTCATGGTTCCCTTTAGTCATGCAATAACATAGGCCACCTTCTCAATCCCGAGCTTGGTGCCTGGGGTCACCCCTCATGGTGCCCATGGGTATTCCCTCCTGGGCTTGGCATTTTTGCATCATCCAACAGGGTGGCATGTAGGTGCAAGAATACACACTTCTATTATTATTGTGATAATCATAGTGACTTTATGATTTGCAAGTATGAACATTCAAACTGTCAAGTTGCATTCAATGCGATGAATCATTCGGGAAACTCTTTGGGAAAGTAATGCGATTAACCATAATTAACCACATACCTGATTTGGAAGTCTCAAGGATTGTAAGTAGAATATCCAATTAATCAAACAGCCAACCAAGCCAGGAAACCAATCACCCCAATCAAACAGGCACAATAAGAAACTTGGAAAACATGTGCAATCTAATTACTCATATGTTCATTATGCACTTACTTTATTGAATTGGAATTCCCTCTTAGGGTGTGCCTAAGTCGAATTAGGGTTTTCCTTAACGTTCTTTATATTTTTCTTTTAAACTTTACCTTTTAGGTCAACTAAACCCTAAAACACTATTTCCATGTTCCAAAACCCTAATTACTTAGTCATTCATATCTAAGCCTCTTTAATACCAATCTGGCTTATGATTTATTCTAACATCATATTATACATAAGATTTCAAAACATAGCTTATTAAAGTCATAAACACCTAGATTAGGGTTTCTAGGTCTTCAAGAATAACTTCAATCATATGAGACTTTAAAACATCCTTTTTACATATTAAAACATTATCTCTTTAAGTTATGTTCTATTCCAAGGCTTCTTAACTAAACTTCAGATCAATATATCTCTGTTTAAGATATTCATATTCTCAAAATAAAAGTCATTAAAGTCATATTACTCAACATTAGGGCTTTTAGGCCCATATTGCACTTTCTTAGTCACAACACACTAATTAATCAAATCGTGGGTTTCAAATCTGATTCATATTATCCATTTTATGCCAAAATGATAAATGTTGATTCATAATACCAACTTAAGTAATTAAACTCATCCCTAATCAACATCTAGGGTTTTGATTACACTTAGAGTATTAAAGTTACTAACTTTGTGTACTTTTCAAACTAAAAGCAAAACTAGCTTGTAATAGTATTTTTATTGGATTCCTTGTACTTTTCTGTGCAACTTTCATGTATAACTTTTTATCATCAGAGTTATAAATAAATAACTACGATTTTTACAAGGTTATATACCTTTGGGCCAATCTGTGGCTACCAAGTCAGCCAAATGAAACATTTTCTTCTTTTTCACGCGGTTGACCCAAATGATGTCAGAATGACACTTCTCCCCTTCTGCTCCTTTACTGGATTCGGGGGTCGGTGAGTCTTTCCCCCCTATTCTTCTTCAAACTCACGTGCCTGGTTCGCGAGCCTGCCTCTCGACCGAGTCAACGAGGTGGTAGACTCTCAACTTCAGGCTCCCTCTGCTTCCAGAAAGGGAGCGTCTATCTCTGTAACTTGTCGCCAAACTCAAGTGTAGGCTCCATTGCCACCAAGGATGCTTGCACAGGGGAGTCGACCAGGAAGTTCCCTACTACGGAAACCAAGATGAAGAAGGAGAAGAACATGGCTAGATCATGGAATTGGAGTCTGGTTTTAAAGCCATCGGCTTGGCAGAGCCTCCCGACCGTTACATTGCCCTAAAATCTAAAGGATTGGCCATATATATATATATATATATATATATATATATATATATATATATATATATATATATATATATATATATATATATATATATAGCCCCGGGGTCAATAGGTAGTCGGCTAGGAGCTGTGAATTGGGTGTATCTTCTAGAGATTCCCAAAATAGGTAAAACCTAGGGTAGGTGGGTGTGTTCCTTGCTCCCGAAGTCATTGATCCAAGTTCTAAATCTTCTTATCCATCCTTTTGCGAGAAATTCGCTTTGGAAAATCTGATCGTATTGCTCCCCCTTTCCTATTCTATCTAGGGTAGATGATAACTGAGTCACCCTTGGATCTTGATCGAATGGCTGACGTGCCACGCGAAGAACAAAGGAAACTGGTCCCTGGTTTCCAATTTAATCAAATCGTGACATTTATTAATTTCCTCCACACATTAGGAATGCTTTCAAAAAATGTATCTCCCAAATCGCTTAACCGATTGATCCAAAATTTTAAGGGAAACTTAGTAATTACTTAATCTACTTCTCTGTCAAATTTGGGCTCATTATTTAAAAGTAAACGTGCCTTTTCTTTAGGTGTAAGATATTACTCAATTTGGCTTATTTCTCCCATCTTTTCTCTTTCTTATTTTCTTATTTCGCATTATTTCTATTCCTTGTAATCCAAGAAATCATGTGGGGTTCGAATTATCATTCATTATGATCAAACCCTCACTTCTCTCTTTATTTCTTGCATTTTCTCTCTTTATTTCAAATATTCTTATTTAATTGTTTATCTCTGGTTTTTCTTTTGATTTTTGATTCCTTTTTCCATTAGAAATTATGTGGACACAAAATCTCATCCAAGATGGGTCCATTATCCAAAAATCCACATATTTCTTGTAATATCATTATTACCTCATATTTCCTTTAATAAAACAATATTTAATTGATATTTTCTCTCTCTTGTTGCATTATCTTTGCAACTTTGGACTCCTTTGAACCCAAGGAACCCAATAGGCACAAAATCCACCTTTGGATAATATTCTCTTGGCTTCTAGAGGTTTCTACATTTTTCTTTTCTCTATTTCTCAATTATTCATTTACTAATTGAATTTCCTTGTTATTGGGCCCAATAGCCAATAAAGCCCACAAAACAACCAACAAGGCTATTGTAAACAATATCCATTTATTTGAAACAAATTATATCGATATTTGTTCAAATATATTTAGTAGGAGAAATTACATTTCTCACCAAGTGAACCCAAAAATTGGGGTTGTAACATCCTTCCCCTCTTATAGAAATTTTGCCCTCAATATTCCACCAGGCACAAAAACAAACAGGATAAGCCTTTCTTATGTCCATCATGGCTCCCATGTGGCCTCACCCTTTCCATGGTGCTTCCCAAGAACCTTCATCATCTCATATTCTTCTATGTGAGATCTTTCTTACCTTGGTATATTGTACCCTCATAGGTGACTCAGGACATTTCAACCTCTCATAAAGCTAAATAGGTTTAGGGATCAACACATGGCTTGGGTACCTCTCATAGTGTTATAGATAGGACTCATGGGACACATTATATATCATGCTATCCTGAGGGGTAAGGCAAAACACAACCATCTCCACCAATCCATCTCAAATGGACCATGCAGTCGGGACTCATCTCTCTTAGCTATGTCTTAGAGGGGTCAGATTTTCATGTCACATACTCTCCCACAGTGAACTACATGTCAGTCTACTTTGCATCAGCTCATGACTCATGTCGCCCCTGGGCTCTCTCTCAGCCATTGCACGATCAAAGCGACTTCATATGCACACACTGTGGTTCTTTCTTGACCTTCGCGAGGTCCCTTCATCAACATCATCTTAATGAAGTGGTGTCTGACACAACCTCCCTTTTAGAGCTTCTTTACATCCCGATACTGGCTATGGTGGTTATCATTACATCTTACAAAAGACAAGAACTGTCTCCATGTATCACCCTAAACAAGCACACATGCTCTTATAAGACTCTCTAGTCTAGATTATACTAACCATTATCTAGGGGTGATAAACTATACTAACATCAAGTTCTTCATGTATCTAATTCCACCTTATGGAAGTGTATCTTTAGGTTATACTCAAGAACTTTTGAACTCACATCCTGGTATAGTTGAACCATCTCTTTCTCATATGTAGTTCAACTGAATCCGTCCCTTGACAATATTCCTTCTTTCTCATGTGATCTAGGTAAGGTGATCTACCATAACCCATATTGCATCCTGACCTTCCTTGGTCTAGGGAGACTCACCACAACATCTATAGTGATGAACTCCCATTCCCTCTCAGGGACTCTTTATCCTTTATATCAATACACTAGGTTACTGGTGTTCATCCTTCACCTCCTGTCATGCATGGAAACATACCACATGCAACTTCATCTTAGGCATCCAAAGTACTAATATCAGTTACTATCTTCATAGTACCATGGTGTACGGTGATCTTAAATCATGACCTCCTATATGTCATGATTCCTCAAGATTGATTCCTCAGAAACCCTAAACCATTCTAATCAGGGTTTCATTGCCTTCTTTTCCAGAGAAGTGTATCTGAGGCTCTACAACCATCCTTTTATTGCATCAAGGCCTAGGGTGGCTAACCAAAAAACTACTAACTTGTTCAACAGATCCCATTACATCTGAATGTTAGCCAAACATATCTCCTTTTTTAATTTTAGGGTTAGCCTATCAACCTCTTTTAGCCTCTAGCTAAACTTGGCAGCTGCATCTCAACCAGGACATCCATTACCACTTCACATCCTTAGGTGTTAGGTAATATTGAAGACGTACACCTCCATGTATTCCACTTATTATCTCATCTTAGATTCTAAATCTATCTTCATCGAGAACACTCTGAGCTCATCCTCTTGATGATCAAACTCAACCTTGTATAACTTTCAAATTTCACATAGCTTATGATGAAACATACTCACAAGATGAATACCTTATTTCTCTTAGTGTTTGTAAATCATCCATGTATCGTTCAATCCACAAGGGTATGTTATCATCTATGTCCTCATAGAAACATTCCAATTCACATCATCTTTTATCCTTGGTGTATGGCAAGCGTACTGTCCTATCTCTCACTCCCATAACAAGAGGAAATAAGCATTTGGCTGCAGTCCAAATACAATGTTCTTCCCATTCCAAGAGTAGAGATGGTACATCCCACCTTGCCAGTACACCTTCAAATCTAAGTTGGAACGTGCAACTTATGTCTTTACATCACAATCATCTCGATATCAAGGTTACTTCCATGGAAAACTGGTTTCGAACCTACTTGGGTCACCACACAATCCTTGTTCATCTCCTCTGGGTCTATAGGGTGATGACACTTTTGGGGTCATCCCTCTTCCCTTATGCATCCAGAGAGTGCCCTCCTCATCTGCCCTTTGGGTCCCATTAGTTCACGAAGGTGATCAATCTCCTAACCCATGGCCCTTAGACAATGATAGCTATTACCTCCTGACCCTATGGTCCTGTGCAACTAGGGAATTAGGCAACTCCTACTTCCATCAGTCTTATCCCTACCTGACCCTAGGATAGACTTAGGATTCCAACATAGTACATGTCCAACTTAGAACCTTACCCAAATCTTCATCATCTCTCTTTGCATTCCTAGGCTGACTTTCATCCTTTCACAGGGGTCATGGCGACCTGCCTACCTTGGTCAGGCCCCACACCGGTTACCTCCATGATAACACACCACATGCACTTAGAGATGGTTAACTATGGGTCTATAGGTTCATTCTCTTACCATGTACTCTTCACTTATCTTCTCAAGAGCCCATGAGACCTCTTTAGGTTACCTCAAAGTCAACAAAACTGCTATACACCCTACAAAGGGTCCCTCTCCCAGGATGGGAGGAAACTTCATCTCTTGATAACAAAGGTCACAAACGTCCCTATGTTTAGGGTTTACGTCCACATGAGCATGCTTAGCCCTAACAAGCTACTAAGGCACATGAAGACAACCTACTAAACCCTGCCAGGTCACACTTATTCTCATCCTCAATATTGGACCAAGAACAAACCTTCCCATGTCACCAACTTAGCTGTAAGGGGTTCATCAAACATACGTTTGACTTAAGGGGTTTCCCATTCCTCTAAACATGAGGAGTGCCATTCTTGAAAATACAGAAACTAAAATCTCATCAGGAGCATCAAGTATACCACTTCCCCTCTTAGGCCTAGGAACCCTAGGTTCACTTTTTGGGTGTCCAACTGCATGCTCAACCTCTTAACCACAAATCAAACATGTCCAAGGTATGTCATGCACTCCCATGATCCTTTTATTCGAGAAACACCTCAGAGTTGAGTCCTCCTCAAGGACAACCAACTAGTTATAATGCCTCACAACCTGTTACTAAGCCTCTTCAGGGTTTAAGGAACTCTTCTTCCTAACCCTAGAAGGTGAACATCTATACCACCGACTTATAGGTACCAACAACCTCACCTTCTTTCTAGGCTTTGGTTCCTCTAAATGCAATCAAAATACCTATCAACCTCTAGGGATCATGCATGAGGCAACTGCAACCATCCACATAGGTCACATCATCCTCAACTCCCCATTGTTCCTCATATCTCAGAGTATAAGCTTCCAACCTTCTTTCTTGGGGTCATTCTCTCTCTCTCTCTCTCTAGAGCTAACCCTACAAACAACCTTACTACTAGAGGTCCTTTCTCCATGGAGGATCAAGCTCCTAAGAATATTCCTATACAGGTGAAGCCTATGTTCAAACTCATGTTTGCTCAATATTATCCAAAACTCTTCTTGCTTAACTCATAAGCTATCCCTCATACTCTCCTGGCCAGGGTTTCAACCCACTTCCACACTACTAACATACTCTGAGTGCGTGCTATGCCCTACTCACATAAGCTAAAGGGTTTCTATAGGTTCATCTCTAACCTCATCAATGAAGGAGCTATCCTTCACTCTAACATGCACGACCCTTTCCAGGGTTGGGTTGCCAAAGGTGCTAGGTTATCCAACCTCACATGGCTCATAATGTCATGGGCATCCAAAAGCATGTCCATGCATCTAATCTATCATGAAATCTAGCTCATCGTGTCATCTCTCTTTCTAACCTTCACTTAGGGTTAGGGTTAGCATCATCCTCAAAGGATGTGCCAGGTCTCTACTTTAATGGAGGTCTCTACCTCCAAGACTAACTTTCTCCACTCATCCTCCTGACAAAGAGGTCTAGCCTCAGGTCTCTCCTGAGGGCAATGACAACTCATGTCATACAACCTAAGCATGTATATATTCTTTAGTTTATGCTTAATTTATTAAGCTTATGTCCATGACATCTTATTTACATGATTTTCATTAATTTGGTGGAGGATTCCTTAGACCTTATCAACCTTACCCATACCTTAAGAGGGTTAGGAAAAGAGAGAAAACCCTAATCCTTAAGGTCCTTAAAAACATTTGAGCTGAGAAGGGATGAACAATATGAGAGAGTCCTAAAGGTATCTTTTTTCAAGTCAAATCCTGAGACATTGGCAAGGTAGTCACACAAATCCGGGAGTCCTCATATTTTGACTAGAGGTGCAGAGGAAAATCTTGCCGGCCGCCGGACATGATCCTTTTCTAGACACCTCTATCTTTCGGAAAATCCTCTAATAACTCCCTTGGGTTCTACGGAGTTTGTAAAATTTAATAATTATTAAATATTAAATGAGGAACCTATGCTCTGATACCAAATGTAACGACCCCGCCTCCCGGTAACCCCCAATTAAGGGAGGCGAAGAGGAAAAAGCCGTTATCCCAATTTTTTGATCGAAGGTTCAACAAATAATCAGTAACAATAATCAAATTATGCCAAACTAAACTAAAAATTGGTATAAAATAAAACTTTGCATACCTTTTCAAAAACTTGGATATCTACTTCTATCCACACCTGGAGTCTATTCTAAATAATCCTCCATTATACTTCAATTCTTATTTGATTCCACATATGCCACTTTACTGTTTCTCCTTTTCAAACTTGTACCTAAAACGCCGACAGACAAAACGTCGATCAACATATCGGAATATGCCAATATGTGGGGACAACCAAAATTTCACAAATATGGCTAACAATCTAAATATCACAATCAAGTTAATTAACAAGCCAAGTTACGCTTTCAGTGTGACATTTTCCACCGCTTTTTCCCTAACCCTGGCATACCCCCTTTTAGGTTTCTTCTTTTGCCATTGACTTAAGGCCTCCTTCTCAATCCCGAGTTTGGTGTCTGGGGTCACCACTCATGGTGCCCTTTAGTCATGCAATAACATAGGACACCTTCTCAATCCCGAGCTTGGTGTCTGGGGTTACCACTGATAGTGCCCATGGGTCTTCCCTCCTGGGTTTGACCTTTTTGCATCATCCATTAGGGTGGCATGTAGGTGCGAGGATACACTTCTATTATTATTGTGATAATGATTGTGACTTTATGATTTGCAAGTATGAACATTCAAACTGTCAAGTTGCATTCAATGAATCATTTGGGAAACTCTTCGGGAAAGTAATGCGATTAACCATAATTAATCACATACCTATTTTAGAAGTCTCAAGGATTGTAAGTAGAATATCCAATTAATCAAACGGCCAACCAAGCCAAGCAACCAATCACCCCAATCAAACAGGCACAACAAGAAACCTAGAAAACATGTGCAATCTAATTACTCATATGTTCATTATGCACTTACTTTGTCGAATTGGAATTCCCTCTTAGGGTGTGCCTAATTTGAATTAGGATTTTCCTTAACGTTCTTTATATTCATCTTTTAACCTTTACCTTTTAGGTCAACTAAACCCTAAAAAACTATTTCCATGTTCTAAAACCATAATTACTTAGTCATGCATATCTAAGCCTCTTTATTACCAATCTAGCTTACGATTTATTCTAACATCATCTTATACATAAGGTTTCAGAACATAGCTTATTAAAGTCATAAACACCTAGATTAGGGTTTCTAGGTCTTCAAGTATAACTTCACTCATATGAGACTTTAAAACATCCTTTTGACATATTAAAACTTTATCTCTTTAAGTTATCTTCTATTCCAAGGCTACTTAACTAAACTTCAGATTAATATATCTCTATTTAAGATATTCATATTCTTGAAATTAAAGTCATTAAAGTCATATTACTCAACATTAGGGATTTTAGACCCATATTGTACTTTCTTAGTCATAGCACACTAATTAAGCAAATCGTGGGTTTCAAATCTGATTCATATTATCCATTTTATGCCAAAAGGATAAATGTTAATTCATAATACCAACTTAAGTTATTGAACTCATCCCTAATCAACATCTATGGTTTTGATTACACTTAGAGTATTAAAGTTACTAACTTTGTGTACTTTTCGAACTAGAAGAAAAACTTGTCTGTAATAATAATTTTATTCCATTCCTTGTACTTTTCTATGCAACTTTCATGTATAACTTTTTATCATCAGAGTTATAAATAAATAACTATGATTTTCTCAAGGTTATATACCTTTGGGCCAATCTGTGGCCGCTATGTCAGCCAAACGAAACCTTTTCTACTTTTTCACGTGGCTAGCCCAAATGATGTGAAAAAGACACTTCTACCCTTCTTCTCCTTTACTGGAGTCGGGGGTAGGTGAGTTCCCCCCCCCCCTATTCTTCTTCAACCTGGCACACCTGGTTCGCGATCCTTCCTCTCGGCCGAGTGAATGAGGTGGCTGACTCTTAGCTTCAGGCTCCCTCCGCTATTGGAAAGGGAGCGTCTAGCTCCGTAACTTGTCATAGAACTCAAGGGTAGGCTCCATTGCCGCCGAGAATGCTTACACAGGGGAGTCGACTAGGGAGTTCCCTCCCGTGGAAACCAAGAAGAAGAAGGAGAAGAACATGGCTAGATCTTGGAATGGGAGTCTGGTTTTGAAGCCATCGGCTTGGAAGAGCCTCACGACCATTATGTTGCCCTGAAATCAAAAGGATTGGCCACACACACACACACACACACACACACACACACACACACACACACACACACACATATATATATATATATATATATATATATATATATATATATATATATATATATATATATATGTATGTATGTATGTATGCATAGCCCCGGGCTCAATAGGTAGACGTCTAAGAGCTGTGAATTGGGTGTATCTTCTAGAGATTCCCAAACTAGGTAAAACCAAGGGTAGGTGGGTGTGTTCCTTGCCTCCAAAGTCATTGATCCAAGTTCTAAATCTTCTTATCCATCCTTTCGTGAGAAATTCACTTTGGAAAAATTGATCGTATTGCTCCCCCTTTCCTATTATGTCTAGGGTAGATGATAACTGAGTCACCCTTGGATCTTGATCCAATGGCTGATGTGCCACATGAAGAACAAAGGAAATTGGTCCCTAGTTTCCAATTAAATCAAATCGTGACATTTATTGATTTCCTCCACACATTAGGAATGCTTTCAAAAAATCATATCTCCCAAATCACTTACCCGTTTGATCCCAAATTTTGAGAGAAACTTAGTAATGACTAATTATACTTCTCTACCAAATTAGGGCTCATTATATAAAAGAAAACGTGCCTTTTCTTTAGGTGTAAGATATTACTCAATTTTGCTTATTTCTCCCATTTTTCTCTTTCTTATTTTCTTATTTCCCATTGTTTCTATTCCTTGTAATACAAAAAATCAAGTGGGGTTCGAATTATCATTCATTATGACCAAATCCTCACTTCTCTCTTTATTTCAAATATTCTTGTTTTATTGTTTATCTCTGGTTTTTCTTTTGATTTTTGATTCCTTTTTCCATTAGAAATTATGTTGACATGAAATCTCATACAAGATGGGTCAATTATCCAAAAATCCACATATTTCTTGTAATATCATTATTACCTCGTATTTCCTTCAATAAAACAATATTTAACTGATATTTTCTCTCTCTTGTTGCATTATCTTTGCAACTTTGGACTCCTTGGAACCTAAGAAACCCAAGAGGCACGAAATCCACCATTGGATAATATTCTCTTACCTTCTAGAGGTGTCTACAATTTTCTTTTCTCCATTTCTCAATTATTCATTTACTAATTGAATTTCCTTGTTATTGGGCCCAATAGCCAATAAGGCTATTGTAAACGAAATCCATTTATTTGAAACAAATTATATCATTATTTGTTCAAATATCTTTAGTTGGAGAAATTACATTTCTCACCAAGAGAACCCAAAAATTGGGGTTGTAACAGTCTTCCTTCCACCTTCCTCTAGGTTGGAACCATGGCCTTCCATGGTGAAACCCCACCTAGAACCCATAATCACCTCATCTCCATATTCTTTTGTTAGGGTTTTTCACCTCTAAAGTGGAGAAGGTGCTTCTTGCTTGAGATAGGAGCTTTGTTGGAGAAACCAGCTTCTCTAAGCTTGGGAACCTTACTCATTGGACCTTTCCACCTTCCCTAGAGGTTCTTTGGAGGCCTACGCTTGACTTGGACTATTTAGACTCTGAAGTTGAGGTATGATGTATTCCCTATTCTTCTATGTTGAGAAATTCACCTATGCTTATTCATTCTCTTTGTCCTATCGACATTAGCCTATACACAATGTCATTTCTTTTGAAAATCATGGTTCATGTGAACTATCTTATTTGATTTTGATCATGTAATCATGGATATTGACTCTTATCGTATGCTTTGTTCATGATGGAACTCTAAAAGATGACATGTGATGTCTTTTTCCCACTTATGAGGTGGATGTATATGTTGGTCACTTATGTGGTGACTATTTTATATGTTTAGACTACATTTAACATGCTATGTGATTCAGTAGCACTAGAGTAGTGTAATTGCATTGGTTTTTATGGCAGATGTGTTATTTCCCACCGAGCATATGTGATATTTCCTACTCTTATGGGATGGAAAGAAACCTCATATTCAGGACAAGATGTGTGATTCTTGGCCCATGTTTTATATATTTGGGAGATTGGAAGTATTCCTTTTTCTACCAGGTTTCAAGTTTATGAGACTTGGCTGCATTTGTGTTTATATTGTTTAGGTCTACATGCATGCAGGTTGATGATATGGGGTGTGTAATGCTCGGGCCCACTTCCCTAGGCTCTAGTACAGTTTTAGGAATGATGACTGGCCCCACAGACCACCGCTAGCCTTAACTGTGTGCTTTATCCTCACTCACACGCAAGTTGGGGTCAACTTCCCAACTTGTCACCCATCCTAGTACTACTCCAAGCTAAGCACACTTAACTATTGATTTCTTCAGTGATGGGCTCTCGGAAATGGAGGTGCACCTTGGTGATATGGGTAGTCCAATCATTCCTTTTAAGATCATTATATCCAAGGCCTCAAATCCTGGGACGTTACAATCACCCCCACTTAGACTCTTGACGTCCTCGTCAATGCTTAACTATATGGCCTCATAATCTAACCCCATTTTAGTGTAGACCCACAATGGCCCATGGACACCCAGCTCCCGATCATGGAATACCAGCGCAAGGGTGGCTACGTCACCATGGACCACCCTTTCCTACATGTCTGGACTGCATGACTCAAGACTGGTATGCCACATGTCCATGGGGGCCCCACCTACTGGAGGGGAATTGGCTCTGATACCATTTTTAATGCTCGGGCCCACTGCCCTAGGCTCTAGTAGAGTTTTAGGAATGATGACTGGCCCCATAGACCACCACTAGCCTTAACTGCACACTTTATCCTCACTCACACGCAAGTCGGGGTCAATTTTCTGACTGGTCACCCATCCTAGTACTACTCCAAGCTAAGCACGCTTAACTATGGAGTTCTTTAGTGATGGGCTCCCGAAAATAGAGGCCCACATTGGTGATATGGGTAGTCTAATCATTCCTTTTAAGATCATTATATCCAAGGCCTCAAATCCTGGGACGTTACAGGGTGTGTGTAATGACCGACTCGCAAAAATAGGATTAACTAAGCAGAAGCGAATCATTTGAAGCGGATTACTGAAAATCACTAAAAAATTAAACTTTTTGCAAAGCGATCCTCACATAGGATTTCTTTTTCTTCAAGAACCAAAGTATTACATATACATCCCTGTTTGCAGTTACTTTCCATGTAACATCTCCTCTCGAGGATTACATACAACCATTGCTTTACCAAACTATACATAAGAAACATAACTTCGAGGCGTTCAAGCCAAAATCTCAAGTCAATGATAAAAACACTATCTACTGACTCTGAGGACCTGAGAGTACAGAGACGACACATAGGACTACTAACTAAAACTTGACAAACAGTGTCTCCACCTGAGACATTACTGTGGTTCCTGATGCTGCTATTGATCTTTCTCTGTTATAGTGTTTCTGCTTCTTCGTCTGCATCCACCTAAAAACATTGGCTCCCATGGGGGTGAGGCAATTGTAAATTGCCCCAGAGGGAGATATAACTCTCCGCCAAAACATTGTTATAGCAATTTATTATGATGAAACTGAGCATGAGTTCTTATATATTAACAACAATATTAATCATTAAATGAACAGAGCAAAGTAATATCCTTTCTTAAGGAGAGTATTCTATCTACTCATGGTAGATTCATATTTCATGCATCTGCTTGCAATGAATATAAAGAGAAATGAATAACATTTATCAACTGAAAATGCATAAAAGAAATGTAACATCAGCCAAAGAATTTTCCATATCCAGTCCTTAAGCAAATATGCTATACGACTGATTACATTTTACAATCATATTTATTCCCTAAGGAGATGAGGTATACTGCTCATGCTCCAACCGACTATTGTGAAGTTGAAATCGGTACCATACAAGGTCAATGGTTGAGCCAGCTACCAAGACCTCCCATTTCTCAGTCAGCATGAGATTACATGCAGGACATCTTGTGTCTCTGCTATATAGCTTTCCAGGGTATACTGGCAACTTCGCTATTAGAGTTACAGGGGCATGTTGTACTCTCTTTGCGATCGTGAGATTTCATGTTTATCTCCATCGATCTAGCATTAACAATATTGGGAGATGTGTACTGCATCTCTCCCAATCTTCGAGAGATTCGTGATACATCTATCCCGATGCAAGTAATGAAGGATTGAGAGGTTTGTTATTTACCTTTCCTCAATTCCCTCATTAGGACGTCAGGATATATTCGCCCATTACCCCCACATATTCAAAATATGTGTTTCGGGTTTTGCCACAGAGCACCCGTTTCACCATCACCTATTGCTGATGATGATGGATCTATGGTCAGGGCTCGACATGAAATGCTTTCACTTAATTAATTAAGTACGTTAGCATATTCTTTTAGCATTAGTCAAGTTCTCAAACATAACTTATTCATACAAATGCCATTAAGAAACAAGTACTATTTTCATCAATCACTTGTCAGTCTTTATAAGACATTGGGATCTCTGTCCCTCATTTCATTTCTTTGAAAGTTCACTTCCCTCAGCAACATCATTATCATACTTATCAACTTTGGGTATTCATACCCTCAATTCATCACTATCACTGTTACCATTTGTTAGGTAACTATTACCTCCAGGTCCTCAAACCGAGGTATGCATAATACTTGTTACACAAGTATCTCTCAAAGCCTATTAAATGTTTTTCCACCTTTCACTAGGCAACAACTTACTCATGGAACTCATAAGGTTCATGCACATTTTGTTACTTTTACTAAGCAACAACAACATTAGGCACATAAGGCCATACAACATGTTAATTATATGAAAGTCATAGCTCATACCTGGCTATGTTCATCATCTCATGATGTCTACATGGTTAATAGACATGATAACAGTCATGTAAGTCATTTGACACATCATATGAAACATTAGTAACACCACCATCCTTTATCAGGATTAGGGTTATCTATCAATTAGGGATTTTCATTCCCTTTACCCAAAATTAAGGTTATCTATCAATTAGGGTTTTTCATTCCCTTTACCCAAAATTAGGGTTAGGGTTTCCTATCATTCTATAATTAGGGTTTTATGCTCACATTATTAGTTCAACCCTAATGTATTACTCCACACCTGTAGGAGCATCCAAGACATCATAACTATTTTCTTATGATTATCATTCTTATCATATATCATTAATGATCATCAATTCAAAGCATGAGTTCATTTCTCATCCTTGTCATGATATAATTACATTATACTCATTGATTATCTTACCCCATTCTCAAAGTATATTGGTCAACATTTATCAAAGTACATTGAGTTCATCACATCTTTATTGTAACGATTGCATATCACACATTTCATGTGTTTCTTAACCAAGAGTATTGGATTAGGGATTCATCAAGATAAGTCTACAATGAAATGCAGAATGTGATATCTATCATATCTGAATGTATCACTTTCTTTTCATTTCCATATTCTTAAGTTAATCAACTAACTTTGTATTAAGGTATTTCCCTCTTAATACTTTATTCACTAACTTGTTACTTTCATCATATGGTGCATGGGTCACACATTAGAATTGTCCAATTGTCTTTAATGATATGGACTTATCCAACTGATAGACATTGTTGATATAAGATAAACAATTATCAACTATTTTAGGTATTTCAACTCTTAGGATGTTATCCACATCATTATTTAGTATAGCATACATCATTCCTAAAAGTTTCATGTCCTCATCATTGCAAGGTGTATAGGCTATTACTCATGTATAGAAATGGTTGTACAAGAATCTAGGCATCATCTTGTCTCTTAGATCCTTATTCATTAAAATCACCACCTTATCATTCACATGGTTCATCAACCCTATCCTTCATGTCTATAACATATTCATCTTATTGAATTATTTTAGCCACACCTCTCTTTGGTGTACTGGCTATTAACCCATCTCTAGGGTTTCATATATCATCACATGACATCACCCTGAATTGAGTCTTACATCATATCATAATATCAGGGTTCCACATAACACCACTTAAAACTAGGGTTTCATATTCAATAAACCATAATTAGACTTACTGTTCATCCCAATTGGGGTTTCTCATGAAATCACCCCCAATTAGGGTTTCTCATGTCATCACCCTCCATTAGGGTTTCTTATTCCATAACCCACAATTAGGGTTTACTATTCACATCACATCACCCTAGATTAGGATTTACTATTCATATCACATCACCCGAAATTAGGGTTTACTATTCACCCCAAGTAGTAGTGATCATCAAAGTACCCTGAATTAGGGTTTATCATACCATCACTATGAATTAAGATCATACCATCAACATGTGGTAAGATTACTTCCATTAATATCCTCAGTTATGGTTATGATTCATTAACCCTCATAATTAGGGTTTCATGATCTCACTATGAAGGATCATACCCTAATTAAACATTCATTCATATAGGAAGTCTATTACTTGATTATCAATCATGTAGGAAATCTTCTCTTTCATCTTCTATAAGATGATGTTTGTTCAACCTTGATTAGGATAAGTGAACTCAACCTTGAAGAAGAATTGACATCATGGGTTATGTCATTGTCACCATGATCATTAGGGCTTAGCTACTTGAAAGGTACTAATCACCCTATCTCATTAAAGGTACCATTATTATAAACACTATTGATTTACATCATGTAATTGACCACTTAAACCATTGAAATTTATTCACTTTAAGTGTTCATACAATTTTATTAATTACCTTCCAAATGATCTTGGTCACTTAGACCTCAAATGGTCTTGACAAATCATACATCAAATGGTCTTGGTGGAATACTCAAAACCGTTAGTAAAGTAGGTGGTGAAGACCGTTTGTCAAAGTTGACTTTTTGAAACCGCATGCACCTAAATGGTTTGGGATCGTTTGGTACCAAACGGTCTTGAGACCATTTGGTCCAAACCCCCTCAAAACCGCAAGGACCAAAAAGGGTCTCAACCACTCCAATTAAATTAGGGTTTTCAATGTGGAATCCTTCAACCATTGAATTCATGTAAGCAATCATCAATTGGACCTATCACCATACTTCAATTAGGTTAAATAGGTCAACCTTCAATCGATTTGACCCTCAATTGACTCTCAATTGATCATCAATTAGGGTTTGAATCAATTGGATTAGGGTTTGGAATCGTTGGTCCTTCAACATTAATCAATGTGAGGTTAGTTACTTTCAAACCATTGAGCCTTCATCCAAATTGGGAATGAACTGACCCCAAACGGTCTTGAGGTCGTTTGGATGACCTCCAAACGGTCTTGAGACCATTTTTCCATGTCAACATCAAAATCCAAGTCAATCAGTCAAGGTTTGGATCATTGGATTGATCACCAAATTAACATTTGATTGCACTTCAGCTTAGTACCTTTAGATCTTCAAACACCTAACCATACTTTTCCCTAGACCTCCAAACGGTCTTGAGTGACCACCAAAGGGTCTTGAGACTGTTTGGGTGACCTCCAAACAGTCTTGAGACCATTTTCCCATCATATTATCAAAATCCATGACATCCAGTTAGTGTTTGGGTCATTGGATTGATTAACAAATCAGCACTCAATTGTATTTCAATTTGGTATCTTTGGACCTTCAAACAGTTGGCCATACTTAACCCTAGACCTAAAAACGGTCTTGTATGACCCAAAGGGTCATTGGATTGATTAACAAATCAGCACTCAATTGTATTTCAATTTGGTATCTTTGGACCTTCAAACAGTTGGCCATACTTAACCCTAGACCTAAAAACGGTCTTGTATGACCCAAAAACGGTCTTGAGACCATTTGGGTGATTCCCAAACAGTTTTGAAACCGTTTGGGTCAATCAACCCAAAACATCAACTTATTCAATTGCAAAATCAGCACTTAACCGATTAGGGTTTATACCATATGTTTGGATCTTCACATACCTAACCATACTCAACCCTAGACCTCCAAACGGTCTTGGTTGACCTCCAAACGGTCTTGGGACCGTTTGGGTGATTCCCAAACAGTTTTGAAACCGTTTGGGTCAATCAACCCAAGTTTCCAACTCAATCACTTATGAAATCAGCACTCAACCCAATTAGGGTTTAGGTGATTGATGGACCTTCAACTCATGATCCAATTGGAGTTAATCAATAATAATTGATGGGTCTTTAACCTATATCATTATGAAAAAATCCTCAAATGGTCAACTCTAGTCAACATCACCAAACGGTCTTAAACTGTTTGCTTCTATGCCGTTTAGTGAAAACGTTTCATTCCAAACGGTTTGAAACCGTTTGCTCCCAAACGGTTTGTGAAACTGTTTGGACATTTGATTCAAACTGTTTGGTCTAGATATTTGGGTAGGTGTGTGATTATGATTATGTCATCATCATCAAGCTCTAGACCCACAAAACCTACTGTGATTTCCATGGAGATTGCATCAATCAACCAAATCAATATTTGTAAATAGAGAAATGATCATTATTTGATGGGGAATTGAATGCAATAACAAAGTTAGGGTTTCAAGTTATAAAACCCACCTCCAATTGTGCTACAATGATCCAATCTCATGCCAAAAATGGTGTATGAAGCTTTTGCAACTCCCCTTAGGCTCGTCCTCAAGCTTTTGGTTGAAAAGTTTGGCTAGGGTTGAAGAGGACATCGAATTAAGAAGAAATCCATAATTTATTTTCGATTTCCAGCATGGAATCAAGGAGAACGAAGGTCAAGGACTTACCAACAGGTTGGGGGTCGTTCTATTCTTTCTCCCAAGCTCCCAAGGTCGTTTTCCAAGCAAGGGGTGGAAGTAAATCCGAAATTCCCTTTCATTCTATGGATAAATGAGCTTATATGTGAATTTTATTAAAAAAATTAATTAGGAGAGAGAAACTAGAAATTATCCCCTCAATTCCCTTGCCACTTGACCCCTCTCCTTCCTTAGAGACGAGTATATCCTCTTGGCCTCTTATTCCCTTCAATTATCCACATTTTAAAGAAACTAGCAGGAGACACGTGCTAAGCACGTGCACTCCGATTATAGTGATCTTATACTATAACTATAAAACATTTAATAGTTGATTTCTTTGTCATTCAAAATCTCATGCCTTTAATTGTCACACATCATATCCTAGTTGTCTAAGAACATGTAATCGACTTAATTTCAATTTGTGCATCAACTTTTAAATCTTGTTCAAGCTTAGAATTGACAATCTAAAATCAATTTTTCTCTGCTTAATAGGTCAACGAAGTGATTGCAACCCAGATTGAAAAAATACACTAAATATTGATTTTTGGTCATGATCATAGTTAATACTTATAATAATTTGCATAAGAGAACAATTTTATTAACATCCAAATGATTTTTTTTTCCTCGCTAGAATTCTCTCCCCGATCTAATGGACTTAGAAGTTACAACAAAGTCAAAGTACTAAAAACACATTGTGAACAATAGCCTAGTTGTCATATAACTTGGAATTCGATTTAATTTCAACCTAAGCATCAACTTTTGAATACTTTCCAAATGTAGAATCCATCATGATCAACAAAATTTACACCCAAAATTATTTTGTTCATCGGGTTTAGACTTAGTAGCCATAATAACTTACATACAGTATGCTAAAAAAGAATGACTTTGTTAACTATGATCAACAAAGCTTGAATCCAAATATACTTTTTAAAACGGTGCAATTTTAGTACTCATAGTAATTAACATACAACCTTAATAGAAAGTATCAATTAACATGCAATTGACTCACTTCAACTTATAGTGTGTCGCTAACAAAATAATTTTTGCTATCTTTACCCTGTGTATGTTTATTGAATGGTAAAAAAATACAAAAAATATCAAGAAATGCACTGTGATAGAAACCAGTGTGATTAAGCAGGCCGTGGAACCCAATTGACAAAATCAAAATCCAAAAATTAATATCGTATCAAACTCATAATTGACTCACAATATTTTTACATACAACCTAAAAAAATACAATTAAATATCAGTTGACTCCTTCCAACTTTAAGTGTGTTATTATTTGGTAAAAGTATTTGTTGTCTAGAATACATAATGTATGATATGTACACGTCATTTTACCCATTACAATTGTCTTTCTTTTATATTACTTGTACCTATTGGTGGAGAAAGACAATAAGCTAGTAAATACATATATAGACTAAGCTAGTAAGCACAGAGATGGGTTGAGCCGATGATACAACATGCTGATGAAGCATATAAACATGCTGGGGCAGCAAACAACAAAAACATTTGTCATCTTAGAATACATAATGCACAATATATACGTGTCATTTTACATATTAACTGCAATTCTTTTGTGATTAATTGGAGAAATATAATAAGCAAGTAGACAAATATATAGACTTAAGCTAGTAAGAACATAGACGGGCTGACTTGATCATAATCCTGCCGAAGCACATAAACATGTTGGACCTGTAATTTAATAGACAGGCTGCTGAACCCATGCAAACTGTAGGAAATAACATGTACACGACAGGGGCTATTTTTAAGTAGTAGTTCAGTGGCGACGTAAAAGGTAAATTGAAGATAAAAATATATTATACTAAGCCTCTAGATAGATAAGATCAATTTTTAAACTTATCCACACCGTAAGCTTGCAAACCTGGCAAGCTAGTAGCTGCACTATTGAAACTTCCCTCACGGTGAATACTCTTCATACTTATCCATCATCAAAGCAAGCACACCAGCAATATTTGGCTGGAATTTTATTACGCAAACACACAGGAATTTTCAATCGATGTCGGCTTATCTATGGGAGCATCAAGTAGCATTAGTTGTAAGCTGTCAGCATTTTAATCTGCCTCAACTCTAACGTGGCAACATGTGCCAAAAACAGATATAAACAATGAACAGGGATAAACATTTGAAAATTAAAAGATTATATATTATAAAATATATATATAAAAGAAAAGGTTGCAATGGTAATGATGTTGAATAACGGGAAAAAGTGAAGCAGCTGAGAAATGATTTTTAGCAGGCAGCTGGAAAAGCAGACTGTAGGGAATAGCACATAGCACATTCCCTCTTTTTTATAGGGTAGTAGAAGCAAAATAAGCACCTTAACCCTTTTTATATTAATATCCATGACTTAGTGGATATTTCTTTTCCTTATAATAAGGTGAGTGGAAATTCCACCTCCTTGAGATATTTCATGGCTCTTGCAAAGAACAAAGACGACCACACATATCTTAACTCAACCATATTAATTTTGGTTGAAATCCCTTTAATTAATACATTCATTTTTTCCCTAAATTGAATTAGGGTTTCAATTAGGATTAAATCTTGATTATTTTAATATCAAGATTCTCTCTCCTCCAACTTAATTCAAATGAGGCGCCCCTCTCATTTTTTTTCTCTACATGATTCCAAGAAACATTAGGGACCTTATTGAAGTGGTAATTTGCATATTGAACCTTAGGTTTTGGGTAAATTGCACTTTACACCAAAACTAGGTTTTAATACACAAACATTGTCCAACAAGCTCTATCTTGTGTCCAAACTTGCAGAAACCATACTACTACATCATATTCAGTATTATGATGTCTCAATATCAGAGGAACATATTATTATGTAACATTTGCAAGTTAGCCCCTTAACTTGGGTAATTTGCACTTTAGTCCAAAATAAGCAAACATCGCTTCAACATTGTTCAAATAGGACCAAAATTGAAAAATAAGTTCCTCATCAGGCCTAATTACTTTTCCCAAGATAAGATTAAAATTATAATCATCTTTCTTAATCAAAACACCTAGGGTTAAAGCATAACCCAGGTCAGGGATGTTACAGTGTGTGCCCTAATTCTTTACATGTGCTTGTGTGGTATAATCTTTATGTTTTATTAATGGCAAATATTCTTTTGATATCATATGATTTCAATTCCTTTCTCTTGATACCCATTTGGGTGGTCCTTATCATTTCTATGGAAAGACTTTTGTATTTCCATATATTGCTCAATTTCCTATTCAGTTTGCACAAACCAACCTTTACTGATGTCATCTATTTTCTCTTCTTGTTGGGGTATGCTTCCAACCCTAGGTGAAGGACTTAGATGATAAGGCAAGAAGTTTTGGACTAGCTTAAGGAGTTAAAGATTAGAGAAAAAGTTGTTATGGTTTATATTTCCCTCTACTTACATCCTTATATTGTATCATACATGTAAACCATTATGGGATCTTATGATGTACTTTTGTAATCTTTTGTGAAAGTTGAATATAGTCAGTTATTTTTATTCTGCTGCTACACTTTGGTTGTTTTGAATACCATTATAATAAATTTGGAAAATTTGTACCTATTCCAACATACCTTTGAGTGTGTTTGGAATGGATGTTTTAATTCTTCAATTTGATTTTTTTAGTAATGGGGTGATCCCGCCTCTTTACAACATGGTATCAGAGCCTATAGTCGTCAAAATCTGACTATTTCAATTTTGTCTCCCTAGTTAGGATCCTTGCATTACCTTTAAGTGACATGTTTTCCCTAGAGTAGATTAATAGATGATGAAGGATTGATTTAGGATCATATAGTTTCACATTAGAATAATGATGAATAGATCCTTAAAATACTTACAAGTAAAAGATGCATAAGTAACCATAGTAACTTGAGGTTGTTTAGCTTGGACTTTAGGTAGCTACTAGGACAAGAAGTTGAAAGCAAAGGTTTCTAGAAAGGATCAGGTTTCGGTGGCTGGAAAGATTTTTCTCTACACCGCTAGCTTGGTTTACGAGGACTCTCGAATCCATATGATACCAGACTGGCCTGAACTGATATGAATTGTTCAAAATAGCATGCTTTTAGGCAATAGTAGGCTTAGACATCTATATGATTTATCTTTATGGACCCTAATATGTTGAACTAGTCTCCCAGGTGTAAAAACTTGTTTGAGGTTGGACAAGAGCAAGTTAACCCATAGTTCATAGTTAGTCTTTACAAGTTATGTTTTTTTTTGCATGATGCTTATGTAGTTGGATGTAAGGAAGTACAATTGAACCTTTTATACCTAAAGAATAGTTTTGACTTATTAAGATAAATCCGTTAAGGGGTGGTGAATAAGTTGTTTTCTTATATGTGGATGTTTTTATTATGAGGATGAAATCCCTTTAAGGGGTGGTGTGCTGTATCATACTAGATCTCAGACCCTACCCTGGAAGTTGACATTTTGGACTTAGCCAAACAAGGTTGAAGATTAGATGATAAATAGATGTTTAGTATGATCCTAATGAGATAATACATGAATTTATCACCCTAATGTAGCCTAATATTTTCACATTAGTCTTAGGTTAATAATGGATACATAAAATATGCCACATAACTCATTTTGGCAGTGATATGAAGATAAGGAACTTAATTGGATGAATAATTTAGATAATGGGCCATTAATGTGCCATATGACATATCTCATAAAAATAAGGATCAAAAGTGGAAACAAAATTCAAATTCAAAATCTACATATTAAAATTAGCCTACATGTCAAATTTCATGTAATTTGAACCACCTTGAAATATTAGGATAAGTTTAGCAGAGAGAAAATGAGTAAAAGGCATAAATAATGAATAATATGATTATATAACTTAAAAATATGTAAATAATGTCAAATTCATATTCAACACATCAAAGATTACTTGTGGATCAATTTTTTTCCAATTTGGATGTTGTTTGTGCAAGTTGTGCAATTTTAGGTACATTATGGACTTTGCAATTTACCCAATTAAGAGGTTTTCTTTGTAAATTTTCACATGCATTATAATATTTAGATAGTCCCTTACCATTTTCGAGTTTTTGAACCATGGGGCACCTATTTGTGCCTTAGTTTGAAGGTGTTTCTTTCCAAGGGCATTTTAGAGATTACTCTCTTTATAAATGAGCTTATCTTTAGAAGCTATCAACCAATGTGGTTATTTTTTTATTGGAGGTCGGTTGGGATAGCCTATAAGTGTCCATAAACAAACATTTGATATTCAAGAAGCCTCTATGAGCTGTCCTCTTGCATGGACATGAAATCCCTAGGCTAAGGACATATGGAAAGCTCCATGAACACCTCATGCTTGACTTCTTCCTTATCCATAAAGGTTTGCATGTCCATAGACACCCTTAGCATTGGATACATGGAAAGTAACTTGACACCTCATGCTTGACTTATTCCTTATCTATAAAGGATTGCATGTCCATGTACACCCTTATACATGACACATAGAAAGTCTCATAGACACATCATACTTGACCTCTTTCTTTATATAGCCATATCTACTCCTTCCCAACTCCAAATTTGAAAACTCTTTCTCTTCTTTCTTTCTGCTAGCTTAGAGCATAACTCCTACTCTATTTGGCAACGAAGGTGTTGTCCCAAGGTAAAAGAAGGTGCCTACCTTGGTGAAGAAGGCTCCTAGGGTTCTAAATTTGCTCTATTTCGGGTTTCTAAAGCTCCTCCTTGGTTATTTTGACCAAAACTAGTAAGTTTTCTCCTCTTCTTCCCTATTTTCATGTTGTTAGTCTTCCTGCCACCTTCCTCTAGGTTGGAACCATGTACTTCCATGGTGAAACCCCACCTAGAACCCATAAACACCTGATCTCCATGTTCTTTTGTTAGGGTTTTTCACCTCTAAAGTGGAGAAGGTGCTTCTTGCTCGAGATAGGAGCTTTGTTGGAGAAACCAACATCTCTAAGCTTTGGAACCTTACTTATTGAACCTACCCACATTCCCTAGAGGTTCTTTGCAGGCCTAGGATTGACTTGGACTGTTTAGACTCTGAATTTGAGGTATGATGTATCCCCTATTTTTCTATGTTGAGCAATTTACCTATGCTTATTCATTCTTTTTGTCCTATGGACATTAGTCTATACACAATGTCTTTTCTTTTAAAAATCGTGGTTCATGTGAACTACCTTATTTGATGTTGATCATGTGATCATGGATATTGATTCTTATCTTATGCTTTGTTCATGATGGAACTCTAAAAGATGACATGTGATGTCTTTTTCCCACTTATGAGGTGTATGTATATGTTGGTCACTTATGTGGTGACTAGTTTATATATTCAGCCTTTGCTGATGTCATCTATTTTCTCTTCTTGCTGGGGTATGCTTCCAACTCCAGGTGAAGGACTTGGATGATAAGTCATGAAGTTTTGGACTATCTTATGGACTTAAAGCTAGGAGACAAAATTGTTATGGTTTAGATTTCCCTCTACTTTGATCCTTATGTTGTATCATACATGTAAACCCTTGTGGGATATTATGTTGTAGTTTTGTAATATTTTGTGAAAGTTGAATATATTTAGTCATTTTTATTCTGCTACGACACTTTGGTTGTTTTGAATTTCATTATAATAAATTTGGAAAATTTATACCTATTCCAACATACCTCTGAGTGTGTTTGGAATGGATGTTTTAATTCTTCAATTTTATTTTTAGTAAGGGGGTGATCCGGCCTCTTTACAATGATTTTGACCAAAACGAGTAAGTATCCTCCTTTCCTTCCCTATTTTTATGCTGTTAGTATTTCTCCCACCTTCTTCTAGGTCAAAACCATGACCTTCCATGGTAAAACTCCACCTAGATTCCTAAAACATCTCATCTCCATGCTCTTTTGCTAGGGTTTGCACCTCTAAAGTGGAGAAGGTGATCTTTGCTCAAGAAACGAGCTTGGCTTGGAATAACCAGACCTTCTAATCTTGGGATCCTTGCTGTTTGGACCTTCTTACCTTCCTAGAGGCAAGTTTTGTTAACCCCTTTCTCATATATTTCTTACTACATGCTAAAAACTCATGCTTCTATGTTTAAATTCGATGATTTCCATCTCTTTTTACCATGTTCCTCTAGGGTTTTGGTTTCTTACTTTTTTACCTTCTCTAGAAGCTCTAGTTTGGTTACCTATGCAACTTCAAACTTGATATTGGATCAAATGGTGTTTTCTCCCTCTCCCCCTCTCTTCAATTATCTCGATCGTTTTGATGATGTGGCAATCTCCTGTTGGTAAATATTGAAAAATTCATATCTTCTAATACACTTATCCAAATTTGACAAATAAATATGTTTTGGAATTGGAAAATTAATTTCTATATAATAAAAATATTTTCAAGGTCTGATTTCATGGTTTGACAAAGGGTGGTTTTTTTTTTAAATGAATTTGATGCATAAAATCCATAAAAATTACATCTTAATCATCATAACTCCAAAATTAACATAAAAATATGTTTTCTTCACCAGGAGAACCTAATAAGTTCATTAGTGATATTTTCAAAATCTAAAGCAAAATTTTTATAAAAAGTTCTAAAATTAGGGATTCTATACATTAATGTGGACTATGTACTCTAACACATGTTAATACATTAAAAATAGGCAAAGTGGAACTTGGACTCAATTAAAGTCATGAAAGTTAGCAATTGATATCAGTAAGAGAGGTATGTGCATTCCTTACATCCTATGTTGGGATAATTGCAACCAAACTCTGCATTTTCCTAATGTGGCTTAAATGAACCGTAAATCCTAATGTTGTTCATGCCTCAAATCATATTATAATTTCTTCTTGTTTGGTTCTTATACCCCACTGCCATTCTTATTGAATATTATGACTACTCTTGCCATGACTACTTTTTCTAGCATGTATATTTATGTTCTATTTAATTTAAAGTAGCGGTACTTATGTACAACCACCCACAGAGGGCATGTATTTAATCACCCTGGGGAATGTTTTTATTCTCCCCTATATAATTACATAGGTGACTGAGAATGTCTTATTCTCCACTCACCTATAGGTTAGAGGTTCGGTAGGTGCCTCAACCCTACTTAGTTAGGTAGAGATAACTATCTTACATGTAAATCATTTTTAATATAATTAATAATGTCAAGTTTCTTTTGAATATAGACTCATACTCTTGTTATCTTCATATCATGAAGAACCCTAGTCTATTCTTATTTGCTTTACTTATCTTGTTATCCTAGACTAGTTTTGTGACACATACCTTATTTTCTTTCCCCTTTTTCCAGGTGTTTTCCCAACCACCCAGGTGCTGGTGCTGAGCTAGGAGAAGGACAAGTTTGAAGGAAGTCATCTCAGGAGTATATCTCAAGTTATCTGAAAGGATGTTTAGGTTGCTATATCTAGATCCTTCTCTCTTATCTTTTTCCTTTGGGAACAATCATGTAATGAATAATGAAAGCCATGTAATATGCTTAGTACTTGTATTTCCGCTGCTATTGACATTTTATAATGTATCTGGTGCATGCTTATTTACTTGGAATATTATACATGTATTCCTCAATATCTTTTATCGTTCTAAAAAGATGGATGTTTTGTACTTCCTTTAAATTTTAGTAAGGAGGTGATCTCACCACTTTACACCATTTTAAGGAGAGACCTTGAGATACACTCTGTCTCCAACTTGGAATTCTAAAGGTCTACGACATTTATCGGCATATGAATTTTGTCTATCCTATGCAACCTTCAATTGTTGTTGTATTACTTTACTCTTTTCAATTTTCTGTTGCACTAATTTAGGACCCAAAAGTTGGTATTCTCCTATCTCATACCAGCATAATAGAGATCTACAACATCTACCATATAATGCTTCATATGGTGCCATATCAATACTTTTTTGATAACTATTGTTGTAGGCAAACTCTATTAAGCTGAAGTGTAAGTCCCAACTTCCTACAAACTGAAGAACACATGCTCTAATCAAGTCCTCCAAAGTTTGTATAGTCCTTTCAGGTTGTCCATCTATCTGAGGGTGAAAAGCTGTGCTAAACTTTAACTGTGTACCCAAGGCTTTATGTAGTTGTTCCCAAAAGTGACTTGGAAACTGGGGACCTCCATCAGACACAATTGTGGTTGGAACTCTGTGTAACAACACTATCTCATCTATGTAGATCTGTGCAAGTATTTCAGTAGTATAGGTTGTTTTAATAGGAACAAAAAGTGCTGACTTAGTCAACCTATCAACTATCACCCAAATGGAATCATGACTTTTGGCTGTTTTGGGTAGACTAACCACAAAGTCCATTATCACGTGATCCCATTTCCACTGCGATATAGGTAAGGGTTGCAATGGTCCTACATGCTTCTAGTATTCTGCTTTAACTTGCTGAGACACTGGACACCACATAACAAACTCAGCTACATCCTCTTCAAACCAGGCCACCAATACATATCTTTTAAGTTGTGATACATTTTAGTACTCCATGGATGCATTGCATACATGGATGAATGAGCTTCCTCCATAACTATCTTTATTAAGTCATTGGCATCAAGTACTACCATCCTACCATGGTAACAGACTACCTCATCCTCTGACTCATGGAAATCATCCCTTTTCTCACTACCATACTCTGACCTGATCTGCTGAATCACAATATCAACATGTTGTGCCTCTTTAATCTGTTGTCTCAAAGTAGGTTTCACATGCATATCGACCAGCAATCCAGCTAACAAAGATACTTTTAATTGTACATTTATTTGTCTCAAAGAGACAAACATGTCCCATTTAAAGCACATTAAAGAATTCAATTGTGCTTTATCTATGAGTGGAGATGAAGATTTTCTACTTAGTGCATTTGCCACTACATTAGCTTTTCCTGGATGATAATCAATTGTACAATCATAGTCCTTGATTAATTGCATCCAACAGTGTTTTCTCATATTCAACTCATGTTGTGAGAATATGTACTTTAAGTTTTTATGGTCTGTGAAAATCTGACACGTTTCTCCATAAAGATAATGCCTCCAAATCTTTAACACGTGGACCACTACAACTAACTCTAGATCATGCGTCGAATAATTCTCCTCGTGTTTCTTAAGATTTTGGTAAGAAAAAGAAACTACATGATCACTTTGCATCACACACATCCTAGACCATTCTTAGAGGCATCACAGAAAACAATGTATCCCTTTCCCTGCTCAAGTAAAACCAACACAGGTGCACAAGTCAACCTTTCTTTCAACACCTGGAAAGAACTTTGACACTTCTCATTCCAGACAAAGGGAACCTCCTTCTTGGTCAACCTAGTTTGGGGTAATGCTACATAATTGAAGTCTTAAATAAACCTTCTGTAGTAACATGCCATACCTAAGAAACTATGAATCTCAGTTGGTGTCTTGGGTTGTTCCCACTCTAAAATAGACTCTACTTTCTATGGATCAACACGAATTACTGAGGAAGATATGATGTGTCCTAGTAAAGACACTTCTAACAACCAGAACTCACACTTGCTCAACTTAGCATATACCTTGTGTTGTCTTATCAAAGTCAAGGCTTGACGAAGGTGTTGTTCATGTTGTTGACCATCTCTATTGTATATTAGGATGTCATCTATGAAGACCACTATGATCTAATCAAAGAATGGCCAGAAGATTCTATTTATCAGTTCCATGAATGCAGCTGGTGCATTAGTTAGTGCTAACAACATAACTACAAACTCATAATGACTGTACCTTGTCCAAAAGGCTGACTTAGGTATGCCACTCTTGTTACAACCCCAACTTTTGGGTTCATTTGGTGAGAAATGTAATTTCTCATATTAAAGATATTCGAACAAATAATGATATAATTTGTTTGGAATAAATGAATTTCATTTACAATGACCTTGATGATTGTTTTGTGGGCTTTATTGGCTATTGGGCCCAATAACAAAGAAAGGACAAAGGAAACTCTAATATTGAGTAAATAAGAAAATAGAGGAAAGAAAAGTGTGGAAACCTCTAGAAGGTAAATCCAAAGAGGGATTTTGTGCCTCTTGGATTCCTTCGGTTCTAAGGAGTCCAAAGTTGCATAGAGAATGCAATAATAAAAGAAAAGATCAATTGAATATTTCCTTATCAAGAAATAAATTGAAAATAATGGTAATATGTGGAAAACAAGTGGAAAGAGGTGTAATTAAGTTATCCTTGATGGATTTTCGTATCCAAAGGATTCCTAATGTTAAAAGGGATTCCAATGAGAAGAGAAATAAAGAGAAATCCTCAAAAGGAAATAATTTAATAAGAAACGAACATGATAATAAGAAATAATGCATTTAGATGCATCTAGAAGGATAATGAGTATCCAATAAAAGGAGTTCGAAATAATTGGGTTCTTTGGGGTCCAATGAGTCCCAAATAACTAGATAATGGTTTGGGGAAAGAGAAAATAACCATTAAATGAATTGTATTAATGAGTAACTTGTCTTTGAAGAAATAGTCCATTTCTTTTGGAATTTCAGACTCACACTTGACATGCAAGTAGATAAAGGAAGAGAGATGGAAACACCCTCCCAAATTAGCATAGTACTCCTATTGCATTTTCCATCCAAGAGGGGTCCGGACTCTCCCTACTATCATAACCCTTGGAAATTTCTTAATGATGGTGATGTATATAATGATGGTTGTAGATGGTCGCGCATTGTCCTCCCTATCCACCGATCAGGAAAACACAGATGGGGGCAACCCTCCTTAGGTTTGTGGATGACCTCCTCCCCTCTCGGGTACCTCATCCTTCAAGTACGGGGTGCGTGGTCAGGTTGTTCTTGTGTGAAGGAGATCACATCCCTATCTGCAGAGAGAATAAGATCGAGTAGAGAAGTATGGGCTGGAGGGGGTGAAGGGCATGACTCTGGCGGACGACAACATCAACCCCTCCCTGACAGACTTTCAGGTCGAGCACCGGCGCGACGCCTGCAAGTGGGCTGCAGGTTGGCCGCAGTCACAGACCTACTGGGTTGGTTTCCGACCGACCTGGTCGCACAAAAGAGGCGCCCCGCGTGCGTAAGGGCACAATGGATGCAGAGGAAGCCTCCCCGGTGGCCATCGAAGTCAGGGATGGAGAAGGGCAGCCGCAACCTGCTACAATACGTGGCCGCTAGGTCAAGCCGAAGGAGGAAGATGACCTGTGGGTCGTTTGGATGAAAGTACCCTCCGGGGGTATGAAGGTCGGGGAACTTAAGTGGGGGCGGCATTGTCGTTTTCTTATGATTCTAAAATCACGAGATTGTTGCATGGGTGGAGTGATGTGGTGCAATCCGATTGGCCCAAAGTATGTATTTTTACAAAATTCATAACTAAATAGTCATAGCTCGGATAGATACACATAAAATATGAAAGTTGTGTAGAAATATTCGAGGAATCTAATAAAAATACTTTGAGAACCTGAATCTACTCCGTTTTTCAAACAAACCTTAATTTTCTAGTAAAATGTATTAAAAGTTAATGAGAAACCCTAATTGAATATAAAGGGTGAATTAATGGGTCAAATAGATAATCTTTACCCTATTAATGATAAAAGTGGTTTGTTTATCCGTTTTGAATGCAAGGTTGCCTAATTTAGAGTTGTGATCCATAAAAGAAGGATAATGTAAATGGAAACTCTAATTTGAGATAAAAGAGGAGAAAAATCATATTTATTCAGATTAAGGAAATAAGATGCTTAATAAAGATCCTAAACTTGTTAAGAGTACTAAAATGAGAAATTAAGGGTTTTAAGTAATTTTGATAAATTAAGGATCATAATATTGAAGGAGGAGGTAAAAACCCTAATTTACAAGGAAACCCTAAAAAGGTGAAATCCAAGTCTAGCTTTAGAATGTTCTGGATAAACTATAACACTTGGATGCCATGCATTAATTTCAGGATATTGTTGATTTCTTGTTGCTTGTTCCTTATCCTTATTGCTTGGACAATCAAATTGCCCTGGATTAGGTATGTGGTTAATTATGATTAATTGCATTAGTTTCCCAAGGGTTATCCGAATGTTTCCTCGCATTGAATGTAACCTAAACAGTTTGGATGTTCATACTGCAATTATAAAGTCACTATGGATATCACAGTTATATATACATGTGAATTCTCACACCTACATGCCACCCTGATGGAAGATGCCATAAAGGTCAGGCCCAGGAGGGTAGACTAATGGGAACCATGAGAGGTGACCCCAGACACCAAGATTGGGAATGAGAAGGTGGTCTATGATGCATGACTATGGAGCACCATGAGAGGTGACTCCTAGGCACCAAACTCAGAATTGAGAAGGTGGCCTTAAGTAAATGGCAAGAGAGAAACCCTAGAGGTGTATGCCAGGGTTAGGGCAAAAGCAGTGGAGAATGACACATTGAAAATGTAAAGTGGCTTGTTAAATAATTTGATTGTGATTATCAAATTGTTAGCCATATTTCCAAGATTTTGGTTGTCCCCACATACCAGTATATTTCGATATACTGACCAATGTTTTGTTTATCGGCATTTTAGGAACAACAATTGAAAGAACAAACAGTAAAGTGACACCTTCTGGAAATAAGAAATAAAGTGCAAGGAGGATTAGATAGAATAATTCAAGCTCTAGATAGATAGATTTCCAAAGTTTTCAAAGGTAAGTAAAGTTTTAATTTTATACCAAATTCTAGTTAGTTAGTAGAATTTCATAATTATTATTGATTATTTGTTGAACCTTTGATCATTTTAATTGAATAACAGCTCTGACCTTTGGGTCTCCCTTAATTGGGGGTTACCGAGAGACGGGGTCGTTACAATTGGTATCAGAGCATAGGTTCCTCATTTAATCTTTAATAATTATTAAATTTTACAAATTCCATAGAACTGAGGGAGTTATTAGAGGATTTTCTGAAAGACTGAGGTATCTAGAATAGGATCACGTCCGGGGGCTGGCAATATTTTCCTCCGCACCGCTAGTCGGAATACGAGGACTCCCAAATTGTGTGACTGCCCGGCCAATGTCTTAGGATATGAATCGAAATAAGATACCTTTAGGACTATCTCATCTTGTTCATCGCTTCTCAACTCAAATTCTGTTAAGGACCTTAAGGATTAGGGTTTCCTCTCTTCTCCTCATCCTCTTAAGGTATGGGTAAGGTTAATAAGGTCTAAGGAATCCTCCACCAAATTAATAAAAAGCATGTAAATAAGATGTTAGGTACATAAGCTTAATTGATTAAGTGCAAACTAAAGAATAGATACATGCTTAGGTCATATGACACGAGTTGTAATTGCCCTCAGGAGAGACCTAAGGATAGACCTCCTTGTCAGTAGGATGAGTAGAGAGAGTTAGTCTTGGAGGTAGAGACCTCCATTAAAAGTAGAGACCTAGCACATCCTTTGAGGATGATGTTAACCCTAACCCTAAGTGAAGGTTAGAGAGAGAGATGACATGATGAGTTAGATGTCATGGTCGAATAGGTGTTTGGATGGACATGCCTTTGTGATGCCATATGAGCCATGAGAGGTTGGATGACCTAGAACCTTTGGCAACCCAACCCTGGGAAGGATCGTGCATGTTTGAGTGAAGGATAACTCCTTCATGGATGAGGTTAGAGAAGAACCTATAGAAACCTTATCGGCTGTTGCAAGTAGGATATAGCTTGCACCCAGAGTACATCAGTTGTATGAGTAGTAAGTCAAAACTGAGGCCAGAAGGATAGGATGGATGGCTTATGAGATAAGCATAAGGGGCTATGGATAATCATGAGCAAACATACGTTTGAACATAGGCTTCACCCACGTAGAGGTATGCTTGTGAGCTTGGGAGAGGACCTCTAGTAGTACGACTGGATGTGGAGTTAGTTCTAGAGAGAGAAAGCAGGACCCCAACAAGAAGGTTGGAAGCCTAACACCTCGAGATATGAGGAACAATGGGGATTTGAGGATGATGCGACCTAAGTGGATGATAGTGGTTGCCTTATGCTTGACCCCTAGAGGCTGATGATATCTTGGTTTCCTTTAGAGGGACCAAACCCTAGATAGAGGATGATGCTTCTGATACCTATGTACCTATGGTATAAGTGGTTACTTGTTGAGATGAGACAAAGAGTGCCTTAGACCCTGAGGAGGTTTAAGTAACCAGTTGAGCGACTTTATACCTAGTTAGTTGTCCTTGAGGAGGACTTAACTGTAAGGTGCTTCTTATATTAAAGGATCATGGAATTACATGTCATACCTTGGACATACTTGATACAGGTTTAAGAGATTGAGCATGTAGTTAGGCACCCAAAGGTGAACCTAGGGTTCCTAGGCCTAAGAGGGGAAGCAGTGTATCAGATGCTCATAATGAGATTTGAGGCTCTATAGTTTCGAGCATGGTACTCCTCATGTGTAGAGGAATAGGAAACCCCTTAAGTTGAGGGTATGTTTGATGAACCCCTCACAACTAAGTTGATCTAAGGTTGAGGAAAGAGAACAAGTATGACCTAGAATGGTTTAATAGGTTGTCTTCTTGTGCCTTAGTAGCTGCTGGGTTAGGCATGCTCATGTGAATGTAAACCCTAAGGATGCTTGTGACCTTTGTTATCAAGGTGTAGTTTCCTCCCATCCTGAGAGAGGGGCCCTTTTGTAGGGTGTATATCAGTTTTGTTGGTTTTGAGGTAACCTAAAGAGGTTTCATAGGATCTTGAGAAGCTAAGTGAAGAGTACATGGTATGAGAATGAACCTGCGGACCCATAGATAACCATCTCTACATGCATGTGGATGTGTTACCATGGAGGTAACTGGTATGGGGCTTGACCAAGGTAGGCAGGTTGCCATGACCCTATGAAAGGATGGAAGTCAGCCCATGAATGTAGAGAGAGAGATGATGAAGGCTTGGGTGAGGTTCTAAGCTGGACATGTACTATAATATAATCCTAAGTCTATCTGAGGGTCAGGTAGGGATAAGACTGATGGAAGTAGGAGTTGCCTAATTCCCTAGTTGCACATGACCATAGGGTCGGGAGGTAACAACTATCATTGTTTGAGGGCCATGGGTTAGGAGATTGATCACCTTCAAGAACTCATGGGACCCAAAGGGCATATGAGAAGGGAACTCTCTGGATGCATGAGGGAAAAGGGATGACCCCAAAAGTGTCAACACCCTATAGACCTAGAGGAGATGACCAAGGATTGTGTGGTGACCCAAGTAGGTTCCAGATCAGTTTTCCATGGAAGTAATTTTTTTTTGATATCGTGATGTTTGTAGAGACATATGTGACATGTTTCAACTTAGATTTAAAAGTGTACTGGAAAGATGGATTGTACCATCTCTACTATTGGAACAGGAAGAACTCTGTATTTGGACTACAACCAAATGCTTAATTCCTCTTGTTATGGGAGTGAGAGACAGGACAATACACATGCCATACACCCATGATAAAGATGACATGAGTTGGAACATTGCTACAAGGCATGATGATAGAGATGATAACATACCATTGTGGAGCGAATGATACATGGATGGTTTACAAACACTAAGAGTATTAAGGAGATCATCTTGTGAGGATGTGATATCCTGAACTATTTGGAATTTGCAAGTGATACAAGGTTGAGTTCAAAAACCAAGAGAATAAGCTCAAAGTTTCTTGATGAAGATAAACTTAGAGTTCAAATGAGATAATAAGTGGAATGCATGAAGGTTTATGTCTTCAACATTACCTAATACCTCAGGATGTGAAGTGGTAATGGATGCTTTGGTTAAGATAGAGCTACCTGATGTGTCTAGAGACTAGAAGAGGTTGTTAGGCTAACCCTAAGTCTAGAAAGGAGATGTGTTTGGCTAACACTCAGATGTAATGAAATATGCTAAACAAGTTAATGGTTGTTTGGTTAGCCAGCATAGGCTTTGATGCAATGAAAGGATGGGGGTAGAACCTCAGATACACTTCTTTGGATAGGAAGGTAATAAAACCCTTATTAGAGTGATTTAGGGTTCTTGAGGAATCAACCTTGAAGAATGATGACTTACATGAGATCATGATTTGAAGATCACCATACACCATGGTACTACAAAAATAGTAAGTGGCAGTAGTACTTTGGGTGCTTAAGGCGAAGTTGTATGTGGCTTGTCGCCATGCAGATCAGGAGGTGAAGGATGAATACCAGTAACCCAATGAGTTGATATAAAGAGAGTCCCAGAGAGGGAATGGGAGTTCATCACTATGGATGTCGAGGTAAGTCTCCCCTTGACCAAGGAAGGTCAAGATGCAATCTGGGTTATGGTAGATCGCCTTACCTAGATAACATGAGAAAGAAAGAGTACTATCAAGGGACAGATCTGGTTGAACAACTTATAAGAGAGAGAGAGATGGTTCAACTACACCATGATTTGAGTTCAAAAGTTCTTGAGTATAACCTAAGGGTTCACTTCCATGAGGTGGAAGTAGATACATGAAGGACTCGATAATAGTATAGTTTATCACCCCATACTAATGGATAGTATGATCCAGACTAGAGGATCTAATGAGAGCATGTTTGCTCATTTAGGGTGATACATGGAGACAGTTCTTGTCCCCGTAAGATGTGAGGTTAACCACCTTTGCCTTTAGCAGGATGCAAGAAGTTCTATAGGGAGGTTGTGTTGGTCACCACTTCATTAAGATGACGTTGGTGAAGGAGGCCTCGTGAAGGTCAGAAAAGAACCACAATGTGTACAAATGAAGTCGTTTTGACTGTGCAATGGCTGAGAGAGAGACCAAAGGCGACATGAGTCGTGAGCTGATGCAAAGCATACTGACATGCAGTTCACTGTGGGAGAGTATGTGATGTGAAATTCTGACCCCTCTAAGCTACAACTGAGAAAGCTGACTCCCCGATATATGGGTCCATTTGAGATGGATTGGTGGAGATGGTTGTGTTTAACCTTACCCCTCAGGATAACATGATGTGTGAGGAGTTTTCATATGTCTGATCTAGAGCACTATGTGAGGTACCCAAGCCATGTGTTGAGCCCTGAAGCTATTTGGCTTTATGAGAGGTTGAAATGTCCTGAGTCACCTATGAGGGTATGATATACCAAGGTAAGAAAGAACTCAAATGGAAGAATATGAGATGATGACGGTTCTTGGAAGCACCATGGAAATGGTAAGGCCACATGGGAGCCATGATGGACATAGGAAAGGCTGATCCTGATTTGTTTATTTGCTTGGTGGAATTTTGAGGGCAAAATTCCTATAAGAGGGGAAGGGTGTTACAACCCCAACTTTTGGTTTCATTTGGTGAGAAATGTAATTTCTCATATTAAATATATTTGAACAAATAATGATATAATTTGTTTGGAATAAATGAATTTCATTTACAATGGCCTTGATGATTGTTTTGTGGGCTTTATTGGCTATTGGGCCCAATAACAAAGAAAGGACAAAGGAAACTCTAATATTGAGTAAATAAGAAAATAGAGGAAAGAAAAGTGTGGAAACCTCTAGAAGGTAAATCCAAAGAGGGATTTCGTGCCTCTTGGATTCCTTGGGTTCTAAGGGGTCCAAAGTTGCATAGAGAATGCAATAATAAAAGAAAAGATCGATTAAATATTTCCTTATCAAGAAATAAATTGAAAATAATGGTAATATGTGGAAAACAAGTGGAAAGAAGTGTAATTAAGTTATCTTTGATGGATTTTTGTATCCAAAGGATTCCTAATGTTAAAAGGGATTCCAATGAGAAGTGAAATAAAGTGAAATCCTCAAAAGGAAATAATTTAATAAGAAACAAAGATGATACTAAGAAATAATGCATTTAGATGCATCTAGAAGGATAATGAGTATCCAATAAAAGGATTTCAAAATAATAGGGTTCCTTGGGGTCCAAGGAGTCCCAAATAACAAGATAATGGTTTGAGGAAAGAGAAAATAACCATTAAATGAATTGTATTAATGAGTAACTTGTCTTTGAAGAAATAGTCCTTTTCTTTTGGAATTTCGGACTCACACATGACATGCAAGTAGATAAAGGCAAGAGAGATGGAAACACCCTACCAAATTATCATATGACTCCTATTGCCTTTTCCATCCAAGAGGGGTCCGGACTCTCCCTACTATCATAACCCTTGGAAATTTCTTAATGATCGTGATGTATATAAAGATGGTTGTAGATGGTTGTGCCTTGCCCTCCCTATCTACCGATAAGGAAAACATGGATGGGGGCAACCCTCCTTAGGTATGTGGATGACCTCCTCCCCTCTCGGGTACCTCATCCTTCAAGTACGGGGTTCGTGGTCTGGTTGTCCTCATGTGAAGGAGATCGGATCCCTATCTGTAGAGAGAATAAGATCGTGTAGAGAAGTATGGTCTGGCGGGGGTGAAGGGCGTGACTCTGGCGACCAACAACATTAACCCCTCCCTGACAGACTTCTGGGTCGAGCACCGACACGACGCCTGCAAGTGGGATGCAGGTTGGCCGCAGCCGCAGACCTGTTAAGTTGGTTTCCGATGGACCTTGTCGCACAGAAGAGGTGCCCCGCGTGCGTAAGGGCACGAAGGAGGTAGAGGAAGCCTCCCCGGTGGCTGTCAAAGTTAGGGGTGGAGAAGGGTAGCCACAACATGTTGCAAAACGTGGCCACTAGGGCAAGCCGAAGGAGGAAGACGACATGTGGGTCGTTTGGACGAAAGTACCCTCTAGGTGTATGAAGGTCGGGGAACTTAAGCGGGGGCAGCATCATCATTTTCTTATGATTCCAAAATTGTGAGAACGTTACATGGGTGGAGTGACGTGGCACAATCCGATTGGCCCAAACTAAGTATTTTTACAAAATTCATAACTAAATAGTCGTAGCTCAGATAGATACACATAACATATGAAAGTTGTGTAGAAAAATGCGAGGAATCTAATAAAAATACTTTGAGAACCTGAATCTACTCTGTTTTCAAACATACCTTAATTTTCTAGTAAAATGTATTAAAAGTTAATGAGAAACCCTAATTGAATATAAAGGGTGGATTAATGGGTCAAATTGATAAGCTTTACCCTGTTAATGATAAAAGTGGTTTGTTTATCCGTTTTGAATGCAAGGTTGCCTAATTTAGAGTTGTGATCCATAAAAGAAGGATAATCTAAATGGAAACTCTCATTTGAGATAAAAGAGGAGAAAAATCATATTTATTCGGATTAAGGAAATAAGATGCTTAATAAAGATCCTAAACTTGTTAAGAGTACTAAAAGGATAAATTAAAGGTTTTATGTAGTTTTGATAAATTAACGATCATAATATCGAAGGAGGAGGTAAAAACCCTAATTTCCAAGGAAACCCTAAAAAGGTGAAATCCAAGTCTAGCTTTAGAATGTTCTGGATAAACTATAATACTTGGATGCCGTGCATTAATTTCAGAATATTATTGATTGCTTGTTGCTTGTTCCTTATCCTTATTGCTTGGATAATCAAATTGCCACGGATCACGTATGTGGTTAATTATGATTAATCACATTAGTTTCCCGAGGGTTTTTCGAATGTTTCCTCGCATTGAATGTAACCTAAACAGTTTGGATGTTCATACTGTAATTATAAAGTCACTATGGCTATCACAGTTATATATACATGTGAATTCTCACACCTACATGCCACCCTGATGGAAGATGCCATAAAGGTCAGGCCCAGGAGGGTATACCAATGGGCACCATGAGAGGTGACCCCAGACACCAAGCTCGGGAATGAGAAGGTGGTCTATGATGCATGACTATGGAGCACCTTGAGAGGTGACTCCTAGGCACCAAGCTTGGGATTGAGAAGGTGGCCTTAAGTCAATGGCAAGAGAGAAACCCTAGAGGGGTATGCCAGGGTTAGGGAAAAAGCGGTGGAGAATGACACATTGAAAATGTAAAGTGGTTTGTTAAAAAATTTGATTGTGATTATTAAATTGTTAGCCATATTTGCAAGATTTTGGCTGTCCCCACATACCAGTATATTTCGATATACTGACCGACGTTTTGTTTTTCGGTGCTTTAGGAACACCAATTGAAAGAACAAATAGTAAAGTGACACCTTGTGGAAATAAGAAATAAAGTGCAAGGAGGATTAGATAGAATAATTCAAGCTCTGGATAGATAGATTTCCAAAGTTTTCAAAGGTAAGTAAAGTTTTAATTTTATACCAAATTCTAGTTAGTTAGTAGAATTTCATAATTATTATTGATTATTTGTTAAACCTTTGATCTTATTAATTGAATAACGGCTCTAACCTTTAGGTCTCCCTTAATTGGGGGTTATCGGGAGACGGGGTCGTTACAACTCTCCTTGATACGTAACTGATGATATACTGACCTTAGATCTATCTTAGAGAACATTGTTGCACCACACAACTCGTCAAACAAGTCATCTATCCTTGGTAGAGGATATTTGTTCTTTATAGTCACTTTGTTAAGCTATGCATAGTCTATGCATAATCTCATAGACCCATCCTTCTTTTTAACAAAAAGAACTGGAGCACCCCATGGTGAAGTACTCGGCCGAATGAAACCTTTCTCAAGAAACTCCTGTAACTGTTTCTTGAGTTCTGCCATCTCAGCAGGTGCCATCCTATAAGGTGTTTGCGCTATGGGTTGCATACCCGAGAGTACATTAATCTCAAAATTAATCTCTCGAGGAGGAAAAATATCTAGAAATTCTTCAGCAAACACATCCTTGAATTCCTTGACAATAGGAACTTCAGGAAGACTAGGACTTTCTACTTTGGTATCTACCACATGTGCCAAGAATGCTTCACATCCTTGTCACATCAGTCTCTCAGCTACCATTGCTGATACTAGATAGGTTGGAAGAATCTTTCTGTCCCCCTAAAAGATCCATGTCTCATCACTATCTGTGAACATAGCTTGCTTGGAACCACAATCTAAGACATTCTTATACTTTTCTAGGGTATCCATCCCAAGAATTACATCAAACTCGTGCATCTCAAGTGGTATAAGATCCACCTGAATGCAGTGTTCTGAAAAACAATGAACACTTGGAGAACATACCTCCCGAAACACTACAAATCTGACTAATGAAGTTTCTAATAATAGATTATCTACTCTACGACTGACAGTCATATTGCATTATGAATCACTTCACGAGTGATAAAGTATTGTGTAGAACCTAGATCAATTAAAATAGATATGAAGAAGGATGAAGACATATCAGAATGAAATAATTCCATCTAAGCTATCCCGAATCATGGATTGACTACTGCCTTCTGTTGATTCATAGCATAGAATCTCACCATTGTTTGTTGCCAACTTCATGCTCTCTTGTTTGGTGCAGATGAACCTGCTTGGGATTCCTGCCCACATCCTCGTGTGCCACTACTAAACTATTGCCTCTGAGAGCCTTTTTGACTCTGCCTCTGTGGTTGGGTTACCTCCGTGTCTCTAATTAGAAATTCTCTTATCATATGTCGTTCCTACCCATACTTGAAGCAGTTTTTGTCCTCCTGTGGTCTAGATGGTCCTCTTACTGACATTGATGTCGTACTATGGGATCCACTTGGTAGAAAATTATGGCCTCTACCCTTGCTTGATGTCCAATGCATCTGTGCATTGAACCTCTGTGGTACTAATGATGCAAGAAACCTTGGTTTCTTAAAAATTCCATACCTCTATCCCTAGAACTGGGTAGGTCCTTTCCTACTGTTAGCCTCACGTTTCTCAGTCACAGACCTCTCTATCATCCTAACTAACTCCACAAAGGTAGAAAACCTCTCTCTATTCTCTAGAGTAGCTACATTTGTGGATAACTCAACGTTCAGACCCTTCTCAAAATGTTGAATCCTCTCCTCCTCTGTAGTATCCATGTGTGGATAAAACCACAGAAGCTCCATGAACTTAGCTTGATACTCACTAATCTTCATTGGTCCTTGCTTAATATGCTCAAACTGTCAGATTTTCTCATCCAGATAAGTCCTGGGAAAGAATCTACTGACAAACTCAGATTAAAACTCCTCCCATCCGACCTCAACACCCGATCTTTTCCCTTCTTCAATGGCCCACCAATGGCCATCACTTCCTTTTAAAAGGTACGCAACATCCCTAGCTTTATTAGTTTTTGGGATGCAAAGGATTCTAAAGGATTTTTCCACCTCAGTGAGCCATAAACCTACATCTACGGGGTCAGCTGTACTGGCATATTTGCTGGCTCCTACCCAGTGTAATCGTTCAAAGGTCTTACTAGACCCGTGCCCCTCATTGAGAACTGGTGCCCTAGGAGCTAGTGCTGGCATCCGGTCTGCCATATGCTTTATTGTGGTCATGAACTGCCTGAAAAGAGCATGAAAGGCTGGGTTTTCTAGCATGGCTTCATCAATATGGGGATTCTCGGGCTGTGATTCCTCTCTAGCCTATTCCCTTGCACCTCCTCCCGGTTTAGCAACACTGCTCTCAGCAGCATATTCTTTGTGTGCTCCAACCATCTTTCAGCTTTACTTCTTCTGCTATATGAGCAAAAGTCACTATAAGATAAACTAGAGAACACTAGAACATACTCAACAACCTTAATCCTATGTCTCTATAGACTCAGTGAACCTTAGGCTCTGATACCAAAACTTTTGGCGACTGCTATCAAACTGATAGACAAATCTCACAGTAATTACACAGAATAACCATCAGCAACAGATTAAAAAAAAACTAAAAATTAAAACCATTTTGCAAAGAGATCCATTGCCAGGAAATTCTTAAAGAAAGAACCAATGAAATATATATATCATGGTTCACATTGTACATACATTGTACCATCTCATCTCGAGGTTATCATATACCAGTTGCTTTTCCCAAACATATACATAAGAAACATAAAACCTCGAGGCATATAAGCCAAAATCTCAGATCATTGCTAAAACCATTACGTACTAACTCCCAAGGACCTGAGAGTATAGAGATGACACATAGGACTTCTATCTACAAGACATGATAGACAACACACTCAACCTGAGCTATTACTATTGTCCTTGTTGTTGTTATCCTCCCTTTATAGTATAGTCTCTACCTCCTTGTCCGCGTCCACCTAAAAATGTTGGGACCAATGGGGTGAGACAAAAGTCCCAACGAGAGATATAACTCTATCAACAACATTATTATCATAGGTAAACAATATAAAATTGAGCATAGGATCTTTTATATTAATAATCAAGATTAATCACGGTTTATAAGAAGAACAAAGCAATATCATCTTTTAAAGCAATGCAACTATCTATGTTAGAGCAATAAATCATCTATTCACTTTATAAGGAATACAAAGAACACATATAACACCTATCCATTTAAGATGTATAAAAGTAATGCAACATCATCCAATGTTTCTGTATTAAATCCTTAATCAAATACGCTACAAGGCTGATTACATATTTACAATCAGACTTTTGCCCTAAGGAGATGAGGTATACCGCTCATGCTCCAACCGACCACGACTACGTAAAGCATTAGTACCATGCAAGGTCAAAGGAAGAGCTCACCTATCTCTATCAGTATGAGACCACTGGTAGTAAGATCATGTGTTAAACTACAATTAGCTTGCCAGGGTATAGTGGCATCTTCAGTATAGAGTTATAGCCACAACATGCACTCTCATTAGGGAGACCACACAAAAATCCCCGATATATTAATATTGAGTAATGGCATATAGCCATACTCTTATGATGATGAGGAAGACCACAGAACAATCCCAATTTGGACATAAGGATATTTTCTCCCATTAACCCCACATATTCAAAAATATACTCTTCGAGTTAAACTCATTCCACCATTCAGCAAAATTTTGACACTGAATGGATCTATGGCCAGGGCAACTACATGATAAGGTTCCACTTGATTAACTAGGTTAATTACAATATCTTTTAGCATCAACCAATTTATAAGCATAAATTATAACAAATGCTACAAAGAAAGGTGTAATACATTTATCAAGTACTTTCATAATCTTTGGAACACATTGAATGCATAACACTCATGATCTTTGTCCCTTATCACATTACTGGAGATTCTCTTCCCTTAACATTATCATCATCATGATTACTAGATCTGGGTATTCAAACCCTTAGTTCATCACTGAACATTATCACCTCTTATTAGGTAACTATTACCTCTAGGTCCTCAGACCCAGGTATACATTATACTTGTTGCACAAGTTTTCACATGGCTCACAAGGCTCATTTAATCTATATCATATGAAACATCATATCTCATACCTGGCTATGATCATCATCTCATGATACCTGAATGGTTAGTATTTCATGATAAAACAATATCGAGTACACATCATCACCATACATGTTATAACCCCATTTTTCTTAAATCATGTGATGAGATTTGTAAATATCCTTTTAAAAGATAAATGAAATCAATGGTTAATTTAATGGTTTTATTTAAGTGATTTTCGTGCATAATAGCCTTGTTTGTTTTCTTAATGGGCTTTATTGGCTATTGAGCCCAATTTGAGAAAAAGAAAAAGAAAAGACAAATGAATTCAATTAGATAAAGGAATACATATGAAAATAAACAAAAGAAGAATAAAAGGCCAAGGAATATTTTCCAAGATGGAATTTCAAAATATTAAGGTTCCTTGAGGTTCAAGGGACTCAGGATAATAATATAATGGCAAGGGAAAGAGAAAATATGTGGAATATATAAATAATTATGTATTAACTTGCAACTGAAGAAAAGGACTCGTTTACTTTAGATAATGATCCCAATTTTGGCATGATAGAAGATAAAATAATTAACGAGGTTCCCTTAAAATTTGAGTTAAAAAGAAGTTATGAATTGGGAGTTATGCTTTTTCAAATTATCCTCAAAATTGGATTTATATTGGAATTAGGAAATATTTTCCTTTAATTGGTTGAGCACGAAGAACGAGGGCCGTTGGAACTTGATCCAACATGAACCACTCATTTTCAAAGTCCCATTAGAGCTCAGACTTTGGCCGATTATAGGGGGACTTTCCCTTTCGACTTTCTCGCGATCCAGTGCATGCACACTCCTAGAAATCTTTCCATTGGGTCTGGGGGAGGGAGACGAACCTTCTCGACCCTAAGTTGGCTAGCTATTATTGTGTCTTGAGGAAACACCCAATTGGGCTGAGATCTAGGGTGGCGGCAGGGTTGAAGTAACCCTAAAGAAGCCTCCACACCTTATAAATAGGTCCTCTCTCGAGTCCTCACACCTTCACGATCCCTATCGGCCACTTCCCAAGTCCCAACACCCTCTCTCATTCTCTATTTCTCCCTCTCCAGTGAGCACTCTGCCTCAGCACCACCGCGGGTTGAGCAGCTAGGAAAGAAGAAGACGAGGAGCAGCAGCCCTCGGATCAGGGTCCATCGTGCACTTGAGGGAGATCCAATGGACCAACATTGGGGGTAGCGCTCACAACTAAGATAGTGGAGGCAATCATCACAGAGCATCGGATCTAAAGGCAGACCAGCGACACATCGTTCAAACGGCCATCCAATTTCAGTAATTAGTTCTCTCTACTCGAATAATCTAGAAAAAGGTTTTTCTTTGTGAAATTCATAGAAATAGCTAGGAATCTCCGATGGGAAAAGTTTATACATGAAAGTTGCTTAGAAAAATACAAGGAACAAGATAAAAATGGTTCGGTAACCTGATTCTATCTCGTTTTACAAAATTACATTAATTTGGTAGAAAAAGGTATTAAAAGGTAATTAGAAACCCTAATTGAATATAAAGGATGAATCTTTGTGGTTTAATAGGTTAATTTGAGGAGTATGAACCTAGTGAATATTAAAATAGAGTTTTCATCCATTTTGAATGCAAAGTTGGCTAATTTAGGGTTTTAATCTATAAATGAAGGATAATACATATAGAAACCCTAATTTAGGGTGAAAAGGGAGAAAAACCATGTTTATTTTGGATTAAGGAAATAAGTTACTAAATAATGATCCTAAGTCTGTTAGGAGTATGAAAATGAGAAATTTAAAGGTTTTATGTAGTTTTGTTGAATTAGGGTTCATAATACTAAAATTGGAGGCAAAACCCTAATTTCAAATGAAACCCTAAAATTGGAATAGAAATCCTAAGGAATAAGATGAAGTTGGATAAATTTTGATAAAAGGGAGTTTGTATGTTTATTTCAGGATTTTTATGCATTTTTGCTTGCTTGAATGGGTTTTCTCTGCATAGTTGATTCTGTCTCCAAAACTACAGTTACTTGTATGTGGTTACACTTATGGATAATTTCTTTAGTTTCACGGTGATTCCCGAACATTTTTATCAGTTGCCTGAAAATAACTGCTTGGATGACTTTTATTTTAAGCAACTATAAAGTGACTATGATTATCACTATAAATATATATATATATAACTGGCTTAGATTTGGATCCTTCTCTGTGGCTTTGCAAATGCTAAAAAGGGTAACCTAGAGTAAGGTCTAGGCTATGATGAGTTAGAAATTGGGCTACCCACATGTAGTTCCATGACACTCTTTAGCACACCATGAGTTAAGGAGCAGGCTACCTACGGGTAGTGCCATGTGACTCAACTCTAGAAACTGATTCACCTAGTAAGTAGGATCATGAGGGGTTTAATGGGGATCTACCATAAGGAAGGTAGCATCCAGGTCCACTACAGGGATAACACATAGGATAGGGTATGTATGGATCGTGCAGTTATATTTAAAATGTAAAGTTGTTTGTCAAACTGTAATTGACTGCAATACATTGTTATGATTAATTGCACGATTATTGTTTCCCCCACATACCAGATTTATGCTGACTGACGTTTTGTTTGTCGGCACTTTAGGTACAAACCAAAAGGACAAAGAATAAATTGGCATATTGTGAATACATTAATTAAAGTGCAAGGATGATTAGTTAGAATAGAATTCATATGTGGATAGAAGTCCAAGTTTTCAAAAGGTGCAAATTTTTATTTTATCACAGCCTTTCGGTATAGTCTAGTAGAATTTTATTATTATTATTATTGATTATTTGTCGAACCTTTGATCCAGAAATTGGGATAACGTCTTTGACCTCCTGGTCTCCCTTAATTGGGGGTCACTAGAAGGCGGGGTTATTACATTTGGTATTAGAGACTAGGTTCGTCATCTAATCTTTAAATAATTATTAAATTTTACAAACTCTGTAGAACTCAAGGGACTTATTAGAGGATTTTCTAAAAGATATAGGTATCTAGAAAAGGATCACGCCCGTGGGTTGGCAATATTTTCCTCCACACCGCTAGTTAGAATATGAGGACTCCCGAATCAGTGTGACTGCCTAGCCAATGTCTTAGGATCTGACTCAAAATAAGATACCTTTAGGACTCTCTCTTCTTATTCACCCCTTCTCATCACACATTCTATTAAGGATTTAAGAGTCAGGGTTTTTCTCTATCTTGCTCACCCTCATGTGGTATGGATAAGTAAGTTAAGGATTAAAGAATCCTCCATCAAACTAATAAAAGATACGTAATAAGATGTCATCGACATAAGTATAATTAGCTTAAAGGTATAGACTAAAAGTTCTATGTGTATGCTTATGTAGATGGCTCGCGTGAAGACAGTGGCTATCCCGGATGCCACCAATGGTGAGGGACCTTCACACAAAGGAAAAGTGTCTTCCAAGAAGAGGAAGAGAAACCATGGTGGAGATTCCTCAAAGAAGAGGAAGAGACCTAAAGAAACCACTCATGAGGTCCCTAACTCTGACTCGATACCCTTCAACAACCTTGATCAAGAAGAAGACCAAGGGTACAAGGAACAACATGTGTACGAGGAGGTAGCCCATATGGAAGACGACCAAGCTAGTGGTCCTGAACCAACCATGATGATCCACACCCCTGATGGTTTATGGATGGAACAATAGATGAAGCTGACAGAGGCCATTAGTGATTTGGCCCTCCGAGACTTAGCTAGAGGTGAAAATGGTGAGCCACTTCCTATTTATCCTCGACTGGGAGCCACCATCTTGGACTTCATCAAGCTGAACATCGAGAAGTTCTGGGGAGAAGATAAGTCAGAAGTGGTCGACAAGGCGAAAGCTTGGCTGCTTGCAGTCACGAATGGATTCCACATGCTTGAGGTACAGCCGAGCAAGAAGGTCCTCTTTGCTGCTCACCTCCTGGAAGGAGAAGCCAAGATATTGTGGGAGACACATATCATAGGCTGAGATCTGACTGAGGAACCAATGGCATGGGCTGACTTCAAGACAATCTTCGCCGCCAGATTCATCCCTGTCTCAGCTAAGAAGGAAAAGGAAAGGGAGTTCACCAATATGACTCAAGGAAACTCTTCTGTGGCAGACTTTGGGCGCAAGTTTCGAATCCTGGAGTGTTTTGGGTATAAGATGGATGAGGAAAGAAGGGTTGATCACTTCATAGAATGCCTTCACCCTGCCATCAAGCCCCATGTGATGGCAAGTAAACCTAAGACCTTTGCCGAAGCCTACAACACTGCTATAGACATGGAGAGGACTGTGATGCCTATCCAGTTTCAACCCAAGGGGTATTTGGGTTTCACTGAAGGAACCCAAGGTCAGAAGAAAAACCACATGAAAGGTCACAGGTGTAACCATGCCAAAGGAAGACATGGAGGAAAAGAGAAACCCCGTCAAGAGAACAACCGACCGCAATGTCGCACCTGTGGAAAGGGGCATACCGGTGAGTGCCGCTACAAGAAGAAGACATGCTTTCGATGCCATCAAGAAGGAAACCTACAATCTATTTGTGCTCTGCTAGATCCAAGAGGACCAGGACTAGTAGCATCCCCACCTGTTGCAGCCCCACCTATAGTTGTCGCCCCACCTACTGGAGAAAGAAGACATGCTCAAGTGTTTGCTATTGACAATGAGGAGGCTCAAGCAAATGCTAATCGGTTGATCGAGGATAATAACCCGTAGAGTTTTCTCTTATGTTTTCAGTTAAGCATGTAATAGTCTAATGTATGGTGAAAAACAATGTAGGCATGCTAGAAGTCATGGGACACAATGTAAAAGCTTTGTTTAACTCTGGATCTATGAATACTTTCATTTTGAGAAATCTCGCAACTATGCTTTGTTTGAATATCAAGGATTTAGGGTATGTCTTATATGTTACAACCCCAAGTGGTCGGATCTTTACATCTCTTTTGAAAACTCTGGTGTTACTTGTAAAATATTGAGATCATGAGTTTCCTACAGACTTTATCCTTCTTGATATGAATGACTTTGATGTGATCATTGTATGGACTGGCTTTATACTTATAGGGACAATATTGGCTGTAGGGAGAAGAAAGTGATCATTAAGAAACCAGGTCACCCACCTTTCATCATTAGGGGTAGGAAAGATGCCACCACCAGCCTATATGTGTCAGCCTTGAAAGCAGAGCGGATGATGAGTAAAGGGTGTCGAGCTTTCCTGGCAGTAGTTACCGAGCCAGAACCTAAGGTGTAGCCCTTAGAAGAAATAGAGGTAGTTAGGAGCTATGCAAATGTTTTTCTAGATGATCTACCCAGAATTCCTCCCAAAAGAGAGGTAGATTTCTCCATTGAGCTAGCTCCCGAGACAAGCCCTATTTCACGAGCACCTTATAGAATGGCCCCTGCGGAATTGCTCGAGTTGAAGAAACAATTGAAGGAATTGCTAGACAAGGGTTTTATCCACCCTAGAACATCACCATGAGGAGTACTGGTTCTTTTTGTAAAGAAAAAGGATGGTTCACTCCGAATGTGCATAGACTACTGGATGCTTAACCAGACTACCATTAAGAAAAAAATACCCTTTACCCTGGATTGATGACTTGTTTGACCAGTTGAAGTATGCTCGAGTCTTTTCCAAGATTGACTTGAGATCAGGTTACCACCAGTTGAGAATTAAGAATGAGGACATCCTAAAAATTTCTTTTAGAACACGTTATGGCCACTATGAGTTTGTGGTTATGCCTTTTGGGTTGTCCAATGCACCCAGTTTTTTCATGAACCTTGTGAATAGTGTGTTTCAACCCTTCCTTGACTCATTTGTCATAGTGTTCATAGATGACATACTAGTTTATTTAGATGACTTAGATCAACACTGAGACCACCTAAGTAAAGTTCTTAATATCTTCAAAAAGTAGAAGTTCTACGGGAAATTATCCAAATGTGAGTTTTGGATAGACCAAGTCATGTTCCTCAGACACATCATCTTAGGAGGAATGATCGTTGTAGATCCAGCTAAAGTGTCGGCAGTTTGAAATTGGCTTGCACTGAAGAATCCCTCAGAAATACGTAGTTTCTTGGGGTTGGTTGGGTACTATCGGCACTTCATCAAGGATTTCTCAGTGACCACCTTCCCTTTGACCATGTTGACTCAGAAGGATGTGAAGTTTGTATGGTCTGATGTATTTGAAGCTCGTTTCCAGGAGCTGAAGGAGAAGCTGACCACTGCACCAATTTTGACCCTACCATTAGGCAATGAGGGTTTCATGATTTTCACTGATGCATCAAAGATGGGTCTTGGTTGTGTGTTGGAACATAATCGGCATGTGGTTGCATATGCCTCCCGAAAACTCAAGCCAACCGAGGTGAATTACCCGACACATGATTTAGAATTAGCTGCTATCATCCATGCATTGAAAATTTGGCAGCATTACCTGTATGGTGCTACTTTTGAGATCCTCATTGACCATAAGAGCCTGAAGTACCTCTTGACAAAGAAAGACTTAAACCTCTGACAACAAAGATGGATGGAGTATATGAAGGATTACGACTTCACCATCGCTTATCATCCAGGGAAGGCGAATGTTGTAGCTGATGCTTTGAGTCGAAAATAGCTCAGGTGTGCAGTTGTTTTGTCTAGTCAGTGGAAGAATTTAGAAGAGATGGTAGAGTGGTCTCCTCAACCATTTGATGATCGAGTTTGATTGGCCAACATCCAGATACAGTCAGAATTGTTGGGTGAGATTGTAGCAGCATAGTTGGCTAGTAGGGAACTTGACAAGATGAAAAAGCCTCAGACCCATCTTTCATTGGGAATCGACGGAGGGATCAGATTCGAGAATCGTATATGGGTTCCTGAATAATTACCATTGAAGGGACATATCCTACAAGAGGCTCAGGGTTCTAAGTACACGGTGCACTCGGGAACTACCAAGATGTTTAAGGACATGAAGAGGTTTTCCTGGTGGCCAGGAATGAAGAGAGACATTGCAACATATGTGGCCAACTCTCTTACGTGCCAAATGCTGAAGGTTGAACACCAACGACCCGGGGGACTTTTACAGTCTATAGAGATTCCAGAATGGAAATGGGAGCAGATCACCATGGATTTTGTGGTGGGTCTACCTTAGACTAAGAAAGGTCATGATGCTATATGGTTTGTGGTAGATCACCTTACCAAGTCAGCACACTTCCTTGCCCTGAAGACCACTACCAAGGTGTCATATTTAGCTGAGCTATATATCAGAGAGATAGTGCATTTACATGGTGTACCCGGTTCCATCATCTTTGATAGGGACCCAAACTTTACTTCCAAGTTGTGGCACTAAGTTCAAGAGGAACTTGGTCCAAGGTTGAAATTCAGTCTTGCATAATACCCCCAGACAGATGGTTAGTCAGAAAGGACAATCCAAACCTTAGAAGATCTATTGAGAGCTTGTGTGCTCGATTGGGATGGATCATGGGAGCAGTACTTACCTTTAGCTGAGTTTGCCTGCAACAACAGTTATCAAGCCAGTATTGGGATGCCTCTGTATGAAGCTGTTTATGGGAGACCGTGTCGGTCACCACTTCACTAGGATGATGTTGGTGAAAGGACCTTGTTGAGGTCAGATGAACTCGAAGTGTATGCTGATAAAGTTGCTTTGGTCATACAAAGTCTAAAGAGAGCCCAGGATCGACAGAAGTCGTATGCGGATGTGAGGCAGACTGATGTGCATTTCACTGTGGAAGAACCTGTTTTTCTGAAAATCTGACCTCTCCGAGCTATAGCGAAGAACAGAGGAAAGTTGACTCCCCGATAGGTTGGATCGTTTGAAGTGTTAGAACGGATTGGTGAAGCTACATATCATTTGACATTACCCCCTCAATATAGTATGATGCATGATGTGTTTCATGTGTCCAATCTTAAGTGATATGTGCAAGATCCGAGCCATGTGCTGAGCATTGAACCCATTGAGCTTCAAGGGAAGCTAACTTATCCTGAGTTACCTTTGCATATTCTAGATACCAAGGTGAAAGAGCTCAGAAATAAGAATATCGAGATGGTAAAGGTTCTTTGGAATCACCATGGAGAGGATGAAGCCACATGGGAGGTGAAGACAGACATGAAAAAGGCATATCCTAATTTGTTTGTTTGATTATTGAATTTTGAGGGCAAAATTCCTATAAGGAAGGGAGGATGTTATAACCCCATTTTTATTAAATCATGTGATGAGATTTGTAAATCTCCTTTTAAAATATAAATCAAATCAATGGTTGATTTAATGGTTTGATTTAAGTGATTTTTGTGCATAATAGCCTTGTTTGTTTTCTTAATGGGCTTTATTGGCTATTGAGCCCAATTGAGAGTAAAAGAAAAAGAAAAGACAAAGGAATTCAATTAGATAAAGGAATACATAAGAAAATAAATAAAAGAAGAATAAAAGGCTAAGGAATATTTCCCAAGATGGAATTTCGAAATATTAAGGTTCCTTGAGATTCAAGGAACTCAGGATAATAATATAATGGCAAGGGAAAGAGAAAATATGTGGAATATATAAATAATTAAGTATTAACTTACAACTGAAGAAAAGGACCCAATTTCTTTATATAATGATCCCAATTTTGGCATGATGGGAGATAAAATAATTAACGAGGTTCCCTTAAAATTTTAGTTAAAAGGAGTTTTGAATTGGGAGTTATGGCTTTTCCAATTTATCCATAAAATTAGATTTATATTGGAATTAGGAAATCTTTTCCTTTAATTGGTTGAGCATGAAGAACGAGGGCTATTGGATCTTGATCCAACAGGCACCGCTCATCGTCAAAGTCCCAGTAGAGCTCAAACTCTGGCCGGTTACAGGGGTACTTTCCCTTTCGACTTTCTCGTGATCCAGTGCATGTGCACTCCTAGAATTTTTCCATTGGGTCTGGGGGAGGGAGACGAACCTTCTCGACCCTAAGTTGGAGAGCTATTATTTTGTCTTCAGGAAACGCCAAATTGGGATGAGATCTAGGGCCGCGACAGGGTTGAAGGAACCCTAAAGAAGCCCACACACCTTATAAATATGTCCTCTCTCGAGTTCTCACACCTTTCGCATGACCCAGAAACATCACTTTCTTTATCCAGAACTCACACTTTGAGAATTTTTTATAGAGTTGATTTTCTCGTAGTGTGTTGAGTACAATATGCAGATGCTCATGATGTTGTTCTAAAGTCTCAAAATAAACCAAAAACATCATCGATAAACATGACCACGAACTTGTCAAGGTATGGGCGGAACACGCAGTTCATCAAGTCCATGAAGGCAGTAGGGACATTTGTCAAGCCAAAAGGCATGACCATGAATTCGTAATGCCCATAGTGAGTTCTAAACGTCATCTTTAGGACATCATCATCCTTCATGCACATCTGGTAGTAGCCACTTCGCAGATCCATCTTGGATAACACAGTGGCTGACTTCAGTTGGTCGAACAAGTTGTCGATGTAAGGCAAAGGATAATGGTTCTTCACCATTACTTGGTTAAGCATGCAGTAGTCCATACACATCCATAGCGAACCATCCTTCTTCTTCATGAACAGGATAGGGGCTCCCCAAGGTGAAACATTGGGGTGAATAAAGCCCATGTTGAGAAGCTCTTCCAGCTGCTTCTTCAGTTCGACAAGCTTGGCAGGGCCCAAGTGGTAAGGCGGCTTCGATATTGGTGAAGTTTTGGGTACAAGCTCGATGGAGAACTCCACCTCTTGAGTTGGTGGAAAATTGGGTAACTCCTCAGGAAAGACATTTGGGAAGTCCTTCACCACATCTATGTGGTCGACAGAAGGAGGTGTAGCTTCGAGGACTATAGAGGCTAAGAAAGCTCTACACCCTTGTGAGACTATCTTTTCAGCTTTGATGGCAGAGATAACAAATTGCCGATCCTCTCACTTCCTACCCTTGACACACAATCTTCCCTCAACAGGATGTGACAAACTAACCTTTGATTCTTCACAAAACAAAAGAGATTTGTACCTCTTCAACCAATCCATTCCCAGGATGACATCGAAGGCGGTCATGTCGAGCAAGATGAAATCCAAGGGAAACATTATACTAGATATATAGAGGTCCATGGTTGGAGTTTGGAGATAAGAAGAGAAGATCTTACCACTAGGGGTTTTTACATCTAATATATGATCCATATACTTAGATTCTATTTTTAATATAGAAGCAAGCTGACAGGATATGAAGGTTTTGGATGAGACAGAATCAAACAATGCATATTAAGATGCAAGTTACCTTCAATAACTTCATTATCTTTTCCTGCTTCCTCAGCATTGAGAGCAAACACTCTCCCATGTTGCCTCTCCACTGGTAGTATCCTCGGGTTCTGGTTGTTGTTGTTATTATTATTCCGCAGAGGCAAATTCTACCTTGGCTGCTGCGGCTGTTGGGCATTATTTTGTCCTTGTTGGAAAGGGGGGCAGAGTGGTCAGATATGCCCAACTTGGTAACACTCATGGTAGGTCGGAGGAGGTTGGTTGTCTATACAAGCAAGTGCATTGTTGGTAGGACATCTCCCTGGAGGATGGTGGCGAGAGTACCTATTGCATCGATCACATCTGCGATTCTCATTCTGGGTAGGGTTCTTCCTCTTGTTGTTGTTGTATCCATTACTGTGTCCATAGGATTGGAATCCTGGGTAGGACTCGATGACCAGGGCCTTATCCACCATTTTCTGGAAGGTTAGTGGAAACTGTGGAACAAGACTTTGGCCCACTTGATAGTTCAGGCCCTCCAAGAACAACGTTGCCCTTCTCTCGGCTCCAAGTCAGTGGCATATCGTTCCAGAAGTAGGAACCGTTGGATGTAGTCAGCCACACTCATGCTTCCCTACCTGAGGTTGTAGAACTTGGCTTCCTTCTTCCTTAGGACGGAAGAACAGATGTACTTCTCCCTAAAGAGATTCAGGAACTGGTCCCACTCCATGGTAGAGGTGTCTCGAGTGCGGGCGAAACCATTCCACCAGACATGTGTCAGTTCGTCCAGTACATATGCCATGAACTGAACCTTCTGGTGAGGAGGGCATGCCATACCCTCGAAGGTCTGATCCAAAGCCAACACCCAGTCATTGGCTTTATCCACCATGTTGTGTTCACTTTCACCCTTGAAGTAGGGTGGTTGCATCTTTATGAAGTCAGTTGAGGGTGAACTCCCTCATCTTATTGTTGTTGGTGGCCACTGTGTGGAGATGCCCCATCATGGTGGAGAGCAACTGGCACAACATTGCCAGCTCTTTCTCCATTGTGAAGGTGGGGGTGTCGGGAGTAGTAGGGTTGACCACACTATGGTCGGAAGGAGTCACAGGAGTGTTTCCCACATTGGAGTCATCAGGGTTTGTCTCCTTTCCCTTGTTCCTACTATCGAATAAGTCACCTATCCTGAAAGGTAGGGTTAACATATTAAGTTCCTAGGAGTATTAAAATCATAGATGAGAAAAGAACAGAAGCATAGATGAGAAAAGATTATCTAGAATGATATTGCCTAAAAGCATACTATATTGGGCAATTCCTATCAGCTCAGGCCAGGCCGGTATCATATGGGTATGGGAGTCCTTGTAAACCAAGCTAGTAGTGCTGAGGAAAATATTGCCAGCCCCTGAAACCCTGATCCATTCTAGACACCTTTTCTTCAACTTCATGTCCTAATAGTTGCCTACAAGATCTGATACCATGTTGTAAAGAGGTGAGATCACCTCCTTACTAAAATTTAAAGGAAGTACAAAACATCCATCTTTTTAGAAAGACAAAAGATATTGAGAGATGCATGTATAATATTCCAAGTAAATATTCATACAGTAGATACATTATAAAATGTCAATAGCAGTGGAAATAAAAGTACTAAGCTTATTACATGGCTTTCATTGTTCATTACATGATTTCTCCCAAAAGAAAAAGATAAGAGGAAAGGATCTAGCTATAGCAAGCTAGAAATCCTTTCAGATAGCTTGAGATCTACTCCTAAGATGACTTCCTTCAAACTTGTCCTTCTCCTTGCTCAACACCAGCACCTGAGTGGTTGGGAAAGCACCCAGCAAAAGGGGAAAGAAATCAAGGTATGTGTCACAAAACTAGTCTAGGATAACAAGATAAGCAAAGAAAATAAGAACATGATGAGGTTCATCATAATATGAAGATAACAAGAGTATGAGGCTATATTCAAAAGAAATTTGCCATTAACAATTATATTAAAGAGGATTTGCATGTAAGATAATTATTTCTACCTAACTAAGTAGGGTTGAGGAACCTACCGGACCTCTAACCTATAGGTGAGGGGAGAATAAGACATTCCCAATCACCTACACAATTATATAGGGGAGAATAAAAACATTCCCCAGGGAGATTAAATACATGCCCTATGTGAGTGGTTGTACATAAGTACTGCTACTTTAAATTAAATAGAACATAAATATACATGCTAGAAAAGTATACATGGAAAGAGTAGTCATAATATTCAATAAGCATGGTAGTGGGGTATAAGATCCAAACAAGAAGAAATTATAATCTTATTTGAGGCATGAACAATATTAGGATTCAAGAATAGAATATTTAGGGTTCATTTAAGCCACATTAGGAAAATGTAGAGTTTGGCTGCAATTATCCCAACATAGGGTGTAAGGAATGCACATACCTCTCTTACTGATATCAATTACTAACTTTCATGACTTTAATTGAGTCCAAGTTCCACTTTGCCCATTTTCAATGTATTAACATGTATTAGAGTACATAGTGCACATTAATGTATACAAACCCTAATTTTAGAACTTTTTAGTAAAACTCAGATTTAGATTTTGAAAATATCACCAATGAACTTATTAGGTTCTTTTGATGAAGAAAACATATTTTATGTTAATTTTGGAGTTATGATGATTAAGATGTAATTTGTATGGATTGTATGCATCAAATTTATTTTACAAAAACCACCCTTCATCAAACCATGAAATAAGACCTTGAAAATATTTTTATTAGATATAGATTAAATTATTGATTCCAAAATATATTTATTTGTCAAATTTGGATAAGTGGATTAGAAGATATGAATTTTTCAATACTGACCAATAGGAAATTGCCACATCATCAAATCGATCGAGAAAATTGAAGAGAGGGGGAGAGGGAGAAAACATCATTTGACCCAATATCAGGTTTGATGTTGCATAGGTAAGAAAACTAGAGTTTCTAGAGAAGGTAAAACAGCAAGAAACTAAAACCCTAGAAGAACATGGTAAAAATAGATGGAAATCATAGATTTTAAACATAGAAGCATTTTTACCTAGTTTAAAATACTTAACAGTAAAAAGATCTACTAAAAATTGAGTTTTAAGCATGTAGTAAGAAATATATGAGAAGGGGGTTAACAAAACTAACCTCTAGGAAGGTAAGAAGGTCCAAACAGCAAGGATCCCAAGATTAGAAGGCCTGGTTGTTCCAAGCCAAGCTCCTTTCTTGAGCAAAGATCACCTTCTCCACTTTAGAGGTGCAAACCCTAGCAAAAGAGCATGGAGATGAGATGTTTTAGGGATCTAGGTGGAGATTTACCATGGAAGGTTATGGTTTCAACCTGGAATAAGGTTGGAGGAATACTAATAGCATGAAAACAGGGAAGGAAAGGAGGATACTTACTAGTTTTGGTCAAAATCACCAAGGAGGAGCTTAAGAAATCCTAAATAGAGAAAATTCAGAACCATAGGAGCCTTCTTCACCAAGGTAGGCACCCTCTTTTACCTTGGGACAGAAACCTAGTGGAAAAACATAGAAGGGATGATGCTATAAGATGGGGGAAAGATAAGGAGAGGACTACTTCTTAGATTGGGAGGTGGGAAGGGGTAGATATGGCTATATAAAGAAAGAGGTCAAGTATGAGGTGTCTATGAGACTTTCCGTGTGTCATTAGCCTAGGGCTTCATGGCCATGCAAAAGGACAGCTCATAGATACTTATTTTATATACAAGGTTGGTCCTAAAAGCCCATGGAGGCTTCTAGGCCATCCCCTCCGTCCTCCAATCAAAGAAATAACCCCATTGAGGGTAATCCCTATAATGCCCTTGGAGAGAAACACCTTTAAACGAAGGTACAACGAGGTGCCCCATGGTTCAAAATCCCAATAATGGTAAAGGAATATCTACATATTAAAATTTAGGTGATTATTTGCAAAGAAAACCTCCCAATTTGGGTAAATTACATAAAAGTCCATATTGTACCTAAAACTACATAACTTGCACAAACAGCATCCAAATCCAACCAAATTTGAAACTTAGGCTCATTTTATGTTTTCAAATCACATCAAAAAGCTATATTAAGGTTTAGAGCACTTAATTATGGTAATTAAGCTTTCATTGAGGTATTTGTGCATAAAACCTTATATTGGTACAATTAGTGAATAAATGTTCACTAAACCACTATAAATTCCACTAATTAAACATGAACGACATAAAAGATAGAAATGAAAGGGAAACTTGGGAAAAAAATTTACATGGAGATTACATCTAAGATTCATTATGTTACAAAAGGTGTTCTCATATTTGGGAAGAAGGGTAAGTTAGCTCCTAGATTTATGGGACCTTACCCAGTGACAGCACGAATTGAAGAAGTAGCTTATAGGTTGGAGTTTCCACCTAAGCTACATAGACTACATCCAGTGTTTCATATATCTATGTTGAGAAAGTGTCATCCTGATATAGAGTTGGTGTTGCAAACTATAGAGGTAGAATTGAATGAAGATATATCCTATGTGGAAGGTCCAATGATGATTCTTGACAGAAGAATCAAGAACTTGAAAAAGAAAGACATATTGGTAAATATTCCCATAGAGACATCCTGAGTGATTTCATGGAGTCATACATTAATTAATCAATTAATATGATTATTTGGTTAATTAATTAATTCCAGAAGATTCTAATTAATCCACAAGCATTTTAATTAACGCAGTCTTTCTGTATACCGATGGGTTTAGGAAACCCTGCCTCCTTTTGTCTCCTATTTGAAGGGGCTTGATGGCTGATATCTATATAAGATATTGAGGGAGGATTTTCAGTTTACGCTCATGTACGTAAACCCTTTCCATCATCGTCCTCAGGATAGAAAGGAGAGCACAGTGACTCTAGCACGTCGCCACATAGAGACAACTCCTTCTCGTTGGCTTAGGAAGTGTGATGTGGAGTTCCAGTCCATCTGTGTGGACAAAGTAGAGACGCAGATGCTGAGACGCCTATGCTTGGAGGACATCAACGACCATCTGTACGCGCTATGAGCGGCATACATCACCGCACGAAAGGATCGCCCCTGGATCTTCCCACGATGCACTCAGTGAATGGGAGAGAAGTATTGTATGTGTAGGCCAGCAATGTTTCACACCATCATGTAGTGGGACATCATCAGACTTTCTCTGCTATAAGGTATATCCCGCAAACACTCTTTCTAAATATGTTGTTGTGGACAAGATCCTTTTTCAGGTTGCTTGGAATTTTTTTTGTTGCTTCAATCGTGCATGTTTTCTCCACAAAACCTAACAGTGGTATCAGAGCGGTGTCGATCTATGGTGTATTTTGATTCATTTTGATATGATTGAATTGTTGTATACTATTTTCTATGTTGCATATGATGCAAATTAAAACTGCTAATTTGCAAATCTAAACCTAATTCCACATACGTCGTAGGTTTCTATTTTTTACGTTTTGGACGGGGTTGACTATGGAAAATATTGATTTTCCTAAGTGCATGGAAGTAAAATTCCATAGACCTTTCAGGGGCTCTCCCCCTGAGACCCTGCGAGGGGCGGCCTCCCCTCGACCCGCACCCACTGACCGGGAAGCGGGATCCCTGCACAGGGGAACTACCCCTGTGTACCTTTCATAGTCTGCGTGGGATTCAAAACTTCAATTAATGGGGATTGTCCCGCATTAAAAGGACTACAATTTTAATATGTATATATGTATATATAGATATACCTATGATATCATACACATTGCCTTTAAAAACTATTTTATGTGGTGGATGCATGCACGGTTATGGCCTAGTATCCCCTTTTGTGAATGTTGTGAATGAATGTTGATGTCAATCTTGTAGATATGATTGTTTTGAATGCTATGGGTGTATAATGGTTGTAAGTGGATCCTTTATATAAAGTAATCATCTTGCATGGCGATCCTCATCTCTTATTTCAAAGTGTAATTAATTCTTTCCCTTTATATTTGTACCCATATGATGTAATACAGATAGGATTAATTTTAGTCTTTGTAAACTTGCTATAAGGAGGCCACTTGAAGATCCAACTCCAAAGAGCATCCATGGAGAAGCACCATGAAGATCCAATTCCAAGAAGCAACCTGAAGATCCAACTCCAAGGAGTGTCTATGTAGAAGTGACATGGAGATCCAATTCCAAGAAGCAACTAGAAGTTCCAACATCACAGAGCATCCATGAAGTTGTTCATTGTAATGCAGATCCTTACAGGTTGATTCACAAGTGTTGTTGCATGAGATGCATAAGACCTTAGGTGGACCGTAATCCTTTGTTGCTCCAAAGAATTACAATAGTATGCCCATAACCAATGTATTTATGTTTGTGATTGCATGTCTATCGTTTGTGGTTTTGGATATAGTAGTATATGATATGTACTATAAGTATGAGGTGTTTGGATATGTATATGTATTAATAAAACCTCTCAATTAATAATATTAAGTTTTAGTTGCCTTCCATAAAGCAACACACATGAAAAGCTTGATCGACAATCTGTGGGCATGCCTCCGTGTGGTACACTATCTATCTCGTGGAAGTGTGATGGTGGGTGTGTGGGTCAGCCTCCGTAGGGTGCACACTCATCGTGTTGGCTTATGGGTTGGACTTAACTAGGGAACCTTGATAGGATCGAGTACCTAGAGGCACACAGATGCATCATGGCAAGGATTTGTGCATGTTCATCTATCCAAGAGTTACATATGATGCAATTGGCAAAAGTTGCCTACCTTAGTATTTGGTCTTTGATGCCGGCGTTGGCTGCGCATTGATCCAATTTTTTTGGATCTTGGCTCACTAGAAGGTTGTACGCTGCAATCTTCCGAGTTTATAGTGAGGGCTATCAATTTGAATACAATAATGGGAGTGTAATTAATTAAAGGCCTAATTAATCTCATTTATCAAATCTTTAAAAGTCAAAAAAAATTGGACTAAATGCAAACTTTTTCTTTTGTAGCAATCAAATGGAAAACAACACTCACACTTTCTCATTGTGATCGGTCCTTGAGAAGGACAAACTTACTTGAACCAACTTTGAAAACTGGTTTAGGATGCTGAGAATTGTTCTCACACATGAGCGTAAGCTCTATGTCCTTGAAACACTAGAGCTAGCAGAACCCACCTCAAATGCACCCAAGGTTGAAAAGGATGCTTACAAGAAGCACCTTGATGATGTCGTAGATGTCAAATGCCTGATGTTGTGCTCAACGAACTATGAGTTGCAAGAGAAGCATGAGAACATGAATGTCATGGAGATGGTAACACATCTGAAGAACATGTATCAACATCAAGTAAGATATGAGAGATATGATGTCTCCAAGTCATTGTTCAGGAGCAAGATGAAAGAGGGAGACTTACTTGGCACCCATATACTCACTTTGATTGGGTATGTGGAAAGCCTATCCAAGCTGGGATTTCCCCTAGGTCAAGAGTTGACCACTGATGTGATTTTGCAATCGTTTCCTGAATCATATAGTCATTTTGTCATGAATTACAACATGAACAATCTTGACAAGCCATTGTCAGAATTGTTGGGCATGTTGAGGACAGTTGAAGCACATATGAAGAAAGATAAGCCCAAGTATGTGATGATGATCAGTAAGACAAAGGGAAAGTCAAAAGGAAAAGGCAAGGCTAAGAAAGGTTCTAAATCCGGGAAGAAGCCAAAGTCATCTACACTCAAAGATAAAGGTGGGATCTCCAAAGAAGGCAGCTGTCACCATTGTCACCAGGCTGGACTTTGGAAAAGAAACAGCCCTCTCTACTTGGAGGATCTGAGGAAGAAGAAGTAGGGGATAGAGATCTCCACTTCTGGTATATATGTTATTGAGATAAACTTAAATACTTCTTCATCATGGGTATTGGATACTGGATGTGGATCTCACATATGTTCAAATATGTAGGATCAGATAAGAAGTAAGCCTTTACGAAAGGGCCAAGTTGAGTTGCGGGTCGCTAATGGAGCAAGAGTTGCTGCCACCACATTTGGACTTATTAGTTTATCTTTTCCTATCGGCCTTGTAATAGAATTAGATAATTTCTATTATGTACCTTCCATTAATAGAAATATTATTTCTTTATCTTGTATGGACAAGAGTGGATTTGAATTTGACATTACGAATGGAATGATTTCTATTTAAAGATGAGATCTTTTATGGAAATGCCCCTATGTCTTATGGTATCTACTTGTTAGAACTTGAGACTAGCATATACAACATAAATACTAAAAGGCTAGCCAACTCAAACAAAACTTACTTATGGCATTATCATCTTGGACATATAAATGAGAAACGCATATCTAGACTCCATAAGGATGGTTATCTAGACTCTTTTGATTTTGAATCATTATAGACATGTGAGGCTTGCTTATTAGGCAAGATGACCAAGACTCCTTTCACTGGACATAGTGAGAGAGCCATTGATCTGCTAGGGCTCATACATATTGATGTATGTGAACCATATAGATTAAATTCTAGAGGAGGCTATCAATACTTCATTACCTTCATTGATGACCTCAGTAGGTATGGCTATGTATATCTTATGAAGCACAAGTTAGAAACTCTTGAAATGTTCAAGATTTTCATGAATGAAGTAGAGAAGAAACTTGGTAGGAGTATTAAAGAACTCGTTTAGATCGAGGTGGTTAATACTTAAGACAAGAGTTTGAGTACCTTCTGAGGGACTATGGTATTGTATCACAATGGACTCCACCAGGTACACCACATCATAATTTGTAATGACCCATTTTCAAATTAGTCATCTAATTAGGGTTTACTTGGATGATTGTATGCTTAATTAAGTTGATCATGGTTTAAAGCTTGATTAATGATGGTAGTTAAGTTTTTATGTGTTAAATATAATGAGAAGGTTTAATCATACTTTGATCCACATAATTAGGGTTAAAATTTTGGAAACACTAATCGGCCAAAATTAAGGTTTTGATGACATATGAATACATAATTTGATAAGTATAGTGTCTCACTAAATGATTTTTAGTATTTTATTTGTAACTCTTGTTTAATTAAAATGTGTATATCATAAGTATATATAAAATTTGAACACTCTTGAAAAATATTAGAATTTTTGAAGAATGTTCTATCCTGTTTGTCAGTCGAGTTTCAAACTCGACCGATCATATTTTCATATTGATATAGTAGTGTGGAAATTGAATTTTATATTTTTATTGGTATATCCAATTGATCTAAAATTTTAAATTTAGTTTTTAATCTCCGTTATAGACACCCTATTAAATGTTTTTAATTTTTAGATGATTTTTTATCCCTACAGAGAGGGGTGTCGGTCGAGTTCTGTGAAGGACAAACTCCACCGACCATGCTGCATACTATAATATAGTAGTGTAGTATTTGATTTTTAATTAATTATTCATAACTCCAAATAATCTAAAATTTTTAATGTTTATTAAAATCTCCATTTTAGATATTCTTTTAAAGTTTCATAATTTTTTTATTAGGTTTGAGTTCTAAAACGTGTGGTTTCATTCGAGTTTATAACTCAGCCGACCAACCAGTCTGAGCAAAAGAAAAATACATTGAGGGGCTTGTTTACAAATGTTCTAAGCACCTCAATTCATCTATATAACTAACCTAACACACAAGGAGATCTCATAACTTTTCTTTCCTATCTAAGAAATGAAATTCTTGAGAGAGAGGAGAGCTAGGTTTTTGAGTAGAGAAAGTGGTGGAGATGTTGACCTAACGGTTTCTCTATCCAAGATATGATGAAATCAAGTAAGTTTAGCTTCTTTGCATATAATTTAATGGTGAATCTTCTCTCACATGTCAAGATTCCGTCCCTACTCTGTTTGATTCGAATTCACATCAAATCTCTCCATTTTCTCACTCTTTTTCTTCTAATCCCCATTACTAGGGTTTCCTAGTTGAGAGGAGAAAGAATCGGATTCTTTTGCGAGAGTTTGATTGGGTTTCCAAAAATTCAGAGGCTGACCTACATTTTTAAGGTGCTTGCACCTGAGGTGAGTGTTTTTCTCCCTCCTAATCTTTGTATTCATGTTGAAAGCCTAATTCTATCCGGCTAAAACAATAAAAAAAACCTTGCTTGTATATGTATGTGATTGGATTTGATTTGGGAAAGATATTAGGGGATCAACTTCTACTGATTTTGATTATTTCTCATTGATTGGAACTTGATTAGTTCCTGATATATTGATTGAGGATCCATGGGTTTTCTGATGGGTAGATGACTATGCTATTTCATGTGAATTTTGCGTAAAAATCATCCCAATGGCCGATATGCTTGGAATTGAATTGACATGTATAAATCATATTTGAATTGTACTAGATTGTATTATACAAGTGTATTATTGAATGTTAATGGAATTGAATGGCCACATATCCTAGTTAGGATTTGTGTTGAGGAAGTGAATCAAATGAGTCAATTAATCAAAGTATACTTATGATTGATGAATGAAATGTGTGAAAATGGAAACTAGGGTTTCCATGTTTGTGAATAACCCTAATGAACCCTTGAGTCATGATTGGAATATTGAATGATATCATTATTATGATATGTTGAACTACGGAATGACTTCTTAAAAACCCTAAAAGTTTATTATTAAGGCGATTATGAGTTATAAAGCTAGAACTTGTATATGATGTCATAAATGGATCAAATGTTGAAGTTGAAAGTATTAATACTTCAATTGAATATGATGAGTCTTACTAATATCATCTATGTCTAATGCATTTGTTTAATTATAATAAAGAATGATCATTGTTGATTATGGGAATGACATTAGAAGTCAATGACATGGTACACTTGTCTAAATGTAAGAAATGATATGAAGAAGAAAATGTATTGATGGTGATGGCAAGTGAAAGATGAAACTAATGAAGTTATTATGATGAAGTCTTTAATCCTTTGTTTTAATTACATGAGGCTTGAGACAAATTGAATGGAACATACTAAAACTAGACTTTGATGTATATCAGTGAACAGATAAATATTATATATCAAGTGAGTTAAAAATGATTGGTTCTAGTAATTTAATGAACATGACATGAGAGAAGTTGAGATCAATGAATATGAATTGAAGGAAAAAGATGAGAATTAGTAGACGAATTTAAGAAACAAACTCTAACCCTAAAATGTTGAGATAGATGGTGCTAATGAATGACAATCTCAAATGAGGGACTAAGGAATGTACATAATTGTAGTTTAATTCAATTAAAAGATGAGGTTCAAGCATTTGAATTGATTTACAAGAATGTGTTCTTGTATTGTGATTGTTTGATAGAATACTTATACTATGAGAATGAACTATTTTGAGGGAATTCAAATGATAATCAACATTTGTTGATTAGTAACCCCATATGAAGAATGTGAAATAAAAGAAGAAGAGAACTAAGTCTGTTATGCATGTATATGCATAAAATTTATTGGCATCTATTCAGATTGGATTGAACAAGAATATGTCATATGATAAATCTATTCTGAGTATGAGGAATGATACATGATATCTATATGCTTTTACTATTGCTAGTTCTAATGCCTCTAGTAATATTTGTTCAAAACTATGATATACAATGAACTTATAAGATTTATGTTGAAATTGAATTTAATATGCACTCCTTACATTGAGAAACCCTGATAAGGGTAAATGTTGCATAATGAGATTATGTCTAGGGCTGAAAGCCCACTGATGATGATAAAACCCTGATGGGGTAAATGATTGACAATAAGATTATGTCTTGGGCTGAAGGCCCACTGTTGATGATTGCTATGAGATGAAGTAGAAGATAGAAATAGTCATATGTTTTGCAATATATAGATTTATTGTGCTTCTTGCTTTTATCATTTTCCTTATTGATAAACTTGGTCTATTTCATGTTATTCTAGTTATGCGAGAACATGCAGATATGATGTATGATGTTTTGAATTCTTTTAAGATGAGTAAAAGAGACTAATAACAAGTGAAATGATGGAACATCTAGTTAGGTGTCTTGAACATTGTGAGTTCCCCCGAGGACCACACTGGGGAAACAAAACAGATCTCCTTGTAGTAATCGATAGATTATGAGAAGGATTTCTAGAGTGTTGATTGAGGCCTTAAAGGTTAGACCGCCAGGATTTAGGAGTGAGTCATCAGGAGTAGCTCTGGCCCTAAATCCTTGCTGTGAAAGTCTATGTCCAGATGGAATAGACTCTGATGAAATGAAATATGTGAAATGTGAAATAAAAAATATGTGAAATACTATGATATGTGATATACTACTTTGTTGGTTCCTATCTCATGTACCTGAGATGAGGACGTGAGCCTCTTTAGGCATCCCTGAGGTGGCCAGGGTCTGTTGTTGATATCTTAGGGTGGCTGTCTAAACCCTAAGATAGTGACAGTGAGTCGTTGACACAAGAATCAGGTGTGGCGACTTCTACTTGGTGAGGTACAAGCCAAGTAGTTTCAGGGCAAATGAATAAAAGATGATAAGCTATGTAGAACATGATTTGAATGATTATTACATTCCTTATACTGCTAGTTGATGATTTGTCATTATTGATTAAGCTTCATGTTGTGGAAAGTAATAATGTTGCTATGGACAGTTTCTATTTCATATTATGATTTGGGATTTATATCCATTCTGAATATGAGTTGGATTGCTTGCTATTTGATAGTATTGGTTGGTAGATATGTATTATGTGTACTTCAGCTTCAGGACTGTGGGATGTGTTCCTGGTCCTGCTGGTAGAGTGTCACAAAGTTAATGTTATTATTATGTATTGATTCAGAATTCTTAGAACTTGACTTATTACTCATGCGTTGGGATTCTTAATCTGAACTAAGAAGTATATGTTGATTTTTTCATAGACATGCTTTAAAAGTTGTTTCAAAGTTATAATTAGTTTAATTGATTACCGTATCTGTTGGATCAGATTATCATTGCAAGTTTGAAATGACTTATGATAGAACTATATGTTAGACTTTTCAATATGTGCATGTTTTTGTTAAGTTTATTATACATAATCTAATGTTGATGCATATACCTAGCTTGAGTGGGAGGTATCCACTCACTGGGGCTCTATATGAGTCTCATGAGGTTGTTTCAAATGTTTTTAGGTATAATGTTGTCCAGCGGAGAGGTCATGACAAAGAAGATATAAATAGCATAATATAGATAGATTTGAATGTCCTTGTACTCTCTCTTTACCGGGATGGGTTGTAGATTAAGTTTGTTCATCAATGTACATGTATCTGATGTAAACTGAACCGCATATGAGAATAAGATTTGATTCTGGATTTAATGGAGTTGAATATGATTTGTGATATCTGAATGTGATTTCCTTGATGTGACATTGATTTATGAGTTTGTGAACAAAGAAAAAGGAAGCATTTATCTGTGTTTTTCATATATTGTTTATTCACCTTTGTCGAGAATTCAATGTTTTATTTCAAAATCTGCGTTTAGGTTTTGGGAATATATCTAATGATTGGTATTTATGCTGATCAAAAGAGTGGGTCCTGACAAATGTAGTATCAGAGCCTAGGTTAGATGAGTCTACAGGGACAATAGGATCTAGGAATAAATGATAATGTGGATGTTGAATATAACCTGAATGATGTACATACTGACTAAACTTAGTATCTAGATACTCTGGTCAAGTATTTGGGTATTGAGCTAAGCTAGTATGGAACTTCCGACTATACTTCTTTTGGATGCCCTGACCAAGTATCCAGATGAACATAGTTTGATAGTATAATAAGATGCATGATGAAAAAGAGAAGAATGGTGATAAAATGGTGAATGAGAAAAGGATTTTATAATTCAATATGGAACCTATGGAAAGCATGAAATTTCATATAAGAAAGATGAAAGATTAATGGATTATGAAAACAATCTCTAATGAGTTTGAAATTGAGTATGAAATCTAAAATTGTGAGAAAAAGCTATGAACTAAGATGCACACTAGATGATCTTCTTTATAAAGGAAATTGATGAATGCAGATGATAATATGTGAATGAGTCATAATCTTAATCCATGAGATACACAATCAAATTTAAAAAAAGGATGTGAAAGGTGATGTGAATCAGATCTTGATAAATGATTTATTACTAATATTAGTGATTCAAATGTTTATAATACTCTAGGAGAGATATAATGATGACATAGGATCAAATATCCATCTAATACAAAAAAAAGATGGCATATGAAAGAAAGATAAAATGGAATACTTTCTAACTGGATGTCAAGAGAGATGAATGATTAGATGATATGATAGTATTTTGTAGCTTTTATTGGATTTTGGGACGAAATCCTAAAAGGAGGGGAGAATTTGTAATGATTCGTTTTCAAATTAGTCATCTAATTAGGGTTTACTTGGATGATTGTATGCTTAATTAAGTTGATCATGGTTTAAAGCTTGATTAATGATGGTAGTTAAGTTTTGATGTGTTAAATATAATGAGAAGGTTTAATCATACTTTGATCCACATAATTAGGGTTAAAATTTTGGAAACCCTAATCGGCCCAAATTAGGGTTTTGATGACATATGAATACAAAATTTGATAAGTATAGTGTCTCACTAAATGATTTTTATTATTTTATGTGTAACTTTGATTTAATTAAAATTTGGATATGATTTTTATATATCAAATTTGAACACTCTTGAAAAATAACAAAATTTTTGAAGAATTTTCTGACCTGTTTGTCGGTCGAGTTTCAAACTTGATCGATCATATTTTTAGATTAATATAGCAGTTTGGAAATTGAATTTTATCTTTTTATTGATATATCCAATTGATCTGAAATTTTGACTGAAGTTGTTGAACTCCATTATAGACACCCGTTTAAATTTGTGTAATTTTTGGATGATTTTTTATCCCTACAGAGAGGGGTGTCGGTCGAGTTCAGTGAAGGACAAACTCGACCGACCATGCTACTGACTGCAATATAGTAGTGTAGTATTTGATTTTTATTTATTTATTCATAACATAAAATGATCTAAAAAATTTATTATTTCTTAAAAACTCATTTTTAGACAGTGGGTTAAAGTTTCATAATTTTTGGATGAGGTTTGAGTTCTTAAACATGTGGTTTTGGTTGAGTTTATAACTCATTCGACCAACCAGTCCGAGCAAAATAAAAATACATTGAGGGGCTTGTTTGCAAATGTTCTAAGCACCTCAATTCATCTATATCACTAACCTAACACACAAGGAACTCTCATAACTCATCCTTCCTGTCAACGAAATGAAATTCTTGAGAGAGAGGAGAGCTAGGGTTTTGAGTAGAGAAAGTGGTGGAGATGTTGACCTAAGGGTTTCTCTATCCAAGATATGATGAAATAAAGTAAGTTTAGCTTTTTTGCATATAATTTCATGGTGAATCTTCTCTCACATGCCAAGACCTCCTCTGTTTGATTCGAAATTACATCAAATCTCCCCCTTTTCTCACTCTTTCTCTTATAATCCCCATTTCTAGGGTTTCCGAGTTGAGAGGAGAAAGAATTAGATTCTTTTGCGAGAGTTTGATTGGGTTTCCAAAAATTCAGAGGCTGACCTACGTTTTTAAGGTGCTTGGCACCTGAGGTGAGTGTTTTTCTCCCTCCTAATCTTTGTATTCATGTTGAAAGCCTAATTCTATCTGGCTAAAATAATAAAAAACCCTTCTTTTATGTGTATGTGATGGATTGGATTTGATTTGGAAAAGATATTAGGGGATCAACTTCTACTTATTTTGATTATTTCTCATTGATTGGAACTTGATTAGTTCCTGATATATTGATTGAGGATCCATGGGTTTTCTTATGGGTAGATGACTATGCTATTTCATGTGAATTTTGCCTAAAAATCGGCCCAATGGTCGATATGCTTGGAATTGAATTGACATGTATAAATCATATTTGAATTGTACTAGAGTGTATTATACAAGTGTATTATTGAATGTTAATGGAATTGAATGACCACATATCCTGGTTAGGATTTGTGTTGAGTAAGTGAATCAAATGAGTCAATTAATCAATGTATACTTATGATTGATGCATGAAATGTGTCAAAATGGAAACTAGGGTTTCCATGTTTGTGAATAAACCTAATGAACCCTTGAGTCGTGATTGGATTACTGAATGATATGATTATTATAATATGTTGAACTAAGGAATGATTCTTGAAAACCCTAAAAGTTTATTATTAAGATGATTATGAGTTATAAATCTAGAACTTGTATATGATGTCGTAAATATGATCAAATGTTGAAGTTGAAAGTATTAAAGCTTCAATTGAATATGATGAGTCTTACTATTATCATCTAAGTATAATGCATTTGTTTTATTATAGAAAAGAATGATCATTGTTGATTACGGGAATGACATTAGAAATCAATGACATGGTACACGTATCTAAATGTCATAAATGATATGAAGAAGAAAAATGTATTGATGGTGATGGCAAGTTAAAGATGAAACTAATGAAGTTATAATGATGAAGTCTTTAATCCTTTGTTTTAATTACATGAGGCTTGAGCCAAATTGAATGGAGCATACTAAAACTAGACTTTGATGGATATCAATGAATAGATAAGTATTGTATATCAAGTGAGTTAAAAATGATTGGTTCCAGTATTTTAATGAACATGACATGAGAGAAGTTGATATTAATGAATATGAATTGAAGGAAAAAGATGAGAATTAGTAGATGAATTTAAGAAACAAACTCTAACCCTAAAATGTTAAGCTAGATGGTGCTAATGAATGACAATCTCAAATGAGGGATTAAGGAATGTACATAATTGTAGTTTAATTCAATTAAAAGATGAGATTCAAGCATTTGAATTGATTTACAAGAATGTGTTCTTGTATTGTGATTGTTTGATAGAATACTTGTACTATGAGAATGAACTTTTTTGAGGGAATTCAAATGATAATCAACATGTGTTGATTAGTAACCCCATACGAAGAAAGTGAAATAAAAGAAGAAGAGAACTAAGTCTGTTATGCATGTATATGCATGAAATTTATTGGCATATATTCAGATTGGATCGAACAAGCATATGTCATATGATAAATATATTCTGAGTATAAGGAATGATACATGATATCTATATGCTTTTATTGTTTCTAGATCTAATGCCTCTACTAATATTTTTTCAAAACTATGATATACAATGAACTGATAAGATTTATGTTGAAATTGAATTTAATATGCACTCCTTACGTTGAGAAACCCTGATAAGGGTAAATGTTGCATAATGAGATTATGTCTAGGGCTGAAAGCCCACTGATGATGGTAAAACCCTAATGGGGTAAATGATGGACAATAAGATTATGTCTTGGGCTGAAGGCCCACTGTTGATTATTTCTATGAGATGAAGTAGAAGATAGAAATAGTCATATGTGTTGCCATATATAGATTTATTTTGCTTCTTGCTTTGATCATTTTCCTTATTGATAAACTTGATATGTTTCATGTTATTCTAGTTATGTGAGAACACACAGATATGATGTATGATGTTTTGAATTCTTTTAAGATGAGTAAAAGTGTTACACCCCGATCTCACAATTTCCTCAAATCATGAGATTAGGGCGTAAGATGGGATTTATAATTAACACAAAGAACACCCTTGACTTTTTCTTTTCTTTTGAAACTCTTGTTTCTTCGCATTGAACTATATAAACCATCTTAACAAGGGAATCTGAACATTTCTTTTACTAATCAGACTTTAACAGAAAAGATACATATATAAACATTCATGATGTCTTTCACAACTTGTGCACATAAAACTTGCTAATTAACATACATATCAAAGAGGAACAATATTACACATTGTGATTACAACTCTCTCTCTAAACTCTTACTGAGGACCTAGAGTGACAAGGACCGACTGACTCAACTAATCTCATACTTGACTCCTGTGGCAGATCTACTCTGACGCTCTGATCATCTTCAAGTCCACGCGATTAACCCTAAAATGTTTGAGTAGAGGGGTGAGCCTACTCGCTCAGTGAATGAATACTTCATGGAAACAGACTAATGCACTAATGTGATCAAAGATATAATTTGATTAAATGATATGAAATTTAACAACAATAAATACTACACTGAGCAGTTCTAAACAATATAATTGAAATAGCAAAGAATATAAATATTGCATCCAAAGAATAATTACTAGAAAACTATGCTCTAGTCATTCTTAACTCTTTCATTTATAAAAAACTCTGTGAACCTATATGATCGTATTTTAGATTATGCCCTAAATATATGCAGTGTACTCTGCATATAAAGATCTGTAACAAGTCCATGCTACGATCCCACCGTACAAGACTTAGCGACACACCCGGGAAATGCTAAGTCTGACATCAGCCCTGCTCTGCTACAGGACCCCTGGCTCTCTGGCCAGAAACATAGGCTCTACGGCCTCAAAGCACTACTCTGAGTGCACCCGACTTCTCCTTAAACCTGAGTACACCGGCGGAGAGTCACAGGGTTACCTTCGTGATGCTGCACGAATTGTGTTAGATAACCATGTTTTCATTTGCCCAGTGCCATCGT